>JBAMMX010000021.1:15909057-17256557 GCA_037126225.1 Dillenia turbinata
CCCAATGGTATTCCATCCTGATAACATGCCATAAGTTGGAAAGTCATTAATGATCCAAAAAAGAGTAGCTTTCATTACAAATATCTGATCAGTATGAACATCAAATGTAGGAACACCTTCATCCCGTATTGATTTAATTCCACAATTAGTAGTTGTATGTAAACGTCAATTAACTTCTTCAGATTTTGTGGGCTAGGCACGACTAATGTCAAAAACATATCAGGTGTCTTCAGCACATACCAAGTGGAAGATTATACGGAGTTAAGATAATTGGTCAATATGAATAAGTTTTTCCTGATTTGCCAAATGGAGTAAACCTATTAGTACAGAAACCTAATCTAATATTTCAAGTCTCTTTTGCAAAATTAGGATATGTTTTATCAAAATATTGTCACGCCTCTATATCCAAAGGATGACACATTAGCGTCTCTTCTGTTTCATGATTTGCATGCCAAGTCAAGTGGTCAGTAGTAGTTTTAGATACATATATCCTTTGTAATCTAGGAGTTTAGACTAAATAAAATATTTACTGTATGGTTTACGCCACTGATTACGACCTGACCTCCTAGTATTCTTGTACCTACATTGGTTATAGAATTTACAAAATTCTACATTTTCATCATCTTTTCAATATAACATACAACCATCTCTACAAAGATCAATCTTTTCCACAGGAAAACCGAAGTCTTTCATCAACTTTTTTATATTGTAGAAATCATTGGGTATGATGTGATTACGAGATAAAATTTCTCCAATAAGTTGAACAAAATCATTGAAACAATTCTCAGACAAATTCTGCTCTATCTTGACATTTAACAATATTGCCGATAGCGATAACTTAGTGTAGCTGTCACAATCAGCCCACAATGATTCATCTATAGCTCTCAACACTTCTTGAAATTGATTATATAAAAAGTTTTCATTATTCACATTTTCATCAATACCTATTATTTCTACCCCGTCCAATAGTGATGCATAACTAGTATACATTTGTTCAAATGTTAGAGCAAAACTAGTACTTGCATGACTTGATTCGGGAACAAATTTCTGACCCGTTGTATTAATTACCATCCTCTGAGATGGGTTCAATTGATCACAATAACTTTGATCTCCTCTAACTGAAAATTGCATTTTTCGTTCGTATTCTTTATCGGATATAAAACGGTTCATCATGACAAATTCAATTATACTAATTCGGGATAAAACCAAATTTACAAAATGTTCCCTAATTTTATCGCAGTCAAGAAATTTACTATTACGACACTTTTTATACGGACACCTTAACTTATTCCCATCCATAAATTCAAATTTACTGCAAGCAAAATCCAAAAATTGTTTCAATTCAATAATAAAATCATCAGTTAAATCTCGATGTTCATATAAATTCCTTTTATACATCCAACCAACCTCTTTCGTTTTGTATTTTCTTTGTTTACAAATTTAAAATTTATAATATATTAATAAAAGATACTACTAACAAAAATTACTTGATTGGAAGGAAAAAAAATTGGCATTACAATGATGAAATATATAAAAAGTTAAATTGATAAAATATGTGATTGTGCAAAGAGGGTCATTTGTCACATATGGACTTATAATTGCACACACATACTCATAAAAATACAATTAATTTTATTTTACTATTTTTTTGTATATCATATGTACATATTAAAAAATATTAAATGTTAAATATTATAAGTGCGCGCATGGGACTTAGGCATGAGGCACATAGTATTTACCATAACAATCCCTTTTGTGATCTCTCTATAATCACCAACTACAGAAACTAGGTGACGTTTGATTTTGACGTCAATAAAAATATAAAAAGGTGCATGACATAAAGGTTAAATATAATTATAAGATTAATTAGGATTAAACTAATTTCACAAAATATTATTATAACATTACATATCACAGTATCATTAAACAAAATATTAAACATTCTTTTCACTAACATATTTGATCGTTAAACTAATCGAAATAGGATTTACTATAATTTGTAGTTAATCATTAAACTAAACCTTAAACTAATATTGTAATCAAAATAATAAAAAAATACATTAACATATTTGCATTTATTACCAACAAAAATCCTAAACTTGTGATCATTACCCCAAAATAATTCATAAAATAAAAAGTAAAAAATAAAATTAAAACCAATAACATAACCTTTTCCCTCAATGGCCTTTGATATCAACTGTGGCAGCAAAAATGCCAAAAGCTTGAAATATTTTCCAATGGCAAACCTAGGGACAACATTAACATTTAAAAATAACTACCATATAAAAAAATATTAAAATTTTAAAATGAAATAAAGTTAACATTTAAAAAAAAAAATGGTTTTGTGCTAGAGGGAAGAGAGGCTCCCCTCCTCCCGCTGCAGAGCCACGACTGTAGGGGAGGGAGGCCCCCCTCCCCCGTGGCAGAGCTGTGGTAGCAGGGGAGGGGGGCCCCCTCCACCCCGCGGCTCACGTGGTAGAGCCGTGGCAGCCGGGGAGGGAGGCCCCTCTCTACCCCACGGCTCTCATGGCAGAGTCGCGGCTACTGGGGAGGGAGGCCTCCACCCCTCCACGACAGAGCCGCGGCTGTAGGGGAGGGAGGGCCCCTCCACCCCGCAGCTCCCATAGTAGAGCTGTGAAGGAGGGGAAGTCCCCCTCACCCCCGCGGCAAAGTTGTGATGCAGGGGCCCCTCCAATCGTGGTGGAACTGTGACGACGGAGCGTGAGGGTCGCTCCCCCTCCGAAAACACTAGATCTGGCGGCTGCACCACTCGATTTGTCATATTTTTTCACAAATCCGATGGTACACTGCCTTAAACATTCTTCTCACTAACATATTTGATCGTTAAATTAATCAAAATGAGATTTACTATAAATTGTTGTTGATCGTTATACTAATCCTTAAACTAATATTATAATCAAGATAATACAAAAAATACATTAACATATTTGCATTCATTTCCACCAAAAATTCTAAATTTCTGCTCATCACCCAATAACAATTCATATAATAAAAAGTAAAAAATAAAATTAAAAACAATAACAAAACCTTTTCCCCCAATGGTCTTTGATATCAACTGTAGCAGCAAAAATGCCAAAAGCTTGAAATGTTCTCCGACGGCAAACCTAGGGACAACATTAACATTTAAAAATAACTATCATATAAAAAATTATTAAAATTTTAAAATGAAATAAAATTAACATATAAAAAAGATTTGGTTCTATGCTACATGGAAGAGAGGCTCCCCTTCCCCCGTAGCTCCTGCGGCAGAGCCGCGGCTGCAGGGGAGGGAGGTCCCCCTCCCCTCACTGTAGAGTCGCGACTATTGTGGAGGAGGCCCCTCTCCCCCTCACGGCAGAGCTACGGTTGCAGGGGAGGGCTGCCCCTCCCCCTGTGGCTCCCGAGGTAGAGCCATGGCTGTGGGGGAGGGAGGCTCTCGTCCCCTTGTGGCAGAGTCATGACAACAGGGGAGGGAGGCCCCCCTCCCCACCATGGTAGAGCCGTAGTTGCTAGGAAGGGTTGCCCCCTCCCCGCCACGAGAAAGTCGTGAAGGACGGGGAGATCCCCCTCCCCCCTGCGGCAAAGTCGCTACGCAGGGGCTTGTCCCATCGCAACGTAACCATGACGGTGGGGGAGGGTCGCTCTCCCTCCCGAAACAATAGATCCAATAATGAAGTTGCCAAATCTATCTTCTTTTTTTGTAGATCTGGCGGTGCATCGCCGGATCTCCGACATTGCTAAAGAGAGAAGAGAGAGAGAAGAGAGAAAGAAGAGAGAGAAAGAAAGAGAGAGAGAGTGTGTGTACGTTTGTGCAGCACCCGTGAGAAAGAGACAGAGTGAAGAGTGATGGATTGAAAAATTGAATAAGTGAAAGAAGAAAGATTGGTAAAGTTTAGGAAATTTGCGACGAAAATTGTTTTTCATCACAGATTTGCAATGAAAATATTTTTTCATCGTAGAATCTGCGACGAAATTGGATTTCCGTCGCAGAATTCTACGATGAAAAAGGCCTTTTGTCACACATTCTACGATGAAACAGTTTTTTCGTCACAGAACCTTGCGACGAAAAAGCCCTTCGTCTCAGATTCTTTGTAGAAAGTCTATTTCATCACAGAATTCTACGACGAAAAAGCTGTTTTGTCATAGACTCCGCGACAGATACGCCCGTCGTCACAGATTTTGTGATGAAATCCATGTTCTTCACAGAATTCTGTGATGAATATTACAGTTCATTGCTTATTTGCAAGGAAAAAAAATTTTCATCCTAAATTTGCAACAAATTTACCAACAAATACTTTATTTTGCGACAAATTTTACAACAAAAATTTTGTTCTATTCTCTAAACTTTGAAATTATAGACAAACTATCATCCGTATTTATGTTCAATGCATTCAACAACAAAATTATGGACAAAAAATTGTTTTTTATATTGATAATTTTTTTTTTTGATATTTACACGAATTTATATGTTTGTGACTTACATAAATGTATAGACATATATTTACATGAATAAGTTTTACTACTGTAAAACATAATAGTCAATTATTATTTTTTATAAAAATAGAAATTGAAAAGATTATTTATTGTGAAAAATGATTAGTTTGGAGCAAAACTTAATATTTACTAGGTATTGAGGATGAATAAATGAGTTATTTACTATCAAACCGGTTTTGTTACTTCAAAAATGGTAAAAAATAAAGAGAATTGAAAAAGGTTACATGTATAGAAAGAATTTAATCACAAAATTTGAATAGAAATTTTACATATAATTAAATTTAGCAACCAATTTAGCGGCGACATCTCCAATTTGTTTTCAATTGGCAATGAATTTAGTGATGAAAAAAGCGGTTCATCGCAGATTAGCGATGAATGATATTTTTTGTTATAGATTTTAGCCTTGGACGTTAAAATTTGTTGCTATTTTAGCGATGAAATAAATTTTGTCGCTATATTAGTGACGAACAAATTTTTTATCGCTAAATTAGCGAGGCTTTTTTTTTTTCGTTGCAAATTTAGTGACGAATATTTTATTGGTCACTAACTTAGCAACGGACATTATGGTCATCGCAGATATAGTGATGGAAAAATTATTCATCACTAATTAGTAACGGATTTAGCAACGAAATATTTTTCATGACACATTTGCCATGAATTTGGCAACGAAAAATTTTTTTATTGCTAATTTGCGATGAATAATTATTTATGGCTAATTTCATTGGAAAACAGCAACGAAATTGTTTTTTGTCTCTAATTTCGTCGAAAAATAGCGACAAGTTATTTTTTTAACTAAATTTCGTCGCTAAATCCGTGTTTTTTGTAGTGTGTGTGCACTTGTTTCAGTTCAAAGGAGATGTTCATGAGGTTAAAGGGGGAGTAAGGGTCTGATTTTTGATGACCTAATAGGTTATAGGGTGATAAGAAAGTGCATACGAGTCATAGCATATGAATCTCTTAAGCGGGTGTGTATGCTCACATGTACAACCCATATGCACACAAGCAGACCTAGACCACGAGTTTTGATACCATATGAATCTCTTAAGCTCCTTAATTGCACCTTTTTGACCAATTTAAATCTATTTGGACCAAAATAACTCTAGGTTGATGATACTTTTATGTCCCTACTTTGGTCTTTGTTATCCCTAGTTTAATAAAGCATTCATATGTGCTTTTCAAGCCCTATTAACCTAGAATATTAATGAATTTATATGTCTCATTGCATAACCTCCTCGACCAAGTGTAGGAGGATAGAGATTAGAACTTGAGACCAATTAACCAAAGGACATAATTTCCTCATTTGTGAGTTATTAATGAACATACTAATAATAAAAGCTATTAAAACTTAATCAATGTTAAGTGAAATCCCTCTACAATCGGGTATGAGGTTGAGTACTTCTCGAGAATGATTTTCAGCGGCATAGATGGGATAACAAGGCTTTCAAAGGGTGATGGCAGGTGAACTCTACCCAAGGATGAACATAAAATAATATAAAAGTTGATGGTATAACTCTTAAGAGAAGGAAAAGAGAAAGAAAATGGAAAAATTATTAAAAATATTCACAATGCAAAGAAACTATTACCCAAATATTCCCAAAAATTAGAGACATTAGCGGTTTGTTTCCTTTAGTGAGATGAATTTGCTAATATTGTAAATACCTTGCATGGCTAGAGGTGGGGTGAATGAGAAAATTTATAGTTATTGGACTTCTTATTGGACTTCTTTTCCTTTTTATTCTAATCTTTCATATTATGTTATGATACTTGGATGTTAATAATAGCCTTTTGTAGAAATGTCATTCATGAAATCATGAAACATGCATAATATCTACTTTATATAATGTGCATATTATGTATATCTCCCTTCCCCAATCGCCTTGGGAATACATACTTAATGAGTTATTGGTTGACTAGTTAAATCCACTATTTTTCAAAAATAGTTTAACAATCAACTAGTCTGCACAGATGTTAGTCAAATATCATAGTGTTTCTCTTAAACACTATCCATAAGTTTTTGATAGGTGCTAATTTACCTCTCGTGTTTCATTCAAACACTTAAAACTTAGACCAAAAGAACCTTACTAAAATTTAAAAGTGAAACAAGTGTATGAAGAAGAAACTTTAGCTTCGTATAGATCAAAGTACAAAAAGATAATACAACACAAAAAAGAATTAAGCTCAGACGAAGTTCTTATATCATTGTTACTCAATAGTATTCGATGTTCAAAAGTTGTCTTCTTCTCTTCAAATGTTGTATTTAAAGTGGTTAAGATGAAATAGTCGTTAAGCCTAGTTAAATTCTCCAAAGATGGCCACTACAAGTAGTTGAACTTCATTTAATATTAACAGCTTTTCTGATCAACTATCTGTTACTCACGTTGAGCTTACTCCTTTCTTCTACTCAACTTGTGCTTTGTATTTTGTAATGTCTAGGCTAGTGTAGGTCAACTTCTTATGCATGCCAGGTCGACTTGTGCTCCATTTTGCTTAAGGTTTTTCACTTTATAGTTTATGTAAGTCGACTTGTGCTATCTTTAGGCCAACTTGTGCTTGATAAAATTTAATCATTTTTACTTTGCAGATCATGTAGGTAAACTTGTATTAGATTTAGATTGTCTTATGCTTAATGGTACTTAAACATTTTTGCTTCGTAGCACATGTAGGTCAACTTTTATTGCTTCTCTACTTGACTTGAGCAATTGTTTTGTAAAGTTTAGACCAATGCATGTCAACTGCCTGGATTGTCTAGTAGATTGGTATTTTGTTTAGCTCAAGTAGTTTTTATCTTTTTGCTCATGCAAGTTGACTTGCTTCAACCTTAGGTCAACTAGTGCAAGTAGTCTGTGAATTCTAGGTTCAAGCAGGTCAACTCATGCATTTGCTAGGTTGACTTGTGTACTAATTGACTTTAGCATTTTCATTTTACTACTCATGTAAATGGGCTTGTGTTCTACCTAGGTTGACTTGTGCTTAGCATTATTCAAGTTTATCACTATTTTGTGCTTGTGCAAGTTGACTCGTATCATACACGGGTCAACGTAAGCTTGACTTTTCTTTAGGTTTTCTTAAGTCCAGTTTGTGTAAGTCGACTTGTGTCATGTGTTGAGTCAACTTGTGTTATGTGTTGAGTCAACTTGTCCCAAAATTTCACTTAAAATTTAAGTCCTAGCTTGAGTCAACTGAGTCAATTTATGTTTTGTTTTCCACTAATATTTCTTAGCGTAGGTATGATAGGTCGACTTGATCGACTTGAGGTTTGTATAGATTGACTCAATCTTAATTTTTGACCATTAGAACTTCAAAATTTTAATTTCTTAAATCATGCATTGTTTAGCTCCTTTTGGCAGGTCAACTTAGACTTAGACTTAGTTTTTATTTTTTATTTGTGTTCCTAGTTGACTTTATTCCATGTGAGTCAACTTGACTCACCTTTCTGTTTTGGCAGTAGGTTAATTTTACTTAACAAGTCAACTTATTTCACATATGAGTCAACTTGTTGTTTATCTGTAACTTAGTTAACTTACATTAAACATTCTCATATTTGTTTTAATCACTTCTATCTTAATCTTTCATAAGTGTAAGCTAGTTTTGCTCAATTTTGCTTACCAACAATATTGCAATATCATTATGTTTAAATTTTAATCTACCACATTACTCTATTTTATTAAAGGATGGAATAAACATAATTTAAGTATCGATTTCAATGCTTTTTGATTAGTGATTCATTGGCTACTAAATCCTGGGATCCCTTAACGTGGCAGGACACATGCATAAAAGAAAGTTGCAAGTAGAGTATATGACAAATTATGAGGTGCGTTAGCTGACATCATAAATGACATCATTGCTTCTTCAAACTCTACTAAGTCAATCTGAAAAGGAAAATGGGTTGTAGATTCAATGAGGACCAAACCCAGCTAGTGTGGGAGCATGGAAAGTCCATTCATGATCAAGTTGTAGCTACATGTTCATTGTCAAAACAATGAAAGTTGTGGAATGGTCATAAGGTAGCAAGGCTGCTCCTTATATGTAGGTTGACACTCTGAAGTAGGTGTTCAGTGTTTATCACTGGAGAAGAATATTCAATAAATCTTTAAGCACAAAATTGCTCGGGTGGATCATTGCTTTGCATCTTAAAGACTACTGTGGAGGCAAAGTGCTTTCAGACTAGGAGGAGATTCAAAAACTACTACTATTGCAATTAGCAATTGCCAATCTTGTTATGTTAAAGAAACAATTTGCAACAATTAGTCAGAAATTAAATTGTTTAGTTTTAGTCCTTTAGGGAAGAGCTTGACATTAAAAGAGAAGAGGCGATTGGAATTTATCATACATCTATTACTATGTTAGTTAAATTTAATCCTCTCGCTATCCCTTAACCTCCTATCCATGTTCCATCAACATCCATAGAGACTTCTGCATACTTAGATTTGTAATGCTTTGATTGTGAAATGCGTTTTGTGCAATTTTGCATATATAATACATTATAATGCTACTTTCATACTACTTTCATGCCTAGGGTGTGCTATATTTATAGGGCTAAAACCCTAAGGAGTTGAATCTTGAGAACTTGGTGCTGTTATTTAATTTGGAGACTTGTTCTCATTGTGTAAAACTTATCTTCTTTCTTCTCCAAGATTTGGAAACTTTCTCCTTATCCTTGAATTTAAAGACTCCTGGATCAACAACTTTATCCAAAAGATCTCTCTTTGGGTAAGGTCAAGTAGTTGCCTTATTTAACAAGGACTTTGACTTTCTTGAATTTCAGTACTGTAACAGATTCTTTTCAATTTTTGGATATATCCTAACCTGAATTAGCTTTTGCTCTCTTCACAAGATTTGTAGGCTTGAAGTCTAGTTTCCAACCCAATAAGAATTGCCTCAATCGGATATCAGAGCAGGAACTTATGTCAAAAATACTAACAGCTATCTGTTCAATTCGAAATTCCTTGATTAAGTCCAAAGTTTTCTAAATCAAAATCTACGAAATTAGTTAATGCAATATCATGAAATATGGTCTAAAACAGTTTTAAAATAAATAAATAAAACTCGAAATATTATAATTCGAGTGTATAAAAATATTGCTATCAAATATCCCCACATTTGAATATTTACTTCTTCTGAAGCAAGAACAAATTTTCTTCAAAACCAATTTAATCTCCCAAGTCCCTAATCATGCATATGACAAGTTCAAACCGGAATTGCAATCAAGATAATCAATACTTCACATCATTTAGTACTAGAACAACTATCGCATCTCTTATAGTCTTAATAAAATCAAGAACAATGCAAGATTCACCCACCCTCACAATTAGTTCACCAAATAGAATAAATGAAATTAAGATCAAACTATTCAATATACTCAATTTTATAAAATGGGTAAGTGTATCATTCAAATTAATAAAATGAGATGGCATTATCATAGATTTGTTAATATATTAAATCTCCACCACTCATATATATGAAATTCAGACACCAATCAAAAGGTCTTTTATTTGATTGTTATAGAGTTAGGGTTAAAAGTAGGATAAATAGGTAAAATTATTAGCTTAAAATAATTCACTAAAGATACTCAAATATCAAAATATGACATTCTTTACATAAAAAGAAAGAAAATACTAACTTTCACAACTTCTAATCTCAAAACATGTAATAGCACTCCAACTTAGAAGATATAAACTATTATGTCTCCCTATACAAAGAATATGTAATAAAATATAAACTATTATGTCTACCTATACAAAGAATATGTAATAAAACTCCACTATAAGAGTGAACAATATCTAAGAATCAAATGATTTTTTCTTTTTTCCTTTTCTCACTTTTTCTTTTTTTTTTTTTCAATTTTTTCATTATTTTTTCAACCAACACTTTTTTTTTTTTGAATTTTCATATTTCAATATGATAATGACTAAAAAAAAATATAAAACTCCTACATATAAGGGGGAAAAAAAACATTATGCCTAAAAACACAACGTCATGCTATTAACTATAAGTATAATGGCAAATTTGGATTCAAGTTTTGGAGCTAAAAAAAATAGGTCATAGGGTAGATTATGTAGGTAATATATGAAAGAAAATGTTTAGGTTTAAATGGATTAACTAAAGGATATAAAATGTTAGGGATGATATTGTTTGAAAACCAAAAGTGTGTAAATCTAGATATCTTAATCTTTTCGGTGCATGAAAATGAAAAATGTAGTATCAAAATATAAAACAAAGCAAGTTCTAAAATGGCCAAACTATGTGTAATATACACTCAATAAGAAAAATAATGAATCGAAGCGAGGCTCAAATTCTCATTTAGGTAAATATGGTATTAAATTTTGCATGTCTATCTTTCAAATCAATCATAAAAAGATGAATAGTTAATCATGTATTGAATAACTACTAATATTAGTCATCTATCATGTAATCTAATTCAAAACAAATAACATACAAGACCTAGAAAACTCGAAAAAAAATCTTGTTGGTATAAAAAATTTCATCAAAACTCAAGAAATTCAACAAAATTCAAGATTTTTCTAAAATTTTTAAATAAATTAGAAAAATCAAAATTGAAATAGATTAAAATGAAATTTCCTAAAATATAAAAATGCGACCCCACACTTACACCAAACATTGTTCACAATGTGCAAGAAAATAGTATTACTAGATTGAAAGACATTGAGATCATTATCATGTTTAGTAATCTTATCAATGCAATCCTCTCTAAAATCAGCTTGTTTTTCACAATTTCTCTTGAAATGAAAAACTTTGAACTAAATTTTTTTATTATCAATTTACAAAATTAACTTTCCAACATAGACATTTATCAAGGCTCGGACAGTATTTAGAAAATATCGACCTAAAATTAAAGATATGTTTTCATCATCATCTATATCCAAGACAACAAAATCAACAGAAAAAATAAATTTATCAATTTTTACCATTATATTTTCAACAATGTCTCTTGGATACTTTATACTTTTATCAGCTATTTACAAAGAAATATTTGTCAGTCGACATTCTTTCAACCCTAACCATGAGAATATGGAATATGGCATGATATTCACACCAACACCAAGATCACATAATGTATCAGAAAAATTAGTTTGACTAATAGTGTAAGAAACAGAGAAATCCCTAGATCCTTGAGGTTTGGTGACAGCTTCCTTTGCAGAATCGCATAGCATGCCTTTGTAAGCTCATCAAGTTTTCTCTTTTTAGTGATCACTTTCTTGAAGAATCCTCAATATCTTGGCATCAGTCTGATGACATTTAAAAGAGGAATATTAATGTGCACTTTCTTAAAAATTTTTAAAAAATTTTCAAATTCTATTTTTGCATGTACAAGACACCTAGGAAAAGGAATAGATGGTCTATATTCATTCAAATATAAAGTACTTTTCTGTTTTGAATCAGATGTCTTAACCTCCTCATTTATAGACTTTTGGAGCTCTTCATTTTTATCTTTTTTATCTATCCTTATCTTGTACCTCGTGAAATTATTTACTACTCCTCAATGTGATTGCATTAACCTGCTCTCTGAGATTCTTCTTAGTGTCACTTGGTAATCTACCTGGTACATGAGAATGAAAGATGTTAACTAATTGATCAATTTTATTTTCAAATTTCTCAAACTTTTCATTTATCGCCGTTGCCAAGCATTCAATTGCTACCTCCCATGATGCCTTACTCTCTTTTAGTTATGGATTCCCTGAATTAAAGTTTGGTGGATTCACTCTTTGTCATATTACTTGACTCCATGAAAAGTTAGGATGATTTCTCCACTTAGGATTGTATGTGTTAGAGTAGGGATTATTCTGTGACTTGCCAAAGTTTGAAACAAAGTTTGCTTGATATACTTGTAGACAATTAAAAACAAAATGAGTAGAATCTCCATATGATTCAAAAGAATAGACCTGATTGGGCATAGCATTGACTTGATTAGCTTTATTGCATTAATCAAAGAGTCCATTTTTGGATTAAGTATGGTAAAACTATCAACCTCATGCACATCAGTTTTTTGTCTACGAATTTCATATTCATTAGACTAATCATATTGATTAGAGACCATATCATCAAGTAATGCACATGCTTATTATTTGATTTGCTAATAAATGCACCCTTAGTCGCAACATTAATGATAATTTTAACAGAATTCAAAAGACCACCATAAAAAGTTTACAAAATTAACTAATCAAGTATACCATGATGTGGACATCTCCTAATTAGATGTTTAAAATGTTCCCAAACATTATACAAAGACTCACCATTGAATTGCCTAAAACTAATTAAGTATACCATAATGTGGGCATCAATGATAATTTAACGTAGTTTAGCAAATTTATTAGATGGAAAATATTTAGTTAAGAATGCTTGAGACAGGTTTTCCCGATTATTAAAATGATTGGCAGGGAATGAGTTAAACCATATCTTTACCTTTCTCTTAAGAGAGAAAGGAAGCAATTGAAACCTTATTGTATCAGGGTTTACTCCATTCAGCTTGATGGTATCGCAGATCTCTAAGGAATTCTTCAGATGATTGTTAGGGTCATCAAAAGTCTCTCCTCTGAACTGATCAGCTTGCACCATGCTAATGAGACTCGATTTAAGTTTGAAGATGTTTGCTTCCACAGGGGGCCGTGCAATGCTAGTCTGCACGCCTTGAAGTCTGGGCATCAAGGACTCCCTCAAAGCTCAATTGTATTGAGCCATTGCTTCTTTCTTGACTTCTCTAACTTATTTACGAATGATTTTCAAGGTTCTCTCCATCTTAGGATCAAACTCAATTAGGTAAGACTCTTCGATCGTAGTATGCACTGAATCGACACAAAAAATAACACAAAATTTGATCTTCAAAATAATCTACAAGGACCACTCAAGAAAATCTATATTACCTATATAAAAGTTTAAATCATGAGAAAACAACAAAATAATGTGAAAAGGGACCCAAGAAGATAATTGAAAGACCCTAAAAATAAGAAAAAACCAAAGAAAAATAAAAAAATCTATGAAACTAATGGAATTTGACCAAGATAGGGTGGTACCAGTAAGAAAGTTATAGGTTTTGATTAGTAGCTCAAAATTCTTTGGAAAAGATGGTTACTTAACCCTAAATCTTAGGTCAATTTTCAAACCACAAAAAAACCCTAGAAACCCTAGAATTCCATATAGACTTTGAAATCCCTAAAAACTATAATACCTATTTAATAAGAACATGAAAGAAATAAGAAATCAAAACAAGAAATCAAAACAATAAATATAAAAAGATAATGTCTAATCTCAAACAAGATTAACTCTAAGTGATATATAAAAATATCCTCGGCAATGGTGCCGCAAACTTATCACGCGAATTTAGTGTGTCATAATTTCGAACAAGTATACCATAATCGATTGTTGTGTATAGTGAAAGCAAAAATCTTTCTCATGAGAATAGTTTGTGTTATCAATTTTAAATTACCCTAATATAAGTGGGACAAAATAAATCTAGTTGCAAATTAATGGATTAAAACCCTAATTTTTTAAACTCCTACTTTTATAAAATCCTAGAGTATCAATTCATCTATTTTTAATCTTTCATATGACTAAATCTTTTCAAATTCCTAAGTTTATTGACAAAAAAAGTTATTATTGATAATGAAAAATTTCTTTAAATTAAATTCATCCAATGATAATGCAATGAATTCCTAATTCGACTAACCAAAATTCAATAGTTATACAATTTTGATTAAATTGAATTGCTTTAAATTTTGTCGAATATCTATAATTTAAGATTTTTTCTAAAACCACACATATAGAATTAATCATCCGTTGATCTCATAACCCTATATAAACTTTATTGTATTGGACTAATTTCTTGTAATTGTATTAGTTATATATGCATTTAATCTCAAATCATGTAAAATGTGGATCCGACATTTTGAAATATTAAGATCAATAATAAAATCTTATCAAACAATAATCATGCCAATAAATTTTAAAGGAAAGAAATAAATTCAGACCATACTATTAATCAAAGAATTAAATCTATCGATTCCTAGGAATAAAAGAAATTAACTAACATACTAAAGAAAATCAAGAAATTAAAACCCTAAAATCTATGTGGAGAGAATATGTGTGAGGAAAGCTACTTTCATGCCTAGGGTGTGTTATATTTATAGGACTAAAACTCTAAGGAGTTGAATCTTGAAAACTTGGTGTTATTTGATTTGGAAACTTATTCTTGTTGTGATAAGCCGTATGTTCTTTCTTCTGCAAGATTTGGAAACTTCCTCCTTATCTTTGAATTTAAAAACTCTTGCATCAGCAAATTTATCCAAAAGATCTCTCTTTGGATAAGTCCAAGTAGTTGCCTTCTTGAACAAGGACTTTGACTTTCTTGAATTTTAGCACTGAGTAGTTGCTTTCCAATTTTTTGATACATTATAGCCTGAATCAACTTCTGCACTCTTCACAAAAGTTTTAGGTCTTGAAGTCTAATTTTCAACCCAACAAGAATCATCTCAATCGGATATCGGAGCAGAAAGTTATATTCAAAATACTAACAGCTTTCTATCTAGTCTGAAATTCCTTAATTAAGCCCGACGTTTCTTAAATCAAAACCCACAAAATTAATTAATGCATTATCATGAAATAAGATTTAAAATAGTTCTGAAATAAATAAATAAAGTCTAAAATATTATAATTTAAATGTATGAAAATATTGCTATCATTCTCCTAAAGGGAGGGAATCGATTACTTGAGGCATTTTTTTCAAAGAAAGATTTCCTCCGCATCATTCTAACACTTGTTGCACATTTCGATCTAAAATTACATAAATGGATATGAAAATAGCTTTCCTTAATGGAGAACTAGAGAAAGATATTTATATGTGTCAATCTAAAGGATTCTTCTCTAGTGGTAGTGAGCATTTGGTGTGCAAACTCAAAAAGTTCATATATGAGCTAAAACAAGCCTCCCACTAGTGGTATTTGAAATTCCACAATTTAGTCACTTTATTCGGTTTTGAAGACAATATTGTAGATTAATGCATATATCTTAAGGTCAATAGGAGTAGATTTTGTTTCATTGTCTTGTATGTGGATGATATACTATTTGCCATCAATGATAAGGGGATGTTGTATGAAATGAAACAGTTCCTCTTTAATAACTATGAGAAGAAAGATATATGTGATATATCTTATATCATCGGTATACAGATACATTGAGATAGATCCCATAAGGTCTTGAGACTATTTACAGAGATCTACATCAATTAAGTGTTTAAGAGATACAAGATGGAGAAAGATATAAGGGGATGTTGTATGAAATGAAACAGTTCCTCTTTAATAACTATGAGAAGAAAGATATAGGTGATATATCTTATATCATCGGTATACAGATACATTGAGATAGATCCCATAAGGTCTTGAGACTATTTACAGAGATCTACATCAATTAAGTGTTTAAGAGATACAAGATGGAGAATTGTTCACAAAGTATAACTCCGATTGTCAAAGTGGATAGGTTTAATTTTGAAAAATACCTTAAAATAGATTTGAAAAAGGAATAGATGACTAACATCCTAAATGCTATTGTCGAAAATCTTAGGTATGCACATGTACATGACTTGTTATTGTGAATGTTGTGGGCATGTTAGGAAGGAATCAAAATAACTCGAGTTTAGAACATTGAAAAACTACCAAAAAGGTATTGAGATATCTATAAGACACCAAAAAGCATATGCTTATATACAGAAGAACCGATAGTTTAGAAGTAATCAGGTACTCGAATTCGGATTTTGCCGACTGTGTTGATTCCCGAAAATCAATGTCAGGTTATATTTTGATGATGGTTGGGGGAGCTATATTATGAAGGAGTGCTAAGTAGACATGAACTACGACCTTCATTATAGAATCTGAGTTCGTGGCGTGTTTTGAGACACGTGGTATGACTCAAGAATTTCATATCCGGATTTAGGGTCTTATATTTTGTATTTAGACCATTATGTATATTTTGTTACAATTCAATTGTTGTATTTTTGATTAAGAATAATAAGAGTGGTAGTCGAAATAAATATATCGACATAAAATATTTAGCTATTAGGGAAAGAGTGTTGGAAAATAAAGTGATAATCTAATATATTGGCACTGATTGTATGTTGACTGATCTCTTAACTAAAGGTATGCCACCAAATAGATTCAGGGAATATGTTGTAAATATGAGTTTATTGTTTTATTTAAATGAAACTCAGAATTGAATTTTCTCAATAAAATTGTGCACATATTTATTTTTTTTTTGTTTTAAGATAAATTCATCAAGTTTAGATTCTGAATAAATGTAGGGTTTATTTATAAAATAAATATTACCATAAAGTTAGAAAATAGAGTGCACTGTGATACATAGAAAATAATACTTGCTTTTAGAAGACTTATCGCCGTGATCAAGTCGGTTTATTGGATCAAGTGGGAGAATGTTAATAATTTTTAAATTAAAATGAATCAATGCATTAAAAATCAAATTAATAGGAAGAATATAATCGAAAGAAATTAAATGTGATAAAGAATGTAAAAATTTTGAATTGAGTTGTATTTGACCAGATTTTAGTGGCTCATTTAAATCTCCACCAATTAATTTTGTTTTTCCATTTTAAATATTTAATTGTTATGCCATAATGTCTAGTAATAATTTAGAGTGACAATTATAGGGTTTTAATGATTTTTTGATGGTTGAAAATTTATATAATCTTTCTTCTAGTGTATTTGGTTTTTAAGTCTAAATTTCATAACTACATACCATTTATTGAATGAAATTAAGAGTTTAAAAAGTTTTTATACGTTCCAAAGAATGTTTTGGAGTTTTTACGGTCTCTAAAATTGAAAGAGTAAAAATGGTTGGAGATAATCTTAAAACTCATTTTTAACTTTCACTTTTTTATATTAAAAGTATGCATTAAATTTAGTATGCATACTAACGGCCCTTTCTCTAGAAAATAAGAAAAGATTTGAAAAGGAAGAGGACACAATTTTAGGGCAAATTTTGGAAAATGTCGTCAATCAAACGCCCCAAAGAAGAGTAAGAGGATCCACTATCCACCACAGCTTTCCTGCACACTTCGCTCATACGTTTCACTTTCCTCCTCACCTCATTCTCCTGCTCCATTAAACTTTCCACTGCTCTCCTTATCTCCTCAGCAGTCACCAAATCATTAGTGTTATTCGCATCAATCAGATAATCTTTCCTGTAGTCCACCCGAATCTCTGTTGCCAATCCCAGCTCTCTCACCAACTCGAATGCATTCAATTGTTGCTCCGAATAAAGCGGCCATGTAGCGATTGGCACGCCATGCCATATGCTCTCCAGTATCGAATTCCAACCGCAGTGGGACACAAAACCGCCGACTGCCTTGTGGGCCAGCACATCCAATTGTGGAGCCCATCCTGTGATTTTCCCAATCTCAGCCGTGCGATCGACAAATCCTTCTGGCAAGACGCCCTCAAGATTCTCATAATTGGTTGGCCCCCGCGCGGTTGCTAGTAGGTCTTTCATCGGGGGCCGACGCAGAGACCATAAGAACCGTTGACGGCTTCGCTCCAGCCCACGTGCAATCTCTCTAACTTGATCCTCATCGAAGCTTCCCATACTCCCGAAGCAAAGGAACACTACAGAAGATGGCGGCTGACCCTCCAACCAACCCATGATATCCTCGTACTCGTGGGACTGGTCAGCATCGCCAGCGCGGCCGTTGAGATTCAAAAGGGGTCCTACAGGATAGACGGGTGGAGATTCAATTGCAACATTGTAAAAGCACTGAAGCGCACGAGATTCCAGCTCCTCGAAGGTGTTGATAATGATCCCTTTAGATTTTCTCGTCCTCAGAACATCGGCAAACAACATGGTACGCGCAGCATCCTTGACCGTGGCCAAAGCAGGCCAGACCCGAGCAGGAACTGGGTTCGCCATGCTTGCGAGCTTCAACTCACCACCCGAGTCACTCAACTCACCCAAGAAGTCAACACCCTCCTCATCGTGCAGTCTCTGCATGTGAAGCAAAATGTCAGCACAAACAGCTCCGCACGTGAAAAACACGTATAAAGGAACGCCAAACTGGTCGGTCACATCATTCACGGCCGAGCAGGCCATGTCGGCAACGAAGGCAGCGAGCCGGATCGAATCAGAACGAGTTAGCTCGGCAAGTACGTCTCTAACCAAGAGTTTGTGAAGTTGAAGGAAATTGGCGAAGAAAGTGAGGGACTGCGGAGGTTGGAGTGACTGTGGAGGAAGGTGAACAAGGCGAATGCGTGGGGTTACTAGAGAGTGAGAGAGTGAATTGGTGTGGGAGTCGACGGAGGAATCGTAGGGTAGTTTGAGGAGAAGGAGGGTAATGGAGATGTGGGGATGTCGTTCAAGGAGGAGCTTGGCCAGTTCCACCATAGGCACGATGTGGCCGATGATAGGCATCGGAAAGAACACTAGCTCAACTGATTTATTCATTGTTCTTTAGTATTCAATATCTTCTTTGCTTGATTTTGCACACTTAAATTGTACTAGAGGGGGCTTTGCCATAGCAGGGCATCTATTTAATTATTGACTCGGGAAATCCACCACTCAGACAACGTCCAATTATTGTCGGGGCAATGACGTCATGGCTTTGCTGGCTGCCAAGACATAACCTACTTCTTTGAATTAAGTCTCTGAACTTTACCTAAAATTTACAAATTAATCTATATAGTTCAAAATGTTACCTTATGGTACCTAAATTTTCAAAATCGTAACAAATTGATCATTCCGTTACAAACGATGATAGAATATCCGTTAAATACTGATATGAAAATCTACATAGATGTACAGAAATTGATGTGCGATTGTCATGTCAGCACATAAGACTTCTCATATTGCTATATCAGCAATATGTTGACATGGCAATGCCACATAATTAATTTACTAATATGATATGACATATAAGCAAAAGTGGTTGGAATAAAAACACACTCTCTTTCCCCTCTCCTTACTGGGAGGGAAAAAAAAACCTCCTATTTCTCTCTCACTTCTCTCTCGCAATCACGTTGCCGTCGGACTTCAACACAGTATGCCATGGATCTTCTTTATGGCATTTCATCAATCATTGGTTAGACATTTCTCTCGCAGTCGCTTATGGTTTTCTCCAGGTTTCCATATTAAAATGTAAATTGCAAGCAGTCATTTTAAATTGAACATCAAAATTTACATTCTCAAATTTTGGAAAAGAAAAAGAAAAAAGAGAAAAGTAGCACTAAAAATTGAAGGGAGACAGAAGATCACTCCAGAAACCTTTTTAGATGAGTAAAATCTTCAATTAGCTTGATCTGGGATCTCCATATTTTCTGTGCTTGAACTAGTACTCAATGTTGTTATATCCTCATTGACTTCGTGATCGATACCTAGAATATTGATGGTACTCTGTTCTTTAGTGCTCTTCCCATCTTTCTCAACTTTCTCTGTTTCCTCACTCTCTCTCTCTTCCCATCAATATTACTAACGCAGGAGCAAGCAAAAATTTTTGGGAATATGGGTGTAGCCAAAAAAGTAGGCAGTATTCACTGACCATAATCACAAAAAACTTCTCCTCAAACACTGTTTTCAGCATCTTTGTTTTTTTTTTCCTTCTTACTTCTTCACTCTCAATATCTCTCTCTCTATCTAGAGCCCTCAGCTTCCAACAAGAGCAAGCAAGAAGTAATGGGTTCTGGTTGTTTTTTTCTTTTTTGTCAACTTCCTCAGGACTCACAACCAAAAACCCAAACACCACAACCCCAACAAATATAATCCCCAAACTAGGCAACACAAAAGACCAATGTCACCCAAATTCCAAAACCTCAGAAGCTAAAATTGACCCGACAATGTTGCCAATAGAAGTATGTGAATTCCAAACCCCCATGATCAACCTTCTTTTACTTTTCCAAACCAATTCCCAACAATTGCAACAACACAAGGCCAACCAATAGACTGAAACAACCCCAATTCCCATTTGGTAAAATTGCTTTTCAATCTCGATTTTCTGATCCCCCAATTTTTTATTGACAATAGTGTCTTCAACATGAACCCTAATAGGAGGCAAATTGGCAAGAAAAAAAGAAAGAGAAAAAATTAAAAAAGAAAAAGAAAAAGAAAAAGAAATGAACAAAGAGGAAGACAAAACCCAGAAGAGACATGAGAGCTTTCTGCAACTCTCTCTCCCTTTGGTCATGTCATGGAATAGACATGAGAGCTTTAAGAGCCTTTGGAACCCTGACAAAATCAAGAAAAAACCAATTCAATTATCAAGCTTCTCTATACCGAATCTTCTCAGCCCAACATCAACCAGAAAAAACCACAAACCCATCAACGATGAATCGGTCTTCAAATAACAACCCCAACCCACTTGGGATGACAAGTACAAAAAAAGGCCAAACTCTTAATTTTCGGTGAAGAGTTTGTGAAAAATAAGAAGAAGGATGATGAGGATGAGAGGCGACGGAAGAAGGTGAAAAGTTTGTGAATAATATGGTTTTTTAAATTAGAGTTTTTTTTTTTTTTCCAAACCCAGCGATTGCAACTGTTATCTCTGCTGTCTTCTTTATTACCATGCATCATTCTTTCTACTTGTCGTCACTTGCTTTGACTCAATGACAATGACCTCTCTCGATCTCAACCCTAATCTCAGTTCTTCTTTACTTCCTGATCTCACAAGCGGGTCGGCTTCGATAACTCTAAAGGTCCTTCTTCTTCTATAGATCGAAAACAAAAACATAACACTGAAAATCCAATTGGGGAAAATCAAAAGAAGAGAAAATGAGGGGGGAGAGAGAGAGAGAGTTCCGTGAGATTTTTCAACCAATTTCAAGAGGATTTTGCTGATGTGGAACTGTCACGTCAGCAATTCAACAACGTGACACTACCAAGTTAGCAATATGCTGATGTGGTAGACTATCACGTCAGCATCTGTACGTTCAAGTAGATTATCATGTCAGCACTTAATGGACACCTGTCGCTGTTTGTAATGAAAGGATCAATCTGTTACAATTTTCAAAATTTGAGTATCACAAGATAACATTTTTAATTGTAAGAACTAATTTGTGAAATTTAGACAAAGTTCAGGGACTCAACATATAATTAACTCTTCATCCTATCTTCCTATGAGTATTCTTGAATATCATCAAACTTTGTAGTTAATCATCAAATAAAATAATGGAATTATTTTTGTAGTTAAAATTATTTTATTTTATTAGTAGTAAATAATATTTAATTTTATATTCAATAATAATGTCGCTTTTTATTTTATTGCCCAATTATTATAATTTTTGCTTTTATAAGAAATGAAAAATTTTGTAAATAAAAGTAAAATTCTTTTAAGATTTTGAATTATTATTATGTCAAATTTTTCAACACCATTATGTCAAACTTTTGCTTTTATAATGTCACGAGTTAGTCTAAGAAGAAGCCTTCATGTGATTTCAACACCATGATTTCTTATTTGTTTGGCCCATTTGGACCAACCATGAAATCAATTATTCTCGATGTTATCACCTTTTTAACTTTAATACTTCCTGTATTTTTAGGCGGCTTTGTCAATGGAAAATGTTGTCTGCCAGTTATGGGTACAGATAAGCCATATGATCAAGTGTGGAATAACAAGATTGAGAAGGATTGGGAAACAACTGTCATGAATACAGAATAATTTTGTGGATGTCTATTAAAATATATAAATTTATTACTATCTCAAGATGACTCACCAGTTTATAAAACATGTGTTAGAAGCTTATGAGAGAAGCCTTAAAAATAACTTAAGGGAGAAGCCATACGAAACTTAAGGAAGAAGTTACTTATGAATACATTGAATCTGGACACATGTCACTTTTCTTGCCAAGTGTCAGACACATGTCAACCAACTGTGCAACAAGGTGCTGACTCATCAACTCCTGTGATACGTGTCGTTACCTGGTTCAAAACTCCTACTACTCATCAAAAGCACCTGCTAAGTGTCAACACCTCATCACT
Source organism: Dillenia turbinata (assembly GCA_037126225.1). NCBI lineage: Eukaryota > Viridiplantae > Streptophyta > Magnoliopsida > Dilleniales > Dilleniaceae > Dillenia > Dillenia turbinata. The sequence continues at coordinate 15,931,528 of JBAMMX010000021.1, forward strand.
CCTAGTGCTGACTCATCACTTCTTTCTATAACTATAAATACCTCCCCTTACCTCATTTGTATACACATCATCTGAAGAAAATAAATAAGAAGTTTCTTTTTCTCTATATCCTATTAGATTTTTGTTTCTGTATCAACTTCATTTATAATACGTTATCAGCACGAGACTCTGCCAAAAGCACAAATCTACGATCAACCAAATACAAATCTACCTTTGTAGTAGAAAAGGAAGTTTCACTGTTTGAGAATTTTGAGATACGTTTTTACCAATTTCTTTATGATGGCGAATTTTGTTAAACTTGAATTTCTGCCTCTCAATATTTCTAGAAAGAATTATTTATCATGGGCTCTTGATGTTGAAATACATTTGAATGTGATGGATCTTGGAGACACCGTCAAAACAAAAGATGTTACTGTACAAGATTATGCAAAAACAATAATTTTCATTTGGCATCATCTTGATGAAAGTTTGAAAATAGAATATCTTACTGTTAAAAATTCTCTTGAGTTATAGAATTTGAAGGAAAGATATGACCACCTGAACATGGTTGTTTTCCTAAGGTATGGTACGATTGGATATATTTGAAGTTGCAAGATTTCAAGTTCATTGGTGACTATAATTATGCAATATTCAAAATCACATGTCAATTGAAATTGTGTGGAGAAAACATAATTGAAGAAGATATGTTAGAAAAAAATTTCTCCACCTTTCATGTCTCGAACTTGCTCTTGTAGCAGCAATATCGAGAAAAGAGATTCAGAAAATATTCTGAATAGATTTCATGTCTTCTTGTGGTTGAGAAAAATAATGAATTGTTGATGAAAAATCACGAGACTCGACCAACTGGTAGTATTCCATTCCCTGAAGCGAATGCAACTAAATATGAATATGGAAAAGGTTGAGGTCAAAGTCATGGTCGTGGCCGTAGATATGGTCATAGACGAGCTATCATTTATATTAATGATGATCGTATTAATGGTAGATCAAATCAAAAGGGCAAATATCACCACCTGAAGTGGGATGATAGTGATGGAAAAGAAAAAGAGAAACTTTCAAGAGGTTCTGATAATATCTGCTGCCAATGTGGTGTCAAGAGATATTGTTCACGTGTATGCCGAAATCCAAAATATCTTGTTGAACTATATCAAGCCTCTTTAAAGAAGAAAAATAAAGATGTGGAAACAAATTTTGCAAACCCATGTAATGATGCTAATATAGATATAACTCATATTGATATGGTTGATTTCTTTGAACACCTCGAAGGAAAAATTGATCATCTGATCAATGACGGAAATATCTAGATGTATGTTATAAATAAATAAATTAGTTTTAATGTTTTTGCAATATGATGTACTTTATTTCTGATTGATTTATTTATTTATAATTTCATACAAGTGAATTAATCGTCTCTTTTTTTTCTTCATAAATAATCTATAGATATTGTTGATAGTTTGGAACGTATGAGAAGCAAAGAAGATATATGTCTAATTGATAGCGCTGCAACTCAAACGATACTTAGAAATAAAAATTATTTTTTCAACCTAAAGTTGGGAGAAACAAATGTCAATACCATAAGTGATACTACAAAATTGATTGAAGGATTCGGCAGAGCAAATATATGTCTCCCTGAAGGAACAAAATTAGTTATACATAATGCACTGTACTAAATCTTGTAGAAATTTGCTAAGTTTTAGAGATATCCGCCAAAATGGATATCACATTGAGACAATGAATGATAACAATATTGAGTATTTGTGCATTACAATTGTTGTTTATGGAAAGAAACTTGTAGCAGAGAAAGCACCATCATTTTCCTCTGGCTTATATTATACTAAAATTAGTACAGTCGAAATGTACCATTTAGTAAACTAAAAGTTTACTAATCATAAAGATTTTATTATCTGGCATGATCGATTAGGGCATCCTAGGTCAATTATGATAAGAAAAATAATTGAAAATTCTCATGGTTATACTTTGAAAAATCAAAAGGTGTTGAAATAAAATGAATTCACATGTGCTGCTTGTTCTCAAGATAAATTTATTATGAGACCTTCTTCAGCCAAAGTAGAAATTGAATCTCTTGGATTTCTGGAAAGAATTCATGGTGATATATGTGGACCAATTCACCCACCATGTGGACCATTTAGATATTTTATGGTACTAATTGATGCATCCACAAGATAGTCACTTGTTTGTCTACTATCAACTCACAACCCGGCGTTTGTGAGACTTCTTGCTCAAATCATTAAGTTAAGTGCACAATTGCTGGATTATCCGATTAAGACAATTCGGGTAGACAATGCTGGTGAATATTCGTCTCATGCTTTTGATGACTACTGTATATCTTTTGATATTAAAGTTGAACATCCTGTAGCTTATGTTCATACACAAAATGGTTTAATTGAATCGTTTATCAAAAGATTACAATTAATTGCTAGACCATTATTGATGAGAACTAAACTCCCAACATCACCTTAGGGACATGCTATTTTATATACAGCAACACTTATACTTTTAAAACCAACACACTAACATGAGTACTTTCCTCTACAATTAACTTTTGATTATGAGCCCAATATTTTCCATTTAAGAATTTTCGGATGTGCGGTTTATGTCCCTGTAGTGATACCGCAACGAACTAAAATGGGGGCCCCAAAGAAGATTGGGAATATACATTTGGTATGAGTCACCCTCTATTATTCAATATCTTGAACCTTTGATAGGTGACATTTTTACTGCAAGGTTTGCAGATTGTCATTTTGATGAAACAAATTTCCCAGTATTAGGGGGAGGACAAGGACAATTGAAAAGGGAAATTATATGGAATGCATTATCATGGACATCTCTTGATTCTCGTACAAAAAGATTGTGAACTTGAAGTTCAAAGAATAATCCATTTGCAGAAAATTGCAAATCGATTACCTAACGTGTTCATTGACTCTAAAAGAGTCACAAAGTCACATTTTCCTATAGAAAATGTACCAATTAAACTTGATGTTCTAGCTGAATAATCCCCAAGTATTGTAGCAAATGAGTCTAATACACGTTTGAAACGTGGAAGACCTCTTGGCACCAAAGATAAAAATCATTGAAAGAAAAGATGATCTATTGATCATGATCTTTTTAAGGAATTGAATAATAAAGAATCTGATGGGATTACTGATGACAAAACTCAGACTCCTGCAGAGCCTGACATAGCTCCCAAAAAGTGCCAATTTTAAACTCCTGAAGCATATGTAAAGGAAACTTCCATAAACTTCACCACAACAAGGATATGTTGGGATAAAATTGAAATAGTTGTGGATGATATTTTTGCATACAATGTTGCACTCAAAATTATGGAAGAAATCGAGATTTTTGAACCAAAATCTATTGAGGAATGTCAAAAAAGAGATGATTGGCTGAAATGGAAAGAAGCAATCCAATCTGAATGGGATTTATTGGCTAAGCATAAAGTTTTTGGACGTGTAGTCCAAACACCTGAAGGTGTAAAATCCGTTGGATATAAATGGGTATTTGTGTGCAAACGAACTGAGAAGAATGAAATTGTGCGATATAAGGCATGTCTTGTAGCACAAGGATTTTTATAAAGACCAAGCCTTGATTATGATGAAACGTATTTCTCTGTAGTGGATACAATTACATTACGTTTTCTTGTGGGCTTAGTAGTATATGAAAAACTCGAGATGCATTTAATGGATATAGTCACTGCTTACCGATATGAGATATTAGAAAATGATGTTATATGAAAATCCCTGAAGGATTTAAAATGCCTAAAGTATGTGACCAAAATTCTCGAGAAATTTACTCTATTAAATTACAAAGATCATTATATGACTTAAAACAGTCAGGACAAATGTGGTATAACCGTTTAATTGACTGTTTACTGAAAAAATGTTATACAAATGACCTAATATATCATTGTGTTTTTCTTAAGAAATTTGAAACAAGCTTTGTGATCATTGTGGTATATGTTGATGATCAATATATTGATGATCTGAATCTCATTGGAACTCCTGAAGAGATTTCCAAAACCGTTGAATATTTGAAAAAGGAATTTGAGACCAAGGCCTTTGGAAAAACAAAATTTTGTCTTGGTTACAGATTGAACATCTGGAAGATGGAATATTCATTCATCAATCAAATTATACGTCTAAAGTTTTAAAATGTTTCTATATGGATAAAACACATCCATTAAGTACTCCAATGGTTGTTCGATTACTTGATATTGAAAAGACCCTTTCAGACCACAAGAAAAGGATAAAGAAATTTTTGGTGCTGAAGTATCATATCTTAGTACTATTGGAGAATTTATGTATCTTGCTAATTGTATAAGACCTGATATATCATTTGTTGTAAATGTATTAGCAAGATTCAGTTCTTTCCCAACACGACGACATTGGAATGGGGTTAATCATATTTTTCGATATCTCCAAGGAGCGATTGAACTCGACTTATTCTATTCAACTAATTCTAAACCAGTATTGATTAGGTATATTGATGCTGGATTTTTGTCTAATCCTCACAAAACACGATCTCAGACTGGATACTTATTTATATATGACAGTACTGCTATTTCTTGATGATCCGCAAAATAATCTATAGCCGCTATCTCCTCAAACCATGCTGAGATAATAGCAATTCATGAAGCAAACTGAGAATGTGTCTGGTTAAGATCAATGAATCAATATATTTTTAATAATTGCGGGCTGTCTACTAATAAAGATATTCCTACGACATTGTTCGAGGACAATGCTGCATGCATTGCTCAACTTAAGGGAGGATATATCAAAAGAGATAGAACTAAACATATTTCACCCAAAATTTTCTTCACACATGACCTTCAGAAGATTGGTGAAATTAACATGCAACAAGTTCGATCAAGCAAAAATTTAATAGATTTATTTACCAAGGCACTACCAATTACCACATTCGAAAGATTCGTGAAAGGAATTGGAATGTATCGGCTTAAAGATTTTAAGAGATATTCTCAACAGGGGGAGTAAAACACTTAAAATAGTGTATTTCTTTTCCTTCACTAGGATTTTTTTCCCATCGATTTTTTTCCTAGTAAGGTTTTAATGAGGCCTATTATCTGTGTGATGGACATTCAGGGGGGTGTTATGAATATAGAATAATTTGGTGGATGTCCATTAAAGTATACAAATTTACTACTATCTCATGATGACTTACCAATTTGTAGAACACGTGTTAGAAGCTTATGAGAGAAGCCTTAAAGATAATTTAAGGGAGAAGTCATGTGAAAGTTAAGGAAGAAGTTACTCCTAGATACATTGAACCTGGACACATGTCACTTTCCTTGCCAAGTATCAGACATGTGTCAACCAATTGTGCAACAAGGTGCTGACTCATCAACTCCTGTGACACATGTCATTACCTTGTTCAAAGCTCCTGCTGACTCATCAAAAGCACCTGCCATGTGTCAACACCTCATCACTCCTAGTGCTGACTCATCACTTCTTTCTGTAACTATAAATACCTCCCCCCTTACCTCATTTGTATACACATCTTCTGAAGAAAAGAAATAAGAAGTTTCTTTCTCTCTATATCCTATTCAAATATCTCTTTAATATAGATTTTTATTTATGTATCAACTTCATTTATAACAGAAGCTGTTTTATTAATAAAATTGCAATTGAAAAGAACAAAAAATCTGAAGGAAAAAAAAATATAAATTCAACTAATATGCTAGACAAGTCCCTTTCATGCATACATTTTGAATTTTTTTTTGGGGGAATTTTTATATATTTTAGGTTAAATTTACCAGATTTACCATTCAAATGATATAATTATACTTTTAGTTTGAAATGGAGTGGAAATCAGTGATCAAATCCAAAGATAGGAGAATGTGCATTAAAGGGCAAAAATTGAACATTTCAAATAGTAAGACATTATGAACGAAAGTACTAAAAAGCACATGGAAGGAGGGAGGGGCAGGAGGTGCATATGTTGCCACACAAGCATAAACAACATGCGAGAGTAGCCTTACATACTGCGTATGTGTATGTGTGGGTTCAAAAGGAGTGTTAGTGAGGTTGAAGGAGGAGTCAAGGTCGAATTTTTGGTGACTGTAATAGATAAAGTGATCAGTATGCCCTCATAGAGAGATTGGGTGCCACAGATGCATGTTCTCACGCGCAAACAGACCTAAACCATGGATTTTTGCCCATATAACCCTAAACCATTAAGCCTCTTTGATTACCCTTTACTATCCAATTCAAACTTAGATTCTATATCATGAAGATCCGCTATTCAGACATTACACCCTCTAGTAAAAGGAGATAGGCATATAAATACGGAAGTAACTAATATGATCACAATACAACATCTAGATTCGCGACAGTTGGCCTCCCTGTACATGATTACATGATAGCAATAATTTTATATATTTGAATTATATTATTACAACCCTTAATTATGAATTTTAGCATTGTTTTAAATCTTATTTTGTGATGTTTTACTAATTAAATTTGTGAGTATTGATTTAACAAATATTGGGTTTATTGAAGGAAATTCGAACTAGACTCAGTATTTTGGGATTATCTCTCTCCTTTGATATCCAATTAACTTGATTCTTGTTGCATTGGAAACTAAATTTCAAAACCTAGAAATCTTATTAAGAGTCTAAAGGTTAATTTAGGCAAGAACACATCCTAAAATTTGATAGAACTTGCTACAATACTGAAAGCCAATTTCTTGTTGAAAGAAGGAAATTAATTGAAAATATCTAATGAGTTAATTTCAGAATCAAGTTATTGATAACTCTAAGAATTTTCAAAATTCAAGATAAGAAGGAAGTATTCAAATTTTGGAAAAGTAAGAGATCTTTATCATCACAACAAAAGTAAGTTTCCGAATAAAAAAAAAACTAAGTATCCTAAAGGCTCACGACTATTTGTTGAATTAGGGTTTTAGTCCAATAAATAAGAAGTATCCTAGGGTGGAAAAGGCATACAACTTTTTATTTTTACACTCTTTCAAATTATTGGAGGAAGATAGTATGAACCCTAGTTGCTGCTATCAGAGGATGTGATTTCCACATTCTTATTATGCAACAGAGATGTAATATTTTTTTTTTCTTTTCTCATTTTTCTTTAGAATGTCTAACTAATTATTTTTGTCCATAGAACTCAATAGATTCTATTTTTTAATTAATTATATGGATTGAATTTATTTCTTTCTCTTAAGTTTTATTAGCATGATTATTATGTAATAGGATTTTATTGTTGATCATAATGTTTCAAAATGTTTAGGTCTACATTTTGTATGATTTAAGATTGATTATATGCATGACTAATAAAATAACATGATATAAGTCTTTAACAATAAAATCCACATGCAATTATCATATCAATTGAAAATTAATTTCGTATGAAAATTTAGAGTAAACTCTAGATTACAGTTTTTCTTAGAATTTAATGAAATCCGAATTAATCAAAATTATATATGACCATTGGGTTTTGATTAGTAGAATTAGGTATTTCATTACATAACCATTTGGTGAAATCTAATTGTCGAGAATCTGCCATCATCTACAATGATCTATTAGTCAATAAACTTAGGAGGTTTGAAAAGATTTGGTAATGTGAAAGATTAGAAATAGATGAAAATGATGTCATCAGGTTTTCTATCCATTGATTTTAATATTTTAATATTTTCATAATTGTGGCTCGATTTGTTCAACTTAAATCGGCCAATTCATACTTGGTACTGAAAAATATTCTCATGGAAATGATACTTCTCTCATCATTATACATAAAATTCGACTAAGGTATACTTGTTTGAATTTGTGATAGTAAAAACCCGTATTAAGTTTTTGGCACCGTTGCCAAGGAAAATATTTTTGTTTGAGATTAGACATTATCTTTTATAAATTTTGTTTCTTTCTTTCTCATATGAAATTGGTTATATAGTCTTTTAGGATAACTGAATTTGGTCTGAAAATTTTTAGGGTAAACTACTGTCTGAAAAAAATTTGGGATTTAGAGTTAAGTGACCACTTATTTTAAAAGATTTTAGTGCGCTGAGCAAAACTGATAATAGCATTGTAGACACTACCATAGCTTGGCCAAATTTCATTGTTTTTATAGGTTTTTCTATTTTTCTTTGATGTTTTTTTGATTTTCCAGTTTTTATATTGTTTGTTTGCATGTATTTTGTGCATTCTTTTGCTTTTTGTAATTTATTTTGAAAATCTAATTTTGTACTTTTTTTGTGTCAATGCATTGTATGCTACGATTGAAAAGTCTTGACTTAGCTGAATTTGATTTTGAAATAGAGAAAACTTCGAAAAACCATTCGTAAACATGTTAGGGAAGCCAAGGAATGTGAGAAAGCAATGGTTCAAGAGAATAGAGTTATAAGGGAGTTCTCGATACCTCGATTTTATGACGTATAGACTAGCATTGCATAACCTGTTGTGGAAGCAAAAACTTTGAACTTAAATTGAATCTCATTGGCATGGTGTAGGTAGATCAGTTCGGAGGAGAAACTTTTGAATATCCAAATAGCCATCTAAATTTTTTTTTGAAGATGTATGATACAATAAAGTTGAGTGGTGCAACCCCTGATACAATATGATTACGGTTGTTTCCTTTCTTGGTTGTTTCTTTTCTCTCTTAGGGGAAAAGCAAATGTATGGTTTAACTCATTCCCTGCTAATTACTTTACAAATTAGGAAAATTATCTCAAGCATTTCTAGCTAAGTATTTCCTACTTGGTAAGACTGTTGAAGTACATAATGATATTACTAATTTTAGATAATTTGAGGGTGGATCTTTGTATAATACTTAAGAGCATTTCAAGGATTTGATTAGGAGATACTCTCATCATAGCATACCTGATTGGTTGATCTTATAATTTTTTTTAATGGTGGTATGTTATATTATGTTAAAATTACCATTGATGTTGCAGTTGGGGATACTTTAATGAGTAAATCTTATAATGAAGCATGCATATTACTTGATGATATGTCCTCTAATCAATAGGATTAGTATAACAAATGTGAAATTCCTCTAAAAAAACTGGTGTGTATGAGGTTGATAGTTTTACAACGCTTAATGCAAAAATCGACTCTTTAATTAATGCAATGAAAATTAATCAACTTAGTGCTGTGACTAGCCAGATTTTATCTTGTGATTCATGTGGAGATTCTACTCATATGATTTTTGAGTGTCCGCAAGTTTAACAAGCACACTTTGTTTCTAACTTTTGTAGGCCCTCGAATAGCCCTTACTCTAACACGTATAATCCTGGATGGAGAAACCATCCTTGCTTTTTATAGAGTCAAGGAGCACCAAGAGTAAATAATCCACTAGACTTTAAGTCAGAAAATCAGTAACCAAGAGAGAACAAAGCAATATGGGAGATCGCAATTGAACGTTTGGTAATAGCAACAAATGAAAGGTTTGAGAAGCTTGAGACAAAAATTAATTAATTAACTAATACCTTTCATTCTTGTGTGTCACTTAAACTACTAAGTGATACTAAGAAGAACTCTAGAGAGCAGGCCAAGGTGATTTTGTTGAGGAGCGAGAAGCAATTACAAGAGGTGCCAATTTGGTTAATAGACAAAGAGGATGAACAAGAGGCCGAGAAAAGATTAAATAGCATACAAATGAAAAGTTTAAGGCACTGGCTTCAAAACAGGGAAGTAATTTACCTTTGATTGAATATAAGCATCCTGTCCCTTTTTCTAAACGTCTTTTATGTACTATTGTAGAAAAAAATAGTTCAAAAAATTTTTAGAAATTTTTTAAAAAATGCACATTAACATTCCTCTTTTAGATGTCATCAAGCAGATACCGAGCTATACGAAGTTCCTTAAGGACATGATCATCAAGAAGAAGTTAGATGATGTTTTAATGGTCAAACTTATGGGGGAGTGTTTTGCGATTGTACAAAATAAGCTACCATCGAAACTTACGGATCTAGGGAGCTTTTCTATCCATTGCACCATTGGTTTTATTGATTTTTTTTTTGATATTTTATGTGATTTGGGTGTTAGTGTCAATGTGATGCCATATTTTATATTCTTGAAACTAGGATTGAGGGAATGTAGACCAACTAATATTTCATTACAAATGGTTGATATGAGTATAAAGTATCCGAGAGATATTGTTGAAGACATACTTATTAAAGTTGATAAATCTATTTTTCCTGTCAATTTTGTTGTCTTGGATATGGATGATGTTGAGAGTACTTCTTTAATTCTTGGTTGGCATTTTCTTACCATTGCACGGGTTTTGATTGACGTTTATGTTGAAAAATTTATTTTTAATGAAAAAATTGAGTTTAACATCTTTCACTCTATGAAAAATTTTGATAAACAAGAAATCTTTAGAGTTGATTACATTGAGAGAATTGTTGAATATGATTTTAATGTCTTTTACTCTAGTGATCCTATTGAAAATTATATTGCTAATTCATTGCATGAGAATCATGACTTTCTAGAGAATAAACATGTTGATGTGTGTGTTGTTTTCGATGCAAATTTAGGTGAATTTCGTACCTTTCTTGTACAAATAGAGAGTTTGCAAGAGTTTTTGAGTGTTGAGAAGAAAAGTGACAAATCATAGCAAGCTACTTAATCATCTTATGTACCTAAACTTAAACCTCTTCCTTCTTATTTGAAATATACCTTTTTGGATAGCTCTTTAATGTTTTTAGTGATTATATCTTTTGAATTGATAGGTTTTAAGGAAGTGAAATTATTGCAAGTTTTGCAAGGATACAGGAAAGCAATAGGTTGGACCATTGCTGACATCCATGGTATAGATCCCTTGATTTGTAAGCATAAGATCTTGCTAGAAAATGGTTTCAAAGCCATAGCTCAACCACAAAGGAGGCTGAATGAGTATCTTTAAGTGGTAGTAAAGAAGTAAATAATTAAATGGTTTGACATTGGTATTATCTTTCCTATCTCAAATTTTGTTTAGGTAAGTTCTCTACAAATTGTGTCTAAGAAGGGTGGGACAATTGTGATTGAAAATGATAAAAATGTGTTGATCCTTACACGTATTATCATGGGTTGGAGGGTTTGTTTGGATTGTAGAAAATTAAATGACGCTACTAGAAAAGATAATTTCCCCCTCTCATTTCTTGATCAACTTGTTGAAAAATTAGCTGGAAATGTATCTTATTGTTTTCTAGATGGTTTTATTTTTTTTTTTGGTTATTTGCAAATTGCCATTGATCCTACTGGCTAATAAAAAACCATGTTCCTGCATATGGTACCTTTTCATTAGATGCATGTCTTTTGGTCTTTGTAATGCCCCAACTACTTTCCAGATATGCATAATCTCTATATTTACATATTTTATTGATGATTTTATGGATATATATATTTGTGTTTGGATCCTCATTTGATAGTTGCTTGAATAACTTAAACAAGTTTTAAAGAGGTGTGAGGAATCCAACTTGGTACTTAATTAGGAGAAATGTAATTTTATGGTAAAAGAAGGTATTATTTCGGGTCATAAAATATCTTCTAGGGGAATAAAAGTCGATAAAGAAAAAGTCAAATTAACTGGAAAACCATTCTCCCCCTTAATTATTAAAAGATATTAGATGAGTTTTAGGGTATGTAGGTTTTCATCATAGTTTCATCAAAAATTTTTCTAAAATTGCTAGCCTCTAACCAATCATTTTGTAAAAGATATACTTTTTGTGATTGATGATAGTTGCTTGAATGCCAGGCTTCTATTGTGCAACCATCTAGATGAGATTTGTATTTTGACATTTACTGTTATACGAGTGATGACATTGTAGGTGTAGTTTTGGACCAAACTATAGATAAGAAATTTCATGACATATATTACGCAAGTAAGATTATGAATAAGGCTGTGAAATTATACAACACAACTGAGAAAGAGCTACCTGGTGCGATCTATTTACTTGAGAAATTTCGTTCTTACTTGTTACTATCAAAGATTGTTATTCATACAGACCATTTTGCACTTGTATATTTGATATCAAAAAAAGATTCAAAGTCTAGGTTGTTGTGTTGGATTCTCTTGTTGTAGGAATTTGACATCGAGATAGTGGATAAAAGAGGAGTTAATAATATAGCTACTGACCATTTATCTCGACTGGAGGGAGATTTCATTGAGACAATAATTGATCATCCTTTAAATGACTCTTTTCTTGATGAAAGCCTATTTTCTGTTACTTATACTGACGAACTATAATATATTGACTTTGTTAGTTATCTTGCTTACAAGATTGAGACATGGGGATTGACGTGACAGTAGAAAAATAAATTTCTTTCCGATGTACACCACTATCTATGGGATAAATTCTACTTATATAAGGTTTGTTGTGATAGTATCATAAGGAGATGTGTGCCCCAATAAGAGTTAAGTAGCATCCTTAGTTTTTGTTATGATAAGAAAGTTGGTGGCCATCATGAACCATCTTGTACAGCAACTAAGGTACTTCACTCTAGATTTTATTGTCCAACATTTTTTAAGGATGCTTATTCTTATGTCTATACATGTGACCAATGTCAACAAATTGGATATTTCAAATCGTTATGAGATGTCCCTAAATAATATTTTAATTTTAGATATTTTTGATGTTTGGGGTATAGATTTCATGGATTCTTTTCTAAAATCTTTTAATAATAAGTTTATCTTAGTTGCTATTGATTATGTGAGTAAGTGAGAAGAGACAATTCCATGTGTAAACAGTGACTCTGAAACAATGTGTAAATTTTTAAGGAAAAAATATTTTTTTTTTCTCATTTTGGTGCTCCTAAAGCTATAATTACTGATGGAAATTTTCATTTTCATAAAAATTTTGAAAAACGCTTGGCTAAATATGGTGTTATCCGTAAAGTTGCTACCCCTTACAATCACCAGACTAGTGGGTAAGTTGAGATTTCAAATTGTAAATTAAAAAGTATTTTGGAAAAAACTATGAGTCTTTCTCCTAAGGTTGGTCCATAAATTAGATGACACATTTTGGGCTTGTAGGACAACATATAAGTCTCAATTGGAGCTGTGAGCTTTCAAACGAGAAAGGTGAAGAATTCAAAGTCAATGGGTATTGTTTGAAAATTTATGAGGATGAGAACAACTCGAAGGAGGGGTCCACCATCTTTTTCAAAAATTCAGGAGTATAAGAAGTCTTTTGCATGAGAGGAAAAGAAGTTACTGCTGAAAAGGAGGCTACAGGTTCATCGGCTTTATGAGGGGAGTTTTCTATTCTTTTATACTCTTTTTTTTTTTAATTTTTTATTCATCTTAAACAATGTAGACAATGCTTGGTTCAAGTGAGGGGGAGCATTCTGATTATTTTTTTTATTAGAAAAAATTTTTGAAAAAAATTGAAAAAGAAAAAAATTGAGCTTATGTTGAATTTTTTTTCTACCATGCCAACAAAATTTTCTCAAGTTTTCCGATACTTGTGTATTTCTTGATTTGAGTCGAGTTGTATGAAGGATAATTGATATTAGTGATTATTTGATATATAATTAGCAGTTCATCTTTTAATGGTTGATTTAAAAAATAGGGATGTAAGATTTGACACAAAATTTACTGAAATGAGGAATTCAGCCTTAAAGAGTAATTTTGTGTTCTCATTTTTCTTTTTGAGCTTATATCACATGTAGAATGGTTATTCTAGAACTTGCTTTGTTATGCATACTGAGATCACATTTTTTATTTTCATGCATCAAAATGATTAAGACATCTAGAATTATACCCTCTTAACTTTTGAAAATACCATATCTAACATTTTATATTCCCTAGTTAACCCATTTCAGTCTAGACCTTTTCTTGAATTAGCCATAAAATTTCCCCCATGACTTGTTTTTTCTAACTCCTGATTTTGAATCTTAATTCACTAATGTACTTATAGTTAATAGTATGATATTATGTTTTTATATGTTGCAGTTTTTCCTGTTAGTGTGATAAATAGGCATAGTGTAGTATAAAAGAACATAATTATTATATTGAGTTACAAAACAAAATTTTTGTTGAAAAAGAAAAAAAAAAAAAAAAAGAGAAGAAAAGAAAAAAAGAGAAAAAAGGAAAAAATTGAGAAAAAATATTTTTCATTCTTGGATATTGTTTTAATTTGGAGTTAGAGTGTTGCTATATATTTTAAGATTGGAAGATATTGATATTTGTATTTTCTTTGCTTTGGAGGTGTAAAAAATGTTATGTCTTGATATTTGAATATTTTTAGTAAATTTTTAACCCAAAACTTTTTGTGTCTATTTATCCTATGCTTAACTCTATTCCCGTTCAAATCAAATAAAGAAGCTTTTGATTGGTGTATGGATTTCATATATTTGAATGATGAAGATTTGATATATTAACAAGACTATGGTAATGTTATCTCATTGTATTGATTTGAGTGGCATATATACCCCTTCCATAAAATTAAGTGCTTGAGTGAATCCATTGTGAGAGTGGCTAAATCTTGTATTGTTTTTGATTTCAAAGAGACCATTGGGGATGTAATAATTGCTCTAGTGCTAAATGTTATGAAATATTAGTTGTCTTGATTACACTTCTGGTTTGAGCTTATCATACGTATGGTTAGAATCTTGGAAAAATTGAATTGGTTTTGAAAAAAAAATTATTTTTGCTATATCTCTAGCTTAAAGACAAGTATAGAGGTATTTAATAACAATAATTTTATACATTTGAATTATATTATTTCAACACTTATGTATGAATTTTAGAACTGTTTTAAACTTTATTTTGTGATATTTCACTAATTAAATTTGTTGGTATTGATTTAGGAAATATTGGGTTTTTTTAAGGAAATTCTGATTGGACAAGCAGTTGTCAGTATTTTGGACTCATCTTTCTACTTCGATGTTTTATTGAGCTAATTCTTGTTGTCTTGGAAACTAGATTTCAAGATTTACAAATCTTGTGAAAAGTTCAGAGGTTAATTCAAGCAAAAACACATATGAAAATTGGGTAAAATTTACTACAGTGTTGAAATTCAATTCTTTGTTGAAGAAGGAAACTAATTAAAGACATCCAATGAGTGATTTTCAGAATCAAGTTGCTGATAACTTCAGGAGTTTTTAAAATTTAGGATAAGGAGGAAGTTTTCAAATCTTGAGAAAGTAAGAGATCTTTATCATCACAACAAAAGCAACTTTTCAAGTTAAAGAGAAAACTAAGTTTCCTAAAGACTTATGACAACTTGTTGAGTAGGGTTTTAGTTCCATAAATAAGAAGCATCCTAGGGTGGAAAAGATATACAGCTTTTTCTTTTTACACTCTCTTTAGATTATTGGAGGAGGAAGATGTGAACCCTAATAGCCGCCATCAGAGGATGTGATTTCCATGTTTTTCTTATGCAAAAGGGTTGTAATATTTGTTTTTCCTCATTTTTCTTTATAATGTATAGATAATTATTTTTGTTTCTAGAATTCAATGGATTCTATTTTCAATTAATTACATGGACTGAATTTATTTCTTTCCCTGAAGTTTTATTGATATGATTATTATATGATGAGATTCTATTATTCATCGTAATGCTTCAAAGTGTTTAAACCTATGTTTTGTATGATTTGAGATTGATTGCAAGTATGACCAATATAATTGTATGATATTAATCTATAATAATAAAATTCACATGAAGTTATGATATCGACCGAAAATTAATTTCGTGTGTGGAAATTTAGAGTAAACTCTAAATTACAGTTTTTTATAGAATTTAATGCAGTCTGAATTAATCAAAATTGCATAACATTTGGTTTTGATTAGTTGAATTACAGATTTCATTACATGATCATTGGGTGAAATCTAATTTTAAGGAATATGTCATAATCTACAATAATTTATTAGTTAATAAATTTAGGAGGTTTGAAAAGGATTTGGCTATGTGAAAAATTAGAAATATATGAAGTTAATATTCTAGAATTTTCTTTCAATTGATTTTAATCTTTTAAAATTTTCGTAATTGTGGTTCTGTTTGTCCAACATAAATAGGCTAATTTATACATGATACTATAAAATATTTTCATGGAAACGATATTTGTACTTATCATTATATTCGACACTTGATTAGGGTATACTTACCCAAAGTCGTGGTATTAAAAACCCGTATCATAACACGGAAGGAAAATTTATAGTAAAAGAAAATAAATTACTTATTTTTTCCAAAAAAATATTGGCAAAATCTCTCCTTATATAGTGACTGCTTAGTCACCTAGGTTAGCATAGAAACTTTATAAAATAAATAAAACACTTCTATTATCAAACACTTCTATTATAAATCAAATAAATTATGTAAAACTCTCCTTGGCCAACAAGTATGCATCTAGACATACAATATAACTCATAACATCCAAAAGGGCACAAATATTACATGCCTTATCAAAAATAAAAGGTCAAAGATGAGTAAGGATCTAATCCCTTGGACCAAAGGCTTCTACCCTTTGGTCCCCTCTTAGCTCTCAAATCACATGAAGATAAGGATAACGGGGTCAACATAAGCCAACCAAATACACGGGGAGCCAATAGTAGGCATAACAAGCATAGTATGCATGAGAAGATCAATATCATCAAATAAAGTACTTAAAACATAATACTTGGATGTATCACAATTTAACATAGAGAAAGGTACAAAAATATATGCGTTATCCCAGAGCATTCTTAAGAAAAAGTGTATGGTGATACATTCATAGATGCTCCCGTCAGGCTTCGCAAAACTTTTGGAACTAAATACATAAACTATACTTCTCAAACTTCATCCGCAGGCTTTGCAAACCTTCGGAACTAAATACTTTAATCATGCTCCTAGCATTTCACCCATAAGTTTCACAAATCTTTCAGAACAAAATACATCAACCATGCTCCTCAAACTTCACTCATAGGTTTCACAACCATACCCCTCAAGCTTCGCCCGCAAACTTTGCAAAGCTTTTGGAGGTTATTTTTGTGATCATACTTTCCCTTTATAATTTTTTGTGATTCCCAAATGTTATAACCACTAAAACCACAACTTATTACAAGTTTACACCAAAGTTGCGATCAAATATCACAATTATGCATAGCATATAGTTTAGCAACTCATTGTACACCAAGGAACTATTTTGACAAATTTTCAACACAAGTGGGTTTCAGTAAAAGAGCCATAATTTGAACTATAACTCTCGGATTGAGATGATTCTAACTGTCACTTAAAGATAAGACATAAGACTATAATTTTTATGTTTATGACTAGGTTCAGTTTCAATCACACTGGAATACCCAAGTCCATTGAAGTTACGCCAATTCACAATACAACATGAGTAGCCTTGGCAAAATTAGCATAACATCTTTTTCACATATCGGATTGAAGCAAGTGCCCATTTAAAGTCAAGACATAAAACTATAACTTTCATGATGTTCAGAGTTCAGACTAATTAAGCCTAGAAGATAGTTCAAACTTGAAGCAAATTTTAAAGCTAAAATGGGATAAAAACATGATAGATTTTTATAGAAAATGTGACACTTTAAAAAATCATTAAAATTTCAATTGTTAATGAAAGTCTTCAAACTGTAAGTCATTTTAAAGCTATGGAAGTCTTGTTACATTAGAAGAAAACCTTGTTTGATTTATAGTTGTGTAAAAAAAGTTGTAAGTTAAATAATAAAACATTGTCAAGCTATTCAACATGCAGAATTCATAGTTTTTCATTCTTTAATGTTTTCTTTCTTTCCTAATCCTTTTCATCCTTGTTCTAATATCATAGCCATATGAAAAATATGTTATACATTATTTTTAAGCATCAATTAAACATACATAAGCATGGTATTTGCCTCAAACTTGTAATTTTTTTTCTTTGAATTTCCTAGCTTTTCCTCTCCAAGTTTTCTTTGAATTCCAAGTTTGTTCTTTATGTTTCCTACACCCCTTTGTGCTTCCCAAAGACTAGGGATAGCATGTATATGGATGAAATGTTTATTTCAAACTTAATGATGATTTTAATGGATTTTGTGGTGGGTTTTGTGAGAGAAAAATGGAACTTGGGATTAGGGTTCTTAGAAGGGAAGAGTGAGAGATAGGTTCTCCCTCTCTTCTCACATCTCTTCCCCTCTCTATACCTAACTGTGGTGTGGATCCCCTACTTAAACAAGCCTTGGTGATGTGTCAAGGAGTAGTGTGCCATGTCATTTAAGGGTGTGGTATGTCTTGTGATGTGTGGTCTCTCTCTCTCTATCTTGTGATCCCACACTTAACCCTAATTCGATTCTCTTATTGTCTTATTTCTACCATTCTCATTCGTCGGTGTATCTCACTAGTCCATACTAATTTTAATATAATTGACCTATGGTTAAAACCATAAACACAAAAACCAAAAAATCATCACATAAAAAAAATTGAACAAATTTTAGCACAGTGCAATACTAGAAATTTAAATATGCTCAGTAAAATAAAATAAATACAAGTGCAAATTCATGCTTTAATGATTTCCTGAGACAAAACCTTACATCTTTTTCCTTTAAAAGATCTAGTCCACCGAATCATTACTCATACCTAAAAAGATATGAATACCACTATCTTTTTTCCGATTCTAGCTCTCATGATACCTCTTTAGAGGTGTGGTGTCTCCACAAAACTTTTACTAATCTAATAGTCTTGTTTCTCAAGTTCTGTTCTCGAGAATTTAGAATCTGGATTTGTTGTTTAGCATAAATTAAATCTTCTTCAAATTGGAGTGGTTCATAGTTGATCACATGTGAAGAATTATGAACATACTTTTTTAATATAGAAACATGAAAGGTAGAATAAACTCTCTTAAATGCTAGCAGTAGAGCTAACTCATAAGTAGTTAATCTAACTTTGGCTAGAATTTCAAAAGGATCCATAAATCTAGGGCTGAACTTTTCCCGTTTCTTCCCAAATCTCAACACACCTTTGATAGGAGACACTACAGCACAAATGGCTTTCAGTGACAAAGATTAGTGGGGGTCACAACAAATTGGCCACTATAAGTACTATTTTGTGAGGGTCACTTTGGCCGCCACTAAATAGTTGGTTCATTCTGGCGGCCAACTGGTTTTTAGTGACAACAAAATTTTTTAACTACCACTAAATTAAATTAAAAATGATGGCCGCTACTAAATTATACTTTTTAGTGGCGAACACATGTGACAACCACTAAAATATTTTTATTGACAAAACGTAGCTTTGACCGTCACTAAATAGGTACTCTTTAGTGACAATCTCCATTGATCGCAACTAAATCTCTTTCTTATTGAGATTTGATAATTTTTAAGTTAAAAATATTTAACTTTTTTCTTTTGTAATTATCTTAAATTGTCAAATAAAATTTTCAAAATAAAAATTGACTTTTCAATAAAATTCATAATTATCTTATTTTTAGTTACAAAATAAAAATAATAATCAAATTTACTGGGGAAAGTATTATGATTAAAAGAAAGGTTGAAAAAATAGTTAATAGAATATTCCACTTAATAAAAATAATAGAATATTTTTATATTTTAATTCTTTTTATGTATTGTTTTATGCTCTAAATTTGTTAATTTTGTTTTTTTGAAAATTTTCAGAATTAAAGTTTTCATTAATTTAAAAAATTAATTTAAGATTTTATTAATGATTTAGTGATTTGAATAATATTAATAATAATATTTAATAATAACTTTTAATAATATCTATAAATACCCAAGTGCTGGGAAAAGATTTAAAATTGAAAAGAGAAAAATTGGAATAAGGATATTATTAAATATTAACTTTAATAAAATTGATTAAACAGGCAATTGTGGAATGGGCCACTATGACAATAGTGGCGGCCACTAAAACAATAGTTTGTTGTTTCACAGAAAATAAAACTCCTCTCCTATAGGTTCTCTCTCTCAGAAATACAATGGGTTCTCTCTCACTCACTTTCGCCCTCGCACTCGTTGTCGTGATTCCCCTCGATTCTCTGTCTCGACCAAAACCTCTTTTCAATCAGTACTGGTAAGCTCTTTACAAGTCTGCAATCAATTTCTTGGGTTCTACTTGTTGTTCATTTTTGAAATTCTTTTCTAGGGTTTCTCATTGTCGCTCATTGTATCTCAAACTCTAACTGATTTACCTAAAATTGTGTGTCTGTGCTTGTTCACCAAATTCTTAATTTGGTATTTTGTACTAAATTCTTAATTTTAGGGTTTTATTGATTTTTCTGCTCATTAAGAATTATGGATTCATGGTGGCTATTCGGCTTGCAATATGATGGCACTCTGCCATTAATGTATGATGTACAAATTAATGTTTGTCGAAGTAATCATGCAAGACCAACTATGATCGCCTTCTTCTTACCTCTCTTTTTTTCCCTTCTTTATCTGGACCATTACTTTTTATCTTGTATCTGCATTTTATGAATTTGATGGCAACGGTATTTGGAATGGAAAAGGACTCCCTACATATACCATTGAATATGATAGTAGCTTCTTGTCTAGGACGTTGCATGTTTGACACGTTGTTTATTCAAAAGTTGCAGGTACTAAAGTTCCTCTTAAATCTAATTTATTTGATTGAATTCAAGGTCTGGCTTCCTATTTTATGTTAGCGAATCATGTTGTACATTTCCTGATTGGTAGGTGTTTTAAACTCCCTTGAAGCTACCATGCTTTATATGGCACTTATGTGAAAGACATTTTAGATTCTAGTTGGTATGTGGTTAATAAAACTCAACTTGGAAACATCTATGAGATGCCTAGTGTGGATGTTAGGGTGAATGATGATGAGCCATACCAACAAAATGAATTGTGTATTGGTGGATCCTCTCGAGGACTTTAGGAGGTTGGTGATGACATTAATTGACAAAGGATTGATGTTGAAGATGAAGTAATAAAGAATCAGAATTCTTCCATTAAAAGGCGTACAAATGAAAAGAAAAGGGGGAGAAAAAGGAAGAAGATGAGAATATTATGTAAATTTTTAATTAATGATGATGTTGATGATAATATAAGGTATAATATAATTTATTCATTATTTTATTTTTTCTACATAATATGTATTATAAAATATTTAAATTTGTTGACTTGCTAATATCCTATTATTGAGTTATGTATGTAGTTAATCTATATTTGAGATGGCTTGTCAACAATCAACTAGCAACAGCATTAGTGAAGCATCACCCACACCACCTAGTAGAGGAGGAAAGGAGGAGGAATGAAGAGGAAATAAAAAAAAAATAGAAGAGAAATTTGAAACATCACGTGCCTTAGTAGAGGTTAGAACAAGGGATTCTTGAGGTGAGTTACTACTATCTAATTTATACTCATTTTAATATAAAAATGGATAACCCGGTATAAAAAATGCTCCCTAACTTAGTGTGGGGGTTGGGAGAGGGTGAGCGTATATTAGAGGTGACCATTTGCTATTTTATAAGTGAAAAATCCTATTGACGTATTGTTTAAGTAATGGTCTGTCAATATTAAGTTTGCAAATTCCTGTTGGTCATCCAGCTGCCTATTGGTATAGAGACTCCCGTCGGGATTGTGAGAACCCATCGGTATTGAAATTGTGAGACTTCTAGTGTACAGTGAAAAAAATAGAACTTATAATCTCTCATTTATAAACCCACTGGTACTTTACTCTATCTTACCTGTTCGGAAATGAAACAATCACGCCATCGGCATATTGTTGGACTCATTTTCATACATGTTCGGTCAGTTTGTTATCTTCGGCTATTCGGTCATCGGTCATCGATCATCACCTGATTGTTCGGCTGTTCGGTCATCAGTCAATTCATTCCGTCAAGTATATCTCTCAGCTTTCCCTTTCAAATTTAAAGTTCTTGTTAATATATATATTATTTTATAATTTGAATATACCCATCGGTGGTGGAATATTTGTATTTTTATTGTGAAATTCATGTCCGTCGGTAATGAAAATGGGAAGTAGAACTCATCTTCTTTGATTTTGAGAGACTCTTCGGTATTGTTGTGTTGGTGGGTATATGAAATTTACCTATCGGTGTACTTCATTCAGCACTGTTCGGTTACACTGAGTTGAGATGCCCAATTGCCTCTTCGGCACACACACACTTATTATAAATTAACACTCATTGTTCTTGCACATTTGTCAACACTCGTTCCTCCCTTTGCAAATTCGGCACACACACACACTTATAATAAATTAACACTCATTGATCTTGCACATTTGTTAACACTCGTTCCTCCCTTTGCAAATTCATCCAAGGCCATTGTTAGGAATTGAACCCATAAGTTTAGACATCTGAAAAGATTATATTACCACCAAGCCACTTAAACCTTTCATTTATGTTATGTTAAATTTATAATATATTATATATTTCTTAATATTCTAAATCATTCATATTTCTAACTTATTTACCATATAGTAAACTTTTAATTCAATTATTCTTACCCACCAGCAAACCACCACCGTTTCAGTAGAATACAATTTCAAACACTTAAACTCATTTGGGTGATCATCCCATTAACCCAAGGAGACATATTGGGCATTTATGCAATTTAGAGATATAAGTGGACCACTAAACAATTATTGAAAATATATTTGGGAATAAAATGGGCATGGGATTCCTGAACCTACGAAATCCAAAAATTTCATTTCCCTTTCTAAACTATTCTCCTTTCCATCCTTCTCTTTTCTCTTCTCTTCCAAAACCCAGTTCCAAGGCTTCAAACTATTTATCTAATACTTTAAAATTAGATTTTTAGCTTTGATCTTAGAGAAGAAGTGTAAGATCTAGTGCTGTCATCGAGAAGGAAAAATCAAGAGTATAGTGTGACCGAAGTTGGAGGGAACTTTGGAGACCAAAATCAAGGTAATATAAGTTTTCCAACTCAAGTTTTACTATACTTAGCTTTAATCGTTTGGATTTGGAGGATTTTAAACCAACAAAAGTGAGATAAAAATTAGGTTTTGAATGCTAGGGTTCTTGGGTTGATGTGAGATTATCGGTAGTGATGAATTTTGATTATGTGATTATGTCTTATAGGGTCTGGAGAAGCAGGTCAGGACAGGACCTTTGCAGTGAACAGAACTGGGAGTGACTACCCTCCATATGAATTGTGAGGGGATGGTTTGTTGTGTTGTGAATGAGATATGCTTTTCATGATTTTTATAAAATGATTTTCTTAACTTGGTTTTATAAATTGTTTTGTGATTATGGAGTGTCTCTAAAAATGTGTTTTGTTGAGCCATGAGATTTATGCACTTGTTAATACATTTTTGAGACAAGATGAATTTTCCTACAGATATCGTTTGCTGGATGTTGATTTTTATGACACATGCTATGTATTTGCAAAATGGTTTATGTATTGGCTTTGGGGCATAAGCCTGAGCCCCCATGGTGCATGTATGGGGTGTGAGTACCTAGTTATGAGATGACCGGTTTAGTGTTTTAAGTTTTCACGGATCGATTCGAGGGGTCGGCGTGGAGAGTTTGGTAGATTTGAGGGGGTAGGCAGCGGTAGAGAGATGCCCCCAAGTCCATTTTGAGACTATTCGGTTGCACCTCTAAAGAGACCGTGAGCCAACGCCAATGGTCTGGGCGGCGTTGATATTTTATGACTGACGGTAATGAAAACCCTTTGGTGATTCCACCGGATGGTCTGGACCAAGCCATCGGTGGAGAGATTTTGAGACAAACCCATGATATTAAAGAAGTGTATATTGTGTTATGGAAAAACCATGACTCTTGTTATAAGTTGTTTAGATGACTATTTGATATTTTGTTAGAACATAAATGTCTTGAGATTATTGTTTGACACTTCCATACTCGCCACACACTCACTTACACAGCTATACCATTGTACTCCACTCACTGGGTATTCCTATACTCACCCCTCCTCTTATCCCTTTTCAGAGGAAGTGTAGAGACAAGATTTTCATATTGGTAGCTAGATCCAGCGAAGAAAAGAGCCGTCCAGGATCGACCATTGGTATTGGTCCTTCTTGATGAGGATTTTGTGGCCTATAGACAGAGCTATCGATGGACACTTTTGAAACTCATTATGTAGTATAATTTCCTCATGTTTTTCTAAAGTAAAATTTTTATATTTTGAAAGATGTATTTTGAAATCCTGAACAACTTTTGTTTATTACATCTTTGGTTTTAAAATATTATGCAAGCTGGGTTTTTTTTTTATTGGAAAATGTATTATCATAGCCTAGCGGAATCTTGGCGTGCGTGTTGGTGATAGCACGTACTTCTAGATCACGTGACGGTTGTCTCGTGCTCGGACTTGTGGGTCAGGGCGTGACAATTATATTGGTATCAGAGCTAAGATTTTGGTATTGTTATAATATTTTCAAAACATTTTTGAATGTTTTTAGAATTTCTAAATATTTTTAAAGGTTTTTATATTTCTAAATGTTTTTGAGAAAATTTAAAAACCTCATATGGGTCCTAGGAAATGGAGTTACAATTACATATGGGGGCATTTATCAAGTTATCAACATATGATATAGTTTGAATCAAGAGACTTGTCAGATAATTTCTGAGAGAGAATAGGGAGATGATGAGCATAGGCTAAAGTCTTAGCCCTAAACTCCTAATGTTCAAAATTTCACATGGACTAAATCTTTACTAGGCTTGGACCTTTGATAGACAATTCAAGTCTTACATATTCTCTAACTACTCTTGCTAAGCTTCTCGAGTAGAGAAGGCCAGAAATTCTCTTAGGAGTTACCTTCCTGAGTGCTTTCCATTTGGATTGTCATGGTAAGATCGAAAAATAACCTTCCCTAGTTTATCGTTAGGTCCCACAATAATCATGCCCTTTTTGTGTGATACTTAAATGTCATAGGGAAGGAGCTTCGAGAGGTATATTTGTTGGAACCGTGTGTTTGTATGAGTCTTTGGATTAATGAGATGTGTGAGGGGTTGATGACCTGTGAGGATTTTATAGTGATTATCAATCAAAATGTTAATGCTATCTTTGAGTAGCCACCAAGATAGCCATCATTTATTTTCCATATATGAATAGGGCTTGTTCAATTAGTGACAACGCTTTACTTTTATAAGCAATTGAATGACAAATTATGAGTGAAGGATGCTCCTATATTGTTGTCTGAAGTGTGGGTTTATACTGTAAATTCCTTTGAAAAATAGATGAATAAATAAATAAAAATTTAGAATGATAGAATAGGAAAATTTGGTTAAGTATAAGTTTATTGATTTGAAAAGCATGTTATTGGTGTCCCTTGATATTTGAAGTTTGTTAAAAGCATTGAATCACTGCATGTTGGAGATAATTGATGAATCAATTTTGAGTATTGGTTTTGTATAATGAATTGTGATGATTGATAGTATTGTTATGAGATAAATATGTGAATATTGCTAAGCAAATCGTATGATGTTAGAGGCATTGGTGTCTTTTCTAGGAAAATATTTAGATTGGTTAATATTCATGATTAGATGTTATATTATAAGAAATATGTATGAAAGTCATATTAAAAGGGTTGGTTAATAATCATTGACAGTTCACATTAATAAATATAAGGAAAGTCTTTGATGAATGATATCTGCATGCTTATTTTTTTCTCTTAATAGCACATACTTTGCTAGGCATGTTGATAGCCCACTCACCCTTCCGTAAGTAGCTGAATAGAAGGACAAAGAGTGTGATGTATAGTTAACTGAAGAAGATGAGAATAAATAGGATTGCATAGCATATGTGACTGGAAGTTTGTAAGCTTTTAGAGGGAATAACATGGACTAGCAAAATATCCAGGACAGAATGCTTATCTATGTATATGCCTGGTGATTATATTCTATTAACATGTCCAAATAATTGACAATCGAATGGGAATAATTTGGAGAAATATCAGAAGTGAGTGAATAATTTAAGGAAGTGGGTTCCTAGTTAATGGTCTGAACCTATTTTACCCTTATAGAGCACTTAAAATTATACAAACATTTTGGGAACTTGAGAAATATTACACCATATGAGGTACAAAGTTAAGATAGTTTGATTCTTGGAGTCTCCAATTAAATTGAGGACAAATTTTTATTTTTGGAATTTGATCGATAGCCATTCAAGGGCAGCAAGTTAAGAAGTTGCTGATAAGGTTTTATGAAAGAATAAACATGTAAAAGAAATGACTTGGGAGTCTGAAGAAGTCTTGAGGAAGCTGAAACCCCAGTTGTTTGAGAAACGATTTTGTATTGAAATTTTGAGGACAAATTGTTTTTAGGGGGTAGAAATTGTAATACTAGATAAGTCCGGATTGTAGTGTTACACCTAGATGGATTATTTGAAAATTTATATATATGTGAAAATGTGGGAGAATAATAATTTGGAATAAAAATATAAATTCTTGTTATTTAGAATGATCATAAATTCTTTAAATATTTAGTCGATGGATTTTAAAATTTCTGAATTACCGATCATTAGAATCCTGATCACTAAATCCATCAGTTATTTAGATGTTCGACAATCGGTACTTGGCGGTTTTAACCGTTCGGTACTCAGTAGAATTTTAGTGTTCGGTTGAATAGTACTTTAGATTTTGATTTCCTCATCAATAGTTGGAGGTGACCATCTGCTATTTTATAAATGAAAAATCCTATTGGTGTATTGTTTAAGTAATGGTCTGTCAATATTAAATTTGCAAATTCCTGTTGGTCATCCAGCCATCGGTTGGTATGGAGACTCCAGTCAGTATTGTGAAAACCCGTCGGTATTGAAATTGTGAGACTTCTAGTGTACAGTGAAAAAAATAGAACTTATAATCCCTCATTTTATATACCTACCGGTACTTTACTCTATCTTACCTGTTCGGTAATGAAACAATCACACCATCGGCATATTGTTGGACTCATTTTCATACCTATTTGGTCAGTTTGGAGACCAAAATCAAGGTAATATAATTTTTTCAACTCAGGTTTTACTATATTTAGCTCTAATTGTTTGGATTTGGAGAATTTTAAGCCAACAGAAGTGAGATAAAAATTAGGTTTTGAATGCTAGGGTTCTTGGGTTGACGTGAGATAATCGGTAGTGATGAATTTTGATTATGTGATTATGTCTCATAGGGTCTGGAGAAGTAGGTTAGGACAGGACCTTTGTCATGGACAAAACTGGGATTGATTACCCTCCCTACGAACTGTGAGTGGATGGTTTGTTGTATTGTGAATAAGAAATATTTTCTATGATTTTTATAAAAAGATTTTCTTAATTTGGTTTTATAAAATGTTTAGTGATTGTGGAGTGTCTCTAAAAATGTGTTTTGTTGAGCCATGAGATTTATGCACTTGTTAATATATTTTTGAATCATGATAATTTTTCCTACAGATATCATTTGCTAGATGTTGATTTTTATGACACATGCTATGTTATTTGCAAAATGGTTTATGTATTAGCTTTGGGGCAGAGCCTTAGCCCCTATGGTGCATGTATAGGGTATGAGCAACCAGTTATGAGATGATCGGTCTAGTGTTTTAAGCTTCCACGGACCGATTTGAGAGGACGGCGTGGAGAGTTTGATAGACTTGAGGGGGTAGGCGGTGGTAGAGAGATGCCCCCAAGTCCATTTCGAGACTATTCAGTTGTACCTCAGAAGAGGCCGCAAGCCAACACCAAGGTCGGGGTTGATATTTTATGACCGATGGTATTGAAAACCTCTTAGCGGTTCCACCTGATGGTCCGGCCCAAGCCATCGATTGAGAAATTTTGAGGCAAACCCATGATATTGGAAAAGTGTATATTGTGTTATGGAAAAACCATGGCTCTTGTTATAAGTTGTTTGGATGACTACTTGATATTTTGTTGGAACATAAATATATCTTGAGATTATTGTTTGACACTTCCATACTCACCACTCACTTACTTACACAACTATGCCATCACACTCCATTCACTGGGTATTCCTATACTCACTCCTCTTATCCCTTTTCAGAGGAAGTGTAGAGACTAGATTTTCATATCGGTAGCTAGATCCAGCCGAAGAAAAGAGCCGTCCAGGACTGACCATCGGTATTGGTCCTTCTTGATGAGGATTTTGTGACATGTAGACGGACCCATCGAAGGACACTTTTGAAACTCATTATGTAGTATATTTTCCTCATGTTTTTCTAAAGTAAAAATTTTATATTTTGAAAGATGTATCTTAAAATGCTGAATAACTTTTGTTTATTACATCTTTGGTTTTAAAATATTTTGCAAGCTAGGTTTTTATTATTGGAAAATGTATTATTATAGCCTAGCGGGATCTTGGGGTGCGTGTTGGTGATAGCACGTACTTCTAGATCACGCGGCGGTTGTCACGTGCTCAGACCTGCGGGTTGGGGATTGACAATTGGACTCTAGATTTTTTATTCCAGTGTAATTATTCTTAGCCAAGGATTGCGTAATGTTTATCCAATAAGCCTTGTTCTAGGTGTTGAAGGGAACTTGAATGACCATAGTGATCGGACTTTTGTATTCCCCTAAGTCTTACTTCAATGATAATTTTCCTTTTGAATATGTTCCCGAATATTACTTTCTTTCAAATCTTTAGTTCATTTATTGTATAGATAGTTGCTTGTAGAAGGCCATGTGAGAACTCTATGTTACATCAAAGGTGTCTTTAAATTGTGGATGTGTGATCAAAGTAGCCTCAAATCTAAAAGGACAACATTTTAAATCAGAGGCTTTAGTCTTGTGAGTCTACTTTAAGATTGGACCATGATCACCTTGAGTTCAAGTGAGATTTATGAGCTCCATTTTAGGGAAGAGAAGTTAGGCCAGATGATTAGCTCGAGCTCTGTCAAGTCTTTCTTGAAGCATGATCCTCCCTTCTTTTCTCCTTAGCCATGTACATTTAGGTCCTGTTGTTTTTACCTCCAAAAGATCACAATTGCTCCATTGGCTCTCGAAGACATTACACCTTTGCAAAGTTTTGCTTATGTAATTTGTAGTCTTCTTTGTGTAGGCAATGTTATTGAAGTCGCCTAACGTATTCCAAGGGGAATTGTTATCTATAGCATGCTGTCTCATGTCTCTCTAGAAGTCATTCTTACTGTTACTATTAGGCTATATATAGGCCATTGATAGCAGCCAACTATTGCTTCCTTCATGCATCTCAGCATGGATAACCTGGTTGGTTTGTGCTGCAACTATGAGTTTGACTTTGTTTGGGTTCGAATTGAGTCATATTCCCCCCTTTAGTCCTGTAGTTTGAAAAATGAAATGTCTCTTCAGTCCCATGGCTTTCAGGAACTTTGGATAGGAGTTTTTCTCAGATTTAGTTTCTAAGAAGCAGAGGAAGTCTGGTTGATGGGTTCTTACTAGTTCCTTGCAGGCTCGTCTAAAGTTTTTGTTGCCAATGCCATAACAATTCTAAACAATTGCTTTTAGTTTCATTTTGATTGAAGAAAAAGTGTCTGAGGCAGGGTGTTGAAATTCCTCCTCCATGTCGGTGCATTTTCCCTCGTTGCTAGAAACATGTTGGTTTTCTCAATGGTCTCTATTGCAGACACTCCATCTGCAACCTCTTCATCTTTAGATGATGTATGGTCTTTATCATAGATTCTCATATCATCTTTAGCGGGAATATGGGAGTCTCTCTTTTCTATTATGTTGTCTTCCCAAAGGTCAAGGTTGCATATTTCTTCAACTAACGGGTGATGATGAAGGGGAGGTGACTAGGGCCGATTCTAGTAGCAAGATTGGTCAAGTCCTCTTTGGGCAAATTGTGGGAGAGGGGGACATGTTGAAAGGGACTAATATCTGAGATTGGTCTGATGGCCTTAATGCCAGCTTAGATGGTCCCCTATTTTGTTTCTCAGACTAGGGAAGGAAATTTAATCCATAATGGTGCTCAATGGAATGAGTGGGAATAGTGGGAGGAGCTTCCTTTTTTTTTTCCCCCTCTTTTGCTGAAGTGGCTAATTTCTCTTTTTGTATTCTCCTTATACACCCTGGCTTCCTTATGTGAAAGTTTTTTTCTTGATATTCTACCTTCTGGCTCACAGATTACCTAATTATTCTGTAATATTTTCTTTCCCTTATTTTCGTTTTTAGCTTGGCCTTTTCCTGTTTGAGTTTGATTGGCCTCTTTATTTCCTTTCTCTATAGGAGCTATTGTATAGTTTGAAATTGATGCAGTTGCAAGGAAACTTTCCTTATTTCCTTTGTCCATATCTCCCATGTCCTGTTCATTTTCTAGACTACCAAATTTATTTTTCTATTGGAGTGGAAATTTGCCTTCTTTGATTTTCCTATTGTCAACTTTGATAGGTTTTTTCCTTTTTGGTACTTGTATCCAAGGACCAGGGGTATCTTCCATGGGAGTTTCCTTATTTGTCTTTTTCTCGACCACTGTCTGTATCTCATTCTCTGATGATTAGGTTACCGGCTTGGCAATTTCTTCTTTGCAGTCTTCTTTGGTATGCCTCACTCTTCCACAGTTAAAGCAAATTGTGCGGAGCCTTTCATACTCCACCAATTGGATTCTTTGTCTGATCTTCACCCTTGGAATTAAAGGTCTGTTTAGGTCTAGTTCCATACACACTCGAGCATACTTCCCTTGCAGTGTGTTTATAGCGTTTTGGTTCACTTCGATAGGTTGTCCTATGTTCCTGCCTATGTTGAAAAAGGCTTCCTCATTGAAGAATTCAATAGGCAAATAAGGGTATCTAATCCAGACCATGGCATGTTCAATCTTCGCTTCCTTGGAGGAGAACCGGGGCCTCTATTTTCTAACCACTAAATAGTGGTCGTAAATCATCCAGGGGCCACCTATCAAGGCGTGGAGGTTGTCTTCTACCATGGAGAACCATTATAGGAAGTACCCCTTGCCTAAGTCTAATAGTTCAATTGTGCCATTTGGCTTCCATAGTGAGTGAAAATTTGGAATGCAGAAGGTGGTATCCTATTTGTTGTCCCAGAAGTTTGATGATTAAGGATTGCTTCCATGGTTTCTTTAGTTCTTTAAGTATGTCGTTGGTAAATGAAATTGAGGGCATAGTCATCGAATCTGTATCTTCTTCATCCTTTTGATCCTCTTCTTCTTGGTCATCTTCATTGTTTGAAACACGTGTCCTTTCCTTGCTCTGTCCCCTCCTTGCCACCTCTTCCCAATAGCATGTCTCTGAAGGTAATACCAAGAAGACTGCTTGTGCCCACTATTGTATTGGAGTCTTTACTTGCCTCTACTTTTTCGGTGCTTCATTGCAAGTGATCCTCCTCTTCAGAGGAAAGGTATCTTGTAACTCCGACTCTGCGGTGCCGTATTTTTGTACTCCCGTTCTTGAATTTAATGAAATATTCCTCAGTTTATTTATATAGAGAGAGAATTTTTATTTTATATTGATTTTCGATTTTGGGGTTTTTAATTCAAATTTTTAGTATATTCAAAAGTATCTGTGTTTTCGATTCGAAATGTAAAGCAAGTATAAAAATAAATTTCAATTATTAAATTATTTATTCCCTCTTTTATTTATTTATAAATCTATTCTTATAAATATAATAATAATAATAATAATAATAATAATAATAATAATAATAATAATAATAATAATAATAATAATAATAATAATAATAATAATAATAATTAAAAAAAAACAAAAATCGAATTAGGGCTTAAAGCCCTAATTCTCCTTCCTTCTCTCTCCTTCATCTCTCTCCCGTCGCTCTCTCTTTCTCTCGATCTCTCACTTTCTCCGCCATTGTCGCCACCGCCGCTCTCCTTTCCGCCACCAATAGCCACCGTTCTCTCTCTACCTCCCTCTTGGTTCTCTCTCTCTCTACTCCCTTTCTCTCTCTATCTCTCACGATTCTCTCTTCCTCTCGCGATCTCTCCCGCACTCTCCATCTCTACCGCCGTACTCCGCCTCTCGTCACCACTGCACACGGCCGCTCGCCGTCTTATCTCTTACTTTCCCTATCCATTTCACTATCTGTCACTCTCGGTTTTCTCTCTTCGTCAATCTCTCTCTGTCTCTCACTGTTCTCTCTCAGTCTATCTCTCTCTCCCTGCGCGCGCAACTACGG
The DNA here is from genome assembly GCA_037126225.1 of Dillenia turbinata. Lineage (NCBI taxonomy): Eukaryota > Viridiplantae > Streptophyta > Magnoliopsida > Dilleniales > Dilleniaceae > Dillenia > Dillenia turbinata. The sequence goes on from JBAMMX010000021.1 coordinate 15,963,480, forward strand.
CTTTTTCCTTCCTTCCCACGTGCGCCACTACAGCGTGCGACAGCCCCTGCACGCCTGACTGCAGCGCGCGATAGCTCCAGCGCGCGCGGCTGCAGCGCCTCTTCCCTGCTCGCGCGCTTCGCTCTTCCTCTGCTGAGAGCGCTTTTGCAACTCTTGCAGAGCCCCAAATCGACAGCAGTAGCAGGCTTCAAAACCCTAGACCGACTTGCAATCGTTTCTCTACGAAGGTAAGGATCATAGGGTTTCAATATCATTTTAGTAATTTAGCTAGATTTCTAAATTTGTACTTCAAATTTGAAATGTTACAGGTTTTAGACTGAACCGAATGATGAATGGAGGCTAGATCTGCGAATCGAGAAACCCTTGGTAAGGAGATTTTTGGTCTTTTCATTAATTGAATGAAATTAGAGTGAATTTAGGGTGAAAAGTCCTATATAGGTTTAGAATGTATATTCGATTGGAATAGAATGCATTCTGAAATTCTATACTTGAATATTAAGGTTAAGTCTGGTGTCTGATATGAAAGGAACATGTTAGAGGATGAAGGATTCTTGTTAAGTTGATATAAAATAGTTTTTCTCAGAGTTAAATATTGAAATACGCATGAAAATAGTCGGAAATTGAATCTAGTTTAAGGATTGGTACAATCTTTTTCATTTTAAATTGTCTTGCATATAAGAAATCAAAATATAATTTTCGTAATATGAAAATAGGTTTCAATACCTTTAAAATGACATATGGTTTGAAGAAATCGAATGAAAATTGAAAAGTGTATGATTTTTCAAAGATTTTTCTAACTTGTAGGAAATATATGTATTTTAGACTTGTTTTCGATTTTGAACGATTTTAGGTTTGAATTTAGCTTGATTTTGATTTGGTTATTTACTTATAAATGGAATGAAATTGATGACATTGGAGTATATTTATAAATTGAGGAATTAAGATTTATACAAATTTAGGGAAGATGATAAACTCTAAGAATAATTGGAAATTTGATGACAATTATGATAATTTGATTAGGTTGATCTTGTTAGAGACTCGAGGAGTCAATTCGGATTTATTTTGGAAATAGGGAATGCTTATCCTCCCTAGAATGTGAGTAGGACCCTAATCTCTTGCATGAAATAGTGAAACCTGATTTTATTGTGTTTTTAATAAAACATGCTTTTGATATGCATTGTCTCGACGTATGAAATTGAAATTCAAATCTGTTTTGTGATTATTGGAGTATCGTACTTATGTTTTCTACGATTATGCATCCATGTTTGAAAAGAAATGAAATTGTGCCATGATTTGAGACACGGAATGTTTTCTATTCTACCATTGCATTGGTTTGTTGAATTTAAATGGTTTCGATGAAATGTATTGGCACACAGATTTGAATTGTTTTGAGGATATGATGAGATGATTTGGCTATGTGGGTTGGATGCCTACTAGCTTGAGATGATACGATGATATGGCATTATTTGATTGATTCCATAGCTACAAAGGGACTTTGTAGAGGCACGGGTTGTCCGGATACGCTTCTGCAGGAAGTATCCGCAAACGTCCAGTTTATTTTTATTCATAGGCGCGGCCGGTTGAACCCACATCGGGGGAGGACGTGTGTCCATCACCGTCTAGCACCGCACGTGGCCCTATGTCGAGTCTGGGTAAGCAAGAGCTAAGCCCACGGTCAACGTCAGGGTAGAGAGTAATTTTTGAAACACTTTGCATGATAAAACCCCTGATACGCCTGTCCTCGGTCATGGTTGACCTTTGCCAGGATCCTTTCGGCTAGATCTATGATCTACTTGATTTTAAATGGATGCATATATGTATGATATCGTGTGAATGATTAAATGAGTTCATTTTATTCGAAAATATCATGATTTACTGCGAAATTTGAATCATTGGTTATGAATGATATTATTTAACACTCCAATGCTCACCTACACTATTAGTACTTGAGATTAATCCCCTCACTCACTGAGTATCTGCCTTGATACTCACCCCTCTTCTTTCCCTCATTCAGATAGGATTGTTGTGCTGGAGTGACACTTCAGATTATAGAGTTCGGGTGTACTTGGTATTTAGGAGGGTGAGATCTTAAGTTTAATTTGAAAGATGAATTACGTATTTTATTTTCGACCCTGCGAGGTCTTGTTGAGGTCTGAAGTTGGATGTGTACTTAATTTGGGATGACTGTATAATTTATGTATATTTATTTGCGAAACTCTAACATTTCATTTGCATTAAGACAATTGTACGTATTTGAATGACACTTAGGAAAATTATTATAAATTGTATAAAAAAAAACTTAGGCCTGCTCGGTATGACGGCTGCTCATGCTCTAGTTGGGCATGACAGTAGAGGTCTGTGGCTAGAATTGCTGATAGTTTATTTAGCCTGGCGTTGTCCTGGATGTCTGTTGTGGTTGGTGGGTTGTTGTGAGATCGGGATGACCCTTTTATTTTAAATTACATGATGGTTTTGAATTTTACAAGATTAAACAGGTTTAATTGTACATGGGAGACCTCCGATTTATGGGGAGGTTCTATCCGATTTTTTATAAAAATACAGCTGGCTTCCAGGGCAACTAACGGCTGTTCATGATCCCGGTTCGGGGCGTGATATACCTTGCATGATGATCATGGTTGCATAGGGTGGATTGTGGAATCCCTTGCGTGGGAATCCCATGCATGAAGATCCCTTATGAGAAAATCACACTTCTAAGAGCACAGATCAACCCTCTCTCTCATCTCCAATCTCTTTCCAACAACAAATAAATGAAAATATGGTGAAATTATTCAAAGATTATGCAAAATTAAGCTAAACCTAAGCAATTAAAAAGTTCCATGCACATTAAATACGCCACACTTAGACTTGTACTTGCTATTGAGTAAAACAATGGTCAAACTAAAATAAAAATCAAAACTCACTTTATTAGGCATTACAATTGCATTTAGCATATGGAACAAACCTTTAATCTCCTAGGTGATCACTAATAGATGAGTTGTACCGTCTAAGGGCTTTCTGTAGACAAGCCTACAAAGTCTTTATGTAATGCAACGCATGAAAAATAACACTAATGCCCAATGACATGACAAGAATTAAACTTTGTCCCAAAAAAAATTCGTATACTTGTACTCGAATAAGTATGAATACCGAGAGAAATATGTCAATTTAAGTTTTCTAGATTATCATAATAAAACCAAATACACGATAAAGTAGGAAGTAGTAATATTTGAGTTCCACGTTCTCTCAGATTATTTTTTGTTCTCTCAACTCAAGAATTTCACACATCAAAATTAAATTCGTATGACTTTATAAGGCTATAACGTGGTGAGAGGGAAAATGTGTTGAAAAAGGATATTGAAAAGATTTAAATAAGATAAAGAAATGCTTGATGGATGAAATTTCCATTTTTCTTTTGATGAATGGCAGACAAGAATAACACAAGACTCACATGATGTCTAAAGTTTAACCTGCTTAGTGCTTGGTTACTCCTTTTTACTTCTTCAAGATATGCATTGATTAATTCACACCAAATCATTTGTTAGTTCCAAGATCCAAACTCATTTTTTTGTATTAATTTAAAAAGAATCTGGAGGTAGTTATGCTCATAGGGGCATTTAAATCTTAAATTTTGAATTTAAAATAATGGGAGAATGATTAAGAGGAGTTAATTGTCCCCCCTCCCTTTTGCTCTTGTTGGTGAGGGAAAGAAAAACTCTCTCAAAATTTCACCCAAAAAAAAAAAAACATACACAGAGAAGTGTGTGAAAAACTAAAAATTACTTGGGTAAAGATTGGGCATCAATCATTCGGATTTGGAACATTGTGTTGTGGGAAAGGTATTGGTTCAATTGTTCATGATCAATACTATGATTGGCTTGAGATATTCAAGTGGTAATCGACTGTAGTTTAGAGGTATGATTTCTTTTTTTACTTATGCTTTCATATTTAATTTTGGTAAAATAAACCCAATATTTGTATTAGAGTAGTTGGGCTTATTTAAAATAAATCTTGGCATGATTTTTATTTGTTTTGAAATTTTGAACGAAATAGAGAACCATAGATGAAATTTTAGAATTTTCAAGAAAATATTTTTTTGTCGAGTTAAACATGCCATTGAATTGCCCATGATGTGTAAAACATGCTACTAATTTTAATTTTATTTTTGGGTGAGATTTAAACCACGAATTTTGAAAAATTCCTCATAGAGATTCGAGAAGGAATCCTTCAATTCATGCCCAAATCGAACTCTTTTCAACAAATTAAGGTCAGAAATGAGTTCCTTATGATTCAAAACATAAAATAGGGTCGTTATAGAACATTTTTAATTGCTGGAAAATCTAAAATTTTTTAGCGAAGGATTTCAGCCTAGGGTTCATCATTTACTACTATTTGAGGCTCAATTTTATTAGAATTGAGTCTATGATGATCAAAAGGAGGTGAATTACAAAACCATGTTGAAATCATGGTCTAATTCTATGCTAAAATGGGAATTTCAAAGCTGGGTCGAAGCTAGGATGCAAACCTAACCCGCGCACAGAGTTGGGTGAAGAAGACCCACGGGCACGTGAAATCCAAAGAACCGACCCGAACCTTCACGTGAAAGGTGCATGTAACTTGACTCAGACCCACTTTACGCATGGAGGGATGCGGCAAGCATGTGCAGCGGGAAGCTTGTCCTATGTGTGGCTGCGTGTGGAGGTGCGTGAACCTTCAAAGAGGTTCATTTCTGCATGTCTAATAGGAATTTTCTTATTTTTTCTATGAAGTTAATGAAAATTCATGTTTATGACTTTTTTGTGGCTATTTGCGCATCAAATTCGAATATAAGGTGGTTAGATGTGAATTCAGATGGTGATGAATGGATTTGTTAATCTATTTGTTTGATTTTGGGTCCATTTTCAAATTATCTTATATTTGTTGATTCGAAAGATGCATAAATTTTATATAGTGAAGAACAAGTATCAATTTAGTCACTAACATCTCTCTTTAATATATCAGACATTATGGCTACATTAAAAAATATTATAGCTGATCTTGTCAAGAGGGATAAGTTGAATGGTGAGAATTATGATGTATGGCACCGAAAGATTCAATTCATTATCAAGGAACAAGATCTCACAGAGGTTCTGATGTATGAAGTGGTAGACCCTGGGGAAGGTACAACCACTACACAGGGTAGACGAGATCAAGGGTCTACTGTGCATAGAAGAAAAAGGCAACCAAGCTATAAACAATGATCTGATATCCATGTATGAGCAATATTCCATTGCTAAGGCTATTTGGCTTGGTTTGAAAGAGTATTATGACACTTGTTTAGCTCCTAGGCCAATGATGCTAACTTACAAGTTCATAACTTATAAAAAGCGCCCTAATCATACTATAAAATAGCATTTGATGTAGATATCGAGTATAATAGTATCATTAAGGAATGCGAGAGAGCCAATTTCAGATGAATTATAGGTTTTAATAGTGATCCAATCCTTGCCTGATTCATGTGAAACCATAAAGATGTACCTCACTCAAGACGAGAAAATTCATACTTCTACTAACGTGAGTCGTCATTATGAGTTGGAGGAGAAACATAAGGAGGCCATGAGGTCATTCTTAGGTTATGCTTTTGCGGCATAGTTGAATAAGGTCTCTCGTGGTACAAAATGCAAGTAGAAGAGGTATGATAGAAAAAGCCAAGAGAAAGGCAAGGGAAAGTCATCCAAAAAGCCTGGCAACAAAGCACAGAAAAGCAAGAAGAGGCCGATGGACAAAGCCAAGGTGAAGTACTACGTTTGGGGCAAATTTGGTTATTTCGCTTGTGAGTGTAACAAGTTAAAGGTATATCATGCTTCTTTTATTCATGGTTTGATATATATATCTCTTCGATAGTAATGCTATATGGTTACTTTTCTTTTGTAGATTGTAGACTCAAGAGCTATAGACCATGTAACTCGTGACTGGAGTGCATTTGTGTAACTCCCTAGATTGAGTCCCCATATGAGGAGGATATACGTGGGGAATGAAGCATTTGTAATCATGAGGGGTATAGGCATTTGCAAGCTGGAGTTGAAAAGTGGTTGGATCTTTGACTTGCATGGTGTACTTTACATACCAGACATTGGATGGAATCTGATTTCTATGCTGTGTTTAGATTGTTTAGGATATGTAATATCTTTCAAGAACTTTTCAATATATTTTCACTATGATAGCTTTGTTTTAGGATTCGGATTTGTTTATGATAGCTTGCATGCAGTGGATTCTATGTTTTCTAGTGATAATACATCTTGTGATTTATCTATTGGTTTAACATTTAATAATGGTATAGATAATATGAATGTATAGCATTCTACACTGGAACACATAAGGCAAGAGAGGATAAATCGGTTAGTACTAAATGGTCTTTGAAGACTGCTAACTATGATTGAGTTACTTGTATGTGAATTTTGCCTTGTGAGTAAAATCACAAGAAAATCATTTTTTAAGGCTACGAGAGTTGGGACTAAATTATAATTAGTCCACTATGATATCTATGGCTCAATAAACGTGAGAGCTAGAAATGAAAATGTGTATCTTATAATGTTCATTGATGATTACAGGAGTTTTGGTTATGTTTATTTCATTTCGCATAAGTCTAAAGTATTAGAATGTTTTAAGAGGTTTGTAAGCGAGGCAGAAAATCAATAAGATATAAGAGTTCAATTTTTAGAACCGATTGAGAGCATGAGTATTAATATGAATAGTTTAAAGAGCTCTGCTTCGAGAAGGATATCACAATATAGTTGACTATTCATGCTACGCTTAGAAGAATGGAGTAGTTAAAAAAAGGAATCAGACACTATTGGAAATGGTTAGGTCGATGATGGCACAAGCAAATTTGCCTATCTCCTATTAGGGAGATGTTCTATTGTCTGCAGCCTATGTCCTTAATTGTATTCTATCAAAATCTGTAACAAGTACCCCATATGAGCTATGGACTGGGAGAAAACCTGACCTTTCTTATTTTAGACCTTGGGGATGTACTGTGTATGGTCATGATTCCTCATACCCACACGGCAAATTAGGCCCATAAAGAAAGAAGTGTATCTTTATTAGATGCTTAGAACAGTCCAAGGGGGTGTATGTTCATAAGTGAACATATAGACGGTACTATTATAGAGATTAATTCTTGTGATGTCACTTTTCTGTAGAAAGATTTTTCTAAAAGAGATAAAATTGATAAGAACTTTACCTTTTATAAGATAGATAACCCAAGTAGCTCAACTGAGCTCAGTGGGGGGATTCAAGGATCAGTTAGGGATCCTGATCCTAGTGGGAGTAGTCCCTTTAGGGGTGAAGAGGTTTATCCAATCTTCCTCACAGGAGTAGTCGTAAAAGCATGCCAAAACGTTACTTTTCGATTGAGAGTAAGACTCTCATTGTGACTTCTGAGGATAATGAGGAATCTAAGACAGTCCATAAAGCTCTTAGGGTTCCTGCAAAGGGTCAATGGTTGAAGGACATGGAAAAAGAAATGGACTCGATAAAAATCAATGAAGTCTAGTACTTGGTTGATTTACTTGAGGGTAAAAATGCTATTGGGAACAAGTGGTTTTTCAATATCAAGAAAAAAGCTAATGGATCGATTGAGAGATATAAGACCCATTTGGTGGCCAAATGTTACACATAAACAAAGGATATGGACTACAAAGAGTCCTTCTCCCCTATAGTCAAATTTACCTTGATCTATTTACTTCTAGCTATTGTCGTGGACATGGATTTAGAATTACATCAGATAGACATTAAGACTACTTTCCTGAATGGAAAATTGGATAAGGAGATCTATATGGAATAATCATCTGGTTTTGTTCCTATAAGTTAGAAGAATAAGGTCTATCGACTTCAAAAATCAATATATGGTCTCAAACAATCATCTAGCTAGTAGTACTTGAGATTTCACGGTAAGGTGATCTCTTATTGTTTTGTAATGATCGAGAATGATCATTGTGTGTATGTTAAACGTTTTGATGATATTTTTGTGATCCTATCTTTATATATAGACAACATATTGTTAGCTGTGAATAACAAAGAATATTTGATGACCATTAAAACATAGTTATCATTAACTTTTGACATGAAGGATATGGGTGAAACTAAATTCATTCTCAGAGTTAGGATCCAGAGTGAACACTTGAGAAGGGTGTTAACTCTTTTACAAGAGCTTTACATCAGAAAGATTCTTGAGCACCTCGAAATGAATGATTGTAAATCCATAGATACTCTTATTTGTTAGAGGTGATAGCTTGAGTCTTAAGATGTGCTCTAAGATTCAGGAAAAGATAACGGATATGAAAAAAGTCCCTTATGCTAGTGCAGTGGATAGCCTCTAATATGCAATGTTATGTACATGACCAAATATTTTTTATGCAGTCAATATTAAATCCTGAAAGGGGTCACTAGAGAGCAGTAAATAGGATTTTGAGGTATCTGAAAGAGACTGTAGACTTCTCCTTGTGTTATGGAGAAGGTGATTTATGTTTGGTTGGATATTTAGACGTCGATTGGGGAGGAGATATGGATGAACACAAATTGATATTAGGTTTGCTTTCTTGCTCAACATTGGCGCCATATCATGGAATAGCAAGAAGCAAACTTCTATATTATTATCCATAATGGAGGCTGAGTTTGTTGCATGCTCAATAGTAGTTTAGTAGGGTTTTAGTTTAGGAGATTTCTGAATAACTTAGAGATTGTGGAAAAAATAGTGGGAGGTCATTGATTGTGTACTGGACAATCAAGCTATCATTGCCTACACGAGAGACCCTAAGTACCATTGTAGAACCAAACACATTGATACCAGACATAATTATGTGGGAGACATCATCAACAAAGGAGAAGTAATGATAAATTACATATCTATGCATATCATAGTATCTAACTCCCTTACTAAACCCACTGTGAGAGACTCTTTTGTGAGACATGTAGAGTCATTAGATTTGCGTAGGTTTTTAGGAATTTCTCATATGTAATGTACTAATGACTTGATGCTTATTATTTATAATAATGATATGTGCATTATTTAGCTCTTTTTGAGCTGTTTTATTTTTATTGCACTTATTCTATATAATCATGTATTAAGATGTGATATGCTGAAAGATATGTCAAGCAAGTAGGATCAACTCTTTCACATGAGTGACTAACTCAAACTCTGAGTAAATAGAGATGAGACAGTTTCTAAATGTAAAACATTTTGAGAGTGGCCATACATAGAGCATAAATTGCCTTGAAATGTGTTAAGAATGAGGTCATATGCGTATATAACCGACATGGATAGATCTATAATCCATGTTGCTTGTGAGTAGCCAAGTTTAAGGTCTCAAATATTACTTGCATTTTATGATGTATTACGTGTAGATTAAGTCCATACCTACACGGTGTTAGAGAAATCTGACATATACCCTTTTGAGAAATAGGGCAATAACACCATGGTATATGTTTCATACCACGTATGATAAATGATAAAGGGTTAGTGGGAGCAATATTATTATGAGATGATAGTATTTTTTATTAATTCCCATGCTCCAATGTGTGAGATTCGAGGCCCGTGAGGTGGACCCATGTGTAGCGTTATTACTTTTAACTGTTTCTCAATGTCTTGATTTAATGTATATTACTTTAGTCTGTTTATCAATGGTCTTGGAAACAAATAAGGTCTGTGGGATAGGTCTGGCAAAATAATTGAATTGAGATAGAGAGATTCAAATAAGGAAAAGGAAGATCAATAAATATTACATCTGTGTTATTATAATCACCGGTTAACCTATTATGTTTGTCCGTATTGGAATGTAAACATAATAGTGAATAAATGATTAAGCAATTATTTGAGTATTACTTTCAAGAAGGAAAATACCTCAATAGATGAAATAAACTGAGTTTGGGGTACAGTGAGTTCTTATATTAACATTGACTTCTCGATCACCTTAACCAATGCATTGAAAAATTTTTACTTGCAGGTATACTCGTCAGTCGCACGATACACGATTTTGTATAATAGTCCGTAGGAATGATATATAAGATCATATGAGTTATGATCATAAGATAGATATAAAATGTCCATTATGTACAAGTGTGTAGCACTGAGATTAAAAAAAAAAAAAAAAAAAAAAAAAAAAAGAAAAGAGGAGGGGCCCACCACTTACACCAATACTCCCTTCTCTCCCTCACTCACCCGACCACTTTCTTTTCCCCAATTCTTGCCTCTCACTCTCTCGATTATCTCTCTCCCTCTCTTCATTTCACCTAATAATTCACACCCATCTGCATAGGATCATCATCATGCATCCAAGATTCGGTCTTTAGAAGGGTGACGAACATTTGAGATCAAGAATCAAAGCCATGAACATCTTCGATCTTGTCATTTATCGTTGTTGCGTCTGGTAAGAAGATTTTCTAAAATTCCTTCATTTTCTCTGTTAATTCAAAATCTAACCAATATTTAACTGTTTTCCAAGTATCGATTGTGTTTTTGAAGCAAATCCATGGTCTTTTTGATTTCCAGGTCCAAACCCCTCTTCTGCCCCGTCAAACGCACGAAGAAACCCTAGGTGAGTGGGTATTCTGCTTCTTTCGATTTTGTCTCTTGATTTTGATTATGTTAGCCCTTGTCTAACCTCTTCCATAGACTTAGAATTCGATAGCCAAAGGTTGGTTCACTAATTGAGGGAATTAAATTGAAAAAAAAATGTTTAAAATTGGTGAAAATTTAGGAAAACTGTAAATGGTGGTGTTATAGCTCCTGTTGGAATGAATATGGTTGCATTGGCTGCTCAATGACATATAAATGACGAAATGAGGATCTAGGTTCATGGAATTGAGTAATTAGGGTTTGTGTCAAATTAGGAAAAATTCGTAAACCCTAGGAATTGTCATGAAACCCTAAATTTTTGCCATGTTTCTTGATGAATGAAATTCTGATGTGTCTGCTTAGGATGATTCGATTGTTCTTCATAACCATAGAAACTACATTTATTCTATTATTTTATTGATTCATCCATTTATATTTCATTTTTGTAGTTGCCCCAAATTGATTGACTAGGGTCATTTATTTTCAAGGTTTTGGACTTAGTCTCAAATAGGATTTAGGGATTGAAATGTATAATCTTTGGTGGACTATTGCTTAGTATGCAAATATAGTTGTTTGGGCACCTTAATAATCAATTGGAAATGGTAAGAAGGATAGAGCAATGTTCTGAACTTATATGCTGAACTTGCATATGTGGTAGAATGTTAGATTAAGCACAAAACCATTGAATTTTCTATACAATGGATAGATTGTGCTTGCTGTAATCTTTCTATCATAACTCTTCCTGCATATAGACAATTTAAATAAGGTTTTCTTCTTATGTAACTAGACTTACAGAGCTTTAAAATGATATATTACAATAGACGTTTCGATAAGAATTGAATTTTCTATGATTTTTCAAAGAGACCAGTTTTGCAGAATGTACTCTGTTTTTGCCCTGTTTTGGCTAAATCATTTGTTTCAATTTTGAGAGGCCTTCTAGTTTGAATTAGTCTAGGTACTAAACATAAAAGTTGTAAATCTATGTCTTATCTTTAATTTGAGATTGAATCACATAAGTCCGATATGTATAGTGAAAGTTATGATAATTTTTCAATGACTGTGCAAGTATGAATCATGAATTTTGGAGTATAATATTTATAGATTTAGAAACTTTTATATGATTTGAATGGGTTTGGGATATAAATATAAAAGTTGTAGTTTTATATCTAGTCTTTTAGCAAAAATTAGAATTTTCACGATTCAAGAAGTATAGATCAAGATACGGTCATTTTTCTATAACATGTTATGCCGAAAATTATTGGGAAGTTAGGAATTTCTTATATATTGAGAAGAACCAAATTGTTCTAGTGTAGGTATATGATTTAATAATTAATTTGTGATCAATGTTTTAGGTTAAAGCATTCGGAATCAAAGGAGAGGTTGGATTTTGTTTGATTTGGAATTTGGGAGTGATTATCTTCTCAAGAGGTGAGTGAATGGTTAATTGTGATTTTAAATGAGTAAATTATTTAAAATTCTTTTTAAATGATTTTGAATGATTTTTACATGACTTATATGAATTGTTTTGTGATTGTAGGATGTATGAAATGAAAATTTGAATTTCGAATGCATCTATTGAATTTATAAATGAATGTGTGACATATATTATGGAATCTTTAAATTATGAATGTTATGATACGATTTAGAAATTGTTTTGTTGAAATTTTGGCAAATGAATTGTGAATTGGATATTTGTGAATGAAATGGTGCATGTAGTTAATAACTATAGTCATTCCCTCCACGGAGCAACTCGACAGGGTGACATAGTTGGGGTTACATTAGTGGAGGAGACAGACATGGCTCCCTCTATTATATGTTATACTATATCCGGAAGCACCCTAGTGAGGTATGATTCAACGCCAAGAAAGGGGGATAAAGTATTTCGAGATAAACAAATTGAAAACGCCTTGGCGGGCTTTTGTCTGAGTTCGGCCAAACCTGGTACGAGAGTGATTTCATAGGAAGACCCCATGATTTTTTGGAAAGTCTAAATTATGTGGATACATATTTGTTTGAATAATTTGGATTTTATCAAGATTATTTTGTATCCAAGAGATGTTTATAAATTATGTTTTGACTTTCCTACATTCACCCTCATTTATTGTCACAACTGCACTATTGCACTCCATTTACTGAGTATTCCCGTACTCACCCTTCTCTTTCATATTTTTTAGAGGAAACTTAGGTGGGAGACATCATTGGAGCTAGTAGAAGACTTTGTTTCGCTGTTTTTATGTAGGTATTGATGATGTGAGATTTATTTTTGGGATTATATAGTATGACCCATAGAAGGGAACTATTGTACTATTCTTTTGGTTTGGATTCGATTGATACTTGTTCTATATCATGGGGCAAGTATCGATAAAATCCACATTTGGTTGTTATGAAATTTATGTAATTTTGTTTAAATTCTCCTTCTACAAACTTATTGTTTTAAATGAGACATTTGGACTTTACTCTGAATTTGAAACATTTGGAGTTTGTGAAGATTTTACTAAGAATTCTGGAACGGGCGGGATGGCCTGTTGTGTGCATGTGATTTGGATTGGCTGGGTTGGCCTTTTGCATATCTGTTGTGTTAATGTAGACTGTGATGGTCCTTTATATATTGTCGTGTTATTGTTTTCAAAATAGGTTGAATAGATTAAATGCGTTGCGATGTCCCGATATATGGGAAGGTTATGCCCGTATACCGAGATAATCGTGATAGTTGTCGCGTGCTCGATCCGAGAGTTGAGGCATGAAAAAGTGAGAGATGAAAATAGTTGACCACATGAGCATTTAAATTTTAAATTTTGAATTTAAAATATTGGGGGAATGGTTAAGAGGAGTTAGCTGTCCCCCTCCCTTTTGCTCTTGCTAGTGAGGAAAATAAAAATCTCTTAGAATTTCACAAGAATAAAATATACAGAGGAGTGTGTGAAACATCAAAAATTACATGGACAAAGATTGGGCATCAATCAATCGGATTTGGAGCGTTGTGTTATGGGAAAAGCATGGGCTCGATAGTTCGTGATCAATACTATGACTGACTTGAGATATTTGAGTGGTAATCGCCCGTAGTTTAGAGCTACGATTTCTTCTTTTACTTATGCTTCTGCATTTAATTTTGATGGAATAAACCTAATAGAATCGATTTGTGGTATTCTTAACAATTTTCATAATGTTAATTTCTTTTCTTAATAGAGTAAGCATGCATTGATTAGAAACCTCAATTCATTTAGAAACAAAAAATAAAAATTTTATTCAAATTTTAATTTATTTAACTACTTATAATTTATTTTTCATATGAATCTACACTTATAGTCTTAATATATTTAATAAAAATATAAATTTGTATTTAATAATTATTATATTTAATTAATTGAATTAGTTAAAAATGTACTCAAATTAGTGTAAAAAATTATGCATAATTATTTTCATTAGAAGTTCTAAATGCAAATGAATTGACCAGTTCATTAACAAACTCTAACTTTCTTCTAGGCTCCCGTTCAATCATTTCATAGCCAATTTAAGTGATTGTCTTAATATGAGTGTAATTCTTTTTTTACTTGTAAGGTAGTCAACTATTTTTTTTTTTTGTTAATTACAAGATACAATTTATTTATAATGATAAATTATGTTGATAGAATTTTGGAAAAATGTGAACAAAAAACTTTTTTTTTTTTTTTTTTTTTTTGGTGAAGAAATTGTTTAGTGCTAAACCAACGACTCCCATATTGAACCATAAGAAATAAATTAAAAAATAAATTTACCCCACACATTCAGGTCATTACAAAACTATCCTGTAAACTTTAAATTTTAATAATATACTTCTTACATTTTGAAATTTTGCCAAAATATATTTATTTACATTAAAATTATTCACTTTTACCATTTTTGTTAAATTTTTCGTTATCATAGCCTCTTTTTTTTTGGTTAAAATTAACTTCTTATGTTCGAATTTCCTAATTTAAACTTTTCACTTTTATCAAATTATTCCTTTTGTTCCAAAATTTCATTAAAAACCAATGCTATAATCACATTAACAGCACGTTGTTGTTATTGTAGAGGCAATATAAAATTAATAAATATTCAAATAATAAAAAATATTCAAATATTAATAAACATAATGCAAAATATTGTTGAACCTTTGGTAAAGAGACCAATTTTGGCAACTACTGAAATTTAGGACCATTACTGATATCTTTTTGTATATTGTCATTGTTAATGCCCCATTGTTTTACTTGTTTTCTCTTCCTATCACTGCTTATTTACAGCAAATGAGAATCATTGAAATTTAGAATCACAGTGAACAATTTTCTTTTCCTTTTTTTTTCTTTTAATTTATTAATGTAGATCCATAAAAGTATAGATTTTAAATATTTAAAATGGAAAAAGATATAAATTTTTGTTTAAATTCTACTGGTTGAGATGTTAATAAATATGTACTTGTTTCATTATAGAATATAATAAAAAAAAATGAGGAGAAAGGAGAAACGTAAAAATAAATAAATGAATGAATCAATAAACAAAGCAGAAGCGTTAGGAATTGGGGAACCAAATTCTAGTTTCGCTATTGATAATAATTTTTTGGATCGATATTTATGAATTGTAGAAACTAGTTTTTAACCCATTTTCATAGTTTTCTTATTTAAAAATTTTTATATTTAACATATTATTTTTATTGTAGCTGCGTGCATTGCATATGACTTTTGAAAACTAATTTTTTGAGACAGATGCAAACCAACTAGTCGTTCAAAACATACTTTCTTCACACAACCAAAATATGATTTTATGTTGCATTTGGTTACATGAGCATTAAGTAGATAGAGATTAGGTTGATAATAAATATGAATTAGGGAAAATTTTTGAAAATGTCGTCAATCAAACGTCCCAGAGAAGAGTAAGAGGATCCACCGTCCCCCACAGCTTTCCTGCACGCCTCGCTCATACGCTTCACTTTTCTCCTCACCTCATTCTCCTGCTCCATTAAACTTTCTACAGCCCTCCTTATCTCCTCAGCACTCACCAAATCATTGGTGTCGTTTGCATCAACCATAGGTTCTTTCCTGTACTCCACCCGAATCTCTGTAGCCAATCCCAGCTCTCTCACCAACTCGAATGCATTCAATTGTTGCTCCGAATAAAGTGGCCACGTAGCGATTGGCACGCCATTCCATATGCTCTCCAGTATCGAATTCCAACCACAGTGGGACACAAAACCTCCGACTGCTTTGTGGGCCAGCACATCCAATTGTGGTGCCCATCCTATGATTTTCCCAATTTCAGCCGTACGATCG
This sequence comes from Dillenia turbinata, assembly GCA_037126225.1. Taxonomy (NCBI): domain Eukaryota; kingdom Viridiplantae; phylum Streptophyta; class Magnoliopsida; order Dilleniales; family Dilleniaceae; genus Dillenia; species Dillenia turbinata. The sequence goes on from JBAMMX010000021.1 coordinate 15,979,353, forward strand.
AGAAAACCTTCGGGCAAGATGTCCTCGAGATTGTCATATTTGATTGGGCTTGAAAGCAGGTCTTTCACCGGCGGCCGACGCAGAGACCACAAGAACCGTTGATTGCTTAGCTCCAGCCCACGTGCAATCTCTCTATCTTGATCCTCATCGAAGCTTCCCATACTCCCGAAGCACAGGAACACTACCGAAGATGGCGGCTGACCCTCCAACCAACCCATGATATCCTCATATTCGTGGGACCCGTCAGCATTGCCAGCGTGGCCGTTGAGATTCAAAAGGGGTCCTACAGGATAGACGGGTGGAGATTGAATTGCACCATCGTAAAAGCATTGAATGGCACGTGATTCCAGCTCCTCGAAGGTGTTGATTATGATGCCTTTAGATCTTCTCATCCTCAGAGCATTGGCAAACCACAAGGTGGGCGCAGCATCCTTGACAGTGGCCAAAGCAGGCCAGACCCGTGCAGGAACAGGGTTCGCCATACTCGCGAGCTTCAACTCGCCACCCAAGTCACTCAACTCACCTAAGAAGTCAACACCCTCCTCATCGTGCAGTCTCCGCATGTGAAGAAGAATGTCAGCACAAACTGCTCCCGACGTGAAAAACACGTACAAAGGAACGCCAAATTCGTCGGCCACATCGTTCACAGCCGAGCAGAACATGTCGACCACCAAGGCAGCGAGTTGGGTCGAGTCAGACCGACTTAGCTCCGCAACTACGTCTCTAACCAAGGGTTTGTGAAGTTCAAGGAAGCCGGTGAAGAAAGTGAGGGACCGCGGAGGTTGGACCGACTGTGGAGGGAGGTGAACAAGGCGAATGCGTGGAGTTACTAGAGAGTGAGAGAGGGAATTGGTGTAGGAGTCGACGGAAGAGTAGTAGGGTAGTTTGAGGAGGAGGAGGGTAATGGAGATGTGGGGATGTCGTTCAAGGAGGAGCTTGGCCAGCTCCACCATCGACACGATGTGGCCTATGGCGGGCGCCGGAAAGAGCACTAGCTCCGCTGATTTGATCATTGTTCTTTAGTTTTCAATATCTTCTTCGCCTGATTTTGCACACTTAAATTGTACGAGAGGCGCCGTTGCCAGAGCAGGGCCTGTCTTAAATTGTGGACGACTCAGACAACGTCTTGGACACGATAGAAATTCAGTGAACGAAAATTATTGCTGGGGGCAATGACGTCATGACTGTGCTGGCAGCGAAAACATAACCAACTTCTTTCATCCCATCTCCCTACTACTATTCTTGGAGTTAATGGCTAATATTAATTATTAAATAAAATAATAAAACACTATATTATTTCTACAGTTAAAATTATTTAATTTGTTTGATCTTATATGTATTTTATTTTTTTAATTATAGATATAATTTTTTCTTTTATAAAAAAATAAAAAATTTGTAAATAAAAGTCAATTTTTTTTTTAAGAATTTGAATTATTATTATGTCAAAATTTTCTTTTTATGAAAAAACACTCTTAATTTCAATTATATTCTATTATTGACTGTCCCAAGTGAGGTTTAGTGTTGCACAAAAAACTAAAAGAAATTAACTTTGCATTTGTACCCTTATTTATTTGATTGAGGTTGAGTTGGCCTAAGAAGCAGCCTTTAGTTTATTTTGACACCATTATTTTGTATTTGTTGGGCCGATTTGGACCATCCATGAAATCGATTATTCTCGATGTTGTCACCTTTATAATTCCTGTCTTTTTAGGCGGCTCCATCAAGAGAAGAACGTTGTCTGCTAATTATAGGTGTCTGCTAATTATAGGTCTAGATGAGTCATATGATCAGGTATGGAATAAGAAGATTGAAAAGGAATCGAAAAAAGTTGTTTTATTAATAAAATTGCAATGGAAAAGAACAAAAAAAAATCCAAAGAAAAGAATACAAATTCGACTAATATGCTTGATAAGTACTTTTCATGCAAACATTTTGAATTTAATTTTTTGGAATTTTAGATATTTTAGGTTAAATTTACCAGATTTTCTATTCAAATGATATAATTATACTCTTGGTTTAAAATGGAATGGAAATCAGTGATCAAACCCAAAGATAGAAGAATGTGCATCACAGGACAAAGATTGAATATTTTTGTTTGCATATTGAGTTTTGATGATGAGCAAATAATAATTACTAGTGAGCATATGTAATTTTATACGAATTATATTATTTCAGTCCTTATTTATGAATTTTAAGATCGATCTAAAACTTATTTTTGATATAATACTAATTAAATTTATGGGTATTGATTTAGAAAATATTGGGATTATTTAAGAAAATTCAAACCGGGGAGACAACTATCAATATTTTAGGCTTATTTCTCTACTCCGATATCTGATTCGGCTAATTCTTGTTGCGTTGGAAACTAAATTTCAAAATTTACAAATCTTGTAAAGAGTTTAGAGATTCATTTAAGAAAGAACATTTACGAAAATTGGGTAGAAATTACTACAATGCTAAAGATCAATTTCGTACTAAAAAAAGAAACTAATTGAACATATCTAATGAGTGGTTATTGAAATCAAGTTGTTGGTAATTTCAAGAGTTTCCAAAATCAAGGATAAAGAGAAAATTTCTAAAGAAAGCAAGAGATCTTCATCATCACAACAAAAGCAATTTTTCAAATCAATGAAAAAATTAAGTTTCTTAAAACCTCACGACTACTTGTTGATTTAGGGTCTTAGTTCTATAAATAAAAGGTATCCTAGGATGAAAAAGACATACACGACTTTTTTTTTAACACTCACTTTTTGATTTTTGGAGGAGGAAGACGTAAACCTTAGTAACCACCATCAGAGGATGTAGCCATCACCAGAGGACGTGATTTCCACCTTCTTCTGGTACAAAAGGGTTGTAATGATTTCTATTCTTTTCTCATTTTTCTTTAGAACGTCTAGCTAATTATTTTTATTCCTTAAACTCAATGGATTCCGTTTTTAATTAATTACAGGGAATGAATTTATTTATTTCCTTTAAATTTTATTAGTATGATTATTTTATGATGAAATTTTATTATTGATTGTAATGTTTCAAAATATTTAGGCTTACGTTGTCACGCCCCGACCCGTAGATCTAAGTATGCGACAACCACCGTGGTACCAAGAACACGTGTGAATCACACCCCTTGCTCCAAGGCATCGCAAGGCATTCCGAATACCAAACAAAGGATCCGCCAAATCTATCCCTGTATATGTATGCATGCAATTTGGCCAATTCGGCCTTCCAAACAGTTTTCAATACCATCTCATCCATATGCCACTAAAAATTTAAAATAAAAATCCAAATATCTCATTTGAAACAATAAGTTCTGCAAAGAAAAATTCAAACGAAAATAACCGAGTTTCATAATGAGCAAGCGTGGATTCTATCAATACTTGCCCCTCATCACAGGACAAGTATCGATTAAATCCAAACCCAAAAGAATAGTACAATAGTTTCATTCCTTGGTTTATACTATAATATTCCCAAAAATGAATCGAACTCTACAATACCTATATATATATAGCAAAACAATGTCTTCTACCGGCTCCCAATGACGTATCCCTTCTAAGATTCCTCTGAAAAATGTAAGGAGAGGGGTCAATATTAAAAATACTCAGTGAGTGTAGTACAATAGTATTGTGACAATAAATGAGGGGTGAATATGAGGCAGTCAAAGTATATAATTCATAAACACATTTGCATATGTGAAATGATTTCAGTAAATCAAGATAATTCAGTATACATTTGTATCCATACAATTTATATTTCCCGAAAATCATGGGGTCCTTCTATGAAAACACTCCCGTACCAGGTCTGGCCGAACCCGAACAAAAACTCACCAAGGGGTTTTCGTTCCATATATCTCGAAATATTGTTTTCCCCCTTCCTTGGTGTTGAATCATACCTCTCTGGGATGCTTTCAGATCCAATACGACATACAGCAGAGTAAGTCACGTTTGTCTCTGTCGCTAATCTAATCCAACACTCAACCACGTCACCCCGTCGGGTCGCATCGTGGGTGGAATGACTATAGTCATTTTTCACTGCACGTCATTTTCATAATCATTCAATTTTTCAATCAATGTGCCAAAATTCAATTATCAATTTCCAAGCCATAAACATAGCATTCATAAATCAAATATCCAATAATCACATGACACATTTTTAATTATAAATACAATGGATGCATATTAAGAACAAATTCACATTTCAGATTTTCCACAATTACAAATCAATTCAATAAATCATGCGAAAATTTATTCAAAATCATTTGTAAAGAAACTTTAAACAATTTGCTCATTAAAGCCACAATAGACCATCCACTCACTGTTTATGGAAAGATAATCGCTCCTGGATTATTCCTAAGCAAGAGTTTGGCTTCGATCGTTCTGTCCATATCCTATAAATATCATTACGTACTCAAACCATTAATACTTATCATCTCAAGGTTACCCAAAATTTTTAACATTCAAAACCCTAAATTTTTTTCATTCACAGTGACTCAAGTTCTCCAGAAGTTAATCCGTCAAATTTCAATATAAGACTTCAAGATCCTAACTAGGATAAGAAAACCCAAGTTGAGAGTAAGAAAATTACCTAGACTTTTGTCACCATTTTCACAACAAGTCAAGCCATCGTCAAACCCTAGACTTCTTTCCTCCCAGAAAAATTTCAAGTCTCACACTAGCTTTTCTTGCTAGAGGTTGGGTTATGAGTTTTGGAACTTTTAGAGTGTTGGTTTGTGATGTTTTGATTGGTCTTCAAAGGAAGCAAGAAAAGAGGAGTAGAAGGGGTGTGTGCAGAGAGAGAGGAGAATGATAGAAGTTGTGAAATTTTGGGTTCGTGGGTTTTGGAATCTCCTCCACTACTTTTTATTCACAACTCATTTCTCCCATTTACTTAATTACCCCTTTCTCTCTCAACTTACCCAAGCTCCCAATATATCTATTTTTGGTAATTGGGTACTCAATATAATGAGTTTAAATATTTAAAAATTTTATTTGTTGAGAAAGAGTGATCGGTGATGGGATTGGGTCAATGCTCATCGGTTACCGAACAAGAATAGGCAATTGTTCAAACACAATGCATAAAGAAACATACACTTCACCGATGGGTTACATTCACTCAGGGGAATACATTAGTGGAAATCCCAAAATATGGAGGATAATAAAGTTTTGGCATATTATAAATAAGGTGATTGAGTAGCTTGGTGGATAAATCCTTTTTGGACAAACTCAATAAGAAAATTACCTAGACTTTCGTCACCATTTTCACAACAAGTCTAGCCATCGTCAAACCCTAGACTTCTTTCCTCCCAGAAAAACTTCAAGTCTCACACTAGCTTTTCTTGCTAAAGGTTGGGTTATGAGTTTTGGAACTTTTAGAGTGTTGGTTTGTGATGTTTTGATTGGTCTTCAATGGAAGCAAGAAAAGAGGAGTAGAAGGGGCGTGTGCAGAAAGAGAGGAGAATGACAGAAGTTGTGAAATTTTGGGTTCGTGGGTTTTAGAATCTCCTCCACTACTTTTTAGTCACAACTCGTTTCTCCCATTTACTTAATTACCCCTTTCTCTCTCAACTTACCCAAACTCGCAATATGTCCATTTTTGGTAATTGGGTACTCAATATAATGAGTTTAAATATTTAAAAATTTTATTTGTTGAGAAAGAGTGATCGGTGATGGGATTGGGTCAATGCTCATCGGTTACCGAACAATAATAGGCAATTGTTCAAACACAATGCATAAAGAAACATACACTTCACCGATGGGTTACATTCACTCAGGGGAATACATTAGTGGAAATCCAAAAATATGGAGGATAATAAAATTTTGGCATATTATAAATAAGGCGATTGAGTAACTTGGTGGATAAATCCTTTTTGGACAAACTCAATAAGAAAATTACCTAGACTTTCGTCACCATTTTCACAACAAGTCTAGCCATCGTCAAACCCTAGACTTCTTTCCTCCCAGAAAAACTTCAAGTCTCACACTAGCTTTTCTTGCTAAAGGTTGGGTTATGAGTTTTGGAACTTTTAGAGTGTTGGTTTGTGATGTTTTGATTGGTCTTCAATGGAAGCAAAAAAGGAGGAGTAGAAGGGGCGTGTGCAGAAAGAGAGGAGAATGACAGAAGTTGTGAAATTTTGGGTTCGTGGGTTTTAGAATCTCCTCCATTACTTTTTAGTCACAACTCATTTCTCCAATTTACTTAATTACCCCTTTCTCTCTCAACTTACCCAAGTTCCCAATATGTCCAGTTTTGGTAATTGGGTATTCAATATAATGAGTTTAAATATTTAAAAATTTTATTTGTTGAGAAAGAGTGATCGGTGATGTGATTGGGTCAATTCTCATCGGTTACCGAACAATAATAGGCAATTGTTCAAACACAATGCATAAAGAAACATACACTTCACCGATGGGTTACATTCACTCAGGGGAATACATTAGTGGAAATCCCAAAATATGGAGGATAATAAAGTTTTGGTATATTATAAATAAGGTGATTGAGTAGCAAGGTGGATAAATCCTTTTTGGACAAACTCAATAAGAAAATTACCTAGACTTTCATCACCATTTTCATAACAAGGCTAGCCATCGTCAAACCCTAGACTTCTTTCCTCCCAGAAAAACTTCAAGTCTCACACTAGCTTTTCTTGCTAAAGGTTGGGTTATGAGTTTTGGAACTTTTAGAGTGTTGGTTTGTGATGTTTTGATTGGTCTTCAATGGAATCAAGAAAAGAGGAGTAGAAGAGGCGTGTGCAGAAAGAGAGGAGAATGACAGAAGTTGTAAAATTTTGGGTTTGTGGGTTTTAGAATCTCCTCCACTACTTTTTATTCTCAACTCATTCCTCCCTTTTACTTAATTACCCCTTTCTCTCTCAACTTACCCAAACTCGCAATATGTCCATTTTTGGTAATTGGGTACTCAATATAATGAGTTTAAATATTTAAAAATTTTATTTGTTGAGAAAGAGTGATCGGTGATGGGATTGGGTCAATGCTCATCGGTTACCGAACAAGAATAGGCAATTGTTCAAACACAATGCATAAAGAAACATACACTTCACCGATGGGTTACATTCACTCAGGGGAAAACATTAGTGGAAATCCCAAAATATGAAGGATAATAAAGTTTTGGCATATTATAAATAAGGTGATTGAGTAGCTTGGTGGATAAATCCTTTTTGGACAAACTCAATAGGAAAATTACCTAGACTTTCGTCACCATTTTCACAACAAGTCTAGCCATCGTCAAAGCCTAGACTTCTTTCCTCCCAGAAAAACCTCAAGTCTCACACTAGCTTTTCTTGCTAAAGGTTGGGTTATGAGTTTTGGAACTTTTAGAGTGTTGGTTTGTGATGTTTTGATTGGTCTTCAATGGAACCAAGAAAAGAGGAGTAGAAGGGGCGTGTGCACAAAGAGAGGAGAATGACAGAAGTTGTGAAATTTTGGGTTCGTGGGTTTTAGAATCTCCTCCACTACTTTTTAGTCACAACTCGTTTCTCCCATTTACTTAATTACCCCTTTCTCTCTCAACTTACCCAAGCTCCCAATATGTCCATTTTTGGTAATTGGGTACTCAATATAATGAGTTTAAATATTTAAAAATTTTATTTGTTGAGAAAGAGTGATCGGTGATGGGATTGGGTCAATGCTCATCGGTTACCGAACAAGAATAGGCAATTGTTCAAACACATTGCATAAAGAAACATATACTTCACCGATGGGTTACATTCACTCAGGGGAATACATTAGTGGAAATCTAAAAATATGGAGGATAATAAAATTTTGGCATATTATAAATAAGGCGATTGAGTAACTTGGTGGATAAATCCTTTTTGGACAAATTCAATAAGAAAATTACCTAGACTTTCGTCACCATTTTCACAACAAGTCTAGCCATCGTCAAACCCTAGATTTCTTTCCTCCTAGAAAAACTTCAAGTCTCACACTAGCTTTTCTTGCTAAAGGTTGGGTTATGAGTTTTGGAACTTTTAGAGTGTTGGTTTGTGATGTTTTGATTGGTCTTCAATGGAAGCAAAAAAGGAGGAGTAGAAGGGGCGTGTGCAGAAAGAGAGGAGATTGACAGAAGTTGTGAAATTTTGAGCTCGTGGGTTTTAGAATCTCCTCCATTACTTTTTAGTCACAACTCATTTTTCCAATTTACTTAATTACCCCTATCTCTCTCAACTTACCCAAGCTCCCAATATATCCATTTTAGGTAATTGGGTATTCAATATAATGAGTTTAAATATTTAAAAATTTTATTTGTTGAGAAAGAGTGATCGGTGATGTGATTGGGTCAATTCTCATCGATTACCGAACAATAATAGGCAATTGTTCAAACACAATGCATAAAGAAACATACACTTCACCGATGGGTTACATTCACTCAGGGGAATACATTAGTGGAAATCCCAAAATATGGAGGATAATAAAGTTTTGGCATATTATAAATAAGGTGATTGAGTAGCATCGGGGATAAATCCTTTTTGGACAAACTCAATAAGAAAATTACATAGACTTTCATCACCATTTTCATAACAAGGCTAGCCATCGTCAAACCCTAGACTTCTTTCCTCCCAGAAAAACTTCAAGTCTCACACTAGCTTTTCTTGCTAAAGGTTGGGTTATGAGTTTTGGAACTTTTAGAGTGTTGGTTTGTGATGTTTTGATTGGTCTTCAATGGAAGCAAGAAAAGAGGAGTAGAAGGGGCGTGTGCAGAAAGAGAGGAGAATGACAGAAGTTGTGAAATTTTGGGTTCGTGGGTTTTAGAATCTCCTCCACTACTTTTTATTCACAACTCATTTCTCCCTTTTACTTAATTACCCCTTTCTCTCTCAACTTACCCAAGCTCCCAATATGTCCATTTTTGGTAATTGGGTACTCAATATAATGAGTTTAAATATTTAAAAATTTTATTTGTTGAGAAAGAGTGATCGGTGATGGGATTGGGTCAATGCTCATCGGTTACCGAACAAGAATAGGCAATTGTTCAAACACAATGCATAAAGAAACATACACTTCACCGATGGGTTACATTCACTCAGGGGAATACATTAGTGGAAATCCCAAAATATGGAGGATAATAAAGTTTTGGCATATTATAAATAAGGTGATTGAGTAGCTTGGTGGATAAATCCTTTTTGGACAAACTCAAAAAGAATATTACCTAGACTTTCGTCACCATTTTCACAACAAGTCTAGCCATCGTCAAACCCTAGACTTCTTTCCTCTCAGAAAAACTTCAAGTCTCAAACTAGCTTTTCTTGCTAAAGGTTGGGTTATGAGTTTTGAAACTTTTAGAGTGTGGATTTATGATGTTTTTATTGGTCTTCAATGGAAGCAAGAAAAGAGGAGAAGAAGGGGCGTGTGCACAATGAGAGGAGAATGACAAAAGTTGCGAAATTTTGGGTTCGTGGGTTTTAGAATCTCCTCCACTACTTTTTATTCACATCTCATTTCTCCCATTTACTTAATTACCCCTTTCTCTCTCAACTTACCCAAACTCGCAATATGTCCATTTTTGGTAATTGGGTACTCAATATAATGAGTTTAAATATTTAAAAATTTTATTTGTTGAGAAAGAGTGATCGGTGATGGGATTAGGTCAATGCTCATCGGTTACCGAACAACAATAGGCAATTGTTCAAACACAATGCAGAAAGAAACATACACTTCACCGATGGGTTGCATTCACTCAGGGGAATACATTAGTGGAAATCCCAAAATATGGAGGATAATAAAGTTTTGGCATATTGTAGATAAGGTGATTGAGTAGCTTGGTGGATAAATCCTTTTTGGACAAACTCAATAAGAAAATTACCTAGACTTTCGTCACCATTTTCACAACAAGTCTAGCCATCGTCAAACCCTAGACTTCTTTCCTCCCAGAAAAACCTCAAGTCTCACACTAGCTTTTCTTGCTAAAGGTTGGGTTATGAGTTTTGGAACTTTTAGAGTGTTGGTTTGTGATGTTTTGATTGGCTTTCAATGGAAGCAAGAAAAGAGGAGTAAAAGGGGCGTGTGCAGAAAGAGAGGAGAATAACAGAAGTTGTGAAATTTTGGGTTCGTGGGTTTTAGAATCTCCTCCACTACATTTTATTCACAACTCATTTCTCCCATTTACTTAATTACCTCTTTCTCTCTCAACTTACCCAAGCTCCCAATATGTCCATTTTTGGTAATTGGGCACACAATATAATGAGTTTAAATATTTAAAAATTTTTTTTCTTGAGAAAGAGTGATCGGTGATGGGATTGGGTCAATGCTCATCGGTTAACGAACAAGAATAGGCAATTGTTCAAACACAATGCATAAAGAAACACACACTTCACCGATGGGTTACATTCACTCAGGGGAATACAATAGTGGAAATCCCAAAATATGGAGGATAATAAAGTTTTGGCATATTATAAATAAGGTGATTGAGTAGCTTGGTGGATAAATCCTTTTTGGACAAACTCAATAAGAAAATTACCTAGACTTTCGTCACCATTTTCAAAACAAGTCTAGCCATCGTCAAACCCTAGACTTCTTTCCTCTCAGAAAAACTTCAAGTCTCACACTAGCTTTTCTTGCTAAAGGTTGGGTAATGAGTTTTGAAACTTTTAGAGTGTTGGTTTGTGATGTTTTGATTGGTCTTCAATGGAAGCAAGAAAAGAGGAGTAGAAGGGGCGTGTGCACAAAGAGAGGAGAATGACAGAAGTTGTGAAATTTTGGGTTCATGGGTTTTAGAATCTCCTCCACTACTTTTTAGTCACAACTCATTTCTCCCATTTACTTAATTACCTCTTTCTCTCTCAACTTACCCAAGCTCCCAATATGTCTATTTTTGATAATTGGGTACTAAATATAATGAGTTTAAATATTTAAAAATTTTATTTGTTGAGAAAGAGTGATCGGTGATGGAATTAGGTCAATGCTCATTGGTTACCGAACAAGAATAGGCAATTGCTCAAACACAATGCATAAAGAAACATACACTTCACCGATGGGTTACATTCACTCAAGGTAATACATTAGTGGAAATCCCAAAATATGGAGGATAATAAAGTTTTGGCATATTATAAATAAGGTGATTGAGTAGCTTGGTGGATAAATCCTTTTTGGACAAACTCAATAAGAAAATTACCTAGTCTTTCGTCACCATTTTCACAACAAGTCTAGCCATCGTCAAACCCTAGACTTCTTTCCTCCCAAAAAAACTTCAAGTCTCACACTAGCTTTTCTTTCTAAAGGTTGGGTTATGTGTTTTGGAACTTTTAGAGTGTTGGTTTCTGATGTTTTGATTGGTCTTCAATGGAAGCAAGAAAAGAGGAGAAGAAGGGGCGTGTGCAGAAAGAGAGGAGAATGACAGAAGTTGTGAAATTTTGGGTTTGTGGGTTTTAGAATCTCCTCCACTACTTTTTATTCACAACTCATTTCTCCCTTTTACTTAATTATGCCTTTTTCTCTCAACATACCCAAGCTCCCAATATCTCCATTTTTGATAATTGGGTACTCAATATAATGAGTTTAAATATTTAAAAATTTTATTTTTTGAGAAAGAGTGATCGGTGATGGGATTGAGTCAATGCTCATCGGTTACCGAACAAGAATAAGCAATTGTTCAATCACAATGCATAAAGAAACATACACTTCACCGATGGGTTACATTCACTCAGGGGAATACATTAGTGGAAATTCCAAAATATGTAGGATAATAAAGTTTTGGCATATTATAAATAAGGTGATTGAGTAGCTTGGTGGATAAATTCTTTTTGGACAAACTCAATAAGAAAATTACCTAGACTTTCGTCACCATTTTCACAACAAGTCTAGCCATCATCAAACCCTAGACTTCTTTCCTCCCAGAAAAACTTCAAGTCTCACACTAGCTTTTCTTGCCAAAGCTTGGGTTATGAGTTTTGGAACTTTTAGTGTGTTGGTTTGTGATGTTTTGATTGGTCTTCAATGGAAGCAAGAAAAGAGGAGTAGAAGGGGCGTGTGCAGAAAGAGAGGAGAATGACAGAAGTTGTGAAATTTTGGGTTCGTGGGTTTTAGAATCTCCTCCACTACTTTTTATTCACAACTCATTTCTCCCTTTTACTTAATTACCGCTTTCTGTCTCAACTGACCCAAACTCCCAATATGTCCATTTTTGGTAATTGAGTACTCAATATAATGAGTTTAAATATTTTAAATTTTTTTTTGTTGAGAAAGAGTGATCGGTGATGGGATTGGGTCAATGCTCATCGGTTACCGAACAAGAATAGGTAATTGTTCAAACACAATGCATAAAGAAACATACACTTCACCGATGGGTTGCATTCACTCAGGGGAATAAATTAGTGGAAATCCCAAAATATGGAGGATAATAAAGTTTTGGCATATTATAAATAAGGTGATTGAGTAGCTTGGTGGATAAATCCTTTTTGGACAAACTCAATAAGAAAATTACCTAGACTTTCGTCACCATTTTCACAACAAGTCTAGCCATCGTCAAACCCTAGACTTCTTTCCTCCCAGAAAAACTTCAAGTCTCACACTAGCTTTTCTTGCTAAAGGTTGGGTTATGTGTTTTGGAACTTTTAGAGTGTTGGTTTGTGATGTTTTTATTGGTCTTCAATGGAAGCAAGAAAAGAGGTGTAGAAGGGGTGTGTGCAGAAAGAGGGGAGAATGACAGAAGTTGTGAAATTTTGGGTTCGTGGGTTTTAGAATTTCCTCCACTACTTTTTATTTACAACTCATTTCTCCCTTTTACTTAATTACCCCTTTCTCTCTCAACTTACCCAAGCTCCGAATATATCCATTTTTGGTAATTGGGTATTCAATATAATGAGTTTAAATATTTAAAAATTTTATTTGTTGAGAAAGAGTGATCGGTGATGGGATTGAGTCAATGCTCATCGGTTACCGAACAAGAATAGACAATTATTCAAACACAATGCATAAAGAAACATACACTTCACCGATGGGTTACATTCACTCAGGGGAATACATTAGTGGAAATCCCAAAATATGGAGGATAATAAAGTTTTGGCATATTATAATAAGGCGATTGAGTAGCTTGGTGGATAAATCATTTTTGGACAAACTCAATAAGAAAATTACCTAGACTTTCGTCACCATTTTCACAACAAGTCTAGCCATCGTCAAACCCTAGACTTCTGTCCTCCCAAAAAAACTTCAAGTCTCACACTAGCTTTTCTTGCTAAAGGTTGGGTTATGTGTTTTTGAACTTTTAGAGTATTGGCTTGTGATGTTTTGATTAGTCTTCAATGGAAGCAAGAAAAGAGGAGTAGAAGGGGCGTGTATAGAAAGAGAGGAGAATGACAGAAGTTGTGAAATTTTGGGTTCGTGGGTTTTAGAATCTCCTCCACTACTTTTTATTCACAACTGATTTCTCTCATTTACTTAATTACCCCTTTCTCTCTCAACTTACCCAATCTCCCAATATGTCCATTTTTGGTAATTGGGTACTCAATATAATGAGTTTAAATTTTTAAAAATTTTATTTGTTGAGAAAGAGTGATTGGTGATGGGATTGGGTCAATGCTCATCGGTTACCGAACAAGAATAGGCAATTGTTCAAACACAATGTATAAAGAAACATACATTCACCAATGGGTTACATTCACTCAGGGGAATACATTAGTGGGAATCCCAAAATATGGAGGATAATAAAGTTTTGGCATATTATAAATAAGGTGATTGAGTAGCTTGGTGGATAAATCTGCTTTGGACAAACTCAAGGTCATGAGTTCAAATCCAAAAGATGGCAAGCAACGTGAGGCATTCGACAAATTTGGTGAAGCTTTAGGAGGTGAAACTATACCAAGGGAGTGTATCGATGGGCTAAACCAGTGGAAAAGAAGAGAATAAATAAATAAATATGTGCTGAACAAAAAGAAATTGAGAGTTTTCAAGTGAAGTCAGCCGATGGAAAGTGGAAAAATCAGAATTTAAACCGATCGAAGAGGAAGAAAAATTGGGGAAGATTTGTGTTCGGTCATTGGGTCTCACTGAAAAGGTAGGAAAACAATATGTTGTCCGGTGGGTGTTGTTCGGTCATTTAAGAAAATTGTTAAATTTTCATGGAGTGCACTATTCGGTATGGATTTGTAAATACCGATCGAAAATGTAATGGATATCGTTCGGTCAATATCGAAGGGAGGAATATTGGAGAGAGTTTGTAACCGAATGGGTATGTGATAATCAAAGAGGGTACCGAATAAGTAAATAAAATATGGGATGTGCACGAACAGTAAAAGAAATAGAAATGCATTATACCGAACAGTCACAAATGTTACCGATGGATAATTGTACCGAACAATCAAAAACATTATCGATCGGTGGCAACATAATCGATCAGTTTAAATAGAAATTTATTATACTGAATAAGAATTTTGAAAATTAGTAAAGTAGACATTATGAGCCGAATGGATATTCTGACAGAAGGAATGGAGTAAAATACCAATAGAGGTTCTTAATTGGGAAAATAACCGATGGTTATATACCGAACGATAGAAACATATAAATGGTCTAGAGATAACAATCTCCCAAGAGCAATCTCTACCAAACAAGCTAATATTTTACTAACCGATCACCTAAAATTGAAAACATCTATCGATCAAATATTTGATTAATTTTCTGAACAACCTCAAGAGCAGAATTTCATATTTCTATTAATTATTTCTCACACTTACATAAAATCAAATAAAATAAAATATAAAATTTTTTAGATTATCTATTTCAGAAGAAAAATCAAACATCGGACTTGTTCGGTATTACATACATTTTGTTTGATTTGAAATTGATTGTTTGTATGACTAATATAATTGCATGATATTAATCCATTATAATAAAATTCACATGAAATTATGATATCGACCAAAAATTAATTTTGTGTGTTAGAATTCAGGGTAAACTCTAGATTGGTGTGTCTTATAAAATTTAACGTAATCTGAATTAATCAAAATTACATGACAATTGGGTTTTAATTAGTTGAATTAGAGATTTCATTGCACGACTAATGGGTGAATCTAACTTTAGCGAATCGACACTCATCTACAATAATTTATTTATCAATAAATTAGGGGATTTGAAAAGATTTGACTATGTAAAAAATTAAAAATTGATAAAATTTGTATCCTGGAGTCTTTTATCCATTGATTTTAATACTTTAATTTCTTTGTAATTGTGGTTCAGTTTGTTCAATTTAAATAGGCTAATTCATACTTAATGCTACAAAATATTCTCATAGGAATGATACTTACTCTCATCATTATACACAACATTCTATTAGGGTATTTGCTCGAATTTGTGATTTTAAAATCTCGTATTAAGTTTTTGGCGCTATTATCAGAGATATCCTTATATATCAATCAGAATAATTTTATTTGAAATTGAATGTTGTCTTTTATATTTCATGTTTCTTTCTTTCTCATATTAAATAGGTTATATAGCCTTTTAGAGAAATTCAATTTGGTCCAAAATTGTTAGGGTAAACTGTTGTATGAAAAAATTTAACGTTTAGGATTAAAATGACTACTAGTTCCAAAGGATTTCAATGTGCTAAGCAAAACCAATAGCTTTGCTTTGGGCACTACTCTATCTTGACCAAATTTTATCGTTTTTATAGATTTTTCTATTTTTCTTTGAGTTTTCTTGAATTTTTTAGTTTTTCGATTGTTTGCTTGGGTGTTTTTTGTATATTATTTTGCTGTGTTTTCATGATTTTTATTTTTATATAGATGATCTAGATTTTTTTAAGTGGTTTTTGTAATTTATTTTGGAAATCTAATTTTGTGTTACTCTTGTGTCAATACATAGTATATGCTGAGATTGAAAAGTCATAATCTAGCTAAATTTGATCATAAGATAGAGAAAAATCTGAAATCATTCATCAACAAGCTAGGGAAGCCAAAGCAATGACTCAAGAGAATAGAACTTTGAGGTAGCTCTCGATGTCTAGACTTCAGGACGTACAGACTAGTATTGCATGACCTGCAATGGAAGTAAACAATTTCAAACTTAAAGCAAGTCATATTGGCATGGTGCAGATAGATAAGTTCAGAGGAGAAACTTTTGAAGATCTAAATAGATATCTGAAAAATTTTCTAGAGAATTGTGATACAATTATGTTGAATGGAGTTAGCCCCAATGCAATATGGTTACGGTTGTTTCCTTTTTCTCTTAGAGGAACGACAAATGTATGGTTTAATTCATTTCCTACTAATCACTTTATGAATTAGGAGAGTTTATCTCAAACATTTCTAATTAAGTATTTTTCACTTAGTAAAACGGTTAAACTACGTAATGATATTACTAGTTTTAGATAATTTGATAGTGAATCTTTGTATATTGCTTGGGATTGTTTCAAGAATTTGATTAGAAAATACCCACATCATGGTATATTTGATTGGTTGATTTTGTAAACTTTTTATGGTGATCTTTTACATTCTATTAAAATTATCATCGATGTTGCAGATGGGGTTGTTTTCATGAGTAAATCTTATAATAGAGTATGTACATTATTTGATTATATGATCTCTTATCAGTATGATTGGTCTAATGAATATGAAATTCCTTGACAAAAAACTGGTATGCATGAGATCAATAGTTTTACTATAGTTAATGCAAAAATCGACTTTTTGATTAATGTGATGAAAATTAATCAACTTAATACTATGACTAACTAGATTTTATGTTGTGATTCATACAGAGATTTTACTCATAAGATTTTTAAGTGTCTGTAGGTATCACTATGAAAAAACACAGCTTTAGCGATGAAAATTTTAAGAAAATTCGCTGCTAATTTGTTTAGCGATTGATTTATCAACAAAAAAATTTTCGTAGCTAATAATGCGTTGCAAAAATTTGCAACAAAATTCAGGAATTCATGGTTAAAACTAGTAACAAAAAAATTTTCGTCGTTAAAATTCATAATTAAATTTAGCGATGAAAGAAAGGATTCATCTCTAAATTTAGTGACGGATCATATAATTCGTTGTTAAAATTAGTGATGGACCATCTTTAAAATTAGCGACGGTCAAGGAGATCTGTTGCTATCGTTAAATTTAGTGACGGATACTAAAATCTATCACTAAAATTAGCAATGGACAAGAAGATCCGTCACTAAAATTATTGACGAACAAGATGATCCGCCACTAAAATAAGTGACGGGCAAGAACATTCATCGCTAAATTTAGCCACGAATACTATAATCTGTTACTAAATTCAGCACAATATTTATATCAATGGTTAAACTTTTGCGACAAATATGAGCGATGAATCATGTAAACAATGTAATTTGGCGATGAATTTAGCGACAAATTTAAAAATTTAACCAAAAAAATTTTATTATTTTTCAAAATTTTCCTATTTAAAAAGAATTGCCTTGTCAAACCAACATAAGTATCAAATTTAACCACTAATATCCATCCAATAAATTTAAAAATTTCTTCAATCCAACTAACATAATAATTAGATTTCAAGTACCTTTTTTGAAACTAATAAACTCAATATTATTCATAAATATTCAAGTATCTAACAAAATATCAATAAGAACAAAATAAAAAAAATATCAATCTAGTATATAATATTCCTCTTGAATATGCTACAAAGAAAGGGAACAATATACAACCACTAATTCCTCTACAATCAAAAGGAAGAGTCAATTGATCAGCTGTATGAATATTCACAGTACATACATTATTACAATAGTCCTTTTCCTCATTCCAGTCACTCCTCTAATTACATTAACATGAGTCGAGACAGGTAATTTTAAATTGGCACTAATGATTTAAGTCTTCCTGGGCTTTCCATCCAAATGCACATTATTATATTTCTTAAGGGCTACAAATGTATCACTCCTTCTTGCAAACACAACTTCAGTAGAACCTTGTAATCAAAAATCAGAGATGAGAACACTTCTCAACAATAGAAACTCTCAAGAAAGATGCACCAATGAGATAAGAATATGAAGCTACAATGTATTAATTGTCAACAGGTCATTCAAAAGCAACAAAAGGAATTAGACAAACAATTAAATTTGTCATAGGATGCCCCACCGGCAGAGGCACTAGGGACTATAGTAACTAGTCAACTGAGTGAAGAAAAACATTTAAAAAATAAAAAATAAATAAAAACAAAAAATGCAAAATCAACAATATCAATCAATTAAGAAAATAAGGTACTCATGGAACTTCAAAATGAAAAATTATACATTGGCATATATGCGTTACTACTAGCAAAACATTCTATGGTATATCCCTTTTCAATAGTAACATCGTGATCAACTGTTAGTGCAATGCCCTTCAAAGGTTTTAGTAAAAGAACTAAGGGGGAAGCAAGAGAGATAAAAAGAATAAGAGAAATGTGTTTGGTTTGACAGGAATGCTTGATTTTAAAGTTGGGATCCCTATGTTGTTTTTATGGGATCCAATGGTTCTTTGCTTCATTATGGTGTTCGTCCATAAGGCACAAGTTTACCTCACATTACAGAAGAAGGCCTTTGTGTCAGAAAGATGCACAAACACAAAATCAGTATTTGTACAACAGATCGAGCAATAAGTCTGAAGAAAATAGCATACCCGAGGAGCATGGGCCCCCCATTTTTCAAATGCACTAGGATTCTATAGAAATGCAATGGCTTCATTAATCTCCTCTTTCTTAGAGTCAACACTTGCAAAGTCTTTTAGTTGTATTAGGGGATTTTTCACTCTCTACAGGTAAAGCAGCCATTAACATTGACATAAAATGGTCTGGGAGCTTAATTATCCACCCAAAAAAAAAGAATAAATGGGAAATGATCCACCAAAAGAGTAAATATTTTAACCTTCATTTGATCAAAAGCAGTTCTTATTGGGTCTATACCATCCTACTTTTTGCGGCATATTCTCCTCATCCTAAACCGAAAATAAGCATCCTGCATGATGAGAAGCAACAAGAATTACATTGAGTGGTCAAATAAGGATGGCACAAAGTTAAAGCAACAAAATAAGTTGTCTATTCTAGGCAGGAGTGAATCTTGTTGAAGCAAAGTGATGGCCATCTAGTAAACTTTCTGAGAATTAAGTGCACAATACCTATAAAGCATGCCAAAATTGAAATTATTAATTCAGCATGAAATGCTGATCAGAATACTACATAATCTATGATTTTGTGATTACTTATTCAGTATCAAATTGGATCTCAACAGCCAGCGACATTCAAGAAGTAGAAGTATTCATATAAATAACGGACTTTAAAGACTGCATTCCAGAGTGCTTAGGAGAGTGTCACAGAGGATTGTCATTTTTAAAAACACATATGTTGCAAAAAGGACACTGAAAGGAAAATCAAACTCATCTTTGGGGGATCATGTTTGTGTGTGTGTGCATGATAAGTCTTTTTTTTTTTTGGGTGGGGGGCAGAGGAGGGCAAAAGAGAGTGGTACTAAATAAAGATTCATAAAAGGTTATAGGCAAAAGGAGGATAAATTTTCAGAGAGTGGGAATGGAAACATTTAATAAGAGCATGTTGCAACATAATTACAGTCAATGGATTACAATTGCCAGGAACTAAGAAGTGAGTATTGCTATTTGAGGTGTCTATATTTTTTTCCTAATAAAACGAGAAGAAATAGCATTAAACAGAGAGAAATGTACAAGGAGGAGGGATTGTCCTACAGACAACAATGAAAAAAATAAGAGAAGCAAAACAAAGATGAGACCTAAACACGTGAAGCTCTCCGATCCCTTTTACTATCAAATAAATCCACACCTCTAAAGGCCCCAAAAGAAACATAAAAAACAACAAGAATAGAAAATGTGAACAGATTACATTTATGAAATTCCAACATTCCTTGCCAGAAAAAGGGACAAAAAAAAAATCAAGTCATAGCGCTTATCCACAAAACTTTAGCTTTCTTAGCAGGACCAAAAATTCAGAATTTCATCATAGGAAATCCTCCATCTTTTTTTTTTCTCTTTTGGTTCACAAAGAGGGAAAAGAATTAAGAGCTATGACCAAATGGTCATGGTGATCAATAAAAACCATGCAACCAAATCATCTATGTTGCTTGGACATACCCATTACTTCCCAAAAATATTAGTCACTACTTGATATTCTCCAAGTAAGTCAATAATGCAAGAAAAGATGGCCCACTCAGTCCTACTGGAACGGAATACAAATATTCAGTGATAGAGCTTCCAATGACCTTCTATGCAAATTCTTCAAATAGCACTTCAAATTCCTAAAAAGAAACTTTGTACGTCATGATTATAGTTATAGAAGTCAGCATGAAGTGAACTTTACAAACAAACCTTGATATCGACATAATACTCCCTGTCATCTCCCTTCAAGGCAACAAACATAGCACCCCAATCATGCCGAATTCTAGCATTTTCCACAAGCCTCTTGGAGACGGCATAGGGAACAGCTAGGGGGTCCATCTCCCAAACATAGCACCCCAATCATGCCGAATTGGCCAGAGAAAGAAATATGACTAGTTTATTAAATTATGCTTAGCACAATTTATAACAAAAGAATAAAAAATTAAAAAAATGCAAATGTTATACTTAACTTTTCTTGTTCACATAATATTATACTTAACTTAATTAAGCAACCAATTACTCATGAGTTTTCTTGCCTCCACAAATTTACAAAAAATTATATAAATGGGATTCAATAGCACATAAATAAATGAAAGAGTTATGGTTATATCAAATAAAAAGAAATGTAATAAAAAGAAAACTAATGCAAGATAACCTATATTAGTTTGTGCCCTAGAGGGGCATTTTAGGTATTTGATAGGGGTTAGTGGGATAACTCCCACTAACCCATACCTACCCACCCACTCAACCTATATCTCTCTCTCTCTTACGTATAGACTAACCTCTTCTTCTCTCCTGAGAGATTCACCATTGAAGACTTCTTTTGAGAGTATGTGAAAAGAGAGAAAAATATTCTCTAGAGAGAGAATATAGTGGGCATGAGAAAAATTCCGCGTAGGGAATTTTTCCCGTCACGACGATCGCCGGACTGAGGGTTGCGGCATTGTGACATTACGGTGGTGGTTCGATTAACATCGTGATCACCATCCCGACCGCGAGATCCGATCGAGGGAAGCACGGTCGATTTTTGGAGGCTCTGCATATTCAAGATATTTATACCCTATACCCAATCTATATTTATTTTTCCCGAAAATTATTTATGAATGCTTCCGCTGCATGTAACTCTATTAATTCCAACATTGGTATCAGAGCGATACGTTGGATTAAAAATAATTTTCGGGTTAATTTTTTGGTATAAAAAATATTGGGTTTAAAATTTGGGGTTCGGATCACGGATGAGTTTCGTGAATCCGAGAATACCACTGTGTTACCCATGATCCCTAGAACACGAAAATGATTTTTTCGTAATTTTCTGAGCACGATTAGGCGAAGAAAATTCCGGTTGAATGTTTCGGCCGTGAATAGTGACCGACCACTTCAACCTTAGATTTGTCGAGTTTTAGGGCAAATCAACGCATGAAATTTATAGATCTGTAATCCTTGTTTCATGCTCTTCATTTTGGTATATATATTGCATATGATTGTGGCCGGAAAATTGGTTTTCAAATTTGACCGCCGAGGGTCGGATTTTTGGATCCAAAATACGCCGAGTTTAGGGCGCAATAATTCCAAAAATCGAGTCAAGGATGCTTGGAATAAATGGAATTAGAGATTCCATAAAAAATCCGGTCAAAATGGTGCCGGAAATGGGTTTTTCCGGCAACCGGGTCGAGAGACCCCGTTACAGAAACCATCGGGCGAAGACGAAGACATCCAGACCCGCGAGCGCGTGCATTACACGCGCGATCTGGAGTGTGAAGCAAGCAAGCGCGGGCGCGTGTCTTACACGCGCGGAAATGGAGCGTGAGAGGGACGGGTCGTCCGGGTCGGTTACGACCCGGACACGTGTCACAAACCCACGACCCAACGGATCCGGACCGGATTCGGGTTCCGACCCGCATCCGGATCCGGAAACCAACCCATTCGCGGGTCGCGCGCGTGAAGGCGCGTGAGCCGAAGCGCATAGCACGCGTGTGTGCGCGTGCCAGACGCGCAGCGCGTCTGGCACGCGCCAGAATCTGTTCCCGGAGCGTGGAGGCGCGTGGGGACGCGCCGCCGGTGCGTGGCGGCGCGTGGGGACGCGCCGCCGGTGCGTGGCGGCGCGTGGGACTGCCGGCGACGCGTCAGGTCGTCTAGAATTGAAATTTTTCCAATTTTTGAGGGTCCCACATCTATAAAAGTGACTTTTTATGGGTTTTTGTGCATCGAATCCTAGTCCAAATGGTGAGATGCTATCCCGAATTGTAGTGTATGGTGTCTGTTGATTCATACGCTCGTCTTGGGGTATGTATTCGAATTATTTGGGTCTTGTTGATTCGTAGGGTGCACAAAATGTGAGAATAAGCATCACAAGTCACAACTATCTCATTTACTGCTTCTAAAATTGTCGTATTTGATTTTTGCAATGGGGATAAAATTGAATGGTGATAAATACGAGATTTTTCACTGGTAGATTCAATTTCTCCTCGAGGAGCAAGATCTAATTAAATTTCTGAGGCATGGGATGGTAGACTCCAGGGAGAGTTCCACACCTCAGAGAGACGGGATTAGGAGGCATTACGTGCATGAAAGAGGAATGATAGTCGAGTCAGGGCAATCCTCCTGAGTAGCATGCACGATGATGTGATCCCAGTCTATGAGCAATATCCTACGGTTTTATCAGTTTGGCTCACCCTATAAAGAGTATTGTGGTGCTCTTACAGATCCTAATATGAGGATACTGACTTATAAGTGTAATAACTTATAAGAAAAGGGTTGATCATATGATGATGCAACATTTGATAAAAATGTCGAGTATGATCGCCGAGTTGGGGATTGTGACTGAGCCCATTTCGGATATGTTTTCTAGTGTTGGATGCGATCCAGCTCTTTACCTGATTCATGAGAAATCATGAAAGTTTATTTCACATACGACGAAAGTATTCGCACTTTCACTAATGTGAATAGGTACAGTGAGCTCGAGTAGGAGCATCTAGAGGCGAGTAGGCCATACTCGGGTCATGCTTATGCAGTGGAGTCGAGCAAGGACTCCTGTGTGACTCGAACCTCAGGTAAGAAGAAAACCATCCGAGAAAACCGATAATATTACGCAGCTCGAGATAGGAGCGCGCTTATAAAGTTCCGTCCAGTAAATCCTCAAGTAGGAGGATTTACGTACAGAAACGGAGTGTTTTGTTGACATCAGAGGGAGTAGCACTTGCAAGTTGGAGTTGCAAAGTTGCTAGACTCTGTATGCTCTTTACGCTCCAAAAGTTTGACGGAACTTGATTTCAGTTTAGGATATGCTCTGTTAATTTAGAAATTTAAAATTTCTATTTGTTACGACAATTCTATGATTGGTTCTATTTTGGTCCATGAGGGACTATATGCACTGGAAATAATTCTTTTCAATGGTATTTCTTGTTGTCCTCTTAGTGTGAGAGAGGATGAACAGGTTAGCAGTGAGTGGTTTTGTAGGACCCGCTAACCAGTCTTGCCTAGACGACAAACTTACAAGAAAACCATTCGACATAGCAATGAGAGCTGGGACTCCATTGCAGTCGGATCACTCCAATATTTGTGGCCTTACGAACGTGAGAACCTGAAATGGTGTTGGGTACTCTACTACGTTCATAGACAATTACACGTGTTTCGGTTACATCTATCTGATCTCACGCAAGTCTGAGGCATTGAGATGCTTCAGGAGGTTACAAGCGAGGTTGAAAATCAGTTAAGTTTGAGAGTAGAGACTCTCAGAACCGAACGAGAGCGCGAGTATTTGTCTAAAGAGCTCTATTTCAAGAAGGGCATTACGAGAAACTGACTATTCCTCGCTACTCAGTGGAGTAGAGTAGCCGCGAGAGAGGAATAGGACTTTGTTTGAGACTGTGAGACCGATGATGGCGCAAACCAATTTACTCATTTCCTATTGGGGAGATGCGTTATTGGCTACGGCCTATGTTCTCAATCGTATTCTATTGAAGTCCGTAGTCAGTACTCCATATGAGCTTTGGACAGGGAGGTAGCCTGACCTTAGCCATTCGAGATTATGGGGTTATGCAACGTATGTTCACTATTTCTCGCATTTACATAGCGAGTTAAGCTTGCGAGAAAAGAGATGTATTTCTAATGAGCATACAGATGGTAATCTCACTGAGATTGAGTCTCATGATGCCGAGATTCTTGAAAGTGATTTCCCTATGAGAGGTGAAATCAATTGGGACTTTACCTTTCAGGAGATGGATGAGCCTAGTGGTTGGCTAATCCCAGTGGCAGGATCCAAGAATCCATTACGGATCTGGATTCTAGTGGGAGCGATCCATCTAGAGGTAAAAAGGTTTCCCATCCTCTTAAGAGAAGTCGAGGATGCGTACCTAACCGTCGCTTCCCAATTGAGAGAGAGGCTCTCAGTATGATTCTTGAGGATTACGAGAAACCTTTAACTGTCCTAGAGTTTCTTGAGGGTTCCAAGGAGGACCATTGATTATAGGCCATGGGTGAGAGGAGTTGATGATAATCAACAGGATCTGAGATCTAGTTGATTTACCTGAGGGAAGTAGGGTCGTTGAGAACATGTGAGTTCTCAACATCAAGAAAAAGGCTGACGGATCGGTGTAGAGGTATAAGGCCTATCTGATAACCAGGGGTTACTCAGACTGAGGGTGTGTTACCTCGATCCATTTACTTTTAGCGATTGTCGTGGACATGATTTGGATCTGGAGTGAGACCAGATGAACGTTGAGACTGTTCTCCTGAGTGGGAGTTTTGGATGAGGAGATCTACAAGCAACAGCCATCTGGCTTTATTCTTGTAGATCAGGATGACAAGGTCCATTGACTTCGGAAGTCGACATGCGACCTTAATCATCAATCCAGGCAGTGGCGCTTGAGATTTCACGAGGAGGTGACATCTCATGGTTTCGTGATGATCGATGAGGATCATCGCGTATACTTTTTTTTTACGTTCTTGTGATCATGTCCTCATGTGAATGACATTCTGTTGACTGAGAACAACAGAGAGTATCTGATGACCACGAAAACGTGGATATTGTCGAGTCTTGATGTGAAGAACATGGGTGAGACTCAGTTCTTCCTCGAAGTTAAGATCCAGAGGGATCGCTCGAGACAGGTGTTGACCCTTCCACAAGAGTCAAACATCAAGAGAGTTCTCGAGTACTTTGAGAAGATCGACTACGACCTTAAAGATACTCTTATCGCTAAAAGGTTAAAGCCTAATTCTTGACATATGCCCTAAGACTCAGAAAAGGACAAGGGAAATGAGTAGAATCCCTTGTTCCAGTGCACTGAGTGATCTGATGTACGCAGTGTCGCGTACACGTTCAGACGTTTGATTTGCAGTCACTATGGTAATTAGGTATCGATCGAATCCTAGAGGGGATCACTGGAGAGCGGTGAAAGGATTCCGGATATCTCGAGAGAACTACGGACCTCTTCTAGTGTTACGGAGGAGGTGATTTGCATCTTATTGGGTATTAAGATACCAACTGGGTTGGTGATCTGAACGTATGCAAATCGATATTAGGTTTTACTGTCTTGGAGTAGCAAGAAGTAAACCTGTATATCTCTATCTACGATAGAGACTGAGCTTATGAGATGCTCAGCGGCAGTTCAGGAGAGTGTTTGGCTCCGGAGATTTCCGGATCACTTAGGGGTTGTGTCAGATAGTGGAAGGTCAGTGATGATTTATTGAGAAAATCAGGCCGCCTTTGACCACACTTGAGACCCTAAGTATCAATAAGTCCAAACATATTGATACCTAATACTATGTTATGAGATACATCACCGAGAAGGGAGAAGTGACAAATTAAGTACATTACTATACAGCATGTTGGCTGATCCCTTCAATAAACCCATTGTGATAGATTCCTGTATGAGATATTGGAATCATTGGGTTTGCATGTATATTCACATTTCTCACCTTGTACTGATGCTTATTGTGTTATATATATGACATGTGTGCATAATTGGGTCACTTATTTATAGCACCTTTTTACTGTCATATATTTTGTGATATGTTGTGATAAATGATATGTCAGGCAGGCGTGGTCGACTCTCTCACACGAGTGACCACCTCCAGCTCTGAGTGAGCGGAGATGAGACGGTTTCTAGTTGTAAGAGGCTTTGAGAGTGGCCCTACTAGAACATAAGTCACCCTGATATGTGTTCAGGATGAGGTCATATGCGATATGACCGGCATGGACGTACCCACATCCATGTTGCCTGTAAGTAGCCAGGTTTGAGATCTCAGATATCACCTGCGACTAGTGATATTGTCTCTGAGATACTCTCTCTGAGATCTCTGGGTAAAGTCTTATGTGTAGACTGAGTCCCATACCTGCACATTGTTAGAGAAATCTGACACATGCCCTTTGAGAGATGGGGGAATAACACTGTGGCACGCGTTTCATACCGCGTGTGATATGTCGACCAGGGATAGTGGGAGCATTATTTGAGACACTGATATGATTTTGATCCCCGTTCCCACTGTGTGAGACCCGAGATCCATTGGGTGGGATCTCTTGTACCCTTATTACTTTCGACTGTTTCTAGAAGTCTTGGCTCAGTGTTGCTACTTTACTCTGTTTACCGATGGCCCGGAAGATAAATTGAGGTCTGAGGGACAGGTCTAGGAAAGCAGCTGAATTGAGGCTAATAGATTCGAGTTTGGGAAAAGGAAGACCAATTGACATTACATCATTGTGTTGTATTCACCGGCTAGCCTATTATGTCCATCCATGTTGGGATGTGCATAATAGTGGATACACAGTCGAGCATTTATTGGGGATTACTTTCGTTGAGGAAAGTAGCTCGATGGATGTAATTAGTCTTGGATCTGGGGTGCAGCGAGTTCTTTTGATACTAACGATGGCTTCTCGATCATCCTAACAGGTGCATCGAGAGGTCTTTGCTTGCAGGTGTACTCGCAGGTCGCACGACGCCCAATCCTGTATGAAAGTCCAGCAGGGTGATGTGATCACATGAGTTGTGATCTTGTGACGGACGTATAATGCCCTCAAGTGCAAGTGGGAGATATTAGTTTGTGCCCTAGAGGGGCATTTTAGGTATTTGATAGGGGTTAGTGGGATAACTCCCACTAACCCATACCTACCCACCCACTCAACCTATATCTCTCTCTCTCTCTTACGTATAGACTAACCTCTTCTTCTCTCCTGAGAGATTCACCATTGAAGACTTCTTTTGAGAGTATGTGAAAAGAGAGAAAAATATTCTCTAGAGAGAGAATATAGTGGGCATGAGAAAAATTCCGCGTAGGGAATTTTTCCCGTCACGACGATCGCCGGACTGAGGGTTGCGGCGTTGTGACATTACGGTGGTAGTTCGATTAACATCGTGATCACCATCCCGACCGCGAGATCCGATCGAGGGAAGCACGGTCGATTTTTGGAGGCTCTGCATATTCGAGGTATTTATACCCTATACCCAATCTATATTTATTTTTCCCGAAAATTATTTATGAATGCTTCCGCTGCATGTGACTCTATTAATTCCAACAACCTAGATAGAGAGAACCCAGAAGACTAAAGTAAAAACCTATCAAATGATTTTTTGTCTAAGGTCATCAGTTGGGAAATTCTTCGAACAGTTGGGAATCATAGAAAAACTAGGATCAGAGATCAATTGAAGCTAATCAAAAACCATAGTTCAGGGCTAAATAGAATGTTGGGAATAATATTACTATTTTTTCAAATATCCATTTTCTTAGACATTTTTTAATAAGAAAAGAAGATTCATGATAAGAAGAGAAAGAACAAAATAGAGGACAGGAATCCTCTCCGAGAAGAAGAAAACTAAAGAAAAAAAAAAAAGACCAAGGAAATAAAAAGCTAAAAAATGTGCCAAAGGACTAAACCACCTATTTGGGCCTCTGGTAGGAAATCAAGATAGTAAGACTATCTGGTATAAGACTTGTTTTTCTTTCTTTATTCTTGGCAAAAACTATTGGTAGAGGCGGCACAGGAACCCTGTCACGTCCCGACTCGCCCATCGAGCACGTAATAACCGCTGCATTATCTTGGTATACGGGCATGACTTCCCCATATACCGAGATGGTACAAGACATTCCAATTGTACAATAAGTCTTTCAAAATATGACATCTATCAAAATAAGAAATCATATATACAACACACATGCAAGGGACCTATCTAGCCTATCCCTATAAATATATACATGCATCGACACACAATCAAGAACCCCTATACATGCATACATGCAGATTTGGCCATCCCAACCATTCTAGAGTTCTCAAATATTTCATAAATTTACAAACCAAAATAAAATATCAACATCTATAATTATAGTCCAAATGTCCCAGTACAATTAAAAAATTTTTTTCAAAAATAATTTCCAAGCAAAAGAATGAAATCCCAAATCATAGTTGTATAGATTTTACTAATATTTGCTCGAAAAAAACAAGCTAGTATCAATAAAATCCAAATGGTATGAGATGTATAGAACTTCCTTTCTATGGTTCAATGATCTACAACTCCCAAAATAATTACGTAATCCATACCTACCCAAAATCAACAAAAATAAACCTCTGATCAGCACTAGTAGATGTCGTTTCTCTACACTTTCTTTGAAAAGAATTTGAAAACGAGGGGAGCGAGTATTTTAAATACCCAAAGAGTGGAGTGTAATGACATGTAGCATATAAATGAAGTGTAAGAGTGGTGATGCCAAATACATATATCAAATATAATTTAATACAATAAATAAATTCATTCACATAAAATTATTCATATCAAACCACTATGACTCATATAATCAAATCAAACAGTCTACATTCATTTTTCCATAATTTTGGGATGTGCCAAAATTATTATCCTATCAATGGCCGTTGGCAGGACCCGCCAAGGGGTTTTCTACAATTTTTATAAAATCTCATTTTTTCGCAAAGCTCCGTGGGGTGCTACCAGGTTTTCCGGCGGCATGTGGAGGCTCTCCAACCCACCTACCTCTAAGCCAATTTAACCAGCCTTAACCACGCTGCCCTGATGGACTGGTTCGTGACAAGACTTAGACTATGGTCATTTCATTTTCCAGCACCACATTACCACATTCAATTTCCTAATCAATTCATGCTTAATGTATAAAACAGAACAACATTTCACAATTCATATGAGTATTCAATCATAACATGGTACAAATAAATCATCATTCAAATTCAAAAGTCATGGATTTGTCACAAAATCCATTTCAAGGCTCACCACAATTACAAAACATTTATAAATCCATTTCACAAACTCATTTAAAAATTCAATTGATAAACCATGGTTGAAAGTAATTTCTCATTCATATGAAACATAGCCATCCACTCACTGTTCAGGGAAGGTGTGCACTCCCAATTCCAAACCAAACCAAATCAAATTCCTCCTTTGATCCCGAATATGTTATCCTAAGACATTGAACATCCATTCCACTTGTAACCACTATCTGAAACAATTCAGAATTCGTATTTCTACAGCAAAAAAAAAAAATTTGATGTAACTTTGACTACACATGTCAGATCTATGTGATTCAGGTCTCAAATGCTAAGATCTAGATCTATCACTTTCATGTTTAAAGTCGAGCCTATTTCAACCTAAAAGGCCATCAAAGTTGAAAACAAGCATGTAATAATTAGTTTTCTACAAGACAAAATTCTTTAAAAAATCATAAACATTTCAATTCTCATCCAAATGTTCAAACCATATGTCATTTCCAAGGTATGGAAGTCTAGTTTCATAATAAGGAGATCAGATTTAAATTGCCTATATGCAAAACAAATTATAATGAAAAGGTTACAATAGCCCTTATAAGCTCTAACTACAATTTTTAAACTATCATCCAAATATGCATACCACCATGCAATTAACAACTCAAAAGTAACCTAAGAAGGATATTGGATGCAACAGTATCCTTCATTTTGCAGAACATTCCATTCCAACCCCAAAACCCTAATATTTTCATGCACATTTCAATCAAATTTCAGGGAAAGCTATCATAATCAACCCAACAAAGTTCTATTATCATTAAACATGTTCTCTCATACTAGATAGCCTAAATTCATATAGAATTTTAGACTTAACCCTAGTAATTACATGCAGAATTTCAGGGGAATGCATCTTATTCAGATTCAACATATTTTTACGAAATATACAAAACTTCTCACCCTAAATTTAGCAAAAAAAATTCGTTCAGTTATTAAAGGGATTGGAAAATCCCTCACCTAGATTTTCACAGTTCGCATCCCCTGTCCTCCGTGCACCTTCAATTCAGTCTGAGACCTATAGTGCTCCCAAACTGAAGCAAAGTTTATCAATTAGGCTTAATCACCAAGAAAATTGAAACCCTAAAGGTATTGATCAGAAATTCGACCTTACCTACGCAGAAGATGGAGTGTAGGTTCGCGGCCTAGGGTTTTTGAAGGTTCGATGATGAACGCCGGTTTGGGACGTCAGCGAAGGTTGCAGAAGAGAGAGAGAATCGAGAGAGAGAGAGATTAGGGTTTTCTAACCCTAATTAAAATATGAGGACGCAGAGTTTTGAGGCAAAACGTTGCGTCTCCTCTTTCTTTTTTATATAAATAAATATATATGTTCATATATATTTATATTCACATTATATTAAAACTCCAAATTTATCAACAATGGAATACACTACGTATTTGCAAACACGGATGTTTCAAATATATTTAAAATTTCAAATGTAATACCCAAAATCGGAAATCAATAAAATTTAAAATTTTCCTTTATATTATAAAGATATTTAACAAAATTTCTAATACAGGATTTTCGGTGTTACAACACTTAACCCCCTAAAACAAATTTCATCCTTGAAATTTAAATAATAATTATACATCAATTCTATGCCCACACTTTTCTACCACTATTGTTTCTCAGGTTACGTCGCTGTTAAATTCTCAACATCATATTGAAAATAAGGCCTTCAACAAGTAAATTCAAACTATAAATACATTATCATACTCTATAGTATTCCCTAACCAACATTGACTTCTGTAGGGTACACTTCAATAACAAAATATCACTAATAGCCATAACAACTTTAGAAGGATTAAATGTCTCACTTTAATTTCCTTCATAAATAGACCTACTATACATAAATCCCACACAATCACACCATAAAACTATCATGGACACACCATTTATGAACTTCCCTATAAAAGGAAGTAGAACTTGAGTCCTTATTTCCAAAAGTGTGCTAGGGGCATTAGATAAGTCAAATCACTCATATAATCTACCTTAGGACATAAAGCAGCCCCCCTTTTTTTTTACAAAATGAAGAGTCACATATAGAGATAGAATTTTGAATTTTTCTCCTTTCAATCCTTCTATAATATCCGTCTAATTAATATTATATTAAAGGAACTCCCAATAAGCACAACAATAAGTCTTCACTATGTTTAAGTTTTAGATAATGATTTGCTTCCTCTCAACCTCACATTTTATGGTTCTTGTTCATCTAATAATAACTCAAAATTTTCTACTAGAACCAATAGCTCCTATAGGTCATCTCACAAACTAAAATTTATACAATCACGAAAGGCCTATGGATAATATTGAAGCCAACGGATTTCCACCAATTGAGAATTACCATTATGTTCATTGTGATTGTTTCAAGAGCAAAATTGAAAATCTTACTTATATCTCTTAAGCTTCAACTAAAAATTAAGTGTCAACAGATTGGACAAACAAGTATGAAACCTCATAGGATACATCATAAGAATTACTTTGTGCTCATTTAATCTACTACTAGTCTTATCTACTAATGGTCCAAAGTAGTAGATCTAGGATTACTTCCAAGCAACACAACTAAAAGTTTTTTGGCACAATCTATTAAGGAAACAACTCATCTACGATCTCTGCATATAATATCTTACATGAGAACTTCGGACACATTCTTCTTTAGGCCAAATTTCTTACAAATTCTCGAGTATATTTAGTATATTGAGGATATTTTCTCCACTCTCTTAAAGGATAATTCCAAACAAAATATGAGAAATGTTAATAAGTCAAAGCATTAGAGACTAGGTTAGTTATAAAATTGCCTAGACTTCCCAAAAGTAATGAAAGGTCTAAATCATCATCAAAGTGAGGATTTTAGGAAAATGGAACATTCCTCAAGCTACTTCACAATACACATTTGCCAAATCCCAATTTTTGACCCTGCCAAATCAATCAGGGTAAGACTCCAACGAGCTAGATATCTGAGAATTTAGACTGTCATGGTTGAATAAATTCTTATCATTAACAATCTCATCCCAAGAATTTAAAATACTAGAATAAATGGAGGGTGATCTTTATTTTCTCAAGTTATAGGCAATAGATGTCATGAATCTTGAATCTAATAAAGAAAACCATGGAAACTAAGATGAAGCATGTCAATATTTTACTTTTTTCAAATTGCTGATATGACTTGCATAAAACTATAAAAAGTAATAACCACTTTTAATGCCTCTTATATTCATCATTGTTGCACTCTCGACATTACAATCTTCCCATCTACATACAATGCTTTCAATACAATTTTCCTATTTGAACTAAATTTCAAGAAAATCCTAAATGATGACAATTTTCATGTCTCATTCTACACAAAATCTTGTACCATTTCTAGGTAGGCTTATCTGTAAACCACATACATGCCGTAATACATTTGACATAGAATAGAGGGGAAGATATCAACAAAATAAACCAAAATTCTATTTTCACCCCTAATATTTCTAACTTGTTGAAGTATTTCCACATTAATCATCTTAACTTAACCATATGCAACCATAGTAGGACATCTGCATAACTCTCTATCTATTTTTGAACATATTGTTCAGTACCTCCTATTTATATTCCTGTATAACTGCCAACAAGAACTTGGTTTTAGATCTTTATATGTCACAATAGCTCTTATAGTGATCTCACAAGTAATCAATTCTCCTACAAGTCATCAAGCCATAAGCCATATTAGTCAAGGGTCCCTCTAATTATAGAATAACAAGTCCTTAAAAAAAAATCTCAATTTATGACAATCTCAAAATACAATATTCCATAATCCTACAGAGAAATCTCTTTACAGTATAAGAATTTATTTTTGTTATATAATACCAACCATCACAACTTCAGTAACCATAGATCCACATATAAAGTGTAGTAACCTTAGGTTCACATAGAGAAAAGCACCATCATAGCTGTAGTAGTCTCAGGTTCACATATAGAAAAATTTGGTTCATGGCCTATCTATTGCCATGCTCTACTCAGCAAAATTGACACAAAGAGGTATGACCCATTTTCATGATTGTCAAAATTAAAGAGGCATTAATTCGTAGTTGGATCATCCACAACAGCTGTAGATGGTCAAGAATTCTTTGATAGTATTGGTGGACATCTTTGAAGGATGTTAAGAGAATTTGAAGTGGCTTCCTTATCATGCTATTATAATATTGCCCATGTGGTTGGTGGATGGTCTTGTTCTCCAGTGGAAACAAAATTTTTTATAAGTTTACCATAATTTCACAATCAATAGGACCTCGAGGCTAGTGTGTTGGATTCACATATGGGGAAACTTGTTACACAACCTCATTGGATGACAGAACATAACCAGTCTGATGATGACATGACTGTTTTGGCTAAGTTACAATGTTCTTAGGATTCCTTCTATTGCTTTGGTGCACTACATTCAGGTTTAGATTGTCAGCAAGTATGAGTTATATATATATGTCATGGTCACCACTTATCCTTTCTGGAATACACTTTCATAGCACCTTTTTTTTTTTCAATTAAAGAGCACAGTTATTCACCTCAATCATTTAAACCGAACACTCAATAGAACCCATTGGTTTGAAATTCACCATTGGGAGTTGTGTCTATTTTGAGAATAAGAAGAATGTGACATTCTTATAATCATTAAGTATTTGCTAAACATTTGATGACACGCCTAGAGTTACATATCATACCAAATACTTCTCAAATGAATGTCAAATACTTTAAAATACCTCATGTAGACCCCCTAACATCAAGATATAGCCCCAAAGGTTGGAGTACTTTGGTCATATTTGAGTGATTTATTACCAAGTGATACATTACGTAAGTTGTGGAGGTGATGTGAAAAATATCTCATTCGGATTACTTGTTCTTCATTTGAGGATCAAAGTTCTACAAAGAGGGTCTAAGCCCAATAATTAAAATAGGAATTAGTCTAAATGCTGAAACCCTAAAAAAAAAAAAAAATTGATCCTAGTCCTTAAGAATCTATGGAAGGCTTTTGTACATTTTTTTGAAAAAATCTTTTTAAAATCTGAAATTTCAAAAGAATAATACTTTTAAAATTTTTGAAAAAACTTTGGGAACATTTGGAAACATTTCAAACCTTTACACCATTTAAAATCGTGAGCTTAAACTCTGATACCAATAGAATTATCACGCCCCGACTCGCCCATCAAGCACGAACAACCGCCACGTTATTTTGGCATACGGACATAACCTTCCCATATATCGGGATAGTACAAGGCATTCCAATTGTACAATAAGTCTTTTAAAACATGAAATCCATCAAAATAAGAAATCATATACAATACACATGCAAGGGACCCATCCGATCTATCCCTTGTACATACATACATGCATCGGCACACAATCAAGAATCCATGTACATGCATACACGCAGATTTGGTCATCCCATCCATTCCAGAGTTCTCAAACATTTCATAAATTTACAAACCAAAATAAAATATCTATATCTATAATTATAGTCCAAATGTCCTAGTACAATTAAACATTTTTTCCAAAAATAATTTTCATGAAAATGAATAAAGTCTCAAATCATAGTTGTATGGATTTTATTAATACTTGCTCGAAGAAAACAAGCCAGTATCAATAAAATCCAAACGGAATGAGATATACAGAACTTCCTTTCCATGGTCCAATGATCTATAACTCCCAAAATAATTATATAATCCATACCTATCCAAAATCAACAAAAATAGACCTCCGATCGGCACTAGTAGATGTCGTTTCTCTACACTTTCTCTGAAAAGAATATGAAAATGAGGGGAGTGAGTATTTTAAAAATCCAGTAAATAGAGTGCAATGGTATGCAACATATAAATAAGGGGTGAGGGTGGTGATACCAAATACATGTATAAAATATAATTTAATGCAACAAAGAAATTCATTCATATAAAATCATTCATATCAAACCACCATGACTCATATAATCAAATTAAACAGTCCATATTCATTTTTTCATAATTTTGGGGTGTGCCGAAATTATTATCCTACCAATGGCCATTAGCAGGACCCACCAAAGGGTTTTCCACAGCTTTTATAAAATCTCCTTTTCCTTGGCATTAGCACGAAACTCTGTGGGGTGTTACCACGTTATTCGGCGGCTTGTGGAGGCTCTCCAATCCACCTACCCCCAAGCCAATTTAACCGGCCTTAACCATGCTGTCCCAATGGCCCGGTCTGTGGCATGACTTAGACTATAGTCATTTCATTTTCTAGCACCATGTTACCATATTTAATTTCATAATCAATTCATGCTCAATGTATAACATAGAGCAACATTTCACAATTCATATGAGTATTCAATCGTAACATGGTGTAAATAAATTGTCATTCAAATTCAAGAGTCAAGACTTTGTCACAAAATCCATTTCAAAGCTCACCACAATCACAAAACATTTATAAATCCATTTCACAAACTCATTTAAAAATTCAATTGATAAGCCATGGTTGAAAGCAATTTCAACCATGTTACCATCCACTCATTGTTCAGGGAGGGTGTGCACTCCCAATTCCAAACCAAACCAAATCAAATTCCTCCTTTGATACCGAATTTGTTATCCTAAGACATTGAACAACAATTCCACTTGTAACCACTTTCTAAAATAATTCAGAATTCACATTTGCACAGCCACAGAAAAATTGAAGTCACTTTGACTACACATGTCAGATCTGAGTGATTCAAGTCTCAAATGCTAAGATCTAGTTCTATCAGTTTCATGTTCAAAGACGAGCCTAATTCAACCTAAAAGGCCACTTAAAGTCGAAAACAAGCATGTAATAATTAGTTTTCTACAAGGCAAAATTCTTTGAAAAATTATAAGCATTTCAATTCTTATCCAAATGTTTCAAACCATATGTCATTTTCAAGGTATGGAAGCCTAGTTTCATAATAAGGAGATCGTATTTAAATTACCTATATGCAGAACAAATTATAATGAAAAGGTTACTGAAAAGGTTACAATAGCTCTTATAAGCTCTAACCACAATTTTTAAACTATCCCCCAAATATGCATACCACCTCGCAATTAACAACTCAAAAACAATCTAAGAAGGATATTGGATGCAACAGTACCCTTCATTTTGCAAAACATTCCATTCCAACTCCAAAACCCTAATATTTTCATGCACATTTCAATCAAACTTCAGGAAAAGCTATCCTAATCAACCCAACAAAGTTCTATTATCATCTGACATGTTCTCTCATACTAGACAGCGTAAATTCATGTAAAATTTTAGACTTAACCCTAGTATTTACATGCAAAATTTTAGGGGAATGTATCTCATTCGGATTCAACATATTTTCAGGACATATACAAGGTTTCTCACCCTAAATTTAGCAAAAAAAATTCGTTCGGTTATTGAAAGGATTGGAAAGTTCCTCACCTAGGTTTTCATAGTTCATAGCCTTGTCGTCCGTGCGCTTTCAGTTCAGTCCGAGACTTGCAGTGCTCCCAAACCAAAGCAAAGTTTATCAATTAGGCTTAATCACCGAGAAAATCGAAACCCTAGAGCTATTGATCAGAAATTCGCCCTTACCTATGCAGAGGATAGAGTGCAGGTTCACGGCCTAGGGTTTTTGAAGGTCCGATGATAAACGCCGATTTGGGACGTCAGCGAAGGTTGTAGAAGAGAGAGAGAATCGAGAGCGAGGGATGAGGGAGAGAGCGATTAAGGTTTTCTAACCCTAATCAAAATATGGGGACGCGGCGTTTTGGGGCAAAACGCTGCATCTCCTCTTTTTTTATATATATAAATAAATATATATATTCATATATATTTATACTCACATTATATTAAAACTCCAAATTTATGAACAACGGAATGCACTATGAATTTATAAACACGGATGTTTCAAATATACCTAAAATTTCAAATTTAATACCCCAAAATCAAAAATATATAAAATTTAAAATTTTTCTTTATAATAAAGATCATTAATAAAATTTCTTATATCGAATTTTCGGTATTATAAACCCCCTTGAACATACCATATAAGTTCCCACACAGATACAAGAACCTCTACTTGAATTATAGTTAATCGAGAAAGGCTAGGGCCTGTAGTCACATCAATATGCTAGAGTTCCAAAACCAACACGGCTACTGACTTTTGACCTTGTAAAACACGCAGTACTATCCATCATAAGAGCACATTATCCTTTTCAAAAGGAAAAAAAAAATACATACACGAAGCAAAACACTCATAAAAGATCTTCTGCATGTATATTTCTATATGTAATTGCTCAAAATTTTCAAATTAGAGTTTCTTAAGGTTGAATCCCCAAGACTTGATGAAGTCAAATTTTAATACGGCTAAATAACTAACAAAATGGACAAGCAAATTATTCAGTCTTCACATCTCAGTAAAATCAAAAAGGGAATTCCTAGAAAGCAAACCAGTATGCTCGTAGCCAAAATTCCAAGGTACTTGGTAATCAGAAAGAGAAGAGAAACACTAGTCAAATCCAAAAGCTTGTCCTACTGAGCATAAAACAAAACCATTACTCAGAATGAAAAATCACCACAATCAAACCCTATAACAAGCAAAGACACTCACCGGAACCTTTTTCTGAGTGATGACATAGACAAACTCCTTTCCTTGAACACCAATAGAGGTTATACCAGCAACTTTAACAGCCTTAAAAGCATACTCTGATGAACAAATTATAGAATTGGAGAGATTTGAAAATATAGAAAACCTAATCGAAGAAAGAAGAAGAAGACGAAGATTCAAATCTGATGGAAGAGAGAAATCTTACTGACTTGGAAGAGACGACCTTCGGGAGAAAAGATCGTGATGTGACAATCATATCCAGCTCCACTTCCTTGACCCATGGTTTCGATTTCGAGTTCTTCATTCTCTTACTAGGGTTTTGATTCTTAGCTCGTGCAAAGTGGAAATGCTAAGCAAGGGATTTTGTTAGTGGCTAGGGCAAAGATATCACGAAAAGGGGCTACAAACGGCTAGGGAAAATATATCACGAAGAGAAGGAAAACAAAAAGAGAAGAAACAGCTTAAAACTCTTAGCGACGAAAACCTCCTTTCGTTGTTGAATCAACGATAAATCGACAAGCCGTCGCTGAATTTAGTGACAGATAACCACTCCGTCACTGATTTCAATGACGGATAGCATTTCTCGTCGCTAATCTCAGTGATGAATTGCATTCCCATCATTGATGAGCAATGGATTTTGCTTCCGTCATTGAACTTACGCTCAATGTTATATCTTTATTTTTATAATTTTCAAGTGATTCTTATTTTGTATTTTTAAGTGATTATTTTTTAATATTAAGTATATATATTTTTCAAATATTTTTTCAAATATATATTAATTATTATTTTTCAAATATTTTTTCTTTTTTGTGTCAAAAATTTATTATACTTTTCTGTTTTTTGTACTTTTAACTAATTATTAGTCTTTATTTTGGATGATTATGATCTATATTTACAATTCAATATTTTATGAATAATATTAGAAATTAAATTAGTTAAGAATCAAATTATCTATATTTATATTTAGTCACGAAATTAGCAATGGATAAAAAATCCATCGCTAAATTAGTAACGAAAAAAATCTATCACTAAATTTAGTATCAGATTACACATTTCATTGCTAAATTTAGTGATGGATTTGTATTTCCAAAATCCGTCGCTAAATCTATCCAATCTTTTTTCTTTTATTTTTGAAATTTGCATTTTATATTTTATATTTTATTTTATTATTTTATTATTCTTTTTCTTTGTTTATTTTATTCTTTTTGAAATGCTAGAAGAGTGTGTAAACAGATGGCCATCTCTTAGTAGCTATCCATTTCACTACCCCCGTCCCCTGAAAACCACTATCTCATTTACTTGTCGGAGAAGATAGATCACCAGACGTGGATGTCCGTTCTACTATCTAATCACTTCAAAATTTTGTACAGACTTCTAATCTATTGTCTTCCTTGCTAATGACCGTGATAATGGATTAGCCTCATAGCACCCCAGGGAAGGCCCAGTCCAACACCAAAATTTGGGGTATTTGTGGACTAAAATGTATGAAAACTCTTGACGGTTTCGCCCTTCATCGCGGTAGACCATTGTTGAGAACATAATTGGCAACCCCAAGATTTTGGAAAATATGTGGATATGTTTGGATGCATATGACTTATTTATTGGAGTTATTAAATCTTGTTCAAAACTTCATATTTGATGACAAACTTTGTTTTCAATGGATATGATGATATGATTTTGGGACAATTGTTTGACACATTCACAGTCATCCCTCACTTATTATCATAAAATGTTATAATCTCACTAGGTTTTGTATATACTCACCCCTCCTAATTTCATTTTTACAGAGAAAGTTTAGTTGATTCCCGTGGTTGTTTAGTATCGGACTTTGCAGTGATTGCATTCAGAGACTTCCTTTAGTATAGACTTTGTTTTGGTTTTTGAGGTATCGATAGTTGGACCCTTTTGAGATAAATTTTTGTATAAAATTCCTTGGAAACTCTTCTAATTTATGCATTTTGATTTTTTTTTGGGAATTTATATAACTTGTTTTTAGGACCACTAACTTTTTTTTTTTGGGAGTTTAATTTGGGGAATTATTTTTGTTGGATTTGATTTGGATCCCTTAAGTAGGGACTTATTTTATTTTTGATGCATGAGATTGGATATTGATAGTCAAGTTGGTCTTGTGCATGCGTTTGAACAGGGATGGACCGGGTTGGTCCTTATTTGTGTGTTTGAATGCATGTTGGCTTGTTTGGAATTATTGGTTTGTTTTGGAAAATGGACGAATATAAATGAATGCTTTGCGGTATCTTGGCATACGGGTTAGGTTTATCCGTATTTTGGGGTAATGCGGCAGTTATCATGTGCTTGTCCGACAGTCGGGGCGTGACACAAGAGACATAAGATTTATAGTGGTTCTAGCTTTATTGGTATATGTCCCCTCACAGGCTTCGCTTAAATTTTCAATCCACTATAACAAATAGTTTATACAACTAGCATTCCAGGTATTAGTGAACCTTACAAGTATTATCCCCGAATGCTCATACTTACCTTTCTCAAGAGTAAGCAAACCCAATAGTATTTCACTCATTACAACTCAGGCCCTAGATCAATAAGACTAATCTTCTAATCTTTTACAATACTTATAGAATGAAAATGAAGCATAAAATGAAGATCTGAATTATAGATGTGTTCATTATAGCTCAATGAAAATACAAGAAAAAATTTAAAAAACAAAGGATGAAACAATTGTAACTTGATGTTCTTAGATCATTCAAAAGATCTTCATTCGAAAAATCTTCTTATGTCCTTTTTTTGTTGTATTTATGTCAGAGAGATTAATTTAGCCGTTGAGCAGCATTTATCAACATTGAATGCATTGCAGAAGCTATTGAAGGTAGTTGAGACTCTATTTAATTTTTGAACAGCTTTTTTTGAGCATTTACTCAAAATGTGTCAACTCATTAAGACATCGAGTTGACTTATCTTTGAATATTAAATTACTCAGGTTGCCTTGATATGAATGTGGGTCGACTTGCTAGCATTTTGTGAGATTGTTAGGTCGGCTTGTACTTCTCCTCAGTTGACTTGCACAAGCATGGGTTGCCTTAAAAATATTGTTAGGTCATCATATATAGTATAATTTTATACCTAGGTCGATTTGTCATTACTGTAACATTAAAAATTCAGTGTTAGAGAAATTTCATTTAATTTTTAGTATTCTTTGTAAAAATATCAAGAAAAACTGGTTATAATTGAATTTTCAATTTATTCTCTCATATAATTCACAAAGGGTCGAATAACTTGGTGGGGTAAAGTTTTTTGGGAACTTGGAGTGATTGGGTTCAAATCTCCTTGGATACAAGTGACCAAGAGATTTTCAAGACTTGACAAGTAGACTTGTGATGTTAGTAGGTTGGCTTGTGTTTGCAAAGTGTGTGAAAGACAAGTAGACTTATGATTTGGTGGGTTGGCTTGTGATTGTGAAGTGTGTGAGAGATAAGTAGATTTGTGATTTAGTGGGTTGGCTTGTGGTTGTTAAGGGTGTGAGAGATAAGTAGACTTGTGATTTTAGTGGGTTGGCTTGTGTTGATGCAAATGGAGGGACAAGTCCACTCGTATAGTGTTTGCATTGACTTATTGGATTGTGATGATGGTACGGATCGCCTGGTACCATTGGTGGGTCGACTTGGCTAGTTTGCAAACTAAGCTTTTGAGGTTTGGTCATGAAAGGGTGACTGGAGCAGCTAGTGAGTCGACTTAGTAAGGTTGCAGAATAGGCATCTAAGACTTGGAATTCACAGGCCGACTCACACAGGTTTGATTCAAATCAACACTTGGGTAACAATGGAGTCAAGTCGCCTTGCTCACAGCAGGTCGACTTGTCCATATAAAATTAGAACCTATAGATCGACTTGCCCAATCGAGCCCTATGTTTTAAGAGAGTAAAATAACCAAAAAGGACAACTAACTCCACTTAAACTCTTGAGTTAGGAAGGACAATATAGTAATTTCACCTTTTACTATAAAATGACATGAATTAAGCCCAAATTTCATTTTTCATTCCTCTCCTCTCCCAAACTCA
Source organism: Dillenia turbinata (assembly GCA_037126225.1). NCBI lineage: Eukaryota > Viridiplantae > Streptophyta > Magnoliopsida > Dilleniales > Dilleniaceae > Dillenia > Dillenia turbinata. The sequence goes on from JBAMMX010000021.1 coordinate 16,021,295, forward strand.
CAAACATCCCTCTTCTAGAGAGAGAAAACTAGGTTTTCTACTAAAAGAAAACCTAGGGCTTTGAGGTATTTCAATTTGGAGACGAAATTGATGATACAAATTGAGGTAAAAACTTTCTCCCATCCTAGATTTGAGTTTATTTTGCCTATTTTATGATTTATGTGAGATTAGAGGAATGTGAAATTGGGAATTTAGGGTTAGGGTTTATGAATGTTGTGATTTGGGGAAAAATCGTGAATGATAATAGCATATTGATGCAAATAGATTGTGATTGATGAAATTAGAATGTACATTCATGAATTGGAGAAATTAGGGTTATGCTATGTTGGGTAAAAATTCATAAACCCCAGAAATGGATGTGATTTAACATTAAATTTATATTTATTATTTTAGGATAAAATAATTAGAACCCAAAAAGGAATTATCCTTGGATTAATTGTGGATTGGGAGTGTTCACCCTCCCAAGAAGTGAGTGATTTCATACTTGTACTTAAATAAGAAAAAATATGCTTTTGTTGAATTTTCTAAATGATTTTCAAATGTTGCATCTATATGTTTTAATGTGTATGGAATATCCCAAAAATTAAATTTTGAACTCTTATGTATTCTATATATATTGAATGAACAAATGTGCCACATGAATTTATTTACGATGAATACATTGTTGTGTTGACTACTATTGAGAAATTGTTAAATTGTTGGTACATAAAATGATTTATAATTTTTGTGAATTGGTGCAAAAGGGCTTGTGGGGGAATAGTCAATTCTCAAAAAATGACTAGTAATTTCCTACTAGGGCGTGACCCAACGGGGTGATATGGTGGGGTTAATAGACATGGATGTAGCCGAGCACGCGGCACATTCATGATCGAATAACATCCTCCTAAAGGACATAAAACAGTTGGTTGCATCACCAATGAAAACCATAACCAACACCAAGAATGGAGGCATTTTTAAATGTAAATTACTAACACTCTTGTCAGTCCCACCCTTGGTCGTGGTAGATCTTTGTTGAGAACAATGATTTTAGGTTGTCCCGTGTTTGAAAATGCAAAATAGATGGATGCATATGAGATTGAATTACGATGACAATGGATTTGAGAATGCCATGATGGTTTGAAAGATACACGTTTGATATATCCATCACACAAATCTTATTTTTATACAACTTGTATATCACTCATTGGGTATAGTTTATACTCACCCTTCCATCTTCCACTTTTATAAAGGAAGCCTAATTATGACTTGTGGACGCTTAAGGTGATTTGAAGAAATTTATTTTGTTGGACCCTTTTTGGATAATAGTTTTCTTTTTAGTGAGGTATTAGCAGATCCAAATGGAGGTACATTGTATAATTATTTTGAAAACCTAGTTCATACTATATTTATATGGATTTGAAATATGATTATTGTTTATGTATTTAAAAATGATGTCATCTCTTTTTATTTTCTTGGATTTTCTTTGAGAATCATTTTTGATGGAATTTGGTATGAATCTATTGAGTAGGACTTATTTATATTCTGTGAATTTGATTTAAATAGCCGAGTTGGCCTAATATATGCAAGTTTTGGAACCAGGATGGACCAAGTTAGTCCTTGGATTATGAATGAATGCATACTGATTTATTTTTATGGTTAAATTATTTTTAAAAATGGATAAATATCGACGAATGCCTTACGATACCTTAGTGTATGGGTTGGGTTTACCCATATTCTAGGATAACACAGCGATTGTTGCGTACTCGACTCAAGAGTCAGGACGTGACAGTCTTATGTCTCAGAAATTACATTTTTTAAAGTATGTTGGTCTAGGTCGACTTATAATTTGGCTGAGTCGACTTATGTTATTATATCAACTAGCTCATATCGACTCATGTTTTAACTAAGTCAACTTATAATATTTTATCCTCTAAGTTAGGTCGACTTATATCCTAGTCAGATAGATTTTTCTATCTTAGAGGTTGATCTCTATGTTGCCTTACATCTCAATAAGTTGACTTGCTTATTCCCTAGGTTGACTTAGTTATGTTGAAGACTAGTTTATGAGGCATAGTTTCTATTGGTCGACTAATAATTTCACTCAAGTTGACTTAGTTATGTTGCAGAGTTGAATTTCTAAGAGTTAACTTGTTCAGGTCAACTAATTATGTCCCTGGGTCAACTTATCTTCTCATTTAGTGGCCTTATAAATTACCTAGGTTGATATTTCATACTTAGATATTTTGAGAACTACTTTCCGAGGTCGACTCACCTATGTGGTTCGTCGACTTAATCAATACCTAGATTGACTTATAAATTCATTTATGGGTCGACTATATTTTGATTTATTAGATAAGACAGGATGGCTTGTCAATGGTTTGGGTTGACGTATAGTTATGTATTCTGAGGGTCATGTCGACTTGTCCATCTAGTAGGTCGACTTGTAATTTTGCAGATTTAAACTTTTGAGATTTGAATTTCCTAGGTCAACTTGTCTCTCTTAAAAGTTGACTTAATTGTTCAGTAAATTTAGGTTTCTAAGAGATATTTTCCTTAGGTCAACTTGTCTACTTCCTAGATCAACTTGTGATATTTCATATTTAGTTAATTTTTAAATTTTTAAGTCCTAGATCGACATGAACTATAATTGGGTTAACTAGATGACTTGATAGGTCGACTTGTGCAGAGGATGGGTCCACAGCTTAGGTTATGTCTAGGCATTTTAAGTGTGTAGGTCGACTCTCTTATGGTGCAAGTTGACTTGCTCATACCTTACTTGATTTTAACAATTTTTCTACATTTCTAAAATCTCAAGTAATTAATCCTAATTATTTTTAATTATATCTAATCATTATCAAAATCTATTTTATTCAAAAAATTCAAATCTTATCAAAAAACTAAAGTAATTAGGTAAAATAAAAAAAGAGTAAAATTCTTACTAAGTTTTAGTTGCTATCACTTCTTTATTTTATCACAATATCAAACTCTATTGTTATTTTCCATTCCATTTAAATTTTAATCTATTGCATTACTCTATTTTATTAAAGGACAGAATAAACATAATATAGATTTCAATCTCAACACTTTTGATCAGGGATTCCCCGACTGCTAAATCCACAGATCACCTAAAGTGATAGGATAATGCATGAAACAAAGTGGCATCGTAGATTATGCGGCAAATGGTGAGGTGCTTTAGCTGAAAACATAGATGATATCATTTACTCTTCAACCTCCAGTGATTCGATCCGAAAAAGAAAATTGGTTGTAGATTCAATCACGACTAAACCCAACTGGAGTGGGAGCATGGATAGTCGATTCATGTTAAAATTACAACATGTTCATCGTCAAAACAATGAAAGTTATGGAATGGCCATAAGGTAGAAGGCTTCTCCTTGTATGCACATTGACACTATGAAGTAGGCGTTTAGTGTTCATCACTAGATAAGAATATTTGATAAATCTTTGAGCATAAAATTGCTCAGGTGGATCATTGCTTTGTAACTTAAAGACTACTGTGGAGGCAAAGTGCTTTCAATTCAGGAGCGAATTCAAGAACTATTACTATTGCAGGTAAAAATTGCCTATCATGTTATTTTAAATAAACAATTTGCAATAATTAGTCTAGAATTAAATTGTTTACTTATAGTCCTTTAGGCAAGAACTCAACCTTAAAAGAGAGGAGCTTATTGGAATTCATCATCCATCAATTGTCATGGAATCCAATATACATTTTTTGACTTCAATTTTAGTCAAACCTCAATTTCAGTCCTTGTTCATTATCATTGCTATTTCAAACTCTTCTGCAACCTCTATTTGCTTTCAATTTGTTGTTGCCTTCAGTTGCTCTATTCATCATCTTGATTCATTCCCAATTCCATCATTTGTTTGCAAAAGTCGTCATTCAACTTTGCCATTTGACATCATTATCAACTTTGATCACCATTTTCAACTCTACTTTCAATCTTCAATTCAATACTATCATTCAAAATCCAACCGCCAACATTTGTTTGCCTTTAATCATCTTTATCCATCATTTTTCATTGCCCCTATTTCCAGATTGATTTCATCTCCACTTACATTGCTCATCATCGTTCAGTCACCTTCGATTCCGTCTAGCTAATTGTCTTTGCATTATCATTCGATTTCATCACCTTTGAAATCCTTTCCCTATTCTACCATTGATTAGTTCTCAATTGCCATTTGATTTGCCTTTAGTCTTTATCGTTTGTAAATTCACCACCAAGTGCTTCGATGTGAGTCACCTTAATTCAATTTTACCATTATGGAAGCACACCATAAATTTCTACCAGAGATGCATACTGATGGAACTCGTTCAAAAGACCTAATACGATGAGTACTTAGCATCATACAATCATGACCTATAAAGGCATGTCACCTTAAACGTGTCAATGAATAGGGATCAATCTCCCCGAAGGGAGGAAATGGCCCGACATACCATGTGATTACCATTGGCGATGAGTTAACCGGCAGGTAACCTCTAGGGGTCACCTATGTTCCAAAAGATAACCTTGCTCTCACTGCGTTGATAAGAGGCCAAACACAATTCCTATCAATAAGAAGCTTTGCTTATACTTTTCAGATAAGGAAAGAAAATCTCGAGATCTAATCAATAAGAGAAAAAATCTCCCTGTATCACTAAATTTCCTAAATGATAAAGATCACGAATCTCTTAAATATTTTGACCATCAAACTTCGAAATCTTTGGATCTCCTTGTAAGGAAACTAGGGTTGTAATACCCTGCATTCACACGACTCTTACGATACTCATGCATAAAAAACTTCGCATCACCTAAACCCAGGTATGCTCTCTTAGACTTGGCACTTGACACACAAATCATAAGGAGACCAACTCTCTTTCACTTTTACTCTTAGTTTGTTTCATTCCATTCGAAAATCACTCTTTCTGACTTGAGTGTTGGAGCCTCCTTTGACAAAACACCCTCCGGTGACCTTTTCAGGTTTCAAGCCATTCCTTCAAGAAGTCGATCAAGTCGAAAGGAGCTAGTATTCGTGGAACTAAAATCCACCTCCAACAAATTGGTGTCATCTATGGGAATAGACGAGAGCAATCTTGACAAACTCACCGAATTGCCAAATGATCATGCATCCAAAAAGGAGAACTAGAACTGCGTCAAAGGCTACATCCGCTACAGATAGGCACACCGCTACCCCGACTGATGCCGCTATCCCAAGGGCACCTGCTTACTCTGCCGAAAATTGTACTATTCATTCTTAACCTCCTCACCTGGAGCAGTTCAGCAACCTACACCTCAAGAACCTTTAATCCTGCCTCTTCTGCCAATATTTCTTGAACGGGCCAGTTGCCCCCAACTGAAAAGACTAGAGCCTAGAATATAGAATATGATCAAGCAATTGGAAGGATTTAGCCATGCCATCAGACCAGAAGGACAATCCTCCTCAAGACAATCCGGACATGTATACCTTCGGCAGTAGGTGCCCCTACTGAATTATGAACCATTGGGGACTTCCCGTCATGATCCAGAAGACTGGAAGAGACAGGTCGAGCAACTCGTTGCCGACAAACTCAGGGGGGCCAATACCTGAGGAGGTGAGATCCCTTTATACCCTCCAGCATGTCGCCTGTCAACCCAAAGGTCTCCTTAGAACCCATGCCTCACAATGTGCTCTTATCTCCTATAGAAAGATATGACGGTACGATCGATCCCCATGACCATACGGTACATTTCATGATGGTAATGATCTCGAGAGACATGACAGATGCCACTATATACAAACATTTCCCTACTACCCTCAAGGGTATTGCACTGATGTGGTTCAATTCACTCCCACCGCTCAGCATAAGAGATTCTCCCAACTTCGACAATAGTTTGAGGCATATTTCATGATCAGCGAGAACCTGAAAGAAAGTCCACCTCCTTACTATCCCTATGACAAAGGGATGTTGAGCCCCTGAAGGACTTCTTGGAAAAGTTTAAAACTGAGATGATAAAGATCCCCGCTTCAAACCATTCTATCAAATTGGTTGTATTGCTCACTAGGTTATTCCATTCAGGCAAAAAAATCTTGATCACGAAGAACTCCCCTTTCACCATCCAAGAGTTCTACTCCTAGGTCAAGAAGTACATCATGGCCGAAGATACCGAAACATTCGATCGACGCAGAAACCGATCATCCCAAAGAAAATGCAGCTGATCTCCCCGGCAGCCTTTGCCAAGAAAGAATCGATCAGGTGCTCCTCCTCCGTGAAGGTTCATACCTACACCCCTCTGAATAAGGCTCCTAGTTAGGTTTTACTACAAATCAGGGACAAACCATATGTCTAATGGTCACCCTAGCCTACAGAGCATGATCTTAAAAGGGACAGGACCAAGTACTGCCACATAAACTGCGATTATAGCTATATAACCAATAACTGCAAAAGGCTTAAGGATGAACTAGAATTCCTTATGCAAAGTGGGAGGCTAAAAAGATTCATTCGTGTAGAAGGAAAGAATATACCTTCTCTGGATCAGTGTGCCCCGCCATGGGAAAACGAACCAAATGATTGGCAGATTACTCGGCCACTAACCAATCAATAGGATGGTGTGATCCTCTAAATTCACAACGAACGAGCTCTCTATGAGCCTTACCTCCCGCCGAGCATCTTTCTTATCAATGTCTCAGGCCGTCAAGATTTTTCATGGAGGGGAAAAACTGAACACCTAGTCACGCCTATCTTCTACTCGCCCAAACTACCTCTCTCTGCTTCGCAAGAGATACTAACAACTTATGTCAATGAATAATCAAAAGGCAAACGACCGATCATTGGTTTCATCAATGAGGACTTAGCTGGGGTTGACCGAAATCACCATGACCTCCTCAGCGTTTCCGCCAAAATTAGCCAATAAGAAGTTAGAAGGATCTCGACCAGGGAGCAGGGTGTAACCTCCTTTACTATGATGCTTTCCAACAGATGGGCCATGGTCTCATATATCTTCAACCTCACGCAGGCCTAGTCAAAGGGTTTTCTAGTGAATAGATATATCCTGAGGATATTATTTCACTTCTGGTTACTTTCGGTTTACTACAAAATCATGTGACAGCAACTACGACATTCAATGTGGTCAATCTTTCTTCGCTCTACAATGTTATTTTGGGTAGGTCGGGTTTGAACTCCCTGAATGTCCTGTCCAACACTAAACACATGAAGATCAAGTTCATAACCCCATACGAGATTGGAACGTTGTCTTACAATCCGAATCCCTCAGCATCTACATCCAAATGACCATCCGAGTATGCTTTGATTGCCTCATTTTAAGGTTTTACATTATAGCAACGGTATTTTTTCGTTCGATGGCTAATACACATGATTTCTTTATCATTTGCATTCTATCACATAATTCTTATTGGTTATTTTCTATTGAACAAAACGTATCATCAATAAAAAAATATAACTCTCCAAACGGGTAGGTACAGCCCATGCGTATTGGTTGTTTCCTATCGAAGGAAATATACTATCAATAAGAGATGTAACTTCCCTAATGGGTAGGTACGGTCATGGTCCATTCCTATCAGTTATTTGCTATTAAACAAAATGTGTCGTCAATAAGGGATCTAACTTGTCGAACGGATAGGTACAACACATTCCTATCGATTGTTTTTTATTGAACAAAATATGTCATCAATAAGAGACGTAACTCCATGAACGGATAGGCACGGCCCATTCCTATCGGTTGTTTCCTATCGAACGAAATATGCTATCAATAAGGGATGTAACTCCCAAAATGGGTAGACATGGTCCATTCCTGATGAGGTGGGCAAAGGGAGCCCGCCTGATCGTAAGCAAAGTGATCGGGTGCTACAGGAGGAGCGGGCTCAGAAAGTGTGGCCGTGCGCCCTTCTACAACAAGGGCGGCTTTTGAGAATACTCTAATTCTTGAAAGTATGGTTATCATTAGAAATTATTCTAGTCTGTTCCCACAGACGACGCCAATCTGTTGGAGGTATGTTATGACTCCACAGATACTAACACTTCGTTGACCTGAGCAGTTGCCGTCAAACGGATATGATACCTGCAAAAACCGTCGGAGGGTGTTCTGGCAGGGAGATTCCGACGTTCAAGTCAGAAAGAACGGTTTTCGTATGAAATAAAAACAGACTAAGAGCTTGAGGGAGCAATTCCCTATGATTAGAGTGCCTAATGTGTAAGGTCGAGAGGACATACCTAACTTTGAGGGTTTGGAGATGTCTTATACCTATGAGAATCGTGCGCCGTTGAAGTGTTTCAACCCTACCTTTCATATCGAACTGATCCGAAAATTTTAGGAATTCAATATTTTGAATCAGCTGTGATTCTCATCTTTTGGAAACTTTCATATTCTGGAGGGAACCTTTGTGTCACGCCCCGATCCTCGGATCGACCACGCGACAGCCGCCGCGAAATCTCGGTATACGGGCAGAACCTCCCCATATACCGGGACTCCGCAAGGCTACAAAGACAGCAAGACAACAATTCTTTCTACACCAATCATCAATCATATAAAAACAGAAAACATCACATAACAAACACATGCAAGGACTCATCCGGTCCATCCCTGTACACACGAGCACACATCGGGGAGAGGGAACCTGTACATGCGCATTTACACATCAACACACAATCGGGGAGAGGGAACCTGTGCATGCACGACACACAATATGGCCATCCAAGCCATTTCAAAGTTCACAGTATAAAGAAAGCACTTAACAAACAGGAAGTCCCAAAACATAGCCGTAAGATCTTACTAACACTCGCTTGAAGAATCAAGCAAACGTCCGTAAGATCCAAACGATATGAGTTGTCCAAGACTTCGTGAAATCGAAAGAAAATAACCATTCTCAATATTACAAACCAAATGTCCCACTCAAAAATGAGTTTTTACCAAAACTAGGAGAGAAAGAAAGTAAATAACAACCACGTAAGGATTCCATCAATACTTGTTCCTATACAGGAAACAAGTATCGATTAAATCCGTACCAAAAAGAATTGTACAAGTCTTTCCTTCTTCGGATTTCAATTCAACCCAAAAATGACTATACATCTCGATGTATACCTACAAAAGCCAGCTGATAGGCCCTCCCCAAGCTCCAATCTCTGTCACAAATCTAATCTTCCTCTGAAAAATGTTAAAGAGTGGGGTGAGTATTATAAATACCCCAAGTGAGTGGAGTGCAATGGCATGATTGTGTAATAAATAAGGGGTGAAAGTGGGGAATGTCAAAGCATACTTGAAACATCATTTTCATATCCAAACATTTCAGTAATTCAACATCATTTATAAAATATGCATCCATATCAAACATTTTCTCAGAAAATCACAAGGGTCCCATCGAAAACACTTTCGTCTCAGGGCGGCCAAACCCAGACGAAAGCCCGCCAAGGGTTTTCCATTTCAGTTTTTCAAAACTACCCTCTTCCTTGGCGTTGGCTCGAACCTCACCGGGGTGCAATCCGGATAGTCCGACGGGGCAGAGCAGAGGCCGCGTACCTCTCTCGCATATAATACCCCAATCCACGTCACCCCGTCGGGTCGCTCCGTGGGGGGAATGACTATAGCCATTTCTCTCGTGCACCATCATTTCACAATCATTCCATTTCCAACAATGTGCCATATTTTATCAATTCAATCCGAAAATCATGTCATGAGCATTTACCAATCGAGGAAATCAAGTCACATGGCACAAATTCATGTAAAATCACATAGGATGCATTCATAATTCAAATTCTCATTTCAGACATCCCACAATCACAAATAATGGCATATAAATCATGTGAAAATCATTTCAAATCATTTATCAAAGAATTTAAAAACATTTTGCTTATTTACTACACAACGATCCATCCACTCACCTCGAGAGAGGGTATTCACTCTCAAATTCTCAATCCAATCCGAATAGACCCCTTTTTAAGTCCCCAAATGATTAACCTAATCAAACATTGCAATTATCGTCAATTAATACCTCTATAACAAGGGTTTTCACATTTTCCTAACTTAATTCACCCTTAATTTCACATCCACGATTTCAAAATGTTGATTTCATCACCCAAAAATCAGTTATAGCTCTACTGAACTTTAATTACCAATAATTCCTAATTTTTCTCATTTTCTTTCAATTTCACATAAATATAACATTTTTCAGGCTTATTTCCTCTAAATTTAACCCTAAAAGTACTCAATTTATTGAGAGGATCAAAATCCCTCACCTAGGGTTTCTCGTGGATCGAAATCCTTGCTCAGGTACTTTCTCAGTCCGTTCTCAAACCTGCAGGCGTCCAAATTCAACATTTAATTCAATAACCAGACTTCTTACCAAGGAATGTTGAAAACCCTAAGGCTAGGGTTAGGACCGATCCTTACCTATGCAGGACAGTGGGTTGCAGTCTAGGGTTTTCAAAGCCTCGATGGTGGGTTGCAGTGAGGGCTCTCGACCGGCGATCAGGAATCACTGCGCGAGTGAGCAGTGGCGTAGGAGGCAAAGATCTCTGCCGTCGCGCGAAAGAGAGACGAAGAGCAACTCCATTCGCGCGCGGGAGAGACAAAACAGAGTGAAACAGAGGAAGAGACGAGTGAGTGAGAACCAGAGAGATGGCGCGAGATCGTGATAGAGAGAGATTTCGCGAGAGAAAGAGACAGAGTAACGGTACGGGACAGAGAATAGGCGAACGCGGTGGTTCGCGGTGGTGGTTGCAGCGGCGTCGCAGGTGGTGGCGGATCGATCGAAGATGAGAGACGAAGGTCAGGGAGAGTGAGAGACAGAATGTTCGCGAGAGAGTGAACGAGGGAGAGGGCAGAGAGTGAGATTCGATTAGGGCTATTAGCCCTAATCTATTCGGGAACAGCGGGGTGCTGCGTTTCACCCCGAAACGCAGCATCTCCACATTTTTTTTTTTTTTTTTTTTTATAATATATTTAAATAACTAAACAAATATATATATACACAAAGTCAACATTTTTCTACTTTCTTATAGAAATATTTCCAAAATACTGAACATCAAGTTTCTGGTATTACAACTCTTAACCCCCTAAAAACAAATTTCGTCCTCGAAATTTCAAAATACAACTCATATATCAAACAGCTGCGGATGTTGCTTCCGCATTAGTTCTTCGGTTTCCCAAGTCTGTTCTTCGACTTGATTGTTTTTCCACAGCACTTTTACCATAGGAATCTGCTTATTCCTCAACTGTTTGAGCTGTCTATCTACTATCTGCACAGGTTGCACTTTAAAACTCAAGTCTTCTTTCAGTTCTATTGGAGGAATTTCCAATACGTGCGAAGGATCCGGCAAATACTTTTTCAACATCGAAACATGAAAGACATCATGGATCCTTTGCAATTCTGACGGCAATTGAAGCCGATAAGCCACCATTCCAATTCTTTCAAGAATCTTGAAGGGTCCAATATAACGAGGGTTTAGTTTTCCTCGTTTCTGAAATCGAACTATACCCTTCCAAGGAGATATTTTCAAGAATACCATATCTCCCACTTCGAATTCCAAGGGCCTTCTCCTCTTGTCGGCGTAGCTCTTTTGCCGATCTTGAGCTGCCTTCATTCTTTCCCGAATTAACTTCACCTTTTCCTTGGTAGTTTCGATCAGTTCTATGCTTTCAATCTTTCGTTCTCCAACTTCATCCCAACAAAGTGGAGTCCGACATTTTCTTCCGTAGAGAGCTTCATAGGGAGGCATTCCAATACTAGCTTGGTAGCTGTTGTTATATGCAAATTCAATCAGCGAGAGATGCCTATCCCAAGTCCCATGGAAATCCATAACACATGCCCTCAACATATCTTCCAACGTTTGAATTGTACGTTCAGATTGCCCATCGGTTTGCGGATGAAAAGCAGTGCTGAACTTCAACTTGGTACCCAAGGCCTCTTGCAACTTAGGTCAGAATCTGGATGTGAATCGGGGATCTCGATCTGATACAATCGATACTGGAACCCCGTGAAGTCGGACAATCTCATCAAGGTACAACCTTGCTAACCTCTCCAAAGAATAAGTATTCTGAACTGGGAGGAAATGTGCCGATTTTGTGAGTCTGTCTACTATCACCCAAATGGAATCATGACGACTCGGAGTACGTGGTAATCCTACCACGAAATCCATAGTAATATGCTCCCATTTCCATTCAGGTATTGGCAATGGTTGAAGCGTTCCGGCTGGTTTGTTGATGCTCGGCTTTGATCTGTTGACAAATCAGACATCTTGCCACAAATTCAGCTATTTCCCGTTTCATGCCTGACCACCAATAAGTTTCTTTGATGGTTCGGTACATTTTTGTGCTTCCGGGATGCATAGCATAAGCCGAAGAGTGTGCTTCTTCAAGAATAGCCTTTCGAAGCCCATCATCTTTGGGAACACAAATCCGTTTCCCATACATGACTGTACCATCCTCCCGAACATGAAAATCATTAGTTTCACCCTTGTGAACCTTTTCCATTATTTGCTTTAACTCTTCATCAGCGGTTTGGAGTTCTTTAATACGATCCACCAAAGTTGGTCGAACTTCAAATTTCGCCAATAACGCACCGCTGTCATCATAAGAAATTTTGGCTCCAAGAGCACGAAATTCCACAAGACATGAGAGATAAGAGTCTCCCTGAATCAGAGAAGAAGATGAAGACTTGCGGCTTAAAGCATCTGCAACTACATTCGCTTTGCCCGGGTGATAATCAATCACCAAATCATAGTCTTTGATCAGCTCTAACCATCTCCTTTGCCTCAAATTGAGCTCCTTCTGGGTGAGCAGGTACTTGAGGCTCTTGTGGTCGGTAAAGACTCTGCAAGTGGTTCCATATAAATAATGACGCCAAATCTTTAATGCAAATACGATTGCAGCCAATTCTAGATCATGGGTAGGATAATTCAACTCATGCTTCTTTAACTGCCGAGAAGCATAGGCGATAACTCCGCGCCCGCATCAAGACACATCCCAACCCTTGTTTACTAGCATCGCGTAAACAACATAATCATCACCGGTAGTAGGAAGGGCAAGTATGGGAGCCGACGTGAGTCTCTGTTTGAGTTCTTGAAAACTCGCTCACATTTATCTGTCCATTCAAATTTAATTCCTTTCCGCGTCAAACCAGACAACGGAGCTGCAATTTTGGAAAAACCCTCTACGAATCTTCGATAGTAACCCGCCAATCCGAGGAAGCTTCTCACCTCGGTGACGTTCTTGGGCTGTTCCCATCTCAGAATTGCCTCAACTTTCTTCGGATCAACAAATATCCCTTCTCCGGATACTACATGTCCCAAGAAACCAATTTCCTTCAACCAAAATTCACATTTTGAAAACTTAGCATACAATTGCTTGTCTCTGAGAGTCCTCGTAGCACAATTCGAAGATGATCTGAATGCTCTTCATCATTTTTGGAATACACAAGAATGTCGTCAATGAAAACAATGACGAACTTATCGAGATAGGAGTGGAAAACTCGATTCATAAGGTCCATGAAAGCTGCCGGAGCATTCGTCAAGCCGAAAGGCATCACCAAGAATTCATAATGCCCGTACCGTGTCCTAAACGCAATTTTGGGGACATCATCTTCCTTTATCCGCAACTGGTGATAACCGGACCTCAAATCGATCTTGGAGAAGACACTCGCCCCTTGGAGTTGGTCAAACAAGTCATCAATTCTCGGCAAGGGATACTTGTTCTTGATGGTCACCTTATTTAATTGTCGGTAATCGATACACAATCGAAGAGTGCCATCTTTCTTCTTTACAAAGAGAACCGGAGCACCCCAAGGTGAAATGCTCGGTCGGATGAATCCTTTATCCAACAATTCTTGGAGTTGGACCTTCAACTCTTTCAGTTCTGCCGGTGCCATTCGATAAGGAGTAGTAGAAAGCGGCGCTGTGCCGGGAATAAGATCTATAGCGAAGTCAAATTCCCGAATCGGTGGTAACCCAGGTAACTCTTCCGGAAAGACGTCCAGAAACTCATTCACCACAGGGACGTTGCTCAGATCAAGGCTTTCCGCCGTAGTATCAATGATATGAGCCAAATATGCTTCGCAGCCCTTATGCACCAATCTCCGTGCTTCAAGAGCTGAAATCACGCAGTTCGGCAATACCCGCCGTTCACCGGTGAATATAAGAAAGGGATGTCCTGGCCTTCGGAATTCCACTTCCTTAGTGAAGCAATTAACGGAAGCTCGGTGAAAATATAGCCAGTCCATGCCCAGGATGGCATCAAAATCTTTCATTTCCAACGGAATCAAATCCGCCTCAAGAGCTACTTCACCGATTTTCACTTTACAAGACTTGTACACTGTGTCTCTAATTAAGTGCTCTCCCAAAGGTGTAATAATCAATAACTCTTCAACAAGTGGGACTAGAGGCCTATTAGAATGCTTGGCAAACCCCGAACTCACGAAAGAATGATTAGACCCGGTATCTATGAGTACATGTGCATCAACATCAAAGATTTTCATCGTACCTATAGTATAAACCACAAACAACATTGTATCATCCACATTATTTGAACTATAATCATAAACCATCAAATCAAAATCATAAACCATTAATATCACATTTTCAATTTCAAAGCTTAAAATTTAATAGAAATTACCTGTGACTACATCGGGATTGACCTGGGCCTCTTCGTTTGTCATGGCATAGATTCGGGTTTGGGTCCTAGGCTGAGGGTGGTGAGTGGGGGCTGCAATAGTATTACTACCGGTGGCTGTCCTCTGTGTACTGCTAGTGGAAGGTGTAGGAACAGTCGCCGGATTTCTTCTAAAACCACCCGAGGGAGCTCGAACTTGACTACTTTCTTGCCCTTTTACAATCAACTCCGGACAAGAGTGCTGAAAGTGACCCTCCTTGCCACAGTGGTAACACCTCTTGGGTTCCCTGCACGGACCCGGATGATGCCTCTTGCAATTCGGGCAAACTCCTCTGCCACCCCTGTACCCTACTCCCATATCAACAAATCTGCTGGGAGCACTTGGTCTAAAAGTAGATCGGCTTTGAGGAAAGCCCACTGACCCCGAAAAGGATCCACTACTATAATAAGAGCCGGTGCCTCGACTCTTCTTGAAGCCTTGACCTAGATTGGAGCTACTAGGCCTCTTCCCTTTCCCCTGATGTTCCTTGACTTTGTTCCTTTCCATCACCATCATCTCGGCCCTCAAGGCCATGTCTAGAATGTCTTGGAATGTATGCCCTCTGGTGATAGGCATTTTCTCCCTAATGTTCAAGTTTAGCCCCGATTCAAATTTCGAGCTTAGGGAGTTCTCGGAGTTCACAAACTCCGGGACATAGGTAGCAAGCTCTCTCAGTTCTGTCTCATATTCAGACACGGTCTTGCTCCCTTGAGACAGTTTGAAAAACTCTTCTCTTTTCCGATCTTGGTAGAATCGGGTGAAGTATTTTTCCTCAAAAGCTCTGAGGAAATCTGTCCAGGTAAGAGCACTAGGAGTCCTTCCCTTCACATTCTCCCACCAAGTCCTCGCACTTTTATCCAACAGCTTCACCGCCACCCATAACTTCCTCTCATCACTTAATCCCATGTCGGTGACGGTTTCTTGGATTCGGCCAATCCATTCCTTGGCCACAGAAGCATCAGAAGAACCCGAAAAGGTCTCACACCCCAAATGTCTCGCCTCCTTTATCAACTTGGACAGCTCTACCTTGGGGCAATCGGCTGCCGTAGCAACCGGAGGAGAAGGTGCTAGTGGAGTGCTAGGAGTAGTAACACCGGAAGGAGGAGCCGGTGGAGCTGAAGTCGGCCGTGGAGCTTGATACTGCGCTCCAAAAGTGGTCCACCACTCCACTACTTGCTGAAGAGCGGTGATAGGAGGAGCAGAAACCCCGGTGGGAGGAGCCGGGTGTGCAGACACCGAGGGAGGAAGAGCATGCGAGGATGACTCATCCTCGTGCTCCGGTGGAGGAATCTCATTCACGTTCCTCATTCTCTTTCGGGGTGGCATTGTACTACAAAACAAGGAGGATATGGTAAATTCAATGGGTTAAGCAAAACTAATGGTTAACCCCCTAAAAGAACATTCCCAATTTCCTAAGAAATCCATGGAAGACTTGTACATTCTCAAAATCACCTTTTTCAAAAACCAAACACTTCAACGTCTTTAGAAAGCTTTTGGGACATTTGGAAACATTTGAAATCATTCCAAAATCATCCAACTTTTAAAATCGTGTACCTAAGCTCTGATACCACTAAAGCTGTCACGCCCCGATCCTCGGATCGACCACGCGACAGCCGCCGCGAAATCTCGGTATACGGGCAGAACCTCCCCATATACCGGGACTCCGCAAGGCTACAAAGACAGCAAGACAACAATTCTTTCTACACCAATCATCAATCATATAAAAACAGAAAACATCACATAACAAACACATGCAAGGACTCATCTGGTCCATCCCTGTACACACGAGCACACATCGGGGAGAGGGAACCTGTACATGCGCATTTACACATCAACACACAATCGGGGAGAGGGAACCTGTGCATGCACGACACACAATATGGCCATCCAAGCCATTTCAAAGTTCACAGTATAAAGAAAGCACTTAACAAACAGGAAGTCCCAAAACATAGCCGTAAGATCTTACTAACACTCGCTTGAAGAATCAAGCAAACGTCCGTAAGATCTAAACGATATGAGTTGTCCAAGACTTCGTGAAATCGAAAGAAAATAACCATTCTCAATATTACAAACCAAATGTCCCACTCAAAAATGAGTTTTTACCAAAACTAGGAGAGAAAGAAAGTAAATAACAACCACGTAAGGATTCCATCAATACTTGTTCCTATACAGGAAACAAGTATCGATTAAATCCGTACCAAAAAGAATTGTACAAGTCTTTCCTTCTTCGGATTTCAATTCAACCCAAAAATGACTATACATCTCGATGTATACCTACAAAAGCCAGCTGATAGGCCCTCCCCAAGCTCCAATCTCTGTCACAAATCTAATCTTCCTCTGAAAAATGTTAAAGAGTGGGGTGAGTATTATAAATACCCAGTGAGTGGAGTGCAATGGCATGATTGTGTAATAAATAAGGGGTGAAAGTGGGGAATGTCAAAGCATACTTGAAACATCATTTTCATATCCAAACATTTCAGTAATTCAACATCATTTATAAAATATGCATCCATATCAAACATTTTCTCAGAAAATCACAAGGGTCCCATCGAAAACACTTTCGTCTCAGGGCGGCCACACCCGACGAAAGCCCGCCAAGGGTTTTCCATTTCAGTTTTTCAAAACTACCCTCTTCCTTAGCGTTGGCTCGAACCTCACCGGGGTGCAATCCGGATAGTCCGACGGGGAAGCGGAGGCCGCGTACCTCTCTCGCATATAATACCCCAATCCACGTCACCCCGTCGGGTCGCTCCGTGGGGGGAATGACTATAGCCATTTCTCTCGTGCACCATCATTTCACAATCATTCCATTTCCAACAATGTGCCATATTTTATCAATTCAATCCGAAAATCATGTCATGAGCATTTACCAATCAGGAAATCAAGTCACATGGCACAAATTCATGTAAAATCACATAGGATGCATTCATAATTCAAATTCTCATTTCAGACATCCCACAATCACAAATAATGGCATATAAATCATGTGAAAATCATTTCAAATCATTTATCAAAGAATTTAAAAACATTTTGCTTATTTACTACACAACGATCCATCCACTCACCTCGAGAGAGGGTATTCACTCTCAAATTCTCAATCCAATCCGAATAGACCCCTTTTTAAGTCCCCAAACGATTAACCTAATCAAACATTGCAATTATCGTCAATTAATACCTCTATAACAAGGGTTTTCACATTTTCCTAACTTAATTCACCCTTAATTTCACATCCACGATTTCAAAATGTTGATTTCATCACCCAAAAATCAGTTATAGCTCTACTGAACTTTAATTACCAATAATTCCTAATTTTTCTCATTTTCTTTCAATTTCACATAAATATAACATTTTTCAGGCTTATTTCCTCTAAATTTAACCCTAAAAGTACTCAATTTATTGAGAGGATCAAAATCCCTCACCTAGGGTTTCTCGTGGATCGAAATCCTTGCTCAGGTACTTTCTCAGTCCGTTCTCAAACCTGCAAGGCATCCAAATTCAACATTTAATTCAATAACCAGACTTCTTACCAAGGAATGTTGAAAACCCTAAGGCTAGGGTTAGGACCGATCCTTACCTATGCAGGACAGTGGGTTGCAGTCTAGGGTTTTCAAAGCCTCGATGGTGGGTTGCAGTGAGGGCTCTCGACCGGCGATCAGGAATCACCGCGCGAGTGAGCAGTGGCGTAGGAGGCAAAGATCTCTGCCGTCGCGCGAAAGAGAGACGAAGAGCAACTCCATTCGCGCGCGGGAGAGACAAAACAGAGTGAAACAGAGGAAGAGACGAGTGAGTGAGAACCAGAGAGATGGCGCGAGATCGTGATAGAGAGAGATTTCGCGAGAGAAAGAGACAGAGTAACGGTACGGGACAGAGAATAGGCGAACGCGGTGGTTCGCGGTGGTGGTTGCAGCGGCGTCGCAGGTGGTGGCGGATCGATCGAAGATGAGAGACGAAGGTCAGGGAGAGTGAGAGACAGAATGTTCGCGAGAGAGTGAACGAGGGAGAGGGCAGAGAGTGAGATTCGATTAGGGCTATTAGCCCTAATCTATTCGGGAACAGCGGGGTGCTGCGTTTCACCCCGA
This sequence comes from Dillenia turbinata, assembly GCA_037126225.1. Taxonomy (NCBI): domain Eukaryota; kingdom Viridiplantae; phylum Streptophyta; class Magnoliopsida; order Dilleniales; family Dilleniaceae; genus Dillenia; species Dillenia turbinata. Next base: position 16,039,987 of record JBAMMX010000021.1, read on the forward strand.
AACGCAGCATCTCCACATTTTTTTTTTTTTTTTTTATAATATATTTAAATAACTAAACAAATATATATATACACAAAGTCGACATTTTTCTACTTTCTTATAGAAATATTTCCAAAATACTGAACATCAAGTTTCTGGTATTACACTTTGCTTAACTGAAAGATCTTTAAGATGTTGTCCGCAGTGGAAGTTAATAGGATATTTTGGTCTTCCTTTAGGATCATTGAAATCACTAGCTATCGATCGGGCGTTCATCGATAAAGAGCCTTTAGGGCTCTTTCGGTTGAGGAGCCGACCATTGAATACCTGATCAGGGTGATTACCTTCACTTGATGAATCACGTTTGATTGGCGGGGCGACTAAAGCCCTATCGTTCGGGAGACTTGGTGGACAGATCTTTCGGTAGATAATCGTATTTTAACCTAGTTCGGTAGCCGTCATTCATGGGTTTTTCGTGTGGGTTTTTCTAAGGTTGACTTATCAGATCTGATTTTGAAGTCTTGTCCCATCACAAACAAAATGAGAACCAATAAGTTAAAAAAGAGATTTTCATTGCTGAATCAGCGACAGATAATAGATCCATTACTAAATTCAGCGACGGATAAGACTATCCTTCATTGAATTCAGCAATGGATTGATACTTTTGCCGTTCAGATTTTTTTTACTTTTAAAATTATCATTTTATATTTATTTTATTATTTTATTATTCTTGCCTTTTTGAAATTTAACGATAGATTATAGAATCCGTCACTAAGTTGTCCAATATTTTTTCTTTTTATTTATGAAATTAACATTATATATTTTATTTTATTATTTTTTTCTTTTCTTTGATTATTTTATTATCTATTTTATTATTCTTTTTCTTTTTTATTTTATTATTTTAATACTCGAAAAGAGTCTGTAAACAGACGACCGTCTCTTAGTAGTCGTCCCTTTCACTACCCCCATCCCCTCAAAAACTATTGTCTGACCACTTGCTGGAGAAGATGGATCATCGAACGTGGATGTCCAATCTACTGTCTGATTAGTTTAAAACCTTATGTAGAGTTTCGATCAACTGTCTTCCTTACTAATGACGATGACGATGGATTATGAACGGCTGAGTTTTTGAAGGCGATTGAATTATTGATGGGAAAAGCGAATGGGTGGAGAGGACAAAGAACACGAAAGGTGAACTCGACACCAGGGACAGATGAAAAATTGTTTATTACAAATTGGTTGAATTATTTATTATCAAAAATTGTCAATTTGGTGAGAATTATAACATTTACTATATATTCAATTCGATTTAATTATTCAGAAAGGGTAAAAAATAAAGCAACGAATTTAGCGACAAAATTAGTTTTGAATATAGAGTGTTGAAGGAAGTTAGTGATGAAATTAGCTACGAAATTAGACAGAGTGAAAGAAACGGTTGAAAATGTTTCATAATAGAATGTAGAAGAAATTTAGCCATGAAATGAGTTACGAATATTTAAGAATTGGCATTAATTAGTGACAAATTAGTCATGAATAATTTTTTATGGTTAATTAATGATGACTTTAGTTACGAATATATATGTCCGTTGTAAAATTAATGACAAATTTAGTCACGGTAAATTATTGTAGTTAATTAGCGATAAATTTTATCAAAAATAATTTTTTGTAACTAATTAACGATGAATTTAACTATGAATATAAGTGTTTTTTGTTAAATTAGTAATGAATTTAGTGTTAAAAATTTATTTAGTCATAAAAAATTATCGCGTTTAATTAATGATAAATTTTGATGCAAGGATGGATAAAATTCTTTAAGAAAGTAAAAATCTTAAGAAAGTAAAAATCATACGCTGCTAATGCAAGGACCCTCCGCTCAAAATGAATGTAATTATGATGGATTGAAATTGCCTTTATCCTTCCCATCGTTGTCTCATATGTCAAGACACCTTATCTCCCTCGTTAGATCTCTAATCCAATCAAGCCTGTAAATCTATAGAATTGTTGACCTTATCACCTTATCACCTTCCTCAGTAAAAGGGTGTTATTAATTGTTGACGTGGCACTCCCCAAAGTTTTGGCATCCAAATTCGTATTTTGCACTTTTTGCTATTTTGCTATCTATGTTATGCAAATACTTCTACTAAATAATGTTCTTTTTAAAATTTTTAATTTTATGGATTGAACATGATAGAAAGAAAGCAACGGGGTAAGTCTTTTGTTTTTGTTTTTTTTTCCTTTCTTTGAAATTATTAAGCCTAGTGGCTGACAACGTCCTCAATGAAACGTTCCAAAGCAGTGGGCGATGCTGATATTCCTCCCGGGGCAAGTCTTTTGTTTTTGTTTTTTTTTCTTTCTTTCAAATTATTAAGCCTAGTGGCTGACAACGTCCTCAATGAAACGTCTCAAAGCAGTGGGCGATGCTGATATTCCTCCCGGGGTAAGTCTTTTGTTTTTGTTTTTTTTTTCAAAGTATTAAGCCAAGTGGCTGACAACGTCCTCAATGAAACGTCTCAAAGCAGTGAGCGATGACCCACCATCCATAACAGCTTTCCTGCACTTGTCTCTCATATCCTTCACTTTCCTCCTCACCTCATACCCATCCCCACCATCCACATCCATCAATTTCCCAATGGCATTCTGTATCTCCTCGGCCTTCACTAGGTCACTTTTGCCACGTGTATTGAACATGGAATCGGCCATGTAGTCCAACCTTATCTCAACCGCCAAACCCAGCTCCTTTACTAGCTCGAACGCATTCATTTGTTGTTCTGAATAAAGCGGCCATGTGGCAACCGGAACACCATTCCACATACTCTCCAGTATCGAATTCCAGCCACAGTGGGATACGAACCCTCCGACTGCTTTGTGGGAAAGTACGTCGACTTGTGGGGCCCACCCTATGACCTTTCCAATCTTAGCCGTCCGATGTAGGAATCCCTCGGGCAAAACTTCCTCTACGTTCTCATAGTCGGTGGGGCCCATTCCCATTTCGTCTTTTGGAGGGGGCCGTCGTAAGGACCACAGGAATCGTTGGTTGATGAGCTCCAGGCCTCGTGCAATCTCTCTAACCTGGTCCTGGCCAAAGCTTCCCATGCTCCCAAAGCACAGAAACACGACCGAGGAGTGGGGCTGGCTGTCCAGCCAACACATAATATCCCCGTATTGGTTCGAACATCGGTTATTGTCTGCAGGTCCCAAAATAGGTCCTACCGGATAGACAGGGGGAGATTCGATTGCACCGTTGTAGAAGCTCTCGAGGGCGTGTGATTCTAGCTCTTCAAAAGTGTTGATGAGAATGCCTTTTGCTTTGAAGAACCTCCGAGCATTGCTGAACATAAATCTGGGTCCAGCTACCTTGTGCTTGCCCACAGAAGGGCACAGCTTAGCAGGAAGTGGGTTCAGCAAACTTGCCTGCTTCAACTCACCACCGGACTCAGCCAACTCGACCAAGTCGACGTTTCCCTCGTAGTGCAATCTCTGTGTGTGAAGGAAATGGTCAAGACAAACAGCACCCGAGGTAAAAAACACGTAAGAAGGAAGCCCAAACTCGCTCGCAACCTCAATCATGATTGAACAAAACATGTCAACCACAAAACCGGCAAGTCGAGTGGGGTTAGAGTCGGAGCGAGTAAACTGATAAACAGCATCTCTAACCAGTGGCTTATGAGCTTCAATGAAGTCAATAAAGAAAGTGATGGACTTTGGTGATGGTTGCTCTAACATTGGGGGGAGGTGGACGAACCGTATCCGTGCAGAAGAAGAAGAAGAAGATGAGAGAGATTTAGTGTAGTTGCTACCCAAGGGATCCAAGGGTGACGTCATGATTAGGATAGTTATGGAGATTCGATCGTCTCGAGCAATGAGGAGCTTCGCCAACCCCACCATTGATACAAGATGGCCCATTCCCATGGCTGGAACAAATACAAGCTCAACTTTCTCCATAGTCAGACCTTTTTGTGGTTCCCCCAGTGAGTTACGGAACTTTTGAGCTCATACCGACTCGATATATATGTATATATAGCTAGGTGGTGGCGGTGAAGAGCATGAAATTCACCTGTATGAGTGATGTCATGGCTTTGCTGGCCGAGAATAGGGCATGATGGTTGCATGTCTACTGAAAAGTGATTGCCCACCGTAGTGTATACTTCCACAATCTCAGAGGATACCGTGTATCAGAAGAATATTTAACTTTATTTGCTGAATATGGTATTAAAATCATATTCTGTGCAGTCTCACATGCCACCTGAAAATCTCTGATCCAACTTTAAAGGTTGAAAATGGCTCAAAATGACATCATTTTTTGTGATATCCTACTTAATAGATTTTCTAAAATCATTCATAATTGTCCAATAAAAAAGATAATATCCATGGAGTTTAAATCTTTGCATATTCTTATAGGAATCTAATTTTCATAGACTCTCACGAAAAAAAAATCTTTCTAAAACTTTAAACCTTCCTTAATCACAAAAAAATCTAAATCTTTCAAAAATTTTTGACTACAATTTCTACCATTTTAAAAGAATTCAGATAAAAAAAATTAACATTTTCTACACCCCTGAGAAAATTATAAATACAAAACATAGACAATTTTCACGAGGGATTCAATTTTACACACGAGAGAGAGATAATTCAATACACCATTCAGAGGAACATTTCATACCCAATTCTATATGTGAGTCAGAGGTATGGCTCCATATCCGATTTTATACAGTTAGAGATACGGTTTCATACTCAATTCTATACATGATCGGAGGTATAATTTCATACGTATACTCACATATTATATCATATGACTTTTCATATACAACAGATGATATGACTTCATACGTAGCATTCATTGTACAATACCCATGCATACTACACATATGTACGGGGGATTCAATATCAATTCATACGATGCACAACATGCACAGAGACCATCAGCGCCACATCTAAGGCTATTTTAAGTTTTTCTTTTGTCATTACTCTTTTTGATTTTAACGTTGGAGTTCTACTGTCAGGATAGTCCCGTGCAATTTTTACAGATTTTTCATTCGTGAAGAATCGATGAACACCATCGGCATTAGTTCCTTACTCAAGTCGGAAGAGTAGGTATCTGTGGAGATTAAAATCGACTCTAACAGATTAGCGTTGTCTGTGAAAACGATTGATTGATAAGCTAAAAAATCTTCACGCCTTGTTTCGCTTCATCTCTCATATCACCATGCCTTCGTCATCCATGCATGACATCAGGCAGAATCGCCCTCGCAACGCGACCCCTAGCTACCCTACTATCCCTCCGTTGGGCAATCCTCTTGACATAACGATCAGGTAAGACCTTTATAGTCCTAGGCATTGTTTCATTGCTTACCAACCTGATGTTCTTACGAATGTAGAGCGTTGTCAATAAAGGATGAATCTCCCTGACTAGTAGATACGGCCTATTCTATTGTTTGCACTCTTCTGAATAAATCCTCTCGAATGGAGTCTATCATTAGAATTTATCTCAACGAACGAACCAACATCACCATGTCCTATCATTAATGATCTATCTTTTCGAACGGGCCATCGTCGTTCTGTCCTATCATTAGGGATCTATCATGTCGAACAGGTCATTATCTCTCAGTCTTATCATTGGGATCTATCTCTCTGAACAAGCTATCATCGTCCCGTCCTCTCGTTAGGATCTATCTCCCTAAATGGGTAAATGTCGTCCAATCTATCGAATGAATGAGTCCTCTCAAACGGAATCTATTGTTAGGCATCTATCTCACTGAGCAGGCCATCATCGCCCAATCTAATCATTGGAATTTATCACCCCAAATGGGCAAATATCGTTTAGTCTATTGAACAAACGAGTTCTCCCAAATGGAGTCTATCATTAGAAATATATCTTCTCGAACAGGCAAACATCACCCAAAACTATCGAACAAACAAGTCCTTCCAAATGGAATCTATCATTAGAAATATATCTCATTGAATAGATAAACATAGCCCATCATTTCGAGCAAAATCTTTCAACGGATGAGCCTGACCCACTTTTTCAATTAAAATCTCTTAATAGAACTCTCTTGAATAAAACTCCCAACAGAATACATATGACTTATGCTTGTAACTATATGCCTTACATGGGTTCCACATCCACTTTCTCTCGGTTTTCTATTTAGGGCCGACGCCCCCGACAGGATTCAGCTCTCTCACTCGATCTTCTATTTTATATGAGGTCTCAACACCCTGATGGGATTCAACTCTCTTTCTTGGTTTTTTGTTTAAAATGGCTGTTACTAAACTAGACAACATTCAACTCCTGAAATCACACTATACTAGTTGCAACATTACTCTAGTATATTCTCTTGACTCTGACGCCCAATATCCCCTCAGCTACAATGCCTTCGACAACAATCCAACACTCATGAATGCAAAGCCCGGCCTTATTCCCTCTCGTATCGATCTCTAACCTCTTGTACTTACCAAGAGCTACGCTATTCTATCAGAACATAGACTCCAGGTCAATTTTCGGATCTTCTATTTTTGCTTTTCTTAACACAAACACTCTGCATTTCTGGCCACTACTTGTCTGAACTCCCAATCACATGACCCCTTGGCCTCTCGACCTTTCAGTCTCTCAACTTCTCTGTCTCCTGACCTTTTAGTACATTATAATCCACTCGGTATGTGATTTCCATATTTAACAAACGAAGGCAATATTCATATGAGAATCGTTCAAAATTTTAAATCTCTAGTGACCTCTAGGTCTTCCAACTTCTCAGACATTTAACCTCTCAGTCTGTCAACTAACCTTTAATAGATCACTCAATTTGCTTTTGGTAAAGTAAGTAAAATCCCTTCTCATTCCTGTGTCTCCAGATTATTGCCTCTCTTCATTAGTCACTTGCTCAGCTCTCAATATTGTTTAAGATTCTGATAATTCACTGCTCGAACAGCTTGAAAAACATATCACCACTAGGTTCAGAACTCACTAAGCCCACAGCCTAATGACGGAGTCTCTCGGTGATTCTATCTCTTGGTCCTATGTCTTCTCCTGATCATTTGATTTTCGGATCACTCGACTTGTTGAACTCTCAACCTCCCAATTACCCGATCCATTGATAACGCAACCTGTCGGTCTCTCGATCTCTCGATCGTTTGACCTATCAGTTTCCCAATCTTTTAATCGTTCAACCTGTTAGTATCGCAACCTCTCGATTATTCGACTTGTTGGTCTCGTAACCTTTCGATCGTTCGACCTGTTGGTCTCTCAGTCTCTCGATTGTTTGACCAGTCAGTCTCCCAATCTCTCGATCTTTTGACCTGTAGGTTTGACAATCTCTCGATCATTTTGACCTATGAGTCTCGCAATCTCTCGATCGATCAACCTGTGGATCTCACAATCTCTCGATCGCTCGACCTATCGATCACCCAATCTCTCAATCGCTCAACCTGTCAGTCTCTCAATCTCTCGATCATTCGACTGTTCTTCTATTAATCTCTAGATCATTCAATCTATCGATCTCTCAATCTCTTAATCGTTCAATCTATCGGTTTCTCAATCTCTCGATCTTTCAACGTCTTGGTCTCCCAATCTCCCAGTCTCTCAACCTTCCATTCACCTAATCACTTGGTCTCTCAACTTCATGGTCTCTTGACTCTTCGGTGTCTCGATCTCTTATTCACCTGACCTTTCAATCTCCTAATCACTCAACCTATTGATCTATCAATCTCTCGATCTCTTGACCTCTTGGGAGGCCTCTTATAATTCACTCTACTCCTAATGTCATTTCTTCAAAATATCATTTGGAGTGGAGGCAAATGATGGTACCCTACTTAACAGGTTTCTAAAATCATTCATGGTTACCTGATAAAAAAGACAATCGCCATCAAATTCAAATCTTTCCATATTCCTGTAAGATTCTAATTCTAGTGGACTCTCACAAAGGAAGGAAATTTTTCTAAAATTCTAAACTTCCTTAATTTCAAGGAAGGCTAAATCTTTCAGAAGTCATTAGTTACAATCCCTACCATTTGGAAAGATCTTAGACAAAAGGAAACTAGAGTTTTCTACACCCCTGGGAAGGTAATAAATATAGAGTATAGCCAATGCTCACGAGGGACTCAATTTTACATAAGAAAGAGAGACAATTTAATACACCATTCAGATGGAGATTTCATACCCAATTCTATATGTCAGTTAGAGATATGGCTCCATAGCCAATTCTATACAGTCAGAGGTACGGTTTCATACTCAATTCTAGACACAATTAGAGGTTTGTACTCACATATTACATCACATGGCTTTTTATATACAACATATAATATGTCTTCATACATAGCATTCACTATACAATGCTCATGCATACTACACATATGCATGGGGGTTTCGACATCCATTCGTATGATGCACAACATGCATAGAGGCCACCAGTACCACATCTACAACTATTTTAAGTTTTTCATTTGTCATTACTTTTTCTGACTTGAGTATCGGAATCTCCCTGCTGGACCTGTTCTAGTGGAATTTTTGTAGGTTTCTCATCCATGAAGAATCGACGAACGTTATTGGCATCAATTCCTTGCTTGAGTTGAAAGAGTAGGTATCTATGGAGACTAAAATCGACTCCAACAATTTTGATTCTTGACTAACAATCCTTCACTATTCTTTCTCAACTCCTATCATTTGGTCATAAATTGTCCGGTCAGCATACGTGTCTTATAGCCAGCGCTGTATTTTTAGCCATGCCAGCATCCACTAGTCACCACATAAGCAAACACTTACTGAATTTTCCAAATTCAACATTTTTCATTATATCATATTGACTTTGAAGAAAATATTAGAAAATATCATATATTATGAAAATATTTAATTTTGTTAGTATATATTATGTATCAAAATCAAATCAATTATTAATATAATTTTAAAAATATTTGATTTTATTTGATTTTATATTTATAATAATTGTTTCTATATTTGTAATGATAAAATTTTTATATAAATCTAATATATTGTAATATTATATTAAAATAATGATTCATTTGAATTTAATATTTTTATATTATTTTTTATTTTTAACATAAGTTATATTTTAATTTTAGGGTAAATTACATTTTTCCCTCCTATGGTTTGGTCAAAATCCACATATTACCCTTAAGGTGAAAAATACACAATTATACCCTTGTGGCTTTTAAAAAATTGAAAAATGACGGAAACAGTTGGAATTTAATGGAGTTTGAAAATTATGCGTGGAAAATATTGAATTGACATACAAAACTAATTTTTTTTTCAAAATTACCCCCAATCTCACATTCTCTCGTATCTTCTCTCTCCTTCCCTCTTCTCTCCTCTCCTCCCCTCTGTGGCTGGTAGCAACCATGGCCACCATCGAAAAGTTCCAAACAAATTCTCTCTCTCTCTCTCTCCCTCTCTCTAGCCCATGAATCCTATTCATTTCTTGAAAAGGGTCTATATCTTTTTTCGAACTCAACAGCATAAAAGAAAAAGAAAATTACACCCAGAAAAAGAAAACACCAAAAAAAAAACACAACAACAAGGAAAAAAAAAACCCCTACACCAGAAAGAGAAAAAAAAGGGAAAAAACCAATTACACCTAGAAGAAGAAAAAAATGGAACAAAAAGCTACACCCAAAAAAAGAACCCTAGATCAAATAATCGCCATTTGACAGATCGAAAGTCCTCTATCCTTTGATTGTTGATGCATCGGGGGAGGATGCTGATTGGTCAATGAATCGGGTAAAACAAAGCCGTCGAATTGAAGGATGACTTATCACCAAATTGCCATCGTGAACAAAAAAGACAACCATGAACGAAGAAGATGATGACCGTGAATGAAGATAGTGAATGAATCGAAGGATGAATCATTCATCATCATTGCCCATTGATTGCAGCAAAACAGCATTCAAAGGTCAGCAAACCCATTGACGGCGACCGTCAGCTTCTTCGACTTTAAAGTTTTTTCCGTTGGTTTGAAGGCAAGAGATTTCGCTTTTGGATCAGGAATTGCAATGATCTTTGGAGGAAACCTCGTATCAGATTCATCATATTCTTCTTCCCTTTCATCTACTCCGTGAGTTGAGGAGGTGGTGGTGGTGGATGAATCATCAATGAGGAAGATGGCTCTTGTGAGGCATGAGAGAGAGAGACACAAGAGTGAGTGATAGTTTTTGTTTTTCCTTCTGGGTGTAGGCTATTTTTTTTTTTAAATGAGGGATATAATGGATATTTTATATGTTTTCATTAGTTTTTTATTAATTTTTCACGATTTTGTTGGTGTAATATTTTTTAAAATTATGGAGATATAACAGTATTTTCTCTTTATTAGAATTTTCGTGACACATACACGTAACAGAAGCAATAAATAAAATTTCAGAATCGTAAAAGTTTGAGTTCGCGATATATCTCAATCGGTGATGCAGAAAATCTTCAGAACTGCAAACTCCCAATGCGAATTTCTCGAAATCGGGATAATAGTCATAATAATCGAACTATCACCGCAATACCACAACGATCCAACCCTTAACCCGGTAATTCATAAACGATCAGAAAACCCTCAATACTAATTGTTCTACTCAACAATTAATTTTTTCTCTCAAAAAGAAATTTTTTCTCTCACAAGAAAAAATAGCATTCTCTCTAAGAAAAAACAATGGGATAAATCTCTTCTCTCTACATGAATTCGTTTCACACCCCAAAAAAAAATTGCTAGAGTCAATTTTCCATTTTTCAAAATGTAACTCCCGCAGGAGTTATCTTTGAGAGAGATTTGGGGAGAGTGGGTAATGGGTAACTACCCATTACCCTTTAATTTAAATTTTAAATGTTTTACCTTTTTGGTAAAACTTACTGCCCCACGTGGGCATCAACCAACATCTCCCATTTGCACACGAGGGCATTTTTACTTCCGTCATAAGATCACAACTCATGCGATCTACCACATCACCCTACAGGGTTTTCATACAGGGTTGGACATCGTGCGACTAGCGAGTACACCTGCAAATAAAGACTTCTCGATGCACCTGTTAGGATGATAGAGTAGTCACCGTTAGTATCAAAAGAAAACTCGCAGTACCCCAGATCCAAGACTGATTGCATCCATTGAGCTACTTTGCTTATCGAAAGTAATCCCCAGATATCGCTCAATTATGTATCCACTATTATGTTCAAATCCTTACATGGATAAACATAAAAGATCGGTCGGTGAATACAAAACAGTGATGCAATATCAATTGGTCTTTCCTTTTCCCAAACTCGAATCTATCGGTCTCAACTCTGCTACTTTCCTAGAACTGTCCCTCAGATTTCAATTTATCTTCTGGACCATCGGTAAACAAACTAAAGTAGCAAACATTGAATCAGAACATCAAGAAACAGCCAAAAGTAATAAAGGCACAAAAGATCCCACCCAATGGATCTCGGGTCTCACACAGTGGGGTTCGGGGATAAATGTTGAGTAATTGTCTCAAATAATATATCTCCTACTATCCCAAGTTGTCTTTTTACACGTGGTATGAAATACGTGCCACAGTGTTGTTCCCCTATCTCTCAAAATGGCATATGTCAAATTTCTCCAAAACTGTATAGGTATAGGGACTCAGTCTACACATAAGACTTTACCCAGAGATCTTAGAGAGAGTACCTCAGAGACAATATCACAAGTCGCAGGTGATATCCGAAATCTCAAACCTGGCTACTCATAGGCAATATGGATGTGGGTACGTCCATGTCAGTCATATCGCATATGACCTCATCCTGAACACGTATCAGGGCGACTTATGTTCTAGTAGGGCCACTCTCAAAGCCTCTTACAGCTAGAAACCGTCTCATTACCGCTCACTCAGAGCCGGAGGTGGTCACTCGTGTAAGAGAGTCGATCTCGCCTACCTGACATATCTATTATCACTTCACAGAATATATATGACAACAAAAGCAAGTGCATTAAATGAAAATATAACACAAAAGTGACTGAATAATACACTATAATCATATATATAGAAAATCGATAAGCATCAATGTCATCAAAAAGTACAAACTGAGAAATGTCAGAAAATACTCAAACCCAATGACTCTCTATGCCCTAGAAATAAGTCTTTAGTGATGGGTTTGGTGAAGGGGTCAGCCACCTTGCTGTGTGTCGAAATGTACTTAATGGTTATTTCACCCTTCTCGATGATGTCTCTAACATAATGGAATCTGGTGTCAATGTGTTTGGTCCTACTATGAAACTTAGGGTCTCGAGTGTAAGCGATAGCGGCCTGATTATCCCAATAAATCATTACTGGCCTTCCACTATCCGCTACAATCCCTAAGTCATCTAGTAGTCTTCGGAGCCAAACACTCTCCTGAACTGCAACTGAACATGCCACGAACTCAGCCTCTATCGTAGATAGAGCAACACAGGTTTGCTTCTTGTTGCTTCAAGAGGTGGCCCCACCATTGAGCAAGAAAGCAAAACCTGATATTGATTTGCGCTTATCCAAATCGCCTCCCCAGTCAGCATCTGACTAGCCCACAAGGTGCAAATCACCTCCTCTGTAACACAAGGAGAAGTTTGCAGTTCCTTTTAGATATCGGAAAATCCTTTTCACTGCTCTCCAGTGACCCCTTCCAGGATTCGCCTAATATTCGCTCACCAGACCAACTGCATAATAAATGTCCGATCTAGTACACAACATTATGTACATTAAACTTCCCACTGCACTGGAGTAAGGTAATTTACTCATTTCCCTTACTTCTTCCTGAGTTTTCGGACACATTTCCAGGCTCAAGCCTTCACCTTTGGCGATCAGAGTATCTATGAGATTACAGTCACTCATCCCAAAACGCTCGAGAATTTTCCTAATGTAGATCTCTTATGAAAGAGCCAACATCTTTTTTGAGCGATCTCTCTGGATCTGAGCTCCGAGGATGAACTCAACTTCACTCATGTCTTTCATGTCAAAGCTGGATGACAACCAGGCTTTGATGGTCATTAAATACTGAATGTCGTTCCCAGCCAACATTATGTCATCCACATATAACGACAGGATCATAAAAGAGTTATTGGACCGAATTAGATAGATACAATGATCCTCCTCGACCATCGTAAAACCGTAAGATATCACCTCCTCGTGAAATCTTAGGTACCACTGCCTAGATGACTGCTTTAGGTCGTATATCGACTTCCGAAGTCGACAGACCTTGTCCTCTTGACCTACTAGAGCGAACCCCGGGGGCTGTTCCATGTAGATCTCCCCATCCAGGCTCCCGTTAAGGAAAGCGGTCTTAACGTCCATCTGGTGTAACTCTAGATCCATACTAGCGACAATCGCAAAAAATAAACAGATCGAAGTAAACTTGACTAATGGGGAGAAAGTCTCCTCATAGTCAATGTCCTTAGTCTGCGTATAACCCTTGGCTACCAGACGGGCCTTGTACCTCTCAATCGATCCGTCAGCATTTCTTTTAATCTTGAGAACCCACTTGTTCCCAATGACCTTTCTATCCTTAGGCAAGTCAACTAGCTCCCAGTCTTCGTTGACTCTCATTGATTCCATTTCCTCGTGTATGGCCTATAACCATTGGTCCTTTGCTGAACCCTCGAGAGACTCCTGTACAGTCCTCGGCTCTCCATCGTCCTCGGGAGTCACAATGAGGATCTCATCCTCAATCGGGAAATGGCGACAAGACACTTGTCCCCGACTACTCCTACGAGGAGAGAGAGCCATCACACCTTCGGATGGACCGCTCCCACTAACACCAAGATCCGTAATAGGGTCTTGAGTCCCGCTGCTGGGCTCGGCTGAGCCATTAGACTCATCCATCTCATAAAAGGTGAAGTCTCGATCGATTTCTCCTCTCTTAGGGAAATCACTCTCTAGAAAAGTGACATCATAAGACTCTATCTCAGTGACAGTGTCGTCCATATGTTCTCCTAGAAACACATGTCCCTTGGACTGTTAAGAGTATCTAATAAAGATACACTTCTTTCCTCGCGGGCCTAACTTACCGTACTGATGCGAGGAATCATGAACATACGCGGTGCAACCCCATGGCCTCAAGTGGCTAAGGTCAGGCTGTCTCCCTGTCCAAAACTCTTATGGTGTGCTGACTACGGATTTCGTCGGAACACGGTTAAGGACGTAGATTGCAGTCAATAATGCATCCCCCCAATGGGAGATAGGTAAGTTGGCCTGTGCCATCATCGACCTCACTATCTCCAACAGAATACTATTCCTTCTCTCGGCTACTCCGTTCTGCTGAGGAGTAGCAGGAATAGTCAACTGTCTAGTAATGCCTCTATCAAAACAGAGCTCTTTGAACTGCTCAGACAGATACTTGCGCCCCCGATCGGTTCTGAAAGTTTTCACCCTCATGTCTAGCTGATTTTCAACCTCGCTAATAAACCTCTTGAAACACTCTAGTGCATCAAGCTTGTGCGAGATCAGGTAGACGTAACCGAAACTCGTGTAGTCATCTATGAACGTAATAAAATACATGGCTCCGTTTTGGGCTCTCACATTCATGGGTCCGTAAATATCGGAATGGACCAATTGCAATGGAGTCCCAGCTCTCATTGCTTTCCCAAATGGTTTTCTAGTAGTTTTGCCCGTAAGGCAAAACTCACACATGGGTAATTGGACCTTGGTTAGCGGGCCCAAAAAACCACTCGTAGCTAACCGGGTTATCCTCTTTTGCCCTATGTGGTCAAGCCTACTATGCCATACATTCACACCATTCACTACACTATTAGATGTAAAAGCAATAGTAGAAGAATAATAAATTTCACAAAAGGAAATCATTTCCAATACATAAAGTCCCTCATGGACTAAACCGGAATATATCAAAGTACTGTCACAAGAAATGGAAACTCTAGAGTTTCCCAAAAGTACAGAATATCCTAACAAATCCAAACACCGGACAGATACTAGATTCCGCCTAATCTCAGGAGCATACAAAACGTCATGAAGATATAAGACTTGGTCACTTCGTAGCAATAGCTTGCAAGTGCCAATCCCCTTCACTTCAATAAATACTTCATTCCCCATGTATAGCCTCCTCACCTGGGGACTCAAACGGCGGAACTTCACGTATGCGCTCTTGTCGTGAGCTACATGGTCCGTGGCTCCTGAGTCTACAATCCACAAAGGAGAAGAGTTAGCGAGCATCACACTAGATGACATGTAACTCAAACCATGTAAAGAAGAAGGACTTACCTTTCGTTCGCCACACTCGCGTGCGAAATGCCCAGTCTTGCCACACACGTAGCATTGGACCTTGCTCTTATCGATCTTATTCTTTTTGCGTTTCTGTCCTCTGTCGTTGGTCTTGACAGATTGTTTCTTCTTGCCTTGGCTCTTGGCATTCTTCTCATGCTTGCGCCATTTGCGCTTTACTCCTCGAGAGCTCTTACTCGACTCCGCAATGTTAGCATGAGCAGAAGAAGACCTAGCCACCTCCCGACACTCCTCATCGAGCTCACAATGCCTACTCACGTCCATGAAAGTACGAATACTCTTGGTATGCGTGAGATAGGTCTTAACCACATCCCAGGAGTCAGGCAAGGACTGGATCACACTTAGTACCTAAAACTTATCAGACATCGGCTCCCCAATATTCTTCAGAGAGGCGATCATACTCGACATATGCATTAAATGTTGTTTCATGGTATGATCGTGCCTCTTCTTATAAGTGATGAATTTATAGGTCAGCATCCTCAACTTAGGAGCTGACGGGGCGCCATAGTGCTCTTTCAGAGCATGCCAGATCGACTATGCAGTAGGATACTACTCGTAGATCGGAATCAGCTCATCGTGCATGCTGCTAAGAAGGATCACCCTCACTTGGCCATCCTTTTTTTTCCAAGCACGATACACCTCCTGATCCCGTCACGCTTGTGCTGTAGTACCCTCCCCGGGGTCCACCATCTCGTTTTTAAGAACTTCCCCGAGCTCTTGTTTCTCGAAAACAAACTAAACCTTCCTGTACCAAATGTCATAATTGTCACCGTTCAGCTTGTCTCCCTTTACGAGATCTAGAACGACAGTCTTCGTTGCAGCCATGTCTTTGTCACACAGAAAAAGAGACATTAGTGACAAATTGATACTTAATTCATAATTTTATGTACCCTACGAATCACCAATACCAAGATGACTCGAATACAGATCCAAAGTGAGCGTATGAGTCAACGGACACCATACACCACAATCCGGGATTGCATCTCACCATTCGGAATAGGATTCGGTACATAAAAACCCACAAATAGTCACTTTTTATCACAAAACCCTAAAAATCAGAAAATTCCAATTTTAGGACGACCTATGCCCTACCGGGAGGGTTTACACGCCACCAGGACCCCGCCAGCGCGTCTCATGCGCCGGGAAGGCACCTGGGCGCGTGCAGGACGCGCAGCGCGTCAGGCACGCGCCCGGTGCATGTCCGCAGATGCGCCTGAGGCGCGGGCGCGCAGGCGACGCGCCTGCACACGCACTGCCCATGTTCCTAGGCCGGATTCGGATCCGGATGCGGGTCGGGATCCGGAACCCGATCCGGATCCCCGGTTCGGGTCGGGTCTGAACTGGTTCAGGTCTTACCCGGCCAGACTCGACATCTCACGTGCCTACACACGCGTGAATTGCACGCGCCTGGGCGCTGTGCTCCGACGCGCCTTTCTTGCGCGTGTGGTGCACGCGCCCGCCTGCTGGGTGACACGCGCCTCCTCGCGCGTGTCTCGCACGCGCTTGCTTCTTCTTCGCCCAAATGTATGCAATTTGGGTTTCTTCGACCCATTTTCTGGAAATCTCACGTTCTGATACAGAATACATGTAATATATATATCAAAATGTAGATCTAATAGAGGCAAATACAGATCTACCATTTTTATGAACCGATTTGATCTAAATCTCGCCAAATTTGGGGTTGAATGGTTCGGTCACTATTCACGGCCGAATGCTTCAACCCGAATTTTCTTGGCCTAAACGTGCTCAGAAAATTACGAAAAAATTATTTTCGTATTTTATGTGATATGGGTAACACAATGGTATAATTGGATTCACGAAACTCATCCGTGATCCGGACCCCAAATTTTATATCCTATATTTTTATACCCAAATTTTATTCCAAAAAATTATTTAAAATATTTTTAACATGCTCTGATACCAATGTTAGAATTTTCGTGACACATACATACAGCGAAAGCAATAAATAAAATTTCAGAATCGTAAAATTTTGAGTTCACGATATATCTCAATCGGTGATGCAGAAAATTTTCAGAACTGCGAACTCCCAATGTGAATTTCTCGAAATCGGGATGATAGTCACAATAATCGAACTATCATTGCAATACCACAACGATCTAACCCTTAACCCGGTGATTCGTAAACGATCAGAAAACACTCAATATTAATTATTTTACTTAACAATTAATTTTTTCTCTCAAAAAACATTTTTTTCTCTCACAAGAAAAAATAGCGTTCTCTTTATTTTTCTCTCTAAAAAAAACATTGGGATAAATCTCTTCTCTCTACGTGAATTCGTTTCACACCCCAAAAATAAATTGTTAGAGTCAATTTTTTATTTTTTAAAATGTAACCCCCACAGGAATTATCTTTAAGAGAGATTTGAAGAGAGTAGATAATGAATAACTACTCATTACCTTTTAATTTAAATTTTAAATATTTTACCTTTTTAATAAAATTTACTGTCGACATCAACTAACACTCTTATATGTAAATTTTGGTCAAACTATAAGAGGATAAGGATAGTTTACCCTAAATTTTATCCATTACCTGTCGTAAAAGTGACCGCTTGCAATTGAGGATCAACTTTACCCACTGCTTTCTAGAGATGAGCATGACACAACCCAAATAGTAAAGATTTTTTAGTAGCTGAGAAACAATTGGTCGGATGTTTTGGGATTGTCAAAGAAGTACGGGTTGAGGGCCCCATGGTTTGGACTTCTGGACTTCAATTGTCAAGGTTCAGCATTTGGAAATTGTCTGCAATTGTCACTTCAATTGTCAAGGTTCAGCATTTGGAAATTGTCTGCAATTGTCACTGTTTGTCTGCGTTCCTGCGTAAAAATCTTATCTTATTGTGATTTCTCTCCCAAATTTACATATCCATATATATATATATATATATATATATATATATATATATATATATATACGGGTTGAGGGCCCCATGGTTTGGACTTCTGGACTTCAATTGTCAAGGTTCAGCATTTGGAAATTGTCTGCAATTGTCACTTCAATTGTCAAGGTTCAGCATTTGGAAATTGTCTGCAATTGTCACTGTTTGTCTGCGTTCCTGCGTAAAAATCTTATCTTATTGTAATTTCTCTCCCAAATTTACATATCCATATATATATATATATATATATATCTCTCCTTACTCCTGAGATGATTTATAAGCCAAGAGAAAAGTACGGTAGTATTTTTGTTGTCGTGATATATAACAATTACAAATGCGCACATCCCCTAAGTTGAAATTGAAAGTATAAATAAGAAGTACGACAATTATTTTTCCTTTTTCATGCCATTAGCTTACTCAAATCTTGCATTTGAGTACTGAATTTCAAATGTAAAAATTCTGATGCCAAATATTAAAATATAAAATATTTAGTTTTGATATATAATGGCAAGATTGAAATTTGAAATTTTTGTTATTCGATTGCGTTCAATTTTAAATAGTTATTTATTTACAATCTCGATATTCATGCTAAGTATTATTGAATATTTGAAAGAGGAAAATTATATAATTAAATGTTTTTTAAGAGAGATAGAGAGTTAACAATTTGATTATTTCTTATAGACAAAAGAGAGAAATTGAAAACTTATATTTTTTTAGAAAGAGAACTGCAATATTTTTTATGAGAATGGAGGATACATTGAAAAATTAAATAGTTTTAAGAGAAAGGAAGTGAGAGAAAAAGGGAAACTGTTATTTCTAAGAAAGAGAATGTAACAGTGAAAATTCGGTATTAAAAAATTTTTATTTAATTTTTTTTCTTATAAAATATTAGAAGAAACTGATTGTAATTTATATTGGACTTGGAAGGTAATACTGAAAATTTTGATATTTGAATTTTCAATTTGTTCTCCCATATAATCTTGAAAGGATTGAATAGTTTGGTGGTGTAAAGTTTTTTTGAGAACTTCGAGTGATTAGGTTCAAATCTCCTTAGATGCATGACCGATGAGATAAGAGGGAGAATTCGACTTGTGTTATTGGTAGGTTGGTTTGTGTTTATAGAAATGTGAGGGACAAGTCCACTTGTTAATGTCAGGGTCGACTTATAGGTTTGTGTCGAGGGTATAGGTTGACTCCTCTCACTGGTGAGTTAGCAGCTAGGTTGCAGACTAAACTTCTGAGGATTGGTTTTGATAGGTCAACTTGCGTAGTTGATAAATCGACCTGGTGTGTTTGTAGAGTAAGTTTCTAAGGCTTAGAATGCACAGGTCGTGTTGTTATAGGTCTGACGCAACTTCAGGTCGACTCATCCCATGGTCAGGTCGATTTGCTTTATTTCAGCATTAGGATTTGTGAGCCCTATATTCCTTAGGTCGACTTGTCTGGGACTCAGGTCGACTTGAGGCTTGAATTTCTAAATTCCAAGTCGACTTGTTCACGAGCAGGTCAACTTGTGCATGTAAATTTTGAGCCTATAGGTTGACTTGTTCATAGTGCAGATAAACTTACCCAGTTTAACTTTAATTGTTCTAGGGGTGTAAAATGACTAAAAAGGACAATCAACCCACTTAAACTCTTAAGTCATAAAGGGCAAAATGGTAACCTACATTCCACTACAAAAAGGCTTGATCAAAGTCCCAATTCATTTCTCCTTCTCTTTATTCGCAAATCGTCCTCTCTCGTTTATCTCACTGTCTCTCTTCCTCCCTTGCAATCGATCCATCTCTTCCAAAACCCATAGATTTGGGTCTCTAACCCTCAAGCAAGCATGTAAAAGACCAAATATAGAGAGAAAACTAGGTTTTCTTGTGAGGAAAAATCTAAGGTTTTGAGGTGTTTCGACTTGAAGACGAAATTGACAACCGTAAAAGAGGTAATAATTTTCTCGCATCCTAGATTTGAATTTAATTTGCTTATTTTTAAGATTTAGATTGAGATTTGAAGAAAATGAAATTGGGGATTTGGGTTGAGATTTGAATTTAATTTGCTTGTTCACGAGTAGGTCAACTAATGGATTGTGATTGATGGAAATAGAACATAGATTTGTGAATTGTTGGAAATTAGGGTTGGAATGAAATAACCCTAGTACCACAATTGATTGAATAATTATTTGGTATTTATTGTCTTAGGTATAAGGCATTTGGATTCAAGTAGGAATTGAACATCATTGTGGGTTTGATTTGGAAGTGTTCACTTTTTCAAGAGATAAGTGGATGCTTGCTTATAGTTTTAAATGAGAAAATGATTTGTATTGATTTTATAAATAATTTTAAAATTGGTTTCAAATTGCTTTATTATTGTAGAATGTCCTAAAAGAGGATTTGGAATGAAATATGCATCCAGGTGTTAAATTAAAATTAATGTGCCATATTGATTGATCTATATTGAATATGTTGACTTGAACTCATGACTTGAAAAATGTTTGAATGATTGTTAGCACATTTTGATATATGCTGTGATAATTGCGAAATGATGTTGTATGTAGATTAATGGTCATAGTTATTCCCTTCACAATGTGAAGCATGATGGGTCGACGTATTTAGGCATTTATTTGATTGAGGAGGTAGTCATGCCCGAGAGGTGCCTCCAAAATTCTCCATTTGAACTAGCCTAGTAGCACCCCAGAGGAGGCCCGAGCCAACGCTAAGGTTGAGGCATTTTATGAATCGAAACAAGTATGAAAACCCTGGACCATTTCACTCTTGGTCGCAGTAAATCATTGTTGAGAGCTGTAATTTTTTTAACAACCTCATGACTTTGGAAAACATAGAAATATCATTGATGCTTATAATTTGTTCTTTATGATTTATTGAATCTTATTTGAACAACTTGAAGTTTGATTATGAACTCTTGTTTTCAATGGATACCATGATATGAATTTTGAGTTAAATGTTTGACATATCCACGATCATCACTCATTTATTCTTATAACATGTTATGCACTCACTGGATATAATATACACTCACCCCTCCTTATTGCATTTTTACAGAAGAAGTTTAATTGATACTTATGGTTGTTTAGTGCCAAATTTGGGGTGATTACCTCCACTGACTTCTTTTTGGTATAGAACTTGCTTTGTTCTTTTTGAGGTATCGATAGATAGATCCGAGAAGGGTATTCTTGTACAAAACTTACTTGTATCCGAAAAGGGATTTGTTTTATAGATTAGATAAGACTTGAATGGCTGTGTTAGCCTATGATTTGATCTAAAATTTTGAATGCCCTTCGGTACCTTGGAACATAGGGTGGGATTCACACATGTTTTAGGATAATGCGGTAGTGTCGCATGCTAGAACCTGTAGATCGGGACGTGATAATTTTATTGATATCAGAGTTTAGACTCTTGATTTATGAATGTTTTAAAACATTTTGAAAAGGGTTCCCAAATATTTTAAAGATTTTCAATTGTTTCAAAACTATTTTGAAAAACTCGATATTGAAAGTGTTCCAAGTGATTTTAAAACGCCTCTTATGGGTCCTAAGGAGTTAGAAATATTATTTTAGGGGGTTAAGTAATTATTTTTCACTCAACCTTGTATGCTAAACATTGTTCTCTTTTGCATAACTATGGCTCTTTGAAAAAGAATGAGGAATCCGAATGAGATTCTTGGGACTCCACCTCCTTTACCCGAGGTCATATCATCTTCACATCCACCTCCTTTGTTGTCGACACACCCAGCTCCTCCAATTGGGATTCCTACTCTTCTCATAGCCACTCTCCAACAAATGATAGAGTTGTGGAATACCTATGGAATATAGTTCCAAGCTGCACACCGAGTGCCCCGATAACACCACCTCCTCTTTTAGTTGTTGCATTAATTGACTGTCCTACCTTTGAGTTGTCAAAGTTGATCAAAGAGGCAATGAAACTTGGATGTGAGACATTATCGGGCATGTATTATGTCTCAGTGGCCAAGAACTGGATTGATCGAATTCAGAAGACCATTACTAACATGAGGTTGGATGACGAGATGAAATTATGAATGGTCATGAACCTATTGGATAAGGGTACACGAACTTGGTAGAAGAACGTGAAGGGTAGGAATTCTACTCCTCTTGGGTAGAGTTCCTTAAGTTTTTTGAAGAAAACTTATACACACAATTCTATAAAGATCAAAAAAGGGAATCAAATTCGAGTGGAGTGACAAATGTGAAGAGAGCTTTCAAGAACTCAAAAAGAGACTCACATCTAGACTCATCCTTGCCCTCCCCAATAGTGGTGATGACTATGTGGTTCATAGTGATGCCAATAAGTAAGAGTTAGGATGTGTTTTAATGCAAGGTCATAGAGTGATCGCCTGTGCCTCTCGACAACTAAAGGAACATGAGTTGAACTATCCCATCCATGACCTAGAGTTAACTGGCATTATTTTCACCTTGATGATTTGGTAACATTATATATATGGAGTCACATGCAGGATTTTCACCGATCACAAAAGTCTCAAGTACTTGTTCACTTAGAAGGAGATAAACTTGAGGCAATAATGATGATTGGAGCTAATTAAAGACTATGACCTAGTGATTGACTATCATCCGGGTAAATCAAATGTGGTCGTAGATATTTTAAGTTACAAGTCTTCTTCTTTAGCACCTTATTGGAGTTCTTATCTCATGTTTTGTAGGACTCTGTACACTTGAGTCGAGTTGGCCAATGGTAAGCATGGTGCACTTTTGGCTAAATTTGAAATGCGACCAACATTAGTAGATCATATTCAAGAACTCCAAGCAACTTATGACAAGCTAAAGGGCATTGTAGAGAAGGTTCACAAGTGCAAAGGTGGTGAATTCAGAATCAGGGATGACGAGATAGTTATGTACGGTAAATGGATTTGTGTTCCCAATAATAATGATTTTCAGAAAGATATCCTCAATGAGGCACACTCTTCAGCTTATGTGATGGTTCCGGGAGTACAAAGATGTACCGAACCATTGAGAAAATTTATTGGTGGTTGGGATTGAAGTGGAAGATAGCTGATTTTGTGGCTAAGTGCCTTGTGTGCTAACAAATTAAGGTCGAACATTAGAAACTGGCCGGATTTTGTGATAAGATTGCTACATACTCTAAGCTGTTATAATGCTATTTGGGTGATAGTAAATCAACTCATCAAATTAGCACATTTTTTTTTTCAATTCAGAACACCTACTCTTTAGAGAGATTGACCAAACTATATATTGATGAGATCATGAGCCTCCACAGAGTGCTTTCCATCCCCAAAGTGATGGGCAATCCAAGCACTCCATTCAGACCTTGGAAGACATGTTGAGAGCATGTGTTATGGAATTCCAAGGAAGTTGGAGTTGGTACTTTTTGTTGTTAGAGTTCACCTATAATAACAGTTATTAGGTGAGTACTGAGATACCACCATACAAAGAAATTATACGGAAGGAAGTGTAGAACTCTAATATGTTGGGATTAAGTTTGAGAATAGAAGATTGAAAATATGGAGTTGATTGAAACTACAATGGAAAAAGTAAAGGTAATATGGGAAAAGATGAAGGCAGCTCTAGATCAAAAAAGAGTTATGCTAATAAAAGGAGACGACCTCTAGAGTTCAATGTAGGAGACATAGTATTCTTGAAGATATCATCTTGGAAGGGTGTGATCCGGATCTAAAAATGAAGTAAATTGAATTCTCGGTATATTGGCCCTTTCAAGATTCTCAAGAGGATAGGAAAAGTAACATATTGGTTAGAATTACCTCTAGATTTGGAGAAAATCCAAGATATATTCCATGTTTCAATATTAAAGAAATATTTGTTGGATCATTCGCATATTTTAGAGACTCCACCGTTTGAGCTCAGGGAAGACTTGAGTTTTGAAATTCGACCTGTAGCAATTCTTAGTCACCAAATCTAGAGATTACTGAACAAACAAATCCCTATTGTTAAAGTCAATGGAAAGACGATAGGGTTTTAGG
This sequence comes from Dillenia turbinata, assembly GCA_037126225.1. NCBI lineage: Eukaryota > Viridiplantae > Streptophyta > Magnoliopsida > Dilleniales > Dilleniaceae > Dillenia > Dillenia turbinata. The sequence goes on from JBAMMX010000021.1 coordinate 16,064,045, forward strand.
AGCTCGAGGATTCAATGTGGAAACAACACCTCCAACTTTTTGATGTATAAGTTTCTTTTAAATTTTGAGAACGAAATTTCTTTTTAGGGGGATAAGTGCTGTTATACCAAAAATTCGGTATTAGGAAATTTTTGTTTAATTTTTTTCCTTGTAAAATAATGGGAGAAATTAGTTGTAATTGGTTTTGGACTTGGAAGGTAATACTGAAAATTCGGTGTTTGAATTTTCAATTATTCTCCCATATGATCTTAAAAAGATTAAATGGCTTGGTGGTGTAAAGTTTCTTTTCAGAACTTTGAGTGGTTGGTTTTAAATCTCCTTGAATGTATGATCGAGAGCGTATTCCCATTTACAAAGTTTGTGTTTATGAGATGTGAGGAACAAGTTAACTTGTGTTATTGGTAGGTTGGCTTTTGTTAATGGAAATGTAGAGGACAAATCCACTTGTTAATGTCTGAGTCAACTTATAGGTTTGTGTCGAGGGTATAGGTCAACTCGTGTTACTAGCGAGTCGACTTAACTAGCCTACAAATTGAACTTCTGAGGTTTGGTTTTGACAGGTCAACTTGCACAGCTGATAAGTCAACTTGGAGAGTTCGCAGAGTAAGTTTCTGAGGTTTAGAATGCACCGGTCAACTCATTATAGGTCTGAATAGACTTAACATTTGGGTTACAATGAAGTCAGGTCGACTCATCCCAGGGTTAGGTCAACTTGCTTCATTTCAGCATTATGATTTCTGAGCCCTGTATTCCTCAGCTTGACTTGTCCATAACTTAAGTCGACTTGAGGTTTGGATTTCTGAATTCCAGGTCGACTTGTTCACGAGTAGGTTGACTTGTGCATGCAAATTTTGAGCTTACAGGTTGTCCATGCAAATTTTGAACTTACAAGTCGACTTGCCCATGGCATATGTTGACATGCCCAATTTAACTTCAATTATTCTAAGGGTGTAATATGACCAAAAAGGACAACCAACCCCTCTTAAACCCTTAAGTCATAAAGGGCAAAATGGTAACTATACCTTCCACTACGAAAAGGATTGATCAAAACCCCAATTCATTTCTCCTTCTCTTTATTCGTGAACACTCTCTCTTGTCCTCTCTTGTTCATCTCACTCTTTCTCTTCCTCCCTTGCAATCGATCCATCTCCTCCAAAACCTATAGTTTGGGTCTCTAACCCTCAATCAAGCATGTAGGAGACCAAAGATAGAGAGAAAACTAGATTTCCTAGTGAGAGAAAATATAGAGTTTTGAGGTGCTTTGACTTGGAGACGAAATTGACAACCCAAATAGAGGTTATAATTTCTATCATCCTAGATTTGAGTTTAATTTGCTTATTTTTTAGATTTAGGTTGAGATTTGAAGAAGGTGAACTTGGGGATTTAGGATTAGGGTTTATGAATGTTGTGATTTGGGAAAAATCGTGAATGATAATGGCATATTGATACTAATGGATTGTGATTGGTGGAAATGGAACATAAGTTTGTGAATTGTTTGAAATTAGGGTTTGAACTAGGTTGGAGAGAACCGAAATAACCCAAGTACCACAATTGATCAAATGATTATTTGATATTTGTTGTCTTAAGCATTTGGATTCAAGTAGAAATTGAACATCACTGTGGGTTTGATTTGGGAGTGTTTATTCTTTCAGGAGGTGAGTGGATACATGATTATAGTTTTAAATGAAAAAATGATTTGTATTGATTTTATAAATGTTTTTAAAATTGGTTTTCAAAATTCTTGATAATTGTGAAATGTCCCGATATGGGGATTTGGAATGAAATATGCATTCATGTGTTAAATTGAAATTAATGCCATGTTGATTGATCTAATTGAACATATTGACATTGAGCTCATGACTTAAAAAGTTTTTGAATAATTGTTAGCACATTTTGATATATGTTGCAATAATCACGAAATGGTACCATATGTATGATTAATGACTATAGTCATTCGTTCCTCAGTATGGAGCCTGATGGGGCGATGTAGTTTGGTGTTTATTTGATTGACGAGGTAGTTACGTTCAAGAGGTACCTCCAAAGTCCTCCGTTCGGACTTACCTGGTAACACCCTAGGAGAGGCCCGAGCCAACACCAAAGTTGGGATATTTTGTGAATTAGAATGAGCATGAAAAGCCTTGGTAGTTTCGCCCTTAGTCGCGATAAATCAATGTCAAGAAAATAATTTTTTGACAACCGCATAACTTTAAAAAACACAGAAATATCATTGGATGCATATAATTTGTTCTCAATGATTTATTGAACCTTATTTGGATAACTTAATGTTTGATTATGAACCTTTGTTTTCAATAGATACAATGATATGAATTTTGAGTTAAATGTTTGACATATCTACAATTGTCACTCATTTATTCTCATAACATGTTATGCACTTATTGGGTATAGTATATACTCACCCCTCTTGATTTGATTTTTACAAAGAAAGTTTAATTGATACTCATGGTTGTTTAGTGCCAGATTTGGGGTGATTACCTTCACGAACTTCTTTTCAGTATAGATCTTATTCTATTCTTTTTGAAGTATCGATAGATGGACAGGATGGGGAGATATGGTTAGGTGTTTATTTGACTGAGGAGTTAGTTGCACTCGAGAGGTGCCTCCGAAGTCCTCTGTTCGGACTAGCCTGGTAGAACTCAAAGTCTAGGAGGAAAATATTATAATTTTGTAATTATGGGTATCTATTCTAGGTATACTTGAGTGATATTTTTGACAAAGAAGGAAGAAGTTAATCTTTTTATAAAATTTTGTAAAAGGGTAAAAAATGAAAAAGGGTGCCATGTCTTGAGGATTAAAAGTGATAATGGTAAAGAATTTGAAAATAGAATCAAGTAGGAGTTTTGTGAGGAACATGGAATAGAATATAATTTTTCAGTACCTAGAACTCCACAACAAAATGGAGTTATGGAAATGAAAAATAGAACTTTAAAAGAAATGGCAAGAACCATGTTATGTGAACATAGCTTACCTAAATATTTTTGGACTAAGGCAATTAACACGACATGCTATATATTAAATAGGGCCTCAATTAGACCTATCCTTAACAAAACTCCTTATGAGCTATTCAAAGGTAGAAAACCTAAGATAAACTATTTTCATATCTTTGGATACAAATGTTTTATCCTCAATAATGCGAAGGACAATCTAGGCAAATTTGATGCAAAAACCGATGAAGAAATTTTTTTAGGATACTCAATTTCTAATAGAGCCTATAGAGTATACAATAAACGAACAATGACAGTTGAAGAATCAATTCATGTTAAATTTGATGAATATGAGTATCATAAGAAATATGCTGTAGATAAGGAAGATGATGAAATAAATATATTTGATCAGCAAACTCAAAAGATAGAGCATCATGAGGATTTAGAGGAAACTAAGGTAGAAAATGACCTTAAGAATGAGGAAAAAATACCTAAAGATGAATTGCCCAATCCACAAGAAGAACCTAAATATTCTAATTTGAGGAAAAGTGTGAACATTGAGGATGTAATCGAAGAGTTAGATGAAGGAGTTAAAACAAGATCAGCTCTACAAAATCAATGTGAGTTCATAGCATTTATCTCCCAAATAGAGTCTAAAAATGTTAGTGAAACTCTTGATGATAAGATTTGAATATTAACAATACAAGAGGAATTAAATCAATTTACAAGAAACAATGTTTAGGAGTTAGTCCTTAGATCCAAAGATCAATCCATAATAGGCACTAAATGGGTGTTTAGGAACAAATTAGATGAAAATGGTTAATCACTAGAAATAAAGCAAGACTAGTAGCTAAAGGGTATAGTCAAGAAGAATGGATAAATTATGATAAAACATATGCCTCAGTAAGTAGATTCGAAGCAATTAGGATGCTATTGGCTTTTGTTTGTTTTATGGACTTTAAGTTATATCAAATAGATGTAAAATGTGTATTCCTAAATAGAATCATAGATGAACTAGTTTATGTAGAACAACCACCTGGATTTGAAGATCCAAAATTACCTAATCATGTGTGTAAATTGAACAAAACCTTATACGACAAGCTCCAAGAACTTGGTATGAGAGACTTAACACATTCCTAATTGAAAATGAATTTGAGAGAGGAAATGTTGACACAACCTTATTAAGAGAAAAGGCAAAGAGATATTGATAGTCCAAATCTACGTGGATTACATAATATTTGAAGCAACCAATGAGGAACTTTGCCAAGAATTTGCTAAGTCAGTACATGCTGAATTTGAGATGAACATGATGGATGAATTAAACTATTTCCTAGGTTTGCAAATTAAACAAACACACAAAAGAATATTTATAAATCAATTTAAATTTGCAAAGGAATTAGTTAAAAAGTTTGGATTCAGTGAAGCCAAAGGGTACGCCACATCTATAAGCACATCAATTAAATTAGACAAAGATGAAAAAGGAAAGGAAGTATGCCAAAAGTTATATAGGAGTATGATTGGTTCTCTATTATACTTGACTGCACTAGACCAAACATTTTATATAGTGTATGCTTATGTGCTAGGTTCCAATCTAATACTAAGGAGTCTCATTTAGCTACAATCAAAAGGATTTTAAGATATTTGAAAGATACATGCAATCAAGAATTGTGGTATGATAAAAATTCATTATTTGATTTGCAAGGATATTCGGATGTTAACTTTAATGATTGTAGATTAGATAGAAAGAGTACAAGTGAAAGTTGTCAATTCTATGGAAGTATGCTAGTGTCATGGCCCTCTAGGAAGCAAAAAAGTGTTGCTACCTTAACTACTGAAGCAGAATATGTGGCAGCTGACAATGTTGTGCATAAATTTTGTAAATTAAACATCAACTTAAAGATTATGGACTAAATTTAGAAAATATACCTACCAAAATAGACAATACTAGTGCTATCAATTTAACCAAAAATTGAGTCCATCACTCTAAGACTAAGCACATTTAGGTTAGACATCATTTCATTAGGGATCATGTTCTTAAGAAGGATATAATTCTACAGTAAGTAGAAACTAAAAAACAAATAGCTAATATGTTCACCAAACCATTGGACAAAGAAAGATTTTGTAATCTAAGAAGGGAATTGGGGATGATGGATTAGATTCACAAAGTTTAGATGATTAAAATTGAACAAAATGCATGCTTAAAGCATTTAGGCAAGATTATAGATGACTACTTTGAGAAATTTCAGAAATCTAATACAGAATATCATTTTTCAAGAAATCAAGCCGACTCATTAAGTAGAAGAGTTGACTTACAACTTGATCCAAAAGAAAATTGTGTGTATAAGTCAATCTATGAAATGAGTAAGTCAACTTGAAATAACAAAGGACAACTCACGGATAGAATGAGTCAACCATAAATTGTGATACAAAAGGTAAGTTAACTTGTATAAGAAATAAGTTGACCTATTAATTTCAAGTCTCAGAATTGAATTATGAAAATACTAATCAAGTGACTTGTCAATACAACAAGTCGAATCATGAACATCATGGCTAAAAAGAGTGTTTTGTAAAACTAATCAAGTCGACTTAGAGAAACTATAAGTCGACTTATGTAATAACACTTGAAAACTCAAGACCACACAATCAAAGTTGACTTAAAATATTCAAGACACAGAAAGGGATTCTGTAAAATTAAACAAGTTGACTTAACTCAAATGTAAGTTAGCTAGGATGTGTTCAGAATATGATTTCCTTATATCAAGGTGGCTTACAAATCAAAGCAAGCTGGCTTGTGTAAACAGACAAGGTGACTTGTCTCTCGATCAAGTTGACTTATGTGACTCATGACTAAGTAAAAATTCAAAGCTTTGATCCAAAAATTCAATTCCTTCTCACAATAACCCAAATCCGACCCGAACCCAAAACTTAAGGCTTTAAAGGGTTGACTTTTCACTTTCTCTCTCAAAACCTAAAATCGAAACCCAATTTCTCTCTTCCCCTCTCAAACACTCACACGAACCCTAAAAAATTGCTCATTCCCCTCTTTCCTCATTCCAAACCACAAATCACACGAACCCTAAAGACTCGTCCAATCCTCACTTCAATTCTTTCTTTCTCTTTCTCTCTCACTCTCTTTTACAAATCAAGACTCTTGTCTCTCAGTCGAAGGAAACCCTAACACCTCTCTCTCTCTCTCTCAACAATTGCAAAAGAAAAGAAGTTCTCATGGCACCAAAGATGAAGAACCCAACACCATTCAACGAAAGTGAATTTCCTTCAATTGCAATGAGTAAGTCCTTCAACTCCAACTTTTGCTTTCAAAAATTAAATCTAGGGAAACTTATAGACTGGGAATATTTGAAGAAAATTGGGATTCCCTATGAAGAACACTTGAGTAGCATCATACCTAGTGCCTTATTGAACCCCAATGACTGTGTATACAATGACTTAGTTAGAAAATTTTGCAACAATTTGGAAGTTATAGAGGACACAGAGGAGCACACAATAGAGACCCACTATTACTTTACCTCAGGGATAGAATCTAGCATGTTTAGAACACACATCAAAGGAAAGCAAAAAGTGATCACTCCTATGGTCTTGTGCTCTATGTGTAATATGCCTCAGGGATAGAATCTTGCATGTTTTGAGCAGACATCAAAGGAAAGCAAATAGTGATCACTCCTAAGGTCTTATGCTCTATGTGTAATATAGAATGGACATCACAAACTTTTTGTGATTTAAAACGAAATTTAGTTGAATGTGGAAGGATTGTGTTTAAGAATGAAGAATTGAAGGAACTAAAGGATGTAAACACGAATGTTAAGGATTTTGGCATTCATGAACAAATCCTCCATCTCATTATCACACATGTACTCAAACCTAGGGAAGGGAATCACTCAACTATCACCAGAGAAGATCTATGGCTCATGGCTTGCATAATGGACAAGAAAAATCCTGGTTTGCATTACCCAGTCCCTTATTTCATGATAAATGTTGCAAAATCAACTTCTGTCAATTTACCCTACTACTCCTCGATCACCGACACTATAAGCGTGAACAAAATTGACTTGAAAAAGAAAAAAGTCTTAAATTGATCTTGAAACACGATATTGGTAAGGGATATCTAAAGAAAGCAGGATGGGTATATAAGGAAGGGGGCTTGGGAGAGGGAAAATAAGGAAGAGAAACCAGAAAAGCATAGGAAGAGGAAAAGAGATGAAGCTGGACCTAGTGGACCATCTACTAAAGGTCCATCAAATGAAAATAGAGAACAAAATCTTTAAATTATCCCTTCTTTCGGTGATGCACCTACATCTATGCCCTCTTCTTTATCTGAAGTCACCATGGACAATGGTTTGGGGTGCCTTGGTACATATACAAGCTCAACTCCTTAGGATTGAGGATCAAAATGTACGAACTCTAGAGAGACTTGATCAACATGAAGCTTTGGTCAAGGAAAGTCAATCCAAACCTCCAAGCCTTCATTGAAATCTTCGCTGTCTCATCAATCACCTTGTCTGCTGAAACCTACATTTCATTCTAATCTTATCTTATCTTTGACTGTATTTTAATTGAACTTGGTAGCTATGGACCTTTGGACACATTGTTTTGTCTCAAATATTGCTCTAACTATGTGGATGCATAAGGTTACTTAAGTTTATTATTAGTTCAATGACCTCAAATATAATTGTTGCATACATGTTTGGACGTGATTTATGCCTATGATTATCAGGGGTATCCTTTATTAATAGATTAATGACCTTAATCTTGGGCCTTTTTTGCCCATATTATTTAATTTTGCTCAAAACCCCATTTTGTTGATGACAAAAAGGGGGAGAGATAGTTATATGTGTTATGTTGGTATATGAGATAGTTATATATGTTGTATATGTCGGTGTATATATGGTATGTGAATATGTTGTATATATGGTATGTTGCATACATGATGATAAATTTATTATGGTGTATGCGTGGCCCACATAGTATGCATTAAACATGTAGATGGTGAATGTATGTGGTGTACATGCCTGTGTTGGTATATGTAATATATATACCTACTAACTGTAAAATTAAATTGTGTAAAGGCATTGAATTTAGGGGGAGAAAATTGTAAATTAGTACATGCACACTAGTTTAGAAGGAAAATGAGATACTCAAGCTAGGTATAAATGTTTGAAATCTTAAAAGAGGTATAGAATTGGTTGAGGGGGAGTAATTAACAAATTTTCAATCAATTACAACAAATAATTTCAGTAGGGTTTTGTCATCATTAAAAAAGGGAAGATTATTGAGTAAAATAGGTTTTGATAATGATTAGGGATGATTGAAATTGACTGGAGTTGATTAATTGAAGTTTTTAATCAAATTGGAAATTTGTTAAAATTTAAGTAAAATTGAACAAGTCAACCTACCTATTCTATAGGTCGACTTGCACCATCCGAATGTGCAAATTAGACATATCATGTCGATTCTCTCATATGTTAAGTCAACTTGAAAAATGTCAAGCGGGCTTCACTTTAGTTTCTAGTCAACCTAGGTTTGGACCACATTGAGTTGACTTAAGAAATGGCAAGAGGACCAGAGGAATACAGGTCTCAAAACCTCAAGTCTACACATAACCATGTCGACCTATCATGGTGACAAGTCAACCTAAACCTATGGATTATAAAGTAATAAGTCGACTTACAATTGAAGCAAGTCAACAAGTCAAATACACATCTCAGAAACCCAGTCTGTGATATTAACAAGTCGACCTATAAAGAACACAACTCAATCTAAGCAAAAGAACACAATTCAATCTAAGCACTAATATTGAAAATTTGTCTAAGTATGAAAGTTCATGAGTCGACCTAAGAAATCTAACAAGTCGACCTGTCAAATCAAGGTTACAGAAGTTCACCCTGAAATCTAATTGAGTCAACCTATTTAATAAGCTAGTCAACCTGAATTCACGGAGCACTAATACCAAGTCGACCAAACAAAATTAGAAGTCGATTTGATTCATTGTTAAATAGGCACACAAGTCAACTTGGTCACAATGTAAGTTGACTTAAAGAAACAAAGCCACAAAAACCAATGTCTGCAATGTTAGTAAGTCGACCTAAAGCTGGAATAAGTCGACCCAAGGCCATTTTAAGTCGACCAAACAAATTTGTAAGCATACTTATTTTGTGTACAAGTTAACTCATGAATAACGTAAGCAGACTTTCTCCTCACAACATGAACATGTACAAGTTGACCCATCAATTCATGAAGCCAACTTGAGTAGTTTGCACATCACAGAGGAGATTTAACCTGATAATTCAAGAAGTCAACTCAAGTATTTCAAAATCAAAAGCAAGTCGACCCAAAGTTCAATCAAGTCAACCATATGTAAGTAACGTATCTTTGTTTAGAAAAGCTATTTCAAATTAAATAAAATATTCACCAACCTCTACAATGCATTCAATGAACTTCAACAGGAAAATCATTATCTCTTGCTATAAATATGAAGCAACGAGAGTGAAGAACGGTTGCTAGGAAACAATCAAACAAGTCCTATAGCAAATATTCATACTCTGTTTTCAGATTGTTTATCTTTTGCTCTCATCTATACATTAAAGTCTAAAGAGAGTTGCTTCATCTTGTATGTAACACCGACTCTCGGTGTATTCTATAGTGAATTCCATTTCATATATATATGTATATATATATAATGTTTCTACTACTATGTTAATGAATTTTCACTAAAAAAATTTTCCTGGTAAATCAACCTTAGATATTTGACGGTAAAATACAAATCGGATCAATTTTGACTCAAAGAGATTCAAAACCTTAATTTCACATTAAATAAATTTAATTAGGTCTAATATAAGATTTTGGGCCTAGTGTGTAATTATTGAAATTTTAGGGGTCAAATTAGAATTTTTATAAGTCAAAGGACTTGTTAGCAATTAACAAAACTTAAATGAAATGTGACAAGTGTATTCTTGTATTGAACAAGTGTTATAGTGAGGAGGACAAGTGTTGGCCAAATGGAGATGAGAAAGGCAAGGTGGACCAATGAGAATACATGCACATGAAAACCAATGAGAACACATGCAATAGCAAAATGATCCTATGGTTTAGATTAATTGGAGATTTGATCCTAGGGTGGTGAGTTATTAACACAATAATAAAAGAAGAAGGCCTTAGAATGCTTGTTCATTCTTCCCAATTCGTGAGAACAAGGAGAGAGCAAGAGAGGAAGACCAAGAAAGTGAGGTAAGAAATTTTATCCTGTCTCACTTTAAATTTTATTTCTGTCCGTGACTTCATCTCTGTTTTAAGACATCTTCGGGCCAGAATTTGAAAATGTGTTAGTTATATGAATTGTAGATAAAAGTCTTATCTTTCTAACGAGATAAGAATCACCAAAATCAGATGCCTGTGCCAAAAGTTATGGCACTTTTCCTGAAACTCGACATAGAAGTGTCCAGTTTCGAACCTTGACAGTAATGAGTAAAAACGACCCCCCTCCATTCTTAGTCTGAAGAAACACAAAACATAAAAGTTATAGATATACTTTTTTCCTATAACATATAAAAATTTCAGCCATTTCGCACGAGGAAATTGAAAGTTATACAATTTTACTTAAAACTGTGTTGACAGAAACTTTATGTTTCACTAAAACGTATCAGTCTTGTTCATGAATTTTGTTGAACCCCTTCCAGGCATATTTGGATAAAACTCAAAACACGAAAGTTGTATATATACATCTTAGCTATAACATGTTAAAATTTCATTAGACTTTGGTGAGTAGAACGAAATTTATGGCTTCTGCACAAAAACTGGACAGAATCCAAAACTTAAATATGACAGTAACAAAATTAGGCTTACCGGGAATTCTGTGATTTGAATCTGAGGAAGTGTGCAAAATGAAAGTTATAGTGCTATCTCTCAGCTTTAAAATGAGATAATAATCATCTGATTTGGACTAGTATAGCCAAAGTTATAGTCTGTTTTCCATGACTGCGCAGGTAAAAAAAAATCTACAGACTGTTTGTCTCCCTAAGAGTTATTTGAGTTGAACGGAGTGAGCACTTGATTTACACTTTGTGGAGATATTGGGGAGTGTATTATCCTCCCCTAACAGTGAGTGGGACTTGACATCTACTTTTAATTGATACTGTGTTTTAAAAAGTTTTCAAAGGCATGATTTAAAATGGTATGATTGACCTATTTCCTTGAATTTATGAAAATGTTTTGTGATATATGGAGTGTCCCAACTTGTTTATATCGATATGCATCCATGATTTTGACACTTGATGATTGTGCCACACTTTGATATAACCACATGATTTTATGCTTCCATTGCATATTGGCACATGATTTTGACATGTTATGGCTTGAGATTTGGCTTGAGATATGTGATTTGGGCTGGATGCCCCAGTGGATACTGTGATGATGATGATATGCATCCTATGGCATTCCGTAGCTATGAAGGACATTTGGTAGAGGCACCTGTTGTGCCCGGATACGCCTCTGCAGGGGGTATCCGCCAGATTGTCATACATATTGTACGGACAGTCGTCGGTTGAACCACTTCGGGGAGGACCTTGGTAGGTTTAGCACCGGCGGGTTTCCATACACGCTTGATCCTTGATACGTGTGCGATATATATATACAGACTAGTTGGAGTAGTCTGTGGCCAACGTTGGGGTGGAGAGCCTTATTTTATTACTTGCACCATGAAAACCCCCAACGTTGCCCGTCCTTGGCCATGGTTGGCCTTTGCCGGGATATTTTCGGCCGGCTCTACATGATATGACAGACATGCATAATGGATGCATATTTGATTTGATACGTATGTCGTGAATGATTTATTGAGATGTCATAATATTTTTGCATACTATGGATTTATTGGGACATAATTTTGACACTCCTAATTCACCCAAAAATTAATTGTAGCATGTCATCCCCCCGACTTGCTGAGTACCAACCCCCCCTCTCTACGGTACTCACCCCTCACATTCCCCTCCTACAGGTGTAGACTCAGACTGAGAGATTTGTGCGCATTATTATATTGGACATTCTTTGGAGACTACTGGGTCGGGGTATGACTACCCGCTATTCCGCAATGTATTGAGGTTATTGTATCATTTTGAGGAAGTTAGGATGACCATTGTATTTGTTTAAACTGGGATGACTGTATTTATAATTCTTCTTGTCTGTATAAGGTTAACTACTCTCACTTGTTTTAATTTGCATTGAGGCATACATGTATTATTTTTATTTCTTGGGGATCTCTGTGATTTGGAAACCTGGATTTTGTGAATGTCGACAGCCTTACGGTGCTTTGATGTGCGGGACGTGGTTCCCGTGCATTGAGGTGCCGCGGCGGGCTGGTCGCGTGCCCGGCTCGGGTGTGGGTCGGGGCGTGACAGGCCTCGGTTGGTATCAGAGCTCTTGGTTAGAGCTGAGTATGAGAAATTGATTTCGAAAATATCCCCAAGTAAATCTGATTTTGAAAGTCCTCAATGCATGTGAGAGTTACAGTACAGTCATGAAATCCCAGTACATGGTCATAGGCATATGGGTTCATCCATTTTTAGTGGGTTAGATACGGGTCGTATCTAACCTAGTATACCTTATCCATTGGTTCCGATGCCAAGTTGATTTCTTTTAGGGGGTTAGTTATTCCATAACTAACCCTAATTCTTATATATCTGCCTGATTAGTGCCTTTTTCTTCGCAGAAGTATGACGACTAGGCGAGGTACCCACTTCTTACCTATTGAGCCCCCCAGTGTACCAGAGGACGTGTCTTCCTCACACGGTTCTCCTTCAGTGCCTACACCACCGGCCACCACGGCCGCAGATCTACCACTACCGCCACCATTGGATGCCTACCGACAGGTGTTCGAGTGGTACGCTGCCCACGGCATTCAGATGCCACCACCACCACCACCACCACCACCGATGGCCGAGCCAACCCCTATGGCTGTGCCCCGACCAGTCGCACCGGAGCCTTCACCGGTTGTCGATCCATCTGCAGTTTCTAGACCCAGCGATTGTACTTCTTCGACGTTGAGACGGATTCACGAGCTCACCCAGCTCGTGAAGGAGGCGAGACAGCTAGGTTGTACCGAGTTCTCTGGGGTGGGTGATTCCACTGCTGCGAAGCACTGGATTAACCGCACCCGTCGAGTATTGACAGACCTTGGCTTGAGTGAGGAGTTCAGACTCCGAGTGGCCGAGAGATTTTTGGATGGAGATGCCCTCTCGTGGTGGGAGGCAGTTTGTGATGATGCAGCGGAGCCCAGGAGTTGGGAGGATTTTTTGCGGGAGTTCAACCGCAGATATTTTTCAGCATTCTAGCAGAACAGGAAGAGGACGGAGTTCCACCACCTGCGGCAGGGGACTCGGACTGTGACCGAGTATGAGGCCGAGTTGAGGAGACTGGTCGCTTTTGTTCCGGACCTAGCCACACCCAGTCAGTTGAGGTTCAAGTTTGAGGATGGCCTCAACTTGAACATCCGGAGGTATATGACGGTGACCCCTAACTTCTCATTTCCAGAGATAGTAAACTCAGCACTCCGGGCTGAGGAGATCGTCCATGCTGAGGGAAGACAGAGAGAGAGCAGGGAGCAGAGGAGGAAGAGGCTGAGTTTTCTGGGGGCCAGAGTTCGAAGAAGGGGAGGACCTCAGGGTTTCACGGGGACCCTTCTCAGAGGCAGGGATCACAGTCCCAGGGGTTTAGAGCACCAGCCCCGAGTGTCTCCACTCAGACTACAGCCCGACGACACCCTTTTTGTCGTCGATGCGGCAGACATCACCTCTTCGGAGCTTGCGGGGTGACAGTGACTTGCTTCCAGTGTGGGAGACCGGGGCACATCAAGAGCCAGTGCCCTGATCTTGGAGCAGGGGGTCCGGCTGTTTCTATTCAGTCGAGTGCTCCACGAGGGGGACAGCAGGGAGCACCGGCACACTCTACCCCCATAGCCCCACGAGCAGTAGCTGGGAGTAGTATGGCACCAGGACCATCGCGGCAGCAGCCGAGGGCTCAGGCCCGAGGGTACGCGATGACGCAGGAGGATGTGCAGACGAACCCCGATGTCATTATTGGTACTCCCCCTTCTGACTCACACACTTAGAGATTTCCCCTGTACTTTTATTTTGAGACTCATCATAAGCCAAAGCCTTAGAGGCTTGACTATGTTGGTTGTACCTACTTTTGAGATATATATGATGAGCATCTATTTCCACCTTTATCTAAATTGATCTCTTTATTTTCCCCACATTTAGGAACTATGAAGATTTATGGAGTCGACGCCCGTGTCCTTATCGACACCGGGTCAAACTACTCATATGTGAGAGCGTCCTTTGCCCACCTGATGGGTAAGCCTTTGACGCCACTTGGAGAGGAGATATTGGTTTTCACACCTCTTGGTGAACAGCTCTTGAGAGATTCAGTCTATAGAGGGACAGAGGTCATGATTGGAAACACCGTACTTGAGGCATATTTGATCCCTTTGGACTTGACCGATATTGATGCCATCCTTGGCATGGATTGGCTGAGCAGACACAGAGCCTCCGTTGATTTTTTCACTAAGGAGGTTGAGTTCCGGAGATCAGAGGGACTTGCTTTGAGGTTTTCTGGCAAGAGGAGAGTATTTCCTCGTTGTGTTATTTCGGTGATGGAGGCCAGGAGGTTAATACGCCGAGGCTGCACGGCGTACTTGGCCCATGTTGTGGATACTACTATGAAGGAACCGAGGAATGAGGATGTCCCTGTAGTACAGGAGTTTGCAGATGTTTTCCCTGAGGAGCTACCCGGCCTTCCACCGGCTCGGGAGTTTGACTTTGAGATCGACATAGCTCCGGGAACCGCTCCTATATCTATTCCGCCATACAGAATGGCGCCAGCTGAGCTGAGAGAGCTCAAGGTCCAGTTGCAGGAATTACTGGACAAGGGTTTTATCCGTCCGAGCACTTAACCTTGGGGTGCTCCGGTGTTGTTTGTAAAGAAGAAGGACGGAACCCTACGATTGTGCGTGGATTACAGGCAGTTGAATAAGGTGACCATCAAGAACCGGTATCCTCTGCCACGTATTGATGACCTATTTGACCAGCTTCAGGGTGCACGGGTCTTTTCGAAGATCGATTTGCGGTCTGGTTATCACCAGTTACGGATTCGGGCCGAGGACGTGCCCAAGACTGCATTCCGCACTCGCTATGGTCACTTTGAGTTTTTAGTGATGCCGTTTGGGTTGACTAATGCTCCAGCGGCTTTTATGGATTTAATGAACCGGGTCTTCCACGACTACCTGGATCGGTTCGTCATCGTATTTATTGATGACATTCTGGTATACTCACGAAATGATGAGGAGCATGAACAGCACCTGAGGGTGGTCTTACAAACTCTCCGTGAGCAGCAGTTATATGCCAAATTCACCAAGTGTGAATTTTGGCTAAGGGAAATTGGATTTCTGGGCCACGTTGTTTCTGCGGAGGGGATTTTTGTTGATCCACAGAAAGTAGAGGCCATATTGAGGTGGGAGCAGCCACAGACCGTTACTGAGGTCCGGAGTTTTCTTGGACTTGCTGGTTATTATAGACGATTTGTAGAGGGTTTCTCGAGGATTGCTGCTCCACTCTCTCGATTGACGAAGAAAGACGTCAAGTTCTGTTGGGATGATCGCTGTGAGGCGAGTTTTTAGGAACTCAAACAGCGACTGACGTCGGCACCTATCTTGGCTCTCCCTACAAGCAGCAAGGAGTATGTTGTGTACAGTGATGCCAGCCGGCAGGGGCTGGGTTGCGTATTGATGCAGGATGGACGGGTGATCGCTTATGCTTCGAGACAGTTGAAGAAGCATGAGGCGAACTACCCGACTCACGATCTTGAGCTGGCAGCCATAGTCTTCGCACTAAGGATATGGCGGCATTACTTATATGGAGTTACCTGCAGGGTCTTCACAGACCATAAGAGCTTGAAGTATTTATTTACTCAGAGAGAGCTAAACCTGAGACAGAGGAGATGGTTAGAGCTGCTGAAAGACTACGACTTGGTTATTGACTATCATCCGGGTAAGGCAAATGTAGTAGCAGATGCCTTGAGCCGGAAGTCATCTTCTTCTACCACTTCTCAGGCAGCAGAGAGAGCCTACATCTCCTGCTTGGTAGGACTCTGAGCTTTGGGAGTCAGCTTGGCCAGCGATGAGCAGGGTACATTGCTAGCTAGATTTGAGGTGCGGCCTACACTACTTGACCGCATCAGAGAGCTTCAGCGTACCGATGCAGAGCTCCAGACTATTCACGATCGGATCCACCGCGGAGAGGGCGGGGATTTCCGAGTCCGTGCTGATGGACTCGTGGTGTTCAGAGACAGAGTGTGTATCCCAGCTGATGTTGAGCTTCGACGTGCTATCCTTGAGGAGGCACACTCTTCGGCTTATGCTATGCATCCCGGGGGTACAAAGATGTATCGCACCATCAGAGGCAGTTATTGGTGGTCGGGCATGAAGCGGGAGATAGCAGAGTTTGTAGCACGGTGCTTGGTGTGCCAGCAGGTGAAGGCTGAGCACCAGAGACCAGCAGGTATTTTACAGCCGCTTCCCATTCCTGAGTGGAAGTGGGAGCATATTACCATGGATTTTGTGATGGGGTTACCGAGGACATCCACGCAGCATGATGCGATTTGGGTGATTGTCGATCGACTCACCAAATCTGCACACTTTATCCCCATCCGTGGTGACTACTCTTTGGAGGCGCTGGCACGTCTCTATATGGACACCATAGTACGACTTCACGGGGTGCCTATGTCGATTGTTTCAGACAGGGACCTCAGGTTCACGTCTAGGTTCTGGCCCAGGTTGCAGGAGGCATTGGGCACTAGACTGAACTTTAGCACAGCCTATCATCCTCAGACAGATGGCCAGTCAGAGCGTACGATTCAGACACTTGAGGATATGCTTTGGGCTTGTGTTATTGACTTTCATGGTAGCTGGGATCGGCATTTACCACTTGTAGAGTTTGCATATAATAACAGCTACCAGGCAAGTATCGGGATGCCTCCATACGAGGCATTGTATGGGAGGCAATGCCGCACACCTTTATGCTGGGACGAAGTCGGTGAAAGGCACCTCAGCAGTGTGGAGCTTGTTGAGGAGACGAGGGAGAAGGTCAGGATTATCCGACAGAGGATGAGAGCTGCCCAGGATCGACAGAAGGCATATGCAGACCGTAGGCGGCGACCACTGGAGTTTCAGAAGGGAGACATGGTTTTCTTGAGGATCTCACCCGGGAAAGGGGTGATCCGTTTCAGACAGCGGGGCAAGCTGAGCCCCAGGTATATTGGGCCCTTCCGTATTCTTGAGAGGATCGGAAGTGTGGCGTACAGATTGGAGCTGCCAGAGGAGTTGGCACGTATTCACGATGTGTTCCATGTCTCGGTGCTTAGGAGATATATGCCTGACCCTTCTCATGTTTTAGAACCTCCACCAGTTGAGCTACGGGAGGACCTGAGTTTACCTATACAGCCCGTAGCAGTCCTTGACCAGCAGATCCGTAGACTGCGAAGCAAAGATGTCTCATTGATTACCATTTTGTGGCGTAGCGACCAGGTCGAGGAGGAAACTTGGGAACCCGAGGAGACTATGAGGGGACAGTACCCTAATCTATTTACTGAGTAATTTTCCTTTCCCTATATGGTTTTCTTTTAGTTTCGGGGACGAAACTTGTTTTTAGGGGGTTAAAAAAATGTAACACCGACTCTCGGTGTATTCTATAGTGAATTCCATTTCATATATATATGTATATATATATAATGTTTCTACTACTATGTTAATGAATTTTCACTAAAAAAATTTTCCTGGTAAATCAACCTTAGATATTTGACGGTAAAATACAAATCGGATCAATTTTGACTCAAAGAGATTCAAAACCTTAATTTCACATTAAATAAATTTAATTAGGTCTAATATAAGATTTTGGGCCTAGTGTGTAATTATTGAAATTTTAGGGGTCAAATTAGAATTTTTATAAGTCAAAGGACTTGTTAGCAATTAACAAAACTTAAATGAAATGTGACAAGTGTATTCTTGTATTGAACAAGTGTTATAGTGAGGAGGACAAGTGTTGGCCAAATGGAGATGAGAAAGGCAAGGTGGACCAATGAGAACACATGCACATGAAAACCAATGAGAACACATGCAATAGCAAAATGATCCTATGGTTTAGATTAATTGGAGATTTGATCCTAGGGTGGTGAGTTATTAACACAATAATAAAAGAAGAAGGCCTTAGAATGCTTGTTCATTCTTCCCAATTCGTGAGAACAAGGAGAGAGCAAGAGAGGAAGACCAAGAAAGTGAGGTAAGAAATTTTATCCTGTCTCACTTTAAATTTTATTTCTGTCCGTGACTTCATCTCTATTTTAAGACATCTTAGGGCCAGAATTTGAAAATGTGTTAGCTATATTAATTGTAGATAAAAGTCTTATCTTTCCAACGAGATAAGAATCACCAAAATCAGATGCCTGTGCCAAAAGTTATGGCACTTTTCCTGAAACTCGACATAGAAGTGTCCAGTTTCGAACCTTGACAGTAGTGAGTAAAAACGACCCCCCTCCATTCTTAGTTTGAAGAAACACAAAACATGAAAGTTATAGATATACTTTTTTCCTATAACATATAAAAATTTCAGCCATTTCTCACGAGGAAATTGAAAGTTATACAATTTTACTTAAAACTGTGTTGACAGAAACTTTATGTTTCACTAAAACGTATCAGTCTTGTTCATGAATTTTGTTGAACCCCTTCCAGGCATATTTGGATAAAACTCAAAAGACGAAAGTTGTATATCTACATCTTAGCTATAACATGTTAAAATTTCATTCGACTTTGGTGAGTAGAACGAAATTTATGGCTTCTGCACAAAAACTGGACAGAATCCAAAACTTAAATATGACAGTAACAAAATTAGGCTTACCGGGAATTCTGTGATTTGAATCTGAGGAAGTGTGCAAAATGAAAGTTATAGTGCTATCTCTTAGCTTTAAAATGAGATAAGAATCATCGGATTTGGACTAGTATAGACAAAGTTATAGTCTGTTTTCCATGACTGCGCAGGTAAAAAAAAATCTGCAGACTGTTTGTCTCCCTAAGAGTTATTTGAGTTGAACGGAGGGAGCACTTGATTTACACTTTGTGGAGATATTGGGGAGTGTATTATCCTCCCCTAACAGTGAGTGGGACTTGACATCTACTTTTAATTGATACTGTGTTTTAAAAAGTTTTCAAAGGCATGATTTAAAATGGTATGATTGACCTATTTCCTTGAATTTATGAAAATGTTTTGTGATATATGGAGTGTCCCAACTTGTTTATATCGATATGCATCCATGATTTTGACACTTGATGATTGTGCACACTTTGATATAACCACATGATTTTATGCTTCCATTGCATATTGGCACATGATTTTGACATGTTATGGCTTGAGATTTGGCTTGAGATATGTGATTTGGGCTGGATGCCCCAGTGGATACTGTGATGATGATGATATGCTTCCTATGGCATTCCGTAGCTACGAAGGACATTTGGTAGAGGTACCTGTTGTGCCCGGATACGCCTCTGCAGGGGGTATCCGCCAGATTGTCATACATATTGTACGGACAGTCGTCGGTTGAACCACTTCGGGGAGGACCTTGGTAGGTTTAGCACCGGCGGGTTTCCATACACGCTTGATCCTTGATACGTGTGCGATATATATATACAGGCTAGTTGGAGTAGTCTGTGGCCAACGTTAGGGTGGAGAGCCTTATTTTATTACTTGCACCATGAAAACCCCCAACGTTGCCCGTCCTTGGCCATGGTTGGCCTTTGCCGGGATATTTTCGGCCGGCTCTACATGATATGACAGACATGCATAATGGATGCATATTTGATTTGATACGTATGTCGTGAATGATTTATTGAGATGTCATAATATTTTTGCATACTATGGATTTATTGGGACATAATTTTGACACTCCTAATTCACCCAAAAATTAATTGTAGCATGTCATCCCCCGACTTGCTGAGTACCAACCCCCCTCTCTACGGTACTCACCCCTCACATTCCCCTCCTACAGGTGTAGACTCAGACTGAGAGATTTGTGCGCATTATTGTATTGGACATTCTTTGGAGACTACTGGGCCGGGGTATGACTACCCGCTATTCCGCTATGTATTGAGGTTATTGTATCATTTTGAGGAAGTTAGGATGACCATTGTATTTGTTTAAATTGGGATGACTGTATTTATAATTCTTCTTGTCTGTATAAGGTTAACTACTCTCACTTGTTTTAATTTACATTGAGGCATACATGTATTATTTTTATTTCTTGGGGATCTCTGTGATTTGGAAACCTGGATTTTGTGAATGTCGACAGCCTTACGGTGCTTCGATGTGCGGGACGTGGTGCCCGTGCATCGAGGTGCCGCGGCGGGCTGGTCGCGTGCCCGGCTCGGGTGTGGGTCGGGGCGTGACATTGTACACCCGAACAAATTGTATTTGTTGGAAAAGATTAGAATATAGCTTATGATCTTGAGTTTGTAAATCTAAGAGAGAGTTCTTAAGTGGAGTTTACTTGCTTTAGGGAAAGGCAAGTGAGAGTGTTTGGAAAACACACTTGTAAGGTTGATTAGCACCCGTGAAGCTAATATGTAAATCATTATTAGCACAGTGGATTAGAAAAGTGGATGTGCACCAAAAAGGTAAAACTACTATAAATTATTCGTGTCCACTGTTTTCTTCATTTCTTTTTTTGACTCCTATTTGCTTAAATCAATTTTCTTTTAAACTCCAAAAAGAGCCATAGTTATTTAAATAACCTATTCACCCCCTAGGCTATTACATTTAAAGTCAACACTAGCAAATTTTTGTGGACTTGTGACTAAGAGTTCAAGGTTTTGCCCACTCAGTCATAATGATTGGCACAAAATCCCCACTGCATCAAAAGAACAAATGAAATCATTGATAAAGATACTTTTCCTGAAAGCTTTCTTTATAATTGTTGCAACATATTCTCAGCTTAATTTGTTGTTCTGCAGCAGATATTTGTATATGATACTGACAATGAGGCCGCTACTGATAAATTTGTCATCAAATATATTTCAACAAAATATAGAGAGTATAATCATAATATGATAAGACAATATTATGACAATAACAAAACAATTAAGGAGGTTTCATAAAATATTCCAAAAGGTCATACCCGTCCTGAAAGGAAAGCACTAGTTTCACGTTGGCATTCAAAGCATGGACATGTAAGAACATCTTTAGAGAGATACCATATTATTTACTCAGATATCATTACAGAACAATTAGAAGTAGGAAAATGAAGTAGATCTCAACAAAAGTATATACACACTTGGGGATCCAAATCATTTGCTAGGAAAGAAAGGGAATTGGTAATTAGTATATGTACTGCTAATTAATTTATTAGTATTCTCTCAGTCGTTAACACTTTAGTTTCAAAAATTAGAGACAAGAGAGAAACCTGATAGAATTACACTCTACAAAATTACAAATATGAAGAAGAATGACACATATCAATTTAGAATTTGTGAATTTAATGGTAATTTACATGTTCTGTTGAGTTTATATATATACACTTATAAACCAATTTTTGGATTGATTTTTAATTGGAAACTATTTTTTGCTCATTTTTTATTAATTTATTACTCTATGTTGATATTTCTATATGCCTTTTGTATTTTGGTTTGATAGAAGTTCACTACAAAAATTCAGCTTTCCTGACATTTATTTTCACAAATCCCAATGTTTTATAAATATTGCTAAATGATGGGGTGACGAAAACAAAATGTCGGAAAAAACGTCGAGGAAAATATAGTTTGAAAAAATCTCAAAGTTTCATGAAAAAAAAAAAAAAAAGTCTGGCCAAACATGAACCTTTCAACAACTTTTTCTCTTGCAAAATGAGATAAAGGATATAGATTTTTACTCAATGGTGCAGCTCATCTCACCCACAGGAGTTACTCTTATCCTACCATTTTTGCTCTTTTCATTTTCTGAAATATTGGAGACAATGGTCATCATTAGTGTGGGGTACGGAGTTTTCAAATTTTGATTTATTCACTTGAACCTGTGCGTAACCTCAAATATTTTTTACAATCTAGATTAATACAAACATGCGTAAAACTGTTTTCAAACTAGAAAGATGCATTGTGTGTTAAAAATCAGTAGTTAGGGAGCCTTAATTTTGAGCACAATAGTCATAGGATTCATCATCTTTAAAACTTGGAATATACAAAAAACCAATTTTACTTGAAAGCCAAAGAGTCTATCACTCTATGATTTTGCTCTAAAACCAATTTGCTAACCTCTCGAGAGGAAATTCAAAAATTCACACAGAAGGCTAAGAGATTATTTGAACATTTTTCCTTTGACTGTCTTAGCCTTTCTAGTCTATATATGATATTATTCCGAGTCACCCACTTTTGCAGCCTTAAATTGATAGTCAGAAATTTCTTTGTACTACCCCAAAATGTTTGAATCCATGAATGCATATCAATGAGTATTTTACCTTTACTATCATACCTTTGTTGCTTTTAAAGATGCGCTGCATAATTTAGCATTTAAATAAATATTTTCCAGCCATCATAATCACCATGGTTCACACACTTCTTATTTTTTTCATCATTGAAGTCTTCAAGCAGAGTAGATCCAGATTTTCATTCATTACCAGTTGTTCATTGAAAAAGGGGGGAAAAAAGGAGAGAGAGAAAATTTGGTGTATCTTTTATATTCATGAGCAATATTTAAAAAAAGTGACAAAACAGATATTAAAAAAATAATAAAAAGGGACAAAAACATTACGAATTAAAGTCCAGACTTCATAAAAAAGGAAATGTGCTCTTATCATCCTCTAGTTTGTGTTGAAAATAAATTGGCTGTTATATTTTCACAAGCTTCTCTTCACAAGCTTCTCTGTGCAACAATGAAAACAGAGAGGTAGAAACAAAGAGGACTTATATCAAACAAGTTGCAAGTGCTGCAAAAATTGAGTGGGGGAAGATATATATTTTATTGACTGTCAAACCAACTTTAAATACTATTGGTTGATGCCCACGTGGGCCGGTAAGTTTTTGAAGTTTTATCAAAAAGGTAAAACATTTAAAATTTAAATTAAAGGGTAATGGGTAGTTATCCATTACCCACTCTCCCCAAATCTCTTTCAAAGAAAACTCCTACGGGAGTTACATTTTGAAAAATGAAAAATTGACTCTAGCAATTTATTTTTGGGGCGTGAAACGAATTCATGTAGAGAGAAGAGAGTTATCCCATTGTTTTTCTTAGAGAGAAAAATAGAGAGAATGCTATTTTTCTTGTGAGAGAAAAAATTCCTTTTTGAGAGGGAAAATTAATTGTTGAGTAGAACAATTAATATTGAGGGTTTTCTGATCGTTTACGAATCACCGGGTTAAGAGTTGGATCGTTGTGATATTGCGATGATAGTTCGATTATTGTGATTATCATCCCGACTTCGAGAAATTCGCATTGGGAGTTCGCGATTCCGAAGATTTTCTGCATCACCGATTGAGGTATATCGCGAACTTAAACTTTTACGATTCTGAAATTTTATTTATTGTTTCCGCTGCGTGTATGTGTTACGAAATTTCTAACATTGGTATCAAAGCCTGTTAGAAATATTTTAAATAATTTTTTAGAATAAAATTTGGGTATAAAAATATATGGTATAAAATTTGGGATCTAGATTACGGATGAGTTTCGTGAATCCAATTATACCATTGTGTTACCCAAATCACGTAGAATACGAAAATAATTTTTTCTTAATTTTCTGAGCACGTTTAGGTTAAGAAAATTCCGGTTGAAACATTCGGTCGTAAATAGTGACCGAACCATTCAACCCCAGATTTGGCGAGATTTAAGTCAAATCGATTCATAAAAATGGTAGATCTGAGTTTGCCTCTGTTAGATCTATATTTTGATATATATATTGCATGTATTCTGTACCGGAACGTGAGATTTCTGGAAAATGGGTCGGAGAAACCCGAATTGCAGACATTCGGGCGAAGAAGAAGCATGCACGTGCGAGACACGCACGAGGAGGCGCATGTCACCCAGCAGGCGGGCGCGTGCACCACACGCGTGAGAAAGACGCATCGGTGCACAGCGCCCAGGCGCGTGCAACTCACGCGCGCGTCAGCGTGTGAGATGTCGGGTTTGGCCGGGTCAGACCTGAACCAGTTCAAACCCGACCTGAACCGGGGATCCGGACTGGGTTCCGGCCCAGGGATGTGGGCAGCGAACGTGCAGGCACGTCGCCCGCACGCCCGCGTGTTAGGCGCGTCTGCGGACACGCACCAAGCGCATGCAGGTGTGTGCCTGACGCGCTGCACGTCCTGCATGTGCCCAGGCGCCTTCCCATCGCGTGTGGGCTCGTGAGACACGCCGCCGGGATCCTGGTGCCGCGTGAACCGTCCCGGCAGCGCGTAGGTCGTCCTAAAATTGAAATTTTCTGATTTTTTGAGGGTTTTGTGATAAAAAGTGACTATTTGTGGATTTTTATGTACCGAATCCTATTCCGAATGATGAGATGCAATCCCGGATTGTGGTGTATGGTGTTCGTTGACTCATACGCTTATCTTGGAATCTGTATTCGAGTCATCTTGGTATTGGTGATTCGTAGGGTACATAAAATTGTGAATTAAGTATCAATTTGTCACTAATGTCTCTTTTTCTGTGTGACAAAGACATGGCTGCAACGAAAACTGTCGTTCTAGATCTCGTAAAGGAAGACAAGCTAAACGGTGACAATTATGAAATTTGGCACCAAGAGGTTCAGTTTGTTTTCGAGGAACAAGAGCTCGGGGAAGTTCTTAAAAACAAGATGGTGGACCCCGGGGAGGGTACCACGGCAAAAGCATGACAGGATCAAGAGGTGTATCGTGCTTGGAAAAAAAAGGATGGCCAAGCGAGGGTGATCCTTCTTAGCAGCATGCACAATAAGCTGATTCCGATCTACGAGCAGTATCCTACTGCATAGTCGATCTGGTATGCTCTGAAATAGCACTATGGCACCCCGTTAGCTTCTAAGTTGAGGATGCTGACCTATAAATTCATCACTTATAAGAAGAGGCATGATCATACCATGAAACAACATTTAATGCATATGTCGAGTATGATCGCCTCTCTAAAGAATATGAGAGAGCTGATGTCTGATGAGCTTCACGCACACCGAGAGTATTCGTACTTTCATGGACCTGAGTAGGCATTGTGAGCTCGAGGAGGTGGCTAGGTCTTCTTCTGCTTATGCTAACATTGTGGAGTCGAGTAAGTGCTCTCGAGGAGTAAAGCGCAAGTGGCGTAAGCATGAGAAGAAGGCCAAGGGCCAAGGCAAGAAGAAGCAATCTGTCAAGACTGACGACAGAGGACAGAAACGCAAGAAGAATGAGCTCGATAAGAACAAGGTCCAATGCTACATATGTGGCAAGACTGGGCATTTCGCACACGAGTGTGGCCAGCGAAAGTTAAGTCATTCTTCTTTACATGGTTTGAGTTACGTGTCATCTAGTGTGATGTTCGCTAACTCTTCTCCTTTGTAGATTGTAGACTCAGGAGCCACGGACCATGTAGCTCGCGACAGGAGCGCATACGTGGAGTTCTGCCGTTTGAGTCCCCAGGCGAGGAGGCTATACGTGGGGAATAGAGTATTTATTGAAGTGAAGGGGATTGACACTTACAAGCTATTGCTGTGAAGTGACCAAATCTTATATCTTCATGACGTTTTGTATGCTCCTGAGATTAGGCAGAATCTAGTATCTATTCGGTGTTTGGATTTGTTAGGACATTCTGTGCTTTTGGAAAACTCTAGAGTTTCCATTTCTTATGATAGTACTTTGATATGTTCCGGTTTAGTCCATGAGGGACTTTATGTACTGGATATGATTTCCTTTTGTGAATTTTATTCTTCTTCTACTATTGCTTTTGCATCTGATAGTGTAGTAGATGATGTGAATGTATGACATAGTAAGTTTGGCCACATAGGGCAAAAGAGGATGACTCGGTTAGCGACGAGCAGTTTGTTGGGCCCGCTAACCAAGGTCCAGTTGCCCGTGTGTGAGTTTTGCCTTGCGGGCAAAACTACTAGAAAATTATTTGGGAAAGCAATGAGAGCTGAGACTCCATTGCAATTGATCCATTCCAATATTTGCGGACCCATGAAGGTGAAAGTCCGAAACGGAGTCACGTATTTTATTACGTTCATAGATGACTACACGCGTTTCGGTTACGTCTACCTAATCTCGCACAAGTCTAAGGCACTAGAGTGCTTCAGGAGGTTTATCAGCGATGTTAAAAATCAGCTAGACATGAGAGTGAAAACTCTCAGAACCGATCGGGAGCGCGAGTATCTGTCTGAGTAGTTCAAAGAGCTCTGTTTCGATAGAGGCATTACTAGACAGTTGACTATTCCTCTACTCCTCAGCATAATGGAGTAGCCGAGAAGGAATAAGACTCTATTGGAGATGGTGAGGTCGATGATGGCGCAGGCCAACTTACCTATCTCCCATTGGGGGGATACGTTGTTGACTGCAACCTACGTCCTTAACCGTGTTCCGACGAAATCCGTAGTCAGCACCCCATACGAGTTTTGGACAGGGAGACAGCCTGACCTTAGCCACTTGAGGCCATGGGGTTGCGCCGCGTATGTTCATGATTCCTCGCATCAGTACGACAAGTTAGGCCCGCGAGGAAAGAAGTGTATCTTTATTAGATACTCTGAACAGTCCAAAGGACATGTGTTCCTAGGAGAACATACGGACGATACTGTCACTGAGATAGAGTCTCATGATGCCACTTTTCTCGAGAGTGATTTCCCTAAGAGAGGAGAAATCGATCGAGATTTCACCTTTTATGAGATGGATGAGCCTAGTGGCTCAGCCGAGCCCAGCAGCGGGACTTAAGACCCTATTACGGATCTTGGTCCTAGTGGGAGCGGTCTATTCAAAGGTGTGATGGCTCTCTCTCCTTGTAAGAGTAGTCGGGGACAAGTGCCTCATCGCCGTTTCCCGATTGAGGATGAGATCCTTATTGTGACTCCCGAGGACGATGGGGAGTCGAGGACTGTACATGAGGCTCTCGAGGGTTCAGCAAAGGACCAATGGTTACAGGCCATGCATGAGGAAATGGAATCAATGAGAGTTAACGAAGTCTGGGAGCTAGTTGACTTGCCTGAGGATAGAAAAGGTCATTGGGAACAAGTGGGTTTTTAAGATTAAAAGAAAGGCCGACGAATCGATTGAGAGGTACAAGGCCCGTCTTGTAGCCAAGGGTTACACGCAGACTAAGGGCATTGACTACGAGGAGACTTTCTCCCCAGTAGTCAAGTTTACTTCGATCCGTTTACTTTTGGCGATTGTCGCTAGTATGGATTTAGAGTTACACCAGATGGACATTAAGGCCGCTTTCCTTAACGGGAGCCTGGATGAGGAGATCTATATGGAATAGCCTTAGGGGTTCATTCTAGTAGGCCAAGAGGACAAGGTCTGTCGACTTCGAAAGTCGATATACGGCCTAAAGCAGTTATCCAGGCTGTGGTACCTAAGATTTCACGAGGAGGTGATATCTTACGGTTTTACGATGGTCGAGGAGGATCATTGTGTCTATCTAATTCGGTCCGATAACTATTTGTCATTATATGTGGATGACATAATGTTGGCTGGGAACGACATTCAGTATTTAATGACCATCAAAGCGTGGTTGTTATCCAGTTTCGACATGAAAGACATAGGTGAAACTGAATTCATCCTCGGAGTTCAAATCCAGAGGGATCGCTCGAGAAAGATGTTGCCTCTTTCACAAGAGACCTACATTAGGAAAATTCTCGAGCGTTTTGGGATGAGTGACTGTAATCCCATAGATACTCCGATCGCCAAAGGTGAAGGCCTAAGCCTGGAAATGTGTCCGAAAACTCAGGTAGAAGTAAGAGAAATGCGTAAAGTACCTTACTCTAGTGCAGTGGGAAGTTTAATATACGTAATTTTATGTACTAGATCGGACATTTGTTATGCAGTTGGTCTGGTGAGTAGATATCAGGCAAATTCTAGAATGGGTCATTGGAGAGCAGTGAAAAGGATTTTTCGATATCTAAAAGGAACTGCAAACTTCTCCTTGTGTTACGGAGGAGGCGATTTGCGCCTTGTGGGCTATTCAGACGCCGACTGGGGAGGCGATTTGGATAAGCGCAAATCGACATCAGATTTTGTTTTCTTGCTCAATGGCGGGCCATTTCTTGGAGCAGCAAGAAGCAAACCTATGTTGCTCTATCTACGATGGAGGCTGAGTTCGTGGCATGCTCAGTTGCAGTTCAGGAGAGTGTTTGGCTCCGAAGACTACTGGATGACTCAGGGATTATAGCGGATAGTGGGAGGCCAGTAATGATTTATTGTGACAATCAGGCCGCTATCGCTTACACTCGAGACCCTAAGTTTCATAGTAGGACCAAACACATTAACACCAGATTCCATTATGTTAGAGACATCATCGAGAAAGGTGAAGTGACCATTAAGTACATTTCGACACGCAGCATGGTGGCTGACCCCTTCACCAAACCTATCACTAGAGACTCCTTTCTAGGGCATAGAGAGTCATTGGGCTTGAGTATTTTTTGACATTTCTAGTTTGTACTTTTTGATGACATTGATGCTTGTCGATTTTCTATATATATGATTATAGTGCATTATTCAGTCACTTTTATGTTATATTTTCATTTAATGCACTTGCTTTTGTTGTCATATATATTCTGTGAAGTGATAATAGATATGTCAGGCAGGCGAGGTCGACTCTCTTACACGAGTGACCACCTTTGGCTCTGAGTGAGCGGGGATGAGATGGTTTCTAGTTGTAAGAGGCTTTGAGAGTGGCCCTGCTAGAACATAAGTCGCCCTGATACGTGTTCAGAATGAGGTCATATGCGATATGACTGATATGGACGTACCCACATCCATGTTGCTTGTGAGTAGCCAGGTTTGAGATCTCGGATGTCACTTGCGACTTGTGATATTGTCTCTGAGATACTCTTTCTGAAATCTCTGGGTAAAGTCTTATGTGTAGACTAAGTTCCTATACCTGCACAGTGTTGGAGAAATCTGACATATGCCCTTTTGAGAGATGGTGGAATAACACTGTGGCATGTGTTTCATACCACATGTGAAAAGACGACTTGGGATAGTGGAAGCTATATTATTTGAGACAATAACTCGACATTTATCCCCGAACCCCACTGTGTGAGACCCGAACTCCATTGGGTGAGATCTCATGTGCCCTTATTACTTTCGGCTGTTTCTTGAGGTTCTGATTCAATGTTTGCTACTTTAGTCTGTTTACCGATGCCCCGGAAGATAAATTGAGGTCTGAGAGACAGGTCTAGAAAAGCAGCAGAGTTGGGACCGATAGATTAGAGTTTGGGAAAATGAAAGACCAATTAACATTGCATCACTGTTTTGTATTCACCAACCGGTCTTTTATGTTCATCCATGTAAGGATTTGGACATAATAGTGGATACATAATCGAGCGATATCTGGGGATTACTTTTGATGAGGAAAGTAGCTCGATGGATGCAATCAGTCTTGGATCTGGGGTACTGCGAGCTTTCTTTTGATACTAACGGTGACTACTCGATCATCCTAACAGGTGTATCGAGAAATCTTTGTTTGCAGGTGTACTCGCTAATCGCACGACGTTAACTCTGTATGAAAACCCTGTAGAGTGATGTGGTGGATCGCATGAGTTGTGATCTTATGACGGAAGTAAAAATACCCTCATATGCAAGTAGGAGATATTGGTTGATGCCCACATGGGGCAGTAAGTTTTACCAAAAAGGTAAAACATTTAAAATTTAAATTAAAGGGTAATGGGTAGTTACCCATTACCCACTCTCCCCACATCTCTCTCAAAGATAACTCTTACGGGAGTTACATTTTGAAAAATAGAAAATTGACTCTAGCAATTTGTTTTTGGGGCGTGAAACGAATTCATGCAGAGAGAAGAGAGTTATCCCATTGTTTTTCTTAGAGAGAAAAATAGAGAGAATGCTATTTTTCTTGTGAGAGAAAAAAATTCTTTTTGAGAAAAAAAATTAATTGTTGAGTAAAACAATTAATATTGAGAGTTTTCCGATCGTTTACGAATCACCAGGTTAATGGTTGGATCGTTGTGGTATTGCGGTAATAGTTCGATTATTGTTACTATCATCCTGACTTCGAGAAATTCGCATTAGGAGTTCGCGGTTCTGAAAATTTTCTGCATCACCGATTGAGGTATATCGCGAACTCAAACTTTAACGATTCTGAAATTTTATTTATTATTTTCACTGCGTGTATGTGTCACGAAATTTCTAACAAATACAAATCAAATAAACATGAAATCCTACAAAATTCAAGTACCACAATGACTACTAACCAAACATCTCCTATAAATTAGAAATACAAACCAGCAATGCTTTAAATTAGGACCCACATCTAAATACAATTTAACCAAGTAAAAATAACAATTGAACTTAAGAAAGGAGACTAACTAATTTCAGTATCATTCTTTAACACTCCCCCATAATGCTGAAATTCACAACCCTTAACATATTTCTCAAGTATTCAAACTTCTCACGTGGAAGAGCCTTTGTAAATAAATCAGTCAACTGCTCATTGGTGTTGCAATAAACCATCTTTATACCCTCTTCAATCACCAAGTCCCTTATAAAATGATGTCCAGTCTCGATATGTCTTGAATAGTTGTGATACATAGGATTCATTGTCTTAGCGATGGTTGACTGATTGTCACAAAAAATGATTGTTCAACGATATTGTTTTTGCCCAACATCAGTTAGTATTTGCCTTAACCATATTGCTTGACATGCTATTGAAGTAATAACCACATATTCAGCTTCAGAAGAGGATAGTGCAGTAGATGATTGCTTCTTTGAACTCAACATATTGTACCTGAACCTAGATTAAAGACATATCTGGATGTACTCTTTCGATTATCAAGAGAACTTGCCCAATCACTGTCCGAAAAGCCACACGACAAAAGATTGTGAGCACTAAAATATCATAGCCCATAAGAGCTAGTTCCTTTCGAATATATAAGTACTCTTCTTACAGCTTCATGATGAATCTTGCTCAGACTTTGTATAAACCGTGACAATAGGCTAGCTGCGTGCATGATTTTAGGCCAGCTATTATTGAGATACAACAAGCTTCTAATCAAACTTCGATATATCTTGCCATCAACCTTTTCTTCCCCATCTTCTAAACTAAATTTCTGATTCATATTGAGAGGTATCTTCACAGAATTACAATTTTGCATCTGAAACCTTTCAAGTAAATCATTAACATATTTCTCTTGGGAAAAAATAAAAATTCCTACAACAACTTGCTTTATTTCCGCCCCCCAAAAAATAGCTCATTAAACCCAAATCAGTCATCTTAAACTCATTAATCATTAGCGTTTTAAAATCTTCCATCAAAACAATACTATTTGTAGTGTAAATTAAATCATCAACATATAGACAGATGATGAGTAACTCAGTACCTTTGGCTTTAAGATACAGAATTGGCTTTTCTTCAATCTAAGCTTGCTGAAATATCCATTAATACGTGAGTACCATGCTCTTGGTGCTTGTTTGAGGCCATACAAGGCTTTCTTGAGCCGATGAACCTTTTTTTCTTCCCCTTTTACTTCATAACCTGCTGGCTACTCTACAAACATTTTCTCATTCAAAACACCATTTAAGAAAGCTGATTTTACATCAAATCGATAGACATTCCATTTGTAGTGAGTTGTAATAGCCAAAACAATTCTAATGGTGTCAAATCTAGCAACTTGAGCAAAAGTTTCAATTAAATCAATACCTTCATGCTACTTGTAACCTCTAGCAACCAGTCGTGCTTCGTATTTCTATATTGAACCATCAGATCTATATTTGACTTTGTGGACCCACTTTAAGCCTACTGTTTCCTTGCCATTTGGTAGTTCAACAAGCTCCCAAGTGTTATGTCACTCTGAAGCTTTTATTTTTTTATCCACGACTGTACACCATTCCTTCATTTGAACAACATCTTCAAAACAAGTTGGCTCTCAGACTAATGCAAATTGGCACCTTTTGTTCTACTCATAAATTTCATTCAACGAATGCCACTTTCTTAGAGGAGTTAATGAAGAACTTGAAGTAAAGATTGGAGTTGGAGGTACACAACTTTTAGTAGTTGTTGGAGTGAAAGAACTCAGTGGAGTTGATAGTGGTAAGGAAGAATTAGAGGCACCATTGTCAGCTTCTTCAACCAAAAATAATTCACTACTCTTTTGGAGCAAATTTGGACAGTCGTCCTCATTAGTCCAATTCCATGCACTTTTCTCATCAAATATAACATCACGACTAACAATAAGTTTATTAGTCATGGGATTATA
Source organism: Dillenia turbinata (assembly GCA_037126225.1). Classification (NCBI taxonomy): domain Eukaryota; kingdom Viridiplantae; phylum Streptophyta; class Magnoliopsida; order Dilleniales; family Dilleniaceae; genus Dillenia; species Dillenia turbinata. The sequence goes on from JBAMMX010000021.1 coordinate 16,096,438, forward strand.
AAATCTATATCCTTTTATTTTAGTACTATAACTAACAAATATGCACCTGACACTATTATCATCAAGCTTATGCCTCTTTTGGGGAAGGAATATGAACATAAGATATGAAACCAAAAACTTTGAGATGTGATACCTTTGGTTTCCATCCATACCGAGCTTCGAAAAGTGTTTGATTATGTAGTGTGGTTGTTGGGCTTTGATTGAGAATATAGGCTGCGGTGTGAATTGCTCCTGCCCAAAAACACTTGGATAAGTCCTTTGTTTTAAGCATGCTCTTGGCCATCTCCACAAGACTTCGATTCTTTCTCTTCGCTATGCGGTTTTGTTGTGGCATGTAGCCTGCTGTTAATTGCCTCAAAATACCAGATTCTGCACTAAAATTATCAAATTTGGTTAAGAGAAATTCGCCAGCACGATCTATCCTCAAGATCTTTATGAAATGCCCACTATGCATTTCAACACAACTCTTGAACTTCTTGAAAATAGGCAATGCTTTAGATTTTTCTTTAACAAAATAGACCCATGTAAACCTGCTATAGTCATCAACAAACACAATAAAAATAAATATTATTGTTAAGTGAATAAGTTCTCATAGATCCACAAATGTCAGCTTGCACTAGTTCAATGGACCCTGATGCTCATCTTGGTTTGCTCTTAGGAAAAGTCTCCTGATATTGTTTCCCTAAAACATAGCTTTCACAAATTTCTTTGACATGCTGGATTTGAGGCATTCCAACCACCAAATTGTTGTTGGACAATAGATTCAAACCTCTAAAATTTAAGTGCCCATACCTATGATGCCAAAACCAATTTTTGTCTTCTAATGATGCTTTGAAAGTATGCTATTCTTCATCAAGATACAAAGGAAATATGTTATTTTTGGTTATTGGCACCTTGAACAATAGATTTTTCTTACTTTTGCTAGAAAAAACTGCACATGATAAGTCCTCAAGAGCAAGTGAGTAGTCTTCTCTAAAAAATTGACCCACACTCAATAAATTTGAGTTCAGATGAGGGACATTAAGGACACTTTTAATACATTTGCTATCACCTGATGGTATTTGCAGATCACCCTTTCCATGCACTTCACGAATAGTGCCATCTCTCATCGTTACTTTGGTTTGCACCGATTCATCTAAATTGATAAAAGCTTCCTCATATGTTGTTATGTAATTGTTGCAACCACTGTCTACGTACCAAACATTTGGCATGTGCATGGTAGCAAAATAGCAAGCCATAAACAAACTCTCACTTTTATTGGTTTCCTCTTCCTCAGCAAACTTAGCATACTTTTCTTTCAACTTGCAATACTTTTCAATATGACCAAACTACAATAATAGCACTTAAACTTACTAGGTTCACTAGCCTTCTCATCCTCTTTCTGATTTTGATTACAATCCTCTTTCTAATTTTGATTTCAACCACCTAAACATCCACCGCCTCTACCACCTCTCTTTCCAAGATGAGAATAACCACCACGACCCCTTTGGCCGCTTGACTTAGAGTTGTTGCTTCAGCTGCTTGACTCACGATTGCTAGAGTTCCCTTTGGACAGTTATAATTTCATGTAAAATACATTCTTCACTACACCTTGATCCATCATACCGCTTCAATCTGCCTTCATGAGATTGTAAGGACCCAGCAACTCATCAACGGTCAATTCACTTAAGTCATTTACTTCTTCTATGGCAGCCACTATGTGGTCATACTTCTTGGGCAAACTTCTCAAAAATTTTTCTACCAACTTTTGTTGATACACATCCTTTCCATACTTCTGCACTTGATTAACTATCTTTGATAGCTTAGCAGAGTAAGCATCAAGAGATTCTCCATCTTTCATAAAAGAACTCTTACAATTTTGTTGAAGAGTTTGCAACTTAACAGTCTACACCCTTGAAGTACCTTGACAACATTTTTGAAGGATGTCCCATGCTTCCTACAACTTAGTGGCTGCCTCAATGCAGGGAAAAATGGCTTCATCCATAGCTGGTTGAATGAAAAAAAGTTCTTTTGCATCTTTCTTTTCGTGATCTTTATGAACCTTAGCCGAAACTCCCATTTCATTGTATCCATTCTCTACCAGCTCCCACAAGTCTTGAGAGATGAAGAGAGTTTTCATTTTGGTGCTCTAGGCCTCATATCCATTACCTTTAAGAATAGGAATGGAAGGAATTGATGGATTGATACCAACATTGTTGTTGCTAACCATAGGAACTTTGCTAGTGCTCTGATACCGGATGTTGAAAATAAATTGGCTGTTATATTCTTACAAACTTCTCTCCATAACAATGAAAATAGAGAGGTAGAAACAAAGAGGACTTCTATCAAACAAGTTACAGGTGTTGGAAATATTGAGTTGGGAAAGACTACATTCTATTGACTACCAAACCAACTTTAAATACAAATCAAATAAACCTGAAATACCACAATGACCACTAACCAAACATGTCCTATAAATTAGAAATATAAATCAACAATGCTTTAAATTAGGACCCACATTTAACTACAATGTAACCAAGTAAAAATAACAATTGAACTTAAGAAAAGAGACTAACTAATTTCAGTATTATTCTCCAACAATTTGTTCACCTTACTTAAAGATATTCTTTGTCTTCTCTAATATTTTTGAATCCCTTAATCATTTTTCTTTATTCTAAAATCATCACCCTGCAAGCCAATTAATCTAGTTTTTATGTGTGGATTCCATTATTTATTTAATTTTGATTATTCACCTTCTTATTTAAAATATGATTTTCATTCTGGATTTTGTTGATCTTGTTGATGGTGATTTTTCTTATTCGTTATGCACTCATGCACCAATGTTTTAGAGCTATAGGCTCTTGAAACATAAGAATCAGTTTTGATTTTCAAAAACTCTTGATTTGCACTACAAAAAAAGAAGAATTCAGCGACGAAATTTAGCAACGAAAAATATTTATCTCAAATCTGTCACAAATTTAGCGACAAATAAAATTTTCGTCGCAAATTAGCCACGAATTTAGAAACAAAAAAATATTCGTCGCAAATTTCGCAACAAAAAATATTTTCGTTACAAATTTCGTCGTAAATTTTTGACGAAAATTTTTTGATGCAAAATTCGTTGCAAATTTGCGACGAACTAATATATTCGTTGCTAAATTTCCAACGAATCCTAAAATTCGTCGCTAAATTTGCGACGAATTAATAATTCGTCCCAAAATTTGCAACGAAATAAACATTCGTCCCTAAATTTGGGACGAATTTTTTTTTTCGTCCCTGAATTTGGGACAAATTTAGGGACAAATATATTTTGTCCCTAATTTCTATACTTCACATTTGTTTCACTCTCACTGTCACTGTCTTTCGCTCTCTCTCTCTCGGCCGCAGGCTGTAGAAGCCAGATCCGGCGGCCAAGCCGCCGGATCTGGCCTTCGCGGGCCAGCCGCCTCCCCTACGAGGCCCAGCCGTGCGCAGGGGCCAGCAGCCCCTGCGCGTGCCGCCGGATCTGCCCTTCGCGGGCCAGCCGCGGCAAGGGGCCGCCGCCCCTGCACGGCCCAGCCGCGCGTAGGGGCCGCTGGCCCCTGCGCTGGTCAGACTCGAAGGTGTTTTATTTGAAAATGAAGGGAGATTATCATCGATACTTGGCGGAGTTCAAGGTGGGGAACGAGAGGAAAGAGGCCGCGGAGGATACAATGGTGGCATACAAGTCGGCGCAGGTAATGATTGTTTTTGGTTTTGGATTTGATTTTCAGAGTTAGGTTTTGGAAGTTTTGGAGATTTAGGGTTTCTGAATGAATCTTGGTTGTTTTGATGTTGTGAAGGATATTGCGTTTGCGGATCTGCCGCCAACGCATCCGATTAGGTTGGGCTTGGCGCTCAATTTCTCAGTTTTTTACTACGAGATCCTCAACTCGTCTGGTAAGGCCTGTAGCATGGCCAAACAGGTATATTTTTCTCCTGGTTTTAGGATATCAATTGTTTTATTTTCTTTTATCGTCTAGCTATTTATCGGGTTTATTGTATGTGTTCATGGTCAAAGAAATTTATTCTGGATATGTGACATAGATTTAAATTTGTCTGATGTGAAAATGTTGGGTATTCTGATCTGGATGGCTACCGTTCTTTGTTTGATGGTTTTGCTAAATTTGCTAGTCCAACAATTATCAAAGAAGCAGTCCGTAAGTATCTGATGTTTTAGTTGTATTCCTTTCTCCAGATAGAAAGGTTTAAGTCGCTCGCATCACATTGACTTTGCTAGTGAATGATTCCATTCAAGGAGTGCCGTTGTTCATTTACTTAAGTGCGTAATTGGTTCTAACCATTGTGGTTTGCTTTAGCCCGTGAATTTTTATACTTGGCTGGTTAATTGGAATTTTTACTAGCTCTGCACCATGCCTGTCTGATTGTTTTATAGAACTTGAGTGGTGTCGGCGATGCCACAATAGGTGATAAAGGTGAACCTTTTGGTGTGTCTGGCCCGTGTGATTTAGTGTTGGGATCTCATCTTCTTTTAATGTACACCTTTAACAGTGTGTCCTCTGAAGTCCAAGGAATGAGTTACACAAGCACTCCGGAAGAAATAAAAGAGTTATGGTGGAGTGAGTTCAAGGTAAATTATCCTAATCAGTTTATATATAAAATTAAGTTAATAGTTTTATAATCAATTGGTTTTTTTTCATTGCAGCGAGTATTCACATGGGATGAGACTGAAGAGTTGGAAGTAAAAAGGTTTTCAAGAAAAAATGTGGTGATCACATTCGACACATTTTAAATCATGCGAAGAGACACGGATTTCAATGAACTTCAAGCAAAGCACACGCAAGAAATGAACGAGTTCCGCACGCAGCAAATGTTAATCATGCAGCATCTTCAGCTAGCCTACGCTCCAAGTCAGATTCCCCCTTCTATTTCTCCTCCTGATAATGCTCGCGATGGTGAGAAGGTGATGATTTCTTCGGTGATGATGATGATGATGATGAGGATGATAGTGATAGAGGTCATACTTGAGATTGTGTACTGTTATTTGACTTACATTTTGATACTCGTTATATTTATTTTCTTGGTTATGTATGATTATTGATATTTTAACATTTAGACTTGATGATTTTATCTTTGATATTACTATTATGATTTCTTGTTGAATTTTTAATTTATTGATTTTATTGAATAGTTAGCTATATTTATGAGTATAGATGCCTGAAATTTGATATTAAAAACGATTTGAATGATTAGTTGTTGATTAGGTTGGATGAGCAGGTATAAAAATAGGTTATATAGGAAAAAATGATCCAAAAATATCAATAAAATTTTTAATTGTCGCAAAAATACATATTTGTCGAAAAATTTGTCATTAAAAATAATGGTCGTTAGCAACGAATTTTGCAACGAAAAATGAATCGTCGCAAATTTGCGACGAAAACGTGATTCGTGGCAAATTTGCGACGAATATTGCGTTCGTCGCAAATCTCCGACGAATATTGAGTTCGTCGCAAATCTCCGACGAATTTCATTTTCATCGCGCTTTTGTCACGAAATTTCAATTCGTTGCAAATTTGCGACGAATTCAGTATTCGTCGCAGATCTGCGACGAAAATCAAGTTCGTCGCAGATCTGCGACGAATAATATTTTCGTCGCAAATCTGAGACGAACTCAATATTCGTCGCAAATTTGCGATGAAAATTTTTTTGTGGCTGAATTCGTCGCAAATTAACGACGAATTTTGCGACAAAAAAAATATTTGTTGAAAATTTTTGCGACAAAAAATTATGTTTTCGTCCCAAAAATTTGCGACAACTTATTAGAGACGAAAAAAAATTTGTCGCAAAATTCGTCGCAAAGTTGTTTTGGGACGAATTTTTCTTACGAATTTGTCGCAAATTTTGTCCCAAATTTATGATTTTTTTTGTAGTGTTGGGCTTTTTGTAGTGTTATAGTGTTAGCTCTAGTTCGTCCTATTTTTTTTACCAAATATCCTTCTTAAATAATATAGTTATGCTCTTAAGTTTGAAATGGAGTGGAACTTAGTGATCAATCCCAAAAGACAAAAGAATGTGCATCAAAGGGTGAAAACTGTACATTTTGAACAACAATGCATTGTGGCCAAGAGTACTATTTCAAAAATCATAACTTGACCCACAATTATTGTAAAATCTTCAAGACGCGTTGGAATGCTTGAAAATGGAGTTACAAATATCTAATCCGTCATTTCTTTAGATTCAGTGTGCAAATGAGAGAAAAATGAAGGTATAGGGTCAAAATTTATTGTTGCAGATGTTTTAGAAACTAACTCATATCTTGAGTTAGAAAACTCCTTCAAAATTACGTTGGAAAGATAAAATCGAGAACTATAACTTTATGTTTTGAGGAAGATTTGATTCAGATTGGAATATGATAAAATCTTTTGTTGAAATTATTAAGGTTGGTTGAATAACCAAACTCCAATATTTTGTTTTTTCTGATTTACATTATAATTTACTGTTTGATTTCAGTATACTATTGTATTTAACTTTCAGATTTTATTTCTTTAATTTATTCCGTTATACTTTAATTTATCATTTATAATTATAATCCAAAAAATAAAAAAAAAATAATTTTAGGGTCCATTGGTATTTAGATTAATTTTAGTGTTTTCTAGTAGTTTTAGATTGTTAATAATTTTTTGTTTTTATTATTTTATTTTATAGTTTGCTTTAAAAATACTTCTTAGGTCTTATTATTTAGTTAGTTTCAATTCATTTATTATTCTTTTGTTTTTTAATTTTTAATAGATTTTAGAGTTTACAATTTAGTTCATATTTTCATTTAAAAATTCAATAATTTGGTAATTAGAATAAATTAATATTAATCATAAAAATCATTTGTTTCACATAAAGTCGATAATTCTATTAATTAAGTTTACTATATCAATGATTTAAAAAAATAACAATGATTATAAAAAAAAAAAAAAGAAGAAACCAAGACTAAAACATAAAGTCAATAAGAAAATAAAATCATATGTTGATGAAAAAGAATGGTCCCCTAGGACCCCTCCTCTCATAATGAATGTAATTGTGATGGATTGAAATTGGCTTCGTCCTTCCCATCGTAATCTGATATGTCCAGACACCTAATCCAACCAAAGTCTGTAAATCTATAGAATTTTTTGAACTTATCACCTTATCACCTTCTTCTGTAAAAGGGCGTTATTAATTGTTGACGTGGCACTCCTCAAAGTTTTGGCACAGAAATTCGTATTTTGTACTATTTGCTGTTTTCTGGGGCTCTCATTCTAAAGTGTGTCCCATCCAAGGATCGGATGTGTCCGATCCACATCCATGAGGTGATAATAATTGTAGCAGGAGATCATTTGCTTAAAATTCAAAGATGTGTCCGATGAGGTGATAATGTTTGAATTTTATGTTATACCGATACTTCTACTAAACAATGTTCTTTTTAAAATTTTAATTTTATAGATTGAACATGATAAAAAGAAAGCAACGGGAGAGGCTGATATTCCTCCCGGGGTAAGTCTATTGTAATCATGCAAGGGGTTGAAAACTAGGAAATGATTTTTACAAGGTCCCCCCCCCCCCAAAAAAAATATATATATATATATATATATATATTAAGCCAAGTTGTTGACAACGTCCTCAATGAAACGTCCGAAAGCAGTGTGCGATGACCCACCTTCCATGACAGCTTTCCTGCTCTTGTCTCTCATATCCTTCACTTTCCTCCTCACCTCATACCCATCCCCACCATCCACATCCATCAATTTCCCAATGGCATTCTGTATCTCCTCTGCCTTCACTAGATCACTATTGCCACGTGCATCGGACATGGAGTAGTCCAACCTGATCTCAACTGCTAAACCCAGCTCCTTCACTAGCACGAACGCATTCATTCGTTGTTCTGCATAAAGTGGCCATGTGGCAATTGGTACACCATTCCACAGACTCTCTAGTGTCGAATTCCAGCCACAGTGGGACACGAACCCTCCGACTGCTTTGTGGGCAAGTACGTCGACTTGTGGGGCCCATCCTATCGCCTTTCCAATCGTAGCCGTCCGATGTAGGAATCCCTCGGGCAAAACTTCCTCTACGTTCTCGTAGTCAGTGGGGCCCATTCCTTCTCGGTCTTTTGGAGGGGGCCGGCGTAAGGACCACAGGAATCGTTGGTTTATTAGCTCCAGGGCACGTGCAATCTCTCTAATCTGGTCCTCGCCAAAGCTTCCCTTGCTCCCAAAGCACAGAAACACGACCGAGGAGGGGGGCTGGCTGTCCAGCCAGCTCATAATATCCACGTACTGGTTCGAACGTCGGTTATTGTTTGCAGTTCCCAAAATGGGTCCCACTGGATAGACAGGGGGAGATTCGATTGCACCATTGTAGAAGCTCTCGAGGGCGTGTGGTTCTAGCTCTTCAAAAGTGTTGATGAGAATGCCTTTTGCTTTGAAGAACCTCCGAGCATTGCTGAAGATAATTCTCGGTCCAGCTACCTTGTGTTTAGCTTCAGAAGGCCAAACCTTAGTCGGAAGTGGGTTCAGCAAACTTGCCTGCTTCAACTCACCGCCGGACTCACCCAACTTGACCAAGTCCACGTTTCCCTCGTAGTGCAATCTCTGCGTGTGAAGGAAATGGTCCAGACAAACAGCACCCGAGGTAAAAAACACGTAAGAAGGAACCCCGAACTCGCTTGCAACCTCAATCATGATTGAACAAAACATGTCAACCACAAAACCGGCAAGTCGAGTGGGGTTAGAGTCAGAGCAAGTCAACTGAAAAACAGCATCTCTAACAAGTGGCTTGTGAGCTTCAATGAAGTCAATAAAGAAAGTGATGGACTTCGGTGATGGTTGCTCTATTATTAGGGGGAGGGGAACGAACCGAATCCGTGCGGAAGAAGAAGAAGATGAGAGAGATTTGGTAAAGTTGCTAGCCAAGGGATCCAGGGGTGATGTCATGATTAGGATAGTAATGGAGATTCGGTCGTCTCGAGCAATGAGGAGCTTCGCCAACTCCACCATTGATACGAGATGGCCCATTCCCATGGCAGGAACAAATACAAGCTCAACTTTCTCCATATTCTGACCTTTTTGTAGTTCCCCCAGTGAGTTATGGAACTTTTGAGCTCATACCTACTTGATATATATGTATATACAGTGAGGTGGTAGTCTTGAAGAGCAAGAAATTCGCCTGTATTGTATGAGTGATGTCATGGCTTTGCTGGCCGAGAAAAGGGCATCATGGTTGCGTGTCTACTGAAAAGGGTTTGGGCACCGTAAAGTGTATACTGCCACAGACCCAATTGTCGGAGGATGTTATATTCCCAGAATATTTAAGTTTATTTTATTTATTATAATCATTTTTATATTTATAATAATAATTTTTTTATATAAATATAATATACTATAATATTTAATTAAAAAATAAATAATCAATGTTTAATATACTTATATTGTTTCTTATTTTTAATATGTTATTAGAACCATATTCAAATTTCTCTAACATAAATTATAAGAAATTCTCGTGTGTACTTTCACGTGCTTATTGATTTTTTCAAACTCAACTATTTTTTATTATATCATATTGTATTTGAGGAGAATATCATAAAATACTTTATATTATGAGAATATTTGATTTTGTTAATATATATTATATATCTAAATTAAATCAATTATTAATTTAATTTAAAAAATATTTAATTTTATTTATTTTTATATATATAATAATTATTTTTATATGTGAAACGTTAAATTTTGATATAAATATAATATATTTTTATATTTTATTAAAATAATGAATTATTAAATGTTAATATTTTTTATTTTTAATACGATATTATAATCATTTTTGTATTAAAAAGTAGTGGCTGCAGTTGCGGATCAACTTTACCCGGTGCTTTTAAGAGATGAGCATTAATGACCCAACTAAAATAGTACAGTGTTTTTTTTTGTTTTTTTGGCCACTGAGAAACTATTGGTAGGATGTTTGCGTTTGTCAAAGACGTGGAATAAATTTTATAGATTCATAAAATCTCAAGTGGGGGTTGAGGGCCCCATGGTTTGGACTTCTGAACTTCAGTTCTCCCTACAGCTTCTCAAGCTTCACTATTTGGAAATTGTCGCTGGTAAATTACTTGATTAGTCCCTCAATTTTACCTCAATTTCATAAATTCATCCTGAACTTCAACAATTGTTACATTTCAATCGCTCCGTTAGTAATAAAAACACCAGAAACGTTAGTTACTGACTTAATATGATATGATGATGACTTTTCTAATTTGATTTCCAATGTGACGCAAATTACTGACGTGTTATGATGCATCAATACCATATATTAATAACATTGTCACATTATCATTAGTGTTAACATGATACGACCGTATAAAAAAAACTCTTGATTAAAAATTAAAACAAAATCCTCTCTCTCTCATCCCTCCCCCTTTCTCTCTCTCCTCTCGCTACAAAAAAAAAGCCACCTCCCTCTCTCTCTCCTCTCCTCCCCCCTTCTCTCTCCTCTCCTCTCTCGCTAAACACTGTCTTAGCTCCAAAATAAATTTCAAAACCACAAATTATTTATTTTTTTTTAAAAAAAAAAAATTGTTTTCTGAAAGGAAAAAGTAATGCTTTGTTTTGTTTACCTACCCGAGAGCTGTCCTTTTTTCTGGAAGGCGCAGATGATCTTCATCTGCTAGATTGGAATCGGAGTACTAGATTTCACACAATTGATAACCTTAGGTTCTTGCTCTTTCTCCGCATCTTCACTCAAATTGCCACTTGGTTTTCCACAATTCCTCTTTGCCACCATAGATTTCAAATTATCCTCAGAAAGATCACTCAACTCCTTAGCCATTAAATGAACATTATTCGCAGGTGGATTGTAAAGTATTGCATTCGAAAAAGTGAGTCTAACATCAACAACAAACTCTTCATGATCAATATATATGCTCTTTTCCAACTTGGACTTGATGGTACCCAAATCCTTCGGATGGGAGATTATCGAGAAATAATTAGGAGTATTTAGGGCCAAAGAATCCACGGGCTTGTTGAAAACCCAACCTGCAGGATGATTCATTAATTGATGACAAAGTTTTTTAATTGATGACAAAGTACCTAACCTGCAGGATGATTCACTAGTTATGGAAAATTTTTTTTTAATGGATGACAAAGTTACACCATTACAGAACCAAAACCATTCTGGGTAACAATCAAAAGAGCCCCAAAGAACAAAAACAAAAAAAAAAAAGAAAAACAAAATTCAACGATAGCAAAAATAGAAACACATTTCCAGAGGCAAGGAAATACCAAGTAAACGATGCAAAATCAGAAACCCTTAAATGATCCTCAAGAAAAAGAGAGAGAGAGGGGGAGGAGAGACAGGAGTGTTTAGCGAGAGAGGAGAAAAGAGAGAGAAAGAGGGAGAGAGAGAGGAGAGAGAGAGATTTTTTTTTTTTAATTTTTAAACAGGGTTTTTATTGACGTGTCATGTCACGTTGGTAAACAATTTCTGTTACGTTGAAAACCAACTCAAAAAAGTCATCACCACGTCATATTTCAAGTCAGCAACTAAAGGTTACGGTGTTACCGTTATTAATGGAATGACAAAAATCTAGCATTCTTTGAAGTTTAGATCCTTAAATATAGCATTTTGAAGTTTAATGACGAAGTTATGAAATCGAGATAAAATTTAGAGACTAAACAAGTAATTTACTCAAATTGTCGGATCAATTGTCACTTTTTGGCTGCATTCCTGCATAAAAATGTTATCTAATTGTTATTTATCCTTCAGATTTATATATATATAAAACTTACTCATGAGATGATTAAGAAGCCAAGAGAAAAGTATGGTAGTATTTTTTTTGTCACGATATATAATAATTACAAATGTGTAAATACTAAGTACGACAATTAATTTTCGTTTTTCATATGATGGGCTTACTCTAAGTGATTGGGCATACAAAATCTTGCATTTGGGAACTGAATTTAAGATATGAAAATTCTGAATGCTAAATACTAAAATATAAAATATCTTGTTTTGACATATGATGACAAAGTTAAAATTTGAAATTTTTGTTATACGATTGCATTGAGCTTTAAATAGTATTTATTTAGAATCTTGATATTCATGCTAAGTATTATTGAATATTTAAAAGAGAGAGATAATATAATTAAATGTTTTTTAAGAGAGGGAGTTAACAATTTGATTATTTCTCGTAGACAAAAGAGAGAAATTGAAAACTTACTTTTTTTCTTTTTTTTTTAGATAGAGAATTGAAAATAATTTTTATAAGGAAAATGAAAGAGACATTGAAAAATTAGATACCTGATGAAGGTGGGTTTAACTTTATAAATGATGACTCTACTAACTCGAACAAAGAGGCTTAGCCTTCAGTCAATGTTGAAAGATAAGACCTACAAAAGACCATTGAAAAGTGCTATGACGGGCGAGGTGATAACAATATTTTTATGCAGTTGAATTATATTTTTTTAATACTTATTTATGAGTTTTAGAATTATTTTGAATTTTGTTTTATGATATTGTACTGATTTAATTTCATTGATATTGATTTAGGAAAATGAAGTATAGTTTCTATTTTCAAATTGGACGAACAATATTCAGTGTTTCGGCCTTAACATTTCGCTCTGATATTCGATTGAGGTGATTCTTATACCGTTGGAAAGAAAATTTCGAGCGCTACAAATCTTATGAAGATGTTAGAAGCCAATCCAGACAGCAAGACATCTGAAAACTGGCCTGAAATTACTGTAGTGTTGAAAAAGGAAACAAAAGCGCTGAAGATCCGGAATTTATTTTGTTGTCAATTTCATAATTTATCCAAATTCAAGATAAGAGAGTTTTTAAATTTTTTATCCAAATTCAAGATAAGAGAGTTTTTAAATTTTTGGAAAACTGGTGATTATTACCAAGCAGGAAAAATAAATTTTCAAATCAAAATCAAAACCAAAACTTCCAAAAAGTCATAGTTTTCAAAATCTTTTTAGAGTTTTTCACTCGTACATATGCTTCATTGCTAGCAGTCGCGGGCCATTCATTCTTCATTCATTTCCCACACCTTCTCCTTTATTTCTCACATCTCCTCGACCACTTTGCAACCCTAGCAGCCACCACCCATTAAAGAGAGCAACTTCGACCTTCTTCATGGTGCAATCAAGAGTTGTAATGTTTGTTTTTTTTTTTTTTTCAATGTCTAGCTAAACTTTTTTGCCCTAAGTTTCGATGAATTCTTTTTTGCCCTAGTTTTCAAAATCTTTTTAGAGTTTTTCACTCGTACATATGCTTCATTGCTAGCAGCCACGGGCCATTCATTCTTCATTCATTTCCCACACCTTCTCCTTTATTTCTCACATCTCCTCGACCACTTTGCAACCCTAGCAGCCACCACCCATTCGAGAGAGCGACTTCGACCTTCTTCATGGTGCAATCAAGGGTTGTAATGTTTTTTTTTTTTATTTTTTTTCAATGTCTAGCTAAACTCTTTTGCCCTAAGTTTCGTCCTTTAAGTTTCATTAGTATGATTATTGATTAATAAAATTTTATTGTTGGACTTAATATTTTGAAACGTTTAGACCTGAGTTTTGAATGATTTGAGATCGAATGCATGCATGACCCATATAATTGTATAAATTTAGGTTGAATAATAAAATTCATATGGAATTATGAGTATAACCATTGGATTAATTTCATGTGTGGGAATTTAGGGGAAACTCTAAATTACAAATTACCCATAGAATTTAATACAATTCGGTTAATTAAGATTACACAACCATTGGGTTTTAGTTAATCAGATTAGGGATTCATGGCATGACCATTAGGTGGATCTAATCTAGGAAAATCAATCAATATCATCAATAACTCGTAGCCAATAAACTTAGGTTCAACAGTGTAAAAGATTAAAATAATTGAAATCGATATTGTAGCATTTTTTATCAAATTATTGCTTTCTACTGGTTAGGGTTTTTATATTCTGATTTAATTTTTCTTTAGTATCTTTGCAACTTTGATTCGATCTATCTAAATTAGATTATGATAATTCACAATTGATAATACAAAATATCCTTATAAGATCGATACTTGTACACACTATACACAGCACTAGACTAGCATACGTTTGCCTGAATTCGTGACCTTGAATTCGCGTATCAAGTTTTTGTATTTACAGCGGCTGCCCTAGCAATGGTATATAGATAGGAGTGAAAACCCTAAAAAGAATTTGGAAGCTAGGACTTTTTGGAAGTTTCGTCTTTGTTTTTGATTTGGAAACTTATTCTTAATGCTTGATAATAATCTTTAGTTTTCCCAAAACTTGAAAACTTTCTGTTCTTGAATTTGGATAAATTCTGAAATTATCAGCAATATATTTTTGAATTTACAGCACCTTGTTTCCTTTTTCTAGCGCTGCTCTGACTTCGACTCAGATTTTGGACAAGCTCCTCCCGGAATCAACCACTGAGGTCTTCGTAAAATTTGTAGAGTTCGAAATCTTCTTTCCAATATCGTAAGAATCACCTTAATTGAAAACAGAAAGTATACTCCATATTTCCTAAAGCAATGTCCACCAAATTAAATTAGTACAATATCATAAAATAAGGTTCAAAACCATTTTAAAACTTATAAATAAATGTTAAAAAATATAATTCAACTGTATAAAAATATTGTTATCAAATACTCCTACATTTAAATGTTTGCTTGTTTTCAAGCAAGAATAAATTTTCTCCAATATTAATTTAATTTTTTCAAGTCCTTAACCAAACATATGACAAGCTCAAACCAAAATTACAATCAAAATAATCAATACTTTGCAGTATTTAATATTAGAGAAACTATTACATCTCCTATAGTCTCATTGAAATAAAAAACAAGGCAAGATTGAAACATCCTCACAATCGGTTCGCTCAATATAATAAAGGAAGATATTATTCAACTGCTCAATGCACTCATTTATATGTAATGTATGTTCATCACTCAAATCAACACAATAAAATGATATTATCATAAATTTGTTAATATATCAAATCTCCATCACTCAAATATGAAATCCATGCACCAATCAAAAAGTCTCTTTTTTGGTTGTAATAGGACTAAGGTAAAAGGGTATGATAATGGGTAAAATGTTGAGTTAAAAATAACTCACTAAATATACTTAAGTATAAAGACATGTCATTGTTTACAACAAGGCAAAGCAAGCACCGACTTTCATAATTTCTCATCTCAAAATATATAGTACTCTAACTACGAGTATGAAATATATCACTCCTCATATCAAAGAATATGAAATAGAACTCCACTATGATAGTGAACAATATCCTAGAATGATAGATGCCTTCTTTTTTTTTTTTTGAATTTTTCTCTTTCTTTTCTTGACCAGCACCTTTTTTTTTTGAATTTGCTGGTTTTTTTTTTCTCTTTTTCTTTTGAAATACATTATCATGACAATACCTAAAAACATATATGAAACTTGAAAATATATTAAAAAAAAAAACATAATGCCTAAAAATATAATGTCATACTATCAACTATAAGTAAATTAGTGAATTTGAGTTCAAAATCTGGAGTTAGAAAAAATATAGGTCATGAGGAAAATTATGTGGGTAATTGAAGAAATAAAAAGGTCTAGACTCAAATGGGTTAACTAAGAGATACAAAATATTAGAGATGGTATTTTTCAAAATCCAAAAGTGTGTAAACCTAAACGCATTAATCATTTTAGTGAATAAAAATCAAGAACTTGGTCTCAAAATGCATAACAGAGCAATTTCTAAAATAATCAACCCACGTATGATACACTCTCAACAATAAAAAATGATGAGAGCAAAAAATTGTTTTTTTTAAACTCAAATTCTCACGAAAGTAAATTTGGTGTTAAATTTTTATGTCTATTCTTTAAATCAATCATAAAAAGATAAATAGCTAATTTTATATCAAATAACTACTAATACTAATTATCTATAATACAACACAATTCAAAACAAATAACATACAAGAACTAAAAAATTCAAGAAAAATTTTCATTGATATGGAAGAATTCAACAAAAATTTTTGAGAACTATGAAAATATTCAGCACTAAATTCCTTAAAAAAAAATCAGTGCCTACATATGTATATTTCCCCCATATTTAAACTAAACATTGTTTGCAATGTGTAAAATAAAATAAACTAGAAAATTCCCTTGAAATGCAACTTCCTCTTTAGCAGCGACATCCTTCCTCTCGTGCGAAGGGCTTATCATTCTCATGCGTTGTTGAGAAAAATGGCATATCCTTCAAATTGGTCCTCTCCTTATAAATCTTCAAACGCTGCCCATTAACATTGAACTTCTCACCTTGCTTGTTTAAAAGCTTCATAACTCCATACAGAAAAACTTGTGTGACGACGAATGGTCCACACCATCTTGATCTCAACATCCCTGGAAAAAGTTTCAATCGAGTTATATACCAAAACTTTGTCACCAACCTCGAACTCTCGCTTCTTGATCCTCGCATTATGCCATGCTTTTACTCTTTCCTTGTAGATTCTTGCATTCTCGTATGCTTCATTCGCTACTCTCCTAGCTTATTTAATCATAATTTCTGTTCTTTACCTACAAAAGACAAATCAAAGTTTAGATACTTTATTGTCCAATATACCTTATGCTCTAATTCAATGGGAAGATGACATGCCATACCTTAAATCAAATGATAATGTGATATACCAATCGTAAATTTATATGCTACTTTATATGCACAAAGTGAATCATCTAATTTAATAAACCAATCTTTACAAGAAAGAGATATAGTTTTTTTTTTTTTAATTCTTTTCGACTCACGATTTGAAACCTCAACTTGTCTACTAGTTTGGGGATGGTAAGGGGTAGCAATCTTGTGAGTAGCACCATATTTAGTTAAGAGTTTGTCAAAATTTTTATGAAAATGTGAACCTCCATCACTAATTATGCCTCTAGGAATACCAAAATAAGAAAAGATATTTTTCTTTAAAAATTTGCACACCGTTTTAGAGTCATTTTTTTCACATGTAATTACTTCAACCCACTTGTTCACATAATCAATAGTAACAAGAATAAGTTCACTTTGAAAACACTTTGGAAATGGGCCTAAGAAATTAATACCCCAAACATTAAAAATATCCACAATCAAAATATTGTTTAAGGGCATCTCATAACGATTAGAAATATTTCTAATTCTTTGACATTGATCAAATGCATGGATATAAGAATGAGCTTCTTTAAATAAAGTGAGCCAATAAAAACCATATTGGAGTACCTTAACTACTGTACGAGAAGAGTCATGATGACTACCAACCTTTTTATCATGACAAAAACTAAAGATGCTACTTATCTCTTATTGGGGAAAACATCTCCTAATGATACCGTCACTGCAAACTTTGTACAAGTAAAGCTCATTCCAAAGATAGTGTCATATATCGAATAGGAAATTCTTTTTCTGCTGCCCTTTTATTGTCTTTGGTATAATCCTACAAACAAGATAACTAACAAAGTCAGCATACCAAAGGTGGCCAATGGGAGTAACAGAGAATAAATATTCATAAAAAAAGACTCATTTAAAGGATGTTCAAGTATCGTTTCAACAAAATCTCCCTCCAATCGAGATAAATGGTTTGGGGCTGAATTTTCTACTCCTTTTTTGTCCACTATCTCGATGTCAAATTCCTATAACAAAAGAATCCAACGCAAAAATCTGAGTTTTGCATCTTTCTTTGAAATCAGATAATTAAGTGTAGAATGGTCAGTATGGATCACAATCTTGGATAATAGCAAGTAAGACTGAAATTTCTCAAGTGAAAACATAACAGCAAGTAGTTCTTTCTTAGTAGTAGTGTATAATTTCTATGTCTCATTTATAGTCCTATTCACATAATATATAACATAAAATTTCTTGCCTATCATTTGTCCCAAAACTACACCTACAGTGTCATCACCAACATCATAATAGATATCGAAATGCAAATCCCACCTAAGTGGCTGCATAATAGGAGTTTCAATCCATTTCAACTTCAACTAGTAAAAGGCATTCAAGCATGAATATCAATCAACAAAAGGTGTATCTTTCACTAAAAGATTAGTCAAAGGTTTAGCAATTTTTAAAAAATCCTTGATGAACCTACGGTAAAAACCTACATGTCCTAGAAATTCTCTAATATCTTTTAATGATCTAGGAGGAGAAAGTTTTTCAATTAGTTCAATTTTAGCCTTGTCAACCTCTATTCCCCTAGAAGACACCTTATGTCCCAAAACAATGTCTTCCTTAACCATAAAGTGACATTTCTCCCATTGAGCATCAAATTGGTTTCCTTACATCTCTTTAAAACTCTCTCCAAGTTATTCATACAATTATCAAATGAGGAATTAAACACAAAAAAAAAAAAAAATCATCTATAAAGACCTTCATAAAATCATCATTGAGATTAGCAAAAATAGATATCATACATCTCTGAAAAGTAGTTGGAGCATTACAAAGATCAAAAGGTATGCATCTAAATGCAAAGGTATCATATGGATATATGAATGTGATTTTTTCTTGGCCAATAGAATCAATGACAATTTGTAAATAACTAGAAAACTATCTAGAAAGCAATAAAATACATGATTAGCCAATTTTTTAACAAGTTAATCAAAAAAGTGAGAGGGAAATGATCTTTCCTAGCAGCATCATTTAGCTTCCTATAGTCCACAAAAACCCTCCAACTCGTGACTATATATTTAGGGATCAACTTGTTTTTATTATTTTCAACCACAGTAGTCCTACTCTTTTTAGGCACAACTTGTAATGGACTCACCTAAACAGAATCAGAGATAAGAAAGATAATACATGTATCAAGCAATTTAATGATCTCTTTCTTTACTACCTCTTTAAGGTGCTCATTCAATCTTCTTTGTAGTTGAACCGTGGCTTTAAACCCTTCTCTCAATTGAATCTTATGCATGAAGATCGAGGGATCTATACCATGGATGTCGGCGATAGTTCAGCCTATTGCTTTCTTATGTTATTGTAAAACTCGCAATAGTTTTTCTTCCTCAAGACCTGTCAAATCAGAAGATTTGATAACTGGAAACATTGTGTTAGAACTTCACCTATGATTTGTCACTTGTTAAGATTTTGGTTCTAGTGCGGAAGATGGGTGAGCTTGCTGTGATTTGTCATTTCTCTCCTCAACACTCAACAAACTTTCACATTGTGTTATAACGTCACCTAACTCTAATCCAAAACAACACATGCATCAACATGCTCATCATCTAGAAATGTATCATTCTTATGCAAGGAGCTAGAATGCAATTTTCAACAAAATCACTAGAATAAAGGACATTAAAATCATGTTCAGTAATCTTATCGATGCAATCAACTCTAAATACATCATGCTTATCAAAATTTCTCATGTGATCGAAGACATCAAACTCAATTTTCTCATCATTGATTCTCAACATCATTTTTCTAGCATGCACATCAATCAAACCACGGGTAGTAGCAAGAAAAGGTCGACCTAGTATCAGTGAAGTACCCTCATCATCAGAATCCATATCCAATATGACAAAGTCAATAGGAAAAATAAACTCATCAACTTTAATAATCATATCCTCAACTATGCCCCTCAGATACTTAACATTCCTGTCGGCTAATTGCAATGAAATGTTAGTCGATCGACATTCTCTTAACCCTAACTTCAAAAACACATAATATGGCATGAAATTGACTCCAGCACCCAAATCATGCAAAACATCAGAAAATTCAATAAAACCAATGGTGAAAGAGATAAAAAAACTCCTTGGATCCTTTAGTTTTAACGGCGGCTTCCTTTGTAAGATTGTAGAACATCCCTTTATAAGCTTGACTATCGAGACTTTATCTCCCTAGTTGCATCCAAAAGAGGAATGCTAATATGTAATTTCTTAAAAACTTCTAAAAACTTTTCAAATTGTTTATCTACATTAGGTTATAAAAGACGATCAGGGAAAGGAATAGGGAGTTTATATTTACTCAAAGAAATACTTCATTGTTTTGTTTCTATTACCTTGGACTTCTGATCAATGGGCTGGTTAATCTCTTTTTCGGCTTCTTGTTTCACTTTTTCATTCTTTGACTAAATCGGCTCCTTTTATAGTTCTTTTTCACTTCTCAATGCGATTGCCTTGGCTTGCTCTCTAAGATTTTTCTTGGTATTACTTAGCAGTTTACCTGACATACGAAAAGATGTTAACTAATTGATCAATCTTATTTTCAAACCTTTCAAACCTCTTATTGGTTGTTATTGCCAATCATTCAATTGCCAACTCCCATGATACTTTATTTTCCCTTTGTTGTGGCTGTGGATTTGGGTTAAATCCTAGTGGATTGTAGGGTCTTTGTGGTGCCCCTTGACTCCATAAAAAATTGGGATGATTTCTCAACCAAGAATTATATGTGTTTGAGTAAGGGTTATTCTGAGACCTATCAATATTAGAAACATAGTTTGCTTGCTATACTTATAGACACTCAAAAGACATGTAAGTAGATTCACCACAAGAATCACAATACAATACTTTTAAGTTGATTAGTTTTCATGCAATTAATCAAAAAGTCAATTTTTGCATTAACCATGATAAAACTATCAACCTCATACACACCATCTCTTTGCCTAGGCATCTCATGCTTATTAGACCAATCAAACTGATTTGAAGCCATATCATCTAATATTGCACATGCCTCATTATATGATTTGCTCATGAATACACCCTCAACTGCAGCATCAACAGTAATCTTTACATAATGTAAATTTCCTTTATAAAAAGTTTGTAACACTAACTAATCAGGAATACCTTGATGTGGATATTTCTGAATCAAATTTTTAAAATGTTCCCAAACACAATATAAAGATTCACCATCAGATTGTTTAAAACTAGTAATATCATTACGTAGTTTAGCAGTTTTATCTAGTAGAAAATATTTAGTTAAAAATGTTTGAGATAGATTTTTCTAATTTGCAAAGTAGTTAGGAGGGAATGAATTAAACTATACCTTCGTCTTTCCCCTAAGAGAGAAAGGGAATAGTCGTAACATTATAACGTCTGGGCTTACTTCATTCAACTTGTCTGTGTCACTTATCTATAGGAAGTTCTTCAGATGGCTATTAGGATCTTCAAAAATCTCTCCGCTAAATTGATCTACCTGCACTATACCAATAAGACTAGATTTTAGTTCAAAATTATTTGGCTCCACTGCAGGACGCGCAATACTAGTTTGATTATCTTGAAATCTAGGCATAGTAAGGCTCTGTTCCCCTGATCCATTGCTATCTCATGTTCCTTTTCTTTCTTAACCTATCTATGAATTGTTTTGTGAGTCTTCTCTATTTTACGATCAAATTCGGCTACATCAAGACTTTTTGATCTCAATATAGACCTTGAATGAAAACATTAAAAGGAGAGAAAGGTAGAAAACCTGATGGAATGGAAGATTCCTCCTTCTTGCCTCCTCTCATGCCTCCTCTAAAAAATATTTGTAATATTAGGCAATTAGGGTTACAAGGAAGTATACAAAATTACTAAAAATTCATTCATCTAGAGCATTAGACAATTATTAGAAGGCGATAATTCAAAATGCTCAATGCAAAAAATTAAAAGGTGTTTCCGCGTTGGTGCAACTATGACTATTGAGTGCAGATGTGGTATGTTGCTGTCCAAAATATGTTTAGAGATTCTTTTGACATGGTTATGCGACAGACTCTAGTAATATAAAAATGGATTGTGAATGTTTGTTTTTTCCTATTCAGTCACTAAATGAGAATATAGATGAAGATTCTAGCTTTACTTGGGGTTTGGGATGATATAACTAAAGAATTATATGATGATTAATCTATTAACTCTATATGTATTTCTCATTTCGATATGTATTTCAGAATTTCTCAAACTTTTGTTAAACTATTTATTTTCAGTTTTATTGTTACTTAACATATATTTCTTTTTTTATCTTAAGTGTAACTTTTACATTTATATTTTTTATTTGGTTATTATTATTAATGGACAATCATTCCAGACTTGCTTATTATTATTTCATACTAACATATTTAACACTTTAAACATTGTATACATGACAAACCTAATTATATTACAAGGAAGAGGAAAACTGAAAGGTAAAAGGGTTATGGAAGCAACTGATTCCACACAACAACATACCACTGAGGAGTGTCCGAATTTAATTGGAAATGATACTTCACATGATGAAACCTTTGGTAATATAATTACTTCTTTTTATTTAAAAGTATATTGAGGTGGTTTATTAATTTATTATGTAATATATACAACCGATTATATTAGAAGTATCGGTAGAAGAGGCATGATAACTCTAAAAGATATATGAGATCTAACGTATTTTAGTATCTCCCAATACTCAAATGCAAGCAGTAGAATGAGAATCTCATATACTAGCAAATTTTTGCAGACTTGTGGCTAAGAGTTCACGGTTTTAACCACTTAGTCATAATGGTTGGCACAAAATCCCCGCTGCATCAAAAGAACAAATGAAATCATTGATAAAGGTACTTTTTTCTGAAAGCTTTCTTTTATAATTGTTGCAACAATTCTCAGTTTAATTTGTTGTTCTGCAGCAAATATTTGCATATGATACTGACAATGAGGCTGCTACTGATAAATTTGTCGTCAAATATATTTCAACAAAATATATAATCGTAATATGAAAAGACAATATTATGACAATAACAAAACAATTAAGGAGGTTTCATAAAATATCCCAAAAGGTCATACCCGTCCTGAAAGGAAAGCACTAGTTTCACATTGGCATTCAAAGCATGGACATGTAAGAACATCTTTAGAGACATACCATATTATTTACTTAGACATCATTACAATACGATAATAAAATAAAGATTAGGTCATTTTGCAAGAACAATTAGAAGTAGGAAAATGAAGTGGATCTCAACAAAAGTATATACACTCTTGTGGATCCAAATCATTTGCCAGGAAAGAAAGGGAATTGACAATTAGTTTATATACTGCTAATTAATTTATTATTATTCTCTCAGTTGTTAACACTTTAGTTTCAAAATTTTGAGAAACCTGACAGAACTACACTCTACAAAGCTACCAATATGAAGAAGAATGACACATACATCAATTTAGAGATTGTTAATTTAATGGTAATTTACATGTTGTGTTGAGTTCGTATATATACATTTATAAACCAGTTTTTGTATTGATGTTTATGTTGATATTTAATTGGTAACTTTTTTTGCTTATTTTTTTAATTAATTTATTACTTTTTGTGTTGATATTTCTATATGCATTTTGTATTTTGGTTTGACAGAAGTTTACTAGAAAAATTCAAACCTTTCTTGACGTTTATTTTGACAAGCTTTAATGTTTTATAAGTGATACTAAATGATGGGGCGACAAAAAAAATGTCAAAAAAAAACATCAAGGAAAATATAGTTGAAAAAAATCTCAAAGTTTCATAAAAAACGTCTGGCAAAACATGAAACTTTGAACAACTTTTTCTCCTGTAAAATGCGATAAAGAATATAGAGTTTCACTCAATGGTGCAGCTCATCTCACCACAGGAGTAATCTTATCCTACCATTTTCTGTTCTTTTCATTTTCTGAAATATTGGAGACAATGTTCATCATTAGTATGGGTTACAGAGTTCTATAATTTTGATTTTCACTTGAATCTGTGAGTGACCTCACATAGTTTTTACAATCTAGATTAATACAAACATGCGTAAAATTGTTTTAAAACGAGAACAGTGCATTGCATGTTAAAAATCAATAGTTAGGGAGCCCTAATTTCGAGCACAATAGTCATAGGAGTCTTCATCTTTAAAACTTGGAATATACAAAAAACTAGTTTTGCTTGAAAGCCAAAGAGTCTATTACTCTATGATTTTGTTCTAAAATCTACTCGATACGAAATTCAAAAATTTACGCAGAAGGCTAAGAGATTATTTGAACATTTTTCTTTTGACCATCTTAACTTTTCTAGTCACTACAAAAAAAAAATAGTCTTTAGTGACAGAGGCAATTTGATTACTAAAGATCAAAATGTCATCACTAAAACACTTAATGACAAAAAAAATGTCATCACTCAATGGTCACCAAAGTTACATCACTAAAGGTCATCAGTGATGTAGTGCAAAAAATCGTCACTAAAAGATCGAGTTTAGTGATCAAATTTTTTTGTCACCAGTTTAATGATTAAAAAAGTCATCACCAAAATGGGTATTAAAAATCCAAATGGTCACTAAAAGTAACCTGATCAATACATTAAGTGACAACATTTGGTGACCAAATTAGTAGTCATAAAAAAGTGGTTGTAACATGATGAATTTTAGTAATGAAAAAAGTGGTCACTCAAAATATGTAGGGACAATAAAATAATGATGACTTTAGTAATGAATTTTTCTCTATCAGCAAGTTAATAGCAAGTTAATACGTAGATTGGTGCCCAAAACTTGATAATTGGTGACAAAATCAAAGTCATCACAAATATTAATCCTGAAAACAGTTATTATTACATAAGTTTACATTAAAATACATAAAAAACAGTTCCTAATATCATATAAAATAATTTATATAATCAGTACATGAGTCCTAACAAATGATCCATTCGGCCTACGCTATTGTTTCATACTTCTTTCTTGTTTAGTAGATAATCCTTGAAAATTGCAAGATGTATCACTGAAAAAGAAAAAAATTTACATCCATCGTATGAAATTTATATTAAAAAGCTACAACATCACAAGTAACTAAATAGTTATGTAAGATACCTATCATATTGATTTAACATTTAACGCCATTTTAAAATTGATTCTAACAAATCTATATATGTATATATATATATTCCATCATACGAAAGCATAAAAATACCAAGATTGAAGAGCATGTTGAGCATCACCTTAAGCAACAATGAATGGTTCCGCTGATTATCTTAATGGACCAATCCAGTCCAAGTTTTATCAACCATTAGCTATACAATAAACAAAAAAAAATAAATAATGATTTCAAAAATTTTGAATCTACGGCAGTAAGCAAGTCAAGAAGATGCATTTTTCACTAGCAACTCTAAAAGGAAACACATAGGTTTGTTTGTTTGTTTTCTTTTTTTCTTTTTGATTGCAAAAGAAATAGTATTAGATGAAAAGAAGAATGTGCAAAACTATGAAAAATCCAAAGAGGAAGAAAAACAAGGTCAACACCAAAAAAAGAAATGGATAATTGCTCTCCCATCCCTCCTCAACTTTTCTAAGCTATAATATTTATAAATCCTAAAGCATGAATCCATGGAGAAGTATAAACAACAATCTTATTTGGAAGAGAAGAGTCAAAAGGCTGATTTCTAAAACTTCTAGTGTCCAACTTTCTCAAATGCATCAAAGAGATAATCATAACCATATACCTTCAAAACAACCAAGCATCTTTGTTCACTCCAAAATCTCTAAATTGCATAAGAAATAAATCAGGGAGTCACCTAGGGCAAACCCAAACATTATCACCCACATTAAAGAGGTAGTTCCACATCTATGGCGGGTCATGAGCTAAGACGTAGCAAAGCACAATCCTATAAAGACAGCAAATGAAATAAGCCTGTCATGTTGGTCAGCATTCCAAGAACTAGGATCCGGGTTCCAGTGCCATTCGGGAATAATAATGGGTACCATCAGCCAACATAAAACCCTTTGATGCACAGTCTGTTACAAAGTAGTTGTTAGAATTAAACGTGACTTATACACGCAGCGGAAGCGATAAATCAAATTTTGGAACATTAAAAGATTAAGTTTGCGATATATCTCAAACGGTGATGCAGAAAATCTCCGGAACCGCAAACTCTGAACTTGAACCACTCGAAGTCAGGATGATAGTCACGTAATCGAACTATCACCGCAATATCACAACGAACTAACCCTTAACCCGGTGATTTAACGTTGATCGGAAAACTCTCTGAATAATTGTTCTACTCAACAATTATTCTGACTCTCAAGATGGTAATTCTTCCTCTTAATCCTCTCCTCAAAGATGTTAATTCTATTAGTGATTCACACTCCCGTAGGAGTCCTCTTAGAATAAGAGTCCTTTTTGAGAGAAAATAGGAGAGAGAGGGGGTAGTAGGTAACTTCCCACTACCCCACATTTAGCATTTCAAATTTTTACTTTTGGTAAAAACATGGCCCCATGTGGGCATCAACTAATATCTCCAACTTGCACACGAGGGCATTTTACTTCCGTCATAAGATCACAACTCATGCAATCTACCATATCACCCTACAAAGTTTTCATACATGGTTGGTCGTCGTGCTACTAGCGAGTACACCTGCAAACAAAAACTTCTCGATACACCTGTTAGGATAATCGAGAGTTACCGTTAGTATCAAAAGAAAGCTCGCAGTACCCCAGATCCAAGACTAATTACATCCATCGAGCTACTTTCCTCATCGAAAGTAATCACCAGATATCACTCGACTATATATTCACTATTATGTTCAAATCCCTACATGGATAAATATAAAAGACCGGTCGGTGAATACAAAACAGTGATGCAGTGTCAATTGGTCTTCCTTTCCCAAACTCGAATCTATTGGTCTCAACTCAACTGCTTTCCTAGATCTGTCCCTCATACCTCAATTTATCTTCCAGACCATCGGTAAACAGACTAAAGTAGCAAACACTGAATCAAAACCTCAAGAAACAGCCGAAAGTAATAAGGGCACAAGAGATCCCACCAATGGATCTCGGGTCTCACACAGCGGGCTCGGGGATAAATTTCAATTTAATGTCTCAAGTAATATAGTTCCTACTATCCCAAGTCGTTTTTTCACACGTGGTATGAAACACGTGCCACAGTGTTATTCCCTCATCTCTCAAAAAGGGCATATGTCAGATTTCTCTAACACTGTGCAGGTATAGGGACTCAGTCTACACATAAGACTTTACCCAGAGATCTTAGAGAGAGTACCTCAGAGACAATATCATAAAACGCAGATGATATCTGATATCTCAAACCTGACTACTCACAGGCTACATGGATGTGGGTACGTCCATGTTGATCATATCGCATATGATCTCATCCTGAACACGTATCAGGGCGACTTATGTTCTAGCAGGGCCACTCTCAAAGCCTCTTACAGCTAGAAGCCGTCTCATCCCCGCTCACTCAGAGCTGGAGGTGGTCACTCGTGTGAGAGAGTCGATCTCGCCTGCCTGACATATCTATTATCACATCACAAAATATATATATGATATTGAAAGCAAGTGCATTAAATGAAAATATAACACAAAAGTGACTGAAAAATGTACTATAATCATATATATAGAAAATCAATAAGCATCAATGTCATCAATAAGTACAAACTAAAAAATGTCAGAAAATACTCAAACCTAATGACTCTCTATGCCCTAAAAAGAAGTCTCTAGTAATGGGTTTGGTGAAGGGGTCAGCCACCATACTGTGTGTCAAAATGTACTTGACGGTCACTTCACCCTTCTCGATGATGTCTCTAACGTAATGGTATCTGGTGTCAATGAGTTTGGTCATACTATGAAACTTAGGTTCTCGTGTGTAAGCAATAGCGGCCTGATTATCACAGTAAATTATGACTGGCCTCCCACTATCCGCTACAATCCCTAAGTCATCAAGTAGTCTACGGAGCCAAACACTCTCCTGAACTGCAACTAAGCATGCTACGAACTCAGCCTCCATCGTAGATAGAGCAACACAGGTTTGCTTCTTACTGTTCCAAGAGATGGCCTCGCCATTGAGCAAGAAAGCAAAACCTGATGTCGATTTGCGCTTATCCAAATCGCCTCCCCAGTCGGTGTCTGAATAGCCCACAAGGCGCAAATCACCTCCCCCGTAACTCAAGGAGAAGTTTTCAGTTCCTTTTAGATATCGAAAAATCCTTTTCACTGCTCTCCAGTTACCCCATCCAGGATTTGCCTGATATCTACTCACCAGACCAACTGCATAACAAATGTCCGATCTAGTACATAATATTGCGTACATTAAACTTCCCACTGCACTGGAGTAAGGTACTTTACGCATTTCCCTTACTTCTTCTTGAGTTTTCGGACACATTTCCAGACTCAAGCCTTCACCTTTGGCGATCGAAGTATCTATGGGACTACAATCACTCATCCCAAAACGTTCGAGAATTTTTCTAATGTAGGTCTATTGTGAAAGAGCTAACATATTTCTCGAGTGATCCCTCTGGATCTAAACTCCGAGGATGAACTCAGCTTCACCCATGTCTTTCATGTCGAAACTTGATG
Source organism: Dillenia turbinata (assembly GCA_037126225.1). NCBI lineage: Eukaryota > Viridiplantae > Streptophyta > Magnoliopsida > Dilleniales > Dilleniaceae > Dillenia > Dillenia turbinata. Next base: position 16,124,681 of record JBAMMX010000021.1, read on the forward strand.
ACAACCACGCTTTGATGGTTATTAAATACTGAATGTCGTTCCCAGCTAACATTATGTCATCCACATACAATGATAGGATCACAAAAGAGTTATCGGATCGTATTAAATAGACACAATGATCCTCCTCGACCATCGTAAAACCATAAGATATCACCTCCTCGTGAAATCTTAGGAACCACCGCCTGGATGACTGCTTCAGGCCGTATATCGACTTCCGAAGTCGATAGACCTTGTCCTCCTGACCTACTAGAACGAACCCGGGGGGCTGTTCCATGTAGATCTCCTCATCCAGGCTCCCGTTAAAGAATGCGGTCTTAATGTCTATCTGGTGTAACTCTATATCCAGACTAGCGACAATCACTAAAAGTAAATGGATCGAAGTAAACTTGACTACTGGGGAGAAAGTCTCCTCGTAGTCAATGCCCTTAGTCTGCGTGTAACCCTTGGCTACCAGAAGGGCTTTGTACCTCTCAATCGATCCATCGGCCTTTTTTTTAATCTTGAGAACCCACTTGTTCACAATGGCCTTTCTATCCTCAGGCAAGTCAACTAGTTCCCAAACTTCTTTGACTCTCATTGATTCCATTTCTTCGTGCAAGGCCGATAACCAATAGTCCTTTGCCGAACCCTCGAGAGCCTCCTGTATAGTCATTGGCTCTCCATCTTCCTCGGGAGTCACAATGAGGATCTCATCCTCAATCGGGAAACGGCGACGAGGCACTTGTCCCCGACTACTCATACGAGGAGAGAGAGCCATTACACCTTCGGATGGACCGCTCCCACTAGGATCAAGATCCGTAATAGGGTCTTGAGTCCTGCTACTGGGTTCGACTGAGCCACTAGGCTCATCCATCTCATAGAAGGCGAAGTCTCGATCGATTTCTCCTTTCTTAGGGAAATCACTCTCAAGAAAAGTGGCATCACGAGACTCTATCTCAGTGACAGTACCGTCCGTATGTTCTCCTAGGAACACATGTCCCTTGGACTGTTCAAAATATCTAATAAAGATACACTTCTTTTCTCGTGGGCCTAACTTGTCGTATTGATGCGAGGAATCATGAACATACGCGGCGCAACCCCATGGCCTCAAGTGGCTAAGGTCAGACTGTCTCCTTGTCCAAAGCTCGTATGGAGTGCTGACTACGGATTTCGTCGGAACACGGTTAAGGACGTAGGTTGCAGTCAGCAACGCATCCCCCCAATGGGAGATAGGTAAGTTGGCTTGCGCCATCATCGACCTCACCATCTCCAACAGAGTCTTATTCCTTCTCTCGGCTACTCCGTTCTGCTAAGGAGTAGCAGGAATAGTCAACTGTCTAGTAATACTTCTATCGAAACAGAGCTCTTTGAACTACTCAGACAGATATTCGCGCCCTCGATCGGTTCTGAGAGTTTTCACCCTCGTGTCTAGCTGATTTTCAACCTCGCTGATAAACCTCCTGAAGCACTCTAGTGTCTCAGACTTGTGCGAGATCAGGTAGACGTAACTGAAACGCGTGTAATCGTCTATGAACGTAATGAAATACATTGCTCCATTTCGAGCTCTCACATTCATGGGTCCACAAATGTCGGAATGGACCAATTGCAATGGAGTCCCAGCTCTCATTGCTTTCCCAAATAGTTTTTTAGTGGCTTTGCCCGCAAGGCAAAACTCATACATGGGCAACTGGACCTTGGTTAGCGGGCCCAACAAGCCACTCGTAGCTAACCGGGTCATCCTCTCTTACCCTATATGGCCAAGCCTACTATGCCATACATTCACATCATCCATTGCACTATCAGATGTAAAAGCAATAGTAAAAGAAGAATAAATTTCATAAAATGAAATCATATCCAGTACATAAAATCCCTCATGGACCAAACCGGAACATATCAAAGAACTGTCATAGGTTATGGAAACTCTAGAGTTTCCCAATAACACAGAATATCCTAACAAATTCAAATATCAGACAGATACAAGATTTCGCCTAATCTCAGGAGCATACAAAACGTCATGAAGATATAAGACTTGGTCACTTCGCAGCAATAGCTTGCAAGTGTCAATCCCTTTCACTTCAATAAATGCTCAATTCCCCACGTATAGCCTCCTCGCCTGGGGACTCAAACGGCAGAACTCCACGTATGCACTCCTGTCACGAGTTACATGGTCCGTGACTCCTGAGTCTACAATCCATAAAGGAAAAGAGTTAGCGAGCATCACACTAGATGACACGTAACTCAAACCATGTAAAGAAGAAGGACTTACCTTTCGCTCGCCACACTCGCGTGCGAAATGTCCAGTCTTGCCACACACGTAGCATTGGACCTTGCTCTTATCGAGCTCTTTCTTCTTGCATTTCTGTCCTCTGTCATCGGTCTTGGTAGAATGCTTCTTCTTGCCTTGGCCCTTGGTCTTCTTCTCATGCTTGTGCCACTTGCGCTTTACTTCTCGGGAGCCCTTACTCGACTCCGCAATGTTAGCATGAGCTGAAGAAGACCTAGCCACCTCCTGACGCTCCTCCTCGAGCTCACAATGCCTACTCAAGTCCATGAAAATATGAATACTCTCGGTGTGCGTGAAATAGGTCTTAACCACATCCCAGGAGTCAGGCAAAACTGGATCACACCCAGTACCTGAAGCTCATCAGATATCGGCTCCTGCATACTCTTCAGAGAGGCGATCATACTCGATATATGCATTAAATGCTGCTTCATAGTATGATCGTACCTCTTCTTATAAGTGATGAATTTATAAGTCAACATCCTCAACTTAGGAGCTGACGGGGCACCATCGTACTCTCTCAGAGCATGCCAGATCGACTGTGCAGTAGGATACTGCTCATAGATGGGAATCAGCTCATCGTGCATACTGCTAAGAAGGATCACCCTCGCTTGGCCATCCTTCTTTTTCCAAGCACGATACACCTCATGATCCCGTCGCGCTTGTGCCCTGGTACCCTCCCCGGGGTCCACCATCTCGTTTTTAAGAACTTTCCCGAGCTATTGTTCCTCGAAGACAAACTGAACCTTCCGGTGTCAAATATCATAGTTGTCACCGTTCAGTTTGTCTCCCTTTACGAGATCTAAAACAACAATCTTCGTTGCAGCCATGTCTCTGTCACACAGAAAAAGAGACATTAGTGACATATTGATGCTTAGTTTACAATTTTATGTACCCTACAAATCACCAAAACCAAAATGACTTGAATACAGATCCCAAGACGAGCGTATGAGTCAATGGACACCATACACCACAATCCGTGATTGCATCTCACCATTCAGAATAGGATTCAGTACATAAAAAATCCACAATTAGTCACTTTTTATTACAAAACCCTCAAAAAATCAGAAAATTCCAATTTTAGGACGACCTACGCGCCACCGGGAGGGTTCACGCGCCGCCAGGCTCACGGCGACGCGTCTCACGTGCCCCCACGCGCAAGGAAGCGCCTGGGTGCTTACAGGACGCGCAACGTGTCAGACCCGGCGAGTTACGAGCGTACCCTGTGTGAAAGACTGAACTTGCTTCCAGAGTTACGAGAGTCTGCATTGGCACAAATGATGACTTATCAGAAACAGATTACACGATATCACAATCGTAGAGTCAAGAACCAAACGTTTAGACCCAGCGAGTTGCTACTAAGAAGGGTGGAAGCTATCGGTCAACCCAAACCCAGGGGCAAATTTGCTCATAACTGGGAAGGTCCATACCGAGTGTGTTCCATGGTCCGATCAGGAATTTATCGCCTCGACAATCTAGATGAATCAACCGTGCCTAGGACCTAGAACTTAGAAAACCTACGCATATACTATCAGTAAACTCCAGAACTATCTGGAGCTAGAGGAACCAGATCAGTACAAACTAAACGATTCTCGCCCCTTAATCTAAAAGTTTCTTATTATACAGCGGGGCTAAATCACCCAGATCTTATCGATCAAACGCGTCATCAATAAAGAATGGAACTCTTCGAACGGGTGGACACGACCCCTTTACTTAAAAGTTTTTTATCGTTGGGCTTAAGTCGTCCAAATCTTATCGATCGAACATGTCATCAATAAGGGATGAAACTCTCCGAACGGATGGACACGGCCCCTTTACTTAAAAGTTTTCTATCATTGAACCTAAGTCGCCTAAATCCTACCGATCGAACGTGTCATCAATAAGGGATGGAACTCCCCGAATGGGTGGACACGGCCTCTCTATTTTAAAGTTTCATATCGTCTAGCCTAATTCGCCCAGTTCTTATCGATCAAACGTGTTATCAATAAGGGATGGAATTCCCCGAACAGGTGGATACGGCCCCTCTGTCTAAAAGTTTCTTATCATCAGGCCTAAATCGCTCAGTTCCTATCAATCGAACGTGTTATCAATAAGGGATGAAACTTTCCGAATGGGTGGATACGACCCCTCTATTTAAAAGTTTCCTATTGGCAAGCCTAAGTCGTCCTGATCTCACCGAACAAACGAATCATCTAATAGGGACGGAACTCCTCGAACGATTGGGCGTGACCCTCCTATCTAACTACTGAACGTCTGGCGATCCAAAAGGCCAGTATTACTCGGCATCCCAGTGTGGAACCTAAAGCTAAAAGTAGATCTACTCTGACAAGAGTTGAAGAAAAGTATATAACCAAACAAGAGATCGAAAGAGAACAAAGACAAGATTCAAGTAAGTAAAGCATAACGTTTTATTTATCCTTACACAAGAATTACATTTGGTGACGTGAATATGTATACAAGTCCCTGGGTCGTACCAACTACACCAATAAGCACATAACAGGGTCACTCAAATATACAAAAACTGTAGCCCCTACACTGGAGAGTACAAAAACAATAATTTCAATGTAGTGCTAGGAACAAAAAAAGGCGAACTCGGGTTTTGCCACCCCCAAACGACCCGAGCCCAGCCTACTAACCAAAAACGGTGCGAGAGACATCCCCACCATAATTGGATGATGGAGGGGAACCCGAACATATCACTCAAGGTAGTACAAAGACGCACCTCCACTGGCGATGAATGATCTCACCATGCCAACCGAACGGTGGCCGACATAATGAGATCTTATTCCGATGTCCCCCTCCTTAATGAAATCTCATTCCAGCAAAATTTACCCAAGCCATAGATCTCCGCATACCAAGACGCTTGACAAAACAACTCTCGAAAAGGAATCACTCTTAGCAGAACCCCCAAAGAGGGAGAAAAATCTCAATTCTCCGTGGGAAGTAACAAGTACCCATCATAACTATTTATAACAGTGGAGAAACGGGTCATAATTGGCTTAGGGTAGGTGAAACGGATCAACGAGAATAATTTATCATAAATGGAGTAATTAATTTTCTTCAATTCCCCATGAAGGGGTTACTTCCGATGAGATACACCCACATTCGTAACAAAAGGGTGGAATGGATTACGGCGAATTTAGCACTCATATGCTCCTATAACGTATTAAGCATGTCTCACCCTAATAGATTTTTACTCATGGCATCTCTTTACCAAGAAGGTCATGAGTCAGGGACAAATGATGAGATATAGTCCTAGATCCAATTCGAAGGGTCAGCACCTGAAGGAGCCACACAGAAAGTCCACAAAAGATAGCCACCGACCGAAGAGCAAGCACGAGTGACTATTCCCTATGACCATCTACCGAAAAACCTTAGTCGTCCTATCTCCCGGACAAAGGGCCTCAGTCGCCCCACTGACTGATCGGGGTTTATCAAGTGGGAATAACCTCTCTGATCGGATACTCAATCATTGATCCATCGAACGAACGAATCCTGAAAATCCTTCATTGGCCAAACAACTGACCAATAGCCAGCAAATCTAACAATTCTAAAGGAAGGTCAAGACATCCTAACAGTTTTGATTTCCTCCTTAAAAACGACATCTTTAGAATATTTTAGTTAAGGAAAGGATCTCCCAAAAAAACGAAAGTTTTCATATAATGAAGACTACGATCAATTCGAAATATTGAAATCCTGAGATTTTTGGATCGGCTTGATAAGGAAAGTAGGGTTGAAGTACCTCAACGGCATATGACTCTTGTAAGTATAAGATATCTACAAAAACCTTTCAAACCAGGTATACTCTCTTAGCCTTACACTCTGGGCACTTTAATCACAGGGAACCTCTCTTTCCTTGAGCTTTTAGTCTGTTTCTCTTACATTCGAAAACCGTTCTTTTTGATTTGAGTATCGGAACCTCCCCCGTCGGAGCACCCTCCAATGGTTTTTGCAGGATTCATATCCTGTAGACGGCGGCCGTTCAAGTTGACAAAGAGCCGGTATCTGTGGAGTCATAATCCACCTCCAATAATCAGATTTATATTATTTATATTATTTACTGTTTAATTTCAATATACTGTTGTATTTTACTTTGAGATTTTATTTCTTTTATTTAAAATTATCATTTATAATTTTAATTAAAAAACTAAACAAATTTAATTTTAGGATCCATTAGTATTTAGATTATTTTTAGTGTTTTCTCGTAGTTTTAGATTTTTAATAATTTTTTTTCATTTTTTTTATTTTATAGTTTGCTTTAGGAATACTTCTTAGGTCTTTTTTTTATTAGTTTCAATTCATTTATTATTCTTTTGTTTTTTAATTCTTAATAGATTTTAAAGTTTACAATTTAGTTCATATTTTCATTTAAAAATTCAATAATTTAGTAATTTGAATAAATTAATATTAATCATAAAAAACATTTATTTTTCGTACAACAACAATCTAAACTTTCTATCCCAAAAAATATTTATTTCTCGTTGATAATTCTATTCATTAAATTTACTATATCATTTCTCTTAAAAAAATACCGATGATCAGCAAAAATAGAAGAAACCAAGACGAAAACATAAATTCATTAAGTAAATAAAATCATACCTTGCTGAAAAGAATGGTCTCCTTCCTTTGATGCAAGGAGACCGTTCCTCTCATAATGAATGTAATCATGATGGATTGAACTTGCCTTCATCCTTCCCATCGTTATCTCACATGTCCAGACACCTTATCACCCTCTCTAGATTTCTAATCTAGTCAAGTCTATAAATCTATATCCTCCTTATTTTCAAACTCTTAAAATTCCTCTCAGTATTTAGTTCTTCTGTAAAGGGGAGTTATTAATTGTTGACATGGCACTCCTCAAAGTTTTGGCATAGAAATTCGTATTTTGTTCTATTTGCTACTTTGCTATTTTATGTTATACAAATACTTCTACTAAATAATGCTCTTTTTAAAATTTTTGATTTTATGGATTGAACATGATGAAAAGAAGGCAATGGGAGAAGCTGATATTCCAGCCGGGATAAGTTATTGAAATGATGACAAGGGGATGAAATCTAGGAAATGATTTCGACAATTTTTTTTGTTTCGTTATTGTTTTATTTTTTTCCAAATTACTAAGCCAAGTGGCTCACAAGGTTCTCAATGAAACGACTCAAAGCAGTGTGCGATGATCCACCATCCATAACAGCTTTCCTGCACTTGTCTCTCATATCCTTCACTTTCCTCCTCACCTTATACCCATCCCCACCGTTCACATCCATCAATTTCCCAATGGCATTCTGTATCTCCTCGGCCTTCACTAGGTCACTTTTACCACGTGCATTGAACAAGGAGTCGCTCATGTACTCCAAACTTATCTCAACTGCCAAACCCAGTTCCTTTACTAGCTCGAACGCATTCATTTGTTGTTCTGCATAAAGTGGCCATGTGGCAATTGGTACACCATTCCAGATACTCTCTAGAATCGAATTCCAACCACAGTGGGATACGAACCCTCCGACTGCTTTGTGGGCAAGTACGTCAACTTGTGGGGCCCACCCTATGACCTTTCCAATCTTAGCCGTCCGATCTAGGAATCCCTCGGGCAAAATTTCCTCTATGTTCTCATAGTCGGCGGTGACAATTCCTTCTTGATCTTTTGGAGGGGGCCGGCGTAAGGACCACAGGAATCGTTGGTTGATTAGCTCCAGGCCACGTGCAATCTCTCTTATCTGGTCCTCGTCAAAGCTTCCCATACTCCCAAAGCTCAGAAACACGACCGAGGAGGGGGGCTGGTCGTCCAGCCAACTCATAATATCCCCGTACTGGTTCGAACTTCGGTTATTGTTTGCGGGTCCCAAAATGGGTCCCACTGGATAGACAGGGGGAGATTCGATTGCACCATTGTAAAAGCTCTCGAGGGCGTGTGATTCTAGCTCTTCAAAAGTGTTGATGAGAATGCCTTTTGCTTTGAAGAACCTCTGAACATTGTTGAACAAAAATCTCGGTCCAGCTACCTTGTGTGTGACCACAGAAGGCCACAGCTTAGCCGGAAGTGGGTTCAGCAAACTTGCCTGCTTCAACTCACCACCGGACTTAGCCAACTCGACCAAGTCAACGTTTCCCTCGTAGTGCAATCTCTGCGTGTGAAGGAAATGGTCAAGACAAACAGCACCCGATGGAGAAAATACGTAAGAAGGAACCCCAAACTCGCTCGCAACCTCAATCATAATTGTACAACACATGTCAACCACAAAACCGGCAAGTCGAGTGGGGTTAGAGTCGGAGCGAGTCAACTGAAAAACAGCATCTCTAACAAGTGGCTTGTGAGCTTCAACGAAGCCAATAAAGAAATCGATGGAATTTGGTGATGGTTGCTCTAACAATGGAGGGAGGTGGACGAACCGGATCCGTGCAGAAGAAGAAGAAGATGAGAGGGATTTAGTGTAGTTGCTACCCAAGGGATCCGAGGGTAATGTCATGATTAGGATAGTTACGGAGATCCGGTCGTCTCGAGCAATGAGGAGCTTCGCCAGCTCCACCATTGATACGAGATGGCCCATTCCTATGAAAGGAAAAAATACAAGCTCAACTTTCTCCATGGATCTTTTTGTAGTTCCCCCAGTGAGTTACGGAACTTTTAAGCTCATACCAACAAGATATATATGTATATATAGTGAGGTGGTGGCCTTGCTGGGCAAGAAATTCACCTGTACGAATGATGTCATGCCTTTGCCAGCCGAGAAAAGGGCATGATGGTTGCATGTCTACTGAAAAGGAATTGTGCCCCATAAGGTCTATACTTTCACAATACGAGGGGCGTTTCATTTGCATTTGGAAATCAAAATTAGAACCGAAATCAAAAATTTTGATATGGATTTACTCTTTATTTTGGAGATTTCATTTGCAAATCTCAATTCTTACTCTATTAAATCAAATAATTTATATGGATTTCAAAATGATCCTTGATTCTCAATCCTTTTAATCAAACACCACCTTAATTTAGAGAGGGTATCATATATTATAAGAATATTTGATTTTATTTATTTCTATATTTGTAATAAATTATTTTTAAAATTGTAACAATGAGTTTTCTATATAAATATAATATATTATAATATTTCATTAAAATAATAAATTATTAGCGTTTAATATTCTTATATTATTTCACATCTTTAACATGATATTAGATCCGTATTCAAATTTCTCTAATATAGATGCTAAAAAAATCTCATATGCACTCTCACATGCCACTTGAAAATCGTTAGTCTAATCTACCAGATTATGTTGTTTAAAGATTGAAAATGACTCAAAATGACATCATTTTGATATTTCACAAATCTCAGTAAACCTCTAGCATGTGTACTTCTCTAATTGGTCACAAATTTTCCGATCAACACACGTTTCTTATAGCTAGCACCACATTTTCAGCCATATTAGTATTCAAGTGTCGCCACATCAACATATATTTATTCACTTTTTCAAATTTAACTATTTTTCATTATATCATATTGAATTTGAGAGAAAAGTTAAAAAATATCATATATTATAAGAATATTTGATTTTGTTACTATATATCATATATTAAAAGGAAATCAATTATTAATTTAATTTTGAGAATATTTGATTTTATTTGTCTCCATATTTATAATAATTGTTTCTGTATTTGTAACGATAAATTTTTTTTTTATATAAATCTAATATATTATAATATTTTATTAAAATAATGAATTATTAAAATTTAATATTTTTTATAATATTTTCTATTTTTAATATGATATTAGAATCATCGTATTTCATGTTATATGTATTAAAAGTAGGGGTTGCAGTTGAGGATCAACTTTGCCCGATACTTTTAAGAGATGAGCATAAATGAGCCGACCTAAATAGTAATAATTTTTTTTTTGGGGTAACTGAGAAACCATTGGTCGGATGCTTTGGGTTTGTCAAAGAAGTGAAATAAAATTTGTCTTAATGAGGAAGATTCATATATCTCAAGTGGGAGTTGAAGGCCCCATGGTTTGGGTCTGTTAGAGGTGGATCTCAACTTCATAGATTTCGACTCCTTTCTACTCGAACGACTAGTTGCAGAAGTGGTTCGAAACTTATAAAAGACCATCAGAGGGTACTCGACAGGGGAGATTCCGATACTCAAATTAGAAAGAATGGTTTTCGATAGAAATAAATAGACTGAGAGCAAGAGAGCGAGAGAGTTTGTCTCCCTATAACATGTGTGCTAGGTATAGGAGTCTCGGAGAGCATACTTGAGTTTTAGTGTTCCAAAAGCTTTTATACAAGGCGCCGCAGGAGTCGTATGTTCTCAAGGTATTGCAACCTTAATTTCTTTTCGAGGAGATATGAAGATTTCAGAATTTAATTAGTCAAATATTTCTAAGAATTTGAGATTTTTAGCACTTATGAAGTTCAGTAATACGAAAAGATCTTTTCTCTTATCGATTAGATTCTGATGGTTTACTTTCTTACCTAGGAGATACGTTTCATATCGAAATAGGAAACAAACGGTTGATGTGAGGTTTAGTTAAATATTATCTTTAACTAATGCAATCGTACCTTAGGGACATTGGTTCGAGTTTGCCAAATGCTTCTATGAATCGGTCAAACTGCCATCACCAGGGACTAACATAATGATCAGTTGTTGGCCATTCTAATGGGGAGATAAATCCTTCATTGATGTGAGTCCTGTTATGGGTCTCCGGATCCTTGGACGCTACCCTGATAGTCCTTTGGATTATACCCCGTCATTTACCCCCGTCATTTGCCCCTGACTCATAGCATCATTTTACAAGAAAGACACAGTGAGTGATGGATGCTTTTGAGGAGTTGGAAAGGTGTAAGAGCCTTTAATGTCATATGCGTTGCCTCAAATGGTGCGAATCGTCATCAGCACGTTTCGTATGATGCGGAATTAAGGTGAATCCCCCTCTTTTCTTAACCATTTCGTCTTTCCACGATTAAATTCTGAAATAATGTAGCGTGAGAAGTTGAAGAGAAGAGATTTAATCCTTCCATTTATGTCACCTGATTTTTGTTGAACCATTTCATCTGTCTAGTGATTCGCTGAGATCTTTCTCCCTTATGGCTATAAATAGCGATAGCTGGACCTCGTGTTGTCTTAAGAAGAACGTGTGTATTCGCTTTCGTCTGAGAATTCTTTTCTGCCAGAAGTTATCTTTCTTTAGGAGATCCTTCGATGGAGTGCTTTTGTTTGCAAGGCCCAATAGTTTAGATTGTTCTTGTGGATGTGAGTTCTCATAAAAAATGGGACTGTGGATATGAGATCTCATCATGTCATTCGACTCTCGGATGCCATGATTGGCTTCGTCAAGGTTCCCAAAAATGTTCTCTACTTCATAGGAGAGTTTCAGATACGTTCCCACTCAGGGTTGAATTCGTCATTTGACTCGTGTTCTCTCAGGTCGACCGACAAGGGGTACTGGTTGAGTGTAAGGAGGTAGAGATGGCAAAAAGTTTGAATCTTTATGATATCCTGATGCATCCTCATAGTCTCTCCCCAGCTGGCCCTTTTTCGACAGTCTTTTTGTCCAATTTTGACTGCATGTAGGTTTTAAGTTTTATTCTTCTATTTTCTCTTTTTATCATTTTTGTATTCTCCAGTGTTGTTGAATGACCGTGGCGTTATAGCCTCTTTGTCCAGAAACAATGTTGTAGATTCTCTACATATTTCTTTTGATATAATCGACTCGACTAAGGGACTTGTAAAGTGTGCTCATCCATATATTTGTCATACGGAGATAAAAAGAGAAATTTTATTTTACTTAATTGATGATTTTTGTCTTTGATTGAATTCCTTTTGATAATGTTTGTGTGCTCGTCTAAATGGCATCACCGTCGGGATGTCCATGTGGTAGACCTGCGAATAATTCCAAGGAGGATACTCATAGTTACTCTATTGGTAAGACAAAGTGTATTTATCTTGTTCGATGAAGGTAACACAAGCTCAGAGAGATCTCAATCGATAGATCAGGGCTACATAGGCCCATTCGAGGAAGTAGATACCTATGGTAGGTCAGGTCGACATAGACCCATTTGGGAAGATAAATTCCATCTGTAGGTCAGGACGACACAGGTCCGTTCAAGGAGATAGATCCCATCAGTAGGTTAAGGCGACACAAGCTTGTTCGGGGAGATAGATCCCATCAACAGATAATAACCGATAGAAGTAAAAATGGTAGAAAATGATCGATAGAATAATAAAAAAGGAAAAGTATAGGAGTCTTACTCGATGGGGGACTCTTCTAACCTCAGGAGGCGATGGGATTTACTAGTAATAGATACGTAGGTTTTCTGAATTCCAGGTCTTGGGCATGGCTGACTCGTCTAGGTTGCTTAAGTGGTAAGTCCTCGGGTGAATCATGGAATATATCTGATAGGAACCTTCCCAATTAGGGACGAGCTCGCCCCTGGTTGGGACTGACCCGATGCCTTCCACTTTCCTTAGTACCATTAAACTTTCGGTTCCTGACACTTCAATTGTAGTACTAAGCCATTTGCTATTGGTATACAACCATTCAAGCAGATGCGGATTCTCGTAGCTCTAGAAGTAGTTCTAGTCGTTTTAGTAAGGCAGGTTCATTTTGTTCGGCATCGTATTGAGCCACTTGGAACAAATGATTTCTATCTCCATGGGTATAACGTCTTCACTTCTGTATATTAGACTAAACGTGTTTCGTCGGTTGCCTTTGGTGGCGTAGTATGGTATAACTAGAGTATACTGTAAAGTTATTCTGTTCATCATCCTTTAACTTCATCTAGTACCTTCTTGAGTCCTTGTAGGATTGTCCTGTTAGTTATCTCAGCAAGTCCGTTGGTCTATGGATGAGCAACCGATGAGAATTGATGGTAAATCTCTAATTTGTTGCAGAATTCTCAGAAGCCATTGTTATCAAACTACTTCCCGTTGTCTGTGATAAGGACATGAGGTATGCCAAATCTAGTGATAATGTAAATCCATACGAATAATTGAGCTTTGGCTGCCATGATCTAGGCTAGACATTTAGCTACTACCTACTTGGTAAAGTAGTTAATTGTTACTATGAAGAACTTTTGTTGTTCGATCGCCGGAGGAAATGATTCGACGATGTCCATTCCCCATTGGACAAACGGCCATGGGCTTACTATAGGACTTAGTTCAGACGAGTGTAGTCGCGGAATCGAAGAGAAACATTGGCACTTATTACACCTCTTGACGTAATTATTGAAGTCGGTTTTCATGGTCGGCCAATAATATCCTTAATGTAGGGCTTTGTAAACTAGATTCCGAGCCTCGAAATGATTCCCGCATATCCCTTCATAGATCTTTCGAAGGAAATATTCTCCTTCTTCTTGGGTTAAACACCTCAAGTACGGACAGGCGAAAGACTTCCGATACATGTTACTATCGATGATTGCATAATGAGCAGCTTTTTGTTTCAGCTTGGCTGCCTCCGATGGTGAGTCTAGCAGTCAGTTGTATTTTAGATATGCCTTTGTAGGATCTTTCCCACTGAGGGATTGGTCTGTTACAAGGACCCTTTCGGGCTTGTCTATACTGGGGTATGATAGACTCTCATGTAAACTATTCTACTGGAGGTGATCTAATCCAAACTGGCTAGCTTAGAGAGTGTATCAGCCTCTGCATTCTCTAATCGAGAGATTTGTTAAATATCGACTGTCTAGTTTACTCATCGTCTCACGTAATTTACTCAAGTACTTGGCCATGACCACGTCTTTGGTCTCATAGACCCCTTCGATCTGTTTGATGATCAACTGACTATCGGTAAATACTCGAACACTTCAGGCTCCCATGTTCACTGCAATTTGGAGTCCTATCAGCTAGGTTTCGTATTCTGCCTAATTATTGGTGGCCTGGAAGTCAAAACGAATGGCGTATTCAGCCTTAAAATTGTACGGGCCCACCAGTATGAGTCCAATATCACTTCCTGAGGAATTTGATGACCTGTTTGCATGTATTATCCAATCTGGTAGTAACCATTCGTCTTGGCTATTCGCGTTCGGCTGGCACTAAAAAGGTACATTCAAGGATGAAATCGGCCAGAACTTGGCCTTTAATCGCAGGTCTAGGTTGGTACGAAATATCGAATTCACCTAACTCTATGCTCCATTTGATGAGGCGGCCAGAGGTGTCTCTTTTCTGAAGAATTTACTTCAACGGTTGATTAATAAGTACCACAATGGTGTGTGATTGAAAGTATGGCCGAAGGCACTTAGCCGAGATGACCAGGGTATAAGCTATCTTCATGATTGATCGATAGTTGACCTTGGACTCTTTGAGTATTTTACTGATGTAGTAGACTGGTTTTTATACGGTTGAGTCATGTCTCATAAAGACAGAACAAAGCACCCGGTTAGAAATAGAAAGGTATAAGTATAGTTTCTCACCGGGAGTCAGACAAGAGAGTAACGGAGAAGTTGTTAGATATTCCTTTAGTTGTTTGAAGGCCGTTTGACACTTGGCCATCCATGCGAACCTCTGAGACCTTTTTAGGGCATCAAAGATGGGTTTGTACATGTCCCTAACTTTCGACATGAATCAACTCATAGCCAATATTCTACCAGTGAGGTGTCGTACCTCCTTCAACGTCTATGGCGGTGACATGTCAAGTATGGCTTATATCTTCTCAGGGTTCGCCTCAAAAAGAGAGATACAATAGCTAAAGGAGTGATACAATGCCTAACAAAAGAGATCTCTTGGCAAAGGCTATGTAAAGAAATTGTCAAAAGGTTTGGAGACACCGAATACATGAATTATGACAAGGCTCTCATGAGTATCAGTGAGAGTTCAAGAAGGTATTAACCCATGTTGACTAACTAGAAAAGGTACTTTTTAGTGCATTCATAGGAGGCCTCAAGCCAAAACTTATAGCAGAAGCCAAATTACAGTGGCCTAAGACCTTGATCCGATGATGGGAGATAGCACGACTCAAGAATAAACTAATTCGTGACATCCAAAGGACTGCATGTTCACAACCATCTATAAGGATAGGTGATACTAAGTCATTTCCCAAACCCACTACCTCTAGAATCTTTTCACGACCCATCAAGCAAGGTGCTAGAAGGAGAGAAGTGACTCACATTCGCCGAGATGGAAACAAGGCGAGCAAAGGGCCTAGGCTTCAACTATGATAAAAAGTTTACACCCGGTCACAAATATAAACAGTTATAACTTTTTTTGATTAAGCCCACAAGTGAAGACGATGAGATAGCACCCATGGAAGAGTTAGAATATGGGAGCAAAGACATAAGCCAAGGAGAAGAAGGACCAGCCATATTTATACATGTAATGGCTGCTATACAAGGACCCAAGATCATACGCATGAAAGCAACAGAGGGGTAACACTTCTTGTCAACAATGAATCCTCTCTTAATTTCATCAATCACAAGACAATAAGAATGTTGAGGCTGCCTATGGAAGAGCCACTTTTTGAAGTAAAAGTTGTAAGTGGTAAAACTCTTCACCTCTAATCAGAAGGGATGTCATGTTAGGTGTACAATAGCTCAAGACACTTAGAAAAGTCATGTTTGATTACTAAAGAAGGGAAATGGAATTCATACACTACAACAAATGGATCCAACCCAAGATGGACAGCACCAAAGATGAAGAAATGCTAAGCAAAAAGCAAACCAACATGCCATTCTTAGCCATGCCAATTTTTTGGTCCAGAATGGAGTATTTAGGGAGAAATCAAGACAGTCATTCAAGAAGACCCCTACATCCAAAGCATCATCCACAAATTGAAGGCCGACAATGCTAAAGAGACTCAATATGAACTAAGGAACAGACTGCTCCTTTGGAGGGAAAAATGTATATGCCAAACATCAAGGACTTACGACAACAAGTCCTCATGCACTTTTATGATAGTAGAGAAGGTAGCCACAATGGAATATTTAAAACCTACATGAGGATCTCAAAGTGGTTCACAAGGAAAGGCATCAAGGGAGATATCTGTCAATATGTCCAACAATACGAGGTATGTCAAAAAACCAAGAGTGCATCGACCAAACTGCATGGACTGCTCCAACCCCTGCCCATTCCTCAACATGTGTAACAGGACATGACCATGGACATCATAGAAGGATTGGCCAAGAGTAATGGTTGCACCAGCATATTGGTGGTTGTTAATAGACTCACCAAGTATGCACACTTCATCGTAATTGCCCATTCATTCACCACCAAGACCATTGACCAACTATTTGTTGATATTGTGATGAAACCACATGGAGTACCTAGAAGCATCATCGTCAACTGAGAGCAGCTGTTAATGACCAAATTTTGGAAAGAGTACTTCTGACTCCACGAAACCAAACTTGCCCAAAGTTTCATATACCATCCACAAACGGATGGCCAGACTGAGAGCACCAATAAAAAATTGGAGTAGCACTTAAGATGCTTTGTGCACTATAACCCAAGAAGATGGGAGGAGTTTCTAACATGGGTAGAATACTGGTATAACACCAGTCACCACTTCTCAATAGGTATGACCACATTTGAAGCCCTTAATAGCTGACCAACCCCCTAGCCTCCCTTCTTACACCGAAGGCGCCAAGTGAGTAACATGGTAGATTATGAACTACGGATGAGAGATGAGTGATCAAGAATCTTAAAGCCACTCTCAAAATGGCCCAAACCCAACAGAAGGACATGTCCAATCACAACTAACCACATGAAGAGTTTCAAGTAGGAGATTAGGAATATCATCGCTACCATTACAAAAAGAATAAAAAGGACTCCAAGCACACAACCATCAAACGCAAAGCCAAGTTCATAGCCAAGTATAGAAAGCTATCATACAAGTTGGATCTTCCCCCAAGCATCCATGTACATCCTATCTTCTATGTAAGTTAGCTTAGAAGACATGTAAGGGACCCTTCACGTATTGCAACCACCTTAACAAAATTGGATAAGGATGGAGAATTGGTTCTTATACCCGAAGATATTCTGAATATTCAGATAACTCATCAAGGAGGCACACTGGACAAGATGTGTTAATCAAATGGAGAGGAGTAGGGCACGAAGATGCAACAAGGGAAGACCCCTTGGTAACACTCCCTAGCCATTTAACATTTGACCTTGAAGATAAGGTCCATCTCTAAGGGGACGAATGTCTAGAATTGAGTAAGAAATTATGTAACACTTGGGATAGGGCACAGTGAGCGGCATAGTGTGCACACACAGATAACATGAAGGTTCCAGCAGCACCAAAGGACAGGGCATCAATATCCAAGGAAATGGCTCCAAGCAAGAAGGCACCAACACCAATCCCAAAAGACAAGGCACCAATGCTAAGTGACAAGGCACCAGTGCCAGCACCAAGCAACAGGACACCAGCACCCAATAAGAGGGCACCAACACCATGTAAAGCCAAGAAGGCACCACTTAACTGAAAGGACTCTAAGACATGTAACCCTTCGGCCAGCCCCCAATGCCTATAAATAAGCATGTAAGCCTCACCTAAGGCAATCAGAGTTTAGTAATCAAATTATCCCTTTTTCTCCAAGTGAGAACATGTGTCTCTTAGAACTTTAGACAACGGTTGGATTGTCCTTTTCACGCTACTCGAGTGATCCTTTTATTTACTAGAGCTACTATTGTTTGTTAGAGATAAGTACTATGAAACAAGGTGTACTTCACCATTTTCCATCCCTTCAACTTACCACTCACACCATCATGAGCCACATTAGGCACACCCACCCCTGCTAGCAGTAGGTACCACCACACAGAGTCAAGAGTATGTGCATAGCACATAGAAGAAGTCTTGAACAAGCATAGGGTTGCAAACGAGCCGATACATGGTAAAACCAAAGGGCATGGGCAACTTGGTGCATCCAAGGGAATTTGGATGTTCAATTTGGAACAAAGTAAAACATTTCCAAGTGTGATTTAGTTGAGAGAATTGGTTAGAAGTTAGCTCAGACCAAGAAAATGACATAAGAGTTGTCCCGACATTAGGTGCCATTTGGCATGAAACACAAACAGCTATAGGCAGTTATGATTATTTGGAAAAACTAACTCAAAAAATCAATAAATCATCACAAATGACTTGTGAATACTGAAAATGATAAAGTTTCATTATGGTTGGACTGAACAACTTTGTTTATCACAACCGACAATAAAGGAGTTAACTGCTCGGGGGGACAAGTCGACTTGTGAACCTATCAAGTCAACTTAGAAACATATCAGGTTAACCTGGAAACTTCCAAAAGTCAACCTGTGAAGATGCAATTGATTCTGTACTTGTAGCATGTGTGGCCGATCTGGCACAACGATTGTGACTGTCGAGGAAGTTACTTGGGAATTCCTTAGGCAATCACTCAAATTTGAATTTGGACACAAGTGAATATTGGAGGAATGTCCTGAAGACATTCAAATGTTGTCTTAAATGGTGTCATTTGGTAGTTTTCTTGATTCAAATGGGAGAACAAGACAATGATACATGGCTCTACTATTTCATTAGATGAGTAAGTAGACTTATACTTTAGGGCAGATCAAATTGCTCGTTAGTCTCAATATCTTACATGAGTTAGCACAAAAAGTTGCTGTAGCACCATGCAATGCAAATGTCATCAATATTAGTGATGATAGTATGCTATGATCATTGATGCTCATCACCGATTTGCCAATGTTTATGGGAGTAAATGTTCGCAAAAATCAAAGATTTGCCAATGTTTCCTCACCAAATGTCAACAAAGCTCAAAGCTTTGCTGCTATTTCCTTATCAAATGTTAACAAATGTCAGCAAAAGATATAGAGATAGATAAAGAGAGAGAAAGAGAGAGATACCAGAGAGGGGCAGGAAACGCGTGACATTTAGGTGCAAAAACGTCACACTTTCTCTAAAGTGATGATGTTTTTGAGTGAAAATGTCAGCATCCTCTATGACTTGCTGACGTTTATCAAGTAAACGTAGATGAACCTCAAAGCTTTGTTGACGTTTCCTGATCAAATGTTGGTGAAAGGTAGAAACAGAGAGAGTATAGAGAGAGATACTAGAGAGAGGACAAGTAAAGCACAATGTTTTGGTGCAAAAATATCATACTTTCTTTGTGAAATGCCAGCTTTTTTATGTGAAAATATTAGCATACCCTACTGACTTGCCAATGTTTGCCCAGTAAACATCGGCAAAGCTCAAAGCTTTGGTGACATTTTCTCATTCAGCAAAAGGTAAAGAGAGGAGAGTTGAGAGGGATAATAGAGAGGGGCATGGAAAGCATAATGTTTCAATGTGAAAATTTTGAAGTGGAAATGTTGGCATCCTCTACTAACTTGTTAACATTTGTCGTGTAAACGTATGCAAGTTCTATTATAACCCTAATCTCTTCTCTCTTTTTCCTTCTTCTCCACCACGACCACCGTTCTTCTCTGAAATCTATTGCTCATAGCTCTCCTACCACTATTCGTTGTCGCCCATCATTCGAACCTCCTTTACTATTGCTTACCCACTACTTGCAATTGCCCCCTCTCTCTCTCTCTCACTCTCTCTGTTGCCATTAGTCACCACAAGTTCTTTATTGTGTGGTAGCTACCGCTGTTACTGCCAACCTTGCTAACACCATCAGAGGTGCTCTTTGTAGGCTTCTATTGTTGTCGCTACATCTTTTCTCTCTTCATCGAAGGTTCTAATCTCTCTTCTCTCTCTCTCTCTCTCTCGTCTATAAATTTGATTAGTTGATGTTGCTGTTAATGTATTAGGAAGTAAATTTGGTATTGAGACATGATTTTTTGCCTAATTAGTATGACAAAAATTTTAAAAATTAGGACATATTAGGACAAAAGGGCAAAATTAATATATATTAAGGTAAAATTAGGGCAAAATTAAGACAAACTTATCTTTTTTTAGGGTAACATTAGAATTGAAATTAGAAGTATGGCATAATTAATTTATATTGAATTAGAATTAGGACAAAATTTGAGTTAGTATTTTGTTTTGATCACATTAAAAACTAGGGTAAAATTTGATTGACCCAATTTTTGTTACTCATATGTTGACATTTTGGTTTGAAAATTATTGTAGTTTGAAATGATTATTCATATATTTCTTGATTTTCTATGTTTGGTACGTATATCTATTAAAGAATTTGATCATGCAAATATATGTTTGGCATGCATGATTACTCAAATATTTCAAGGTGTGCAAATGTGAAAAATTGTAAACTTATGAATCTCAAATCTCATGATTTTCACATCTAAATGCAAGATCTCCTTCTAATTGCCTTGTGAACATCTATGCAAAAGAATGTTGTTTCGGTGTTGATTGAACTTTTTAATACTTTCAAAGCACTTTGTGCAAAAGTTCTAAATATTGAGGATCTACAAAAAACTCCAATCTCGTGCGATAATGACTCTACACCATTTGGAAAAAAATGCTCCCACATTCCTTCTTCACTGTTATGGTGCATTCAATACATATCTTCCAAGTGAAGCAATTTTAGGTGGAATAGTCCATTATCAATGAATGTATCCGATCAAGAGGTACTTTCTATATCCAAGCTTCAAAATCAATTAGTATCTATCTCTTTAATCTATACTAATAAATGAAAATAATTATATTTTTTTTCGGTGTATGATAAGGTTTAAATCTTTTGTGCCTAACAAGACTCATCCTGAAGGTTCTATTGTAGAAGGACATATTACAAAAGAGTATTTAACCTTTTGTTCAAGGTACCTTGATGGAATTAAGACAAGATTTTCAAGGGAGACTTGAAATCTCAACTTTATGAATGATGAGGAGTCGAGTAGTTATTTATTTAACACTTACGGAAAAAATAATTAGAAGAATTAATGTTGTAAGATTAGATAATATCATATAGAGCTAGACATATCATTATGTTCTTGATTGCCATGAAAGCATTGCACCTTTATGCATAAAAGTAAATTAATAAAATAGTTTTATGTGTTAAATATATTAAATTCAATTTATTCTGACTTAAAAAATTTTCTTGGAGAATATCAACAATTTAAAAGTAGGCAATATCACAAAAGGTTGTCAAGTTGTGAAATTGATACACTAAAATGTGAAAATTTTCATGTTTGATTGAGGGAAACCATAAGATGTACAATAACTTGGTTAAAGTTTCATGTTCCATGCATTGTTTACTTTAATTATATTACTCTGAGTTATCTTCATCTTATATCATTTTAGATTTCAAACTGAGTTGCCATTACAGAAGAAATTAAATGGTTAGCTCTAAGGGCTATCCTTATTGCTAAGAGATACATTGGACTTGCAATCAATGGTTTTAGATTTCTCACTAGAGACCATGAGAATAATAAATGGACTCAAAATTCTAACATAGCTATGAGTTTATCAACAACAAGCAATGCAAGTAATAGAAATACGAATCCAAGGGAAGGGAGTGTGGACTACTATGACATTTTGACAAATATTATTGAGTTAGATTATTATAGAAAAGTAAAAGTTGTTTTATTTTGATGTGACTAGGCTGATGTGCTAAGTGTTAGAGGTATTAGAAAGGATGTCTTAGGTTTTATACTTGTGAGGTTTGATTGATTAATATACATTGGTCAATAATTGGTTCACGAGCCTTTTGTATTTTTATCTCAAATGAAGCAAGTGTTTTACTCATAAGATCCTAAATATGAGAAATGTTATATTGTTGTCCATCATGCACTAAGAGATTTTTTGAAGTGGGTGATGAATTGAATATCAGTAATTTGGAGATGGATTATGAATGCATACCTTTTCCTGCTCAATTATTAAATGAGACCGTAGATAGAAATTCTGGCTCAATTTGGGTTGGAGATGATGTAACTGAATATTTGTAAGATAATTACTAACTTGTTGACTGTATATGTATTTTTGTATATGTATTCTTCAAACTTTTGTTCAATTGTTTATATTCAGGTTTATTGTTATTTAAAATATGTTTTTTATTTTTATCTTAAGAAAAGTCTTCACATTTATAATTATCATCTACTTTTTTGATTTAGCTATTTTTGATTTGCATGTTTCATACAAACATGTTTAAAACTTTAAATTGTTATACTTCAAACAAACATAATCATGTCCTAAGGAAGAGGGAAATTAAAAGATATAAAGATTGTGAAAGCATCTGAAAAAGCACTATGGGTAGCTATTAATGAGTGCCTGAATGTATGATGATTTTGCAGCTATTGATGAGTGGCTCTCCATTTGTACAAGGGGTCATATATCTTGAGGTTAATTTTCGTGATGAGATATTGCGTATAAACTATTTTATGTTATATTAATATGAATATATTTCAACTATTGCATATAAACTTATTTAATTTAATCAAATAGTTGTTCGTGATTTCTTTATTTTTTGTGGTTATAATTGAGTTTATATTATGTTTATACTTAATAAATATTTAGAGTTATATATCATTTGGTTGTTTAGAGTATTATTGCTTGATATTTGAAATATTGTTGATGGATATTTAAACTATTGTGTACGGATAAAGTATGGATTTTGAAAATTATAATAGGATTTGAAATGAAGTATGCATATTATTGTTTGGTAAACAGGATTTTGGAATCAATTGAAATGAAGCAAAACTTGTTGAAAGAACACAAACTTTTGTCGATATTTATGGTGGAAAAATGTCTCTAAATACATAATATTTGTCAATGTTTTTGCACATAAAATGTCAATAAATCTCTGAATATTACCGACACTTAAGAGTAAAACATTGGCAATATGAATAACCTTTGTCGATATTTTGCTCTTAAATGTTGGTAATCAATACCCCTTTGCCAACAATTGAAGGGGCAAACATCATGAAAGGGTGAAAGCTTTCCCAACATTTGCTCCTAAACGTCAGGAAGGGGGTAGCTTTTTCTAACATTTAAGCGGAGAAATGTCGGCAATGCTCTACTTTTGCCATCGTTTTTCTGTGTAGAAATACAATAGGAAAGGTTCATATTTTACCCAACGTTTTCTTTTCATAAAACATTTGGATTTTTCCCCCACTATATTTTTCTCAACATTTTCTTTGTCATTTTTTTTTTCATAAACCCATCATTTAGTGATACTTATAAAATGTCGAGATTTGTCAAAATAAACGTTAGGAAAAACTCGTTGTCCAAATAAACCATAGTGTTTCAAAATAGGTATACTGTCTTAGACTTGATAAAAAGCTTTGGTTGGTTGTGTGATGTTTGGACATACAGAGCAATACAAGTACATACAACTATTACCTAAGCTATTTTAATATGTCTTAATTTCACATACTTGTTTTAAGTACAACAATTACCTAAGCTCCTTTTTTAAGCAATGATATGGTTTGTTTTAAGTTGGATTATAGACTCCTAGGGTGATTTCTAGGATATTTTCATAATAAACATGAACATTGGTTCGTGACTTATTGAATAGTTTTGTTTCTTCTATATGATGATTTAATTTTTAAGAGGGAATCCTTGTTGTATTTATTATAACCTACATGATAAATGATTTTTTTAATGCATTTGATCCTTGAAGGAAGCATTTTTTGTGCACTAGTTATGATTAGCCATGACTGTAGAAAAAGCAATTCCTGTCATCTTCAAAACTTTGGATGAATGTTCATCTGCTTTCCTTATCTTTCTTTATGTTTTACTTGTATCCTGCTTTGTAGGTTAGCATCTAGACATGTGCTACCAAAACTTTGTATTCTGAGATTGTGGAGTTCGATTCTATAAACACTAGGGTTTGAATTTTTAATACTTGTATTAAGTGTCCTTAGAGGTTTGGTGATACTTTTAACTTCATCTTTTCCTTCTCAAAGTCTAGACCTTTTTTTATTAGAAAATATTGTATGTTAAAATAAATCAATAATTTATTAAAATTATCTGACTTTCTTTATTTTTATGTTTCCATATTTATAATAATAGTTTTTTTTTTTTTATATAAATACAATCTATTATAGCTGCTTATTCAAGTAATGGATCATTGAGATTTTATATTTTATATCATTTCTCACAGTTAAATTTCTTCAGCATTCTTATTCATATTTCTAAAAGTAATGGGAGTTACACAAACAAAATTTCTTACTTGGTAGTAACTCTAATTCTTATCTAGTCATATTCTTATTGGCCAATTAAATATCATCTTTCTAAACAAAATGGTGTTAATTATGCATAGGTTACATAAATTATAAGAAAAACCAATTGACTCATTGTAATTTAAATTTCCTACAAAAAAGCAAGTTGCAATCAACTACAAAAGAAGGAGAAGGAAGAATAAGAGATAATGCGACTTCGACATGTTTTGTAGTATTGTAGGAGAATTTGATCCAAAATGAAAAACAAAGCCTTTAATTTTAGAGTCAACCAAATCTAATAGTACCCTTCTATATCTAATAATCCATCATTTTAAGTCTTAAAGGAAATAGCCTAATGGTCACAATCTTCTCTGCCAATCTAGTGATTTCGAGTTCAAATCGTGATATAATAATAAAAAAAATCCATCATTTAATGGTATTTGTTTGGATGCGAATCCTTTGTTCTAATATTTTAACTTAAACTTTATATATATATATATAGTTAAGAATATAACTTCATATAAAATGAAAACATCTATTTTCTAATTTGTTCAAGTTGATTTTAACTACAAAAAATCCAGTGGGAAGGAGGAAAAACTACAAAATGTGGTAGAAGAAAAGTTGGATAAAACGGAGAGACTAATAATATCTGATTTAATTTCCTGTTACACCCTATTACTACATACATCTTTCAACCTATACAAGTTTCAGACAAATGTTGTACAAACAATATCATGGGAATGAAACTATATTAGTTTTGTATAAATTTTGGGGGCAAATTCTCACAAATCAATCACTTCAACAAATTTCTTAATCACTCATTGAGAATCCTGGTTAGTTCATGTGAGAAGTCATTAATGGATGAGAATTAGAAGCTAAAAGAATAAGAATTGATCAAACGACATTACCCCTTTGTTTATACTTCGACTCAATAAACATTTTCTTATTATTTGATCAATGAACTTTCAAAAGCATGCCAGACATTATTGTAGTTGAAACATATAAATTTTAGATTTGATAAATCCGGGTTTATATATTTTTATGCGATATATTATATTTCCTTCTTCTTTATCGTTAAGTTTTTTCTTTGAATGATTCGATCAAGGCATATAACAAATATAGTTTGCATATATTTATAACTATGTATTAATTGAGTCATGCAAGTTTGTCTAATCTGTTGAGATTTATTTGCACGGTGAAATATTATGTATAATAGACATTGTTTTTCTTTTAGTTTTTTCGTAATCTATAAGTTGAGATTAGTTCAATTAATTTACTTGATCACCCAATTCGATAATTTCCACTGGTTGATTCCCTTGGCAAGCTCATAAGCTTGAGTCCTTGTTTCAAAGGAAATCACAAAATTTGGAGAAATAACTAATCATTTGAGAGGTACAAATATATAGAGAAAGAGAATTTTTCGTTATAATTTTATATCTTAATATGGATAATTATCAAAATAAGTTTGAAAAAGAAAATTTTATGCTTAATGATCATAAGATTTACAAATATCATGATAATCAAGCATTAACTATTAATAGATGATAGATCATAAAAAGAATGTCTGAAGCAAATAAAAAGATTTTTGTAAATTTTTTTAATGAAAAAAAGATAAACTTGTCAGAAGTGGGATTTAAACCCATGTCCTCTCTCTCGAAGACTAGAACAACTTGAGTGTGGCGCTGTTGACCACTCGGCCATCCTGACTGATGGTTCAATGATGACAATACTACTCTTCTGTAACAACAAAACAAAGGTGGAAAACACATATCTAACCCTGCACCCAATCCTTCTGACTTAGAAACTCATAGCATTATACTGCAGCGATGAAAAGCAGCATCATTCTATTCATTTTCTGGTAATAGCAATGTTTTAACAATAAAATAATTACTTTTTTAGCTTTGTAATTACATTTCATAATCGACAAAATTGATTTATAAAGTGAATGTAATTATTAGGTGAATTGATTTATCGTTTGCAGATTTGCAAAGTCATGTTATGTGGTTTATAGATTTATGAAGCATCAATGTAAAGATTTTCCATAAATCTATTTTTTGCATAGTCAAAATCATGTTATATGATTTGAAGAGTCTATTTAATCAGTTTTGAAGAACCACTGAACAGATTTATGAGGTGTCATTGAAGAATCTCCTTTTCACATCATTGTGTTTAATGTACCGAAAAAATTAATTTTTTCACAAGCTGTGGAATTCATTTCAAAAAAGTAGACTCGCTTACGTTTTTTATATAATATGAATTATATTATGTGACATTTTAAAATTATTTTAATTATAAATATATTATTTATATAAGATGATGATAGTACATCTAGTGACGGTGGTGACTTTCCATCCATACAAAGAGTTGGTTATATGCCTCACACAAAGGAATGTGATGGATATATCCTATATAATCTATTTATGCAATATTGTTATTTGTTCATCAACTACTTTATGTAAATTTATTTGACTTATCAAATGGTTGTTAGTATTTTGTAGTTCAAATGGTGTTTATATTATGTTTGCATTTGATGGATGGTTAGAGTTACGTTATATGCACTTTGTCGTTACTAAATGTTTGGAATTATAGTTTATATTTGTAATTGATGGCTATTTGTTTGATATTTGAAATGGTGTTAATGGATGCTAGGATCGTTGTGTGTGGACGAAGTGTGAAGTATGAATGAAATATGTGTATTATAGTTGATAGATATTTAATAAGTAGGTTTTGAAATGGGTTTTTGATAACAACATAAACTATCCAATTTTTTTTTTAAAAAAAAGAAGAAAAACAAAATGAAACAAAACAAAACATATCTTTTAAAAAATGTCACTAAGTGTATAAAAATTTGTCGACGTTTTAGCTTATAAAACATCAACAAATACATTAGATTTAACCGACATCTTAGGTTTAAATATCGAGAATTCTCATCTTTGTTGATATTTTACTTGTCCAACATGTCAGCAAATCTCAATAATTTGCCAACATTTTTGTCACGCAAATATCAACAAAAACACAAATATTTCCCGACATTTATTTACCAACATTGGTGAAATCTCCAACATTTTTTCCACGATGTTTTACCTTACATTTTTTCTTTCATTGTTCCATGCTTTAGTGATAGTTATAAAATATTGGGAACGGTAAAAAAGTCGGGAAATTTATTTTTGTTTTTTTGTGCGAGTTGGTTTTAAATGAAATATAGAGCACTTAAAAAAAAAAAAAAATGAAAGTGAAGGATTTTGGCCGATGTGTCAAATTTGAGAAATTTAGTTATTAGCAAATGGAAGGCTGAGACCGGGAATAGAGTTTGGAATTTGATAATGCCTGGACAGCCACGGTAGTGTTCACACCAAATCTTTTGAGGCCATTGCGGTGTGCATGGAAGATGATGCGTTCCTTGACCCAGGGAGATGATGCGGTCACTTATCATGCATAACAATATATAATGGTTGATAGCAAATAAAAAGGAAATTTAATACAGGCGCAATCCACAAAATGAGAGAAAAGTATCTCAGAGTTCTAACGTAATTTTTTCAAATAATAATTTATGTATTTGTTTATATTGCATATCATATCATATCATGCTACTTAACCCATGTTGAACCCAACATAAAGAAACCAAGTAAGAAATCCGGCTGGTTTGAATGGAAAGGCATATGGGCAAGAAATGAGACAGCGCGGGTTTGATTGTAAAATGTAGCGAAAAATTTTGGATTTTTTTTTTCCCAACAGTCATTTTTTTAGGACTATATTTCAACATGGCACTATCAAATTGATGTTACTCATAAAATATCCAACAAATCATATGTACCAAACGATGAGATTTTTATTATTTTCTAATACAATTGATAAAAAAAGTGGTACGTGTCAAATTTAGATTTTTTTTTAATAATAATTATATCTAAAATTATATTTATTAATCTGATTTGAATACTTATTAAATCTATTTAAAGAGACAACTTTGCTAATTGAATATCTAATATGTGAATGATTTATGAATTTGTGAGACAAATGGTGGGTTGTGATTGCATCCAAGCAAACTTCACTTAAATGTTGCTTAATGAAGAAACATATGATAGGGCTTGGTATGGGTCCATCCAACAATATTACCGGGGAAAATTGGAGAAAAGATTTATCCTTGTATATGATATTTACATATATATATATATATATATTTATGTATTTGCCACACCCTATTATCACTTTACTACTGTATTAATTATGATTAAAACAATGCATAATATTTTTTATTTTTACTTATTTTATTTGATTATTTTTATTATTTTGTTTACTAAAATATTTCAAAAAAATCATTAATAAGATTTTTTTGAATAATTGTATAAAATTCCAACTGTTGTCGATTTAAATCCCAAAGTTCAATTTCACACACACACACGCACGCACGCACTCTCTCTCTCTCTCTCTCTCTCTCTCTCCTTTTTTAATTCTTGTACAGTAGAATTTCCAAAAATCCCAAATTTCAAACTCCGGAAACCATTTTAGTCTTTCCATCCACAAAATTCATCAGATCACCAATTCTTCCCCCTTTTAGAAAAACAAGAAGATATGAGAAAATTGAGAACCCCTTTGATTATTTCCCTTTATTCTTTGGATTTCCTAAGGCAGATTCAAACCCCACCAACCGTTTCAATTAAATTATCTTCATGTATCAAATACTTTCTTAATCTGGTTCTACAATTCATGTATATGAAGTTGTTTTCTTCCACATTGTCTCTTTTTATTTTTATTTTTGCTTTTGCGTTCAGGCGAATTTGGTGATTTTCAGAGATTAACAAACAGGTTCGTGTTTTACTCCTCTAACCCTTTTTGTTTCTTGTGGTGAAGCTGTATTTTGATGATTCATTTGTGTTGTTTTGGTGAGTTTTATGTGATTCACTCACGCCTTCCTTATTCAATGTGTTCAGATTCAGAAGAAGGTTTTTCAGACAATCTATATTGGCATCTTCTGTTCATTTAATGCTTGTTTGAATATTTTAGCCCACATCTTTTGGTCAATGAATTTATTGTTAGTTGTTTATTAACGAAAATTTTTTCTTTTTTTTTTAGGTTAATTTTAATTAGATATGGCCGAAAGCAATCAGCATTTCCAAACCAATGTCCTAGGGACACCGGAGATGCCCCAACCGGCACCAGAGATGCCCCAGCCGGAATCAGCCCCGGCTCCACAGGGAAGTGGGAGGCCGGCAGTGTCTGGCAGGAAGAGAGGGCGGCCAGTAGGGTCTCGAAACAGGCACCCACGAGGGCACCCACGACACCCAGTCCCACCACCACCCCCGTCTTCGTGTAAATAAAATTTTTACTAATTCATCACAAATGTCCCTTTTGTAGATGCATGCGCATACAACACCAGAACATCAAACTGCTTGATTTTCATGTTTCTTTACATGTTTTGCATTTCATTTTGCAGGGAAAATGTTTTGTGGTGGAGATTCCCAGGAGCTCATAGCCATGCTTAAGAGCGGTGAGGTATGCTTTATTTATTTATTTATTTTCCTAAGTAGCGTGATGAAATGCTAGTTTGACTGTTATAAGTAAAAGTGGCCAAGCAATTGAGGTGTATGTCTGCCCCTTTGCTTTTGTACATGATGGATTAAGACATGCTTATCTTTTCTAGTCCTCTAATTCCTACTGCTCAATTGCTGTTTCTCACATGGAATTTCTTTATCTTCAGTTGAATTTTTGCATTGCAGAGTAGTGGTTAATTTAAATAGGAAATAAACTTAGGGTTCAATGTTTGGACTAGAATTCGCTGGCCTATCGATTAATGCAGAGAATACCTATGTGTCACTTGTCAAGTGTCAATTACCACCATTTCCAACTTTCCCTTTTTTTGTACTTGGAAACTAATATCTTGCGACATTTGTTTATGAGCTCGAGCTTTAGCATTCATTTCATTCTCAGATAACCTTTTGGTTGACCCATAGTCCTGATACTTTCAAGATGAGGAGCTGTTGTTATCATGTATTGAGTCAGAACCTAATAAAATTGATGTGGCCATCGTGTCTTGATCCAAATTTAAAATTCCCTGCATAACTTTGCTTATTTGCTATTTTCTGTTTCTTACCCTAGATATTTGATGGGTATAAATCTATTCCTTGTTGGTCACAAATCCCTATCCCTTCTATTTCTTCTGTGGCATTGTTGGGCAAGTCTAGGAATAACGTAATGAGGAAATCTTAAGCACAACCATGCAATACTGACGAGCAGCCAGTTGCATTTGGATCCTCCAGCGTTTTTGTCTTGATTTTTTTTTTTTTTTTGGTTAATGTCACTGAGTGTGTTACACACTCTTTATGGCGTTCTTTTAGTAACAATTAGAAGCAAATATTCTGGCATCTGGACCTTTTCCTTTATTGCTTATGGCATTAGAATTGCCACTTTCTCTTGGCTTTTCTCAATTTAAAAGGGCTTGAATAATTATAATGTTGCCATATTGGATGCTGATCACACGCAGTCCATTATATTTTATATGGAACATTTGATATTAGATTTTGTACTAGTTTGAAACTACAATGTTGTGAGATTGTCATAAATTAGAAAGAGACAAAAGGAAAGACATAAAAGCAGTCAGCATCATCAATATAATCGACCAATCCAATTTTATAGTTTTCAAAATCTCAAAATATCCCTTTGTAGGTTTACCCTTCCCCCCCCCCCCCACGTTAGACCATAATGGAAAGGCGTTGTAACTTGATCACTTGAAGGATCTACCTAGACAATGTCCCCCTACAAATACCTATCCCATTAAATTAATGAGCTACATAAAAGGGTTACAATACCTCCAAGTCAAATTTTCAGGGAGACAAATTAAATTAAAAGCAAAAGGAACTTTTGGGATCTTTTGCGACAAGGCCATTGATGTTGTTTAGGAAGGGACCTCACTCTGGGACCCCATGCTTGCATAAATGAATGTTCCAGACTTTTGTTGAAAAAAGAGCTTGCCTCTTAAATTAGAACAGGATGGTCCTTCTGCAACATCAGGCTGATATGTTTGATAGTTTTTCAATGATGATTAGGCCAGGCTGAAGAGAAAGCTTGAAAATAAATGGACTGATAATTCCTTGGGATGAAATATTTGCTTTGGACCCAATAAACCCGCCCCACCCCTGATATTTTCTTGATACTCCCATTCCATGCCTTGGATATACTTAATCAGGTCTTGTTGAGGTGTTCTATGTTGCTCATTTTCTGCAACACTTTCTTCTTCTTCTTCTTCTTCTTCTTCATTTTTTCCCCTCCTGCTGGTAAGTTTTCTTCTTTACTTTTTCTTGTTGCTTCTCTTTTCCTCTTCAAGCCTTCAATAGCCCATCAATTTTTGGTCGTGCTACAAAAGCAGCAAATATGGCATGAAACTGTTTACTTTTTAACCAATACTTTTTGGTTTTGTCTTCTCATTTCCTTGTTAATCTTCTCAATTGTGCAAAAATTGAGGGGAACCACACAGGTATTCCACAACTAAATCAAGGACCACTCTCCTCTCTCCCTGGGAATCCATGATGTGTTTATCACAGAGTTGCTTTGCTCCTATTCTTTTCCCTTTGTTTTTGTTCTTCATATCACAGCTAGCCTTTCTAACTTTCACTTTTCCACTTTATTTTCTCTCTTTCTTTCTCTTATCTGCTAGCTTCCAGCATTGGTCTGGTTTAGTTGTGTTGTTTCTCTTTATAGGGTGGAGTCTTTCTCCCAATCAGAATATCCTATTATCCAATCTTCTACTTCAGAAGGACATCCTGTAAATAAGACAACCCCTCTTGCTTCATCGCTACTGTCAAATAGAACAGACAGATGTCATTCATCCATCTAAAAACTAATCCCAAATCTTACTCCCAGTGATTCAATCTCTTTCTCTCTTCCTTCCTTCCTGCCTTCCTTTCTTTGTTTTTATTTATTTATTTATTTATTTTGTGCAAATTTCTCTTTTTAGATTTTGGGCAACATACCTGCCAATCCTGTCCCCATAGGGTTTACGCGGTAGGGTTGGGTCCCCGCCTTCCCACCATGGCAGCTTAGGTCAGAAGTTTCATCTCGACTGGGGTTTTAAAGGGAGGTTGAAATAGCCCCCAGTTAATTTGGGCGGGTCAAAACCTGGCTGCTCCACAGAAAACCTGCCTCATTGCCATCTCTAATAATTTCTAATAGAAAAAGCACTCCCTTGTATTTAAAGACACTGGTGAGCTTCTCTACCCTTGGTAAGGAATCCTCACAATCATGTCTACCCAACACACCTTATGAATCTAGGAATTAATATATCAGAATAATGGTGATTGCCACTAAAGAAAGATGTTGCTAACATTATTACATCATGGACATAAATTGATAGTTTTTTCTCTTGCAATTTGAAGAACAACATGGTGAGCATGGATGAACCTGGCTTAGCTAGGCCTAGTACGCCTAATAAGGGCTTGTAGCCCATTAATTGGTCATGACAATTTTGAGCAATTAACAAAAAAGGTTTTCAACATATCCTTAGTTTGTTTCATCTTCAAATTAAGGAAATATTCTTGAGCCTACCACAAGAATGACTTCAAAGTTTACTCAAGTTTGAAGAGGCAACCTCGAGCTTATCTTTTATGCTAGATTATGTTTCCCAATCAAGCCTGTGCAACTTAATATGTGCCTAATATGGATCTCGATTCCCAACGTTGGGGGAAATAAGTTTGGCATTGACTTTGGATGGTTCCATTCTTTTTTCCCTCCTCCCTTATGGGCTTGGATAGTTCATTCTTGATAAGTCCTAATGTAACTAGGATTGTGTTTCAACAAATGCTCATTATTGAGAGGATAAGTAAGGTTGTGGAAAGCTTGTTGAGTTTGTCTTGAAATGTAAAAAAGCTAGCTTGATGTCAATTTCATTCTTGTTAATTTTCAATAGTGATGTTCGAGCTTGTTGATGATTGGATTGTACATATTTATCATGTGCAAATTAAGTAACTTGAGTTTCTCTCGAGCTTGATTTCTTAAAGCATATTCAAACTCAATTTATTTGATAAATAAGAAATATAAAAAAAAAATATTGTCCAAGAAAAAGAATAGTGCTTTGATTTCTAAAGCTCCTAGCTTTTTGTTTACTCTAAATAC
The DNA here is from genome assembly GCA_037126225.1 of Dillenia turbinata. NCBI lineage: Eukaryota > Viridiplantae > Streptophyta > Magnoliopsida > Dilleniales > Dilleniaceae > Dillenia > Dillenia turbinata. The sequence goes on from JBAMMX010000021.1 coordinate 16,158,058, forward strand.
ACTAAAAAATAGCTACAAAAGTACATTTCCAATGCAAAAAAATATCCTTCCGACTTCCGAAACATTAAAAATTTGCCAAAAAGCACATCAATAAGGCTTCTAGTACAAACTCACTGACATACAATGCAAAGAGGTGGTCCTTATCTCTCGCATAATAGAACAATATGAAAACAATTAATTTTTAGTTTTAAAATTCTTGTAATACATGATATAAATATCCATATAGATAGTCTTAAAAGATATATTTTTGTAACAAATTATTTTTTTTTGATCTTAAACACAATATACCAAGTAAGATTCTTAACTTTGGTAGGAAATTTTGCCTTCCTAATGAATTTGGTTGGGGAAAAGGAGCGGTGTAGAGAAGGCAAATGTGATGATAAAAGAAAGATTTGTTGGAGAATGTACCAAAAGCATGAAGATTCCTGTGAGGGACATTTGGAGAAGGTTTATTTCCTTGTAGCAAGGAAATTAGTGTGGAAAAATTTATAGTTTCCAAATGAATGTCATGATCATGAAAATTTTGGATAAGAGCTGAATATAGCTTTAGAAAGCTAATAGGTCAAAAATCGGGGATTGAATGGGAGTACCCAATCCAAGATTCCACCCACAAGAGAAGAAATATTTTTGGCTTTGGATGATATCAAAGGAAAAAAGATAACATAACTAAAAGATAAATTTCTAAGGCTAAGGGCTATAATACGAAACTCTAACTCCAATGATTGACATCTCATCCATTTCATAAGGCACCATTTTGTAAGGGGAATATATGTAGTCATTTGCCTCGAAATTTATTTGGGCTTTGAGTTTTTGTGTTCCAAAGTTCCCTCGGACATAGTGGTTAAAAGCGCGCTGAAGCGCGCTTCAAGCGCGAGGCGCAACAAAGCACAACACATGGGCTTTTCTTGCATAAAGCATAGTGCAAATGAAAAAGCGCAGCTGAACACGCTGAAGCGCAAAAAAGTGATGCTTTATCTTTTTGTTTTCTTAATTTAATAACTCTAATACTCTCAGTCAAGTGTGGAAGCAAAGCAAATCTATACCAGATGCATTTCTCTATTCTTCTTCTTCTTCTTCTTGTTCTTGTTCTTGTTCTTTTTTCTTTCTTTCTTCTCAGTTTTTCTTCTTCTACTCCATCTTTCTTCTCCGTCCTCTTCCGGCCTCTGTTTTTTTTTTTTTCCAGTTGCTGTTGTCCTACTCTGTTCGTTTTTTTCTCTGTTCTGGCATTTTTTCTCTATTCTGTCCCTTTTTTTTGGTCTGTGTTCTTTTTTTTTTTGGGTTTACTTAGCAGAATCTCCTTGACTATTATGAAATTGGGGTTTTGTGGGTTGGGTTAATTTTTGATCCTAATTGTAAGTTTCTTTTGTGTTTGAGGAGTTGAGCATGTGAAAATAAAGAACACATATATCCTAAGTTATGTATATGAATATGCAGGTAACTCCGCTTTATCTAAGCTATATTTTAGGGAATAATAAACTAAGCTACTTCATATAAGAACATTGGGCCACACTCTCCTTTGCCTCTGAAACAACATTTCAACTATAAGGCCATATAGTTAATTGGTTCTATCGTGTTATTAAAGAATTTAACCAGGGTGATATGCTGGTGACCTAATTTCAAATGCTAATTCATGTTCGTAATTGTATCACCAAGAAAAAAAAAAAATTCACAATTTCTGTTGCTCAAACATTTGTTATATCACCCTGAACTTGAATGATACCTTCGATTGGAGCCATGAGCTGCCAAATCAATCGCCACTACTAGAGGAAGATCACCATCCCTGTGAAATATAATGTAGGTTCACAATGTAGGAACCTCATGGCCCTGGTGAAAGTTTGTCTTTAGGAGGTCAATAACTGTCCATTACATACTTCAAGATATATCTATTCAGAATATTATATTTAACATCACAAGGACAGAAAAACCTCTAAGCAAAACGTGGGTTTTTTAATCTAAAATTTGCAATCCAGCATTTTGGCATGGATATGACATGAAGTCCTTTTGTATTCATAGCATAGATATTATATGAAAATAAAGGAATCTCCAACTGGGTTTTTTTTCTCCCTTCCCTTTTTTCTGTAATATGTAATCTGCTCTCTTTTCTTGATGCTGCTCCTCTGTTTTTTTTTTTTTTTCTTTTCGGTTGTTGTTGCTCCTTTTTTCTTGTCCTGTTTTCAGTTGCTTTACTGTTGCTCCTTCAAAAAGAAGAAAAAAAAATTAAAATTAGTAAATATAAAAGTGTTTGATGAGACTCACATATTTCATGTACTATTATTATATATCCGAATATTTATTTTGATTCTATATCTTAATTGCGCTTTCTATGAAAAAATCCGCATTTCGCTTTGCGTTTAAGCCCTAGGAGGGCCTTGGATATACGTTTGAAAACTTGCTTAATGCTCCCAATTTACCAAGTGATCCCAACCTATTGCCAAACCAGATGATAGAAAGTCATTGTCAACTTCTCAATTTTTTTGCCACCTTTATAATAATCTTAAAGGGTAAAGAAAATAGAGGGAAACACAAGAAATATAAGATAATATCCCCACCTTGAGAGAAACACCCTTTGTGTAAACTAAAGCTTTTACTAATCGTAGCCATAGTATCCCAAATATGTTGAGGGTGGTTTTGCTCGTGATAATGCAGTATTCAAGAACATTTCTCTGGCAATTGGGGATTTCATTTAGAACTGAATTCTTTATGGCATAAAGTTATCGAGACTAAGTATACTTCAGAATGGATGGGATGCCAATCCTATGCAGAGAACTTCTTATTATAGTTCTTAGAAATTCATCTCTTACTTGTATCAAACTTTCATTGTCTTGTTTCTTTTAAAGTAAGTGATGGTTTGCATGCCTTTTTGGGAGAATTCTTGGATTTGAGGTTCTCTATTGTCTATTATTTTTCACTCTCTCTATAGGTTGTCCATGCTTCACTCAGTTTCCATCAAAGATGCTTATAATCATAAGTGATGTTCAATCTTTTGGAATTTTCTCATTTTAAAAAATCTTAATGATAGACAGGTTGTATAGGTTTCTTCTCTAATATCTCTCTTACAAAGAAAAGAAAATTCCTTTAACATCTTATTAGTCTTCTTCAAAGTTCTCCTTTTGATGTTTCGGGTGTTTTTCATTGCAAAACTCCTTTTAACATCTTATTAGCCTTCCCCAATGTTCTCGTTTTCTAATGAATTGCTACAAAGTTGAGACCATTTAAGTTAGCTTTGTGGTTGTGTGTTGTCTGTTGCAATAATTCCAAAATTAAAGATCATATATTTTTGCATTGTTTTTGTTGAAAGATATGTATTTGGTATGTTCTATTCTTCCGTAATTTATATAATATAATTAGGGAAGATTTTTAGGTTTATTTTTCCTTAAATTATGTAATATTATTAGGGAAGATCTTTGACTTATATTCGACATATAATCAGGGAATAACTTCCTTGATTTATATAAAGTCAAAGATTTTGTATTTAGGTTTTACATTTTTTAGTTAGCATCCAATTCTGATTCATAGTAACTTTTGTATATATATTTGTTAGAAACTATGTAAAATACAGAGTGAAAAATTACAGAAGTTCTTTCATTATTTTTCTTTTTACATTTCTTTCAGTATTTTCTTTCCACTTGGTATTAGAGCAAGACTTTTTTTTTTTTTTTTTTTTCATCTAAACTATGTATGACAGTCTCTGAGACCACATCCATGGTAGCACCTTTCAAAGAAACCCAATCCTCTAAAATAGTGACCAACTTTGATCATTCTCCTACGCAAATAACCACCATTCCACTAAATGCTAAGAATTTTCTGCGATGGTTGCAAGCGGTTTGAATATACCTAAGGGGGTGAGGGAAGATTGGGTATATCATTGGAGATGTATAGAAGCCTGCAAAAACAGACTCCATGTTTGCCACTTGGGATGCTGAAAACTCCATGGTGATGACGTGGCTCGTGAACTCGATGGTGGAAGACATCAGCTCTAATTACATATGTTACCAGACGGCAAAAGAGTTTTGGGACAATGTGACGGAGATGTATTTAGATCTTGGAAATCAATCTCAGATCTATGAATTAACATTGAAACTCGAAGAAATCTGCTAATGTGAGAATAGTGTTACAACCTATTTTAATTCCTCACAACGGATTTGGCAAGATCTAGATCTGTTCAATGCTTATGATTTGGAATCTACAAAGGATTGTAATCACTACAAAAAGTTGGTGGATGTTGGTCGTGTATTCAAATTTCTTGTAAGCCTTAATGTGAAGTTTGATTAGGTAAGGGGTTGTACAATTGGACGTGTACTTTTGCCTCCAATTGGTGTAGTCTTTGCTGAGGTGTGAAGGGAAGAGAGTCGGAGATTTATGATGTTGGGGAAGAAAGGTCCTAGAACCTCTATTGATATGTCTCTGATGCATTTGGTAGTCGCAAAAACACTCCCAAAGGAGCCGGAGATAAGTCACAGATATGGTGTGATTATTGTAATAAGGTTAGACACACCTAAGAAACTTATTGGAAGTTTTATGGAAAACCAGCAAATTGGAAAGACAATAAATGTGATAAAGCAAATCGAGCTTTACCTATTGCGAATTAAGTTGATACAAGTCCATTCAGCAAGGAGCAGATTGATCAACTCTTAAAATTGCTAAAATCCAATACGTCAACTGGTACTCCTCATGGTTCTTTTGCACAAACAGGTAGCAACCCAATAGCCCTATCTGTCTTTACTAAATCCGATATTGGATCATTGACTTTGGGGCTTCTAATCACATGACCGGTGCCTCCTATTCATTTAGCACTTATTTTCCATGCTCAAGTTTTGAAAGGGTTAGAATAGCCAATCGTAGTTTTTCACCTATTGTAGGAAACGACCTAATCAAAATCTCAAAAAATATTACTCTCAAATTTGTTTTACATGTGCCTAAACTTGCATGCAACCTTCTATCCATTAGTAAACTTTCATTTGATTCTAACTGCAGAGTTATTTTTTATGATTCTCATTGCACCTTTTAGGACTAGAGCACGGGGAGGATGATTGGCAGTACTAGGATGATCAATGGACTCTATTATTTTGAAGAGAGCTCTTTTGGTAATAAAAAGCTCAAGGACTAAGTAGTATTAGTTCCAACTCTGTTTTTGATCAAATAGTGTTATGACATCGTAGGTTAGGGCATCCAAGTTTTTATTATCTAAAACATTTGTTTCCTACTTTGTTTAAATGAATAAACTGTTCTGAACTTTCTCGTTAAAGTTGTCATTTATCTAAAGATCATCGTGTTGTTTTTTGGTCTAAATCTTATCGTGCATCAAAATCGTTCTATCTAATTCACAGTGATGTTTGGAGACCATTTAGAATTAATACATTATCTGGCCATACCAGACTATGTTGGTGTCAAGAAAGAAACTGCTAAGGACCAGTTGCTCAATGCAAAGGTAGCACAAGCAATTCCTGAAGAAGGACCTGATGACGGGCAGACGTCCACAAGAGCCCAAGTGGAGGATGAGGTGGCAGCAAATGTGTCAGAGAATGTTGAGGTAGAGCCTAAAGGACTGAAGGTTTATCACCGCAGAAGTAAGAAGAATCAGGTGGTTCCATAACCACCTGAGAATCTAGATTAGTTATGACAAGTGAGGGGCATGTGGGAAGAGAATATAGAGGAGAGGAGTGCAGTGAGGGAGGGGGGAAGGAAATTGTTGTGTAATTGGGCAGCCTTCCGGCTGAGGACAGAGTCTGATCTCTGTAATGTGAGCAATGTATTGAACCTCTATTATGTAATGAATTCTTTTGCTTTCCATTCGATCTCCATAATATTGATCTAACTTCTATCAATCTAGTCATTTTGATCTTTAGACATAACACTCGTCCGACCTGCCCTCTCTTCCCCTCTTCTCCCTCTTCACACACTGCATTTTATACCCTCGTGGTTCACTTGCTCCAATGACTCAAACCAGAATGGATGCAAAAATTGATTCTTTGGAGAAGAGCCTTACCGAGATTGGGAAGAGTGTAGCAACGTTGGCTGAGGAGATGACTCACAATCGCACCAAGATGGAGAAAATTGATTCTTTGGAAGAATTGGTAGCGGCTCTCCTTCGTCAGAAACCAGAAGGCCGCGAGGAAGCAGGGTCTTCTTCCTCGAATCCGAATGTGACCCTTGGCTCTCCATCACTTAAGATTGGTTCGATTCCCATCCTCGGGACCCAATCGCAACCACAACCCATGTTTAAGGGCTCCTGTGTTGACGAAATTCCAATCGCATTGAGGAGAATCAATCTCCCTTGTTTCGATGGCCACGATCCGGTGGCTTGGGTTGAGCGAGCTGAACAATTCTTCTCCATCCACCGTCTCACTGACGAGATGAAAGTTTCCATGGCTCGCCTCTCCATGGACAGACCAGCTTTGCAATGGGTTCAGTGGCTTTTTGCCAATCACCCCTCACTCTCTTGGTCTGAATTGACAACGGAGCTGTTTGAGCGCTTCGGAGGAGGGCTTTCGGCGAACCCCTTTGAGGGTTTTGCATCCACCAAACAAGCGGCCTCGGTTGATGACAACATCGATGAATTCGTCACACGGGCTGCCTTGGTTAAGGACTAGAGTCCCTCGATTCACTTAGGCCTCTTCCTTGACGGCCTCAAGGATGAGATTCGCGTTCGAATTCGCTCTCACGAGGCCATCTCCCTCTTCCAAACGGTGAAGCTCGCTCGGGAAATCGAACGAGAGAACGGGTTTCTTAAATCACTTACCTTTCCGGGTAGGGATGACGACAACCGCCTTACTTCCGGGTCAGGCAAATGGGCGGGCCCCAACCCGACCCATGGGGGCTTCGAACCGCACTATAACCTGAAAGCTCAAAACCGCACCCCACTTTCTTTGACCCCGGCTTCGGTTTGAACATCCACCGCCAACATTCATTCTCCTTCTTTGCCGAGCTCTACCAATAACAGTTTGACCACTCCTCCTAGGCCTTTGCGGCAGTTGTCTCATCAAGAGCTCATGGATTTACGATCGAATGGGTTGTGTTTTAAATGCAAGCAGCCGTATCATCCGCTCCATAATTGCCCCAACAAATCTCTTTGAGCTCTGATCTTGGGTGACGATGAACTCTCCATTGCAGAGGACGCCGCATTCCCAGATTCAACTGCAGAGCACCTGGAACATGCCAAAGGCATCTCCCCCGCCTCCCTCGAGCTTCCCTTGCTCTCGGTTGGAGGTATTTCCCACCCTAACACCATGAAGCTTCAAGGCACTGTTCTTAACTACATATTAATTGTCATGATTGATAGTGGAGCAGGCGACAATTTCCTGGCTGAACATAACGCCCGACGTCTAGGACTACGAGTGCAACCCACTGAACCATTTTGGGTCCGATTGGGTGATGGGAGACGATTAGTCTCTTCTGGGATTTGCCTTGTGCTGATAGTCGAATTAGGATGTCTCACTATATCTATTGATTGTTTTATTTTTCCTTTGGGAGGCGTAGATATCATCCTAGGCATCTCTTGGTTGGCCTCCCTTGGCGAGGTCTGTGTCAATTGGCACTTAATGACCATGAAGTTTTTGTGGCAAGGGAAACCTGTCTGTTTGACAGGGGATCAGACCTTGGTTAGATCTTCTTCTTCTCTTAATTCCCTCAAAAAGCTTTCTCAAATGCAATTTGGTGCTTGGCTGTGGGAACTGAACAGTGACACCATCTTCTCTCCATTGGTTGAGAACACCCTCCGTTCAGCTCAACAAGACAAATTGAGGGCCTTATTACATCAATATGAGCATGTCTTTTAGGATATCAGTCGGCTACCTCCCTCTAGACCCACAATTATCAAATCACTTTGCATCCTGCTTCTGATTCAGTCAGTACTAGGCCTTATAGATACAGCTTTGAAAAAAAAAAATCAGATTGAGAAGCTTGTGGCCGAGATGTTGACTGCAGGAATTATCCATCCCAGTGCAAGCCCCTTCTCTAATCCAGTTCTGCTGGTTCGAAAGAAAGACGGTAGTTAACGCTTTTGTGTCGATTATAGAGCATTGAATAAAGCTACAATTCCGGACAAATATCCCATTCCGGTAGTCTACGAGTTACTTGATGAACTACATGGGGCGTCCTATTTCTCTAAACTTGATTTGCATTCTGGTTATCATAAAATTCGGGTGAAGGAGTCCGATATCCCGAAAACAGCCTTTCGGACTCACTCAGGTCATTATGAGTTCATTGTGATGCCGTTTGGACTCATGAACGCTCCGGCCACTTTTCAAGCTACAATGAATGATGTGCTTCGCTCCTTTCTCCGGAAATTCATCTTGGTCTTTTTTTATGACATCTTGGTCTATAGTTCCTATTGGGAGGATCACTTACGCCATTTGGAAGTAGTGTTACAAGTTTTGGCCTCCAATCAGCTGCTGGCCAACAGGTCCAAATATCAATTTGGACAACGGAGTATCGCCTACTTAGGGCATATCCTCTCCGGTGATGGTGTGGCGATGGACCCGGATAAAATTTCATGCATCTTAAAGTGGCATACTCCTCGCTCTCAAAAGGATGTTCGGGGATTCTTGGGACTCATCGGCTATTACAGACGATTCATCCGTGATTATGGAAAGATTGCACGGCCTCTCACCGAGTTGCTTAAGAAGGGACAGGCCAAGTTTGTGTGGTCAAGGGAAGCTCAACATGCCTTTCAATACCTTCAAACAACAATTACTCATGCCCCGGTGCTAGCCATGCCGAATTTTACCCAACATTTTACTATTGAGTGTGATGCTTCCGGGAATGGCATAGGTACGGTGCTCTTGCAAAATGGACGTCCCATTGCTTTTTTTAGTCGCTCTCTCTTTGAGAAGTCCTTATCAAAATCAGCATATGAGAAAGAGTTGATGGCATTGGTCCTTGCTATCCAACATTGGCGAACTTACCTCATTGGTAGACCCTTCATCGTTAAGATGGATCAAAAGAATTTGAAATTTCTTCTCGAACAAAGGATTACAACGCCTGCACAGCAATTTTGGCTCTCCAAACTGCTGGGGTATGACTTTCAAGTTCAGTACAAACCGGGTTACACCAACCACGTGGCAGATTCCTTGTCCCGACTGCGTGACGCAGCTGAATGCACTGCAGTCTCTTGGCAGCTATGGGAGGACTGGCAACATATCAATGCGGAAATAGCAAATGATCCTAGGCTGTCTGTCCTAAAAACAGAACTACAAAAGGACCCCAACTGCAGACCTCCTTATTCCTTGATCAATGGCACTTTGTTGTATAACCATAGGGTGGTCCTTCCTGAGAATTCAACCTGGATTCCCACCTTATTAGCTGAATTCCATGCTACCCCCGGAGCTGGACATGCAAGTGCCTTGAAAACTTATAAGCGTCTGGCTGCCAATCTCTATTGGAAAGGCATGATGAAGTCTGTCCTAACATGCGTGGCATCTTGCCTTGTGTGTCATCGACAAAAATGTGAAGCTCGATCACCAGTTGGCCTTCTATAGCCTTTGCCTATCCCAACAATGGTCTGGGAGGATGTTTCAATGGATTTTATTAATGGCCTTCCTTGCTCCCAAGGGAAGGATTGTATCTTGGTTGTCGTTGATCGTTTATCGAAATATGGTCACTTTGTGGGGTTGAGGCATCCCTTTACAGCTAAGATGATTGCTGAACTTTTTGTGAAAGAAGTAGTAAGGCTACATGGAGTTCCTCGCACCATTGTGAGCGATCAAGATCCCATTTTCTTAAGCAATTTTTGGGCTGAAACGACTCGATTGCAAGGCACAAAATTGAAGATGAGTAGTGCCTATCACCCTGAAACGGATGGACAAACAAAAATTCTGAACAAAACAATTGAAACCTACCTGTGTTGCTTCACTTCCGAGCAGTCTACTCGTTGGCATGCCTGGCTTCCTTGGGCAGAATTCAGCTACAATACTAGCTACCACACGTCAATCGGGATTAAACCTTTTCAAGTGGTATATGGTCAACCCCCTCCTACCGTCCATCGATTCCTGCCGGGTGAAACAAGAGTCGAAGCTGTGGCAAAAGAGCTCTTGGATAGAGATGAGATGTTAAAACAGCTTCAGTACAACCTAAGGAGGGCGCAACAACAGATGGTGAAGTTCGCCAATCTTCGTAGACGACATGTGGAGTACAACATTGGGGACTTGGTCTTCCTCAAATTACGTCCTTACAGACAAATGTCGGTCCGTCACACAACCAATGCCAAATTAGCAGCCAAGTACTATGGACCATTTTCTATTGTGCAAAAGATAGGATCAGTTGCTTACAAGCTTAAGCTACCTGAAGGCTCCCAGATTCATCCCATTTTCCATGTCTCCTTATTAAAGAAGATGATTGGTCACCATACCCCAGAGTCAGTCCTACTTAAGGGGTTAGAGGATGATGCACCACCCTATGAGCCTACTGATATATTGGAGGAAAGGCTGTCCACAAAAGAAGGCCATGCCATTCGTGAATTATTGATCCGCTGGAAGAATGGTACCAAAGAGGATGCCACTTGGCTCAGTCTTACTGACTTTCTGGCTCAATTCCTGGACTACAGCCTTGAGGACAAGGCTGATTTTTCAGCAGGGGGCAATGTCAGGAAAGAAACTGCTAAGGAGCAGTTGCTCAATGCAGAGGCAGCACAAGCAATTCCTGAAGAAGGACTTGATGACGGGCAGACGTCCATAAGAGCCCAAGTGGAAGATGAGGTGGCAGCAAATGTGTCAGAGAATGTTGAGGTGGAGCCTAAAGGACTGAAGGTCTATCACCGCAGAAGCAAGAAGAATTAGGTGGTTCCATAACCACCTGAGAATCTAGATTAGTTATGACAAGTGAGTGGCATGTGGGAAGAGAATATAGAGGAGAGGAGTGCAGTGAGGGAGGGGGGAAGGAAATTGTTGTGTAATTGGGCAGCCTTCCGGCTGAGGACAGAGTCTGATCTCTGTAATGTGAGCAATGTATTGAACCTCTATTATGAAATGAATTCTTTTGCTTTCCTTTCGGTCTTCATAATATTGATCTAACTTCTATCAATCCAGTCATTTTGATCTTTAAACATAACAGTTGGGTGTACAAAAAAATCTGAAGTTGAACATTGTTTTAAGGAATTTCTCATTATGGTGGAAAATCAATTTCAAACTAAGATCTATGTTTTACTTTCAGATAATGGTACCGAGTATTTTAATGAGTGTGTAGGTACTTTTTTAAAGGAAAAAGGCGTTGTTCATCAATCTACCTGCCGTGAAACCCCACAACAAAATGGCATTGCAAAGAGGAAAAATAGGCATTTGCTAGAGGTAGCTTGTGCCGTGATGTTCTCTATGCAAACACCAAAATATTTGTGGGGTGAAGCTGTTTTAACTGTATCCTATTTAATTAATAAGATGCCCTCTCATACCCTAAATTATGAGACACCTTTGAATTATTTCAAAAAAACCTTCTCCACTTCACACCTATATTGTGATTTACCTTTAAAAATTTTTGGCTACACATACTTTGTTCTTATATCTAACATATATTGATCTAAGTTAAATCCTAAAATTGAAAAGTGTGTTTTCATTGGTTATGTTCCACACAAAAAAGGGTATAAATGTTTTAATCCGGTCACTAGAAAAGTTCACATTAGTATGGATGTTTCTTTTCTAGAACATCAACCTTTTTTTTTTGACAAAAATTATCTTCAAGGGGAGCAAATAATAGAGGAAGATAGTTTTTGGAATATTATTGAGCCTATACCTCATACTGTGACACAAACTGATGAATTAGTTTCTCCAACTAATTTTGAAAAACAAACTGAGAATTCTATTGTTAAGGATAGTGATACTTTGAATGACTCTTAAGTTACAAATGGCAGATACCATTTCATAAAAAATAGGGAGAGAATTACTACAAAAGGAAACTCAAAATTCTAATTCTGAGCTTCAGATTTATACTAGAAAAGCATCACGGAAGAGTACTATAGTCCAACTTGTTCCTCCAGCACGCCAATTAGAGTCTTCAACTCAGGGTCCATCCTCCAACTCTCAAAGTAATCTCTGTCCTCCAAAATTATCCATTTCAATTGGGCATCTCAATGATAGTTTCTCAGACTTAGATATTCCAATAGCAGAAAGGAAAGGTATTCGCTCTTGTACTATACATCCTATTGCTAATTATCTGTCTTACGAAAATCTGTCTAACAATTATAGGGCATTTACATCTAAGGTCACTAACCTGTTTGTTCCAAGAGCCATTTAGGAAGCATTGGTTGATCCAAATTGGAGATTGGCAGTCATGGAGGAAATGAAAGCTCTTAAGCGGAATGGTACTTGGGAGGTAGTTGATCTGTCAAAAGACAAGAGAATAGTTGATTGCAAATGGGTCTTTAACATAAAATGTAAAGTGGACGGGAGTGTAGAAAGGTACAAGGCAAGATTTATGGCTAAAGGATTCACCAAAATCTATGGGATAGACTACCAAGAAACATTTGCCTCTGTGGCAAAGATAACTCCGTCAGGATTCTTCTATCTTTAGCAGTCAACTTAAACTGGTCATTATATTAGCTTGATATGAAGAATGCCTTCCTAAATGGAGATCTGAAGAGGGAAATGTTTACAAGACTACCACCTAGTTTTGAGGAACAATTTGGAAAGAGCAAGGTGTGTAAATTAAAGAAATCATTGTATGCCTCAAACAGTTACCAAGAGCATGGTTTGAAAGGTTTGGAAAGGTAGTCATGGCCCATGGATTCCTTTAAAGCCAAGCAAATCATACAATATTTGACAAACACTCGAAGGGTGGTAAGATTGCTATCCTAATTGTCTATGTTGATGATATTATTATGACTAGAGATGACTTTGATGAGATAGATGGTTTGAAGAAAAAACTTGCAATTGAGTTTGAAATCAAGGACTTAGGGACATTGAAGTATTTCCTTGGAATGGAATTTGCTAGATCTAAGGAAGGAATTGTTGTGAATCAGCATATGTACTTGATCTTTTGAAGGAAACAGGGATGCTTGGATGCAGAGCAGCTGACACACCCATTGAGCCAAATACAAAGTTAGAACTAGCTGCATCTAAAGACATAACAGACCGAGACTAGCATCAACGGTTAGTGGGGAGGCTTATCTACTTGTCATATACTCGACCTGACATAGCCTTTGCAGTGACTGTCGTTAAGTCAATTCATGCACTCACCTAACTCAGTATATTTTGAGGCGGTATTTAGAATTCTCAGGTATCTAAAAGGAACACCTAGAAAGGGTCTACTATTTAAAAAGAGAGGGCACCTACAGATAGAGACCTATATTGATATTGATTGGGCTGGAAGTATAATTGACAGAAGATCAACTTTTGGCTATTGCACATTTGTTAGAGGAAATCTTGTGTCCCGGAGAAGTAAGAAACAAAATGTGGTGGCAAGAAGTAGTGTAGAAGTTGAGTTTAGATCAGTAGCTCATGATATTTGTGAGGCAATATGGGTAAAGAGGTTATTGGAAGAACTCAAGATATACATACCTTCATCTATCAGAGTCTATTGTGACAATAAAGTTGCTATCTCAATTGCACATAATCCTGTTTTACATAACCGAACCAAATATATTGAAGTGGACAAGCACTTTATTAAGGAGAAGTTAGAAAGTGGCGTAATATGTATGTCATATGTCTCTATAACTGATCAGATAGTTGATATCTTTTCAAAGGGTATTCACAAGAAACGGTTTGATGATTTGACTGGCAAGCTGGCAATGCATGATATTTTTATGCCAGCTTGAGGGGGAGTGTTGAAAGATATGTATTTGGTATGTTCTATTCTTCCCCTAATTTATATAATATAATTAGGGAAGGTTTTTAAGTTTATTTTTTTCTAATTTATATAATATAATTAATGAAGATTTTTATGTTTATTTTTCCTTAAATTATGTAATATAATTATGAAAGATCTTTGATTTCATTATATTCGGCATATAATCAGAGAATAATTTTCTTGATTTATATAAAGTTAAAGATTTTGTATTTATGTTTTCTATTTTTTAGCTAGCATTTAATTCTGATTCATTGTAACTCTTGTGTATATATTTGCCAGAAAGTATGTAAAATACAGAGAGGAAAAATACAGAACTTCTTTCATTATTTTTCTTTTCACATCTCTTTCAGTATTTTCTTTCCACTATTTTATTGCACGGAAAATGGAAACTGGTTATTTGTTGTGTGATGAGGATTCAGTTTTTCCCAAGAGCCTTCCAAAATTGTTTCTCACAAAATTTAGAGTTTTTGAAGGGCATGTTCATTGCGGAGATTTTTTTTTTTTTTTTTTTTTTAAATCACTATTCCTTAGTTTATTTAGAGGGATTCGAATGATAGAATTTTTAGAGATGAAATTATTGATTTTTCTATTATGTGAGATAAGATCATATTTAATGCTTATTTGTGGACTCATGGCTTAGGATTCTTAGAAATTAAAGGAATTGAAAAAGGATTATAGAGTGGTTTTTCACTAGTTTATATATTGTTCTTTTTCTGACCTCTAGAATTTCTTATTGAGTTTTTTTGTATCCTAAGCTCATGTTTAGTGGGAGATAATGTAGGAAAGAAATTCCTATAAGCATGGTATTAGACAAAATCTGGCAACTTCAAACTCAAAAATTCCCAAATTGAATGACAACTAGATTGACCAAAAGCAAATATCACGAAGCCAAAGTGTTTCTTCCTTGTGTTCACTGAAGTAGCTAATTTTTGTATTATCTTCTTTCCTCCGCAGCCTGTGGAGAAATTTGCATGGAGAGTTCTCGAATTGGAATAGTTTACAAATTCAAGCATGAAATATTACCAAGTGCTAGGGAACTTTGTTGAGACCATTCATATCCTTTATTGCCACGAGTCATGTGGGTGTCATTGCATACGTCCTTAGGAGTGGTAATTATGCAATCAACACAGAATCTGCATTGTGAATGAACATATTCCCTTTAATCACTTTCACTATAATGTAAATTTTGAGTCAAACCCTCTGCAAGATCATTTTGACCGTATAAGCATTGTCAAGTGTCATCACCCAAATCCTTGTCACTTTTCTTCCTTTTTAATATTGTTACAATAATGTTAAGGATAGTTCAAAAGGAAAGTATTTCCCTCCGAGGTTTCTCTTTGCTTAAATAAGAAATAAGAATTATCATGCCTTAGGTTGGTAAGTTTTCTCCTCTACCATAAAGTGGTGAAGGATCTAAGAGAATGTGATGTGTTTATGTTTGTAATCCTTTGTTTGATTAGGGTTAGCTCACTGAAACTTGGTCAGTGTACTTGATGAATTGGCTTCATTGATCAATGGTAGTGGTGAATTATTTGTTGCCTTTTTGTAGTCACAATAGTCAATGACCATGACATTTGTACACAGGAAACGGGTGTTGACTATTGAAGGAATAACACTATGAAGATGATTTGATCATGTACGATAGCTTCCAGCAAAAGGAAAAAGCCTTGTATTCCTGTCTCTTATATGTTGTTAGCATGCATTACAATTGAATAACTCACACAGTAATAGTACCAGATGCCCCTTATCGGATGAAGGCAAGTTATCTTGCCTTTGTGTTGATCATCATATAATGGATGATTATCTAGATGTAGGGTAGCTCTAATATGCAGGAAAGACAGCCCGGACCCCTAGTTGTATACTGCACATCTTTCACAGTATTATTGTTTTTATGAGTTTTGTTGGCATGACTGCATCTAAAAGACGTGTCAAACATGCTTTTGGGCTTTTGTGGTCATGGACTTACCTTTACTTGACATTGAGTATACATGGCCCAAACATGGCATTTTTAGTTGTGGATATTTTACTAAAAATTATTTTGTATGTTTGGAAGGAGGTATGTAATACTCTGTTTGTCACGATTTGAATAAATAATGCACAAGCACACGTACTATGATAAATATATCAATTGTTTTGACTTTATTTCCTTGAAGAAATTCTTCCAAAATTACCCAGAATAAAGTTGCTCTTCTACTTGGTTTATTATTCCTGTAAACTGTATCTTTCATTGGCAAGAAAAGGCAAAAATCTCATAACTCATTTTTTTTTTGGGGTTTAAATTTAACATATTTTTAGTATATGAAATTTAATTGTCAATTCCATGGCTATCACTTGTATTTGATGTTGTTTTTGTAGTTGCATTCGTCCATCTCACTATTCATCACTATTTATGGCTTTGACAAACATGTGCTTGCATATTGTTATCTTATGTTTATTTATATTTTTTGTTTTGTTTTTGTTTTTGTTTTTTGTTTTTTTTTTTTTCCGTGCTCTCATGTTGGCTTATTGTATTGTCTCCCTATGCCCTACATTCGGTCATGGCTGTATTTAGTGGTTTGTCATGCCCTTTAATGCTATAATCACAGGACTAGATCATGGATAAATTTTGTCAGTCCACATTCCTGTTTCATCTTAGAAGTCTTATTTGCTCTTTAGTGACCTGTTTGAACCAGGAAAACTTCGCAAAGTCATCTTAAATTGCTCCTAGGTAAGGTGAAAACATCTATTGTCGGTAGAGGGCGTAAAAATCAATAGCTCAGAATCTATACTCTTAAAGATATAATACCTGAATCTGAAGTAAACATCCTGGACTTTTAGGGACTGACTATGCTTGTTTATCAATTACAAAGCGTCCAAACTTTACAAAGAGCCCAACCTTTATGACTTTACATGCTTGGTGGCACAATCCAAAAATGAGGTCATTACTCCAGGAGGCCACCACATGTTGCTTGTTTGATGAAGTTGTTACTTGTATTGTTTAATATTTATTTCCTCCAGCAAAAGGGATCAACATATGAGGTTCAATAGCTTTGATGCACATATGTTCACTCTAATTAGTCGAAATGACCGAATATCAACAAACATCTTCATAAAGTCATTTGCACTTTATATTATATGGTGAAGTAAGGATTTTAAGGATGTGAACATTAGCCAGACAAATGAATTACAATATTATAGTGGTATTTTCATAATTGCACTGAGCTTGGTTTGGGGAGATATAAGCTTTCCAGAAAATGTTATTTTCACTGTTAAATTTTTCTGCTTCCATATGTGTGAAGAATGATTGTTGTTATTTTTTTTCTTATCTTTTTTTTTTTTGGGTTGGGGGATTAAAAGTTATGGCGATCTAAATTTTCCTTGTTTGTAAACTGTTCTTGGCTCTTCAGTGCCTCTTGGAGTGTTCCAGTCCATAGCCAGTTTTTTTTTTTTTTTATGTTTATTTATTTATTTCATGTGTGGTTATTTTAGGACTTGTCGCATATGCTGGAATCAGTTTCTTTGAAGGAGTCAAGGGTCCTTCGTGTCAACTCTGCACAGGGACGACTATCACTTGTTAATCTTGCTGGCCCTTCTAGTACATGTCCAATTTCTTATCAGGTACCCAGCTCTTATTTTTTTTAAAAAAAAAGGGCAGCAAAACTGTTAAATCTGTTTCAACTTTTTCATTTTCATTTTTCTCTTTATCATGTTTTCCCCTAAGTTTAGGAAGATCTGCATTTTCCTTACGTGTGCTTCATGACATATGTTAGCAGATTCTTGAGTATGCCTTCAGATTCTACTTTAGAAATTGTCTGTATTGTAGAGTGGGTTTTACACCCTCATATCATGCTAAGAGTTCATGTTGACAACATCTACACTTAATGCAAAATGGTTTTTTGTTAATTTAAATCGTTTGTTTTTTTAGCTTAATTTTTCTGCAGAATAGGAGAGCTTCTAACTTAAATGGCACAAAGAAAATTTTATAGGACAACTTACAATTTAGTTTTGAACTCACTTAGTGATAGAGATTGTAACATAAGGGGTGATCATTGGGTGCTGGTGGAGCAGAAGGGTGAAATGTAATTTATTACAAAAGGATTTTGGGATTAAGGGCTATGAAAATAGGCCGTGAATAGTTGATTCTGAAGAGTTTTTTGTAAGAAATTTAAACATCATAAAAATTCCCGACAATACGTAGCTCCATAACCTTGTCAGTTCTCTATGTGGGTGCATTGGTAGAAGCATTATTGCATTTCGACTAATAAAGATGCTGATAAATGGAATATGGTAATAGATGGTTGTTTTGTGAAGTATATGGTAATAATAAGTGATTTGACTCCAAGAGTCACTTATATATGAATCTGGTGTAGAAACATTCTCTACTTAACCTCCTGATTTCCTTTATAGGCAATAAAAAAAATAACTAGGCATGATTGCCATCTATACATTTTCCATCTTTCTAGGCATTGTAATGTATAGAATTTAGGGCGCAGGAATGCATTGGATATTCAACATAGATCATGGTTTTGACGACTTTCTCTTGCTGTCATACTACTGCTTCTTTTCTTTTACAGTCATATTTTGAGCATCAGCATGTCTGGATTCTTTTTTATTTTTGGGCCAGTGTCATACTGGTTGAAATTTCTGTTTGGTCAACTTTGGTTTTTCATAAGGATGAAATGTGAGAATTTTCCAAAGCAAAAGGACTAGTGCAATATCATCTGTGCACGGGGATAAAAGATGTTTTCTAGCATAAGATCTCTAGATGCTTTCTAGACAAAATTATTTGCTGTCACATCAAATTTATTGATTTGTGATTTGGATTTTTCCTTTTATTTCCTTTTTCTTATACTTCCAGCCTTTAAATTTTATTTATATAGTTTGTTAATCTGGGAATATATTTTTCTAATCCCAGTACTTCCTTGTTGTAGGGTGGTTGGGAGATCCTCTCCCTAACGGGTATGATAGTGCCCGGTAACAAGGTGGGAAATCATCCAATTGGTGGAGTTTCAATTGGCTTCATTGGACAGACTGGAGAAACCATAGTGGGCAGAATTGGTGGCCGTGTCATTGCTGATACGGCGGTGATGGTATGGACCTATAACCACCCTTCATATTCTGTTCTGATGAAGAAACTTGCTGATTCCTGACTAAATATATATATATATATATATATAATACCATCTCTCTCTAACTCCTAGTCCCAAGTTAACATAAACACCAAAACGTAGTCTATACATGCTTGTGAACCTGATTTGTGTGATAGCTTGTCGGTGACGGACTATGAAGTCACTTGGACCTGATCAAGGGATGGTCCATGGTGTATTTCTTATGGTTGATGCTTAAAGGTCATCTTATGCCCAAACTTTTATCGAGCTATTTGGAATAGTTGTGAAACGTCTGCCCACTTCTAACTCTTGAAGTTTTCATCAAATATCAGGTTTCTATGACCGCTTATGACTTGAACGGGGTGCCAAATGCAAAGAGGCGGCGCAGAGCTGGGCCTAGATCGGCTAGGCCTGTTCCATCAACAGGGAAGGTACTTGCACTTCCTCATGTGCACGAAGCACGGACCGGCGGAATGGGCGAGCAGGTTATTGCTGGCCCGTCTAATGCCGGACATGGAGTGGGTTCAGACCAAGAGGGTATGCCTTCTGCTGCCGGCCCATCCGATTGAAAGTGTTTTCGCTGGCCCAAGGATGATGAACACTTTGGATATATATCAATATTTATATTGCAGATACTATTAGCATAATCTTTTTTTTTTTTTTTTGGTTTCCTTATACAATATACCCCTTTTTATATTGTATAAATTTTAATATAATTTCTTCAACTCCCAATTTTTTATATTCAAACATTATAATATAACTTAATTCTCCTAAGTTCTTCTAAATTGGTCCGCTAGAAAGATTACATGTAAGAGGTCCTTGTGTGTTAGTTCAAACAAAATTGATATAATATTTTATGTGTCTACAGAGGAAACTATCTTGTTTCATTGACCATAAAAGTAAAACCACATTCAAATGAAGCAAATGGTTGAAGTTCATGTTTTGGCTTTTGAATTTTTACTCTTTTTTTTTTTTATTTTATTATTTTTCTTGTTTTTATTAAAATATTTGTTTTATTCATGAGTAGCACTTTCTGAAAATTTATTCATGAGTTAATCCAAATTTGCATGAATGTTAAATATTAAAAACGTAAATGTGACATTTTTTTACATCATGTTAACAGCAAAATGACATTAAATATCACCCAAAAAAATATATATATGACATTAAATTTCATATCATTAAAAAAAATACACTAACAAAAATTGAAAAGATAATTTTTTATAATTTAGAATTATTTGGCCCTCTTGCCCGTTCAATCCCTGAGCTCCTTGAGTACTACCTGATCAAAATTGGTGCTCGATGATTTAATTCCTTTGTAAGTAGAGTATTGTTCGGCGAAGAATACCGGCTTCTTTGACTTGAGTGGGAGACCCGATCGTTGCTCCAATTGATGAAGTAAAACCTGTAAAAGGCCACCAGAAGGTGTTCTGGTAGGGGAGACTCCGATATTCAAGTCAGAAAAAATGGTTTTCGAAAGAGATAAAATAGACTGGGCCAGAGTGGGGTGAGAATGAAAGCCCTACATAAGTTTGTGTGCTGAAGCAAGAGAGCGTACCTAGATTGTGGCATGAAGGGTGTAGTTATAGGCAAGTGACTTACGAGTCGTGTGCATTCAGAGTGTTACAACTCTAGTTTCTTTGTGTAAATATCCTGAAATCCTAGGACTTTAGTCAAATATTCCCAAAAGATATAGAATCCTTATCTAATCAAATATTCCCAAAAGATATAGAATCCTTATCATTCGGAAAGTTTAATGGGTTAAGGAGATTCCCTTCCTTATCGATTGAATTTGGATGATCTCCTTT
Source organism: Dillenia turbinata (assembly GCA_037126225.1). Classification (NCBI taxonomy): domain Eukaryota; kingdom Viridiplantae; phylum Streptophyta; class Magnoliopsida; order Dilleniales; family Dilleniaceae; genus Dillenia; species Dillenia turbinata. Next base: position 16,178,723 of record JBAMMX010000021.1, read on the forward strand.
CTTATCTAGGAGTCTGTTGTATGGTCAAGTTGGAAAGTAAGTCTTAGTATGAATCTTAAGCAAATAGTACCTTTTGCCAATTACAGGCGCAAGGTGCCGGGGTATCGATGAGGTAGCAACCAAGAGGAAGGTTCTCTTGACATATATCGAGAGGATGGTACATCTCTCGTATAATGATGCATTTCAACATAGCTCTCTGGAGTGTTACAGGCCTTTTGGTTATGTAACATCATTTGCCCTACTTGTGTCGTTTCGAGGAACACGACATAAGGACTAGGTTCAAAGGTTAGTGCCTAGAAGGTTGCAAAGGTTTTAATGAAAATAACTACCAAATAAATGATTCCGGAGTAAATGTTTCATGGAAAGTTGGAAAGTTTGAATTTTTCATTTATTGCGCACATTCTTCACAGGGGCATTTCAGCTGCTCAAGATCGCGAGGATCTCATGTTTGCGGCTATAAATTGGGACCTTATGACCCAGTATTGTCCCAAAAAGATTTGGTGTTCTTTCAAATTTGTAACCTTCTTCTGCTAAGAGTTTGTTCTTTTAAGAGATTTCTTGGTGATAGGCTTTGAGCCACAAAGCCTTGTTGTTTAGAAAGTTTTTGCCAATATGAGGCTCCGTCAAGGATGAGACTGCTAATACAAGGTCCTATCATGTCGTCTAGAGTTCGAACATCTTGGCGGGATCTATCAGGGCTCTCATCAAGGTTCTTAACCTTGAGGAGGATGAGGTATTCCTCGATGGAAGCTCTCTTCTCAAGGTCAAAATCATCTTCTGACATAAGGTGCAATAGATTTTTCCTCAGATTGAGCGATGGAATGAAATTTGATGCATTCTCATAGTCTCTCTCATACCCTTCTCGACTCCTTTACAAAGTCCTTATTAACTTCTGCTAGAAAGGGTTTGCTGTTTTTACCCTCTTAGTTCCTCCCCTCGAGGGTGGTTCAATGATCTGTGGAGGCTTTTGCAGTTTTCTTGTCCCAATTGGGTAATGTGGATAGGTCACAAAGCTTCTTCCAATGCTCAGTTCACATTAGCTTACCATAGATTTCTTATGTATTTCTTTTGATGCCGCTCGGGCTTGTAAACCATTTCTAACCATGTAATTTGATATGTGTTCATCGTATTGAAATAAAAGAAGAATTTTGTTTTACTTACTTGGCAATTTTTATCTTGACTGTATTACCACCGATAGAGACTAGATGACCGAACAAGTGATTCAATCGGTAAGTCGATCGTTCGATAGACTTGTCGAGGGATGTGTTGTTTTCCTTTGATTTGCCTTATCGTGCTGATCCAACGAGAGGTTTTCCTACTGGAGCAGAGATATTCTCCGGTGTCTTGATGAAAGCACCGGTTCCCGTTGGAGAGACAAATCTTATGTTATTGTTGACATTCAAATATCTGAGTGAGTCATGTTTGTTTGTCGAGGAGAAAAATCCTCTCTTGTCTGCACGTTTGTTTGATAGGATGGTTCGTACCTAGTTGGAAGCTACATCCCTTATTGTCGACATGCTATGATTGGTGGGACACTTGATTGAGAGTTCAATTGGTAGGATGGGCCATGTCCACCTAACTGGGAGTTGATGATACGTTTCGATCGGTAGGAATTAATTGGTAGAAAGAATCATGTTTACCCGGCTAGGAGTTGTTTTCCATGTTGACGGCACGTTATGTTTGTTAGAAACTAACCAATAGGATGGGTCATGTTTACCCGCTTAGGAGCTATTTCCTTATTGACGGCACGCTACGCTTATTAGAAACCAACCGATAGGATGGGTCATGTCTACCCGTCCAAGAGTTATTTCCCTTATTGATGACACGTTACGCTCGTTAGGAACCAACTGATAGGATGGTCCGTGTCTACCTGTCTAAGAGTTATTTCCCTTATTGACGACATGCTATGCTCATTACTAATCAACTGATAGGATAGGCCGTGCTTATCCGCCTGGGAGTTATTTCCCTTATTGATGACACGTTACGTTCGTTAAGTAATTAACCAAGAAGGAAGTAGTGAGGCAAAATGGAAAGGCATTGAGATCTTACTCGGTAAGAGACTCATCTATTTAAAGGAGACAACAAGGCTTATTAATAGTAGATGCATAGGTTTTCTAAATTTCAAGTCCTATGAATGACTGAGCCGTCTAGATTATTGTGACAATAAGTTCCTGGGCATTTTACTGAGTGTATTTGGTAAGGAACTTCACAGTTTGGTGCAAGCTTGTCCCTTAACTAGGGTTGACCGATATCCTCCACTTTCCTTAGGAGTAGATCGTCAGGCCTGAATGTTTTGCTTTTAACCCGCCAGTTATAGCATTAGGCCATTTGCTATTGATACGCAGCCATTTGAGCGGACACGGATTTTCGTAGTTCTGGAAGCAGATCTAACCGCTCTTGCAAAGCAAGTTCATTTTGCGCCGTATGGTATTGGTCGACTAGGAGTGAGTGAATTTCTATCTCCACGGGTATAACTGCTTGCTACCCATATGTCAGGCTGAATATTGTTTCGCCGGTTGCCCATCAGGGTGTAGTACGGTAGGCCCATAGTTTGTCTACCTATCACCCTTTAGCCTCATCCAAGTTGTTTTCAGCCCCTGTAAGATCATCCTATTCATTATCTTAGCGAGTCCAATGATTTGTGAATGAGCAACCGATATAAAACGATGCTGAATTTCAAACTTGTCACAGAATTCTTGGAAACTTTTATTGTCAAACTATTTTCCATTGTCGGAGATGACGATATGGGGTATGTCGAATCTGGTGATGATATGAGTTCATACGAATTTTTGACCTTTTATTGTTGTTATCTAGGCTAGCGATTCGGATTCCACCTACTTGGTGAAATAGTTGATTGCTATAATAAGGAACTTTCACTGCCCGGTGACTGACGGGAACAACCTAAGGATATCTATTCTGCATTACGTGAATGGTGAGGGACTTGCCATTGGACTAAGCTTAGTGAAGGGTAACTGGGGTTCCGAAGAGAAACTTTGGCGTTTGTCACACCTTTTAATGTAGTTATCAGAGTCAGTATTCATGATTGGCCAGTAGCCCCTGACGTAGGGCCTTATTGACTAGATTTCGAGTACCAAAATGGTTACCGCATATCACTTCATGGATTTCTTGGACGACATTGTCTCCTTCTTCAAGGGTTAAATACTTTAGGTATGGGTGAGTGAAGGATTTCCGGTATAGATTCCCATCAATGATTGTCTAATGAGCAGCCTTTCATTTCAACTTTGCTGCTTCTAACGGTGAGTTAGGTAAACGGTTATGTTTCAGATAAGCTTCTATGGAATCCTTCCAACTTGGGGGTTTGGTTCACTACAAGGATTCTCTTGGGTTCATTGATACTTGGACATGGTAGGCTCTCGATGTAGACTGTTTGGTTAGTGGCAACCGAGTTTGAACTGACTAGCTTGGAGAGCATGTCAGCTCGTGCATTCTCTAATCGAGAAATTTATTAAATGTTCACTTTGTCTAGCTTGCTTGTTGTTTTGCGTAGTTTGGCCAAGTACTTGGCATGGTTAGGTCCTTAGTCTCATAGACCTTCTCGATTTGTTTAATGACCAACTAACTATCGGTGAATGCTCGAAAGCTTTGGGCCCTAGGGATATCGCGATTCGTAGACCCATTAGTAGAGTTTCCTACTCAGCTTGATTATTAGTCGCTTTGAAGTCGAAGAGAATGGAATACTCTGCTTTGAAACCTTTAGGACCCATTAATATGAGTCCAGCACCACTCCTTGAGGAGTTCGATAACCCATCGATGTGTAGTGTCCAGTACAATAATGACCACTCTTCTCGATAACCAATAAGCTCAGGTTCGATTGGAATTGGAAGGGTGCATTCGAGAATAAAGCCTACGAGGGTTTAACTTTTGATTGCAGGTCTCAGTTGATATTGAATGTTGAGTTCACCCAACACTATGCTTTATTTGATGAGACAACCAGAGGTGTCTCTTTTTTGAAGGATTTGTTTCAATAACTAATCAATGAGTACTATGATAGTGTGGGCCTAAAAGTACGGCTGAACGCACCTTGCTAAAATGACTAGAGCATAAGCTATCTTTTCTATTGGTCAGTAGTTGACTTCGAATTCTTGGAGTATTCGGTTGATGTAGTAAACCAATTTCTGGATAGTAGATTCCTGTCTCACGAGAATAGAACAAAGTGTTTTGTCAGAGATAAAGAGGTATAGGTATAGGTTTTCACCAGAGATGGGACGAGAGAGCAATGAGGGTGACATGAGATATTTTTTGAGTTGCTCGAAAGCTGTTTGGCATTTGGACTTCCAAATGAACTTTTGGGATTTCTTCATAGCGTCAAAGAAAGGTTTATACTTTTCCCCTACCTTCGACATGAATTGGCTAAGGGCTGTTATTCTGCCGGTGAGACGTTGCACCTCCTTCAATATCTATGGCGGTGACATGTTTAGTATGGCTTGTATTTTTTAGGATTTATCTTGATTCCCCAGTTTGTGATCATAAAGCCCAAAAGCTTTTCAAATGCGATTCCAAAAGTACCCTTTGCCAGGTTTAACTGCATGTTATAATGCTCTAATAATTGGTGACCCGAGAAATTGTCTACCAGGTTATCGATATTGGGGAGCATATAGTTGTCTTTTGGACACAAATTGTTGAGGTTTGTAAAGTTGACACATACCTCCATTTGTCGTTAGCTTTTTTCACCAAGACCACATTAGCTAACCACTCTAGGTATTTAACTTAGCAGATGAATTCGGCTGTCAAGGGTTTATGGACTTCTTCATATATGGCATATTGGTGTTCTAGGGTGAACACCCTTTTCTTTTGTTTAACTAGCTAGTGGTCAGTGTTGACTGTCAACTTGTGGACTATAATTGACGAGTGAATACCCAATATATCTTCAGGGGAACAAGCAAAGACTTTAGAGTATCGCCGTAGGCATTCAACAATCACTTCTCGCAGACGCGTTGGCAGGTTGGCATAGATCCAAACATTCTGGCTAGGGTCATTAGTTAGGGGAATATCAATCACTTTTTCTGCAGGCTCTGGCTTGGTCATTTTTTCGGTATTATCCCTAAATTATAGGGTGTCAATTGAAAAGTTTTCTTATTCACCTTCAATTGTAAGGAAAGTATGAGGGTCAGGGTCATTGCAAAGGGTAGCGATTTCCTATGATGTTCTAAACTTGATATTCATATGTTTATACGAGGTAGTGTCTCCAGTTTATCCAAACTAGGGCGACTTAGAATGGCGTTATAAGGAGAGAGAACAATTTTACCACATGGAAGGCAACTTTAATGATCACATGATTGGGGGGTGTTCCTAAGGTCACAACAAGGGAGATGACACCCTCTGCATATATGCATTCATCCAAGAGTCCTTTGAGAGACCCAGTGGGAGATTGAAAATGGGATGAGTTAAAACCCATTCATTGAAAGGCATCCAAAGAGAGGAGATCACAATCTGCTTCTTGATTAATGAAGACCCTCTTAACGAGATAAGATTATACTTCGATAGTAATGACTAAAGGGTCATTAAGATTATAATCAACTCCGATTAGATTGTCGTCATCAAAACCAATAATTGGTCTCTTTCTTTTGGCCGTTGCCATTATTAGAATAAACAATAAGGAATGAAAAACACGTTTGGCAGGAGAACCACTCTATTTCCTACAGACGACATTAATTTGTTGGAGTCGGGTTATAGGTCCACAAAAACTGGCTTCTTTGACTTGAGTGGGAGACCCAATCGCTACTCCAATTAATGAAGTAAAACCTATAAAAGACAGTCGAAGGATATTCCGACGGGGGAGACTCTGACGCTCAAGTCAGAAAGAGCGATTTTCAGAAGGGATAACAGATTGGATCAAAGAGGGGTGAGAATGAAAGTCCTGTTTAAGTTTATATGTTAAGTGTATAGTTGCAAGACAGCATAGTTGGACTGTGGCATGAAGGGTGTAGTTATAGGCATGTAACTTACGAGTCGTGTGCATTCAAGGTTGTAACTCTAGTTTCCTTGTATGAATATCCTAAAATCTCGAGACTTAGGTCAAATATTCCCAAAAGATATAGAATCCTTATCATTTGAAAAGTTAATGGGTTAAGGAGATTCCCTTCCTTACTGATTGGATTTGGAAGAGCTTCTTCCTTATCTAGGAGTCTATTGTATGGTCAAGTTAGAAAGTGAGTCTTAGTGCGAATCTTAATCAAATGGTACCTTTTGCCAATTATAGGCAGGGGACGCTGGATAGATCAAGGTGCCGATCAGGTAACAACCGAGAGGAAGGTTCTCTCGACATGTATCGAGAGGATGGTGCATCTCTTATACAACGATGCATTTCAACATAGCTTTTTGAATTGTTATGAGCCTTTCAACTACGTAACATCAATGATGATGTCGAATGGCAAAACTGAATGGCGACTTCTGCAAACAATCGGTGGAATTAGGAATGACTGAAGATGATGAACATACCAATTTACAAGAATAACGAATTAAAAGCGAACAAAGTTTACAGAAGACGATGAAACAATGGTGATAACAAACAAGGATTGAAATTGAGGTCTCACAAAAATTAAAAGCAAAAGGAAGGCAAAATTGGCAGTAATGAAAGCAAGAACAAGAGGATTGAATTAAAAATAAATATGCTACTGAAGGAATTAAACAACTGAAGAAAGATTGAAGGTTATTGTCATCAGCCCCTCTTCTCTCTCCACTGTGTTTTATCTCTTTTATACTTATTCTTACAGGATTTTCTCTAACCATAGATTGCATGAGCTTCCCTTTCCAATTCAATTGAAATTTAACTCTTTGCACTCCTTATTCTTCACAAATTCTTCCTCTTTGGTCTTTGATTATATTGGAGGTGGGTTTTGACACCACAGATTTTAACTCCTTTCGACTTGAATGGATGCTTGAGGACATGATTTGAAAACTACAAAAAATTGTTGGAGGGTGCTCCGGTAGTGGAGACTCTGACGCACAAATCAGAAAGAGCGGTTTTTGATAGAAATGAAATAAACTGAGAGCAAGAGAGAGAGGGGATCTCCTTGTGACTTGTGTGTCAAGTGTTGGGTCTAAGAGAGTATGCCTGGATTTCGTGATCCGAAGGCCTTTATACATGGGTGCCATAAGAGTCGTATGTGTCCTGGGTGTTATAACCCTAATTTCTTTACGGGGAGATCCGAAAATTTTGGAATTCCGTAGTCAAATATTCAAAAGATTCGAGATTTTTATCATTTAGGAAGTTTGATAATATGTGGGACTTTCTTCTTTTATCAATTAGATTCCAAGAGTTTCCTACCTTATCAAGGAGATACGTTTCGTATTGGAATAGGAAACAAAAATTATTATGAGATTCAGTTAAATATTATCTTTGGTGGGTGAGAATCGAAGCGATCAATTTCTTAGGGGGCTGTTGGTTATTAGTAGAGGAAAGAGAAGTATCGGTTCGGGCTTACCAAATGCTTTTAGAGATCGGTTCACTTACTTTTATGAGGGACTTACTAAACGATTAGCATTTGCTCGTCCCTTTGGGAAGATAAATCTCTTGCTACTATGGTTTGAAATTCGGGTCCTTGGGTCTTTGAGTACCGTATCGATAGTTATTCAGGTCACGTCTCATCATTTGCCTCCGACTCATGGTATCGTTTTGCAAGAAAGGCACCATGAGTAACAACTGTTCACAAGGAATTAAAAGGGTGCAAGAGCTTTTAATGTTATGCACATCACCTAAGATTATAAGAATTGTCTTCAATACATTTCGTATGATATGGAATTAAAGCGAATTGAAGATAAATCTTGTAACACTGATTTTCGGTGACTGTATATCATGTACTACTTCTCATGTTTCTAAATATATAAGCATCCTTTTAAAACATCTATTTAATTATCTATTTATTTATTTTAAGATTTCACCTCAAAATGGTTAAAACCGAAAATTTTATCGGTAAGCTGAAAAAGCTTCTCGGAAAGCGCCGGCAAAGCATAAAGAAGTCAAAAATAGCTAAGAGAAGTCCCACACACTTAAATAAAGATATTTAAATGAAATTTCACATATTTAAGAAATTTTGAACAAAATTTCATAGGGACCAAAAATGCAAATTGTTAAAAGTTAGGGGTTTAAATGCAATTAAGGAGAGTTGAGGGACTAAGTTGCAAACCACTCAAGGATAGACAATTGGAGCCAAATGATTAGTCAAGAGGGAAGAAAGGTTGGTTGTGGCCACATAAGATTTTTCACATTCAAGAAAACTCATTAGATAGAAATTTATGCATGAAAGTTTATTGGATGGAAATTTTTGTATGAAAACTAACTAGAATAGGTTGTTCTAACTTGTGACACCTCCTCCCCTTGACATGGACGTCCAAGGACACCTAATGGAGTGCATGGAGGTTGTTTGAATCAACAATTATATGGTTTAAGTGTTAGGACAAGTGGAAGGTTGAGATAATGCATGGAATGATCTAATGGTCAAAGATATGTTGTTAGGTTTATAAAAGAGCTTGTTTAGGAAGAGTTTGGCCTATTTTCTTCATTCAAACTCCCATTGGATGAAATTTTGTGGGTTCTATATCCATTTTGAGTTCAACCATGGAGCCAAAGAGGTAAGAACATTTTTTAGAATTCATGAATTTCAATTGGAAGTATAGAAGTATTGTATAGGAATTTATGTTCATTGTGATTTGATTTTTTTTCTAAGGTGATAAAAATTCAAAGATTCAAAGGGAGTGGTGATATATATTGTTAGCAAGAGATCTTACAAAGGAGGTAACATATTCTAACTTATGCTAAGATTAAATTATTTGATGAGTAGTTACTTTGGTATCCATACAGCATGCTAAATGTTGATTTTTTAGATTGAGTATTGTATAGTTTTCTTAGGATATCTCATTCTATAGAACTAAAAAATCTAAGATAATTATTTCTCTATAAACTATACTTCCTAAACTTTAAAATGGTATATCATGTGAGGCATTTCATGAAGAAATCGATTTTTGGTGATTTTTGGAAGTTTAGCATGTTTCACAAATTCTGTTTCATATCCTGTGTACGACCAGTAATTTGAATGAATTTTTGAGGTATCTTCTGTTCTGAATTTGGAGAAATATTAAACATGGAAGTTTTAGGTCTCTGTATTTTCTTTAATTTTAGATAACGATCACTTGAATCGGAGTTATATGCAGAAAGTTATGGTAATTTTACTAAAACCGTGCAGAAGTAGTTCTAAAACTGAAACCGAAATGAACACTGAATTTTATAAAATTATACATTTAGAATCCGAGGATGGTCAAAACTAGAAACTTTTAGATCTATGTCTTATCTTTAAATTAGAGAAGTATGTCGGGAGATATGGAAATTCTCCCAAAACTGTGTAGAATTGGTTTTAGGAACTTAGCATGAAAAGAGATAATATTTTTTTATAAATTCGTGTATTCAGAATTTGAAGTTGATCTAAACATAAAAGTTGGAGATGTATGTCTTAGTTTTAAGAGAAAATTTAAATCATTTGAATCCAATCAAAATTTCAGAAGATATTATGATTTTATTAAACTTGCGCGTGATAGATTTTGTAGAAATTTTTCTCTAAGTATGAAATTTGAAATTTTACCTTAAAGAAAATATTTCCATATGTATTTTGTAGACCAACTAAATAATATTGAATTGATAAATAATACATATTATTTAATTTAGATGTAGGGTTATGTTTTCGTTCGAGGTGTGACTCGTTTGAGAAACGAGGACAATTAAGGGAAGTGGCGTACCCTCCCCAGTCGAGGTGAGTGGGATGATCTATTTTTGACTTTAAATGAAAAATAGTTTTGATCATGATTTTTATAAATAAATTTTGAAATGTGATTTAGAAATATTTTAGTGTTTGTGGTATATCTTGAAATGATGTTATGTGAAAACTTTATCATGATATTATGATAACTTGATAGTGCCGTGTTTTTTATTACAAGTAAAGATTTATGAATGATGATATATAACACATGTGTATGATTATGGGATGGTGCGTAGTGCCTATAGCGCACTCCCTACCACGGTATTGAACGTTTACCTAATGGGGTGACGTGGTGGGGTAACACGGGAGCAGGGGCTTTAGTCCCATATCTCTGGGCAATAGATCCAATAGGCGAGCTCCCGTGAGGATCGTGTCAACACCAAGGGAAGGGAGAAGATATATGTGTTTTATTTTTATGATTTTGTGGTGACCCCTTGGTGGATTTTACCCTAATTAAGCCAAACTATTGGTAGAATTGATGTATGATTTAATGATAAGGATGCATATTATTTTGAATTACACGATATATTTGCAAATGAATGAGATATGAATTTGAAATGATGTTTTGACTTACCACTCTCACAAATTCATTTATTGTCATTATATAGTCATTGCACCCCACTCACTGAGTATGTGGATTATACTCATCCCTCATATTAATATTTTCAGTTTATACTGTACTTGACATACATTGAGGTACTATCCCACAAGTTTTATTGAGAGACACTATCGGGTAAATGATCATACCCAATCTTGTTTACGATTGGACCATACAATAAATATTATATGTAAATTGGAGACAAATGCTTTAAAGAAAAAATTTTATTGAAAACTATCTTTTTTTTTAAAAAAAAAAAATTCACTGTATGATTTTGACTTAACGATATCGAGTAGGGTCATATATTAGCCTTGCGTCACCTCAATGTGTGAGTAGGACATACCCGTGCCTCGAGGAGTCATGACAGTCTGTTCGCATGCTCGACTTGCGGGTCGGGGCGTGACAGATTTTGGTGTTATCAGATCGTTAGGTTCAGTAGCTACTCTATTTCATTTCCAGTATTTGAAAAATATTTTTTAAAGAGTTTATAATTTGTCTCCTATAGTCCTATAACGTTAATCCTTATTATAGGGTTAGGTTGGTACCTAACCCTTTGCTTTCACACTCTTAAGTACTAAGCAAAATCCTTTATGTAGACATATGCGCCCCCGAGAACAATCGAGGCGTACCACTGAGGTCTCGCTCGAGGCCGCATCGTTGTCTCAAGCACCTCAGGCCCCTCCTACTAGAAACTTACCCTCACCGCACTCCATTCTCAGGGAGATGATGGGGTGGTGGACAGCCCACCGAGACCAGATGAGAGCACCACCTGCACCGGGGGTTGAGACTCCGCCTGTACCCCTATCGACACCAGTGCCCTCTCCTACACTGATGACTACGCCGACTACACGACAGATGACAGAGATCTCCACTTTACTAAAAGAGGCCAGGAGTCTAGGGTGTGAGTCCTTCTCTAGGATCCACGTCCCCGTTGTGGCTAAGAAATGGCTCAAACGGATCAAAGAGGTTGTGGAGGACACGGGAGTTGAGGATAGACTCAAACTGGTGATAGCAGTCAGACTGCTAGAGGATGACGCCCGTGACTGGTGGGACTACGTCAAGGATAGAGCAGATGAGCCGCAGATTTGGGGTGACTTTCTGAGGGAGTTTGATTCCTAGTATTACACGATATTCGACCGCGACATAAAGCGACGAGAATTCTTCGAGTTGAAGCAAGGACAGAAGTCTGTGTCAGAGTACGAGACTGAGTTCCACTGACTGGTGGCATTTTTCCCAGAATTGGTGGCGACTGAGGAGACCAGGAGATTCAAGTTTGAACATGGACTAAATCTCGTCATCAGAGACCAGATGATAGTCTCCGAGGAGGATACATATGCTAGAGTTCTACAATGGGCACTGAGAGCATAGCAGAACATTAAAGAACGGAACAAACTCCGTGACCAGCAAGATCAAAGGAAGAGGCCTAGATTTAGGCAGGGATAAAGCTCTAAGAGGAGTAGATGCCAAAGTTCATATAATGACGGCCCTAGACAGGGGCCCGAGACCACACCTCATGGGCAGTCATCAACACCGATGAGTACTCTGGGACTTAACCTGGGCAATGCGCTGTGGTCCGAAGGAGCGCAGAGAAGGTCTTGCCTGATTTGTAGAAAGGTATACACAGACCCATGCCGATTCTCTGGTAGATGTTAATAGTGCGGAAAGGAATGACACTTCAAAGACCGCTGTCCTGATCTATGAGCTGAAGGGTACAGTCATGCCCCAGCTCAGCACCTTCCACGGCACCTCCTCATAGTGTCGCAAGGAAGTCTTTCACTGGAAGTAACATGCCTGCTCCACCTCCTCGTCAGTAGCCCAAGAAGCAGGCTAGACTGTATACTATGACCGATGAGGAGGCATAGGCCATTCCAGACATAATAACAGGCACTATGATTATCTTCGGAAGAGATGCCCGTGTGTTGATTGACACTAGGGCGGATAGTTCTTTTGTGAGCATGGACTTCTCTCACTACACTGATAAGGTTCTAGTACCACTGGATAAAGTGTTGTTAGTCATTACTCCCTTAGGGGAGCAGATCGTCAGGAAAGAATGTACCGAGACTGTGGAGTCGAGGTGGAGAGCACAATGTTAAAAGCAAATCTGATTCCACTAGACATACGGGACTTTGACGCCATCCTGGATATGGATTGGCTACACCGGCACAGAGCTTCAGTGGACTGTTTTGCTAAGACAGTCGAATTTCGGAGACCAAGGTATCCAGTGTTGGTTTTCCATGGAATTAGACGGGTTCTCCCAAATTGTGTGATATCAGCTTTGGAGGCCCGTAGATTGATGAGTAAGGGCTGTACAACATATCTGGCGCATTTTGTGTACACCACAGTGGAGGGACCAAGAATAAATGATGTCACAGTGGTCCAGGAGTTTCCTGATGTATTTCCTGATGAGCTACCTGGATTACCTCCAATCCGGGAGTTTGATTTCGCCATTGATTTGGCACCAGGCATTGTGCCTATCTCCATTTTATCATATAAGATGGCCTCGACGGAGCTGAAAGGGCTAAAAGTTAAGTTGCAAGAATTGTTGGATAAGAGCTTCATCAGACCGAGCACTTCGCCTTGGGGTGCCCTGGTATTATTTGTCCGAAAGAAGGATGGCACTCTCAGACTATGCATCGATTATCGACAGTTGAATCGGGTGACCATCAAAAATCGATACCCGCTACCTCGGATTGATGATCTGTTTGATCAGTTGCAGGGGGCCCGGGTTTGCTCTAAGATCGACTTGAGATCTGGATATCATCAACTACGGATCAAGGAAGGTGATATTCCCAAGACAGCTTTTAGGACCTGGTACGGTCACTTTGAGTTCTTGGTGATGCCGTTTGGGCTGACTAATGCCCCAGTAACTTTTATGGACCTGATGAACCAGGTATTCCACTCCTTTCTGGATAGATTTGTCATCGTCTTTATCGATGATATTCTTGTGTATTCGAGGAGTGATAAGGAGCATTCCCAGCACTTACGAGCTGTGCTGTAGATACTCCGTGAGAATGAGTTATATGTCAAATACTCCAAATGCGAGTTTTAGTTGAGAGAGATTAACTTTCTGGGTCATATGGTTTTGGCTGATGGGATCTTTGTGGACCCAAAGAAAGTTAAGGTTATTCTGAAATGGGAATAACCACAGAGCGTTACGAAGGTGTGGAGTTTCTTTGGATTGGTAGGATATTATCGGAGGTTTGTAGAGGGATTCTCTAAGTTTGCCGCTCCACTCTCTAACTTGACGCGGAAAGAAATCAAGTTTGTTTGGGATGACCACTGTGAGGCGAGCTTTCAAGAGCTCAAACAGCGACTAACGTCAGCACCTGTCCTCACTCTCCTTACTAGCAATTGTGACTACAAGGTGTACTGCGATGCTAGCCGATAGGGATTAGGTTGTGTTTTGATGCAGAAGGGTCAGGTTATTGCTTATGCATCCCGACAGTTGAAGAGACATGAACTGAATTATCCTACCCATGACTTAGAGCTTGCTGCTATTGTGTTCGCTTTGAAAATTTGGTAACACTATCTATATGGGGTTACTTGTCGGGTGTATACAGATCACAAAAGCTTGAAGTATTTACTCACTCAGAGGGAGCTCAATCTCAGGCAGAGGAGATGGTTGGAACTTCTCAAAGACTATGATTTGATTATTGACTACCACCCGGGAAAAGCAAATGTCGTTGCAGATGTACTGAGCTATAAGTCATCATTAGCCCCTATCGAGAGTTCTTATCTCTTATGTCTTATTGGACTCCGCTCACTAAGAGTCAGACTGGCCACAAATAATTTTGGAGTACTTTTGGCCAGATTTGATGTGAGACCGGCTCTACTTAACCACATTCGAAAACTTTAGTCTACTGATGAGGAGCTTCAGGGAATTGTTGAGAAGATTAACAAAGGTGAAGGCGGAGACTTCAAAGTCAGGAATGATGGTTTATTAGTTCCTGGGAGACGTATCTATATTTCCAAGGATGATGATCTTAGACGTGCCATATTGGAGGAGGCTCACTCTTCAGCTTATGCTATGCATTCTAGTAGTACAAAGATATACAGGACAATTCGAGAAAGTTACTAGTGGGCAGGCATGAAGCGTGAGATAGCCAGTTTTGTTACTCGGTGCTTGGTATGCCAGAAAGTAAAGGCTGAGCATCAACGACCTGCCGGTATACTACAGCCGCTTCCCATTCCTGAGTGGAAGTGGGAACACATCACCATGGACTTTGTAATGGGTCTTCCGTGGACTTCGGCACGATACGATGCTATCTGGGTGATCGTAGATAGACTTACCAAGTCCGCACATTTCCTTCCTATCCGCAGTAGCTATCCACTAGAGGGTTTGGCTTGCCTGTACATTAGTGAGATAGTTCGACTACATGGAGTTCCAGTGTCCATTGTATCGGACAGAGACCCACATTTTACTTCCCGATTTTGGCCGAAGTTGTAAGAGGCCATGGGTACCTGGTTCAAGTTCAATACTGCATTCCACCCCTAGACGGATGGTCAGTTTGAGAGGACCATTCAGATACTAGAGGATATGTTGAGATCCTATGTCACGGACTTTAAGGGAAGTTGGGACCAGCACCTCCCATTGATCGAGTTTGCTTACAACAATAGCTACCAGGCTAGTATTGGGATGCCACCATATGAAGCCTTGTACGGGAGAAAGTGCCAGACACCTTTGTGTTGGGATGAGGTCGGTGAGAGACAGCTTGATTGTATAGATTTGATTGAGGAGACCCGAGAGAAGGTGAAGGTCATTCGTGCTCGGATGAAGGCTGCTCAGGATAGACAGAAAAGCTATGTAGACAGACGACGGCGACCTTTGGAGTTCGGGGAAGGAGACATGATGTTTTTGAGGGTATCCCCTTAGAAGGGGATGATCTGATTCAGACAGCAGAGAAAGCTTAACCCCAAATACATTGGACCTTTTCGAGTTCTTGAGAGGATTTGTAACACCGAAACTGCGATGCCCGTACTAGTGTTCCTATTCATGAAATTTAATAAAATATTTTTCAATTTATATATATATTGAGAAATTTTTAATTTTATTGATTTTCGATTTTTGGTTTTTTTAAATTTAATTTTGGTATATTCTAAATGTCGTACCCATGATTTGAAGTGTAAAGCGAGTATAAAAAAAAAATATATATGTATATATCTATTTATTCATTTATTAATTTGTTTATTTACTTATCCATTATTTATAAATTTATTATAAAATATATATATATATATATATATACATATATATATATAAATAATAATAATAATAAAAATAAAAATAAAAAAAAAGAAAGAAAAAGGGGGGGGGGGGTCGAAATTAGGGCTAAGCCCTAATTTCCTTCTTCCCCATTCCCCTCTCCTCTCTTTCCCACGACCTTTCACCTTCCCGCAGCCAACCCGCCGCCGCCGCCTCCGGCTTTCGCCACCCATCGCCGCCGCGAACGGCCGTGGGTCACCACCACTCTCTCTCCTTCTTTCTTCGGCTTCCCTCTCGATTCCTCTCTTTTCCGCAGCTCTCTCTCTCTCTCCCCGTCGCTCTCTTTCCCTCTCTATCTCTCGCGGTTCCCCGCCGCGACTCATCGCCTTCCTCCGCCACCACCACGGCCACCGCGAACCACCGCGGTTGCCACCTGTCCGTCTCTCTATCTCTCTTGCGAAATCTCTCTTTCGCAGTCTCCCTCAGTCTCCCTCGCTCTGCTCGCGCGCGCGACTGCGCGCGGTTCTGTTCGCTCGCGCGGCTGCGCGGTGCTGCTCATGCGCGACTGCGCGCAACAGCGCGACCCTGCGCGTGACTCCTCTGCGCGCACCTCTGCAGCGCAAGACAGCCCCAGCGCGCGTGACCCCGCGTGCGACTGCCCTGCTCTCAGCGCGTGCGGCTACAGCTCCATCCTTGCTCGCACGCTCGTGTGCCTTCTGCGCTCCTTCGAGAGCCAACTGCGACCCTTTCACTGCATAGGTAAGGGTTGAGTTAAATCTTAATTCTAGGGTTTGATTTCCTTCGGTAATTTAGACTAATCGATGGAGTTTGCTTCAATTTGGAGACATTGTAGGTTTCGGACGGAATCGAATGTTGCACGGACGTTAAGGTTTTGGATCGTAGTGAACCCTAGGTGAGGGATTTTTAACTCATTCGAATTATTTGGATACACTTAGGGTAAATTAGGATAAAAAGTGTTGTATATGTGTTGGAAGTATGTTAGATTTGATTACAATGCTTTGTGTGACATTATAAGTAATTATTCAGGTTAATTATAGAAATTTTATATGAATTGAAATGTTCCGGAGAGAGAATCATGTTGATTTGATTTGAATGGTTGCTTTTAGAGTTTAATTTGACGAATGTATGAAAATAGTTGAAATTTGGGATTTGAGCCTAAGGATTGATGCGTGTTTTACATTATAGTTGGTGTTGCATATAGGGAAGTCACATACACTCTCTATATTATGAAAATAGGTTTCAATACCTTTAAAATGACATAAGGTTTGAAGAAATCGGATGAGAATCGAAAAGTTTATGAATTTTCAAAGAATTTCTATTTTGGGAGAAGATTTATCATTTTATGGTAAATTCTAATATTGAATGATTTTTAGGGTTTTATTAGACTTGATTTTCAATGTGTTACTTATTTATAAATGAAATGCACTTGGTAACATTTATTCGAATGTATTCGTGAAATGCAGAATTGAGGTTTGTACAAAAATGAGAGAAAATAGAAACTTGATGACGTAATTATGATTGGTATTAGAAAAGGTCAATCGAGGATCGAGTAAGATTTCAATTGATTGAATTGTGTGAGTATATGCAAGTGTATATGGACTGAACAGTGTGATGTTGTAAATGTACAAAGATACAATTGAGGTTGAGGTGTGAGAAATATATGATGTGTTATAATTGTAGTGACTTGATTGGAGACTGATCGAGGGGAGCACGATTTCGACACTTGTGCATTGTAGGGAGTGATTGACCCTCCCGTATACGGTGAGTGGGCTTTATTCAATGTTTTCGTTTAATATGTAAACTTTGCTTTATAACCGTTTGATAAATGAGCATGATTTATCGTGTGCTTAAAATGTTTTGACTGGTTTTGGAAATGATTTTTGTGAATCGATGGAGTGTCCAAAAATGTGATTGAATTATGAAATATGCATCAATGTGGTTGAAATGTAAAATGTGCCATTTTATGATATATGTTGCATTTGGTTTGCGAACCTGATTTACGGCACATGTTTGATATGATATTGATATTGGCCTTGAGGGCTGTGATATGTGATATGTATTGTTCCGTAGCTACGAAGGACACCGTGAGAGGCGCTTTGGTGGCGTCCGGATATGCCTAAGGCCTGGGGTATCCCACGAGTTGTCGGGATTATATTTACGACACGGTACTAGGCAGGTTGAACCCGAAAGGGGGAGGATTTGGATACACTCTCCAAGTCTAGCACCTGGACGAGGTCCGTCGCCAACGCCGGGGTAGAGAGAACTTTAAATAAACTTGCATATAACACCCCCGGTGCGCCTGTCATAGGTCGTGGTAGACCTCTGCCGGGAGTTTTACGACTGGCAGCTCTATGATTTTGATAACAGTATTTTGGATGCATATTTGATTTGTTGATGCGTGTAAATGATATATGGTTGGAATGAAAAGCATGATGATTTGAAATATGATTTGTATACTTATGCTTTGACACTCCAGTTTCACACCCCATATTACACGATTACATTGACCCACTCACTCACTGAGTATTCTTCCCTGAATACTCACCCCTCTTTTTTCCCTCCCCAGACAGGATTATGGTGCTAGGGCGATGCATTTGGCTTGAGCTTTTTGGTGGATTGGTGATATTACGGTGAGATCAAGTTTTAAATTGAAATTATGAGTTTCATACTTTATGTTGACCCTGCGTGGTCTTGTTGAGGTCCATAGTTGACCGTGTACATATTATGGGATGACTGTATAATTTTAGACTTTTGTTTGCGAAACTCTCATATTTCGTTTGCATTGAGGCATTTGAAACCATTTGAAGTATTACTTGGGAAATTGTAATGTATTTGTATTAATTTAGGCCCGCTCGGTGTGGCGGCTGTTCATGCTCTAGTTGGGCATGACAGTAGAGGTCTGTGGCTAGGACTGTTGTGGATTTGTTAGCCTTGCGTTGTCTGGATGTCGGTTGGGAGATGTGATGGATTGTTTTGACTGGGATGGCCATTTGTTTTATTTTCTAGATGATTTTGAATTGTACAGGTTTATACAGGTTATTTGTACATTGGGAGACCTCCGATTTATGGGGAGGCTCTGTCCGATTTTTTGTAGAAATACAGTCGGCATCCAGGTCAACGGGCGACTGTTCACGATTCCCGGTTCGGGGCGTGACAGGATTGGGAAAGTGGCATATAGAAAGGTTGGTTAGTGGTCACATAGGATTTTTCACATTTAAGAAAACTCATTGGATAGAAATTTATGCATGAAAGTTTATTAGATGGAAATTTTTATATGAAAACTAACTAAAATAACTTGTTCTAACTTGTGACACCTCCTCCCCTTGACATGGACATCCAAGGACATCTAATGGAGTGCATGGAGGTTGTTTGAATCAACAATTACATGGTTTAAGTGCTAGGACAAGTGGAAGGTTGAGATAATACATGGAATGATCCAATGGTCAAAGATGTGTTGTTAGGTTTATAAAAGAGCTTGTTCAGGAAGAGTTTGGCCTATTTTCTTCATTTAAACTCCCCTTAGATGAAATTTTGTAGGTTTATATCCATTTTGAGTTCAACCATGGAGCCAAAGAGGTAGGGACATTTTTTGAAATTTTTGAATTTCAATTGGAAGTATAGATGTATTGTATAGGAATTTATGTTCATTGTGATTTGATTTTTTTCTAAGGTGATAAAAATTCAAAGATTCAAAGAGAGTGGTGATATATATTGTTAGCAAGAGATCTTACAAAGGAGGTAACATATTCTAACTTATGCTAAGATTAAATTATTTGATGAGTAGTTACTTTGATATCCATACTAGCATGTTAAATATTGATTTTTTAGATTGAGTATTGTATAGTTTTCTTAGGATATCTCATTCTGTAGAAATTAAAAATCTAAGATATTTATTTTTCTATAAACTATATTTCCTAAACTTTAAAATAGTATATCATGTGAGGCATTTAATAAAGAAATCGATTTTTGGAGATTTTTGAAAGTTTAGCATGTTTCACAAATTCTGTTTCATGTCCTGTGTACGACTAGTAACTTTTATGAATTTTTGAGGTATCTACTGTTCATAATTTAGAGAAATATTAAACATGAAAGTTTTAGGTCTATGTATTGTATTTAATTTGAGATAAAGATCACTTGAATCGGAGTTGTATGCAGAAAGGTATGATGATTTTACTAAAACTGTGCAGAAGTAGTTCTAAAACTGAAACCGAAATGAACACTGAATTTTATAAAATTATACATTTAGAATCTGAGGAGGGTCAAAACTAGAAAGTTTTAGATTTATATCTTATCTTTAATTTGAGGTAAGAATTAGTTAAATTGGAGAAGTACATAGGGAGATATGAAAATTCTCCCAAAACTATGTAGAATTGGTTTTAGGAACTTAGCATGAAAAGTGATAATTTTTTTTTTTTTTTATATATAAATTCGTGTTTTCAGAATTTGAAGTTGATCTAAACATAAAATTTGGAGGTATATGTCTTAGCATTAAGAGAAAATATCGTGATTTTACTAAACCTACGCGTGATAGGTTTTGTAGAAATTTTTCTCTAAATATAGAATTTGAGATTTTAACTTAAAGAAAATATTTCCATATGTATTTTGTAGACCAATAATATGATATCGAATTGACAAATAATACATATTATTTAATTTAGGTGTATGGTTACGTTTTCGTTCGAGGTGTGACTCGTTTGAGAAACGAGGACAGTTAAGGGGAGTGGCGTACCCTCCCTAGTCGAGGTGAGTGGGACGATCTATTTTTGACTTTAAATGAAAAATAGGTTTGATCATGATATTTATAAATAAATTTTGAAATATGATTTCGAAATATTTTAGTGTTTGTGACATGTCTTGAAATGATGTTATGTGAAAATTGTATCATGATATTATGATAACTTGATAGTGTCGTGTTTTTTATTACAAGTAAAGATTTATGAATGAGAATATATGACACATGTATATGATTATGGGATGGTGCATAGTGGCTATAGCGCACTCCTTATCACGGTATTGAGCGTTTACCCGACGGAGTGACGTGGTGGGATAACACGGGACTAGGGGTTTGAGTCCCCTGTCTCTAGGCAACGGATCCAATAGACGAGCACCCGTGAGGACCGTGTCAACACCAAGGGAATGAGGGAAGATATATGTATTTTATTCTTATGATATTGTGGTGACCTCTTGGTGGATTTTACCCTAGTTAGGCCAAACTATGGGTAGAATAGGTTTTTGACTCCCCATTGATGTATGATTTAATGATAAGGATGCATATTATTTTGAATTACACGATATATTTGCAAATGAATGAGATATAAATTTGAAATGATGTTTTGACTTGCCACTCTCACAAATTCATTTATTATCATTATATAGTAATTGTACCTCACTCACTGAGTATGTGGATTATACTCACCACTCATATTAATATTTTCAGTTTATACTGTACTTGACATACATTGAGGTACTATCCCATGAGTTTTATTGGGAGATACTATCGGGTAAGTTATCATACCAATTATTGTTTACGATTGGATCATGCATATAACTATTATATGTAAATTGGAGGCAAATGTTTTAAAGAAAAAATTTTATTGAAAACTATCTTTTTTGTTTTTTAAATTTTCTGCTGTATGATTTTGATTTAATGATATCGAGTATGGTCATAATATTAGTCTTGCGTCACCTTGATGTGCGAGTAGGGCATACCCATGCCTCGAGGAGTCGTGGCGGTCTGTTCGCATGCTCGACCTGTGGGTCGGGGCATGACAAATCCCTCTTTTTTTCTCTCAACCGTTCTATCTTCCTTGGGTGTTAACGCATTCAACCCTTTGATAATTTAATTCCAAAGTAAATATAGTGTAAGAAGTTGAGGAGATTTAATCCTTCCATTTATTACGCATGATTTTTATCAGACTGTTTCATCTGTCCAATGATTCGCTGAGATCTTTTTCCCTTGCATCCTCATGAAGAACTTGTGTATTCCTTTTTGGTTTGAGGGTTATCTATCTTTAGGAGATCATTCGATGGAGTGCTCTAGTTTGTAAGGTCCAGTAGTATAGATTATTCCTGTTGATGCGAGGTCTCAAAAAAAATGGGACTGTGGAGGCGAGTTCTAGTCATGTCATTCGATGTTTGAACGTGATGATAGGCTCCATCCAAGTTCTCCAAGGGGTTCTTGACTTCAGATGGGAGTTTTAGATATGCTCCCACTCTGGGTTGAGTTCGTCATCTAGTTCGTGTTTTCTTGGATCAAGCGACAGGAGCTACTAGTTGAGTGTAGGGAGCTAGGGATGGCTGAAAGTTTGAATTCTGATACATTTTCACAATCTCTCTCTGACCGTCCCTTTGGCCCCTTTTCGGCAGTCTTATTGTCTAAGTTTGGTTGCATATAGGTCTTAGATTTTCTTCTTCTGTTTTCTCTTGTTTTTGTACTCTCTAATGTTGTCGATTGGTCGTGGCGTTATGGCCTCTTTGTCTAGAAACAATAATGTAAATTTTTATGTATCTCTTTCAATGCAATCGGTCCGACTCAGGGACTTATAAAGTGCATTCGTCCATGTAATTCGATGTGTATTCGTCATATGGAATTAAAAGAAAATTTTTGTTTTACTTACTTGTTGATCTCTGCATCTAATCAAACTCCTTTTGATAATGTTTGTATGTTCGACTAAGTAGTGTTTTTGTTAGTGTGTCTGTGCAACAGACCCACATGCACAAATGACTTGAAATATGGTATTCACATTTGCTCGATCAATAAGATAAAGTGTACTTAACTTATCCTATAAGGACGACACAAGCATGATCAGGTAAATAGATCCCATCAATAGGTCAGGGTGACATGGGTCCATTCAAGAAAATAGATCCCAATGATGGGTCAGGGCGATATGGGCCTGTTTAGGGAGTTAGATCCCAACGACAGATCTGAGCAACACGGGCCCATTCAAAAAGATAGATCCTAACGATGGGTCAGGGCAACACAGGTCAATTCGAAGAGTTAGAACCCAACAGTAGATCTAGGCGACATAGACCTATTCGGAGATTTAGATCCCAACAATAGGTTTGGATGATATAGGCCCATTCGGGGAGTTAGATCCCAATGGTAGATCTGGGTAACATAAGCCCATTCGGGGAGTTAGATCCCAATGGTAGGTTTAGGCAACATAAGCCCATTCAGAGAGACAGATCCCATCAGTAGGTCAGGGCGACACAGACCCATTTTGAGAGATAGATCCTATCGGTAGATCAGGGTGACGTAGACCCCTTCGAGGTGATAGATCCCAACGATCGGTCTAGGCGACATAGGCCTATTTAGGGAGTTAGATCTCTCATAGCTAACACGACATGTTCAATAGGGAATAACCGATAGAAAAAAGCTAGCGGGAAATAGATGATAGGACAATTAGATAGGGAAAAGGCACAAGAACCTTACTCGGTAGGAAGCTCCTCCAATCGCTGAAGGCAATGTGACTCACCAATAATAGATGTGTAAGTTCTCTAAGTTTCAAGTCTTAGACAGGGTCAATTTGTCCAGGTTATTGAGATGATAATTCTTTGAGTGAACTACAGAATGTATCAGGTTGCCCCTAGGTTGAGGTTGACTGGTGGCCTCTACCTTCCTTAGGACCAATTCACCAGGTTTGAACATTTGGTTCCTAACTTGTCGGTTCTAATACTGAGTTATCTGTTGTTGATATGCAGTTACTCGAGTGGATGAGGATTCTCATAACTTCGGGAGTAGATCTAATCGTTCACATAATGTAGGTTCATTTTGTGTTGTGTCGTATTGAGTTACTCTGAGCGAATGAATACCTATTTCCACTGATATGACAACTTTACTTCCATATGTCAAGCTAAATGGCGTTTCCCCAATTGCCCTTCAAGGCATGGTATGATATAACTAGAGGATACTATAGAGCTCCTCTTCCTATTATTCCTTGACTTTATCCAATATCGTCTTTAGTCCCTATAGAATCGTTCTGTTGATTATCTCAGCAAGCCCGTTGGTTTATGGATGAGCAACCGACAAGAATCAATGGTGAGGCGGCGCGAGGTGTCTCTTTTTGAAGGATTTGATTTAGCAATTGGTCGATGAGCACCACGATGTTATGGGCCTAAAAGTATGGTCAAAGACATCTAGTTGAGATGACTGAAGCGTATGCTATCTTTTCGATCGGTCGATATTTGGATTCTTTGAGTATCCGACTAATGTAGTAGACTGGGTTCTTATGATTGACTCTTGTCTCACAAGGACAGAACAAAGCACCCGGTTAGAAATAGAGAGGTATAAGTATAGTTTATTACAAGGATGGGACGAGAGAGCAGCGGGGACGTCATGATGTATTCTTTAAGTTGTTTGAAAGCTGTTTGACACTCGAGTGTCCATGTGAATCTCTGGGACCTTTTCAGGGTATCAAAAATGAGTTTGTACTTTTCTCTGACTTTCAACATGAATCGGTTCAAAGCCGATATTCTACCAGTGAGGCGTTGTACCTCCTTCAACATCTGAGGTGGTAATATGTCCAGTATGGTTTGTATCTTTTCAGGATTCATCTCGAATCCTCAGTTGATAATCATGAACCCCAAGAATTTGCTCGATACAATTCCGAAGGTGCACTTGGTCGGATTCAGTCTCATGTTGTAACGTTCTAGTGTTTAAAAGGTTTGTTCAAGATCGGTAGCATCGGCCTCTGCACTGGTGCTTTTGATAAGTATGTCGTCAACATATGCCTCTATGTTTTGGCCAAATTAATCCATAAAGACTTTGTTGACCAGCCATTGGAAGGTTGCTCTAGCGTTCTTCAGGCCAAAGGGCATAACCTGGTAGCAATACGTGCCAAATTCTATGATAAAACTCCTCTTTTTTTATCTTCCGATACTATTTGTATTTGATTATAATCAGAATAGGTATCCATGAAACTCAAGAGTTGATGACCCGAAGAGTTGTGTACAAGCTTATCGATGTTAGGGAGGGGATAGCTATCTTTAGGGCATGCGTTGTTAAGGTCGGTAAAGTCTACACATATCCTCCATTTACCATTAACCTTTTTCACTTGGACCACGTTGGCTAGCCATTCGGGATATTTGACTTCGTGAATGAATCTGACTGTCAGTAGTTTTTGAACCTCTTTTTGAATGGCACGTTGGTATTCAAGAGCAAATACTCTATTCTTCTGCTTGATCGGCTTGTAACCGATGTTAACGGTCAGTTTGTAGACTATAATTGAAGGATGAATACCTGGCATGTCTTCGGGAGACCAAGCGAAGACCTTTGAATGTCTGTGTAGACAATCAATAATTGCTTCTTGTAAAAGTGTTGGCAGATTAGCTCCGATTCGAACGATTTGGCTGGGGTTATTAGTTAGAAAGATCTCGATCATTTCTTCCATAAGCTCGGGTTTGGATGCTGGTTCGACATCATCTCTGAATTCTAGGGTGTTGATCGTGAAGTTCTCTTGTCTGCCCTCAGACGCAAGAAGGGCGTAAGGGTCCGGGTCGCTACGGAGGGTAGCGATTCTTTTCGATATTCTAAACTTTATTTTCATGTGTCTTGTATTGGACAGTGCCTCTAACTCGTTCAGGCTAGGGCGACCGAGGATGGCGTTGTAAGGCAAAATAAATTTCACCACATGAAAGATGACTCAGGCGGTCGCATGGTTGGGAGGAGTTCCCAAAGTTATAGTGAGGGAGATAATCCCTTATGGGTAAATGCACTTATCAAAAAGTTATTTTAGGGACCTGGTGGGAAGTTAAAGGTAAGATAAATTGAAACCCATTCACTGGAAGACGTCCCAAGTGAGGAGGTCACAATCTGCTTCCTGCTCAACAAGAACTCTCTTTAGGACATAGGATTCCATCCTTGTAGTGATGACCAAAGGGTCATTGCAGGTAAAATCGACTTCGATTAGGTCGTCATTATTGAATCCAATAATTGGATTTTTTCTCTTCGCAGTTGTCATGTCTGAAATGATAACAATGGGCAAGCGGTGTATTTGTTTAAAAAATCAACCTATTTCCCATAAACAATGTCAATCTGTTGGAGGTGGGTTTTGGTTTCATAGATTTTGGCTCCTTTTGTCTCGAATGGATGCTTGAGGACACGATTTGAAATCTACAAAAGACCGCCGGAGGGTGCTCTGGCAGGACAGACTCCGACGTTCAAATCAGAATGAGAGGTTTTCTATAAGAATGAAATAGATTGAGAGCAAGAGAGAGAGAGAGAGGATCTCCCTGTGACTTGTGTGTCAAGTGTTTAGTTTAAGAGAGCGTATCTAGATTTCGGTGATCCGAAAGCCTTTATATATGGGTGCCATAAGAGCCGTATGTGTTCGACGTGTTACAACCCTAGTTTCATTATGAGAAGATATGAAGATTTCAGAGTTCCATAATCCAATATTCGAAAGATTTGAGATCTTTATCATTTAGGAAGTTTGATAATATAGGAGAGTTTTTTCTCTTATCGATTAGATTCTAAAGGTTTCTTACCTTATCAAGGAGATACGTTTCATGTTGGGATAAGAAACAAAGATTATTATGAGATTCAATTGAATATTACCTTTGGTGGGTGAGAATCGAAGTGATTGATTTCTTAAGGGGTTGTTGGTCATCGGTAGAGGAAAGGGGCGTATCGGTTTGGACTTACCGAACGCTTCTAAAGATCGGTTCACTTGCTTTCATCAGGAGCTTGCTAAATGATCGACATTTGCTCACTCTTTCGAGAAGATAAATCCCTTGTTAATACGGCTTGTAATTCGAGTTCTTGGTCTTTGAGTACCATATCAATAGTTATTCAGGTCACTTCCCATCAGATTGAATTGAGAAGTCCTCCTCCTCTGCTTGGCCGTGCAGAGAACTTGATATTAGGCTTGGTTGAATTGGGATTTAACAAATCACGAGTGGGCTGAAATTGAATGTGGATTTGGACTGACTGTGTTTTAGTTATTCAACCGACCTTAATAATCGGCTCAATTACCTTCTATGTTCAATACCCCCACTTTAACGAAGGATTTTGTCATCTTCTCCTCCGAATAATCTCATTCTCAAGACATAAAAGCAGTAGATGATATTGATTTTATCTTTCCAACACAATTTTGAATCAAGTCAACAACAGTTTTCTATTTCAAAGTATGAATTTTTTCTAAAACAATTCCACTAGTAATTTTTGACGTGAGAGCCAATTTCGGTTATATATTTCTCCGATTTGAAGCCTGAATATGAAGAAATGATAAACTAGACATTTGTAACTCTATTTTCAAAGGTTTCCGAGCATCCTAATTAACTCATGAGTTTTCAAAGTAGAGCTTTTGATCACGGTGATTTTTTTATTTTTTTTTTGAATCCAAAATGTTCAATTTTTGGCCTTTGATGCACATTCTCCTATGTTTTAGATTTGATCATTGATTTCCACCCCATTTCGAATTGAGAGTATAATTATACCATTTAAATAAGAAATCAGATAAATTTTACCTAAAATATATAAAATTCCAAAAAAAAATAAATTTAAAATATATGTATAAAAAAGGATTTATCGAGCATATTAGTCGAATTTGTATTTTTGATTTTGAGGATTCTTTTGTTCTTTTCAATTGTAATTTACAAAACAATAAGACTTTTATTTACAAAATTCTTTAATTTTTATAAAAACATAACTCTATCATAATTAAAATAAAAAATAAAATACATATAAGTTCAAATAAATTAAAAATTTTCAAATACCAACTATATTATTATATGCCAATCACTACAAAAAAATCGTATTTTTGCAACGAACTTTGCGAAGAATTTTTAAGAAAAATTCGTTGCAAAAACTATTTATGACAAATTTAACGACAAACAATTTTTTATTGCTATCAGCTCATCGCAAATTTTAGTGACCAAAAATTAAATTTCGTCGCAAATTAACAACGAATTCTGTGACGAATACGGGTTCGTCGCTAAGTTTGTCGTTGATCTGCAACGAACCTAAATTTGTTACAGTTTTCATTTTGGTCCCAAATTTCGTTGCAAACATATTTAGCAATGAATTTTGTAATGAATTTGCATATTTTTGATCGAAAATTTAACAACAAATTTTGCAATAAATTTAAAAATTCTGTAACAAAAATCAAATTGAATTCTATAATTTGACCATTTTTCTAATACCACCATCTATCAATCATCCAACAACAATATCATTAACAAACCACATTATCAACATCATCAACATTGTCAAATGTTGCAATTAAATAACATATAGAAATGTCACAATATTCAAAGATAATAGTATGCAAAAACCACATTTAAATATAACAATTAAATAACATATAGAAATGTCAAGAAACACCACCATCACCATCATCATCAAATAAATTATCACCATCGTCACTAGTAGCACCATCAGGAGAAAACAGAAATGAGGTCGTCTGACTTAAACCGGGAGCTAATTGAAGATGTTGCATTATGAAATTCTGGTTTGCGTGTAACTCGCTGATTACGCCTTCATTTTGCCTTTACTGTGCGCGTAATTCTTTAATTTGATTGTCTTTTTCTACAGTAACTCCTGCAACTGGCTCACCCATTTGTTCATTTGCATCATTTCTTTCCTTACAACTGCTGGAGTGGAAGAAGATTAACCGGTGATTCTATAAGTTCGGCTCAAAGAGCCCATCCCAAGTATTCTTCCTCCCTTTTTTGCACCACCACTTGCCTCGACCCATAAAGCTATACTATCAATAGATGACTCAGATGAACCAGCATCTTCATTAGCATTCAAATTCCGCTATAACTCATCATATCTCTCATACATTGTCAATACATAATTTCAAATGATTAGAGTAACAATATATATAGTATCGAAAAAAAGAAAGCAAAGCATTCATTTATAGTTTAACAATGTAATCATATATAAAAAAAATCAAAATACAAAATTTCGTTAATTATTAAGCCATTGACAATTAACAATATGATACAAAAAAAAAATATATGCATCACACATTACAAATTAAACAATGAGGCTAACTTTAAAAATGTTAAGATAATAAATGTTAAGAAACGAACTGCGACCCTGAAGAGTCCGGTCTTCCATCACTACTTCATTTATGCCCCCCACGTCGATACTGTCAATTATAAATATTAGGATAATAAAGAAAATAAAAATTTTCAACTTTAAAAAAATATAATAGAATATATAAAAATATTTACCATATTTAAATTAACGAAATCTTAGCTTATCGCAAGCCACCAAAACTAAAAGAATTCGTTTCAAATTATCTATAAAAAAGAAAACAGTATATTAACGAACAAAATTCAAAAAATGAAACATGAGCCACTAAATATGAAACAAATTTAGAATTGAAATAAGTAAAGTCAATAATAAATGAACGGAAAAATTCAACGAAAATGTAAATTATGATATTTACCAAGAAAAGTCGGAGAAGGCGTACGAGAGTCAGGAATCAATCGAAAAGTATGAGCACAACCATCTATGTCAATTTGTCCTCTACCACCATGACTTTTAAAAGAAAAAAAAAACCAATTTCATGTCACATCATTTAGACCTTAATGTATTTTTGCTGTCAAACGACTAAGAGAAAAAAAACCATATTTTATTATAAAAACAGATATTAAGATATTAAATATTGTATAATAAAAACTATATTATCACGTATGAAGATAAAATTCAATGTATTAAGAAAACAAGATTTACCCGCCATCAAAGATAGACTCGGCCAACTGACTCTCAACGATTCGGGCTATCAGTCACAAAATGAAATCTCACTGATGCATAATAAGACAAAGGCAAAAAATAATCAATTAATCAAAACCGTAAATTTCTTTAATCAAAATCCAAAATTTAAATATATATATATATATAATTTATTTGAATTTATTTAGTTCAATATTATTATTAATCTCTTGTTACATATGATGCATATGTGTTAATAAAGTAAAAAGAAAGAAAGTGAAAAATTAAAAAAAGAGATAGCAATTAAAAAAAATTAGAATGCCTAAAATTGAAAAAAAAAAATTTACACATATGACGCATTTTACTGAAAAAAAAAACTGTAACACTGACATATCGGTATACTCATATTTTACTTCTCTTCACATTTATATATAATGTTTTTCATGTTTCATAAAACGAAATTCACTCAGAAAATTCATCAAATATTTGATCGGGTGATGTTTTAAATTTTAGGTGATCGGTTAGGAGAGTATTGGCTTGTTCGGTAGAGACTGCTCTTGGGAGATTGTTAACTCTAGACCATTTATGTGTTTCTATCATTCGGTTTATTACCGTCGGATACAATTGAATTCCCGATCAGTACCTATATACCAGTGACTTTCTCTATATTTTTTTTTAATTTGCAGGTGTTGAACACTTTTGTAGACCCATCGGTATCTTTGCCTTACTAATATATTTAAATATTTATTCTCATTGGTCTGTTGACCGAATAGCATTTCCAATCTCCAATCGGCACCTTCCGTTCTCTTTGGCACTGTTGGAAAATTTCTATTCGACACCTGAAATTGGAAATTTTAAATAATTCTTATTGGTGCCTTCCAATTTTGCTCTTGCACCCGTTCGACATAATTTCCTTCATTGGCCGGACAGTCTGTTTCATTTCCTTCGGGTATTTGCCAATCCATTTGGTCATAAATTTTCTCCAATATTCTTTCGTTCGGTATTGACTAAACGATGCCCATTACATTTCCCTTCGGATATTTGTAAATCTATTCGGTCACTGCGCATCCAATTAACTGAACACCCATCTTCACCGGGTACCCAATATTTACCGAACACTAAATAAATTTTTCACTTCCGATCGATAATTCATTTTCATTGGTAATTCGGTGATCTTAGTTTGTTGATGATTATTTCAGCCGACCACCTAATCTAATCGGCACATGTACACACATATGTATTTATTTATTTATTTATTTCCTTTCTTTCCATCGGTTGAGCCCATTGGTGTATAGTGTCCTTCACATTTCCTTTGGTCATGAAACATCCCAACATTCTTCAGCACTATTGGGAAATTTAGAAACTCTGTATAACACACCAGCATTTCCACCCAACCTGTTTGTAACCGATGAGCATTGACCCATTCTCATTACCGATCAACCCATTCCCAATAAATACTTAAACCCATTGGCTTGAGTTTCAAATTACCAAAAAAGGACATGCTAGACACTTGAATAAGATAGAAGAGAATAAGAATAATTAAATAAATCGGGGAAATGAGCTATAGATAAAAAGGTGAATATGGGACATTAGAACCCACGAAAGCCAAACTCTATTTTTCTTCTTCTTCTTTTTCTCTCTTGGTTCACACATTTTCTCTCTCTTTCTTCCTATTTCTTTCAAAAATCAATCAAAATACCTTTAGATCCACACTCTAAAAGTTTCAAAACTCATGATCCAATCTCTATCAAGTTAAAGCTAATGAGAGAGTTAAGATTTCTAGTGAGAGAAAATCTAAGGTTTGATCGTGATTCGACTTGAGACAATTCAGAGACTGAAATTTAGGTAATATTTTTAATTTTAGTTTGGGTTTATTTTTCTTCTTTCATGACTTTGGAGTTATGCTGAAATTTGATGAAAAAGAATTGGTGGGTTTTGAGTCACCGTAGTGAGAGAAAGATTAGGTATTCAATGTTAGGGTTTTGGGTTTTCTTGAAATAATTGATATTGATGATGGTGGATACTTGGTTATGTCCCTTAGGAGTTGCCGAAAGCTGAACAAGGCAGGACATTCACTGTAGAGATGGCTGGGAGTGACTATCGTTCCTAGTACTGTGAGTGGAATTTTGACACTGTGTTTTCGATTGAACAAATTCCTGTTTTATAACTTTTCAAATGACATGTTTTAAGGCATGTGTGAAAGCATATGATTTTCACTATATATTAGAAATGATGACTTTTGTGATTCATTGGAGTATTCCAAATGATTGATTTGAATATTATGCATCCACGGTTTGAAATGAATAGATGTTGTGCCACTTTTGAAATCTTGATATGATTTACATGCTACCATTGCATTGGCGTACTGATTTGAAATGTGTTGACAAAATTCATTAGCACATGGATTTTGATATGATTTGATGATATGTGTCAGCTGGATACCTACCTGTGCTATGATGATATGATGATGTATCCTTGATGGCTTTCCGCAGCTATGAAGGGTTTTGGCGGTGGCACCCATTGTGTTCGGATATGCTTCGGCTGGAGGTATCCCCCAAACGCCATATATATAGTTGCGACCGGATGAACCAAATCGGGGAGGATATGTGTGATTCCACTGTCTAGTTCCGGCCGTGATTTTATACATGATTGATTATTTATATGCACATAGACACGGGTTAGTCAAGTTAAACCGAAAGGGGAGGACATGCATGAGCCACTGTCTAGCACTTGGTGAGGTCTGTGGCCAACATTGGGGTAGAAGCTAAATTTTATATACTTGCATATAAAAAACCCCCAACGCGCCCATCATTGGTCGAGCTAGATCTTTGCCGGGGTTATTTTCTTGGAAAGCTCTAAATATCTCAGAAATGTAAATGGATGCATACTTTGATACTATGATGTGTGATATGTGATCACCTGATTTCTAAAAATGACATGTTTGGTTTTGATATCATTATGGTTTTGAAACGTACTTTGATACTCCATACTCACACTTATTATCAAGAACATATTGTTAATCCCCTCACTCACTGAGTATTTTCCCATAATACTCACCCCTCACTTACTGTGATTTCAAAGATAGATTGACAGGAAGACGTGTCGACAGAGTTCGACATACTTGATTTGTGGTGGAGACCTTGGACTTTGGGTATTGTATCGACCTATCATGCTTAGACCCGTAGGTCGAGCACGCGAACAGACCGTTGCGACTCCCCGAGGCACGGGTATGCCCTATTCGCACATCGAGGTGACGCAAGGCTAATATTATGATTCTACTCGATATTATTAAGTTAAAATCATACAGCGGAAGATTTTTTTTTTAAATAGTTTTTAATAAAAATTTTCTTTAAAACATTTGCCTCTAATTTATATATAATATTTATATGCATGGTTCAATCGTAAACAAGAATGGGTATGATCGCTTACCCGATAGCGTTTCTCAGTTAAATTCGTGGGATAGTATCTCAATGTATGTCAAGTACAGTATAAGTGAAAATATTAATATGAGAGGTGAGTATAATCCACATACTCAGTGAGTGAGGTGCAATGACTATACAATGACAATAAATGAATTTGTGAGAGTGGCAAGTCAAAACATCATTTCAAATTCATATTTCATTCATTTGCAAATATATCGTGTAATTCAAAATAATATGCATTCTTATCATTAAATCATACATCAATAGGGTGTCAAAAATGTATTCTACCCATAGTTTGGCCTAACTAGGGTAAAATCCACCAATGGGTCACCACAATATCATAAGAATAAAACACATATATCTTCCCCCCTTCCCTTGGTGTTGACATGGTCCTCACGAGTGCTCGTTTATTGGATCCGTTGCCCAGAGACAGTGGACTCAAACCCCTGCACCTGTGTTACCCCACCATATCACCCCGTCGAGTAAATACTCAATACCGTGGTAGGGAATACGCTATAGCCACTATGCACCATCCCATAATCATACATATGTGTCATATATCATCATTCATAAATCTTTAATCGTAATAAAAACACGACACTATCAAATTATCATTATATCAGGATGCAATTTTCACATATCATTTCAAGACATGTCACAAACACTAAAACATTTCTAAATCACATTTCAAAATTTATTTATAAAGATCATGATCAAAACTATTTTTCATTTAAAGTCAAAAATAGATCGTCCCACTCACCTCAATTGTGGAGGGTACGCCACTCCCCCTAACTGTCATCGTTTCTCGAACAAGTCACTCCTCGAACGAAAACGTAACCCTACACCTAAGTTTAAAAAATATGCATCATTTATCGATTCAATATTAAGTCATCGGATTGCAAGATACATATAGAAATGTTCTCTTTTATAAACTTAAATATCAAATTTCATACTTAGAAAAAAATTTCTACAAAACCTCATGCGCAGGTTTAGTAAAATCACGATAACTTCTAAAATCTTGATTGGATTCAAATGATTCAAATTTTCACTTAAATCTAAGATTTATATATCCAAAATTTATATTTAGACTATCTTCAAATTCTAAACACACGAATTTATAAAATTTTATAACTTTTTCAATCTAAGACATAGATATAAAACTTTCTAGTTTTGACCATTCTCAGATTTTAAATGTATAATTTTATAGAATTAAATTTTCTTCTTGATTTCAGTTTTAGAACTACTTCTGCACAGTTTTAGTAAAAATATCATAACTTTCTAGATACAACTACGATTTAAGTGATCTTTATCTAAAATTAAAGATAAGATAGAGATCTAAAATTTTCATGTTTAACATTTCTCCAAATTCTAAACAGAAGATACCTTAAAAATTCATACAAATTACTAATCATACACAGGACATGAAACAGAATTTGTGAAACATGCTAAACTTCCAAATATCATCAAAAATCGATTTCTTCATGAATTACTTCACATGATGTACCATTTTAAAGCTTAGGGAGTCTAGTTCATAGATAAATAAATATCTTAGATTTTTGATTTCTACAGAATGAGATATTCTAAGAAAACTATACAATACTCAATCTAGAAATTAACATCTAACATGCTGGTATGGATACCAAAGTAACTACTCATCAAATAATTTAATCTTAGCATAAGTTAGAATATGTTACATCCTTTGTAAGATCTCTTTATCAATAAATACCTGCACCTCCTTTGAATTCTTGAATTTTTTTATGACCTTAGAAAAATCAAATCACAATGAACATAAATTTCTACACAATACTTCTATATTTCTAATTTAAATTTAAGAATTTCCAAAAATGTTCTTACCTCTTTGGCTCCATGGTTGAACTCAAAATGAATGTGGAACCCTCATAATTTCATCCAAGGGGAGTTTGAATGAAGAAAATAGGCAAAACTCTTCCTAAACAAACTCTTTTATAAACCTAACAACATATTTTTGACCATTGGATCATTCCATGCATTATCTCAACCTTCCACTTGTCTTAACACTTAAACCATGCAATTGTTGATTCAAGCAACCTCTATGTACTCCATTAGGTGTCTTTGGACGTCTATGTCAAGGGGAGGAGGTGTCACAAACTAGAACAAGCTATTCTATTAGTTTTTATGTAAAAATTTCTACCCAACTTTCATGCATAAATTTTTATCCAATGAAATTTCTTGAATGTGAAAAATCCTATGTGGCCACTAACAAACTTTGCTTCACTCTTGACCAATCATTTGGCTCCAATTTTCCATCCTTGAGTGATTTGCAACTTAGTCTCTTAACTTTCCTTAATTGCATTTAAATCCCTAACTTTTAACAATTTACATTTTTGGTCCCTATGAAATTTTGTTTGAAATTTCTTAAATATGTGAAATTTTATTTAAATATCTTTATCTAAGTGTGTAGGCATTCTCTTAGCTATTTTTGACTTTTTTAGGCCTTGCCGGCGTTTTTCGAGAAATTTTTTGGCTTATCGATAAAATTTTCGGTTTTAGCGAATTTGAAGCGAAATCTCAAAATAAATAAATAGATAATTAAATCGATATCTTAAAAGGATGCTTATATATTTAGAATCATGTGGAGTAGTACATGATATACAGTCACCAAAAATCGATGTTACACGACTATTCTTCCGCAGTGATGTATTTGATGATGTTGGATGATATATATATATATGAACATTTGAGGTCTATAGTTTGACCATTGTATACATTTATTGGGATGACAGTAACTATGTTGAGTAATGAAATTGAAACTCTCAAATATATTGTATTCTTATGCATTGACACAAATATCTTGCATTTTACATTCTTTACTTTGGAAAATAATATTTTGAAGAAATATGTTTTATACAGGTATTGGTATTAGCCTTCATTACCTTGGTATACATGTTGAGTGGTGGCAGCATACGGGGTGACGGGCGGTTGTTCACAGCCTCGGATCGAGGATCGAGAGCTCTAGATTGGGAGCTATGTTTTACAAAAGAATTTTGAAAATATTTCCAAGTACATTATAAAAGTTTTCAATGCATATGAGAGTTTCTTTTCAGTTATGAGATCTTAATACATGGCCTTAAGCATATGAGTTCTTTCAGTTTAGGGGGTTAGATACGTTTCGTATCTAATCTTGCTTATTATTTCCATCGGTTCTTAAACTGATAACTTTATTTATTTTAGGGGGTTAGTTACTTCATAACTAACGCAAATTCTTGAATCCCACCTAATGAGAATCATTCCTATACAGAATTATGACAACTAAGCAGGGTACTAGGTTTGTACCCCTGAGCCACTTCCTGAGCTACTTCCTGAGACGCTTAGAGTACCCGAGGATGTTTCCTCGTCACGTACGCCTCTTCCAGCACCTTTTCAGCTGGCTACTACAGTCGCGGTTCTACCACCATCACTCAAGGCATTTAGGTATGTGTATGAGTGGTACACCACACACGGGGTTTAGATGCCACGCCCACCACCACCGATGGCAGTGCCGACTCCTATGGCAGTGCCTATTCTTACGGCAGCACCTTCTTCTGTGGCACCGGATCCTCCACTGGTGGCCAGTCCTTCTTTAGTTTCTGGTCCGCGTGACACTACGTCATCCACACTTGGACGTATCCATGAGCTAACTCAGTTACTCAAGGAAGCTCAGCAGTTAGCATGCACAAATTTTGCGGGACTCGGTGATGCCACAACAGCTAAGCACTGGGTTAACTGGATCCATCAGATTTTGACGGATTTGGGGTTGAGTGAGGAGTATAGGCTGCGGGTAGTAGAGAGATTGTTAGATGGGGATGCTCTCACTTGGTGGGAGGTTATCTATGATGACGCTACCGAATCACTGCAGTGGGAGGACTTCTTATGGGATGATAAGAGGGCAGAGTTCTTTCACTTGCGATAGGGGGACTAGGTCAGTTATGAAGTACGAGACAGAATTGAGGAGATTATCAGCTTTTGTCACCGATTTAGCTACACCAAAACAGTTAAGGTTTAAGTTTGAGGACGACCTCAACTTGAACATTAAGAGGCATATGACGGTCACATCCACCTTCTCCCTTGCAGGGATAATCGATTCAGCCTACCGTGCTGAGGAGATTGTCTGCTCCGAGAGTAGGGAAAGGGAGAGTAGAGATCAGAGGAAGAAGTCTGGGACTCATATGAGTCAGAGCTCAAAGAGGGGGTAGGACTTCTAGTTTTTATGGAGGCTCCTCTCACTTCAGATCAGCACATTTTGGACCGGGACCATGTCCCAAGGGGTTTGGAGCACCAGCCCCCAATGCCACAAGTTAGACCACAATTCAGCGGCACCCTCTTTGCCGCAGATGTAGCAGACACCATCCTCTGGGAGCTTGCAGGGTACCTATCACGTGCTTCCAGTGTGGGAAGCCAGGACATATCAAGAGTTCGTGCCCTGATTTAGGACTTGGAGGTCAGGTGACTTCGAGTCATTCGAGTGGTCCGCAGGTAGGACAATTTGGAGCACCTGCACATTCGAGTCACACTGCTCCCCGGACGACAGCCGGGAGCAACACTGTACTCGGTCCCTCACGACAGTAGCCGAGGGCACTGGCCCGTGTATATGCTATAACGCTGGAAGACGGTCAAGCAAACCCAAATGTGATCATGGGTAATCCTCCCACAGATCCCCCTGTTTAGGAGCTTTTAGTACTCTTCTTTTTGGAGATCATGTATACCATGATGATTATGTATAATCATGGTTAGTTAAAGCCCTAAAAGCCTAACTATTTTGATCCCTCTTTTAGTACTCTTTTTTTAGTACATATATCTTTTGTGCACCCTAAATTGATCCCTCTTTCAATTTCTCGCATCTAGGTACCATGAAAATATTCGGAGTCGACGCCTATGTTCTTATAGACACTGGATTGAATTATTCTTATTTGAGAGCTTCTTTCACTTAATAGTCAGGTAGGTCGTTATCACTACTAGAAGATGAGTTAATGATTATAACTCTTCTTGGTGAGTAGTTGATTAGGGATTCCGTATATAGAGGGAGCGATGACATGATTTCGGAGATAGTTTTAGAAGCAGACCTAATTCCACTCAACATGACAGACTTCGATGCTATCCTAGGGATAGATTGGCTTAGTACTCATAGGGTTTTCGTGGACTGTTTCACCAAGGAAGTAGAGTTCCGGAGATCTGAAGGGCCACCACTGATATTTGTGGGTAAGAGACTGGTATTACCCCGTTATGTAGTATCAGTGATGGAGGCCAGACGGATGATATGCCGAGGCTGCATGATATATCTGGCCCATGTGATAGATACCACCATTGAGGGTTCGAGGCTTGATGAGGTCCCGGTGGTACAGGAGTTTCCCGATGTATTTCCCGAGGAGTTACCCGGATTACCACCAATTCGTGAATTCGATTTTGAGATCGATTTAACTCCGGGGACTACTCCTATCTCTATTTTGCCATATAGAATGGCACCAGTCGAGCTGATAGAGCTCAAGATTCAGCTACAGGAACTGCTGGACAAAGGATTTATCCGTCCGAACACTTTACCTTGGGGTGCTCCAGTGTTATTTGTGAAGAAGAAGGATGGTACTCTCAGACTTTGTGTGGATTATCGGTAATTGAACAAAGTCACTATCAAGAACCAATATCCATTTCCCCATATTGATGATCTGTTTGATCAACTTTAGGGTGCTAGGGTTTTCTCAAAGATAGATCTCCGATCTGGTTATCACCAGTTACGGATTAGGGCAGAGGATGTGCCCAAGACCACATTTCGTACTCGATATGGACATTTTGAGTTCTTGGTCATGCCGTTTGGACTGACCAATGCGCCGGCAGCATTCATGGACCTAATGAATAGGGTCTTCCACGATTACCTGGATTGGTTCGTCATCGTGTTTATTGATGACATCCTAGTCTGCTCGCGAAGTAATGAGGAGCATGCTTAGCACCTTCGAGTTATTCTACAAATTTTTTGCGAGAGACAGTTATATACCAAATTTTGCAAGTGTGAGTTTTGGTTGCGACATATTGGTTTTCTGGGGCACATAGTATCTACGGAAGGTATTTTCATTGATCCGCAGAAAGTTGAGGCTATATTGAGATGGGAACAACCGCAGACCATGACTAAAATCCGGAATTTCCTTGGTCTTGCCGGTTATTATTGGCAGTTTGTAGAAGGATTCTCTCAAATCGCTGCTTCTCTATCTAAGTTGATGCAGAAGGACATCAAATTCCATTGGGATAATCGTCGTGAGGCGAGCTTTCAGGAGCTCAAACAATGATTGACATCCGCACCGATATTGGCCCATCCCACTAGTAGTTAGGAGTATGTGGTATATAGTGATGTCAGCCGACAGGGATTGGGTTGTGTACTGATGCAGGATGGTCGAGTGATTGCATATGCTTCTCGACAGTTGAAGAAGCACGAATTGAACTACCCGACACATGATCTCGAGTTGGCCGCCATAGTCTTTGCCTTGAAGATGTGACGATATTACTTATATGGGGTGACTTGCAGGGTATTCACAGACCATAAAAGCTTAAAGTACTTATTCACCCAACGGGAATTAAACCTCAGACAGAGGAGATGGTTGGAGTTATTGAAAGATTACGACCTTGTTATCGATTATCATCCGGGGAAGGCAAATGTTGTGGTAGATGCCTGGAGCCAAAAGTTATCATCTTCTCCTCAGATGACAGAGAGTGCTTATCTCTCTTGTTTAGTGGGACTCCGCGCATTAGGAGTCAGCTTGGCTAGTGATGATCGAGGAGCACTACTAGCCTGATTTGAAGTGAGGCCGACCTTGCTCGACTGCATTAAGGAGCTCCAGGGATCGAATGAGGAGCTCTAAGGTATTCTTGATAGCATCCACAAAGGTGATGGCAGAGATTTTCGAGTCCGTGATGACGGACTAGTAGTATACCGAGAGCGGGTTTGCATTCCCGCCGACAGCAACTTCGGAGAGCTATTCTTGAGAAGGCTCATTCCTATGCTTATGCTATGCATCCGGGTGATACAAAGATGTACAGAACTATCCGAGATAGTTATTGGTAGCCCAGAATGAAGAGAGAGATCGCAGAGTTTGTTGCTCGATATCTAATCTGTCAGTAGGTGAAGGCCGAGCATCAGCGACCCGTCAGTACTTTACAGCCTCTTCCCATTCCCGAGTGGAAGTGAGAACACATCACGATAGATTTTGTGATGGGGCTACCGCGGACTTCAATGCGGCATGATGCTATATGGGTGATCGTCGATAAACTCACCAAGTCTGCACACTTTATCCCTATTCGTGGTGATTATTCCTTAGAGGTGTTGGTGCGCCTTTATATCGACATCATTGTTAGACTTCACGGGGTACCTATGTCGATAGTGTCAGACAGAGACCCCAGATTTATGTCTAGATTTTGGCCTAGATTACAGGAAGCATTGG
This sequence comes from Dillenia turbinata, assembly GCA_037126225.1. Classification (NCBI taxonomy): domain Eukaryota; kingdom Viridiplantae; phylum Streptophyta; class Magnoliopsida; order Dilleniales; family Dilleniaceae; genus Dillenia; species Dillenia turbinata. Next base: position 16,218,839 of record JBAMMX010000021.1, read on the forward strand.
GCACTAGACTGACTTTCAGCACAGCCTATCACCCCTAGACCAATGGTTAATCAGAGAGAACCATCCAGACTCTAGAGGACATGCTGAGAGTATGTGTTATGGATTTTCAGGATAGCTGGGATCGGCATCTCCCATTGGTAGAGTTTGCATATAATAACAGCTATCAGGCCAGTATTGGGATGCCTCCGTATGAGGCATTATATGGGAGGAAATTGTCACGTCCCGATTGGGATCGTGAACAGTCGCCCGATGCCCTGGATGTCAGCTGTATTTTTATAGAAAATTGGACAGAATCTCCCCATAAATCGGAGGTCTCCCATGTACAAATAAACATGTATAAACTTTTACATTTAAATTATCCTGTAAAATAAACAAATGGTCATCTCGGCCTCTCCAAAACCAGCAAATTCCACAACCGACATCCAGACAACGCAAGGCTAAATAAATCCCAACAGTCCTAACCATAGACCTCTACTGTCATGCCCACTAGAGCATGAGCAGCTGCCACACTGAGCGGACCTAGAATTTTATATAATATAAAATAATTTCTCAAGTAGAGAGTTTAAATGTTTACAAACGCCTCAATGGAAGTATAATAGAAGAGTTTCACAACAATGTCCATAATTATTACAGTCATCCCATAAAAATGTATACGGTCAACTACGGACCTCAATATCAAGACCTCGCAAGATAGAAATAAAGTATGTAATTTGTATTTCAATTTTAAACTTAAATCTCACCGTCAAGAAGAACCAAACCCGCCAATGATCAACCGAAACCTCTAGAGTCTGAAATATCGCTCTAGCACAACGATCCTGTCTGAGGGAGGAAAGAAGAGGGGTGAGTATCTATGGGAGGATACTCAGCAAGTGAGGGGATTGACATCGTGCTATCAATATCAAGTGTGAATTTAGAGTGTCAAAGCATGTAATACAATATCAAGTATACGAAAACAGCGTACAGTTTTAACATATCTCAAGGCACACATCAGAAAATAACATATGCATCCATCTATGTATCAAATCACATGAGTAGAGCCGGCCGAACAAACAACCCCGATAATGGTCTACCTCGACCAAAGACGGACGCATTGGGGGTTTTCACAATGCAAATATCAAATAATGGCTCTCTACCCCAATGTTGGCCACAGGCTACTCCAACTAGCCTGTAAATAATAACAATAATATACATATAAATAGTCACCCGGATATGATGACCCCGCCCAGTGCTAGACAGAGGTAAAACTCACGTCCTCCCCCAATGATGGTTCAACCTGGGACAACCATATACATGACAATTTGGCGGATACCTCCGGCCGAAAAGTATCTGGGCACAAGGGGTGCCGCTACCAAATGTCGTTCGTAGCTACGGAACAATATCAAGTCAATCGGGCACGTGGCCCCATGCATCTCATCACCACGTCAGCCGGGCATACAGCCCCATGCATCATATCATAATATCGGCAGGGCATACAGCTCAAATAGTACGTATAAATCCATTCAAAACCATGTGACAATGCAAGTGGAAGCATTAAAACATGTCAATATATCAAAATGGTAGCACAATATCCGGTTATCAAACTCATGGATGCAAATCAATAAAATCAGCAGTTGAGACACTCCAATGGTCACAAAAATATGTATATAAATACTTTTCAAAATCCAAAATTTCAAATTTTCACACATATAGAAATCATGTCGTTTGAAAATCGGTAAAACATGATTTATCAATCAATAGTAGATGTCGTAGTCCCACTCACATTCTAGGGAGGGTGGTCACTCCCAATTTCCACAACCAAAACAAACTTGACTCCTGGAGTCTCCAAGAAAGTCAACCTAAATCAAATGATCACAAATTTCATCAAATTTCCGATTATTTTCAGGGTTTATCATTTTCCTTAAGTTCGTACAAACCCTAAATTTTTAAATTTATAAATGCACTCCAATGTAATCAATTTTATTCCATTTATAAATAAATAACGAAATCAAAACCAAATCTAAATTCAAACCTAAAACCGTTCAAAATCGAAAACCAAACTAAAATAAATAAATTTCCTACAAGATGGAAAAATCTTTGAAAATCATACACTTTTAAATTCTCACCCGATTTCTTCAAACCATATGTCATTTTCAAGGTATTAGAGTCTATCTTCTTAATACAAAAGTTGTATTTTGATTTCCTATATGCAAGATAACTTATAATGAAAAAACTGCATCAATCCTTAAACTCAAATCCCAAATTTCGACTGTTTTCATGCATTCGTCAAATTAAACTCTAAGAGAAGTTATTCTAATCAAGTCGATATAATTCTATTATCCGAAACAGGCTAATTTGTATAAAATCCTATATTTAACCTAATTAATTACATATAACGTCAAACACACATTTCAACTCTATTTTAACATTCATCCTAACATATGCAATACACTTTTACTCTAATTTACCCTAAATTAGTCCAAATAAATCGAATAGGTTAGAAATCCCTCACCTAAGGTTTTCTCGAATCGCAGACCTAACTTCCAAATGCCCTTCGTTCAATCCAAGACCTGTAGTATTCCCAATTCAAAACGGATTCTAGCAGTTAGCCTAAACTACTTAAGAGTATTAACACTAGGGATAAAAATCAGAAATCGGCCTTTACTTACGTAGTAAAAGGATTGCAAGAAACCATAGCCTAGGGTTCTTTTTTTTTTTTTTTCTGAAGATTGCAGGTGGCTCTTGAAGGAGAAAGTAGAGTGCTCGAGCGTGCGAGCAAGGAGGAGAAGGCGCTTGCAGCCATGTGCGCTAGGAGCTGTCGCGCGTGGGAAAGGAAAGGTGAGCACTGCAATCGCGCGAGCAAGGGATATGTCGCGTGCTGCAGTCGCGCGCGCGCTGGGGGCTGTCTCGCGCTACAGTCGTGTGCGCGCAGGGAGAGATAGGGATAAACAGAGAGAGATAGCCGAGGGTAGAGAGAGAAAGAGAGAACCGAAAGTGGGAAATCAAAGGGGGGTGGAACGAAAGGTGGTCGGAGGCGGTTGACTGTGGTGGAAGGGGGCGACGGAACACAACGGAGGATATGAGAGATCGAGCGAGAGGGAGACACAGCGGGAGATAGAGAAATTGCGAAGGAGAAAGAGACAGAGAGTGGTAGAGAGAAGAACTGAGAAGGGAAGGAGAGGGAGAGAGTTGATCGGTGGCTGGGTGGTGGTTGACGGCCATCTGCGGCGGAGGAGGGCAGCGGCGGCAGCAGGGCAGAGGCGCGAGGGGGAGAAGACGAAGTGGCGGGGAGAGAAAGAGGAGAGGGGAAAGAGAGAAGGGAATTAGGGCTTTAAGCCCTAATTCGATTTTTTTCTCTTATTATTATTATTATTATTATTATTATTATTATTATTATTATTATTATTATTATTATTATTATTATTATCATTATTATTATATAAATATTTTTAAAAATAGATTTATAAATAAATAAATGTGAAAATAAATAATTAAATTAATAAATGAAAAATATATCTTCACATTATCAATCGGAAATACGGATACTTTTAATATATCAAAAATTTGAATTAAAAACCCCAAAATCGAAAATCAATATAAATAAAAATTTTCTCTCTATATAATAGACTGAGAAATGTTTCATTAAATTCCGGAACGGAAGTACAAAAGTACAACATTGCAGAGTCGGCGTTACATTTTCTAACCCCCTAAAAACAAGTTTCGTCCTCAAAACTTAAAAAAAAAACCATACATGGAAAAGGAAAACTACATCATTCCTCCACAAGACACTGACCAATGAAACTTCTTTGCTCTGCGGCTTTCTGACCTGCCAATCTAGCGGCTTTCTAACCTGCCGATCTAGAATGGCCACGGGCTAAACTGAAACACTGAGGTCCTCTCTGATTGACCATCTATCTTTGGATGATACGCCGTACTATAGTTCAGTCTAGTGCCCAATGCCTCCTGGAACTTGGGCCAAAACCTAAGCATGAATCTGGGGTCCCTATCTGAAACGATTGACACAGGCACCCCGTGAAGTCGAACTATGGTATCAATGTAGAGATGTGTCAATGCCTCCAAGGAATAGTCACCGTGAATAGGGATAAAATGTGCAGATTTAGTGAGTCAATCGACAATCACCGAAATAGCATCATGTCGTACTGAAGTCCGCGACAATCCCATCACAAAATCTATTGTGACGTGTTCCTACTTCGACTCGGGAATGGGAAAGGGCTGCGAAGCGCCTATGGGTCACTGATGCTTGGCCATCATCTGCTGACAAACTAGGCATCAAGCAACGAGCTCTCTCTTTATACCAGACCACTAATAACTATCTTGGATAGTTAGATACATTTTTGTACCTCTCGGATGCATAACGTAAGTGGAGGAATGAGCTTCCTTAAGAATCTCTCTCCGAAGATCTCTGTTGGCAGAAATGCAAATCCGCTGTCGATATACTACTAGTTCATTATCACAGACTTGGAACTCTCTGTCATCATCTCTATCGATCTATTAAGAATACCTTGGAGCTCCTCATTGCTCCGCGAGTATACAAGGATGTCGTCGATAAACACAATGACAAACCGATCTAAATAATCATGGAAGACACGGTTTATTAGGTCCATATAGGCTGTTGGTGCGTTGGTCAGCCCAAACGGCATGACCAAGAATTCATAGTGTCCGTTTCGGGTGCAGAATGCGGTCTTGGGCACATCCTCAGCCCAAATCCATAACTGATGATATCCAGATCGAAGGTCTATCTGTGAAAAAACACGTGCACTCTGGAGCTGATCAATTAAGTCATCAATACGCGGCAATGGATGCCGATTCTTGATGGAAAACTTGTTCAGCTGCCTATAGCCCACACACAATCGTAGAGTCTCGTCCTTCTTCGTTACGAACAACACCGGAGCACCCCAAGGTGAAGTGCTCGAACCGATAAAACCCTTGTCCAGCAACTCCTGCAACTGGACCTTGAGCTCTCTAAGCTTAGCTAGCGCCATTCTGTATGGCGGAATATATATATATATAGGAGTAGTCCCTAGAGCTAAATTAATCTCGAAATCAAACTCCCGAACTGGTGGTAGTCCGGGTAGCTCCTCGGGAAATATATCTGTAAACTCCTGCACCATTGGGACCTCATCGATCCTTGGTCCCTCCACTGTGGTGTCTATCACATCGGCGGCAAGAGGGGTGCCATTGAGCTGAAGTCTGAGTAGTGGCACTAGGGTCCGGTGCTTTGAACCCCTGGGATCGTGATCCCTGCTCAAAATGTGCCAGCCTCAGCTGATAAGGCCTCCCTGATATCCTGAAGTCCTGCCCTTCTTCGAGCCCTGGCTCGAAGTAGCCTCAGATCTCTTCTTTTGCTCTTTGTTTTCCCGCTGTCTGCCCTCAGTATGAACGATCTCCTCCGCCCTAAGTGCTGAGTCCACGATCTCTGCAAAGGAGAGACTAGGAATCACCATCATATACCTCCTGATGTTCAAGTTGAGACCGTCCTCAAACTTGAACCGTAGCTGCCTTGGCATCGCCAAGTCTGGAACAAAAGCAGCTAGTCTCCTCAACTCCGCCCCATACTCTGTCACTGTCCTGGTTCCCTACCACAAGTGTAGAAACTCTGCCCTCTTACGGTCCTGCTGGAACTCAGAGAAGTACCTGCGATCGAACTCCCGCAGGAAGTCCTCCCATCGCAGAGGCCCGGTAGCATCGTCACGAATCGCCTCCCACCAAGTGAGGGTGTTACCATCCAAGAGTCTCTCTACTACCCGCAACCGGTAGTCCTTACTCAACCCCAAATCAGTCAAAATTCAACGGGTGCGGTTGATCCAGTACTTCGCTGTGGTGGAATCACCCATCCCCGCGAAATCCGTGCAGCCTAACTGCCTCGCCTCCATCACCAACTGGGTGAGCTCGTGAATACGTCTCAAGGTGGAGCAGGTAGTGTCACTAGGTCCTGAAACTGTGGAAGGACCAATAACTGGTGGCTGAGCTGGTACAACTGGAGGTGGCACGGCCGTAGGAATCGGCACGGCCATCGATACTGGTAGAGGTGGCATCTGTATGCCATGTGAACTATACCACTCAAACACCTGTCTATAGGCGTCCAGTGATGTTGGTGGTATTGCGGCTGTAGCAGCTGGTGGAGTAGGTACTAGAGGAGATGCGTGCGAAGAAGACATGTTCTCTGGTGCTCCAGTGGGTTCAGTAAGAGCGAAACTGATACCTCCCATAGTCGTCATACTATTGCGAGAAAAAATGTACTAGTTAGGTAGAAATGCAAAGATTAGGATTAGTTATGATATAACTAACCCCCTAAAATAAATGAACTAACTGGTTTAAGAACCAATGAAAAAGATATGCTAGGTTAGTTACAACCCGCATCTAATCCCCTAAAATGGATGAGCTTATAAGTTTAAGAATCGATAGAACTAATATACTAGATTAGATACACATCGTATCTAACCCCCTAAAATGAATAACTCATATGCCTAAGACCAGGTACTATGATCTCATTACTGTAATGATACTCTCATATGCATTGAAGACTTTTAAATCTTACTTAGGAATATTTTCAAAACTATTCTATAAAACACAGCTCTCAATCTAGAGCTCTGATACCAACCGAACTGTCACGCCCCAAACCGGGATCGTGAACAGCCGCCCGATGTCCTGGATGTCGGCTGTATTTTTATAGAAAATCGGACAGAATCTCCCCATAAATTGGAGGTCTCTCATGTACAAATAAACTTGTATAAACTTGTATATTTAAATTATCCTGTAAATTCCACAACTGACATCCAGACAACGCAAGGCTAAATAAATCCCCAACAGTTCTAACCACAGACCTCTACTATCATGCCCACTAGAGCATGAGCAGCCGCCACACTGAGCGGACCTAGAATTTTATATAATAAACAATAATTTCTCAAGTAGAGAGTTTAAATGTTTACAAACGCCTCAATGCAAGTATAATAGGAGAGTTTCACAACAATATCCATAATTATCATAGTCATCCCATAAAAATGTACACGGTCAACTACGGACCTCAATATCAAGATCTCGTAGGATCGAAATAAAGTAAGTAATTTGTATTTCAATTTTAAACTTAAATTTCACTGTCGAGAAGAACCAAACCCGCCAATGATCAACCAAAACCTCTAGAGTCTGAAACGTCACTCTAGCACAACGATCTTGTCTGAGGGAGGAAAGAAGAGGGGTGAGTATCTATGAGAGGATACTCATCAAGTGAGGGGATTGACATCGTGCTATCAATATCAAGTGTGAACTTGGAGTGTCAAAGCTGTAATACAATATCAAGTATACAAAAACAGCGTGCAGTTTTAACATATCTCAAGGCACACATCAGAAAATAACATATGCATCCATCTATGTATCAAATCACATGAGTAGAGTCGGTCGAACAAACAACCCTGGCAATGGTCTACCTCGACCAAGGATGGGCGCATTGGGGATTTTCACAATACAAATATCAAATAATGGCTCTCTACCCCAATGTTGGCCACAGACTACTCCAACTAACCTGTAAATAATAACAATAATATACATATAAATAGTCAGTCGCGTATGATGCCCCCGCCCAGTGCTAGATAGAGGTAAAACTGACGTTCTCCCCCGATGAGGGTTCATCCTGGGACAACCATACACATGACAATTTCGCGGATACCTCCGGCCGAAGAGTATCCGGACACAAGGGGTGCCGCTATCAAATGTCCTTCGTAACTACGGAACAATATCAAATCAGCCAAGCACGTGGCCCCATGCATCTCATCACCACGTCAGCCGGGTATACAGTCCCATGCATCGTATCATAATATCGGCCGGGCATACAGCCCAAATGGTACGTATAAATCCATTCAAAACCATGTGCCAATGCAAGTGGAAGAATTAAAACATGTCAATATATCAAAAGGGTGGCACAATATCCGGTTATCAAACTCATGGATGCATATCAATAAAATCAGCAGTTGGGACACTCCAATAGTCACAAAAACATGTATATAAATACTTATCAAAATCCAAAAGTTTAAATTTTCACACGTATAAAAATCATGTCTTTTGAAAAACGGTAAAATATGATTTGTCAATCAATAGTAGATGTCGTAGTCTCACTCACATTTTAGGGAGGGTGGTCACTCCCTATTTCCACAATTAAAATAAACTCGACTCCTGGAGTCTCCAAGAAAGTCAACCTAAATCAAATGATCACAAATTTCATCAATTTTCTGACTATTTTCAGGGTTTATCATTTTCCTTAAGTTCGTACAAACCCTAAATTCTTCAATTTATAAATGCACTCCAATATAATTAATTTCATTCCATTTATAAATAAATAACGAAATCAAAACCAAATCTAAATTCAAACCTAAAACCGTTCAAAATCGAAAGCCAAACTAAAATAAATAAATTTCCTACAAGATGGAAAAATCTTTGAAAAATCATACACTTTTAAATTCTCACCCGATTTCTTCAAACCATATGTCATTTTCAAGGTATTGGAGTCTATTTTTTTAATACAAAAGTTGTATTTTGATTTCCTATACATAGGACAACTTATAATGAAAAAACTGCATCAATCCTTAAACTCAAATCCCAAATTTTGACTGTTTTCATGCATTCATCAAATTAAACTCTAAGAGAAGTTATTCTAATCAAGTCGATATAATTCTATTATCCGAAACAGGCCAATTTATATAAAATTCTATATTTAACCTAATTAATTACATATAACGTCAAACACGCATTTCAACTCTATTCTAACATTCATCCTAACATATGCAATACACTTTTACTCTAATTTACCCTAAATTAGTCCAAATAAATCGAATAGGTTAGAAATCCCTCGCCTAGGGTTTTCTTGAATCGCAGACCTAACTTCCGAATGCCCTTCGTTCAATCCAAGACCTGTAGTATTCCCAATTCAAAATGGATTCTAGCAGTTAGCCTAAACCACTTAAGAGTATTAAGCCTAGGGATAAAAATCAGAAGTTGGCCTTTACCTACGTAGTGAAAGGATCGTAGGAAACCGCAGCCTAGGGTTCTTTTTTTTTTTTCTGAAGATTGCAGGGGGCTCTCGAAGGAGAGAGCAGAGCGCTCGAGTGTGTGAGCAAGGAGGAGAAGGCGCTTGCAGCCTCGCGTGCTAGGAGCTATCGCATGTAGGAAGGGAAGGGTGGGCGCTGCAGTCGCACGCACAAGGGATCTGTCGCGTGCTGCAGTCGCGCGCGCTGGGGGCTGTCGCGCACTGGGAGAGAGATAGGGAGAAACAAAGAGAGAGAGAGCCTAGGGTAGAGAGAGAAAGAGAGAACCGAGAGTGGGAAATCAAAGGGGGTGGAACGAAAGGTAGTCGGAGGCAGTTGACGTTGGTGGAAGGGGGCGGCGTAACACGACGGAGGAGATGAGAGACCGAGCGAGAAGGAGACACAGCGGGAGCTAGAGAAATTGGGAAGGAGAAAGAGACAGAGCGTGGTAGAGAGAAGAACCGAGAAGGGAAGGAGAGGGAGAGAGTTGATCGATGGCTGGGTGGTGGTTGACAGCCATCAGCGGCGAAGGAGGGCAGCGGCGGCAGCAGGGTGGAGGCGCGAGGGGGAGAAGACGAAGAGGCAGGGAGAAAAAGAGGAGAGGGGAAAGAGAGAAGGGAATTAGGGCTTTAAGCCCTAATTCGATTTTTTTCTCTCTTTTTATTATTATTATTATTATTATTATTATTGTTATTATTATCATTATTATTATATATATATTTTTTAAGAATAGATTTATAAATAAATAAATGAGGAAATAAATAATTAAATTAATAAATTAAAAATATATCTTCACATTATGAATCGGAAATACGGATACTTTTAATATACCAAAAATTTGAATTAAAAACCCCAAAATCGAAAATCAATATAAATAAAAATTTTCTCTCTATATAATAGACTGAGAAATGTTTCATTAAATTCAGGAACGGGAGTACAAAAGTATGACATCGTAGAGTCGGCGTTACAGAAATGTCGTACTCCATTGTGCTGGGATGAGGTAGGAGAGAAGCGACTCACCAGTTTTGAGATTGTAGGGGAGACTAAAGAAAAAGTGAGGATCATCCACGAACGGATGAAGGTCGCTCAGGACCGATAGAAGGTTTATGCTGATAGAAGACAACGACCACTTGAATTCGAAGAGGGAGACATGATTTTCCTACGGATATCGTCCTAGAAATGGGTGATTCGATTCAGGCAACGAGGAAGCTAAACCCCAAGTATATTGGACCTTTTCGTATCCTTGAGAGGTTCGGAAATGTGACATATAGATTAGGGCTGCCGAATGAGTTGTCACGCATATAATTTTATTAAATATAATTTTATATTGTTTAAATATAATTTAATGTTTTTATTAAATAAAATTTTATATTTTTTTAAATTAATGTATTGTATTTTTAATATTGAGAGTTAGAAATAAAGTATAGAAATATGAAAAAAATAAACTAATAACACAAAAGTGATGGTAGTATGGTGGTTAACACTCTCAATATCTCTCTCTCACACTAATGTTCGAATCTGGGTGTGAGCTTTTTCACAACAAATTAAAAGGGGGCGGACGGGCAGGCGGCCGGGCTAGGCTTGGGACAGGTGCGTGTGAGGGCGGGCGGCTCGGGTCGGGCAGTTGGGTTGGTCTCTCAGGCATGTACACTTGGGCTCTTACTCACTTTGGCGACGGAAATTACTTCAACCTCGAAAATATTTCCGTAAGTAATTAGGAATAATTAGAAAAAATAAAAAATTAAATTACCGACGGATTATTAATGACGGAAATATTTTCGTTGTTAATTAGCAACGGATTAGTAACGGATTTTCTTAGCGACGGAAAATTTCTGTTGCTAAATTAGCGATGTGACTTTCAGCGATGAAATTTTTTGTCGCTAATTTTTTATCGTAAATACTTTTAACGACGAAAATTTGAGTATCGACGACGAATAATAGTGAAAGATTTAAAATTATTTAAAAGATATGGAAAGATTTGACCTTAATAGTGATTATCTTTTTTATCAGATAATCATACGTGATTTTAAAAATTTATTAAATAAGGTATCGTCACATGAGAACCTCGAGGAACATATGGCAAGAAGGATTTCTCCATCGTACGGCTGAGATTGGGAAAATCACATGATGGGTCCCACAGTATGATCTGCTGGCCCATAATGCATAGGAGGTTTTGTGTCCCACTGCGGCTGGAATTCGATACTGGAGAGCATATGGAATGGCGTGCCAATTGCCACGTGGCCGCTTTATTCGGAGCAACAATTGAATGCATTCGAGTTGGTGAGAGGGCTGGGATTGGCTATAGAGATTCGGGTGGACTACAGGAAAAGTTCTGTAATTGATGCAAAGAACACCAATGATTTAGTGAGTGCCGAGGAGATAAGGAGGGCAGTGAAAAGTTTAATGGAGCAAGACAGTGAGGGGAGGAGGAAAGCGAAGCGTATGAGCGAAGTGTGCAGGAAAGCTGTGGTGGATGGTGGATCCTCTTAGCCTTACTCTTCTTTGGGACGTTTGATTGACAACATTTTCAAAAATTTGCCCTAAAATTTTGCCCTCTTCTTTTTCAAGTCTTTTCTTATTTCCTAGAGGGAGAGTACATTGTTTTCTTTTACTTTTTATCCCATCGTTTACATGTTACTGCAATAAAATACACTCTCATCATTTATACATTAACCTTAAGGAAGCATTTGGGAGAAATTTTAGTAGGAAGTAAATTATTTTAAGAAAAATTAAGATTTTTTTCATAAAAGGAATTAAAATTATAAATAATATAGGTAATATTTTTATCCAACATACAACCTAATTTCTATCTACTTCATGCTCTTGTAACCTGTTGGAGCCAATTTTTGTCCCACAGATACCTGCTCTTCTGACTTGAGTAAGGAGCCGATGACGGTGGTTGTAATACTGACACTGCTGTATCCGTACTAGTATACTCCTATTCTTGAAATATATATATATAATATTCCTCAGTTTATATATATATAATATTTATTTATATTGATTTTCGATTTTGGGGTATTAAATTTAAAATTTTGATATATTTTAATTTGCCGTGTTCGCGAATCATAATAAACCCCTTTTTTATGAAATTCGCATTCTAGTGAAATGTGGGTATGAAATTATATATATATAATTTATTTATAAAAAAAATAGAGGAGATGTTGCGTTTTGGAGTGAAACGCAGCACCCCCCATTTTAATTAGGGTTAGAAACCCTAATTAATTCTCTCTCTCTCTCTCTCTCTCTCTCTCTCTCTCCCTCTTCGACTCTCTCTCTCTCTCCCGCAACTCTCTCTTCCTCTCTCTCAATCTCTACCGCTCTCTTCCGCATCTCCCCACTGCACCGTCGCCACCACCATTGTGCGGTCGTCATCCCCTTTTTCCTCACTCTCGAATCTGCTCTCTCTCTGTCTTCGTCTCTCTTGAATCTCACTCACTCTCTTCCTCTCTCTCACTAGCGAAACAATTTTCGCCCTCCTCCGACTGTCACCACCGTGCGTAACCGCAAAGCCTTCTCTTCTCCCTCGCGCGTGGCTGCTGGGCTTTCTCTTCTCCCTTGTGCGCGATTGTAGAGACTTCTCCCTCTCCCTCCTTTGTTCGTTCGTGCAGTGCTCGCTGTGAGCACTTCTTCCTACAACACCCTTCTATGACCTTCGTAGAGCCCCAAGTCGACAGGAGTAGCCGATTTACGAAACCCTAGGCCGTGGGACTGTAATTTCATCCACTGTACAGGTAAGGGCTAAGTTTGGTTGTAGTTCTAGGGTTCAGTAATTAGGGTTAATTGCTAACATTTGCTTCAAATTGAAAGCGTTACAGGTTTCAAACTGAATCGAATGGCGAATAAAAGCTAGGTCTGCGATCCGAGAAACCCTAGGTGAGGAGATGTCTGATTCTTTCGATAAATTGAATGAACCTAAGGTTAATTTGGGGAGAGAAGTTTTGTATATGTCTAGAATGTATGTAGGATCTGAATAAAATGCATTTTCTGAAATCTATATGTGATCGTTAATGCTAAGTTTAGAATTTTACATAATTAGGCTGTCTGATATGAAAGAAGCATGTTAAAAGATAATAGAATCGAGTTGAGTTAATTTGAATAGTTTCTCTTAGAGTTTAATTTGAAATATGCATGAAGGTACTTGGGTTTAGAGTTGATTCGAAATATGCATGAAAAATATTACGGTAATGTAAATGCCGAAGAAATTGGGAAAATTGCTAGAAATTAGGAAGAATTGTGGTATATTAGGAAATTTAGGTCATTAGTGATACAAATGATCTTGAAATGATGAAATTAGAGTATAATTTGTGGATGCGCAATTTGAGGCTATATTAAATTAGGAAAAATTTGAAAATCCTTTAATGAGACTTTATTTGATAATAAATTGTAATAATTGGTCTAGGTTGACTTTTTGGAGAATTAAAAGGAGTTGTTTTGGAAAACTTGTGGAAATAGGGAGTGAATACCCTCCCTAAAGGTGAGTGGGACTCTAATCTCATGCATAAAAAATGAAACTTGATTTTTACAGTGTTTTTAACAAAATATGCTTTTGATATAGATTGACTCGACGTGTGACACTAAATTTCAAATTTGTTTTGTGACTATTGGAGTGTCATGAATTTACGTTTTCTATGACTATGCATCCATAATTTGAAATGAAATAATATTGTGCCATAACTTGAGAACAGATATGTTTTCTATTCTATCGTTGCGTTGGTATATTGATTTGAAATGATTTAATAAAATGTATTGTAACACCGACACTGCGGTGTCCGTACTAATGTACTGTTCATGAAATATATATAATATTCCTCCGTTTATATATACATATCGAAAATTCTTATTTATATTGATTTTCGATTTTGAGGTGTTAAATTAAAATTTTTGATATATTCTAAATGCCGTATCCGCGATTTGTAGTGTGAAATGAGTATAAAAATATATATATATCTATATGAATATTTATTCATTTATTAATTTATTTATTTACTCATTTATTTATTTATAAATTTATTTTATAAAAATATATATAAAAAAAACTCAAATAATTGGATTAAGGTTAGAAAACCCTAATCCCCTTTTTCCTCTCCCTCTTTCTCTCTCTCTCTCTCTCTCTCTCTCTCCCGCAGCCGCTCTCTCTTCCCCTCTCGCCGTCGCTCTCTTCCACCGCCACCACCAACCACCCACAGTCGCCACCACCGTCTCTCTCTCTATCCCCCTCTCTGTTCTCTCACTCTCTCTTTCTCGGTTCCATCTCTCTTTGCTCCCTTTCTCTCTCTATCTCTCGCTGTCTCACTCTCTCGATCTCTCCCTCGATCATGCTCTCTCTCACCGTCTCTCGATTATTTTTTCTCTCCCTTCTCTCTCTGCTCCTTCTCTCTCTATCACTCTGCTTTCTTCCTTTTCCCGTGCGCGCGAACAACCTTTCCCCTCTCCTGCACATGCGATCGTAGAGCCCTCTCCCTCTCCTTCGCTCGCTCACTTGCATGCAGGCGTCCTTGTTGCAACCCCATCTGAAGCCCAAACCGCAGTCATCAACCGACCCTCGAAAACCCTAGGTCGCGGCTTCTTCACTGTAGGTTTTAAACTAATTCGACTAGCGAACGAAAGCTAGGTCTGCAATCTGAGGAACCCTAGGTGAGGAAAATACAATCTATTCAGCATTTGAATTAATTTTATCGAATTTAGGTTGAAATTAGAATCGGAAGCTATATATATATTCTGAAATATGTTAGATTCGAAGGAAATGTATTTTCCTGAAAATTTTGTATAAAATTATTTAGGTTAAGCTTAGGATTTGATATAAATTGGGCTGCATAGCATTATAGAATGTATTAGATAATGATAGAGCTTTGTTGGCTCATTTGTATAGCTTTCTTTGAAATTGGATTGAAATATGCCTGAAAGATTAAAATGGAATTATACAAATTCGAGAAAAATTAGAAAAATTGAGAAATATTGAGAATTTGATTATTGGTGAGCCAAATGATTCGAAATTAATGAAACGAGAATCTAGAAAGGAAATTGTGTAAATTAAGGTTGTATTAATTAGGAAAGAAAATTGAAAATCCTTTAATAGGCTTTTATTTGATGTTAAATTGTGATGATTTTATTATGTTGATCTTTTTGGAGACTCGAGGAGTTAAATTGGATTGATTGTGAAAATAGGGAGTGACCACCTTCCCTAAAATGTGAGTGAGACCCTAATCTCTTGCATGAAATAGTAAAACTTGTTTTCTACCATGTTTTTAATAAAACATGCTTTTGATATGTATTGACTCGACGTATGATATTAAATTTCAAATCTGTTTTGTGATTATTGGAGTGTCATAAATTTATGTTTCCAATAACTATGCTTCCATGGTTTGAAATGAATTAATATTGTGCCATTATTTAAGAACTAGAATGTTTTCTATTCTACCATTGCATTGGTATGTTGATTTAAAATGATTTGATGAAATATATCGGCACACGGATTTGAAATATTTTGATGAATTATGTGGGTTGGATGCCTACTAGCTATGAGATGATATGATGATATGATTCTTACCAGTGGGTCAGTGTGCCCTTGTGATACTATGATGATGATATTGATGATTCCGTAACTACGAAGGGCGTTTGTAGAGGCACGAGTTGCCCGGATATACTTCTACAAGAGCTATCCGCAAACGTCAGTTTATATGGCTGTAGGCGTTGCCGGTTAAACCCACGTAGGGGGAGGACGTGTGTTATGTCACCGTCTAGCACCGGGTGGGGTCCTACACACGATGATGAGATATGGCTATAGGTGCGGCCGGTTAAACCCACATAGGGAGGAGGATGTGTGTTATGCCACCGTCTAGCACCGGGCGAGATTCTATACACGATGATGAGCTAGCCCCAGCGAACTCATGGCCAACGTCGGGGTAGAGAGCAACTTTTGAACAACCTTGCATAATAAAACCCCCGATGTGCCTGTCCTCGGTCATGGTTAACCTTTGCCAAGATCATTTTCAGCTTGCTCTAAACTGATACTTGATTTTTAAATGGATGCATTTATGTATGATATCGTGTGATTGATTAAATGAGTTCATTTTACTGAACATACCATGTTTTACGGCAAATCATGAATTATTGTTTATGAAGAATGTTGTTGGATACTCCAATGGTTCACCTACACTATTTGTACTTGATATTAATCCCCTCACTCATTGGATGTTTTCTTTGATACTCACCCCTCTTCTTTCCTCTCTTAAACAGGATTATTGTGCTAGAGCGACACTTCAGACTCTAGAGGTTGTGGTGGATCCGGTATTCACGCCGATGAGGTCTAAGATTAAGTTGAAATCTGAATTCCGCACTTTATTTCGACCCTGCGAGATCTTGATATTGAGGTCCGTAGTTGGCTGTGTACATATTATGGGATGACTGTATAACTTATGGACATTTATTTACGAAACTCTCACATTTTACTTGCATTGAGGTATTTGTGAGCATTTAAAATGTAACTTGGGAATTTATTGTACAATTTGTATAAAATTTAGACCCGCTTGGTGTGGCGGCTGCTCATATTCTAGTTGGGCATGACAATAGAGGTCTGTGGCTAGAACTGCTAGTACTTATATTAGTCTTGCGTTGTTCTAGTTGTCCGCTATGGATTGGTTGACAGGATTTGAATGTGGTGATTTTGGTGAGGCCGGAAGGACCATTTATTTATTTGACACGATGGATGTCCATTATACAGGTTTATTTGTACATGGGAGACCTTCGAATTATGTGGAGGTTCTGCCCGATTTTCTGTAAAAAATGTAGTCGGCATCCAGGACAACGGGCGACTACTCACGACTCCAGTTTGGGGTGTGATATGTATTGGTACACGGATTTGAAATGTTTTGTTGAACTGTGTGGGCTGGATGCCTACTTGTGATGAGATGATGTTTCTTGATGGATTCTGTAGCTATGAAGGGTGTTTGTAGAGGCACAGGGTTACCCGGATACGCTTCTGCAGGAGGTATCTACAAACGTCATATGGCTATAGGCGCCGCCAGTTGAACCCACATAGGGGGAAGATGTGTGTGACGCCACTGTCTAGCACCGGGCAGGGTCCTATACATGATTCTGATCTGTGTATAAGCTAGTCCCAATAAAGCTCATGACCAACGTCGGGGTAGAGAGCGACTTTTGAATATTTTTATATAATAAAACTCCCGATGCACCTGTCCTTGGTCATGGTCGACCTTTGCCAGGATCATTTTTGGCTTACTCTAAAAATATAAAAATTGATTTCGAAAGGATACATATATGTATGATATCATGTAATTGGCTAAATAATTTCAATTTACTGAACATACCATGTTTTACTGTAAAACGTGAATTATTGTTTATGAATAATCTTATTTGACACTCCAATGGTACACCCACACTATTTATGCTTGATATTAATCCCCTCACTCACTGGGTATCTCCCTTGATACTCATCCCTCTCTTTTTCTCTCTCAGACAGGGATTTTTGTGATAAAGCGACGTTTCGGGTTCTAGAAATCTTTGGTCACGTGTTTATGGATTTACTTATCCACTACTGTGAGATCTAATTTAAATTGAAATATGAAATCTGTATTTTATGTCGATCCTGCAAGGTCTTGATATTGAGGTTCGTAGTTGGTCATGTACATTTTATGGGATGATTGTATAAATTATGGACATTTATTTGTGAAACTCTCATATTGGCTCACTACACTTGGATTGAGACATTTATAAGCAATTAAAATTTTTAACTTGGGAATTTGTTGTACACGTGTATAAAATTTAGGTCCGTCCAGTGTGGCGGCTTCTCATGCTTTAGTTGGGCATGACATAGAGGTCTGTGGTTAGAACTGTTAGTATTTATGATAGCCTTGCGTTGTTCTGGTTGTCTATTGTGGATTGGTTGGTATTATCCGAATGTGGTTGATTGTGGTGAGGCCGGGATGACCCATTTATTTATGTGGCAGATGGTTGTTCAATATAAAGGTTGATTTGTACATGGGAGACCTCCGTAAATATGGGAAGATTATGTCCGATTTTCTATAAAATGTAGCCGGCATCCAAGACAACGGGCGGCTGCTTACGACCTCGGTTTGGGGTGTGACAGTTATGTTCATCAATTCTTCACGGATGAAAAACTTGCAAAAACCCCATCGGGACTGACCCGACTAGGGGACTCCGACGCTCAAATCAGTATGAGTGATGAAATAAAGATTGATAATAGTTATAGATATCATACCTCTGATTGTGTATAGAGTATAATATGAAAACATACCTCTGATCGTATAAGATTGAGCATGAAACCCTACCTTTGTCGATGCATATAAATGGATATGAAATCCCCCCTCCAAATGACATATAGAATTGCATCTCTTTCGTGTGTAAAACCAAATCCCCTTTGAGGTTTGCTTATCCTCTGTATTTATAGTCTTCACAGGGGTATAAAAAACCCTAGTTTCCTTTTGTTTGAAATCTTTCAAAATGGTTAGAATTGTAACTAGAGACTTCTGAAAGATTTAGACTACCACAAGATTTAGAAAAGTTTAGAATTTTATGAAAGTCTACGAAAATTATGATTTTGCAGAAATATGGAAAGATTTGACCTTGATGGTTATTGCCTTCCTTATCGGATAACCATGCATGATTTTGGAAACCTATTAAATATGGCATCATCATTTGCACTACTCCTAATTGCATTTTAAAGAAATGATATTAGGAGTAGAGTGGATTATAAAAAGCTTCCCAGAAGACCGGAAGGTCAAGAGATCAGTACGTCAGTAGATTGGGAGATCAAATGATCGAGAGATCAAGTAATCAAGAGACCGAGTGATCGGGTGATCGAGAGATTAGCAGATCGACAGATTGAGTGATCGTGAGATCTAGAGGTCGAATGATCAAGCAATTTCAAAACCGACAAGTCAAACAATCGAATGATTGGATAAGACCGATAGGTCAAATAATCGAGAGGATACCAGACTGATAGGTCGAACGATCGAGAGAATACTAGACTGACAGGTCAAACAATAGATCAGGGAGTTATAGGCCTGCTCGGGGAATCAGATCTCATCGGTAGATCAGGGTGACATGGACCCATTCGGTGAGTTCCAGCCTTTATTGACGACGCGTACGATCGATAGGAGCTTGACGACTTAGATCCTCTGAGCGATAAGAAATCTTTAGACAAAGGGGCCGCGTGCACCCCTCCAGAGTGTTCCATCCCTTATTGACGACGTGTACGAACGATAGGAGATAGACGACTCAGACTCT
Organism: Dillenia turbinata; assembly: GCA_037126225.1. Lineage (NCBI taxonomy): Eukaryota > Viridiplantae > Streptophyta > Magnoliopsida > Dilleniales > Dilleniaceae > Dillenia > Dillenia turbinata. The sequence goes on from JBAMMX010000021.1 coordinate 16,238,119, forward strand.
CCGAATGAACGATAGGAGCTAGGTTACTCAGGCCCTCCGAAGGATAGAAGCTGGGCAACTCAGGCCCTCCGAACGAACGATAAGAGCTAGACGACTCAAACCCTCCGAATGAACGATAGGAGCTAGCGACTCAGACCCTCCGAATGATAGGAACTGGGTGACCCAATCCCTCTAAATAAACAATAGGAGCTGGGCAACTCAAACCCTCCGAACAATATGAGGTGGGCAACTCAGACCCTTCGAACGATAGGATTTGGATGACTCAAGCCCTCTGAACGAACGATAGGATCTGGACGACTCAGGCCCTCTAAATGATAGGAGCTGAGCGACTCAGGCCCTCCGAATGATATGAGTTGAATGACTTAGGCCCTCCGAACAATAGGAGCTGGGTGACTCAGCCCTCCGAACGAACGATTGGAGCTGGGCGACTCAGGCCCTCCGAACGACAAGAGCTGGGCGACTCAAACCCTCCAAACGACCCATAGGAGTTGGGCGACTCAGACCCTCCGAATGATAGAAGCTGGGTGACTTAGGCCCTCTAAATAATAGGAGCTGGGTGACTCAGGCCTTCCGAATAATGGGAGCTAGGAGATTTAGGCCATCTGAACGAACGATTGGAGTTGGACGACTCAGACCCTCTGAACGATAGGAGTTGGGAAACTCAGGTCCTCCGAACAATGATAGGAGATGGGTGACTCAGACCCTTCGAACGATAGGAGTTGGGTGACTCAGACCCTCAGAATGAATGATAAGAGCTAGGCGAATCAGGCTCTCCAAAGGATAGGAGTTGGGCGACTCAGACCCTCCGAACGATAGGAGCTGGACGACTCAGACCCTCCGAACGAACGATAGGAGCTGGATGACTCTGGCCCTCCAAATGATCGGAGTTGGGTGACTCAAGCCCTCCAAATGATAGAAGCTGGGAGACTCAGGCCCTCCGAACGATAGGAGCTGGGCGACTCAGGCCCTCCAAACAAATGATAAGAGCTGGGCGACTTATGCCCTCCGAATGATAGGAGCTGGGTGACTCAGGCCCTCCGAATGATAGGAGATGGGCGACTCAGACCCTCCAAATGAATGATAGGTTAAGATACTGAGAGGTCAACAAATCGAGTAATCAGTAGATCGGATGATCTAAGGTTAAAAAACCAACAGGTTGATAGATTTATTAAGCGAGTAACTAAGAGACTGACAAGTTGAACGATGGAAAAATTAATAAGTCGAGAGACCAACAGGTTGGATGACTAGGATGGTCAAGAGGTCGAGAGGCTATCAAGAGATTGAGATACTGACATGCCAAATGGTGGAGAGACTGACAGGTCGAAGGGTCGAACGATCCGAAGCCAAGAGACCGACAAGAGAGAGACTAACAGGTCGAAAAATCAAATGATCCGGGAGTCAAGAGACTGACAAGAGATTGAGAGGCTGACGGGAAAAATGATGAAGAGACTGACAGGTCAAAAAATCAAATGATCTAAGAGTCAAGAGGCTGACAAGAGATTGAGAGGCTAACAGACTGAACGATGGAAAGACTTACAAGTTGAACAATCGAAAGCAATATAGACTTGATAGGGAGATAGATCCCATCGGTTGGGTAGGGCGACTGAGACCCTTCAGGGAGATAGATCCCTTCAATAGATCAGGACGACATAGGCCCGTTCGTTCGATAATGTACCATGAGACAGATAGTGAACAACTTGCCGAGAGAATAAGGGAGAGAGAAGTACCTAACGAGGGGTACCCTCGACTACCTCATCCCAATTGTCGTATAGTTGAATGAATTTAAACTGTCAAGAAGAAGTGAAGCCAGGTTTGAAATTTCTACAACTGGTCAGTTAGTCGTTCCCACAGACGACGTCAATCTGTTGGAGCCGATTTTCGCCCCACAGATACCTACTCTTCCGACTCGAGTAAGGAGCTGATGACGGTGATGTTCGTCAATTCTTTATGGATGAGAAACTTGTAAAAACCCTATCGGGGCTAGTCCGGTGGGAGGACTCCAACGCTCAAGTCAATATGAGTGATGAAATAAAGACTGATAATAATCGTAGATATCATACCTCTGATTGTGTATGGAGTAGAATATGAAAGCATACCTCTGATCGTATAAGATTGAGAATGAAGCCCTACCTTTGTCAGTGTATATAAATGGGTATGAAATCCTCTCTCCGAATGATATATAGAATTGTGTATAGAACCCCCCTCCGAATGATATATAGAATTGGGTATAGAACCCCCCTCCGAATGACATATAGAATTGTCTCTCTTTCATGTGTAAAACCAAGTCCCTTTTGAGAGTTGCTTATACTCTGTATTTATAGCCTTCACAGGGATATAAAAAATCCTAGTTTCCTTTTGTTTGAAATCTTTCAAAATGGTTAGGATTGCAACTAGAGATTTCTGAAAGATTTAGACTTCCTCAAGATTTAGGAAAATTTAGAATTTTATGAGAATCCACAAGAATTATGATTCTACAGAAATATGGAAAGATTTGATCTTGATGGTAATTGTCTTTCTTATCGGATAACCATATATGATTTTGGAAATCTATTAAATATGGTATCATCATAACCAAATGTCGTATAAAATCATATTTTGGTACAGTGAAGAAACTACACTTTAAACCACTTCATCATTGGATTTTGTATCTCTTTCTTAAAAATTTGGTGCTCGAAGTCATATGCAATGCACACAACTAAATATAATTTTTCTTTTAAAAAAAATAATGAAATGGTTTAAAACTTTGTTTCTATAGTTCATAACATTGTTTTAAAATTCGGACCGGAATACAAACCAGTCACGTCAATGGGTTAATGAGTCAAACCAGTCAGATCGGATAAAAAAACCGGATGATGTTATCATGACATCATAAAATAAATTAAAATTATTATATATTATTAATTTAAAAAATCTATATATTTAATCACAAATATTTATCAAGTCATTCAAATTTTTTTAAAAAAAAAAATTAATAGAACATAATTCATTCATCTTAATATCATATATTATTCAATACAAAATATTATTCAAATACACTAAAAGCTAATTTAAATAATAGGGTTAAATGTATCAAAATTTAATTTAAATAATAAGTAAAGTCTAATGAGGAAAAGGAAAGGATTAAAAACATGACCACATGGTGGGGAAAAATAATATATAAGAGGCGAGAGTAGGTAGAAGAAAAAAAAAGGAAAGCAAAAGGACACAACCAAGGCATTGTGCTTCAGTGGTCATGGTAATTAAAGGGTGCACTACGATTTCTGGGTTCAATTCCCTCTGGTGCACTTTTTTACACAAATTAAAAAAAGGGAGAAAACCGGGGTTGACCGGTTTAGACTGGGTCCCGATCCAATTCGGTTTTTGATCAGGTTTGATCGGCTTATTGAGAATCTGATTTTACTATGAAACCCGAATCGGCTTTCGGTCCAACTCCTGGTCGGACCAATCCGATCAGCCGGTTCAGTTTAGGTTTCAAAACACTAGTTTATAGATATCAATCAGAAAAATTATTGTCAATAGTGAAACTTGAACTTCGTTCGCAGATTCTTAATCCTTCTTTCTTAATACTTCTGTCTTGTTTTATTCCTTTTTTTTTTACACATTTCTCCTCTCTCAAAATTGTGATAAATTCTTGATGGGACATAATCTAAATACTAACCAGTATAGCATTTGGGTACCCGATACCTGACAAAGCACTTATGGTCCCGAAAGACTTAGTCCCTTTGATCGTAAAACACATTGACTTACACAACACGACCGACGAGCGGATACATTCGGTGAGGCTGAACAACTGTCCTCACTATCCGACCAATAGCAGCCGAATACCAAAGGAACCGAATTCTCCTACTCCTTACTAGTAATACTCAAACTGAATCTCGCCTTGATTGAGTTTTCTATTGCAATACGAAGCGTATTTCCCGCATAAAGAAGGAACCTAGAGGATCTAATAGATAAGGAAAGAATCTCCCCATATAACTCAATTTTCTAAATAATAATGATATCAAATTTTTTACACTCATAGTTCTAGAATCCACGAATTACTCCATAAGAAAACTAGAGTTGCAACGCCCTATGATGGCATGGCTCTGAGAGGGACACTGTATAAAAGCTTTCAAGACACAAACCAGGTAAATTCTCTAACCAAACACATGACACACAAAGGTCACAGGAAGATCCATCCTCCCTTCTTCTCAGCCAGTTTATCCTTTCAAAAATTGCTCTTTCTGACTTGAGTTTCAGAGTCTCCCCTGTTAGAGCACCCCTCTAACGGTCTTTTACAGGTTTCAAACCTTCTCATATAGCACCCGTTCGATTCACAAGGAGTCGAATCTATGGAGTCAAAACCTACCTCCAATAGATTGGCGCCATCTGTGGGAAACTAAGTTTATCATTAGTCTTTCTCACCAACCTCCTATTACCAAATAAAAATGGCTACAATTAAGAGAAAATAGCCCGTCATTGGATTCGACGACGATAATTTGATTGGGGTTGACCCTAGTCGCAACGATCCCATAGTTGTTACTATCAAAATAGAGTCTCATATGGTAAAAATGGTTCTCGTCGACCAAGGCACGGATTGCGACATCCTTACATGGGATGCTCTCTATCGAATGGAGCTCAGCTCTCTACACTTTCAACCCCCAATCGGATCTCTCAAGAGATTATCTGATAAATGCATCTATCCAGAGGGGATCATTCCATTCGTTGTAACTTTAGGGCTCCCCCTAACCATGCAACTGTCAAGGGCACCTTTTATATAGTAAAACTATTCTCACCATACAATGCCATCCTCGGTCGACCAAATCTGGATGAACTGGAGGCCTTACCTGACACTCGACATATGAAGATGAAGTTTAGAATATTGGAAGGGATCGCAACTATTCGCAGCATTCCCGATCCCTACACCTTCTTTGCTGATCGAGATAGACAAGAGAACTTTCCTATCGACACCCTAGAACTCAGGGGCGACATCGAATCAATAAGCAAACCAAAACCAGGAGAAGGGGTGATCGAGATTCCTCTGAAGGACAATCCCAATCGGACTGTTCAGATTGGGGCTACTCTGTCTGCGCCCCTTCGAGATGCTATTGTTAGCTGCCTACAATGGCACTCCAAGGTTTTCGCTTGGTTCTCCGAGGACATGCCTAACATTGATTCGTCTATCATTACTCACAAGTTAATAGTAAACCCCTGCTACAAGCTAGTCAAATAGAAAAAAAGAGTATTCGCCCTCAAACGCCAACGAGCCATTCAAGAAGAGATCCAAAAGTTACTAACTGCCCGGTTTATCGTAAAGTCAAGTATCCCGAATGGCTAGCCAATATGATCCCAAGAATAATGGTAAATGGAGAATGTGCGTGGACTTCACGAATCTCAAAAAAGTATACCCGAAAAGACGGTTATCCTCCCCTGAATATCGATAAGTTGGTGGACAACTCCTTAGCCCACAAACTCTTGAGTTTTATGGATGCTTACTCGGGGTACAATCAAATATGAATTGTGCCTGAGGACGAAGAGAAAACGAGCTTCATCACTGAGTTCGGTACATAATGCTACCGAGTCATGCCCATTGGTCTAAAGAATGTGGGGGTAACCTTCCTACGGCTGGTTAACGAAGTCTTCAAAGATCAACTTGGTCACAATGTAGAAGCATACATGGATGACATGTTTGTAAAAAGTACCAATGCCGAAAATCATGTTGTTGACCTTGAGGAAACCTTTCAGATGCTCAAACGTTATAACATGCGACTGAACCCCGCCAAGTACACGTTTAGAATCTCATCGGGCAAATTCTTGGGTTTTATGATCACCAACCGCGAGATTAAAGCAAATCTCGAAAAGCTACAAGCTATCTTGGACATGTTACCATCCCGAACATTGAAGGAGGTGCAACATCTCACTGGTCGGATAGCAGCTCTAAGCTGATTCATGTCAAAAGTTGGAGAGAAATACAAACCCATTTTTGATGCCCTAAAGAGATCCCAATAATTTCCATGGACACCTGAGTGCCAAACGGCCTTCGAATGACTCAATGAGTATCTTATGACCCCTCCGTTGCTCTCTCGAACGATTTCTGGTGAGAAACTCTACCTTTATCTCTCTATTTTTGATCAGGCGCTTTGCTCTGTCCTTGTAAGATAGGATTCAATTGTTCAGAAGTCCATCTATTACATACTTAAGGAAGCCGAAATTAATTATCAATCGATCGAAAAGATAGCATGTGTACTGTTCATTTCGGTCAGACGACTTTGACCATACTTCCAAACCCTCAACATTGTGGTACTCACCAATCAACTGTTGAAGCAAATCTTTCAGAAGAGAGACACGTTCGGTCGTTTAATCAAATGGAGTGCTGAATTGGATGAATTTGACATCCAATACCAGCCTCGGCTAGCGATCAAAGGCCAGGCCTTGGCTGCCTTCATCTTCGAGTGCACTCTTCTAGTTACGATTACGTCTAAACCCACTAGAGGTCCTAACAAATGGTCGTTACCAGACTAAATCATACATGTTAAAGGGTCCTCGAATTCTTCGGGTAGTGGCGCCGGGCTCATACTAATGGGCCCGGACAATTACAAAACAAAATATGCCATCCATTTTGACTTTAGAGCCACTGACAACCAAGCGGGATACAAAGCCTTACTAAGAGGACTCTGGATCGCAGCCGATATGGGAGCTTGAAGTACTCGAGTATTTATTGATAGTCAGTTAATTGTCAAGCAAATCGAATGGGTCTATGAGACAAAAGATCCAACTATGGCCAAATACCTAAATAAACTTTGAGGAATGATGGCAAGGCTAAAGAGGGTCGACATTCAACAAATCCCTTATTCAGAAAACTCGAGAGTTGATACACTCTCCATGTTGATCAACTCAGATTCAGTTGCTTCTAGTCGAACGGTCTATATTGAAAGTTTACCATACCCCAGTATCGACGAACCCAAAAGGGTCCTGGTAGTAGACCAACCTCTTAGTTGGAAAGACCCGACCAAAGCATATTTAAGAGACAACCAATTGTCTGACTCACCACTAGAAGCAGCTTAGACAAAGTGAAAGGTTGCTCACTACGCAATCATTGATGGAAAGCTATACCGAAAGCCTTTCACTTATCCTTACTTGAGATGTCTAACCCCAGAAGAGGGGAGTTATGTTCTACGGGAGATCGACGAAGGGATATATGGCAGCCACTGGAGGCTCGCAACCTAGTACACAAAACTTTACGACAAGGGTACTACTGATCGACCATGAAAAACGATTCGAATAATTATGTCAAAAAATGCGACAAGTGCCAACAATTCTCCTCAATTCCCAGAACACCTTCTATCGAGCTTAGCCTCCTCATCGGACCATGGCCATTCGCTCAGTGGGTAATGAACATTCTCGGACCATTCCCGCCAGCTACCAAATAGAGAAAATTCCTTATAATAGCCATCGACTACTTTACTAAGTTGGTAGAGGCCGAACCTTTGGCCTAAATAAAAGTAGCTAAGGTCCAGCAGTTCGTATGGACTCACATAATCACTCAGTTTGGTAAGCCTCATATCCTTATCACGGATAATGGAAAACAATTTTAATAATGCTAATTTATGAGAGTTCTGCACAAAGCTAGAGATCGATCATCGGTTCTCATCGGTTGCCCATCCACAAACTAATGGACTTGCGGAAATAACCAACAGGACAATCCTCCAAGGGCTAAAGACAATGTTAGATGAAGCCAAAGGATGATGAGTAGACGAACACTATAGCAATCTCTGGTCGTACTGCACCACATCCCGACAAGCATTTAACCTGACATACGGAAGCGAAACTGTTATACTAGTGGAGATCGGGATCCACTCCCTCTGGGTAACCTAGTATGATTCCAAAAAGAACGAATCAATCTTACGTGAACACTTAGACCTGCTCCCTGAACTACGAGAGTCCGCATCCGCTTGAATGGCTGCGTATCAGCAACAGATGGAATGGTACTACAATCGACGAGTTAGAAGCCGAACACTCAAGCCAGGTGATCTGGTATTGAGGAAAGTGGAAGTTACCGGTCAACTCTAACGTGGTGGCAAACTAGACCCTAGTTAGGAAGGTCCTTATCCGAAACGCTCTATGGTTCACCCGGAGGCTTATCGCCTCAATAACCTAAACGGATCGGTCATACCCAGAACTTAAAATACAGAGAACCTATGAATTTATTATTAGTAAGCCACATCATTTCTCTTTCGATAGAGGTATCTCCTATCGAGTAAGTCCCTTATGATTCGCCTTTTGACAGTTCTATCCATTCGACTCCTAACGTTTCTGTCTCAACCAATGATTACCTATCGAGGGATCTATCTCCCCGAAGGGCCACAGTCATCCCATCCTATCGAAGGGATCTATCTCCCTGAGGGGGCTCAATCACCCCATCCTATCAAAGGGATCTATCTTTCTAAAGGGTTTTAGTCATCCCATCCTATTGAAGAGATCTTTCTCCCCGAATGCCTTAGTCGCCCTATCCTATTGAGGGATCTATCTTCCCGAAAGGTCTCAGTCGCCCTGTCCTATCGAATGGATCTATCTCCCGGAAAGGTCTCAATCGCCACATCCTATCGAAGGGATTTATCTCCCTAAAGGGTCTCAATCGCCCCGACCTATTGAAGAGATCCATCTCCATGAACAGGCCTTAGTCGCTCTATCCTATTAGAAGCACCTACAACCCTAAAGAGCATTGGTCGCCTCGTTCTTGGGAGAGGATTCAATCTCTTGGGTGAACTTCAGTCAAAAGAGCCAGCGTCATCGGCTAAATTCGTGACAATAGATAGACTCAACATACTCCTAGTAACCTACAAAGTATCAGTACAACACCCAGTATCATTCGTATAAGTGGTCGGTCACATAAGCGCTTTGGCACGCGAAAATAATTCCACCAGATACAACGAAGGACAAGCAAGTGGAATAAATTTTTTTTATTACGACAAATACATGTTCGATTACATGAGCAATTACACTTTCTAAGTCCCTCGGTTGGACTAATTACTCTAAAGAATGTCTACATCGTCTTTATTGCTTAATAACGCTGGAGAGTACAAAAACAGTAAAGAGAAGAACAACGAAAAACAAAATAGCAACCCTAAGCACCGAAGACCACGAAAGTCACGAATAGAATTCACACACGACAATCTGTAGCCCAACCTACATAAAAGAACTGTCAAAAAGGGGATGAGCCGATCAGGAAGGGAGTCTGAGGATGTAACAAGAAACCATTAAAGTTTCCAGCTCCCTGCACGCAACCGGTACACCCTACCACCTGACTCGGAAGGGGACTCTTTTCTTAAAATTGAGTCAGGGACCCTCGATGGGAACGTCGATAAGGCCCGCCATGACATTCGAATAGCTAATGGTATGACGAGTCCTTATACCAACATTCTCCACTCTTTACGAGACCTCATACCAACAGAAACAACTCATGCTACAACACTCTGCCAAGTCAGAATGTCTTTTCGAAAACCTCTCATGGAAGACAAATCTCACAAGAAAAAAACCCTCAAGCGTAGGAAAAAATTTGCTAAAACACCACGAAGTCCCATAGTTCCTATTTATAAGCATAAAAAAATCTCTTCAAAATCTTGGGGCAGTTTAAACACTTCTATAAAAAACGTGCGAATTAAAAGAAGGAGTGCATGCTGTCTCACCTTCCTGTGCCATATTAATTGAATCAAGCAGAAGACAAAACGTCTTAATGCCAAGGAAAGACGAAATGGTTGATTCAAAAGCTAGATTCATATCCCATCCACTTTAATTTTGTATCAATTGAAGGTGATTTGGATGATCTCAAGAGACACATGTTGCCTACTTTTATGCCTCTCTAACTTCTCAAAAAGCGAATTTCACTCATGGTGTCTTTCCCACAAATTGACACCATGAATCGGTGACAAATGATGTGACATAATCTAAATACCAACCAATACAGCATTCAGGCGCCCGATACCTAACAAAGCACTCATGGTCCCGAAGGGCTTAGTCCCTTCGATCGTAAAACATATTGACTAAGGTAGCACGACCGATGAGCGGATATATTCAGTGAGACCGAATACCTGTCCTCGCTATTCGACCAATGGCAGCCGAATACCAAAGGAACCAAATGCTCCTACTCCTAACCGGTAATACTCAAACTGAATCTCACTCTGATTGAGTTTTCTATTGTAGTACGAAGCGTATTTCTTGCATAATGAAGGAAACCTAAAGAATCTAATCAATAAGAAAAATAATCTCTCAGTATAACTCAATTTTCTAAATAATAATGACAACAAATCTTTGACACTCATGGATCTAGAATCCCCAGATCACTCAATAAGGAAACTAGGGTTGCAACACCCCGCGACCCACAGCTTTGAGAGGGACACTATATAAAAGCTTATAATGAATCAAGTCAGATAAGTCCTCTAACCAAACACAGGATACACAAAAGTCACAGGGAGATTCGTTCTCTCTTCTGCTCAGTCTGTTTATCATTTCGAAAATCACTCTTTCTGACTTGAGCGTCGAAACCTCTCCCGCCAGAATACCCTCTGATGATTTTTTGCAGATTTCAAACCTCCTCATTGAGCACCTGTTCGAGTCACAAGGAGCCGAATCTATGGAGTCGAAACTCACCCCCAACAATACTCATATTAACTGAATGAGAAAAAGATCTTAAAAAATTTAGATAATAACAATAAAATATGATATGAAATATCTAAATATAGATAAAATATGATATAAGATAGAATATAAGATCGTAAAAATATCTATATTAACCTCATTTAATGAGATAAAAATAATATTTTTTGGGTTATATAAAGAAAACAATCATATAAGTGAGAGCGTACAATATAAAATATATCATAATGGTGTAGAAGGATACATATACCAACTTTATTTGGTAGGATAAAGGTTCCACTGTTGTTGTTGTGTACATTTCTCCTCTCTTCTTATTTTTTTATTATATTTGATAATGAATCAAATTCATATTTTTTAACCTCTCAACCATTAGAAGTTAAACAAAATTTTATGTTTTTTTTTTTATTTTAAAAATTTAAAATCTATACTATTATGGATTCTACATTAATGAATTGGAAAAAAAAAATTCGACATTAATAAATACATTAATCAAAATGTTTTGTTCATTAATATTCAAATATTTTTCATTTTTATTATATGAATATTTATTAATTTTATATTAACTTTATAATAATAACAACGTGCTCTCAATGTTATTACAGCATTGGTTTTGTTGAATAAAATAGATTTTGATAATTATCAGGAGTAATTAAAATTGACTTTGATTTAATTAATTGAAGTTTTTAAAACATTTAGAAAAATTGGTATAATTGAATTTGATCTAGGCAACTCGACCGACACAACCAAAATGTTTAGATTAATTCAAGTTTTTGTCCAAGATAATAGTTCAAAGATTAAGACCCATTCTTTAATAGACTGTCAATCCCCATCAAAGCAACTTCCTCCCTAGGAGAGGATCTGCAGGCAACATAGTGGTGGTGTAAGAAGTCATCCATTCCCTCTGCAAGCCCAAGAGTAAGAATCATGACATGATCTTAAAGGAGGATTTTAAGAATGCTAATGATAACGTGAGCCAGAATTACTTAGAGAAAGCCTTGGTGGATATTAACCTTCCCTTATCCCTTATGATACTAATAATGTATGCAGTCATGTGTGGAGATATATCTTTTATTTAGAATGATGAAGTGTTACAACCCATGAAAACAATCAAGGGTTAAGACAAGGGGATCTTTTATCTCCTTATTTGTTTATTTTGGTCATAGAAAGGTTGTTATACATGATCCAAGGTAAGATTACAAAAGGAAGATGGAATCCAATCAAAGTTTTTAGGAATAGCCCTCTAATCTCTCATCTTTTCTTTACATATAACTTGTTGCTATTTGCTAAGGTTCAGCAGCTGAATTTAAGTGCTATCCTAGAGTTTCTTAGAGAATTTTCAGCTGAGAGTGGGTTGGAGGTCATCCCAAGGATTTGGTTCTTCCTATAGACCCCCTGGACCATTAAGAGTTCCATGACCGCCATTTGTAAGTTCACTCCTTTAGAAGACTTAGCAAGATACCTAGGGTTTCCAATGATCCACAAGAGGGTAAGAAGGGTTCACTATAATCGTGTGGTGGAGAGAGTTCAAAACAAGCTAATAGGATGGAATACCAAGGTGTTGAGTGTAATAGTTAGAAGGGTGCTCATTTAGGCCATGAACACTGCCATGCTCGTGTACGCTTTATAGATTGTATTGATATTGTCATGCCCTGATCCTCGATCCGAGACCGTGAACAGTTACCCGTCACCCCGTATGCTGCCAACACTCGACATGCATACTGAGACAACGAAAGCTAACACCAATACCTGTATAAAACCTGTTTCTTCAAAATATTATTTTTCCAAGTAAAGAATATAAAATGCAAGACACTTGCCTCAATGCACAAGAATACAACATATTTGAGAGTTTCAATTTCATTATTTAACATAATTACTGTCATCCCAGTAAATGTATACAATGGTCATACTATAGACCTCAAATGTACATATATATATCATCCAACATCATTAAATACATCACTACGGAAGAATGGTCGATACCATATCCAAAGTCCAAGGTCTCCAATACAAATCAAATATGTCGAACTCTCTCGACACGTCTTCCTGTCAATCTATCTCTGAAATAAGGGAAAGTGAGGGGTGAGTATTATGGGAAAATATTCAGTGATTGAGGGGATCAACAATATATTCTCGATAATAAGTGTGGGTATGGAGTGTCAAAGTACATTTCAAAACCATAATGATATCAAAACCAAGTATGTCATTTCCAGAAATCAGGTGATCACATATCACACATCACAGTATCAAAGTATGCATCCATTTACATTTCTGAAATCATTTAGAGCTTGCCAAGAAAATAATCTCGGCAAAGGTCTACCTCGAGCAATTATGGGCGCGTTGGGGGTTTTTCATATACAAATGCATAAAATTTAGCTCTCTACCCCAACGTTGGTCACAGACTTCACCAAGTGCTAGACAGTGACTCACGCATGTCCTCCCCTTTCAGTTCAACTTGACTAGCCCGTGTCTATACGCATATAAATAATCAACCATGTATAAAATCCCGCCCGGAGCTAGACAGTGGCGTCACGCATGTCCTCCTTGATTTGGTTCATCCGGCCGCAACTATGCATATGGCATTTGGAGGATACCTCCGACCGAAACGTATCGGGACACAATGGGTGCCACTGCCAAAGCCCTTCGTAGTTACGAAAATCCATCAAAGATACATGATCATATCATCATATCACAGGTAGGCATCTAACCCACACATATCATCAAATCATATCAAAATCCGTGTGCCAATGTATTTTGTCAACACATTTCAAATCAGTGCACTAATGCAATGGTAGTATGTAAATCATTTGCATGTCAACATAATAGGTACCGATCGGGAATTCAATTGTAACCGACGGTAATATACCAAACAATAGAAACACATAAATGGTCAGGAATTAATAATCTCCCAGGAGCAGTCTCTACCGAACAAGCAAATATTCTACTAACCGATCACCTAAAATTTAAAATATCAGCCGATCAATATTTGATGAATTTTTTGAGTGAATTTCGTTTTATAAAACATGAAAAACATTATATATAAATGTGAGGAGAAGTAAAATATAAGTACACTGAGGTGTCGGTGTTACATTTTCTAACCCCCTAAAAATAAATTTCGTTCTCAAAACTAAAAGAAAACTATACAGTGAAAAACTGGAGATACTGTCTCCTCATAGCCTCTTCGAGCTCCCAGGTCTCTTCCTCAACCTGGTCACTCCTTCATAAGACTCGGACTGAAAGAACTTTCTTATTCCACAATTTCTTAATTTGTCGATCAAGGATAGTCACGGGCTGAATTGATAGATTCAAGTCCTCACACAACTCAACTAGCGGAGGCTCTAAGATATGTGATGGATCAGGTAGGTACTTTCTAAGTATCGAGACGTGGAAGACATAGTGAATGCGTGAAAACTCATCCGGCAGCTTTAGCCTGTATGCTACATTTTCGACCCTTTTAAGGATACGAAAAGGCCCAACATACCTAAGGCTTAGTTTACCCCGCTGCCTGAATCGAATCACCCCTCTCCAGGGTAATATCCATAGGAAAACCATGTCTCCCTCCTCGAACTCAAGTGGTCGTCGCCTCTTATCGACATAAGCCTTCTGTCGGTCCTGGACGGCCTTCATCCGCTCACGGATGATCTTTACTTTTTCCTTAGTTTCCTCTACAATCTCAACACTGTTGAGTTGCCTCTCTCTTAACTCATGCCAACATAATGGAGTATGACATTTCCTCCCATACAATACCTCATACGGAGTCATCCCAATGTTAACCTGATAGCTGTTATTATATGCAAACTCTACCAATGGGAGATACCGATCCCAGCTACCCCGAAAATCCATAACACATGCTCTCAGCATGTCCTCTAAAGTCTGGATGGTCCTCTTTGACTGACCATTGATCTGGGGGTGGTAGGTTATGCTGAAGCTCAGTCTAGTGCCCAATGCTTCTTGTAATCTGAGCCAAAATCTAGACATAAATCTGGGGTCTCTGTGTGACACTATCGACACAGGTACCCCGTGAAGTCTAACAAGATGTATATTGATGAGATTATAAGGTTACATGGAGTGCCAATATCTATTATATCAGATAGAAATCCATGGTTCACTTCTAGATTTTGGCTGAAACTACAAGAAGTTGAGGTTTAGTACAACATTCCATCCTCAAACTGATGGTCAATCTGAGAAGATGATCCAAACTTTGGAAGATATGCTCTGAGTTTGTGTACTTAATTTCTTTGGTAGTTGGGATAACCATCTGTCTTTAGTGGAATTTGCTTACAATAATAGTTATCAATCTAATATTGGGATGCCATCGTATGAAGCATTATATAAGAGAAAATGTCAAACCCCATTAAGTTGGGATGAAGTCAGAGAAAGAAAGATCGAAAGCGTGGAATTGATTAATACTATGGTTAAAAAAGTTAAGATCATTTGAGAAAAAATGAAAACGGCACAAGATTGTCAAAAAAGCTATGTTGATAGAAGAAAAAGGCCATTGGAGTTCGAAATATATGATATAGTATTCTTGAAAGTATCGCTTTGGAAAAGGGTGATTTTTTTTCAAAGTCGAAAAAAGCTAAACTCTCGATACATTGGACCATATAAGATCATTGAGAGAATTGGTAATGTAGCATATAGACTTGAATTGCCTTCGAAGTTGGAGAGAATTCATGATGTGTTCCACATGCCCATGCTCAAAAAACATATACCGGATCAGTCGCATGTTCTTGAAAAGTCTCTAATTGAGTTGAGAGAAACCTTAAGTTTTGGGACTAGACCGATTGCAATTTTGAATCATCAAATTAAAACCTTGAGAAACAAAAAGATACGGATAATCAAAACTTTGTAGAGAAATGATCGAGTAGAAGAGATGACATGGGACCAAAGGACCAAATGTGAAGACAATATCCTCACTTGTTTGAAGGTGAGAACCAGTGAATTTAGAGGACGAAATTCTTTTTATGAGGGCAAAACTTGTAAAATCAGATCCAATGTATAGTTGCATTAATGCCTTGTATATTATAGGATGAATTTTGATAGTGTAAATTTAAATCATAAAATTTGATGGATTAACATATTTAATTTGGGCTTGACTTGGATTAGTATTGAAGCCCAAAATTTTGAAGTTTACTTCTTTAAACCCACTTTGAAACCCAATGTTAGAGTTACCAAATTTCTAAAAAGAGGAAAAAAAAAAAAAAACAACCTCACCCACGTTCTAAGTGTTATGCATTCCTTTCCTTGAGTAAAAGAGAAAAGTCAAAAGGAGCCATAAATGTTGCTTTTCTTGTAATGGGATTACATTTAAGAAATAAAAATGGGTGAGTGTGTTGGTGTGTTGGTGTAGTGTTAACCGAGAAAGTAGAGAGAGAGAGAGAGAGAGAAAATATCTTATTCTTGAAACTTTTTTAGGTGGGTTGATTGAAGAACCGTGAGAGAGAAGAGGAGGGACTCTTGGAAATCTTTTCTTTCTTCACACCCTCTTCTCTTTTTTTTTTTCACACTATTCGAATCATCCAAGAAACTTGCAAACAACAACTAGATTTTCTAAACTTTTTGGAACTATTTTCAATTTACTCTAACATCCCAAGAGCTGAATGGAAAGGGAAGCTTGGGATTTCATCAAGATTGGTCATGAAGTTTGCATTTTGAAGATGATTTAGTTGGTTACTTGAGAGACTCTTGAAGTAAGAACAATATAAACTTTAAATTCATGATTTTAGGCTTTTATTTATCAATGAAATATAGTGAATAGCATGTTTAATAATCTGAACTTTAGGAGTATATGGATGAGTTAGAACAAAGATGAAACCTTGATTTTCTTTAGACAAAATAGTGTAACATTGCTGTGATATTTTAGTTATAACTTTTTCTATATATAGGCAAATTGATTGAGGTTTCTTCTTAAAAAACTAGACTTCTAGATCTTAAAAATGATATAAGATTCGTTGGATTCTGATGAGAATTGGATTTTTAATAATTTTTCGAAATGATACATTCTATAGAGGAATACTCTGTTCTGCCCTGTTTCAACTAAGAAATTTGCTTCAATTTTGAGATACTCTTTGGCTGAATTAGGTTAAACTCTAAACACAAAATTTGTAGATCTAAGTTTTATCTTTAATTTGAGACTTGAATCACATGATTTGGATATATGTAGCGAAAGTTATGATCATTTTTCTGTGACTGTACAAATTGGAGTTATGCAATTAGGGCAAACACATGATAAACTTATATATTCTTGTGTGATTGGAATGAACCTAAATTATAAACATAAAAATTATTATTTTATGTCTAGTTTTTAAGTAAAAATTAGAATTTTGATAATCTGAAAATTCTGGTTAGAGATATGATTATTTTTCTAAGATATATAGATGTAGAAATGAGTATTAAGTATGATTTAATTAATGTCTTAAGAGTAGAGAAATATTTTCCGTTTACACATCATATATTTAGGTTCTTGGTAGTATTGAATAAATATCTAATCTAAAATCTATGTGGTGATCTACATAACATTTAAGCGAAGATCTTTCGAATAAGAATAGAGTTGAAAATCTCGATTAGTAGGAGTGCGCACCCTCCCCAAACTATGAGTGGGACTTTTAAATCTTGTTTAATGAGAAATGACTTTATGTATTTTAAAAATCTTATTTTAAAAAGTGGTTTTATAAATCAGTTTAAGTGTGATATGTTCTCTTGAAACAATGATGTTGGAAATGTAAGATTAGCATGTTAATACTACATGATTTACATTGTTTGGTTGATTGATGTTCATTGAGATGAAGATGAATATGTGTTATGAAATGGTTTTGGAATTTAATTACAAATGAAAATGATATTTTATGGTAACCAATTGTAAACGCAGCTTTTATAGTTTATTGTTCACTCATGACCGGTTGGAGTAAGAGCAGTATAAGTAGAGTCGGATATTAGATTGGGGTAGTCTGATGTGGGGGGTTCACTTACCAAGTTTCAGTTGGGCAACCATGAGTCACCAATAGTGATATTCAAGCCAATACCAAGGATGGAACATTTTAAGAAAAACGAATGAATAAAAACGCTTGGTCGATCTAATTCTTAATCCCGGCCAAAATCTTGGATTAGAAAATATATTTTCGGCAGTTTTAAAGTTTTGAATGAATTGTAACCCATTGAGAATAATCTTTTTGATATTCATTTTGAAAAAACCATTTTGATACAAAGAGAAATGTTTTCTTTATTTTGAATGCATTAGTTGTCAATACTTTGTGAATACTTTTGTAAACTTGTGAATACTTTTATAATGATAAAAGTGAAATTTGTTGATAATGGTTTTAGGACATAATCATACTTCCACTCATTGACATGTATATAGATTTCTCACTCACTGATTATGATTGTACTCACCCCTATTTTTTTCTCTTATACTTTCAGGATTATAGCTAATAAGAGTAGTTAGAGGACCTTCTTTTGTGATTTTTTAGATCCACCTCAGTCGGACCCATATATGTTGTGTGAGATAGTTTTGTTTTGGTTTACCTAGTTATAGATGGATCCATGGGGAAGGAATTGAACTTTATTGTATTATGGATTATTTGTAGAAAATTTATTACTTTTATATATGTACATTAATATTTTTATTAGTCATTTTGTGTTAAACTTATTGGACTTTACTTATCTCATTTGAAAAAGATCTTGTGGAGAATAATTTATGATTATCGAGAATTGGTTGATAATTGAGATTGTGTTGATAATGGATTAGTCTTGTGAGATCTCAAAGTTCATACCCGGGGTTACACGTAGTTCGAGATAGCACGACGGTTGTCGTGTGCTCTGGTCTGAGGACCAAGGTGTGACAATTTCATTGGTATCAGAGGTTAAGTTGGTGACAATTTTATTTAAGTTTTTTTTTTTTTCTTTAGCCTACCATGGATCCTAGGATAGGTAAGTCTCATGTAGGGTTAGTTAAATATCATAGGTTAATTTGTTTCTATGAATTAAATCTTATCTTCTTTTGTAGTTAATGGTGCCTTGGAGATGCACAAGGAGAGTTACTTCCCTTCTTTTCGAGCACAAAACTTCCTCTTCTTCTTAGAGTGCATGCCTGAATTGCACGTAGTTCAAGATAGTATGGCGGTTGTCGCATGCTTAGGTTTGAGGACCGGGGCGTGACATCATAGATAATGAAGGCGGGTGCAAAGATCTAGAACTCAGGGACTGGGTGACTATGGATAGGGTAAACGAAATAAAAGGATTATGATTCTTAGAAGAGGAGTAGAGGACTCAATAATCTATAGAGCCTCTAATAATGGTAGCTTCTCAATAGCTAGTGCTTTTTGGCTCATGCAGGTGTTTCAAGGTAATGGTAATCTAGATGAGGAGAACTCGAGATGGGTTTAGAGAGTAAGAAGTCTAGAGAAAGTCAAGATCTTCTTATGGAATATTGGAATAAGGAGATGTATGACCAATGTAGACAGGAGGAGAAGGGGTTTTGCTAAGAAAGACAGTTGCCCTTTGCGTGGAGAACTCCCATAAACCTTACTGCATGTTCTCAAAGATTATACTAAGACAAGGGCCTTCTGGTAGAGATTCTGCCCAGGCATTGAGAGGATGGAAGAGTTCTGGGTTGGTGAGTGCCAATCTCGGTTGAAGAATGGTGTGGAAGAGTTCTCAGCTGCAAGATTGTTGCCCCTTCATAACAGTCATCTCTGCTCTTTGGAAGAGGAGATCAAGATGGCTATGGAAAACAAGAAGGAAAATAACCAGATGGTGGTTGTGAGGGTTGGTAATATGAGTAGAGAGTGGTCTGAATCATTTGAGGGTAGTAGTAAGGGGAGAGAGAAGCACATTATTTGGGTGAAGTGGTAGGCTCTTAGTGAAGGGTGGGTGAAGCTCAACTCAGACGGGGCTATCTTTGGATTCTAAAAAAGCTAGTATAGGTGGTTTACTGAGGACGCAGAATAGGAGTTGGTTGAGGGACCACATTGTCAACATTGGCAATGCCAATGCCATCACAGCCAAATTGTGGGGGATGAGGGAGGGGCTGCGTCTAGCTAGGAAAATGAACTTCAGCTATCTGCAAGTGGAGGTGGACTGCCTCTCCTTGGTTCACCTTATGGAAGATGAGAAATAAAAAGACCATCCTCTTTACCTAATTGTGCTTGAATGCTGAGATTTGATAAGGGAGCTAGGGGTGACTCAAATCTCTTATACCTTTAGACAAACGAACAAGAGTGTTTATTTTTTGGTTAAACTGGGAGGTACTGTTCCTCCCGGAGTCTCTGCTTTGGAGCATCTCCCTCAATGTTTGAGCAATCTACTGGAATGAGATAAGATGGGCTTGGGGACCTTTAGAGGTGGTGGGCTAAGACCTTGAAGATTTGGCTTGGTGGAGATGTTTTAGTTTCCATCAAGCTTCTTGTTGTTCATATTCTTTCCTTATCACAAGAAAAAAAAAATAAGTAGCACGATTGTATAGACCTAAAATGTACGACTATATCAACGGATAGTCAGTTTAATGGGAAGTAGTGTTAAATCCTTTAATCATGATTTTGGATTCGAGTTTTAAAAATGAAAAAAATTATATTGGGAGGATAACTTTCGGAATGAGTCACTGTAAATTTAGAATGAATTTGTCAAAATATAATTTCAGATAATAGTTGATCTAGTAAAAAAATATATAACTATGATACAAGTTTTAAACTTTTTCTATCTCTCCGTATTGTAGAATAATCTAATTAGTTGAGAATTACCACTTTCAAATTTTGACGTGATTTATATTAAATATCTAAATTATATTTTGTTGATAAAAAATGTTTGATTTTTAACTATTTTATGTGAAATATTTAGATATTATTGCTTGGTTGGTTGGGGTGGAGAGAGCGCTGTTGCGCGGTTGTTTCCTACAAGCCTAACCAAAAACGTCCATTTATTAGACTTCCCAAGTCCAAGTCACCCACCCCCGCAAATCTCACACGTCATCCTTGACGTGGCCATCCGGCGGAGCCGATAAGACTAATGGAGGCGAGATAGATAATTGTTAATTGCTATTGGTAACGATAGCTTCCAAGAACCAACCATCTCTTTTTCCTCTATATATCTTTTTTACAATACTAGAAAGAATAAGAACTTCGAGAAACCCCACAACACGCCAAACATTTTCCGCCACTTGAAAACCTCACGTGATCCCTCACGTGTCCATTCAATTTGGTATCTACCTTTCCTCCCAAATTAAGGGTCACGATTTCCCTCCCCCCACACCAAGAAAGTCTTTGCTTTGACCACGTTTTTTATCCTGACAACTCCTCTTAACCCTTAAATGCCATTGCCTGGTTCACAATTCTTCCCTTCTCACTGACAACTCCTCTTAACCCTTAAATGCCATTGCCTAGTTCACAATTCTTCCCTTCTCACTTACCACAAATTCAGAGAGAGAGAGAGAGTGAGGGAGGGTTTTTTGGGCCATGAGCAAGACCATCCCTGGTCCAAGTGAGTGGGTGCAATTCTACTCACGCAACCTCGCCGTGCCACATGGCGGCTATGCAACCTCAACCACAACGGCGTTCGGCGATCGAGTGTCGGATTCCACTGTCACCACCACCAACGTCACCTCACCAACCACTCCCCTTGCTCCCATGGGCTCCAGTTCGAGTACTGCCCACTTGAACCCCGAAGGCCGAGTATCGAAACCAATACGACGTCGTTCCAGGGCTTCTAGACGAACCCCAACAACCGTTCTGAACACAAGCACCACCAACTTCCGAGCCATGGTTCAGCAATTCACTGGTGGCCCAACCGCACCCTTTGTAGCGTCCAATTCACCAGCTAGCATGTTAAATTACCATTTTGGGCTCGCGGGTTCACGTCAGCATAATGCAAACCCTAGCAGCGGAGGGGTTATGCAGCTGCCTTCTTCAGCTGGCTATCATTTGCAACAGCAGCAGCCACAACAACAGCAACGCTTGATGTTTTCTCTGAATAATGATAATAATAGTAACAATAGCAATGATGTGTCAAGTGGAGATCACGTGTTTTTTCGAAGACATGGTGGAAACCCTAGAACTAGACCCCCTAACATGGGGTTGGAGGGTTCATCTGCCTCTTCTCCGGATGGGTTTGTGATGGGGGGAGTTTCCTCGCATGTTCCTAATCCGGATAGGCCCAACGAGAACAGAAGCAATAGTAGTTTCATGTTCTGAGCGTGACATAAAGCAAGGAAAAGAGGAAAAAAAAAAAAAAAGAAAAGTTAGGCACACCGGCTTGTCTTAGGGGCGGTGAGAGGGAAACGAAACATTGACTTCTGTTTCTCTCTCTCCTCTCTCTGTAAATATAATTTTCCTCCCCCTTTTTTTCCTTTCACATTGTTAATTTAACAATTGTGGGCATATTGGGTTGGTGGCTGGGTATACAATATTGCTTTTTATCTTGTGTAATATTTTCCCCTTCTTAGCTCTAGTCTAGCTACTTTGGTCAAATTTACTGTACAATTTTGTTTCCATGTCATATGATGTCAGTTTCACATCTTCTTTGTGCTTGTGGGTGGATAGATTTTGTATCTGAACATTCAAAGTTCAAACTTGGAATTATGAAGGTCACATCTTTATTGAAATCTCGGTGCGAAATGCACTTATTTGAAGGTTTATTTAAGTCAAGATTGATTAGGACATTATTATTTATATGTAAGGATTCCCAGCAGATCAAGATGTGGAATTGGCTAAGTGTGATACTTTAATAATCATAATTTTACAAAAAATAAAATTAATTGACTAAATTACAATTAAAAAAATAATTTTATCATAAAATTATATATATATATATATATATATATTTAAGCAACATTTAAAGTGAAACGCAGAGAATAACATTCTGATTTATCTTTATCATTTCTCCCCGTTGGAAATAAGTCTTCGATACTACTAGTCTCAAATCAATAAAACACAAAGAATTTAATGTTTTATCCAACAATAAAAGAAAAAGAAAAAAAAAATTACATTAAGGGCTTTTTTGGAAAAGACTTTCCTAGAAGATGTCTTCCTAGGGGATGATAATTTCCAACAGCTTAGCCTCACAGAATTCCTTGGAGAATTATGTTTATTTAACCTTCTAGTCATCAGCCTATTCCCATCCTGGAACGTATTCTTGTGAAACATTTTTTTCTTTTAACTTAGTGAGAATCCACCTCTACAATTAGTTTCTTAAAGTTCTGTTCCAGCGCCATCAACAAGCCTCTGTAAATAGCCAGAAGTTCCACTTTCATGGAGGTGCAAAATATCAATATTATATGCAAAACACCCTAAAAACTTTCCTACTAATTCCGGGTTGCACCCTTACAGGACAAGCTCGATCAGAATTCAACTTGATCAAAAGAAAAAATGATAAACAGATGATGATAATGAAAGATAAGAAAATTAACTGTAAATGTAAGTATGCAAGTTGAAGGAATAATAGATTAGAAGTGAGATGTCTGTGTAAGCATTGTCCAAGGCATACCTTGGTTGACTTGATAATACTATCATAATTTTTTGAGATTTATACATAATTATCACTAAAAGCAGTAACGATGACTTAGTTCATTGCAAGTGTAATATCGATATAAGCATTTTTTAAGTACCATTGGTTCGATTCAATAACTTCATTATCATGAATCTTTTGAATGGGATTTTAATTTGCATAGATAGTTATCAATAAGAGCAGTAACTAAGGACTTGGTCATTGTAAGTGGTAACCTAGGCTGAAGCCCATGATCAAACATTTTATCTCTGGGAGAATCCACCCCTATAATCAGTATCTAAAGGTTCCACTCCCATTCCAATGATGAACCTCTGTAAGTAGCAAAAGTTCCACTTTCATGGAGTGCAAATACCAAACTTATATGCAAACCCCCAAGAAACTTACAGAAAACCAGCTTATACACCTTTTTAGTCTTTTTTCTTTTTTTTTTTTTGTTAAAACCTTTTATTTTCGGTTTATAAACTAGTATAAAAAATTAAAGTTTAAAAATTAAAGTAATAAGTTGTTTAGTAATTTATTTAAAAGTATTGGTAAATGCTCACGTGGGACAATTTCACAAAAGTAAAAAAAAAAAAAAAAAAAAAAAAAAAAAAAAAAATCCTTAAGTTTTAAAATAAAGGGGTAATGGGTAGTTACCCATTACCCCATTCCCTCTATTTTGTCTCCACAAAACTCCCACGGGAGTTAGGTTTTGAATAGGAGTCAACTTCCATATTTTCTCTCTTAATTGCAATTCTACATATGTAACAAGTCTAATGGTAATTGCATATTGTATTGTGAGGCAATGAAAACTATTCTAGGGAGAGAATAGAGACAATTATTAGAGAGAGAGAATTTAATTATTGAGAAAAATAATTAAAATTGAGGGTTTTTCGATCGTTTAAGAATCATCGGGTTAAGGGTTGGATCATTGTGATATTGCGTTGATAGTTCGATTACTGTGACTATTATCCCGACTGTGAGTTGTTCGTGCTCAGAGTTTGCGATTCAAAAAATTTTCTATATCACCGATTGAGGTATATCGCGAACTTATCTTTTAAGGTTGCGAAAAATTTTATTTATTACTTTCACTGGTGTATGAGTCACGTTCTTCTAACATTGGTATCAGAGCATGTTAGAAATATTTTTAAATAATTTTTCGGAATTAAATTTGGGTATAAAAATATAAGGTATAAAATTTGGAGTTCGAATTACGGATAAATTTCGTAAATCCAATTATACCACTGTGTTACCCAACTCACGTAGAACACGAAAATAATTTTTTCGTAATTTTCTGAACACGTTTAGACCAAGAAAATTCCAGATGAAACATTCGACCGTGAATAATGACTAACCTTTCAACCCCAGATTTGACGACTTTTAGGTCAAATCAGTGCATAAAATTGGTAGATCCGTATTTGTTTCTGCTAGATCTACATTTTGATATATATATATATATATTTCATATAATCTGTACCGGAATGTGAGTTTCCGGAAACGGGTTGAGAAAAACCCAGTTGTAGAGCGATTCGGGCGAACATGAATCCCAACTGTGGGACGCGTGCATAACATACGCGCGCAGGCGCATTTGTGCACAGGGCTGCGGGAGCGTGGCTCTCACGCGCGCGGAGGCGTGTGAGATGTCGGGTCTAGACCGCATCTGGACTGACCCGCGTCCAGACCCGACCCGCGTCGGGGGATCCGGACCGGGTTCCGGGTTCCGGGTCACGACCCGCATCCCGCGTCCAGATCCGACCCGGGACGCGAGCCGCGCGCGTGCAGGCGCGTCGCCCCCGCGCCCTTGTGTCAGGCACGTCGCTGACGCGTAGAGGGTGCGTGCAGGCGCATGCCTGCAGCGGTGCGCGTCCTGTACGCGCCCAGGCGCCTCCCCGACGTGTGAGGGTGAGTGGGACGCGCCGTCAGGTGTCTAGCAGCACGTAAGTTGTCCTAAAATTAGATTTTTCTAATTTTTTAAGGATTTTATGATAAAAAGTGACTAATCGTGGATTTTTATGTACCGAATCCTATTCCGAATGGTGAGATGCAATCCCGGATTGTGGTGTATGGCATCCGTTGACTCATACGCTCGTCTTGGGATTTGTATTCGAGTTATTTTGGTTTTGGTGATTCATAGGATACATAAAATTGTGAATTTAAGCATCAATTTGTCACTAATGTCTCTTTTTCTGTGTGACAGAGACATGACTGCAACGAACACTGTCGTTCTAAATCTCGTAAAGGGAGACAAGCTGAACGGTGACAACTATGATATTTAGCACCGGAAGGTTCAGTTTGTTTTCGAGGAACAGGAGCTCGGGGAAGTTCTAAAGAACAAGATGGTGGACCTCGGGGAGGGTACCACGGCACAAGCATGACGAGATCAGGAGGTGTATCGTGCTTGGAAAAAGAATGATGGCCAAGCGAGGGTAATCCTTCTTAGTAGCATACACAATAAGCTGATTCCCATCTACGAGCAGTATCCTACTGCACAGTCGATCTGGCATGCTCTTAGAGAGCACTATGGTGCCACATAAGCTCCTAAGTTGAGGATGCTGACCTATAAGTTTATCACTTATAAGAAGAGGCCCGATCATACTATGAAGCAGCATTTAATACACATGTTAAGTATGATCACCTCTTTAAAGAATATGGGGGAGTCGATGTTTGATGAGCTTCAGGTACTGGGTGTGATCCAGTCCTTGCCTGACTCTTGGGATGTAGTTAAAATCTATCTCACGCATACTGAGAGTATTCGTACTTTCATGGACATGAGTAAGCACTGTGAGTTCGAGGAGGAGTGTCAGGAGGTGGCTAAGTCTTCTTCTGCTCATGCTAATATTACGGAGTCGAGTAAGGGCTCCCGATGAGTAAAGTGCAAGTGGCGCAAGTATGAGAAGAAGGCCAAGGGCCAAGGCAAGAAGAAGCAACCTGCCAAGACCGACGACAAAGGACAGAAGCACAAGAAGAAGGAGCTCGATAAGAGCAAAGTTTAGTGCTACGTGTGTGCCAAGTTTGGGCATTTCGCACGCGAGTGTGGCAAACGAAAGGTATGTCCTTCTTCTTTATATGGTTTGAGTTACGTGTCATCTAGTGTGATGCTCGCTAACTCTTTTTCTTTGTGGATTGTAAACTCAGGAGCCATGGACCATGTAGCTCGGGATAGGAGTGCATACATGGAGTTCCGCCATTTGAGTCCCCGGGCAAGGAGGCTGTACGTGGGGAATAGAGCATTTATAAAAGTAAAAGGGATTGACACTTGCAAGCTATTGCTGCAAAGTGACCAAATCTTATATCTTCATGACGTATTGTATGCTCCTGAGATTAGGCGAAATCTTGTATCTGTCCGATGTTTGGATTTGCTAGGATATTCTGTGTTGTTGGGAAACTCTAGAGTTTCCATTACATATGATAGTTCTTTGATTTGTTCCGGTTTGGTCCATGAGGAACTTTATGTACTGGATATGATTTCCTACCATGAGATTTATTCTTCTTCTACTATTGCTTTTGCATCTGATAGTGTAGTGGATGATGTGAATGTATGGCATAGTAGGCTTGGCCATATAGGGCAAGAGAGGATGACCCAGTTAGCTACGAGTGGCTTGTTGGGCCCACTAACCAAGGTCCAGTTATCCGTGTGTAAATTTTGCCTTGCGGGCAAAGCCACTAGAAAACCATTTGGGAAAGCAATGAGAGCTAGGACTCCATTGCAATTAGTCCATTCTGACATTTGCGGACCCATGAATGTAAGTCTGAAACGGAGCCACGTATTTTATTACGTTCATAGACGACTACACGCGTTTCGGTTACTTCTACCTGATCTCGCACAAGTCTGAGGCACTAAAGTGCTTCAGGAGGTTTATCAGTGAGGTTGAAAATCAGCTATACATGAAAGTGAAAACTCTCAGAACTAATCGGGGGCGCGAGTATCTTTCTGAGCAGTTCAAAGAGCTCTATTTCGATAAAGACATTACTAGACAGTTGACTATTCCTACTACTTCTCAGCAGAATGGAGTAGCCGAGAGAAGGAATAGGACTCTATTGGAGATGGTGAGGTCGATGATGGCGCAGGCCAACTTACCTATCTCCCATTGGGGGGATACGTTGTTAACTGCAGCCTACGCCCTTAACCGTGTTCTGACGAAATCAGTAGTCAGCACCCCATACGAGCTTTGGACAGGGAGACAGCCTGACCTTAACCACTGCGACCATAGGGTTGCGTCGCGTATGTTCATGATTCCTCGCATCAGTACGACAAGTTAGGCCTGCGAGGAAAGAAGTGTATCTTTATTAGATACTCTGAACACTCCAAAGGACATGTGTTCTTAGGAGAACATGCGGATGGCACTGTCACTGAGATAGAGTCTCGTGATGCCACTTTTCTCGAGTGATTTCCCTAAGAGAGGAGATATCGATCGAGACTTCACCTTCTATGAGATGGATGAGATTAGCGGCTCAGCCGAGTCCAGTGGTGGGACTCAAGAGCCGATTACGGATCTTGGTCCTAGTGAGAGCGGTCCATCTGAAGGTGTGATGGCTCTTTCTCCTCGTAAGAGTAGTCGGGGACAAGTGCCTCATCGCCGTTTCCCAATTGAAGATGAGATCCTCATCGTGACTCCCGAGGACGACGAAGAGCCGAGAACTATACAGGAGGCTCTAGAGGGTTCAGCAAAGGACCAATGGTTACAAGCCATGCACGAGGAAATGGAATCAATGAGAGTCAATGAAGTCTAGGAGCTAGTTGACTTACCTGAGGATAGAAAGACCATTGGAAACAAGTGGGTTCTCAAAATTAAAAGAAAGGCTGACAGATCGATTGAGAGGTATAAAACCCGTCTGGTGGCCAAGGGCTACACGCAGACTAAGGACATTGACTACGAGGAGACTTCTCCCCAATAGTCAAGTTTACTTCGATCCGTTTACTTTTGACGATTGTCGATAGTATGGATTTAGAGTTACACCAGATGGATGTTAAGACCGCTTTCCTTAACGGGAGCCTGGATGAGGAGATCTGCATGGAATAGCCCCTGGGGTTCGTTTTAGTCGGTCAGGAGAATAAGGTCTGTCGACTTCGGAAGTCGATATATAGCCTAAAGCAGTCATCCAAGCGGTGGTACCTAAAATTTCACGATGAGGTGATATCTTACGGTTTTATGATGGTCGAGGAGGATCATTGTATCTATCTGATTTAGTCCGATAACTCTTTTGTGATCCTATCGTTGTGTGTGGATGACATAATGTTGGCTGGGAACGACATTCAGTATTTAATGACTATCAAAGAGTGGTTGTCATCCAGCTTCGACATGAAAGACATGGGTGAAGCTGAATTCATCATCGAAATTCAGATCTAGAGGGATCGCTCGAGAAAAATGTTGGCTCTTTCACAAGCGATCTACATTAGGAAAATTCTCGAGCGTTTTGGGATGAGTGACTGTAATCTCATAGATACTCCGATCGCCAAAGGTGAAGGTCTGAGTCTGGAAATGTGTCCGAAAACTCAGGAAGAAGTAAGGGAAATGAGTAAAGTACCTTACTCCAGTGCAGTGGGAAGTTTAATGTACGCAATGTTGTATACTAGACTGGACATTTGTTATGCAGTTGGTTTGGTGAGTAAATATCAAGCAAATTCTGGAAGGGGTCACTGAAGAGCAGTGAAAATAATTTTCTGATATCTAAAGGGAACTGCAAACTTCTCCTTGTGTTACGGAGGAGGCAATTTGCGCCTTGTGGGATATTCAGACACTGACTGGGGAGGCGATTTGGATAAGCGCAAATCGACATCAGGTTTTGCTTTCTTGCTCAATAGCGGGGCCATCTCTTGGAGCAGTAAGAAGCAAACCTGTGTTGCTCTATCTACGATGGAGGCTGAGTTCGTAGCATGCTCAGTTGTAGTTCAGGAGAGTATTTGGCTCCGGAGACTACTGGACGACTTAGGGATTGTAGCTAATAGTGGGAGGCCAGTAATGATTTATTGTGATAATCAGACCGCTTTCGCTTACACTCGAGACCTTAAGTTTCATAGTAGGACCAAACACATTGACACCAGATATCATTACGTTAGAGACATCATCGAAAAGGGTGAAGTGACCGTCAAGTACATTTCGACACACATCATGGTGGCTGACATCTTCACCAAATCCATCACTAGAGACTCCTTTCTAGGGCATAAAGTCATTGGATTTGGGTGTCTTCTGACATTTCTCAATTTGTACTTATTGATGACATTGATGCTTATTGTTTTTCTATATATATGATTATAGTGCATTATTCAGTCACTTTTGTGTTATATTTTCATTTAATGCACTTACTTTTATTGTCACATATATATTCTGTGATGTGATAATAGATATGTCAGGCAGGTAAGGTCGACTCTCTCACACGAGTGACCATCTCTAGCTCTGAGTGAGCGGGGATGAGACGGCTTCTAGCTGTTAGAGGCTTTGAGAGTGGCCCTGCTAGAACATAAGTCGCCATGATACGTGTTCAGGATGAGGTTATATGCGATATGACCGACATTGACGTACCCACATCAATATTGCTTGTGAGTAGCCAGGTTTGAGATCTCGGATATCACCTGTGATTTGTGATATTGTCTCTGAAATAATCTCTCTGAGATCTTTGGGTAAAGTCTTATGTGTAGACTGAGTTCTCATACCTGCACAGTGTTAGAAAAATTTGACATATACCCTTTTTGAGAGATGGGGGAATAACACGGTGGCACGTGTTTTATACCGCATGTGTTAAGATGAATTGAGATAGTGGGAGTTGTATTACTTGAGACAATAAATTGAAATTTATCCCCAAGCCCCATTGTCTGAGACCCGAGATCCATTGGGTGAGATCTCTTGTGTCCTTATTACTTTCGGTTGTTTCTTGAGGTTTTGATTCAGTGTTTGCTACTTTAATCTGTTTATCGATGGCCCGGAAGATAAATTGAAGTCTGAGGGACAGGTCTAGAAAAGGAGCTGAGTTGACACCGATAGATTCGAGTTTGGGAAAAGAAGACCAATTGACATTGCATCACTATGTTGTATTCACCGACCAGTCTTTTATGTTCGTCCATGTAGGGATTTGAACATAATAGTCGATACATAGTCGAGCAATATCAGGGTATTACTTTCGATGAGGAAAATAGCTCGATGGATTGAATCAGTCTAGGATTTGAGAAACAGCGAGCTTTCTTTTGATACTAATGGTGACTACTCGATCATCCTAACAGGTGTATCGAGAAATCATTGTTTGCAGTTGTACTCGCTAGTCGCACGACGTCCAACCTTGTATGAAAACCCTATAGGGTAATGTGGTAGATTGCATGAGTTGTAATCTTATAACGGAAGTAAAATGTCCTCGTGTGTAAGTGAGAGATATTGGTAAATGCCCACGTGGGGCAGTTTTACCAAAGTAAAAAAAAATTAAGTTTTAAAATAAAGGGGTAATGGGTAGTTACCAATTACCCCACTTCCCCTATTTTGTCTCCACAAAACTCCTATGGGAGTTATTTTTGAATAGGAGTCAACTTTCTTATTTTCTCTCCTAATTGCAATTCTAAGTATGTAACAAGTCTAATGACAATTGCATATTATATCGTGAGACAATGAAAACTATTCTAAGGAGAGAATAGAGGCAATTATTAGAGAGAGAGAATTTAATTGTTGAGAAGAACAATTAAAATTGAGAGTTTTCCAATTGTTTAAGAATCATCGGGTTAAGGATTGGATCGTTAAGATATTGCGTTGATAGTTCGATTACTGTGACTATCATCCTGACTGCAAGTTGTTCGTATTCAGAATTTGCGGTTCTAAAAATTTTCTGCATCACCGATTGAGGTATATCACGAACTTATCTTTTACGATTCTGAAAAATTTTATTTATTACTTTCGCTACGTATATGAGTCACATTCTTCTAACAAAAAGAAAACTATTTTTTAAGTTGTAAATTTAGCGAAATTATAGTAAATGATAATTTTCGTAAAATAGTTTTATAAACTTAGTAAAATAGTTGGGCTTTCTTTTTTAAGAGTCATATATATGACAAAATTATAATAATTCAATACATTTTTATTAAAAAATCAAGCAAAAGTTTCTCTTCGTAGCTTCTCTTTTTTCTCCGCCTATTTATTTAAAAAGAAATTAATTTTTTAAGTAATTTTTAAAAAGTCCATTTAATCTTATTTTTAATTTTAAATTAAAAAATTAAATTAAACATATTTTTTTTTATTATATAAATCATCGGTATTCGATAGAGTCAGATTATGCCCATAAGGAGCAAATTTCTCTGTTGTGCTTATTTTTATCATAAATAATTTTTTTATTATATATAAGATTTAAATTTAAAATTTTATTTAAAGAATATCAGTGATCAGCTATTCGGTCAAGTAGACATCGGTTAAACAGACAGTGTTATACTAATATTGAGTTTTCCTTTCCCAAGTTTATTTATAACACTTTCCGACTTGGAATCATTTTATGTCGGCCATCCCATGGTGCTCATTTGCATATTTGTTCTCACCTGGACCACGAGTTGCAATGCAAATAATTTCAAGCAAGGCTCGAACTATGTAATTAATAGAAAATAATAATAATAAAATTTGGCCTAGTTTAATTTTATTTGAAGTATATAGTAATTTTTCTTATTCCAAATCAAACTTTGTTATTTGATTTTATTTAGTATTTCAATCAGAATAATATTATTTCGGTAGGATTAATGTCTGGAGCAAATTTTGTTGTCAAATATAAAGTACAAACACCATAGCTGGAGCTTGAGGGAAAAAGGTTGCACCATAGCTGTCCCTTTATGATCCATTATTTAAAATATTCTGTGGGGTTTGAAAAGGATTGATGTGGGTGGAAATGAGTTGGGGTAGAGGGGGTGAATGTGAGAACAAAGGGGACCTATACAAGCATCAAAGGGAAGAGAAATAATGTATATGTACTTTTAGCAACTCAAATCTACCTTAATCTTTGCCATTCTGACTAGATATTGATACTTTTTGAGTCACTAAGATTACATCAATCTTTTCTTTAATTCTGGGGTTATGATTATGGACCCTTTATCTTCAAAGACTACTCTTTCACTATTTTGTATAGATACAATATTTATTTACAAAATTTGTCAACAAAACTTTAAAGAAATGCACAAAATCATAAGTCTATTCTCTAAATAAATCAATTATTATAAATTAATAATTCTTATATTAAAATTATCTCTACAAGGAAGTTGCATCAAAACTGCCATGGTTATGAGAACATGTGTGTGTTATAGTTCAAATTGGTGGGACTAACGAGTTGCTAATTTGCATTCTAAAAGATTTTGTACATGCTAAATCCTTCATATTGATTTTATGCTAAATTATCTCCCTCTTTCTCTCTCTCTTTGGTGCTAGACCCAAAAGGAAACTCACCAAAGTAAAACATGTCTCTCATGGTTTTAGTGGTCTAGGAAGATACGATTTTTTTTTCACCAAAGTCCGACGGCTATTATTAGAATTGAAAACAAACTCTTACTCCACCACTTCTCTAATACACGAAAAGACTAGCATGTAGGGGTGCACACCAAAACAAATATACATCTACAAAATACTAATGCCAAAAAAAACAAGAGAATGTTGAGTATCAAATTAACATCACTTAGGTCAATAAATTGGGTCCCATTTTGGGGCTCTTCAAAATAGGGGAGAATCCTAATAATCTCCGCTCGAGCAATTGGAGAGCTCAACCAAATTTACTTGTCTTTTGCAAATATCAAACTTTTATTTAGTCAATGACTTGGTCATCATGTTGGAACCATTTTTATCTATATACACCTTTTCAAGTACCAATGACCTCATTTCCAAAACGATTCCGAATCGAATGTGATGATACATGGCCAAAACGATCCAAATCATGATGGATTCAATACTAACCCACAATGTGTCAAATGACTCTCGATGACCCAATCACTTACTTAGTGTCCACTTGATCGATCAACTGCCTAGTTTAAAGACACATCACTATCATGAGTTTTAAGACCCTCCGAATCCTCGACTCAAAGGACAAATGGACTAAAACGTATCGATAATATAGAATTTATCTCCCAGACTGATAAATATGGCCCATGCTCCCTTAGCACTCATCGACCTAGTTCTAGTCGATAAACAATTGCTCGATCACAACACTTCCTCAGTGTTCAGTAATCATCATTCAATCCATTAAATGAAATATTCACTTCTTCTATAAACACGAATAGAAATCTTTTGTAAATGAAAGGGAGATCTCTCATCGTGAAAAGAAATCTCCCTAACTATTTGAACTTTCCTTATTCAAAATCTTTTGATATCTTTTTATTATAATCCCCGCAATCTCAGGACATTTCTATAAAAAAAAACTAAGGTTCTAATGCCCTACATGCATACGTCTTTCACGATAGGTAATTATATATCTGTCATTAAGTCAATCAATCAGATACGCATAAACATACACATAAGCACATGCACGTATACTCTCAACATAGAACTCTCTTTCTGTTCATTTTTTTTTTCCATTTCGAAAGTCACTCTAATTTGAAGGTTGAAATCTCCCCCATCAACATAACCTCCAGCTATTCTTTACAGGTCTCGTTGACTCAAATCAAGAGACGATCAAGTCCATCATTCGAGTTAGTTAAATTATCATCTATGGAGTCTAACCCACCTCTAACATGGTGATAACGTAACTTAATGTGTTTGGACTTTGAATGAGACGTGGGATTTTTATTGAAAGGGGTAGCACTCTAACTATGCGACGAGTGCCAATAAGCTTTAGTTCAAGTGACATAACCCCCTTCCCTTGTAATAGACTCAAGTTTGAGTCGTATAAAAAAAAAACTATTTGACGACTCGCCATTTGATTGTCATCCCCCCTAAAAAGAGGTTAACTTTTATAATGGCAGATGTAAAATAAAATATTATATAACAAACAACACTCTTAATAGCAGTATCTCGATCATAATCCATGTGTGTGAAAATACGGAAGAAAAAGTGTAAAACTTTAAAACTTTTACTAACTCTAAAATTTTTTAAAAAATAAAATAAAATTGAGAAAAGTCACTCTTGAAAAATGGCTATCCGGTCACTCAGGGATTATACAATTAACAAGAATAAACTTGTTAAACACTTGAGGCTGGCATAATATGTCCTCCTGACCCGTCCAATAACAACAGCCAGAAAGAATCATATCAAAAGAAGTATTCGTAACATAAATATCATAACATAATGGAGTGGCCATCAAAGTCTTCAACATAACTTTTGCTCTTAACATAGCATATATACATTCGTAATAATTTAGCAAACTTCATACACTTTGATTTCATATCCAAACAAAAACAACAAAGGGTCCAAAGGAAAATATAGACCCAAAGATGTCAAGTTTCCTCAAGCTCAAGCTACACTAATTGTGCTCCACTCTGCTTCGCAAATCTACGAAATGGGGAAAATGGTAAGACAAATCATCAGGTTGAGCGAGCATGCAAAAAATACTATACAAACAATACAAGCATGCTTTCAACGTTGAGATGTTAAGGTATCATGATAATCACTAAATCCATAAACATAATTCGAATATTACAAGCATGCTTTTCTAAACTCTTATCTTATTTTACATAAGAACTTTTAAAGTTTCTATATACATGGCGTTGTATTAAGCAAGGAAGAATATGATCAAACAATCGCATATTTATGTAGTCTTATAAACATCACAAGGCTCAAAGCATATAGTAACAAGAGCATATCACTTTTCCTAGATAGTAATAGGGCATGAAATTTTTTAAACATAATTGCAAAACTTGTTTATCATGCTAATGACAGATCCATAACAAAACTTCCATTCTCCATCATGCTAGAATAATTTCATTGCATTTCTTTCAAACTTCATCATGCTATAATGATTCGGTAATATTACTTTTGTACTTTATCATTGAACCCTGTCCATAGTTCAGAGGGAACATGAGAATGTCAGAGCCAAGAAGATCATATAAGAATCAAGACATTGATACTATTCATGGTGATGTATTCATGATCTGCATATCATTCTATTACGTGAGTAAGAATGCACGCATCAATTGCATGAGCAAGAATGCACATCTCACCTGCATGAGTAAGAGTGCCCACCTTATCTGTGAGAGAGTATGCTGGCCTCACCTTTTTAGAGTTTCATTGGAGTACTCTATTGCACTTTCTCCATGTTTTAAAAACCTTCTACCATAATTAGTCCCATAGAATTTATAGCATTGTATCGAATATAATAGCATGGGACCAAGTATATAAAGAGCATTAATATCATGGAATCAAACCATCACATTGGTATATCATTCATATAATTTCTCTCTTAATCGGTGGTGTAACCATTTTCAAGTAAATGGTTACCATTACATTTGAATATATATGTGTGTGAATGTGTATGTGTATGCATATTAGGGTGCACATTTTATAATTTAGCCATTTCAGTTCTATCTCAACAATTGCATATAAGACATATTCGATTCTTCCATAGTAGGTGGCATCTGTTCACTCACCTACCTTGTGTTGAACAGGAGACAGAGAGAAATGTCCTAATCCATGCTGATGCTTTATAAATATAACATGACACAATTTAGACCTCTAGTTAAGCATGCTCTCCATACATGTCTTGAGAAAGAACATAGCATGTCAATCAATCAAGGCAAAAACATAAAAATAAGCACTTATCTCACATTTCTCTTGTCAAATATGCATGTTTTTCCCCCTTTTTTTTTGGTTTTCAAATATCAGGATAATTTAGGAACATTCGCATATATGCACGAGCCTGTTGTGGGAAGCCACGTCAAATAAGTATGGGATCATTAATAATTTAAGATCAAGATCATGCATTAAGCCCTATGTATCAAGAGGGTTTATCAAGAGAAGTATAATAAGGATCACAAGTTATGCATATTCATTGAGCTTAATTCAGGATCATTTAACTTCTTTGGGCTACAACATGCTAAGATCATACCATATTAGAATAAGTACTTTCCTGGGAACATATTTATATGTGTATGTGTGCAAGAACAGTACAACATTCAGCCAAGACAAATGTATGGTCAGTACAAACATGCTATGCCAAGAGTAGAAGCAATGACAACAATTTTCTATGTACTTATGAGCTCATTTGAGGACAATTTGAAGTTAGAGCATGTTCTATGTAATTATTTAAGCCTTCTCATAGAAAGGGAGAGTTTACAAGGGAATCGTAACCACTTATCTTTTACACTTCTACTTATACATACAGACATGTGTAAATTCAATCATTGCTTGGCTAACCCTTGGGACACAACACTTACAATTAACTTATTCTTTGATGTGAGATGTTTTTATATATGTATACATATCCATGTGCATATTAATGCCAACCACTCAAACTTGTCAAACATCAAGACAAAGGAAGCAAGCATAGACACATAAAAGTACCTAGAGATTTTGAACATCATGAGGAGTAAGGGGTAAGCTATCCCTCTCCCAACTTAACAACTTCAAGCTCGACTTGCATATCCTAGAGCATGAACAGGCATCGGGTCTAAGCCAAAAATATAGCCAAAGCGAGGAACGACCATTTCATATATACATAACATATCCATTTGTATGCCAAGATAAAGTGCAAAGGCTGATATATATTTTTCTCGAAATCAACATGGTAATCACATATTTCAGCTCTAGCTACCACTTCAAATCACTTAGGTTAAGCATAGAGCCAAGGGATTAATCAAAAAACATTATGTACATTATGCTCTCATGTATTTACCACAATTTAACAATCAACCATGGATCTAATATGCAAGCTAGAAGAAATATTTGCCTCAACACGAAGAAAGCTTGCTCCTTGTGCAAAACCCCAACTTTGTGCTCAAAGCTAGAGAGAAACACCTCACTTTAACATGTCAAACACCATACCCAAAGGCTAATATGTCAAACTAAGGTAGGATTTCATCTCCTCCATGCTTTAATAGCATTGGAGCATGGCATGGTTAAGAGAGAATCAACCTTACCTCACAAAGTTTGTCACGGCCCCTTAGAGATAGAGATTGTGCTTTTGTGTTCTTGAAGGATTTGATCTAGAATAAGGTATGTAAAGACATCCTTATACATTGGACAATATTGGGTATTTATCAATTTTTAGAAAGGTTTGAAAATTCTAGGTGATTACCTCACATGAACATGAAAACCCTTGCTGGAAATTTGGGGAAAGATGATTTCTAGTGTCCTTAGTGCCTCCTTTTGATCCTTGAATTGCATGAATTTCAAAATGGGGTAAAAAGCCTGGTGTTGGATTGATATGGGAGCAAGCTTGGACTGAGCTACAGAGAGAGGGAGAGGGGGAGACAGAGAGAGAGAGAGATGGGTTCCGCGTGTGGTTCCACTTTGAGAAAGAATGAGAATGTTTTATGCTTTTAAATACACTTTTGCTCGCTTGTTCCAAAAATGCCACTAGCTTTAAGCATTGGACTTGGGACTTCGGTAATTTGGCTCAGTTAGGATGAAATTACTTGGATTTTCTTTGGGTAGGCATGATTTAGTCGAGACTTGTGTTAAAACTGTAGAGAACAAAATTAGGTTTTAATAAATTAGATTTAGTTGGATCAAAATTTGATGTATTTTTCAAATTTTGTTAGAATAATTTACAACCAAATTCTTCTTTGACCGTGTATTCTTGTACCTTGAATTTTTTAACTTTAATTTAATTTTTCTTTCTCTTATCAATCAGATGGATTGATTTCCTGGCTCAACTTGTAATGTTTATGAAATTAAAAATATAAAATACATGAATGCACTCTAAAATACCCTAATTTGTATAAGGAATATTACTTACTGTCCCTAGAAAGAGCATATTTCATTTACTCGTGACTAGGTTCTTGTTGGAACTTTTTTAACCATAGGAACCATTTGTCAAGTCGGAGATGAAAATATTCGGCCTTGGTTGTGGACAAAGCAACACATTCACGTAACTTAGATTGTCATGGCATAAGTACTCCCCTTACATAGGTTATCAAATACCCCAATTTGGACTTTCTAGAATCAACATCATCTATCGTGTTTGCATCTATATGCCTTTAAAGTACATGATTATCATGACTAAATGCAAACACAAACTAGAATACCTCTGCGACGTTTGAGAATCCAATTCATAGTAGTTGAATGCCTTTACCAGGATTAGAGAGGAACTTACGACTCCAACATCGTGAGCTATATCCAATTTTGGGCAAACCAAGGTATATATCAACTGCCAACCATTGATGCATGAGGCACTTTCTTCATTTCTTCTTTGTTAAGTATCACTGGTATGACTTTGCTTTGAGCTAAATCTAAAGTGACTAGCAAAGCAAGTGGAGAGCTTATAGGTTTTGCTTTGCCCATATTGAATTTGTTTAACATTTTCTTGATATATTTTTGCTGAGACAACTAGAACATTTTATTTTGTCAATCACGATTTTTTTCTTTTTTTTTTTTTTACGTCAGTGATCTATTTTGCTAATCCTTGATTTTTTTTTTTTGCAACTGACTTGCTCGTTGCTTGTTTTAACTCATCTTTTGAACATCATGAGCAATAATTAGCACATCATCTAATATAGTAGGAGAATAATAAATTACAATCAGGAAAATCCTAATAAATACACAATGATCAGAGATAGTTTTGTGATGTCCATACTTTCCGGTGAAGGACAAGCTTTATATATTGCTACCTAGAGGCTTGTTTAACGCTATATAAGCTCTTCTTCGATTTACACATAAGATTTTCTTTTCCTTTGAATTCAAAGCTTTTGCGTTGTTTCATGTAAATTTCTTTTTCTAACTTACAATTAAGAAAAACAATTTTCATATCTAATTATTCAACCTTCAAAACCCATAATAGCAGCTAAACCCTAAACAACTTTAACAGAATACATTTTGACCTCCAGTGAAAAGATCTCATCAAAATCAATACTTGGTTCTTGATCAAACTTTATCACAACCAATCGTTCCTTGTACCTCGGTTATGAACTATGCTCTTTGTTCTTCGACCCGACACTACAAAAAAACAAAAATTTAGTGACGGATTTAGCAACAAAAATTTTTAAAAGATTCGTCATTAAAACTTTTAGGGACGAATTTAGCGATGGAAAAATTTCCGTCGCTAATAATGCTTCGCAAAAATTTAACAATGAATTTGGAGTTCTGTCACTAAATTTAGCGACATATATCATTTTCCGTCACTAATTTTAGCGACGAAAATGATTTTCGTCGTTAATTTTAGCGACGGAAACTTAATTCGTTGCTAAATTAGCGATGGAAACCATTTTCGTCACTAGTTTTAATAACGAAAACTGAATCCATCGCTAAATTTAACGATGAAAATGGTTTTCGTCGCTAATTTAGCAACAAATCCAAATCCGTCGCTAAATTTAGCGATGAAGATTTTGGTTTCTGTCGCTAAATTTCGCATTTAATTTTTTTATTTGTAGAACTCGTTCGTCCACCCGCAGGCCGTCGCCCACCACCACCCCGACCTCCTGCTGCTTGCCCACCTATGCCCATATCCTACCAGCCCTTGCCCACCTGCTCATGACCACATTTTACTGTTTTATTTTTTTAATAGAAAATTTGTTTTTACCCAGATTCGAATTTGGGTTTAAAGAGTTATCTGAAACACTCTTAACCACTATACCACATTAACTTATCTCATATACCTTCTGTTTTTTACTTCTATACTTTTTTTCTAACTCTCAGTATTAAAAATATAATTCCCTAATATAACAAAAATACAAAATACAAAATGATATTTAATATAATTACAAAATTATCTTAAAAAAAAATCTAAAATTATATTTAAAAAATATAAAATTATATTTAATAAAAATTAATACCCTAATTTAATTAAAATATAAATTATAAATATATATTTAATAAAAACATAAAATTATATTTAATAAAAATATAAAACTATTTTTAGCAACGAATTTAGCAACGGAAAACAAAATCCGTGGCTAAATTTAGCGTCAGATTTTATTTTCGTTGCTAATTAGCGACGGATTTCATTTTCCATCGCTAATTAGCGATAAATTTTTTTTTTCATTACTAAATTTAGCAATGAAATTTTTTTCCGTCGTTAAATTTAAAGACGGATTTTTTTCCGTCGCTAAATTTAACGATGGATTTCGTTTTCCATCGCTAATTAGCGACGAATTTCGTTTTCTGTCGCTAAATTTAGCAACGAAATTTTTTTCCGTTGCTAATTAGCGACGGATTTCATTTTCCGTCGCTAATTAGCGACGGATTTCATTTTCCGTCGCTATTTGTAAAACCCATCCGCTCACCAGCCGGCCGCTGCACACCACTTCCCCGGCCCCCTGCTGCTAATTAGCGACGGATTTCAATTTCCATCGCTAAATTTTGCATTTAATTTTTTTATTTGTAAAACCCATCCGCCCACCAGCCGGCCATTGCACACCACTTCCCCGACCCCCTGCTGCTTGTCCGCCCATGCCCACACCCCACCATCCCTTGTCCATCCACGCATGACCATCTTTTGCTGTTTTATTTATTTATTTTTTATAGAAAATGTGTTTTTTGCCTAGATTCGAACTTGGATTTCAAGAGTTATATGAAACGGCCTGAACCAATATACTTTTTTTTTTACTTCTATACTTTTTTCTTAACTCTTACCATTAAAAATATAATTTCACTATTCTAACAAAAATACAAAATACAAAATTATATTTAATAAAAATATAAAATTATATTTAATATAATTACAAAATAATCTTTAAAAAATTCATAAAATTATATTTAAAAAATATAAAATTATATTTAATAAAAATCAATACCCATATTTAATAAAAATATAAATTACAAATATATATTTAATAAAAACCTAAAATTATATTTAATAAAAATTTAAAATTATATTTAGCGACGATTTTAGCGATGGAAAATAAAATCCGTGACTAAATATAGCGACGGATTTTATTTTCTTTGCTAATTAACGACGGATTTCATTTTCCATCACTAATTAGCGACAGATTTTTTTTCCGTTACTAAATTTAGCAATGAATTTTTTTTTCGTTGCTAAATTTAGCGACAGATTTTGTTTTTGTCGCTAATTAGCGATGGATTTTTTTTCTGTCGCTAATTAGCGACAGATTTCAATTTCTGTTACTAAATTTAGCGATGAATTTTTTTTGTTGCTAAATTTAGTGACGAAAAAGCAAATCCGTCACTAATTAGCGATGAAAATTGAAATCCGTCGCTAATTAGCGACGGAAATATAATCCGTCGCTAAATTTAGTAACGAAAAAATTTTCGTTGCTAAATTTAGCGACAAAAACCAAAATTCGTCGCTAATTAATTTTTGTTGTTAAATTCATCGTTAAATAACTATGAATTTTTTCCGTTATTAAAAACGTGTTTTTATTGTAGTGTGAACGCCATTTGTAGCTCAGTGCTCAACTACTTTTAGACAATTCTACAAAATCATAAGAGTGGTTCTCATGCAAGGATTGTATCTTATCTTACATAGCCTACTTACTACTGTTGTACTCATGTTGCATCACCTCTTAAAAGTCTTTAACTTCCCCCCATTATGTGGATTGTATCTCATCGAAGGTTATATCTATCAGACAGAAACTCTGACTTTAGGGTGTTTAGGTAGATCTAAAACACTCTCCTCATGTGCAGCATTATTATCAACTTATTTCAACTAGTGATGTTTCACATGAGGAAAGTGTTTTAATCGGCTCCTCATAATGGTTTAGATGGATAAAAAAACATTATGTACCTAGTTTGTGCTTTTAAACTCAAAAGTTCATGCTTTTTGAGAGTAGTCATCAATAAATTAACAAAATATGAAACATCACCATTAGAATGCATATTTCATGTAGCATATACCAGTGTGAATTAAATCAAGTATGTGATATTTTCTATGTGGAAGGAATGAAGAAAATAAACTTTTTATGTTGCCTACCAACTAAGCAATGAGTACAAGGTTGGAGTGTACCTGACGTAGCAACATTGGAGTGTACCCCATATAGCAGTGATCATGTATTTTTTTTTTTTCACTTAAGTGACCAAGTCTCATATGCTAAAAATTGGTTGAAGGCTTTTACTCT
Organism: Dillenia turbinata; assembly: GCA_037126225.1. Taxonomy (NCBI): domain Eukaryota; kingdom Viridiplantae; phylum Streptophyta; class Magnoliopsida; order Dilleniales; family Dilleniaceae; genus Dillenia; species Dillenia turbinata. The sequence continues at coordinate 16,280,324 of JBAMMX010000021.1, forward strand.
GCTGCATTAACTTCATTTTTATGATGGATTGTCTTTGTCTTGTAAAGAATATTTTCTTTTCTTCCTTTTGCCAAAAGAAGTAAACCTCTACTGGCCTTCTATCTCGCGTTACCAAAGAAATTATGATAACACTTGTCATCTAATACTCCTATTAGAAGTGGGTTTCATCCCCACAAATCTGACTCTTCCTGGATGGACTCGGTCGGATAGCTGATTGTGAGATTTCAGATCTGCAAAAGACCGCCGGAGGGTACTCTGGCTGGAGAGACCCAATACTCAAATCAGAAAGAGCGGTTTTCAAAAGGGAAATATAAACAGACTGAGAAGGGAGGGAAGACGGATCTCCTTCTATACTTTGTGCTTATCTGAACTGATGCTTTCATTGATGTTATATAATACTTTCAGTAGATCCGTGCCGCTGCGGGGTCTATGAAACCCTAGTTTCCTTAAGAGTTCATCCTGACATTCCAGATTTATGATCATGAAAGATTTAATATTGTGGCTACTTAGGTAACTGAATTATACAGGGAGATTTTTTCCCTTATCGATTAGATCTGTTAGGTTTCCTTCTATACATGGATGACATGTTCCGTGCCAAAGTGGAGAATTCAGCTAAGCAATACCGATTGGGTATTAATAATCGAGGGAGACAGGTACGATGGGACTCTTTGATAGCTATCGGTGGAGGGTGTTCAGTTCCATCAAACCCTTTGTAAATTGAGTCACACAATAGACTCTTCGGTTGGACGAAGCGATTGAAGCCCTTCGGGGAGACAAGTCCCTTCAAGCGATCGGGGCAACTAAAGCCCATTCATGAAAATGAATCTCTGTAGTGAATTGGGGTGACATAGACCCATTCTCACTTGAATGTATTGATATTAGAAGAAAGGAAGGCCCATTTTACACAGTAAGGCTTTCTAAAAGAGGGTCCATCATTTGCCCCCGACTCATAGTGTCGTTTGGTGAGAAAGGAGCTATGAGTAATGGTTTATATGACGAATTGCCAAAATCTTTTAGTATAATGTGCGCCCTTTTGGCTCCCTCGAACCTCTCGAGTAGTGCTTCAAAAGGGTTATGGGATCAGGCGTACTGAGTTTGTCTTCTTCCCATCAAAGTATTAATGAAGTTCGGAGCACTACGTCAAAGGAAGAACTAGATGAGGTATAGTCAGACATGGCTTTAAGCAGCGACTTTGTTTTGATAGAACCTGCGGATACAAATAGGGCGAATAGGGAGCCCAATGGTTGTGTCCCAATGTACAAGCAAGTGGTGAAGTACAGGGTGAATATCCTGTATACAGGCCCATTATTTGAAGTGATGCACTACTGGAGGGTATACCCCACATTGCTTATTCCTGGTGTCTGGTGTTTTGTGGTGGCAATAATTTCCTTATTAAGGCTTTGTCGCCTTCGCTTTGACATGGAGATTCTAGCGATTCTCTTTTCCTTGATGAGATGTAAAGGTTAGGGTTCTACCCACGGCTGATATCGGTTGCAGACTCGCCCTAATTCTCACTAGAAGTTCTACTATAGTGAGTCAATAGATAAATTCTGGGCGCAGAAATTCTTCTTTGTGAAATTTTTAAACAAAGATCTTCTGCCTATTTTGCCAGATCCGGAATAGGAACCTTTGTTGCGAGGAAAACCCCCGCTTCTTACTCGTCATTCTCAATTTTTTAGATCTGTCAGGCGCTATTATGAGTCCACTCATAGGAACATCTAGGTGGATTAATTGATAGACGATCAATTGTTGATTCTGGCAGGCTTGTTAATTGATGAGGAGGACGATCACCAGGCCTCTTTTGTAGGAGCAGAAAGAGAAGGAATTGGTGGGCGATCTAAAGTTGGTAGATCGCTCTATTCTGGATATGGTTTTGACAAACAAAAAAGTGAGGCCAAATGCTAAAAAGCTTTATAAGATGTGGAAAGGTCTCCCAGCAAGGGACCTTTAAAGTCAAAAAGAAAGAGAACGCATTCGTCTGAATCCCCAGAGAGCCCTCGTGAGGAGCATGTATTTTTTCCAATATCGAGACGTTCGTCGTCTTTGGAAATAGGAACAGAGGAAGTAGAGATTCCATTGTCTGGTGCACTTTCTTCTTCCAGGGAAGATAGTTGGCTGAGAGAGGTCTCGAAGACAGGGAGATCTTCTACTATGCCTTTGGGTAAGGGGTTTATGGGATTGCATAGCCCTCAACGGGGGAGGTTAGAAGAGGAAAGGTTTTTGTTGTTTGTTCCTGTCCAACCCTTTGATTTCCAAAAGGAAGGCCAAAAAGGAGAATCAGTTGTTGTCTGCCTAGGGGGTTAGAAGTTTGATTGTATTGATGTCAGGGGATTATTTCGATTGGTGGAGCGCTTTGACTTTCAAGACCCAAGCCTGAGTTTAATGAAAGCTTCTCCTAACTATGTGGACAGGGTTCTTCAACCCCTTTGCTTAACGATATTATTTTACCCAAAACTTTATTGCATTTGTTCCTTTCCCATGACTGACACATGCAATTCATTCTTTAGACTGCGGCTTTGGTAGAAATTCTGAAACAACAAAGGGAGCGACTTGAGGAATGGGTGCACTATCTGGAGGGTCAAGTCTTGTTTCTACAGAAGGCCCTTGAATAAGGAGAGGCCCAAGCTCAGAGAAATTCTAGTGCTTCGCTGGTTGAGAAAGATGAACAAATTCGGCTTTCTGAAGAAAGGTTAGCGTTAGTTGAGAAGCTTTGCGAAGAGCTGGAGACCGAATGGTGTGTTCTTGTGGGTCGCCTGATATCCACTAAGACTTTAATGTAGCTATGGGAGGAGTCTCTTCAGGAAGCTAATCAAAGGGCTTCACTCCTGGAGGAATCTAATTTGACCCTCAAACATTCTCAACATAAGCCATTGCAGAGGTTTAAGTGTGCCGAAGCGATAGTTTGTGAGGCGGAGATGTATAAAGCTCTTCCTCCTCTGAAGGGAGTAGCTGGTCACATAGCGATGGGTGAAGGTCTTGCCCTTGTAACTATGGACCGTGTCAGACCGGTTGTGGAGCTTTAGTATCTCCTTCTCTTTGATTTGATTATGGCCTTGTATTCTTGTTATGAATGTTGAATGTGTTTTCTCTTCATAACTTTCTCTTTGGGTAGGACAGATGCCTTTTCTACAGAATGTTCTTATCCCGTAATCTCGTACAGATGTGTCCTCTTTATTAGAAAGGGTGGTAGTTGGGTCGAACTAGGGCCACTCTGGGTACTGAGCCTTGCTCAAGATTCTGGGAGTTTAGACGGAATGTTCACTAGGAAAATAATTTTTCCGATATCCATTTTTGTAAGAGTTCTTGATCAGATCTCCCTGATGAGATGAGGAAACCAAGGGTCTTAGGGGTATAGATTGTACAGGACAACTAGGGCCCTTCGGAATGATAGACCTCTTCGACTGTACGAGGCGACTAAGGTCTTTCGGGGAGATAGATCCCTTCGAGTCTACGGGGTGACTAAGACCCTTCGGGGAGATAAATCCCTTTGATTGTACAAGGTAACTAGGGCCTTTTGGGGAGATAGATACCTTCAAATGTATGGGGTGTCTGAGGCCCTTTGGGGAGAAAAATCCCTTTGAGTGTACGAGGGACTGAGACCCTTCAGGGAGATAAATCCCTTTGATTGTACAGGACGACTAGGGTCCTTTGGAGAAATAGATCCTTTTGAGTGTACAGAGCCACCAGGACCCTTCAAGGAGATAGATCCCTTCAAGTGTACAGGCCGATTAAGACCCTTTAGGGAGATAAATCCCTTCGATTGTACAGGACGACCAGCTCCTTTCGGGGAGATAGATCCCCTCGATTGCATGGGGCGACTAAGATTCTTCAAGGAGATAAATTCTTTTGATTATACGGGACAACCAGGGCCCTTTGGGGAGATAGATCTATTCGATTGTACGGAGCGACCAGGGCCCTTTCGGGAGATAGATCCCTTCGATTGTACGAGGCGACTATGGCCTTTTGGGCAGATAGAACCCTTCGATTGTATGAGGCGACTAGGGCCCTTCAGGGAGATAGATTCTTTCGATTGTACGGGGAGTCTAGGGCCCTTTTGGGAGATAGATCCCTTCGAGTATACAGAGCAACTGGTACCCTTCGGGGAGAAAAATCTTTTTGATTGTATGGGGCAACCAGGGCCCTTTGGAGAGATAGATTTCTTCGATTGTACGGGATAACTAAGGCCCTTCGGAGAGATAAATCTCTTTGATGGTACAGGACGACCAAGACCTTTTAGGGAGATAGATCCCTTCGATTGTATGTGACGATTAAGACCCTTCGGGGAGATAGATCCCTTCGATTGTACGGGGCACCTAGGGTCCTTTGGGGAAATAGATCCATTCGATTGTACGGGGCGATTAGGGCCCTTTGGGGAGACAGATCCCTTCGAGTGTACGGGGCGACTAAGGCCCTTCAAGAAGATAGATCCCTTCGATTGTACGGGGTGACTAAGTCCATTCAGGGAGATAGATCCCTTCAATTATATAGGGTGACTAAACTCCTTCGGGGAGATAGATTCCTTCGATTGTACAGAGCGACTAGGGCCCTTCGGGAAGATAGACCTCTTCGACTGTACGGGGCGACTGAGACCCTTCGGGGAGATTGACCCCTTCGAGTGTATAGGGCGACTAAGACCCTTCGGGGAGATAGATCCCTTCGATTATATAGGGTGACTAAGTCCCTTCGGGGAGATAGATCTCTTTGATTGTATGAGGAACTAGGGCCCTTCGGGGAGATATACACCTTTGAGTGTACGGGGCGACTGAGATCTTTCGGGAAGATAGATCCCTTCGAGTATACGGGGCGACTGAAACCCTTCAAGAATATAGATCCCTTCGAGTTATAAGGCGACTAAGGCCCTTCGGGGAGATAAATCCCTTTGATTGTACGGGACGACCAGAGCCCTTTTAGGAGATAGATCCCTTCGATTGTACGAGATGACTAGGGCCCTTCGGGGAGATAGATATTGCAAGTCCCTTCGGGAGGAGGCTAAATGATTTGGAATATAAATATGAAAACGATCGCCTGCTATAAAGGGCGCCCGTCAAAGGGGGAGACATCAGCGTTCATTCCCAAGGGAATAAAGATAATATCAGGTTGTAAGTTGGAAATTCATATGTTGGGACATAGGGTTCATATGGAATTTGGGGATCATGTACTTGGAGGATCACTCTGTACTGTCCGTTTCGCGATGGTCTATCCATTGCGGGATCTTTTGACTGATTTCTTCGTGGCGAATCTCGCCGGTCAGGAGAAGGTCTGTCTCTTCCTTCCATGCTAAGAATCTTTACAATTTTCTACTCCGAACTAAGAATTCTAGTTTGTCTTTGAGTTGCTTACAATAGACAGTCGTGTGCCTATAGTCTCGATGATAATGACAGTATTTCAATTTGCCTTTCTTTGGATCATCAGTGTGACATGATGGCCACCTTAGATATGATTTTTTTCTAATTTGAAATAATACCTAGCTGGGGGTCTCATTCAATGGGGTATAGGTATTAAATTTTCATTGGCGTGGAGGACCTGGTCAGTTCTCTTTGGGTGCTGACCATTGAGGTGATCAACTGCGTTCTCTTCTAGACATTCGGCTTCTCTTTCAGTCAAAAGCCTTAGCGTCTTTGGCAGCGATGTACTTTTCGGCACGAGAATAGGACTCCTGGATAGTGGAGGGAGGTTTCTTCGTAATCAAGACTTTCATACCGGAAGGGCGCAGCTCGGTGAGTAGTGCGGCCAGCACGATAGAGTGGTTCAAAGATGGGATATTCATCATCTCCACCTTAAATCTTTCCAAGAAGTCCCTCAAGAACTCATTCTCCTTTTGATGTAATGACAACAGAGAAGTGGATTTTCTCTTGATCCCCTTGTTTATCACGAACTGAGTCTCAAACTGTTGTCAGAACTGGAAGAAGTTTTTATGCTCAGTGGTGGGATTTAACCGCATCTATGCATTCCCCTTCAGAGTGGTAAGGAAATGTTTACACATGTCCGCATCGGTCATGTCCCTTGAAATCATTACCGTCATAAAATGTGCTATGTGATCACGAGGGTCAGTTGTCCCGTCATATCTTTCCATAGAAAACAGAAGTATATCGTGAGGCATAGGCTCCGAAAAAACCTTCGGATCAAAAGGTGAAGCATTAGAATAAAGAGGAGTTTGGCTTCCTTGAGTATTAACTCGCTTGAATTCGTCGGCAACAAGTTGTTCGACCTGTCTTCGGAGGTCATTAGGGTTGTGATAAGAACTCACCGAGGGCTCGTGATTGAATGGTGGGGTTCATCGACGGGAGCAATCGCGACCTGATCCCCTCGAAGATGAATAACCTTCGGGTCTCACAGCACGACTAAGGCCCTTGAGCTGTTTGCTCATGTCTTAGATTTTTCACTCTAACCTGTCCATCTGGGGTTCACTGGCCGGTGCTGGAGGTACTGGCGTAGGAACCGCAGTGGGGCGTTCTTGGTTCCCGGGTGGTGGGACTGGTTTTGACCGAAGAGGTCGATCACGAGTAGGAGAATCAGTTGATCAAACAGGTGTTGCCGAAGGGGCAGTGTCAGTGGGAGTAGCGACATGGTCGTCTATCGTGGATACGGCCCTTAAAACTGCTCTAGTTCTCCGTTTCAGAGGATGTTCTCTGTGATGCTTTCAGATGTTCAATAGGGACTCTCAAGTCTGTTTTCCCATAGACAGAGCCAATCTGATAGAGGTGGATTTTGTCTCCACACATCCGGCTCTTCCTAGACTTGATCGGACAGTTGGTTGTGAGGCTTGAGACCTGCAAAAGACTGCCAGAGGGTGCTCCGGCAGGGAGGACTCCGATGCTCAAGTCAGAAAGAATGATTTTCGAAAGGGCAAGATAAACAGACTGAGAGAGGAAGGAAGACGGATCTCCCTCTGTATTTTGTGTGCCTTGAGTAGGATTAGAGGACTTATCTAGACTAATACCCCATTGACATTAAATAATGCTTTCCGTAGATCCGTGCCACTGCGGGCTCTATGAAACCCTAGTTTCCTTAAAAATTCGTTCGAACATTCCGGATCTATGATCACAAAAGATTCGATATTATGGCTATTTAGATAATTGAATTATATGGGGAGATTCTTTCCCTTATCGATTAGATCTATTAGATTTCCTTCTATATATAGAGGACATGTTCCATGCCAAAGTGAAGAACTCAGCTAGTAATACCGATTGGGTATTAATGATCGAGGGAGATGGGTGCGTTGGGACTCTTTGATAGCTATCGGTGGAGGGTGTTTGGTTTTACCAAACCCATTGTAATTCAAGTCGCACAATAGACTCTTTGGTTGGACAGGATGATTGAGACCACTCGAGGAGATAAGTCCCTTCGAGCAATCGGGACGACTAAGACCCATTCATGAAAATGAATCTCTGCATTGAATTGGGACGACACAGAGCCATTCTCGCTTGAATGTATTGGTATTAGAAGAAAAAGGAGACCCATTTTATACAGTAAGTTCTTCTAAAAGAGGGTCCATCAACTCCTATAGAAATCAAGTTGAGGTAAATCTCAGGAAGATGTCTTACATTCTTGAGCAGTAACTTGCATCCAATATTGGTATTTAACAAAATATTACCTATACCAAAAATCTTGGCCTTTGACTTATTACCCATTCTCAAATAGCCAAACTCATCGGTGACATATGAGCAGAAAATATGCCTCCTTATGATAACATGACAAGATACAACAATATCTACGATCCAAGTGGTGTCCTCATAAAAGGACATTGACAACAACATTTTCCCAAACTATGAAGGTATTATTAGATGTCATAGTAGTTGTTTTCTCATTTTGCCTACCATCTGTCTTTTCATTGATATTCCTTTTGCCTTGATGTCATTTATACTTCGTGAAGTCTCTGTTGATATGCCCATACTTTTCACAATCTGACAAATGATCCTGGTCTTTATTTTGACCTTCAAAAAACCATTGAGCGATTCATAGCTCCAGAATGAGAATTAAATTCGTGTAATAAAATTCAATTTCGATTCCTCATTTTGAAGAATAAGGAATGAGTGGTCCTAAAATTGAGGCCGACAGCTCTGGAACCGTGGCCATGTCTAGTACGGAAGGAGAGGACATTGATTAAGTCACTAAGGTGAAAAGGTGAGCGAATTATGTGGACTCTGATTCCTTTACACCCTTGAGCAGACATCGGCAACTCAATTTTTGAAAACAAAAATTAAGTTCAAGTAATTCCTCCCTTGTTTCGATTTCTCTAAATCTAGAATCAGGAACTGATGGCTCTAGACCCAAAACCGACAATTCTAAAACCGTAGACATGTCTAACTTTTCCTGTCTTGAGATTCTCTATTATTGCTCCCATTTTGGTTTCTACTCTACACCTTCCCCTACTTTGAGCAACCAAAATCTCACCACCTAAAACTGATAATCCATATTGGTTGGTAAGTGTCCAAATTGGGGCATTTTACCTAAAAATAAATTCCTTTATTGAAATTTAAAATGGGAATGAGGTAACTCTCATTCCCATGAATGTCTCTTTATTATTATGGTAATTTCTCTTTTTGTGGATTCCTTTCCTTGTGTGGAAATGAGAGAATAAGGGGAAAGTCTAACCCTATTCTAGGTTGAGAGAGATATTTTTCCTATGGATCTAGAAAATCACCATTGAGAGAACTTACTTGCATCTTTGTATTTTTGAGAGAGAAAAATACATCGTTGAGAAGGTTAGAGAAATTCCGATTAGAGAATTTATGCAACAATTCAATCACCGGACTTAAAGTTGCGACGTCGTGAAATTGCGGTGATAGTTCAGTACTCGTGATTATCACCCGATTGCGAGAGAGATCGAGACGAAAGATTCGTAGTTCTCAGAGTATTCGATATTACTCATTGAGGTATATCCAAAATCCTAATCTTTTATGATTCCAAAAATTTATTATTATTTACTGTCGCTGCGTGATAGAGTCATCTCGATCTAACATTGATATCAGAGCATGTTAGATTTAATTTTAAATAAATTTTTGGAATTAAATTTTGAGTATAAAAATATATAGTATAAAATTTGGGGTTCGGATTACGGATGAATTTCTTGAATCCGATTATATCACTACGTTATCCAAGTCACGTAAATCACGAAAATAATTTTTTCGTAATTTTCTGAGAACGTTTGGGTCATAAAAATTTCGGTTGAAACTTTCAGTCGTGAATAATGATCGAACCTTTCAACCCCAAATTTATCGAGATTTAGGACAAATCAGTGCAAGAAAATGGTATATCTGCGTTCCTCTCTTTATGATCTACGTTTTGATATATATATTGCATATAATTATTGCCGAAATGTGAGGTTTCAAAATTGGCCGCAAAGGGCCAGAATTTTAGATCCAAAATATGCCGAGATTAGATCGTGATTATTTCAAAAATCGAGTCAAGGATGATTGGAATAAATGGAATTGAAGATTTCTAAAAAAATTCGGTGAAAACGGTATCGGAAAAGGAGATTTTAGCAAACTGGGTCGAAAGACCCGGTTGCAGGAAAATTCGGGCGAAGAAGATGAAACCCAACATGCAGGCGCATGCACGTCACGTGCGTGAAGGCACATGTGTGCAGAGGAAAGGAGCACGTGGAGCTCACGCGCGATGAGGCGCGTGAGCTCCCGGGTCAGACTAGGTCAGGAACCGACCCGGATCCAGACCCGACCTACGAACTGGATCCGGGTTTTGGGTTCCTACCCGAACCCACGAACTGGAAATGACCCGCGTGAGCGGGTTGCATGCGTCCGGGTGCGTGCCAGACGTGCACTCCTAGCACATGCCCAGACCCTTCCCCGGTGTGTGGAGGCGCATGGGGACCTGCAGTCGGGCTTGGCGGTGCGTGGACCCCCCCGGCGACGCGTGGACTGTCCTAAAATTAAAATTTTTTCAATTTTTTAGGGTTTTATGATATAAATGTGACTAATTGTGGGTTTTTGTGTACCGAATCTTAGTCTAAATGGTAAGATACAATCCCGGATTGTGATGTATGGTGTTCGTTGACTCATACGCTCATCTTGGGGTTTGTATTCGAGTCATTTAGGTTGTGGTGATTCATAGTGTGTACAAAATTATGAATTTAAGTATCAATTGTCACTAACGTCTTTCTTTTCTGTGTGACAGAAATATGAATGCAACAAAAACATCGTTCTAGATCTCGTGAAGGGAGACAAGTTGAATGGTGATAACTATGATATTTGGCACCGGAAGGTTCAGTTTGTCTTCGAGGAACAAGAGCTTGGGGAAGTTTTTAGGCACGAGATGGTGGATCCCAAGGAGGGTATCACGACACAGGCTAGATGAGATCAGGAGGCGTATCATGCTTGAAAAAAGAATGATGGTCAAGTTAGGATAATCCTTCTTAGTAGCATGCACGTGAGCTGATTCCAGTCTACGAGCAGTATCCTACTACAAGGTCAGTTTGGCATGCTCTGAGAGAGCACTGTGGCACCCCGTGAGTTCCTAAGTTGAGAATGCTGACCTATAAGTTCATCACCTACAAGAAGAGACCCGATTAAACTATAAAGCAGTATTTGATGCACATGTCGAGTATGATTGTCTCTGTAAAGAGTATGGGGGAGCGATGTCTGATGAGCTTCAGGTACTGGGTGTGATCCAGTCTTTGCCTGACTCCTGGGATGTGGTTAAGACCTATTTCTCGCACACTGAGAGTATTCATACTTTCAGGGACGTGAGTAGGCACTGTGAGCTCGAGGAGGAGTGCTAGGAGATGGCTAGGTCTTCTTATTCTACTCATGCTAACATTACAGAGTCGAGTAAGGGTTCCCGATGAGTAAAGCGCAAGTGGCGCAAGCATAAGAAAAAGGCCAAGGGCCAAGGCAAGAAGAAGCAACCTGTCAAAATTGACGACAAAGGACAGAAACGCAAGAAGAATGAACTCAATAAAAGTAAAGTCCAATGCTACGTGTGTGGCAAGAATGGACATTTTGCACGCGAGTGTGGCGAGCAAAAGGTTAGTCATTCTTCTTTACATGGTTTGAGTTATATGTCATCTAGTGTGATACTTGCTAACTCTTCTCCTTTGTAGATTGTAGACTCAGGAGCCATGAACCATATAGCTCGTGACAAGAGCATATTCATGGAGTTCTGCCGTTTGAGTCCTCACGCGAGGAGGCTATACGTGGGAAACGAAGTATTTGTAGAAGTGAGAGGGATTAACACGTGGAAGCTGATGCTGCAAAGTGGCCAAGTCCTGTATCTACATGATGTATTATATGCTCCTGAGATTAGGCGGAATCTCTTATCTGTCCGATGTCTAGACCATCTAGGATAGTCTATTTTGTTAAAAAACTCTAGAGTTTTTATTTCTTATGATAGTACTTTGATATATTCCAGTTTAGTCCTGAGGGACTTTATGTATTGGATTTGATTTCTTTTTATGAGATTTATCATGTTTCTCTTATTGCCTTTGCATCTGATAGTGTAGTAGAAGATGTAATTGTATGACATAGTAGACTTGGCCACATAGAGCAAGAGAGAATGGACCAGTTAGCTTCAAGTGACTTATTAGGCCCGCTAATCAAGGTCGAGTTGCCCTTGTGTGAGTTTTGTCTTGTGGGCAAAGCCAATAGAAAACCATTTGGGAAGACAATGAGAGTTGGGACTCCATTACAGTTGGTTCATTCCGACATTTGCGGATCCATGAATGTGAAAGCCCGAAACGGAGCCACGTATTTCATTACATTTATATACGACTACACGCATTTTGGTTACATCCACCTGATTTCGCACAAGTTTGAGGCACTAGAGTGTTTCATGAGGTTTATCAGCGAGGTTGAAAATCAGATAGACTTGAGGATGAAAACTCTTAGAACCAATCAGGGGAACGAGTATCTATCTGAACGGTTCAAAGACCTCTATTTCGATAGAGGCATTACGATACAGTTGACTATTTCTACTACTCCTCAGCAGAACGGAGTAGCCGAGAAAAGGAATAGGACTCTGTTGGAGATGGTGAGATATATGATAACGCAGACCAATTTACCTATCTCCTATTGGGGGGATGCGTTATTGACTATTGCCTACGTCTTTAACCGTGTTCCGACGAAATCCGTAGTCAGCACCCCATATGAGCTTTGGATAGGGAGGCAGCCTGACCTTAGCCATTTGAAACCATAGAGTTGTGTCGCATATATTCATGATTCCTCGCGTCAGTACGGCAAGTTAGGTCCGCGAGAAAAGAAGTGTATATTTATTAGATACTCTGAACAGTTCAAGGGATATGTGTTCCTAAGAGAACATACGGACGACATTGTTACTGAGATTAAGTCTCGTGATGTCACATTTCTCGAGAATGATTTCCCTAAGAGAGGTGAAATCGATCAGGACTACACCTTATATGAGATAGATAAGCCTAGTGGCTCAGTTGGCACCAGCGGTGGGACTTAAGAGCCGGTTACGGATCTTGGTCCTAGTAGGAGCGGTTCATTGGAAGGTGAGGAGGCTCTATCTCCTCATAGGAGTAGTCGGGATCATGTACCTCATCGTCATTTCCCGATTGAGGATAAGATCCTCATTGTGACTCCTGATGATGATGAAGAGCCGAGGACATTCGGGGAGGCTCTTGAGAGTTCAGCAAAGGATCAATGGTTACAGGCCATGCAAGAAGAAATAGAATCAATGAGAATCAACGGGTTTACGACCTAGTTGACTTACCTGAGGATAAAAAGACTATTAGGAACAAATGGGTTCTCAAAATCAAAAAGAAGACCGACAGATCGATCGAGAGGTATAAGGCCCGTCTGGTAGCCAAGAGTTACACGCAAACTAAGAGCATTGACTACGATGAGACTTTCTCCCTAGTAGTCAAGTTTATATTGATCCGTTTGCTTTTGGCGATTGTCGCTAGTTTGGATCTAGAGTTATACCATATGGACATAAAGTCCATATTCTTTAATGGGAGTTTGGATTAGGAGATCTACATGGAACAACCCCCTGGGTTCATTCTAGTAGGTCAGGAGGATAAGGTCTGTCCACTTCAGAAATCAATATACGGCCTAAAACAGTCATACAGGCAGTGGTACCTAAGATTTCACAAGGAGGTGATATCTTACGATTTTACAATGGTCGAGGAGGATCATTGTGTCTATCTGATACGGTCCGATAGCTCTTTTGTGATCCTGTCATTGTATGTGAATGACATAATGTTAGTTGGGAACAACATTCAGTATTTAATGACCATTAAAGTATGGTTATCATCCAGCTTCGACATGAAAGACATGGATAAAGCTGAGTTAATCCTCAGAGTTCAGATCCATAGGGATCGCTCCAGAAAGATATTGACTCTTTCACAAGAGACCTACATTAAAAAAATTCTCGAGCGCTTTGGGATGAGTGATTATAATCCCATAGATACTCCGATCGCCAAAGGTGAAGACCTGAGTTTGGAAATGTGTCCTAAAACTCATGAAGAAGTAAGGGAAATGAGTAAAGTACCTTACTCCAGTGCAGTTAAAAATTTAATGTACGCAATATTATGTACTCGACCGGACATATGTTATGCAGTTGCTCTGGTGAGCAGGTATCAGGCAAATCCTGGAAGGGGTCACTAGAGAGCAGTGAAAAAGATTTTCCGATATCTAAAAGAAACGACAAACTTCTCCTTATGTGATGGAGGAGGCGATTTGTGCCTTATGGGCTATTCGGATGCCAACTGGGGAGGCGATTTGGATAAGCACAAATAGACATCAGGTTTTGCTTTCTTATTCAATGGCGGGGCCATCTCTTGGAGCAGTAAGAAGCAAACTTGTGTTGCTTTATCTACGATGGAGGCTAAGTTCGTAGCTTGCTCAGTTGCAGTTCATGAGAGTGTTTGGCTCCGGAGACTACTGGATGACTTAGGGATTGTAGTAGATAGTAGAAGATCAGTAATGATTTATTGTGATAATCAGGACGCTATCACTTATACTCGAGATCCTAAGTTCTATAGTAGGACCAAACACATTGACACCAGATACCATTTTGTGAGAGACATTATCGGGAATGGTGAAGTGACCGTGAAGTATATTTCTATACACAATATGGTGGTTGACCCCTTTACCAAAGCCATCACTAGAGACTCCTTTTTAGGGCATAGAGAGTTATTGGGTTTGAATACTTTTTGACATTTCTCAGTTTGTACTTATTCACGACATTAATACTTATTCATTTATATATATATATGATTATTGTGTATTACTCAGTTACACTTGTGTTATCTTTTAAGTAATGCACTTACGTTGATTATCATATATATATGTTCTATGATGTAAAAATAGATATGTTAGGCAGGCAAGGTCAACTCTCTTATACGAGTGACCACCTCCAGCTCCGAGTAAGCGGAGATGAGACGGTTTCTAGCTGTAAGAGACTTTGATAGTAGCCCTGCTAGAATATAAGTCATCCTGATACGTGTTTAGGATGAGGTCATATGCAATGTGACCGACATGGATATACCCACATCCATGTTGTCTATGAGTAGTCAGGTTTGAGATCTCAGATATCACTTGCGATTTGTGATATTATTTTTGAGGTACTCTCTCTGAGATCTCTGTATAAAGTCCTATGTGTAGACTGAGTCCCATACCTGCACAGTGTTAGAGAAATCTGACATATACCATTTTGAGAGATGGAGGAATAACACTGTGGCACGTATTTCATACCGCGTGTGAAAAGACGACTTGGGATAGTGAGAGCTATATTATTTGAGACATTAACTTGAAATTTATCCCTGAGCCCCATGTGAGACTCGAGATCCATTGGGTGGGATCTCTTGTACCCTTACTACTTTCGACTATTTCTTGAAGTCCTGATTCAGTGTTTATTACTTTAGTCTGTTTACCGATGGTCCGAAAGATAAATTGAGGTCTGAGGGACTGGTCTAGGAAAGCAGCTGAGTTGAGACTGATAAATTCGAGTTTGGAAAAAAAAGACCAAGACATTGCATCATTGTATTGTATTCACCGATCGGTCTTTTATGTTTGTCCGTGTAGGGATTTGAACATAATAGTGAATACATAGTCGAACGATTTCTGGAGATTACTTTCGATGAGAAAAGTAGCTCGATGGATATAATTAGTCTTGAATTTGGGGTACAGCAAGCTTTCTTTTGATACTAACGGTGATTACTCGATCATCCTAACAGGTATATCGAGAAGTCTTTTATCTACAGGTGTACTCGCTAGTCGCACGACGTCCAACTTTGTATGAAAGTCCATTATGGTGATTTGGAGAGATAACATGAGTTGTGGTTTAGTGATGATCGTGAAATACCCTCGTGTACAAGTGGGAGATGTTGGTAAGTGCCCAAGTTAGGACATTTTACCTAAAAATAAATTCTTTTATTGGAATTTAAAATGGGAATGAGGTAACTCCCATTCCTATCAATGTCTCTCTATTATTATGGTAATTTCTCTTTTTGTGGATTCCTTTCCTTGTGTGGGAATGAGAGAATATGGGGAAAGTCCAACCCTATTCTAGGTTGAGAGAGATATTTTTCCTATGGATCTAGAGAATCACCACTGAGAGAACTTATTTACATCTTTGTATTTTTTAGAGAGAAAAATACATCGTTGAGAGGGTTAGAGAAATTCTAAGTAGTGAATTTCTATGATAATTTAATCATCAGACTTAGAGTTGCAATTTTGTGGAATTACGGTGATAGTTCAGTACTCGTGATTATCACCCGACTGCAAGAGAGATCAAGACGAAGGATTCGCAGTTCTCGGAATATTCGATATTGCTCATTGAACTATACTCAAAATCCTAATCTTTTATGATTCCGAAAATTTACCATTATTTACTTCCGTTGCGTTATAGAGTCACCTTGATCAAACAATATTCCTTCCATCGAGCATCGTTTAAGTACACTATCTTTAACAATGGATAAAGTGAGTTCTCTCTTTCAAGCCGAGTTAGTAAGGGAAACCACCAAAATCTCCCAATCATCTGACAAAGTACTTAATAAAACCATGTTTACTATAGTCAACTGAATTAAAATTTCCTGAAATTTGTTTAAGTGTTCTAAAACATTTTGGGCATCCCTATACTTCACTTTCAAAAGTCGCCTAATTTATATTTTCACTTAGAATTTTTGTGCGACTAAAAATTAGTCAATGATAAAATAATCAGTAAAGTAAATCAACTACAAAGCGAGACACCGAATTTTATAAATAAAAACCTTCGATATGAAGGTAAAAGCTATAGAACTTATTTCCGAAAAACTTCTATTATAATTAATAGGATTACAATGTTTTATCTGATATCTTAGAGGATATCAATAGATTGAACTTATTAAGATACAATTTTGGATCACCTACTGCTAATTTTCATCACCCATAACGACAATAAGAACTTCACCAAATCAATATGCTTGGAGTGAATACACCTCCCAATCTCTCTTGCACAGTCGGACCGTAGAGGAGCACTAATTTTCTCCTTGATTGTGGAATTCAAAGAAGACACAAACTTGCACCAATTGCTGCTTCTCACGGCGACCGGAAGTCATCGAAGAAGCCCACACAAAAAAACTCTCTCTCTTTGTGCTAAACCCAAGAGGCAACCCACCATGATCAAAAATGTCTCTCTCGGTTTTAGAGGCAAAAGAAGATACCAATTTTTTCACCAAAGTCTAATGTCTATTACTAATAAATGGAAAAACTAGCATTAGGGATGCGCAACTAAACAACTATACACCAACAAATCATGAAAAAAAATTGGGCTTCAAATAACTTGGGTCCCATTGTTCTATTCTCCAAAATAGGAGACAATCCCAACAATTTTATTTATTTACTTATTTCCACGCAAACGCAGCGCTGTGTTCTTTTGCATGGTTCGTACTTGCTCCCGCACCTTATGACAAACTAACAAGGATGATGACAAATAGCAAATTTTGACTTTTATTCAACTTTCACTTATGGCAATGTAGAGATTTTGAACTCACACCTTTTTAGTTTGTGTGTAGAAGCGAGCGGAGCTGGGGGAGGGCAATTTATAGCTCCCCCATGAAAGAGAGCAAAGACAAGCGGAGCATGAGGATGGTAGGTTGCTGCATGCAGCACGCATGCCGCGGATAAGCCCTTTATATATATAATTTTTTGATGTGATTTCTAAGGCTTATCATATGTTCTAGGTTGAATTTATCAGATTTTATATTCAAAAAGTTCAATTATTCTTTCTGATTTTAAAATTGAACGAAAATCAAAAATAGAATATAAAAGAGAGGAGAACCCGAAAGGCAACCACGCCAAAGCTTAAAGTGTTAGATAATGTGACTCTATCACGCAACAAAAGCACACAATAATAAATTTTTCGGAACCGTAAAAAATTGAGTTCGCAGTATATCTCAATCGGTGATGTAGAAAATTTCAGAAACCGCAAACTCTGAACACGTATAATTCGTAATCGGGATGATAATCACGAAAATCAAACTATCACCACAGTGTCACAACGTCTCAGTTCTCAATCCGGTGATTTTGTGACAATCGAAAAACCCTCAATAATGTGTTTTTCACTCTCTCTAAAATTGTTCTTCTCAACAATAGTTAGAATTCACTTAATTCTCTCTAGAATTAGTAGAGTACTGTATCAAGTCTCTCTAGAATTGTTTTTCACGTCCAACTCACTTAGTTGGTTATTGGAAGGTTACTAGAATATAGGATAAAGGGGTTAACCATTATCCCTATTTTGAATTTTAAATTTTTACTTTGGTAAAATGCCCCTATGTGGACATTTACCAACATCTCTCACTTGCACACGAGAGCATTTTACTTCTGTAATTAGATCACAACTCATGCGATCCATCACATCACCCTACTAGACTTTCATACAGGGTTGGACATCGTGCGACTAGGGAGTACACCTGCAACAAAGATTTCTCGACGCACCTATTAGGATGATCGAGTAATCACCGTTAGTACAAAAAAAAAGTTCATTGTACCCCAAATTCAAAACTAATTACATCCATCGAGCTACTTTTATCATCGAAAGTAATCTCCAGATATCGCTCGACTATGTATTCACTATTATGTTCAAATCTCTACATTGATGAACATAAAAGACCGGTCGGTAAATACAACACAGTGATGTAATGTCAATTGGTCTTCCTTTTTTCAAACACGAATCTATCGATCTCAACTCAACTGCTTTCTTAGACCTGTCGTTCAGAGCTCAATTTATCTTCCGGGTCATCGGTAAACAGAGTAAAGTAGCAAATACGGAATCAGGATCTAAAAAAACAGCTAAAAGTAATAAGGGTACAAGAGATCCCTCCAAATAGATCATGAGTCTCACACAGTGGGGCTCGAGGATAACTTTTAAGTTATTGTCTCAAGTGATACAGCTCACACTATCCCAAGTCATCTTATCACACACGGTATGAAACACGTGCCACAGTGTTATTCTTTTATCTCTTAAAAGGGCATATATAAAATTTCTCTAACACTGTGCAGGTATCCAGAGATCTTAGAGAGAGTACCTCAAAGACAATATGACAAATCGCAAGTGATATCTGAGATCTTAAACTTGGCTATTTACAGGCAATATGGATGTGGGTACGTCCATGTCGGTCATATCGCATATGGCCTCATCTTGAACACGTGTCAGGGCGACTTATATTCTAACAAGGCTATTCTCAAAACCTCTTATAGCTAGAAACTTTCTCATCCCCACTCACTCAGAGCTGAAGGTGGTTACTCGCGTGAGAGAGTCGGTCTCACCTACCTGACATATCTATTATCATATCACAAAGCATATATATGATAATAAAAGTAAGTATATTAATTAAAATATAACACAAGTGTAACTGAAGAATACACAATAATCATATATATATATAGAAAAATCAATAAGCATCAATGTCGTCAATAAATACAAACTGAGAAATGTCAAAAAGTATCCAACCACAATGACTCTCTATGCTTTAAAAATGAGTCTCTAGTGATGGATTTGGTGAAGAGGTCAGCCACCATACTGTGTGTAGAAATATACTTGACAGTCACTTTATCCTTCTCGATGATGTCTCTCACAAAATAGTATCTGGTGTCGATGTGTTTGGTCCTACTATAAAACTTAGGGTCTCGAGTGTAAGCGATAGCGGTTTGATTATCACAATAAATCATTACTGACTCCCACTATCTACTACAATCCCTAGTCATCTAATAGTCTTTGGAGCCAAACACTCTCCCGAACTATAACTGAGCAAGTCACGAACTCAACCTCCATCGTAGATAGAGCAATACAGGTTTGCTTCTTATTGCTACAAGAGATGGCCCCGCCATTGAGCAAGAAGGTAAAACCTGATGTCGATTTGTGATTATCCAAATCGCCTCCCCAGTCGGTGTTCGAATAACCCACAAGGAGTAAATCGTCTCCTCCGTAACACAAGAAGGAGTTTTTAGTTCCCTTTAGATATCGAAAAATCCTTTTCACTGCTCTCCAGTGACCCCTTCCAGGATTTGCCTGATATCTGCTCACCAGACCAACTGCATAACATATCTCTGGTCGAGTACTCAACATTGCGTACATTAGGCTTTCCACTCTACTGGAGTAAGGTATTTTACTCATTTCCCTTACTTCTTCCTGAGTTTTATGACACATTACCAGACTCAAGCCTTCACCTTTAGCGATCAGAGTATCTATGGAATTACAGTCCCTCATCCCAAAGCGCTTAAGAATTTTCTTAATATATGTCTCTTGTGAAAGACCCAACATCTTTCTCAAGCGATTCCTCTAGATCTAAACTCAGAGGATGAACTCAGCTTCACCCATGTATTTCACGTCGAAGCTAAATGACAACTATGCTTTAATGGTCATTAGATACTCAATGTTATTCCCAGTCATAATTATGCCATCCACATACAACGATAGGGTCACAAAAGAGTTATCGGATCGTATTAGATAGGCACAATGATCCTCCTCGACTATCATAAAACCGTAAGATATCACCTCCTCGTGAAATCTTAGGTACCACCGCCTGGATGATTGCTTTAGGCCGTATATCGACTTTCGAAGTCGACAGACTTTATCCTCCTGACCTACTAGAACAAACCCAATGGGTTATTCCATGTAGATCTCCTCATCCAAACTCTTGTTAAGGAAAGCCGCCTTAACGTCCATCTGATGTAACTCTAAATCCATACTAACGATAATCGCCAAAAGTAAACGGATCAATGTAAACTTGGCTACTAGAGAGAAAGTCTTCTAGTAATCAATACCCTTTGTCTGTGTATAATCCTTGGCTACCAAACAGGCCTTATACCTCTCGATCGATTTGTCAGCTTTTTTTTTGATTTTGAGAACCCACTTATTCCCAATGGCCTTTCTATTATCAGGTAAGTCAACTAGGTCCTAGACCCCGTTAACTTTCATCGATTCCACTTCCTCCTTCATGGCCTGTAACCATTGGTCTTTCGCTAAACCCTCGAGAGCCTCCCTAAATGTTCTCGGCTCTTCATCGTCCTCAGGAGTCATAATGAGGATCTCATCCTCAATCGGGAAACGACAACGAGGTACATGTCCCCGACTACTCCTACGAGGGGAGAGAGCCTCCACACCTTCAGATGGACCGCTTCCATTGGGATCAAGATCCATAATTTGGTCTTGAATCCCACCGTGGGGCTCGGCTGAGCCACTGGGCTCATCCATCTCATAAAAGGTAAAATCTCGATCGATTTCTCCTCTTTTAGGGAAATCATTCTCGAGAAACGTAGCATCACGAGATTCAATCTCCATGACAGTGCCGTCTATATATTCTCCTAGGAACACATGTCCTTTGGAGTGTTCAAAGTATCTAATAAAGATACACTTCTTTCCTTGTTGGCCTAACTTGTCGTACTGATGTGAGAAATAATAAATATACGTGGCATAACCCCATGGCCACAAATGGCTAAGGTTAGGCTACCTCCCTATCCAAAGCTCATATGGGTGTTGACTACGAACTTCGTCGAAATACGGTTAAGGACGTAGGCAGTAGTCAATAATGTATCCCCCCAATGGGAGATAGGTAAATTGGCCTGCGCCATCATAGATCTCACCATCTCTAACAGAGTCCTATTCCTTCATTCGACTACTCCGTTCTACTGAGGAGTAGCAGGAATAGTTAACTGTCTGGTAATGCCTCTCTTGAAACAGAGCTCTTTAAACTGCTCAGAGAGATACTTGCGTCCCCGATCGATTCTGAGAGTTTTCATCCTCAAGTCTAGTTCATTTTCAACCTCGCTGATAAACCTCCTAAAGCACTCTAGTGCCTTAGACTTGTGCGAGATCAGATAGACATAACCGAAACGCATATAGTCGTCTGTAAATATAATAAAATACGTGGCTCCATATCGGGCTCTCATATTCATGGGTCTGCAAATGTCGGAATTGACCAATTGTAATGGAGTCTCAGCTCTCATTGCTTTCCTAAATGGTTTTCTCGTAGCTTTGCAAGCAAGGCAAAATTCACATAAGGGCAACTCGACCTTGGTCAGCGGGTCCAACAAGTGACTCGCAATTAACCGACCCATCCTCTCTTGCCCTATGTGACCAAGTCTACTATGTCATACAATTACATCATCCACTACACTATCAGATGCAAAGGTAATAGGAGAAGAAGGATAAATCTCATAAAATGAAATCAAATCTAGTATATAAAGTCCCTCATGGACTAAACTGGAACAAACTAAAGAACTGTCATAACAAATGAAAACTCTAGAGTTTCCCAACAAAACAGGGTATCCTAACTAGTTTAGACATCAGATAGATAAGACATTCCGCCTAATCTCAGGAGCATACAAAATATCATGAAGATATAGGACTTGGTCACCTCGTAGCAATAGCTTTCACGTGTTAATCCCTCTCACTACTACAAATGCTCTGTTCCCCACGTACAACCTCCTCACATGGGGACTCAAACAGCGGAACTCCACGTATATGCTCCTGTCGCGAGCTACATGGTTCGTGGCTCTTGAGTCTACAATCCACAAAGGAGAAGAGTTAGCGAACATCACACTAGATGACACATAACTCAAACCATGTAAAGAAGAAAGACATACCTTTCACTCGCCATACTCGCGTGCGAAATGCCCATGCTTGCCACACACATAGCATTGGACCTTGCTCTTGTCGAGCTCCTTCTTTTTGTGCTTATGCCCTTTGCTGTCGGTCTTGGCAGATTGCTTCTTCTTTCCTTGGCCCTTGTCATTCTTCTCATGCTTGCGCCACTTACACTTTACTCCCCGGGAGCCCTTACTCGACTCTGCGATGTTAGCATGAGCAGAACAAAACCTAGCCACCTTCTGGCGCTCCTCCTCGAGATCATAGTGTCTACTGACGTCCATGAAAATATGAATACTCTCAGTGTGTATGAGATATGTTTTAACCACATCCCAGAAGTCAGGCAAAGATTAGATCACACCCAGTACCTGAAGCTCATCAGACATAGGTTCCCCCATACTCTTTAAAGAGGCAATCATATTTGACATATGCATCAAATGTTGTTTAATAGTATGATCGGGTCTCTTCTCATATGTGATGAACTTATAGATCAGCATCCTCAACTTAGGAGCTGACGGGGCACCGTAATGCTCTCTCAAAGCATGCCAGATCGACATAGTAGTAAATACTGCTCGTAGATTGGAATCAACTTATCATGCATGCTACTAAGAAGGATCACCCTAGTTTAGCCATAATTCTTTTTCCAAACACGATATACCTCCTGATCCCATCTAGCCTATGCCATGGTACCCTCCCCGGGGTCCACCATCTCATGCTTAAAAACTTCTCCGAGCTCTTGTTCCTCGAAGACAAACTGAACCTTCCGGTGCCATATATCATAGTTATCATCGTTCAGTTTGTCTCCGTTCGTGAGATCTAAAACGACAGTTTTTGTTGTAGCCACGTCTCTGTCACACAGAAAAGAGAGACGTTAGTGACAATTGATACTTAATTTCATAATTTTGTGCACCCTACGAATCATCAAGACCCAAATGACTCGAATACAGACCCCAAGAAGAGCGTATGAGTCAACGAACACCATACACCACAATTCGGGAATGCATCTCACAATTCGGACTAAAATTCGGTGCACAAAAACCCATAATTAGTCACACTTATATCATAAAACCCTCAAAAATTGAAAAAATTCCAATTTTAGGCAAGTCTACATGCCGCGCTGGGGGAGGACCTGAGGCACGTGTCAGAGGAGTAGCGCGTCTGGCATGCGCTCGTACTCGCCCTGTGCTCATCGGGGCACGTGCCTGATGCGCAGGCATGCGAGTCACGGGCCCACACGTATGCGACCCGATCGCCGAGGTGGGATCCGGCTCGCGGGCGCAAGTCAGAACCCAGAACCCGGATCCGGATCCGAATCCAGAATCACTTTTCTGGTTCCGTTTTCACTGGATTTTTTTAGAAATCTCTAATTCCATTTATTCCAACCATCCTTGACTCAATTTTTGAAATAATCACGCCCTAATCTCAACGTATTTTGAGTCTAAAATTCCGGCCCTTCGCGGCCAATTTTGAAACCTCACTTTCCGACAATAACAATATACAATTTGCATATAAAAATGTAGATCTTGATCTCAAGATTCTACATCTACCATTTTTATGCAAAGATCTACCCTAAATCTCAACAAATCTGGGGTTGAAAGGTTTGGTCACTATTCATGGCCAAAACTTCAACCGGAATTTTCTTGACCTAAACGTGTTCAGAAAATTACAAAAAAATTATTTTCGTTATTTACGTGACATGGGTAATATAGTGGTATAATCGGATTCACGAAACTCATTCGTGATCCGAACTCTAAATTTTATACCCTATATTTTTATACCCAAAATTAATTCTGAAAAATTATTTTAAAATTAAATTTAATATGCTCTGATACCAATGTTAGATAATGTGACTCTATTACGCAATGGAAGCATACGATAATAAATTTTTCATAACCGTAAAAAGTTGAGTTCACAGTATACCTCAATCGGTGATGCAGAAAACTTCAGAAACCACAAACTCTGAACACAAACAACTCGTAGTCGGGATGATAGCCACGAAAATCGAATTATCACCATAGCGTCACAACGTCTCAACTCTTAACCCGGTGATTTTGTGACAATCGAAAAAATCTCAATAATGTGTTTTTCACTGTCTCTAAAATTGTTCTTCTCAACAATAGTTAGAGTTCACTTAATTCTCTCTAGAATTAGTAGAGTACTGTATCAATTCTCTCTAGAATTTTTTTTCACGTCCAACTCACTTGGTTATTGGGAGGTTACTAGAATATGAGATAATAGGGTTAACCATTATCCCTATTTTGAATTTTAAATTTTTACTTTGGTAAAATGCCCCTACGTGGGCATTTACCAACATAAAGCTTAAAAGTCTACCAACGATTTATGAGTTTAATGATAAGACACTAGACTCTCCTAACCATGATTTCGAGTTCGAGTTTTGAAAATAGAAAAATAGGTATTCGGATAGCTAGCCCTTTAATTCGGCTCTATAGTTACTCAAAACGAATTAGTCAAATTTTTAAGTACCAGTAGTTGGGTTAAAAAAAAAAAGGTTAAAAATTTGAATCACTTGAGCCCAAGATTCAAGTCCACTTCAACAAAATCTATTGTCAAGATGAAAGGCCACAGTCAATAGCAATCCAATTGAGTCAAGCACAACATCAAGCTCAAGCCCAAGTGAAAGCCCAATCTCAAGTGAGTCCCAGCCCCTTCCCCATAAGCGCAAAGAACCAGCGAGCTGTGAAGATGAGCAGCAGGATTTAAAAGATGAATTGTCTTGGAAAGAGTAGGATTTAGCAAACTATTGAATTGGAAACATGAAATTGAAATGGAAAAACCAAAGAAAATTAAAATTATACAAGAATATTGATATAACATAAATTGGTGTAATAATTCTAGTTAATTTTGCTTTATTTTTAAATAATTATTACACTAATTGTTATATTTTATAATATTTGATATTTTAGAATTGATTAAAAAGAGTTATGAAAGAATCTAAGGAAAAAAGGAATTAATTTGTGGCATTTATGTATAGGAAGAGAAAACTGTGGACAGCAGTACTCTTACATTAGCTCGTGGGTTTATGAATTTTGGAATTTATTGCAAGATTTTTTGGGAACCCGAGTCAACATCATTCCTCTCTATTTGCACACAATTTCAAAGAAAATTTGATTTTGATTTGGAAGATTGAAAATTCACACCATGTTGACTTATTCTTAATATTTAAGGATATATTTTTTTTAAAGAAATTTAACTTTCACAATCTTTTATCCTTTTAGAAAGTTTCCCTTTTTCAAATAAATTGGAATATTTTCTTTGAATAAGATTATTAAAATTTAGAAATATTTTCTCTTAAAATAAGAGATTCACTTCTATAAAAGAGACATTAAACTCCTCCAAGATAGGAGATGTGTTTTGTATTAACTTCCTATGCAGAATTTATTTATTTTTCTTGTGTTTTTGTCACGCCCCAATCTTCGAATCCGAGGCCGTAAACAGCCGTCCATTACCCCGTACGCTGTCCCTCACAGAACACACATACCGAGACAACAAAGGCTACAATCAACACATGTATAAAATCTATTTTTCATCAAAATATCAATTTTTCAAGTAAAGAATGTAAAATGTAAGACATTTGTATCAATGTATAAGTATACAATATATCTAAGAGTTTCAATTACATTACACAATATAATTACAGTCATCCCAATAAATATATACAATGGTCATTTTATAGACTTCAAATGTACATATATATTATCTAACATCATCAAATACAACACTGCAGAAGAATGGTTGATACCATACCCAAAGTCCAAAGTCTGCAATACAAATCAAGTATGTTGAACTCTCTCGACACGTCTTCCTGTCAATCTATCTCTAAAATCAGGAAAAGTGAGGAGTGAGTATTATGGGAAAATACTCAGTGAGTGAGGGGATCGACAATATGTTCTCAATAATAAATATGAATATAGAGTGTCAAAATACATTTCAAAACCATAATGATATCAAAATCAAGCATATCATTTCCAAAAATCAGGTGATCACATATCACACATCATAGTATCAAAGTATGCATCCATTTACATTTCCAAATCATTTAGAAGCTTGTCAATAAAACCTTCCCTGCAATGGTCTACCTCGACCAATGAAAGACGCATTGGAGGTTTTTTATATACAAGTATATAAAATTTAGCTCTCTACCCTATCGTTGGCCACAGGCCTCACCAAGTGCTAGACAGTGGCGTAACTCATATCCTCCCCACATTTGGTTCAACTGGTTAGCCCATGTCTATACGTATACCCAACAATCAAATATAGTACCTCACTCGGAGTTAGACTGTGACGTAACACACGTCCTCCCCAATTTGGCTCATCCGAGCGCAGTTATACATATGACGTTTGGGGGATACCTCCTGCAGAAGCGTATCCAGACACAATGGGTGCCTCTGCCAAAACCCTTCGTAGCTACAGAAATCCATCAAGGATATCATCACATCATCATATCACAAGTAGGCATCCGATCCACATCATCAAATCAATGTGCCAATACAATGATAGCATATAATTCATGTCAAAATTTCAAAGAGTGGCACAATATCATTTCATTACAAACCGTGGATCCATAATATTCAAATCAGACATTTGGGACACTCCAATAAATCACAAAAGAACATTTATAAAACATAGTTCAATTCATATGTTTTCACACTTGCCAGGAAACATGTCATTTGGAAAAGCTGTAAAACAAGAGTTTGGTTCAATCGAAAACATAGCATCATAGTTCCACTCACCGTACTAGCGACGATAGTCACTCCCAGACATCTCTGTAGTGAACGTCCTGCTTGGTCAACTTTCGGCAACTCCTAAGGGACAAAACCAAGTATCCACCATCATCAATATCAATTCTTTCAAGAAAATCCAAAATCCTAATATTGAATACCCAATCTTTCTCTCAGGTGACTCAAAACCCACAAATTTTTTTTTTCAATTTTCAACATAACTCCAAAGTCATGAAAGAGAAAAAGTAAACCCAAAACTAAAATTAAAAATATTACCTAAATTTTAGTTTCTGATTTCGCTTCAAGCCGAGTCACGATCAAACTCTAGATTTTCTCTCACTAAAAATCTCAACTTTCTCACTAGCTTTAACTTGCTAGCGATTAGGTCATGAGTTTTGAAACTTTTAGAGTATGGGTCTAGAGGTATTTTGATTGATCGTTGGAAGAAACAAGAAGAAAGAGAGAGAGAAGGTGTGAACCGAGAGAGAAAAGGGAGAAGAAGAAAAAATGGAGTTTGGCTTTCGTGAGTTCTAATATCTCACTACTGCTCTTCATTTATAACCCATTTTCGATATTTGCCTAATAGCCCTCACCCTTTCCAAATTTGTTCAAATGTCCCATGTGATCTCTTGAGTTGTTAGGAAAGTTAACCCAATAAATTTTTAAGTGCGTATAGTTCTGTTCGGATGGTAAAATGTGTTCGGTGGTCGGTAAAAAAAAAAAAATTCGAATGAGAAATGCAAGTTCACAGGAAGTAAGCAATGTTTTGAGCATTTTCAAAATATGAGAATAGAATATAAATTTTTTCATAATATGATTGAAGTTGTTGGATGGTTTAGTGGCAATATAATTTTTTGGAAGTATGGATGGTTGGAGGTTCAAGTCTCAACAAATGCATCTTCATCCATTTGTTCCATATTAGTGAGAAATGTCACAATTGCATGTACAGGAGCCGATAGGAGAAGTCTCACAATTTCTGAAACCGAACGGATATAGGAAAATGTGTGGTGGCATCTGAATTTTCATTGACTGAACAAGGCAAAGGGATGACCAATGACCGATCATGAAAAAGAAATTAGGAATGGTACCGAACGATAAATGAAAATACATTTTACCGGACAACCAAAATGTGGTAAAAAAAAAATCTCACATTACGGACGGATGGTGAAAATAAAATTCACAGGTCTCACATTACCGACAGTGCATATTACCGATCATGGATTTACATTATCGATCGGTGGTAAAATAACCAATAGAAATTTCATGGGTATCTCATAATAAAATAAAAATAAAAATTCAAGATTGGATGTTACCGACATTCAACCCATCTGTTTCACAATATACCGATGGTATAATTATTTTAATATTGTACGGTTAAGATCTACCAAGTACCGATTGTCGAACACCCAAATAACTGATAGCTCTGGTGATCAGAACTCTGAAGATCGATAACTTAAAAATCTTAAAATCCATTGACTAAGTATTTAAAGAATTTCTGACCATTCTAATTGAGAAGAATTCACATTCTTGTTTCTAATAATCATTATTCCACATTTCATAAATATAAAAATTTTGTAATAGTCCATTTGAACTAAATATCATAATTCGAATTTGTCCGGTGTTACAGTTTTTCTTTCTTCTTGTCTTCTTGCTAATTTTCTTTCTAGTTGAAAGCTAGTGAAAATCTTGATTCATGGTGTTATGAGATCCAATTGTGCTAATTCATTCAACAATTATAGGTATTTTCTTAACTTCTACTCTTTCATGTTCAAGAATTATTTTGGGTTTTGTTAAATAGAATGGTTACTATTTAATAATTTTAAAATAATTGTAGCTAATTAAAATAACAGATTCTTAATTGTTTGTTAGTTTTAATGAAATAGTACATGGTATAATTTCACAGCATCACAAATAGGGTTATCTATGTCATGAAGTTAAGCAATCTAATTTAAATAAACCCATAAAGTTAAACAATATAATCTAAATAAAACTATTTGAGTGTTTATTAATTAGAATTGAATCTCTCTACATCTTAAAACTATTGAAACACTAAATTCTAAGAGTTTCTCTAGTCTTATTTTTCAATTAGAGAAATAATTAATAAACTTCTCTTAATTATCGAAACTGATGGACCTCCCCAATTTCTCTAATAGCAATACACTCAAACGAGAATGGACCTGTACCACCCCGGTTTACTAAAGAGATCCAATTCCCTGAAGGGCCTAGGTCGCCCTGCCCAACCGAAGGGTCTTTTGTTCGACTCGATTTACAAAGGGTTTGATGGAACTGAACACTCTCAACCGATAGCTATCAAAGAGATTGAACACATTCGTATCCCTCAATCACTAACATCCAATTGATAACCAACTGAGTTCCCCACTTTGGCACTGAACATATCTTCCATATATGGAAGGAAACCTAACAGATCTAATTAATAAGGAAAAAAAAATTCTCGTATAATTTAGTTGTCTAAGTAGTCGCAATATCGAATCTTTCGTGATCATAGATTCGGAATCCCCGGATGAATTCTTAAGGAAACTAGGGTTTTACAAAGCCCACAGCGGCACAGATCTAAGAAGAGCATTATATAACATCAATGGGGGCATCAGTTCAGGTAAGTTCTCTAACTCTACACAAGGCATACAAAGTACAGAGGGAGATCGGTCCTCCCTCCTCTCTCAGCCTATTTATCTTTTCCTTTCGAAAACTACTCTTTCTACTTTGAGTGTCAGAGTCTCTCCTGTAGAAGCACCCTTCGACGGTCTTTTACAAGTTTCAAGCCTCAAAACCAGTTGTCTGATCGAGTCTAGAAAGAGCTGGATCTATGGAGACAAAACACACCTCCAACAGATTGGTGTTGTCTGTAGGAAACGGCTAGGTTAATCCCTAACCTTTCTCATCAACTTTCTGTCATCAAGTAAAGCAAGGTTATGGCAAAGAGAAAACGTCCGGTCATTGAGTTCGATGATGACGATCTAGATAGAGTTGACCCCAGTAGCAACGATCACATAGTGGTCACCATCAAAATAGAATCTCATGTGGTAAAAAGAGTTCTGATTGATCAAGAAGCGGATTATGACCTCGTTACTTGGGATGCCATTTATCGAATGGGCCTCAACTCTTCACACCTGTAACCTCCGACCAGATCCCTCAAGAGACTAATTGATGAGTATATCTATCCGGAGGGAATTCTCCCCCTCACTATAACTGTAGGAGCTCCCCCTAATTGTGCAACTACAAAAGTCATCTTTCACGTGGTAAAACTATACTCCCCATACAATGTCATTCTCGATCGATCGAGTCTAGATAAGCTTGAAGCACTACCCAGCACTCGACACATGAAGGTGAAGTTCAGAACGGCCAAGGGGGTTGTAACTATTCGCAGTGATCCAGATCCCTACATTCTTTTTTGCCGATTATGATAGGCAGGAGAATTTTCCGATCGACACCCTAGAGCTTAGGGGTGATATCAAACCGATGAGCAAACCAGAGCCGAGAGAAGTGGTGATCGAGCTTCCTCTGACAAACAATCCCAGCCAAACTGTCCAAATCGGGGTTGCTTTGCCCACGCCCCTCCGGGACGCTGTCATTAACTGCCTACAATGGCATTCCAAGGTCTTCGCTTGGTCCCCTAAGGACATGCTTGGTATCGATCCTTCCATCCTTTCCCACAAACTAATGGTAAATTCGGCCTATAAGCTAGTCAAATAGAAGAAAAGGGTGTTCGCCTTCGAACGTCAATGAGCCATTCAAGAAGAGGTTCAAAAGTTGTTAGCCATTGGTGAAAAAGCCTAATGGTAAATAGAGGATGTTTGTAGACTTTACAAATCTCAACAAAGCGTGCTTGAAAGACAGTTATCATTTCCCAAACATTGACAAACTAGTGGACAACTCCTCGGGCCACCAACTCCTAAGTTCCATAGATGCCTACTCGGGGTACAATCAAATACGAATGGCACCTAAAGACGAAGAAAAGACAACTTTTATCACTGAATTCGGCACATACTGCTATCGGGTCATGCCCTTTGGTCTCAAGAACACGGGGTAACCTTTTAATGATTGGTTAATAAATTCTTTAAAGACCAGCTCAGCCGAAATGTCAAGGCATACGTGGATGACATACTCATCAAAAGCACTAAATCTGAAGATCACGTTGCTGATCTAGAAGAAATCTTTCAAACACTTGAATGCTACAACATGCGGCTGAACCCCGCAAAGTGCACATTTGGCATCTCGTCGGGAAAATTTTTGAGTTTCATTATCACCAACTGAGGGATTGAAGCAAATCCTAAAAAGATACAAGTCATTCTAGACATGTTGCCTCCACGAACGCTAAAAGAGGTGCTACGTCTCATGGGTCGGATAGCGGTGCTAAGCTGCTTTATGTCAAAGGTCGAAGAAAAGTACAAACTCATCTTCGACGCCCTAAAGAGGTTTCAACGCTTCGCATGGACATCCGAGTGCCAAACGGCCTTCGAACGGCTCAAGGATTATCTCATGGTTTCTCCGCTGCTTTCCCGACCGATCCCCGGTGAGAAACTCCATCTCTACCTTTCTATTTCTAACTAGGCACTTTACTCTGTTCTGGTGAGACAGGATTCGATTCTCAGAGTCCAGTTTACTACATCAATCGAATACTTAAAGAAGCAAAGGTCAATTACCGACCGGTCGAAAAAATAACCTTTGCGCTAGTCATTTCAGCCTAATAACTCCGGTCGTACTTCCAAGCTCACATTATCATGGTGCTCACCAATCAACCACTAAGGCAAACTCTCCAAAAAAGAGACACGTCTGGCCGTCTAATTAAATGGATCGTTGAACTAGGTGAGTTCGACATCCAGTATCTGCCCCGTCCAATAATCAAGGGCCAAGTGTTGGCCGACATCATTCTCGAATGCACCTTCCCGGTTACACCCGAATTCACTAATGGCCCCATAGAATGGTCACTACCAGATTGGACCCTGCATGTTGATGGGTCCTTTAATTCCTCAAGCAGCGGCGCAGTACACATACTAGTGGGCCCAGATAACTTCAATAACCAAGTGGAGTATGAAGCTTTATTGACAAGACTTCAGATTGCGACTGAAATGGGAGTCCAAAGTGTTCAGGTATTCACCGATAGTTAATTGGTAGTCAAACAAATCGAAGGGGTATATGAGACAAAAGACCCGATCATGGCCAAGTACCTGACTAAACTGTGTGAAATGATGGCAAAGCTAGACAAGGTAGACATCCAACAAATCCCATGCTCAAAAAATACAAGAGCTGATTCGCTCTCCAAACTGGCCAGCTCAGATTCAGTCGCCTCTAGTCAAATAGTCTATATCGAAAGAGTTCCACATCCCAGTATTGATAAACCCGAAAGGGTCCTGTCGGCAGACTAACCCCCTAGTTGGAAAGACCCAATTGAAGCTTACTTAAGAGACAACCAATTGCCTCACTCACCACTAGAAGCAATCAAGCTGAAACGAAATGCCACTCACTATGCCATCATTGATGGGGTACTATATCGAAAATCTTTCACTCACCCTTATCTAAGATGCCTGATCATGAAAGGATATGCGACAGCCACCTAGGGGCCTAGAATCTGGTCCACTAGGCTTTGCGACAGGGATACTACTGGCCAACCATGAAGAACAATTTAAGTGACTACATAAAAAAATATGACAAATGTCAACGATTCTCTTTGGTCCCTAAGGCACCTTCTATTGAACTTAGCCCCCTCGCGGGACCATAGCCGTTCACTCAATAGGGAATGGACATCCTAGGGCCATTCTCACCAGTTACTAGATAGACAAAATTTCTTATAGTGGTCATCGACTATTTTACCAAATAGATAGAAGCTGAGCCCCTAGCTCAAAAAACCGCAACAAAGGCACGGTCGTTTGTCTGGACTCACATAGTCACCCAGCTTGGCATACCTCATATTCTCATCACCGACAATGGGAAGCAGTTTGACAACTCTGACTTCCGAGAGTTCTGCACTAAACTGGAAATCAACCATTGGTTCTCGTCGGTTGCCCATCCACAAACTAACGGACTCGCAGAAATCACCAACAGGACTATCCTTCAATGGCTAAAGACCATGCTAGACGAAAGTAAAGGATAATGGGTAAATAAACTCTACAGTATCCTCTGATCATACCAAACCACACCCCAAAGAGCAACTTGAGAAACTCCATTCAACTTGACATACGGAAACGAGGCCGTCATACTAGTGGAAATTGGAATCCATTCGCTCCGAGTGGCTCACTATAACTCTGAAAGGAATGAGTCGGCTTTGTGCGAGCACTTAGTTTTACTCCCTAAACTACGGGAATCCGGGTCTGTCCGAATGGCTACGTACCAACAGCAAATGGCGCAGTATTATAACCGATGAGTCAGAGTTTGAACATTCAAGCCAGGTGACCAAGTACTAAGGAAGGTGGAAGCCACCGGTTAACTCCAACCCGGGGGTAAACTAACTCCAAATTGGGAAGGACCCTATCAAATACGTTCTGTAGTTCGCCCGGGGCTTATCGTCTCAACAACCTAGATGGATTGACCATATCCAAAACTTGGAATGCAGAGAACTTACGAACCTACTATCGGTGAATCATGTCATCCGTAGAGGAATCTCCTTCTGAGTAAGCCCCTTATAGTTTTCCTTTCGATAGTACCATCATTCAAATTTCTAACGTTTTCATCTTAGCTTATCGAAGGGATCTATCTCTCCGAAGGGCCGTCCCGGGTAATCAAAGGGATTTATCTCCTTGAAGGGTCTTAGTCGCCCTGTCCAAACAAATGGATCTATCTCCCTGAAAGGCCTTAGTCGCTCTGTCCAATCAAAGGGATCTATCTTCCCGAAAGATCTTAGTCGTCCCGTCCAATCGAAGGGATCTATTTCCCCGAAGGACCTTAATCGCCCCGTCCAATCAAAGGAATCTATCTCCTCGAAGGGCCTTAGTCACCCCATCCAATCGAAGGGATTTATCTCCCCGACGGGCCTTAGTCACCCTGTCCAATCGAAGGGATCTATCTCCCCGAAGGTCCATAGTCATCCCGTCCAATTGAATGGATCTATCTTCCCGAAGGGTCTTAGTCACCCCGTCTAACCGAAATGATCTATCTCCTTGAACGGGCCTTAGCCGCCCTTTTCTATCGATGGGATTTATCTCCCCGAATGGGCCTTAGCCGCCCTTTTCTACCGATGGGATCTATCTTTCCAAATGGGCCTTAGCCGCTCTTTCCTACTGATGGAATCTATCTCCCCGAATGAGCCTTGGTTGCCCTTTCCTACCGATGAGATCTATCTTCACGAACGGATCTTAGCCGTCCTGCTCTATCGAAGAAGTTTTACCGTCCGAACGAATCCTAGTCATCCCAACCTGGAAGAAGCCTAACCTATCGAACGACAGAGTTTGAATAGCACTCGAGAATTACTCACACAGATGATTCCATCAAACACAATAATGATCAAGTAAGCAAAATACATTTATTTTATTACGACACATAGATAATGGATTACATAGGCAGTTACATCTTGTTAGCCCCTCAGTTGTACCGAAGAAACGACATTGTTGCCTCTGTCATTCAACAAAGTTGGAGAGTACAAAAACAGTAACAGAAAAACAATGAAAAACAAACATGAATGCCCCACATCGAAGACTACAGAAGCCGCAAGAAGAACTTACGACAATAAGGGGCCCCAAGGGGGGGCGCGGGAGGGGGGGGGACAAGCCAACGTAAAGGAACCCAGGGGATACATCAAAATATCATCATATTTTTTGCCATTACCCGGTCTTTGCATATGACCAACCTCCTGCATCACCTAACTCAAAAAGAGACTCTTTTCTTAAATTCAAGCCAGAAGCCCCCGATGAAAATGTTGGCGGAGCTCGTCGTGGCATTTGAACTACGAATGCCATGACGAGACCTCATACCAGCAATCTCCATTTTTGACGAGATCTCATACCAACAGAAGCGACTCAAACTACAAAGCTCACAAAGGATGGAACATCTTTCTGAAAAGTCCTCACAAGTAACAACCCTCAAGAAACAATAACCCTCAAACATGGAAATGTTTTCTGAAACAAAAGGAGGTCCCGCGACCCCTACTTATAGGCAAAAGGAGATCTTTATGAAATCTCATAAAAGTTGAAATGCCGCTCCGATAAGTGTGTGAATTAAAGAGGCACGTGCCACTTTGTTTTCCCCGATTGCATTAATTGAACCCAAGAGAAGATGAAATGTCCCATGCGTAGTAATTGAATAGAAGAAGAGATCTATATCCCGCTTACTCCGATTCCATGTTAGTCACAAGTGATTTGGTTGATCTCAGGAGACATGTGTCACCATTGCACTCGCGTCTTTTGATTTCTTGAGAAGCAAACTCTACTCATGATGCCTCTTCTACGAATCAACACCATGAGTCGGGGGCAAATGATGGACCTCCCCAATTTCTCTAGTAACAACACACTCAAACAAGAATGGGCCTGTGCCATCCCGGTTTATTGAAGATATCCGATTCCCCGAAGGGCCTAGGTCACCCTGCCCAACTAAAGGGTTTATTGTTCGACTCGATTTACAAAGCGTTTAATGGAACCAAACACCCTCAACTGATAGCCATCAAAAGATCAAACACATTTGTATCTCTCAATCGCTAACATTCAATCGATAACCAACTGAGTTTCCCACTTCGACACGGAATATATCTTCCATATACGGAAGGAAACCTAACAGGTCTAATCAATAAGGAAAAGAATTTTTCCGTATAATCAGTTACCTAAATAGTCGCAACATTAAATCTTTCGTGATCATAGATCCAGAATCCCTAGACAAATTCTTAAGGAAACTAGGGTTCACAAAGTCCGTAGCAACACGGATCTAAAAAGAGCATTATATAACATCAATGAGG
Organism: Dillenia turbinata; assembly: GCA_037126225.1. Taxonomy (NCBI): domain Eukaryota; kingdom Viridiplantae; phylum Streptophyta; class Magnoliopsida; order Dilleniales; family Dilleniaceae; genus Dillenia; species Dillenia turbinata. Next base: position 16,316,003 of record JBAMMX010000021.1, read on the forward strand.
GTATCAGTCCAGGTAAGTCCTCTAATTCTACACAAGGCACACAGAGTACAGAGAGAGATCGGTCCTCCCTCCTCTCTCAATCTGTTCATCTTTTTATTTCGAAAACTGTTTTTTTTTTACTTAAGTGTCGGAGTCTCTCCCGCCGAAACACCCTCCGACAATCTTTTGTAGGTATCAAGCCTCAAAACCAGCTGTCCGATCGAGTCCAGGAAGAGCCAAATTTTTGGAGACAAAACCCACCTCTAACAGAAACAGTAGACAGAGATTTGTTATTAGACAGTCATCGATGACTATAACAAATTTATTTATGTGTTGCTAAATCATCTTTTCATCGAGAATTAATTGATTGAATCAAGACGGAAACAAACCCTTCAACTAGATAATTTTGCATTGATATTTACTCATTTGATTTTGTCTTATTTAATTTTTCCTTTATTATTTTGATTTTATTTTATTTTTTCTTTAATTTTGTCACTCCCCAACCCGCGGGTCCGACCACGCGACAACCGCCGCATTATCCCGAGATACAGGCGAGCCCCACTCCTTATCCTGAAGTGCCGCAAGGCATTTCCATCATCCAAAATATTTTAAAGTAACTTTAAATCATCCATCGGTCAACCCAGCCATCTCAACAGTTCTCAAGAAATCATAATAAAATTTGCAAACATAAAACAAGTGAACATTTAACATTCCAAAATTTAACACTCAAAGTATAAATCTAGATTTTTAAAGAAACATGTATATAAGATATTATACAAAAAGAGTTTTAGAAAAACGTTATCTAATGGGTCCGACTACATGCCACAAAATCCTCATCAAGAGGGACCAATACCGACGATAGGTCTCGGACAGCTCTTTTCCTCGGCTGGCCCTAGCTACCGATCAGGTGATCTGTCTCTACACTTCCTCTGAAAAGGGATAAGAGGAGGGGTGAGTATAGAAATATCCAGTGAGTGGAGTGCAATGACATAGCTGTGTGAGTGAGTGAGTGGTGAGTGTGGAAGTATCAAACAAAACTCTCAAAACATATTTACTTTCTAACAAAATATCAAGTGATCAACCAAACATTTATATCAAGAGCCATGATTTTTCCACAACACAAAATACACTTTTCCAATATCATGGGTTTGCCTCAAAATCTCTTCACCGATGGCTTGGACCGGACTATCCGGCGGAACCACCAAAGGGTTTTTATTATCTTCGGAGGTGCAACCGAATAGTCTCAAAATGGACTTGGGGAACATCTCTCTACCGCCGCCTACCCCCTCAAGTCTACCAAGCTCTTCACGCCGCCCCCTCGAATCAGTCCATGGAAATTTAAACTCGACTGGTCATCTCATAACTAGGTGCTCACACCCCATACATGCACCATGGGGGCTCAGGCTCATGCCCCAAGCCAATACATAAACCATTTTTCAAACATCATATCACATGCCATAAAAATCAATAAGTTTCACAGTTCATAACTCAGCAAATGTTTCCGTAGGAAAAATTCAGCATGTTTCAAAATGAATCTCATGGTTCAAATAAAACACGTTTTTGGGGACATTCCACAATCACAAAACATTTCATAAAGTCAGTTTAGGAAAATCATTTTGGAAAATCATAAAAATCATTTCTCATTCACAAACATAACAAACCGTCCAGTCACCGTGACAAGGAGGATAGTCACTCCCAGATCTAGATATCCTCGGCAACGATCTTATCCTGACTAGGTTGTCTAGATCCTTGATTGTGTCTCCAAAGAGATCCATACGATTTGGGTCACCACAAAATCCTTGATTTACAGCACCAGATCCTTGAGCTTTTCTTCAAGATCAAGACAAAAAATCCAATTTTTAGAGAGTTGGATGAGTAGTTTAGAGACCTTACTCTAAAGATTTGGTGTAAATCGATTGAGGTTTGGAAAGAGAGAAAAATGATCTAGAGAGAAAAAGTGAGATCTGGGTTTTCGTAGGTTCTGGAAGTCCACTTCTCTATTTATTGCTAAACCATTTTCAATAATTATTTAGTGGTCCTCTTATATTCCTAATTTGCATAAACATCCTAGGTCATTGGGAACGTCACCAAATAGCTTTAAAATACTCAAACTTGTGTTTTGCTGATAAGATTTGTTCATTGTTCAATGCCGAATGGGAAAAGAAAGACACTAAAATTTTTACAGGAAATAAACCAAGAGAGATGAAAATTTTTGAGATATTTTAAAATATGGTATATAATATAAATTTAATGAAATATAAATGAAGGCTTAAGTGGCTTGGTGGTAATTTAACCTTTTGGAGACTTGGATGTTAAGGGTTCAATTCCCAACCAATGCATATGACGTCCAAAAATTCAAGTAATTTCAAATGTTCAACAACATAGGTCTACACGTTCGGTCAAGTGGCAATTCCAAGTGTTCAACATAGGTGTTCGGTCAAAGGCAAGGACTGAAGATGCAAGACATAAGTGATGTTTGGTTACCGATGACAAAGTGAACGAACTAAGAAAATTTAGCAACTGTACACTTTGATACCAAACAATTATATGAAAATAGGAACCGAACGGCTAAATGAGCACTGAACAGGGAAATATAAATTTTTAACAAATACCGACAAATATTTGAAATTTGGAGAAATTGTACCGAACAGTCGAGAGGTGTTAAAGAAAATCTCACTTACCGATGGATACCAATAGTGTATATTACCGATCATAAATTCACAATACCGATCCTGACAAGATAATAAAAAGAAAATGCTCAATGACCGATCAGTAAAATGGTAAGTTTGAATTTCGATGTTCAACGACCCGATGAGACAAGGTATTCGAACAGGAAAATGAAAATTGAGAATGAATATCGAACGAATAAATGGAAGTACATTGTACCGAACGGCCAATCTCATATTACCGATGGTATATATTATCGATCGGTAGCAAAATAATCGATAGGAATTTCATAGGTATCTCTTAATAAAAATAAAATGGGAATTCAAAATTGGGTATCACCGACAGTCAACCCATATGTTTCACAATATACCGATAGTGTAGTTATTTCAATATCGATCGGGTAAGATAAATGATAAAGTAAGGTACTGTTGGAAAAATATTTGGACACGAAAATGTACCAACAGGTGTATGAAATAAGGGATCACAAATTCTTTTTTCTACTGTTCACCAAGAACTTTCACAATTTTAGTACTAACGGGTTCTCACAATACCAACGGGAGTTTCAATACCGACCGGTTCTCACAATACCGACGGAAGTTTCAATACCAACCGATGGCTAGATAGCCAACAGGAATTTGGGAACCTAATTCCGACAAATCTAAACTTCATCTTCACAATACCGATGGGTGTCTTATAATTATCGATCGGCAGATGATTACCATCGACCACTGACTGGGAAACCAAAAACTTGAGGGACTGTTCACTGAACTTAGATCTTTAACGAACACTAAAATTCCTCTGAGTACCGAACGGTTAAAATCCACTAAATCCCAATTGATGAACACCCAAATAACTAACGGTTCTGGTGATCAGGACTCCAATGATCGATAATTTAAAAATTTTAAAATCCATCAACTAAGTATTTTAAAAAGTCCTGATCATTCTGAACGACAAAAATTTACATTTTTGTTCCCAATAAATTATTCTCTCATATTTTCACATATATAAAAATTTTCCAATTGTCCATTTAAAACAAAATCACAATCCGAACGTGTCCGGTGTTACAAATTTAGTTAGTTTAATTAGTTAATTCAAAACCTCTATCACTTTCTCATAAAAAAAAAAAAAAAAAAAAAAAAAACCCGAATCCACCCTTTCCTTGAGGATATGACCTTATTTACTCTATAATAATACTTAGTGAAGTAGATTAATTTATTTTTAGTAGTTTGGTGACACACCAACTTTTGGTGATGTTGCCCAGGAAGACGGTATCAGGTGATTTGTTTTTCCTTGTTTTTTTGGTATATGCCTCATTCTTCTCGAACAAGTGAACTAGTGTTTGATCTAGAAATTGAAAAAACAGCTCAGAGACTTACAAAGGAGTCCAAGCAACAAAACAAATCATATCTTCATTGCTTGAACTTAATCTAGACAAGGACTTGCTGGATTATTCTAGTGACAGCAAAGAATAGCATATCAAGGATGAGAACATAGACACACCAAGGACCATGAGGGGGCTAGCAACACCCAATATCAACCAACAACCTTTGTCCGTTCATTTTTCAGAAAAATTGAGAATCCATTTGAAATAAAATCATATCTTATTTACTTACTTCCTAGGTTTCATGGACTTGCCAGAGAAGATCCTATCAAATATCTTAAAGAGTTTCACATGGTGTGTTCTACAATGAGACCATAGATTGTAACTGAAGAGTAGTTGAAGTTAAGAAATTTTCTATTCTCTTTAGTAGATAAGGCCAAGAATTGATTATTTTATTTGTCTTCTGATTCAATTACTAATTGGAATGATTCGAAGAGATTGTTTTTGGAAAAATTTTCTCCAACTTCTCTTACAGCAAACACTAAAAAAGAAATTTATAGTATAAGAAAATTTAGTGGAGAGATTTTATATGAATGTTAGGAAAGATTCAAGTAGCTATGTGTAGGTTATCCATAGTACCAAATTCCCAAGCAAATGCTTATCCAATACTTTTACGAAGGCCTTTAACCAATAAAAAGAAATATACTCGATGAAGCAAGTGGTGCTGTAATGATGAGCAAAACACCCGAGTGGGCTCGAAATCTGATTTCCAATATGGCAGCAAATGCATAGCAGTTTAGAAGAAGGCAAGTTATCCTGAGAAAGATTAATAAGGAGAGTATTTCCTTATCAAAGTTTAGATGCCATGACATCTATTTTGGAAAATTTGGTTATAGGACAGGTACAACAAGTAAACACATGTAGAATTTGTTCAAATGTGGGTCACCCAACCGACATGTGCCCTATTCTTCAAGAGGATTCTAATGAACATTTGAATGCTATAAGTAGATTTTTTGGACAATCCTAAAGAAAATATGACCCTTGTTCCAACACCTACAACCAAGGTTGGAGAGACCACCAAATCTAAGTTATAGGACTAAACCACAAGGATTTTTGCAACAACCTTATGGACGACCACCAATCCAACCATAACTCACCCCACAAAACTAAGAACCAGCTTTTGATGATCTTTTAAAAAGTTTTATGTGGGAGATGCAAAAATTCCAACAAGCAACAAGAGCTAGTGTTCAAAATTTGGACACTCAAGTATCGCAGTTGGCAACAACAATGAGCAAACTTGAAGCTAATCATGAAATATTGCACTCTCAAGCTAAAGTTAATTCGAGAGAGAACACACTTGCTATGCTTCTTAGAAGTGGGAAAGAAGTGTAGATATTTTACCACAAAAAGAAGCGCAAAAAGAGGAAGAACCCGAAAAGGAAACGATACCTCTTGAAGCTACACTAAGAAAGGTAAGTGAGGTACTAAATAATTCAAATTCAAAACTAACTATTCCACCTTCTTTTCTTGATAGATTAACACGCTTCAAAAAGCAAAAGGACAAGAAGGAAATTTAGAAACTTTTCGAAAGGTAGAGATAAACATTCCTTTAATGGAAGTCATCTAACAAGTGCTAAGGTACACGAAATTTTTCAAGGAATTATGCACCAGAAAAATGAAGTTAAAGGGGGATGATGAAATTGTTGTTAGTGAAAATGTCTCAGCTATCATTCAAAGAAAACTACCTCCAAAATATAAGAATTTAGGTATATTTACCATACCAATCATCATAGATGACAAAAGAATAGAGAAGACAATATTTGACTTAGGTGCCTCCATAAACATCATGCCTTTAACCATATTTAGGTACTTGAATTTAGGACCTTTAAAGAAGACCAATGTGTTTATACAATTAACTGATATGTCCAATTCTTAGCCCAAGGATATCATTGAGGATGTATCAATCAAGGTCATTGAGTAAATTTTTCCTATTGATTTTTATATTATTGACATGGATGATGCACGCTCGTCACATCCCGCTCTCATATTATTGGGGAGACCTTTTATTAAAATAACAAAGACCAAGATTGATGTAGATTTAGAAACCTTGTAATTTGATTTTAATGGTAAAATTATCACATTCAATATTTTTGATGCCATGCGATATCCTAATGATTTAGAATTCGTCTTTTATATTGGCATAATTGATTCAGTAGAGTATGAAAATTTTGAACAAAATTTTATACTTGATAAGTTTGATCTTTTGTTACAAAAGGGATCGACAAGTAAAGACATGAAAGTGACAGAAAATAAAGAAGCAAAGGATGTCATCATGGCCTTATAGTCCACATCAAAGCTACCCCAAAGGTTAACAAATAAATTTCTGCCTTTACCCCCTCTGATGAAAGAATTCTTCCTTCTTTAATGTAGGCCCCAAAACTCGAGTTAAAACCCTTACCTAAATATCTCAAGTATGCGTATTTGGGTGACGATGAAACTTTGTTAGTGATCATAGCTAAAGACCTAACTGAGAGCCAAGAAGAGAGCTTGATACGAGTGCTAAGAGAGCACAAAATAGCCAATAGATAGACCTTGGCAGATATCAAAGGTATAAATTTGTCATGTGCATGCATCAAATTTTACTCGAACTTGATTCCAAACCAATAAGGGAGCTTCAATGTAAGCTAAACCCTATAATAAAAGAGGTTATTTTAAAAGAAATTTTAAAACTATTAGAGTTCCGGATCATTTATCCTATTTCTAATAGTCAATAGGTGAGTCCAGTCCATGTAGTTCCTAAAAAGAGTGGTTTTCAATTGGTAAGGAATGAGAATAATGAACTATTTCCAATGAGATTACAAATAGGGTGGGAAATGTGTATTGATTTTAAAAAACTAAATACTGTCACTAGGAGGATCATTTTTCTTTACTTTTCATTGATCAAATGATAGAAAGAATGGTGGATAAGTTATTTTTTTGTTTCTTAGATAGTTATTCTAGGTATTGTATAGCCCAAGAGAATCAAGAAAAGACGACATTTAATTGTCCATTTGGGATATTTGTATATCGTAGGATGCCCTTTGCTCTTTGTAATGCTCCAAGCACATTTCAAAAATGCATGATGAGTTTTTTTTTTTTTTGGATTTAATTAAAAATTGCATTGAAATTTTTATGGATGATTTTGCCATGCACAAAGATTCATTTAATCAACGTTTAGACAATTTGTATAAAGTTCTTAAAAGATGTGTTGACACTAACCTAGTCCTTAATTCTGAAAAATATCATTTTATATTCAAGAAAGGGATAGTGTTAGTTCAGATAGTATCATCAAGGGGCATTGAGGTTGATAAGGCCAAGGTCGATTTAATTGTCTATTTACCATATTCTACTAATGTATAAGAAATCCGTAGTTTTCTTGCTCATGCAAGTTTCTATCAACAATTCATCAAATATTTTTCAAAAATAGCTTAAGCACTTTTAGAATTGTTGCAAAACAATGTTTTATTCAATTTTAGAGATGAATGTAAAGTAGCCTTTGATAAATTGAAATCCTAGCTAATTTTGACACCCATGTTATAGCCACCTAACTAGGACCTCCCATTTGAGTTGATATCCGATGCCAGCCACTATGTCGTGGGAGCTGTTCTCGGCTAAAGAGAGGGAAAACAATCTCATGCTATCTACTATATCTCAAAGATGCTTAATTCCTGTCCAATGCAATTACACCACAATGGAGAATGAGCTCCTTGTCATAGTTTTTGCTTTCAAAAAGTTCAAATCTTATTTATTGGGTTCTAAAGTTATTTTTTATTCTAACCATACAGTCTTGAAATACCTCTTATCAAATAAGGAATCAAAACAGTGACTTATTTGTTGGATTCTGCTATTGGGAATAAGGGACAAAAAAGTTTTAAAAAATTTGGTAGTGGATCACCTTAGCCAGCTGGTACGACAGGAGGAATATGTACTCCTATTTGAGATATTTCTGGATAAGCAACTGTTTGTGCTCTAATGTAATAGAGATAATAAACCTTGGTTTGCTAATATAGTCAACTTTTTTGTCTCAAGTAACTTATCACATGAACTGACCACTGCATAAAAGAATAAAATTAGGAGTGACTCTAAATATTATATTTGGGGTGAAGCTTATTTATGAAAATTTGAGTCAAACTAAGTTATCTGTAGGTGTTTTTCGAATGATGAAATTCAGTCCATACTCATTTATTATCAAACTTGTGCATGTGATGGGCATTTCAGCCCCCAAGAGAATGAGTAAAAAAATCTCAGACAATGGTTTTTATTAGGAAACAATCTTGAGGGATGCAAACCTGATGCAAACCATTTTTGTAAAAGTTGCGAAAAATTTCAAAAGGTTGGTAACCTATCCTTTAGAGATGAAATGCCACAAGCCCCCATTTTATTTTGTGAAATATTTGATGTTTGGGTTATGGACTTTATGAGTCCTTTTGCTAAGTTGATGTATACTATTAGTTGAGTTGGAAATTTATGAGAGATAACTTGCATTACTGATTTTTGTGTTTGTAATGACTATTCATCTTGTTAATGGTTTTTTTTTTAGGATAAACATACAAGAATTGCCAATGAGCTTTAGATTAAGTGGCACCTTCCCCCATCTCCAATCTTGAGATCTCAAACTCAAATATTATTATGTACCCAAAAAAAAAGTACACAATTTGACACAAACTCTACTTAAAAGTGAGCTTTTTAGCCTAAAACAAACAAATTCATTCTTTATGCTCTAAATTGTTTATTTGATGAGTGAAATATCATACTTGGATTAGTCATTGTAGAGCTTACTCTATTATACATGTCGAGACCACATTTTTAGAATTTTATGCATTAAAATGATAAAAACATTTAGGTTTAACCTTCTTTGGCTTTTGTTTAAACCCCCACCTTGATTTTATAAACCCTTTAGCAAACCAAGTTAAGCCTATGACCTTTTCTTCATTATAACCACCTTAATATAATACCTAACATTTTATTTTGGCTTTCTTTTCAAACCCTTATATCAAAAGTATATATAATTAATTGTATGATTTGGTTATTTGTTTGTCCCAAGAGAAAGATAATGATTGAAATTTTAGTTCTAATGTTTTCACAGATACGAAAAGCAAGTTTGTGTTGGGCAAGAAAGAAAGAAGTTTGATTATTCTCTTGATTACTCCATTATGGATGATTGTTTGGAAAAGAAGAAAAGGGACATTGAGAGTGTAAAAAAAAAAAAAAAAAAAAAAAAAAAAAAGGAAAAAGTGTTAAATCTTGTTCCTTTTCATATATGGAGATGAAAGAAAAAAAGAAAGTGAATGAAGAAAGGAGTTTGAAAAAAAAAAAGGCACAATGAAAGAAGATAAATTTTGTTTTTTGTACTATTTGAGGCTAAAGTGCTCGATGTTGGAAAGAATTATATGGTTAATTATATATTTCCTTTAATATGTTTTCAATCTTAAATATCCCTTTTCTCCTGCCCTTAATGCTAATCTCGTTACAATCAAATAAAATATCTTTTGATTGGTACATGAAATTTAAACTTTTGAATGCTGAAAATTTGATATATTTGAAAACTTATGGTAATACCAATTCATTATGTTGATTTGATTGATGTATATTCTATACTCAATTTTGAATGTCTTTAATTGAATCCTTGGAGAGAATTGTCAAATATTGTAATTTTGATTTCAAAGAACTGCTAGGAGATGTAATGATTATTTTAGTATAAAATGCTCTGAAATATTTATTATTTTTTATTATATTTTCATTTACATTTTTATGACATATATGTTGGTTTGGGAGTTAAAAAAAGAAAAAAGAAAAAAGAAAAAAGAAGTGGGTTAACTTTGACAGTAGTTTTTGGTTTTTGTTTTTGTAGAGAATGCTTGGGAACAAGTATTGTTTAGGTGTAGGGGAATTTAATAGGGTATAAATTAGAATAATAATTCTAGTTAATTTTGTTTTATTTTTGGATAGATATTACATTAATTGCCATATTTTATGATGATTGGTATTTTAGAAATGATGGATAAGAGTTATGAAGGAGTTAACTGAAAAAAAAAAAAAGAGTTAATTTAAGACACTTATGCATACGAAGAGAAAACTATGGGCAGCAATGCTCTTACATTAGCGCATGGGCATATGAATTTCATGATTTATTGCAAGATTTTTCTAAAGACTGAGTCAATATCATTCCTTTCTATTTGCACATGATTTTAAGGAAAATTTGAGTTTGATTAGGAAGTATTAAAAATTCCTACCATGTTAACTTATTCCTAATATCTAGGGATAGTTTTTTTTTTTTTTTAAAGAAATTTAACTTTCATAATCTTTTATCTTTTTGGAATTTTTTTTTTCCAAACCAATTAGAATATTTTATTTTAGTAAGATTTTACTTTTTAATAGTTATCAAAATTTAAGAAAATTTCTCTTAAAATAGGAGATCCACTCTCATAAAAGAGGTATTGAACTCCTCTAAGAGAGGAGGTACATTTTGTATTAACTTTCTCTGTAGAATTTATTTATTTTTCTTGTGTTCTTCTCTCTTCATGTCTTTTTGCTAATTTTCTTTCTAGTCGAACGCTAGTGGAAACTTTGATTCATGATGTTGTGAGATCTGATTATGCTCATTCATTCAAAAATCATAAATACTTACTTAACTTATGCTCTTTCATGTTAAAAAATTATTTTGGGTTTTGTTAAATAGAATGACCATTGTTTCATAATCATGAAATAATTATAACTAATTAAAACAGTAGATCCATAATTGTTTGTTAATTTTAATGAAGTGGCACATGACATAATTTCACAGCATCACAAGCATGGTAATTTATGTCATGAAGTTAAGCAATCTATTTTAAATAAACCCATTTGAGTATTTGTTAATTAGAATTAAGTCTCTCTAGATTTTAAAATTGTTGAAACATTAAATCTTAAGAGTTTCTTTAGGGTTGTCTTTCAATTAAGAAAATAATTAATGAGTTTCTTTTAATTATTGTAACAGTAAAGAAAGATTGGTCGTTAGGCGGTTATCGATGATTGTAAACAATTTATTTATGTGTTGTTGAATCATCCTTACATCGAGGATCAATTGATTGAATTAAAGTATAAACAAACCCTTCAACTATATAATTTTGCATTGATATTTACTGTTTTGATTTTGTCTCATTTAATTTTGCCTTTATTATTTTGATTTTAATCTTTTGTTTGTTTTAATTTAGTTAGTTTAATTAGTTAATTCAAAACTCTCTATCACTCTCTCATAAAAGAAACGAATCCACCCCTTCCACGAGGATATGACCTTAATCACTTTATACTAATATTTAGTGAAATAGGTTAATTTATTTTTAATAGTATGACGATACACCAAACATATAGAAGAACTGAGAACTATCTCTGGCTGGTGAATAGGGAGTCAATTCCAATTCTATCTTTAATTTCTATTTTCAATTTATTCTTGAATTTGCAATTGCTCTTTTAAATTTGTTATTTATTTTAATCTCTGGATATTTAATCTAACGTTAGGTCAATATGTAAATAATTATGTATGTGGATTATCATTTAAAAAATAGTCCTAATAAAAGGGATCTACTATGGTATATTTGGTATAGGGTTTTAATGTATCATATAAGATGTGATTTTGGTAAATATGTGTAGAAACCTAAAGGAATAACTTCCTTTTATGTGATGGGTTGAAAAGGAAGTAATAGTAAAATAAATGGAGAATGTTAAAGACCTTTGACATTCCTAACTTATTATATAGAGGTTGTGGTCCCTGAATCTAGAGAATTTTTAAATTTTTAACATCGCATCAATTAGATAAATTTTCTTGGGAAGAACATTATGGATCTAGATGGCTGCTCCAAACCTGGAATTCGAAGGTCACTTGAATCAAAGCACTCTTTGGAAATCAATAAGGAGATTTGAAAGTAATGATTCAGGTATATTTTTCCTGAAGTTAATTTCTTTGACTATTTACTTTTGTTAATAATTTGGCATAAAGATCCAAGGGTTATTAGTTTGTATTGGTGATGAATTTCATCAAATCAAGTCTAACGAGTAGTATCAAAGCCACGCATTCTTAAATCATTAAGAATTTTTTAGTAAAAATTGGGATGTTCGGTATCAAAGCCCCTATCAATGATTTTAATTTCCAATATTCCTCAATTTTACCAATTTTCTCTCAAATTTACATAACCCTAATTTAATTCATGTCAATTTCAATTCAAACACCAAGGAAAGCTATACAAATTAATCAAACAAAGCTCTACTACTATCGAAGACATTCTATCATGCTACGTAGCATAATTTATATCAAATTCTAAATTTAACCTAAATAATTTCTTACAAAATTGCAAAAAGAATGCATTTCCTTCGAATCTAACATATTTTCAGAATATATCTACATGTATTCTCAACCTAAATTCAGCTTAAATCCGATCAGTTATTGAATACATTTAGAAATTCCCTCACCTAGGGTTTTCGCAGTTCGTAGCCCTAACGTCCGTGCGCCATTCAATCTGTAACCTGTGACACTTCCAAATTTAAGCATATTTTAGCAGTTAAACCTAATTACTAAGAAAATTCAAAACCCTAGAGTTAGGGTTAGGAACCAGTCCTTACCTATACAGAGAGGGGTTCGTAGTAGGCCTAGGGTTCTCGGGGGCTTGATGGTTTGATCATTGGCAGAAGGGGGTGCTCATAGTGAGCTCTGTGTGTTGTGCGCGAGAGAGAGGAAGAGAGGCTCCATTCGCGCACGAAAGGGAAGAGGAGAAGAGAGCTTCATTCGTGTTCGGAAGAGAGAGAGTAAGCAGAGATAGAAACAAAGAGAGAGAGACGGTGGAGGACTGTCACTTGCGGCGGTCGGAGATAGAGAGAGGCGGAGCGAGATCAAGAGGGAAAGAGAGTCGCAGGAGAGAGGGCGAGAGACAGAGAGTGTTCGAAAGAGGGAGCGAGAGAGTGCGAGAGTGAGAGAGATTAGGGCTGAAAGCCCTAATCAAATTTGGGGGGGAGACGCGGCGTTTTGGAGTAAAACGCTGCGTCTCTCCTCTTTCTCCCCTTTCCCCCCTTTTATATATATATATATATACATATATTAATAAATAAATAAATAAACATTAATATATATTTTTACCCACTTTTCATTAAATTTTAATTTTCATAAAAATGGGGTCCACTACGAATCGTGAACACAGTATTTTATGTATGCCCAATAATTCTAATTTAATACCCTAAAATCGAAAATCAATAAAATTTAAGATTTTCTTTTATAATTACTGAGATATTTTATAGAACATTTCAAATACCGAATTTTTGGTATTACAAAACGTCACAATTAGACCCTACAAATGTAAGAACTCTTGCATACTTAACACTACACCCGAATTCTCATGGTGCAGCGGTCTTTGCCGAGATGTTGCAGTCTGATCCTGTAACACGTTCCTATCCGGAAATAACCTAACATTAACACAGTACTGCAAATAATCCATATATAATTTTTTGCCTTAATTTTACTTTGGCTGACAACTTAACCCAAAATACTCAATTATGCCTATTCAATTATTCAGTTTTTGATAGAAAAATTACTATACGAAACCACATTAGATCTTTAATCTCAACACACTAAAAAAAAAAAAAAGGAAAAGAAAAATTGCTTACACTATCTAAGCGAGTTTGCGACGATATATATATATATATATATATATATATATATATATATATATATATATATATGAATATGAATATGTATATGTATATATAATAATTTATTTTTTTTGGTGGAAGAAATTTTCCAAGGAGGTTTCTATTTAAAATTAGTAAAAAGCCAAAAGACCTGTCTTGTTCTTCAAGATGAGGACCGAATATTTGAATGTTTGGGTGGCCAAAGTGGGTACTCAAAAACCGACAGAGTACAGGCTAAAATCAGCCACTACCCTTATGAAAATATTTTGCTTTTGAATCCTGGATCCGCCACTGGGGCGGGGTGTGGTTTGGGCATAAGTATTCAATTGACTACACTGTTGTCTTGTTTGTATGTGCCTGGCTATGAGAATGTGTACTCAATTCTAATATATATATTAGACATGCCCCAGAAATGGGGCGTAATGTACCTGGAAAGGGAAGGTGACAATGACTGAGAAATATTGCCTTTTGCTTAAATTTTGGGGATGCTGAAAAGTGAAGAAAGAAAGTTGTTTTTCTTTTTCTATTTTTCCTTTTAATTCAAGGATAATGTGTGGCTGAGCAAAGGGCAGTGTGACCATTTTGCAGAACAAGAAAAGGAATGAGTACCTATAGCTCAATTAAGCATGCACTATTACTTGAACAATACAAAGTTTGAAAATATGTCATAAACAATTGAATTTCTATATATAAATTAAATTTCTTTTTAAAGACAACTATCAAGAATTTTACCTAACTTTCCTAAATGGGCAATGAGTTTCAACTTTTGCTTTTATTATTAAACCTCTCAATCAATGAAAGTCTAACTAGGTAATCGAGATCTTTACTCCTGTGTTTGAAACATGCACGTACACCCAATTTGTAATAGATTATAAAACCAAAGATAGAAGATCATTCGCAATTCAGCTTCAACATTCCACACCACACCTAGTTCACTCGTCAAAACCAAGGGCTTTTAATGGACCTTAGGGCATGCATTAAGGGTCCTTACTTGGGGTAAAAGATTAACAAAACCTTTTATTTTGCTGCAACTTTTAAGGACCCAGATTTTCAATTAAGGCATATATTTATAACTATTCCCTTTCACCTTGCTTTTGGGTACTACCCTTATTCTATAGTATACCTTCCTCTTAATCAATCATATTAGTATTGAAGCTTCTTCATGTTCCATTTTGGAAGCCATTTTCTAAGTTTGGTAGGCTTGGATATTGTCTCAAGAAGGCAAAAAGGCAAAAAGAAAAGGGACAGGGTAATTTGCAAGACATGTCTCCAAACTCTTGCACCTTAAAGGGCACTGCACAATATATATATTCCATTTCCTTTTGCTCTTCTAAATTATCATTCTCTTCCCATCTTTTCCTTCCAATCCAAACCAATCCAATCATCACAAAATGAATTCCAAAAGCCTCTGCTTGACCCTTTTGATTGCCCTTTTGGCCTTTACTACTGCACGCCGCCTAATTTCAAGCTCTCAACAATTTGTGAAAGACCTCTTTGGTTCTACTTTCAGTACATTCTCAACCCCCATGCTTGCAAGACTAATCCGACACAACATTAATAGGCATCACCGCAAGCACCTTGAAGAAGATGACACTGGATCAAAATGTGATGATTTCCCTCCTGATTTCCCTCCTCCAGACACTAACACCACCTCAATTTTCTGCGTTGATCAAAACGGATGTTGCAATTTTACAAAGGTGCAATCAGCCGTTGATGCTGTTGGAAATTTTAGCGTCAAGAGAAACATAATTTGGATCAACAGTGGCATATACTAGTGAGTTTGCTTCACTCGTTCCATAATTTTTACTTCCATTGTTCTCCAATTAACAATTTCTTTCTTTTCTTTTCTTTTTTTAATTTTCCAGTGAGAAGGTGATTATTCCAAAAACTAAACCAAACATTACATTTCAAGGACAAGGTTACACAACAACCGCAATAGTGTGGAATGACACGGCTAACTCCACAAATGGTACATTTTATAGTGGCTCTGTTCAAGTTTTCGGGACCAATTTTATTGCTATGAACATAAGTTTCATGGTAAGATTTTTATATATCTAAATTTCTTTTATCTAACGATTAAATTTTTTACAACTTTTATGAAAGTTATGGCCGTTAGTTTAATTTATTATTTTATACCATGAGAAAAGATAACCCATGAATACCCATAAAATTTATTAATTTATTGTCATGATTCAACAGTTGTCATCCCTATTAGTATTAATACCATAGAAAGTGTAAAAATCTAATCTGTCATTATCATGGTATCGCTTACTAGCATCTGTGTTTGCAAACCATGGATATGGTAGAATGTAGCACCAATCCCAAAACCGGGGGATTTCGGAGCTCAAGCGGTGGCCATAAGGGTAGGAGGGGATCAAGCTGCATTTTGGGGTTGTGGATTTTTTGGAGCCCAAGACACTCTTCATGACGATAAGGGTCGCCATTACTTCAAGGAATGCTATATCCAAGGCTCCATTGATTTCATCTTTGGCGACGGAAGGTCACTATATGAGGTAAATTTATCTTTCCTAAAAGTAATCCTTAATTTGGGAATTTGAGTTTGATGATACGTGACACAATAATTAGACAACGTAATAATAGTTTGTGCGTCAATAGAAATTTCCAAGTGAACGTGCGCTTTAGTCTATGCAACTGGATGACAAAAGATGGATTCAGAGGATAGATGATCATTTAACCCCACACGTATTAAGTTGTGTCTCTTCTTTTACTTCAAACCCTTTTCAGCCTTGGGAAAACAAAATTAAGTATGGGTCCCTCATACCACTCCAAGAAATTTTATTGATTAGATTAGTTAACACTCACTAAAATTAGTCAATTTAGCAATGTACCAGATGTCAAATAAGAATTTATACAACGTGGGTTTTGAGAGTGACACTTACATTGTTAATACAAAGCTGTCTACCCAAGAGACTAACCTCTAAAGTGGGTGGTAAATGGGTCAGCCTTCCTAAGATGAATCATGAATTAAATGAATGACATGAATCGCACTAGTGAAGGCGTTGGGAATTCACATTCGGGGAGATCTAGGGGAGTCAGGTGGATCTACTATACTCTCCCTTCAACTCATACGTTAAGATTACAGAGAACCAATTTGACCCATGGAGCTAACCACTCAACCATGGGAGACAACAGAGGGTTGAAGTCTACTCGACCATAACATAGGCGAAAACCATTAGAGTTCACATCACGCCATGTTTTGAACTAATTTTGTCTATCCAGCTAAACTTGGTTCTCATACCACTTATTAAGAAGCACAATAGTGGATAAAGCGGGGAGCTATAGCATGAGTATATTTATCTGGAGTTTATTGCAAGTTTAAGACTTTTGGATAAAGAATCCCTAACTTTGTATATAAATACACTTGCACAATAAACTCATCGGGGTTATATAAATTTTGTGACAAGTGGTATCAGAGCTCGTTGCCCGGTAAAGCAAGACAAGGAGCTGCTCAAGAGATGACATGGAGCTGTCAACTCCCATCGTTTTTGGTTGAACTTTCTGTCGTGGGGAGATTCCTATAATTCATGGCATCACACAATTAAGTGGTTGCTCTATTGGTCAATGTAGCTATTTGTGATCTCAACGTATAAGTTGAAGGGGGAGTATTGTAGATTCAATGCACTCACACATGAAAGAGAGTTTTTTAGAATTTCATGTGTAGAATGAAAGAAAATGATGTGTTCATTTATATTTATATATGGTTGGCACAACTTCTAATAGCCTAAATTTATAGATGAAGAACTAGTCCTGCTTTATTTATAACATGCACGTATACTCTTACGGTGAACTCCCTTGACTTATGCAAAGATACGGTTTCCAGCAACATTCTTATGTATCTTTGACAAATTAGTGAGCTGCCAAATGTTCTTCTCGCTAATTTAATTTATATTATAATGCTAACCATTGGTATTGTTTTCTTGTAATAGAATTGTCAATTGACATCAATAGCCAACTCTGTGGCTGCTGGATCAAGGTTCATAGACGGAACCATAACAGCGCATGGTAGAACTAGCAAGGACGAGAACACAGGCTTTGCTTTTGTCAATTGCAGTGTGGGAGGCAATGGAAGAATATGGCTGGGTAGAGCATGGAGGCCATTTTCACGTGTGGTTTTTGCCTACACTAGCATGACGGATATTATTGCTCCTGAGGGTTGGAATGATTTCAATGACCCCAGTAGAGATCAGTATGTGTTTAGGATTTTGATCTACTTGGTTGAAGTGGTTAGTACTTTTGATTGCTAAGTGTTTGTGTTTGCGTTTGGTTTGGAACTGCAGAACAATATATTATGGAGAGTATATGTGCACGGGAGCAGGAGCAAACAACACCTTGAGGGTGCCTTACGCCTTGAAGCTTAATGACACTGAAGCTTCACCTTTCCTTAATGTGTCTTTCATTGATGGGGATCAATGGTTGCTACCATACTCTTTACTCCCTATCTCTCTCTAATTGATGTCAGAATTTCTTCCGGAAATTATCAATATCAACTGTGAATTTACTTCTTTTAATCCACAACGACATAATTCCCCCTGCCTGTGGAACATTTGGATGTCTACCAAACAAACACTATCACATTAGCATACTGTGATTTGTTTCATATTCACACCTTAAAACGGTAGCTAGTCACCACACAAAGCAATCAATATTGCTAAAAGCAATTTCGATTTGATTCTGGACTTTGGTTAATGTGAAGGTGACTTCGCTTTTTTTTTTTGGGACAAAGTTTTGCGATAGAGCTAGCTTACCGTTTACTTCTTAAACAATGAAATTTTATTAATGTGAGCTAAAGGCGAAGAGTTTAGGGCTAGGGATTGCAATGGCCGAGACACATAGGGTAAAAGTGCTTTTGCCTTTCACTCAGGCCACGACCTACCACTATCAAACTCACGTAATCTTGCGAAGCCAATTTGCGATACCATTTGCCATGAAATTATAGGAATTAGCAATGTTAGAAGCCAAGTGTTGCATATTGCATTGGATGAAGCTGGTATAGACCTACGTTGTCGCTAAAGCCACTTCAAAAGTTTGCGGGTCATAATGGGAGAAGTTAGCGAGGACCATGTCGTTGCCAAGTATGCGGCAACATCTGTGAATCACAAATCTGTTGCCACAGTTATAATGGGAGGACCACGAGGTCGCAAAGCTTACATAAGATGTCTCAAATTTTTGCGACGCTCCAAAAATGTTTTGCAAACGATTTGCATGCTAACCATGGGATTGAAAAAAGAGTTAGCATTGGCACACAAGTCGTCGTCAATGAGATGGATGCTACTTTGAGTAGAGCTATCAATTGGGACTCCCATCCCGATTCTTCCCCAGGGGACACAATGGATGGTCCATACCATCGCTTATAGTAGAAGGGAATAAAAAACCAGGAATCACGCGTCCCTACAATGGACAAACAAGGAACATGAAAGGGTTGCCCCGTCCCATAAAAATTAAAAGAAAAAAGCACTTTTGGTTTTAAGTGAGACTACGTCATTGCAATTTGCAATATAATGGCGATGAGATCCGTCTGCAATGCAAGGGCCTAAATTCTCAACTCCACTACAAGCACAAAAATCAAGTTCACAGAAATCAAGAAGGAGAAGAAAAAGAGAAGGGGAGACATACAATAGGGAGATCGAATTGGAAGGACAGAGACCCTAAGTTACATAAGGAAAAATCAAAGTTAAAACTTACTGTCTTCAAGGATGAGCAACCATAAGTTACATAAGGCAAAACCTAAGGCAAACTGTAAGTTATAGAGGAGACAGACAGAGAGAGAAAGAGAGATAGTATACATGGAGATCGAGAAAAAGAGAAAAATTTACTATTTTCGAGGAGGGGAAAGACGTGAAACCCGAGCCGTCACCGAGGCTATCGATCGTCTTCGATCATCACCATCACTGAGATTTGCCTTCGAAGAGGCAAAGAGAGAGACTATCTCTATTGTGAAAAGAGATCGTCACCGTCTCTCAATCGTTTTTGAGGATGATGAGATATCACAGTCCAGTGGTGAATCCAAGACTCCCTGAAATATTTTCATAAATTATATATATTTTAAGTTAAAAATGAGATAATATTTTAGATTGAATAGTGATAATATTTATTTGATACGTAAAAAGTTAATAAAATTATTTTAATTTAATGAATGTAATTGTTCACTGTGCTATATATGTGGCTCCGCTACTGTCACCATCCCGTTCGATCGGCTTTGAGGAGTAAAGAAAGGAGAATGGGAGAGAGGAAAAAGAGAGGGTCACAGAAGTGTGCAATGAGTTCCCATCCCACGTGAACCCTGACCCTATTGATGGCGGAACGGACCCGTCCAATCCCACCCCGGCCATGAGAAAATTTGGCCCAACGTGTCATGCCCGTTCTATTAGAATGGACTAAAAGTTTAGAGTCGTCCTGTTCCTTATCCTATGATGGGGCCGGAGAGGCCAGCCTTACAGACTGAGTATTATTAACAACCCTAATTATGTGTGACTCTTTATATTTACTCCTAGATAGCAATGAGATTCATATCTTTAACATTTTGACGATATTGAAAACATCATTTTATGTGCCTGTAATATAATTAAGTATCCATAATTCTCACAAGTCATAAGTGAAACCTACAATTGTATGTGAGACGTTTTACCTAGTAATAAATATTTACGGCATTCAAATATAAAACTTGATCATGTATGCTATGCACTTAAATCCCTCTAGTTTAGTAGCCCGATTCATATAAAAATAATAATAAAAAAAAAAATTCAAGACCTTAATTAAATAAATGATATATGATCTCCTTTAGTATTGGTTCTCAATTGTGAGGACCTGTACTAGAAAATATTTTACAATCATATCTTGCTATCCAAGATAAGGACTTAACTTATCGAAATCTATCGAGAGAGTTTTAGGATTTTATCATTTTTTGTGTGAGAAAACAATCCCGTTTTAAGAATGCATCTCTTTCATGAAACAGATTTAAAGCCACACGTTATATGTTTGCTCATGCATGGCTAGCATAAATTTTGAATGCAATTTCCTAATCATATGAATATAAGATAATGCATTCACTATTAAAAAAAAGGATTTTTTAGCGATGGAAAAATTTCGTCACTAATCCGTCGGTAATTTGAAAAGTGCGAAAATGTATTAGCGACAAATTAGCGACGAAATTTTTTTCATCACTAAAAAATCTGTTGTTAATCCATCGATAATTTTATTTTAACATTTTTCAAATTATACCAAATTATTGACAGATTAGCGATAGAATTTTTTTCGTCGCTAATCCGTCACTAAAAATCATGCGTCATAACCGCATGTGCCGGCACACCTACGCCCATACTCGCCCACGCCCGCCCACACACGCGCACAGGCCGCTGCCCATGCCCCACCCACGATTGCCCGCGTACGCGCACGGGCCGCTGCCCAGGCCGCACCCTTGCTTTATTTTTGTTGTAAAAATGCTTTCACCTAAATTCGAATCTGAATTCTCAAACATATTTTGAGTTATTTTAACCACTATATCACAATGACTTATGTGTTATTTCTTTTTTTTTTACTTATTTACTTTTTATTTTACTCTCACCATTTAAAACACAATAGCCTAATTTAATAAAAATACAAAATTATATTTAATAAAAACACAAAATTAAATTTAATAAAAATACAAAATTATATTTAATAAAAGTACAAAATTATATTTAATAAAAATATGAAATTATATTAAATAAAAAACAATACCTTAATTTAATAAAAATACAAAATACAAAATTAAATTTAATAAAAACACAAAATTATATTTAATAAAAAGATATAAGATTATATTTAATAAAACACAAAATTATATTCAATAAAAATATAAAATTATATTTAATAAAAATACACAATTATATTTAATAAAAACACAAAATTATATTTAATAAAAATACAATTTTTTTTCAAGTTTTAGTGACGGATTACTAACGGAATATTTTTCAACGGATTTTTCCGTCATTAATTCCGTCGCTAATTTGTCCAAAAATTTTTATTCAAATTTTAGTGACAGATTACTGACGGAATTAATTCTGTCGCTAATTTCAGAGACGGATTTTTCCGTCGCTAATTTGTCCGAAATTTTTTTTTAAAGTTTTAGCGATGGATTACCGACGGAAATAATTCCGTCGCTAATTTTAGTGACAGATTAGTGATCGAATTTTTTCTGACAGATTTTTCCGTCGCTAATCTTTCTGTTACTATTCCATCATAATTCTATTACTAATTAGCAACAAATAGTTATCCGTCACTAATTTCCGTCGCTGAAAGTCTGCTTTATGGTAGTAATTGTCTTATATCAAAGGACTATATGCATTGTCATAATTAGAATGATCGGTCACTAACATAGTGGTATAACTATACTATCATTATCTCCACATCATGATCACCACATGATTATCATCAGAAGTTAGTTCAATATTTTTCTTTTTAAATTGTTCAACTTCATTTTCTAATTCTTTACCCTTTTTATTCTATTTGGACTCGATTGCCTTTCTTAGTTCCAATTCATTTTAATTTTCTCTTTTTCTTCTTCTAGTTTATTTACTACTCTTTTAAGTTCTTTATTCCTTGTGTTCACTTTCTTTAATTCTTTAAAAGACTGTAATTTAGAAACAAAAAAATTTTTAGAATCAGAATCATGAAAAGTAGAGCATTGAGAATTTACTTCATTTATGTCACCATCCTCTAGGGCCATAAAGCAAAAGTTAACTTGTTTTTCAGCTTCCTCCTCTTCATTTGAGCAACTATCTTCATCGCTCCATGCAGTTACAGCCTTCTTCTTCCCTTTCTTCTCCAACTTCTTCTCATTTTTCTTGAGTTGAGGACAATCTACTTTGATATACCCTAATCTTTTGCATTCGTAACATCTTATTTCATCATTCTTCTCCTCCTTTTCCCCTTTCCTAAAATCTCTCCTTTCTGTGTTCTTTCCTTCTAATCATGAATTGCTTTTCCTAGTCAGTATAGCCATATCCTCCTCATCATCATCCTCTGACTCACTTTCACTTTCATTTTCAGCCTTTAATGCTACTGATTTGTGCTTATCTTCCCTTGTTAAACTCTTGACATTCATTTTCATTTCATGAGTAATTAAAGAGTCAACCAGTTGATCCATGGTTAGAATCTCCAAATTTTTAGATTCTTCTATTATCGTCACCTTAGCGTCCCACGACTTAAGCATATAACTTAAAACCTTGTCTACCATATCTTTTTGACAAAATTCCTTGCCTAGCAATCTCAGTTCATCAGTTATGGTGTTAAATCTAGTGATTATTTCCTTAATAGTTTCACCAACCCTAATTTTGAAAGTTTCATACTCCTGCTTAAGCATTCCAATTTTGTTTTTCCTAACTTGAGTGATGCCCTCATAATTGGCTTCTAATCTCTCACAGATCTCCTTAGTCGTGATGCATGAAAACACTCTATTGTTCTCATTTAAAATTAGTACTAAGTGCAGCAAGTTTACAGCCTAGCAGTTTGCCCTATATGCTTTTTTTTTTCTTCAACTGACATGTTTTTCATTTTAACTAGCACCCTAACTCCATCTATTTCCTCAATGGTAAACTCTATCCCTTCTTCTCTATTATTTCCCATGCAGTCTCGTCCTAAGCTATAATAAAATTTTTCATCCATTGTTTCCGGTAACTATAGTTGTTATTCTTAAAGAAAGGGGTTATGTTTGTGAAACAGGTTTTGAAAGATATACTATCACCATTAAGTGCTATTGTAGAAAGAGATAGGATATTTTGTATACGGTTGTTAAATCTAAAACTAGACATCTGCTCTGATACCAATTGAAATACAACTAACAGGCAGTGAATACATCGTTTGGTATTTTTTCAATGGTTTGAAAATTTTACAGTCTATGGAAAGCAGAAATGAGATAGAGTTGAAGAAAGGCATAAAAACATAGCACGCGAGATTTTTATAGTGATTCTACCAAATTGGTATACGTCCAGTCTCAGACATCTCTTGGATTTCCACTAATAAATAGATAACAAATGTGCTTTAAGGTGTAAATTGAACCTTCACAGTGTTTCCTTTCAAAACACTACCCGATCTCTTACTAGTTGTTTCTCTCTTTTAACCCCGGACCTAGAAAATCCTTTCTGATTTTTGAACTATAAGTACAAGAAGAGATGAAATGTTACAAGAATGAAGCTTTTTACTTCGGATGTAACAGAAAATAAAGATCATAGAAAGAATTTATGGAAAAAGGAATTTACAGAAGATCTTAAAAACAAAGTATGATTTTAAAGTTCAGAGAGTTGAGGATATTCAGAATGTTTAGCTCATTTCCTTTTTTTTATTTTCTTTTTCTTTTGTATGGAGTATTTATTGAAATCCTTGAGAGCCACTGTGGTAGATTCAAATTTAACTTTTTTTTTTTCATTAATGTTTCAACGACCACATTAAATACTCTCAACTTCCATATTAAATGCTTTTAACTGTTTTTGAATGTTGTTCTATATAGCCAATAAAAAAACTTTTTTTTTGAATTGCTGCATAAAATGAACATTAGAGCTCAATTGTGTTGAATTTGATTTGTCACCAATGACGGGATTCTTTAGAAACATAAGTTGATAAGCATACTCAAGTTATCTAATTTCTAGTTAAGTACATTTGCCAAAGGTCTACCAAAGTTCATGTGTCGACTAACGTAGATTATAAGTCGACCGGATTTAGAGAGTTTTGAATAAGTATCGACTAGAATAACTATTGAGTCGACTAAGGTGTGGACTGATTCATGAGTTTGGTCGACTGAAATCTTAAAGGTGCCGACTGAGTTGTTCATTTAATCAACTAATTCATCCTCAGCTTGTCTCTTGGTCGGCTTAGTTTCTAAGAGTGTTGACTTGGTTTCTGTAAGCTAATAGGATAGTTTACTACTTATGCACATGGTGGACTTATATCCTAGCGGTCAGCGCAGTTTATATGTTTGTTGACTGTCTCTTCGTAGTCCTAAAGCTTGTCGACCATATGAAAGCAAACAGTCAGCATGTGTAAAATCAACTCTTAGACTCGGTCGAATGGTTTTACAAGACTGTCAACTTCTAGTCTATTTTACAAAGCCCTTGGTCTACTAGTTCTGAAAGACTGTCAGTTGACAATTTAGAAAGTTGGCTGTTTTTTTGAATATGTTGACTTTACCTAATGAACAGTTGGCTGTTTTTCAAAACAGTTTTCAAAATAGTTGTCTGCTTTTCCAAATAGTAGACTTAGTCTACAACTCAGTTGGTCGTTTTACTTGAGATGTCAACTTATGCAAAAGACTGATACTTTCTTGCAGACTTAAGATTTTTAAGAAGTTCAATGTTCAGCACATGCATGGTTCGACTTAGTATGCTCACTTGGAGTTTTCTAAGCATTATATGTGCAAGTCGATTTGTGACTTATAGTAGGTTGATTTGACCAAAATATAGTGAATTCTATTTTCATTTTTGTTCATTGATTTTTCAATTTCTCGAACATTAGGGTTTTAAATTTTAGTTCTAGTATTATCTTAAGTTCAGTCTGGTTCATGGCGGGTTGACTAATTTCTTCATGAGTTGATTGTCCTTATTCATATTTGAATTCCAAATTTGCAAACTATTTTTTTTTTTTTGAATTGTTTTGTTTATCATCAAAATCTAAGTATGCGATCACTTTATTTATCTCAGTTTATATTGGTAATTTGATTTAGGAATAATTTTTAGAGTTTCATATTTAGTTAGGTTTAATTCATTTACTATTATTATTATTATTTGATTTTAATAGATTTTAGGTTTTGAAATTTAATTTCAATTTTAACTTTCAAGTTTAGCACTCCTAACTAATGTTAGTTAATTAGAGAAAATCAATATTAGTCATTAAAATTCATCTAATCCGCATGGATTCGGCAATCTTATTCATCAATTATACCACATCAATTAATCCACAACATCTCACTTTTAATTTTTTTTTTTAATTCAAAGACAAATGGTTTAACAAGACAAATTATTTTTTTTCCCAATCAATATTCGGGTTTTACTCTACTAATCCGGTCTGAGTACTGTAAGACTCATTCAGGGGTTGATTTTTCTAGATTCTTTTTCTCCATTCCCAAGACTTGAACTCGAGACCTCTTATTAAAAGAGTAGAATACATGATCACTCAATCCAAATGAGTTTGATTAACGAATATTCATTCCCTGTCAAATGCACCAAAAAATGATAGTTTAAAAATATAATCTTAAACAATGTATAAGGTCAATTGTAGACAAGTTACTTCCGCAAAGAGCTTACATTGGTTACTAAGTCTCACTGGTTTAATTTTGATCAAAATGATTTTATAGATAAAAGGGATAAAACTAAGGAAAATATAAACTAAACATGAAAGTAAAGTTAATAGGATAGATATATGGAAAAAGTCAATGATCTCAAATTCATTCTATATCTTCTCTCTCTTCCCAAATCCCATTATTTTCTACATTTAAAACATAAATTTAACTCTAATCTACCCCACTCTCTTTCTCTAACTAGCTCTCAAGGTTAGGATTGAAGAATTAGAGTTTGAAGTGGTAAAGGGCTTGAATAGAGTGAATCTTATGATCTTTTTGTGTGTGTGTGTTTTGAATCTATCACTATTATAACTACTATAACTTTATTATAACTATGATACATGAAATCTACACTGCCGTAAATTTATCATAGTTACTATTGTAACTCTTTCTCTTATCTTTTTATGACAACTTGAATAATCTCTACAACTCAATTTATGCCAATTTTACCATTACAATGTCGAAAGGAAAGAATAAGGATAGGAGCTTTCTTTTGTTTCTTTTTCATTTCTTCTTCTCTTTTCTTAATTTTTTTAATCGGATATTTTCATTTTTACTTTTTCAACTTATAAAAGAGAGAAAAAAACTAATTAATCCATAAATGATGGAAAATTTTGTGAAACGTCGATAATCTCATACGTAAAGATAATAAAATATATAATATATAACATGCTTGCAAGCTTCAAAAGGCTACATATGACTCGAAGCAAGCATCTAGGCAGTGGCAAACAAGGTTCATATGGTGCTGGTTACTTGGATTTACATGGTCTATGTCCAACTTTTCTTTGTTTACCAAACAAGTTCAATCAAATTTTGTTGCCTTGATCGTATATGCAGATCACATCATTGTAGCAGGCTCAAATAAAGCTAGAATTAAGGAGTTGAAACAAGCCTTGGATACTCTATCAATTTGAAGGATCATGGCAACTTAGAATTTCTCTTAGGACGCGAAATTGCAAGTTATGATCAATTAATGTTAATCATAAACCTATGCATTCAGAAGAGAAACATCTATAGGATCTAATTATTTATAGATAAGGCAGGGTATTATGTCTGGTTTTAACAAGACAAGCAATTACATATGCATCTAGGTCTTTGTGTCAATTTATGAATAAGCATGCAGAGTTGCACCTGAAGGCAATTATGATGTGTTAAGATATTTGAAGAGGTCACCAAGGCCAAATCATTTTTTTTGTTAGCAAACTCTCATATACAATTCAAACGATATTTAGACTGCAATTTGGGTGGTTGAGGTAAACAAGGAGATCATTGACAGGATATTGGATCTTCTCGGATGATTCATTGATAAGTTGGAAGTTTAAAAAGCATAAAGTGATCTCGAGAAGCTCCACTAAGGCGAAAAATGCAGCCATGGTAGCCCCAACTTAGGTAACACTTGGCTATTGCAGCTCTTGAAGGATTTTCATGTAGACCGCAAACATTTGCTAGAATGTATCTGTACTATCATCTCTAAGCCCTACATTTGCTGAGATAATTAAACATATTGAAATAGATTATCACTTTCATTAGGAAAAAAATCGACACAATGTGTAATAAGACTAAAATATATGAGGCGTCATGACTAATTGGCCAGCGTATTGGTATTTACAAGGCACTTCATCATGCGAGCTTTGGTAACTTGTAAAGCAAGATGAGCATTTTGGACATCTATGCTAATCTTTGGGGGGAGCCCAAAAGAAAAGGTAAAGGAGACGACCTAAATTGAGATAAAGAAATAGCATATTTAAGAGAAAATGGAATTTTAATATTTGCATAAGAGCATAAGCGTAATTTTAGAATACGATTAATTGATGTGATTAACTAATTAGCTTTAGTTAGTTAATATTAGTTAGGATGTTAATATCATTCTTAGTCAATTTTGTGTGTAAATAGGGAATAATCGAAGAACTATTGATTGGTTTATGGTTCAGAAAATCAAAATTGAAATCATGTCTAAATATTTGATTTCGATTTTTCATTTTGAAAAATTGGAAATTAACAATGTTTCTATTGGCTCAAATCAAAGGCTTTTTAAAAATATTCTTTTTTAATTTGCAAATCGTAAAATAAGTGATTTTAAAAATTGAAGATATTAACAAACTATTATTATTAGTTTAAAGGTAAAAGTAGAAAATTTTCTAGTTTAGTTAATGTTTAATTTAATATGGCCTCTAAAATTTGATTATAAAAATATATATGAGTTTTACTTTACAAAAACTAATTTAAATAAATAATTTTACAAATTTAATGGGGAATATAAATATTTAGTTCTCATGGAATATGGTAAAATGGGTTTTAAATGTTATTACTAACAAATTATTATTATTAGTTTGAATACCGAAATAGAAAATTTTCTATTTTAGTTAATACTTAATCTAATATAGTTTTTAAAATTTAATTATAAAAATTCAAATGAGTTTTATATTAGAAAAATTAATCTAAATAAATTATTTTACAAATCTAATGAGGTGAGTAAGGATTTAGTGTTTATGGGTTATGGCAAAGTGAGTTTTAAATGTTTATGGTAAAATCAATTAAAAGATTTTATCAACGAAAAAGATACAATAATATAATTCTAATTAAATATATTTCGTCATTAATTAATTGTATTTTTTGTATTCAATTTTATGAAAAAGATGGATATTTATTTTTATTATATATTATATATTTTTTATTTTTATTTTTTATAGTTTTGGTCTAAAAATGAAAGTGAACTTTTTTGACATTACAAATAAAATTGGAATCAGAATCGAAATTAAAAATTCCAAAACTAAAATCGAGATTACCTGTTTAAGATTATATTATGATTTTTCTAAATCAAAAATCAGAAATCATTAAATATAGAACTAAAATAGACAATTCCAAAACTATAACCTTTGACACCTAATGTAATATATGGCTTAGTTAAAATTGATGATGCGTGTGTTCTTTGATGTTGTTCACTAAATATGGTACTTTGTTTTGACTATTTTCAATCACTTCTCTCATAATGTGAAATAAAAAAATGTTGTCGACTTGTAGTATATCATATGTAGATGTTCGCAATTAACTATTCTATTGATCTCTTTGAAAAAGAGAAAATAAATTTTTTGAAAATTGTTTTTTGGATTTGATATTTTGTTTTTATAACATGAACTATGATATTATTGAGAGACACTTATTTATAACATGCCATCAAATTTTTAGTATTTTTACTAATTGACATAACATATTTTTCAACAACTTTATTTATTAATATAGCTCTTATTTTTTTTCTTATTTTCTTAT
This sequence comes from Dillenia turbinata, assembly GCA_037126225.1. Classification (NCBI taxonomy): domain Eukaryota; kingdom Viridiplantae; phylum Streptophyta; class Magnoliopsida; order Dilleniales; family Dilleniaceae; genus Dillenia; species Dillenia turbinata. The sequence goes on from JBAMMX010000021.1 coordinate 16,345,258, forward strand.
TTGTTTTGATTTTTATATTTTTTCTTTCGATTTAAATTAATTAGATTAGAGAAAGTTAAATTTAGATAAAATTTTTGAATTATATAATAATTGATACAAAGATAGTTTTTGTTATTTATAAGAAAATTAAATTTTTATTTAGAAAAATTATATTTTGTTAAAAAATTATTTTAATTAAAAAATTTTAAAATTGATTTGGCTTAAAAATATATAATAAATAAGGTAAAATTTTAGCGAGAAGTAGGGAGGAGAGAGGATTTGGCAGTGATGCATCGGGAGGCGGGAAAGGGGTTGGAGGCGCCCGAGGCCCGACCACCCGTAAAATCTTAAGGGTGACGTAAATAGTAGGAGGCGCGAGTGTCGGGAATTAGCGACCCCAATTCATCACAATTTTCCCCCGATACCTGAATCATCGACGGTGGTAGTAATAGGGAAGGACGAGACGGATCAGAGAAACATAGAGAGAGAGAGAGAGAGAGAGAGCGTGTGTGCGAGAGATCGGAACTTGATGGAGAACTCCACCTCCTCAAACTCCGCTCCTCCACCGTCCGACCGCCCTGTTCGCGTCTACGCCGACGGTATCTACGATCTCTTCCATTTCGGCCATGCTCGCTCCCTCGAGCAAGCCAAGAAATCGTATCTCTCTCTCTCTCTTTATATTTTCTACTCTGCGGAATTCCTACATTGGGGTTTTTATTAATGCGATTGGGAATGGTGTTTTTCTTTTTTCTTCTTCTTGTTTTCAGAGTTAATTTTGAAATTGATGAATAATTTGAATTTTTTTTGGTGTAGGTTCCCGAACACGTATTTACTAGTAGGGTGCTGCAGCGATGAAATCACGCATAAGTATAAGGGCAAAACTGTTATGACTGAATCCGAGCGTTATGAATCCCTTCGCCATTGCAAGTTTGTCTCTCCCTCTCTCATTTTCATTATTATTACCCTTCCGTATGCGGCACTAAATTGAATCCAAATTGTCTAGCTTGAAAATTTCAAACAGAACACTAGCAGACTCCTTGGCATATTTAGTATGGATTAAGGTGCATCTCTCTAATCAAGTCCAAGGTTCGCTTCTCAGGAATTGCAATTTCTTATATTTCAAACATTTTCTGGCTTGGTAATGGAAGGAGGCAAAACTTGAACCTAAACCCTTTATCATTATATAAGCGAGGATTACAAGTTATTTTGTAATGATTTGAGCAAAAAGTTTTGGTCACACCTATTTAAACAGAAAAAAAAAAAAAGGAAAAACCCAAAATTACCCATGCTTTCACCTTGCACAATGTACTCTCACGTACATCTCCAAACTCTTTTCCTCTTTTTTCTTTTATACATTTATTGAATGTGCCACGAATAATTTCTATTTATTTATTTTTGACTTGTCTGGCTTCATTTTATCATTTATATGTATCTGGAAAACGAGGGGTATGATGATTCTAAAATGTGACGGTTTAACCATTTTTTTCTGTGCATGGGTATTTTACAGGTGGGTAGATGAAGTTATTCCAGATGCACCATGGGTGATCGACCAAGAATTCCTTGACACGCATAATATTGATTATGTGGCTCATGACTCTCTGCCGTAAGTATGCATAAGCAAAATTTCCTCCTATGAATTGCAAGGTAGTTTGGAATTACATTGCAAGTTTATCTGTTCTGTGCTATTCTGATTAATTGAGAGGAGGATGCATATTTTCTTTTGTGGTAGTAGTGAATTTTATGGTCTTTTTGGTTGATTCTTTTGTCTGTTGGTTCTATCTTATTTGTGGACTGTGTATTTTGTGGGCATCGGAGAAACACGGATGCTGTGTATTGTCGAATCTTATTGTATTTGTCATGAATATTATACAGCTATGCTGACGCAAGTGGAGCAGGAAAGGATGTCTATGAATTTGTAAGCTTTAGTGATAGCTTCCTTGTATTTTTGTTGCATTATGCCTTTACCTTTGGATGTGCAGTAATAGACATTATTTATGGCTTCAATTTGTATATATTAGTGGTTCTTATAAAATCTTCTACTGCAGGTTAAGAAAGTAGGCAAGTTCAAAGAAACAAAACGAACTGATGGAATTTCTACATCGGACATTATAATGAGAATTGTTAAGGATTATAATCAGTATGTCATGCGTAATTTGGATCGAGGATATACCAGAAAAGATCTTGGTGTCAGCTATGTGAAGGCATGATTACTTTCCCTCCCAAATAATCTTTGTTAAATTAAATCTTGTTTTAAATTAACACCCCACTAAATGAGTATCAAAAACTTGTCGAATAAATTCGTTGTCCTAAAATTCTAATCCTTTGCCTTCAATGTGAACAGGAGAAGAGACTAAGGGTAAACATGAGATTGAAGAAACTACAGGAGAAAGTTAAAGAGCAACAAGAAAAAGTGGGAGAAAAGGTGCGTGGAATGCTAGTAAAAATTATAATTTTTGGCATTATCAAATACTTACATGTAACATATTTGTCTAAATTTAACTTGATTTCTCTTAGTTTATTGAAACTACGGCCTCTGTATTATGCCTTTTTTAAATGTGGAAATACTTGTAGTCACTTTTGTCAAAAGTACTGGGCGCTAAAAAGCGTCAATGCTGTTAAATGCCCAATGCCTTCACCCGAGTGAAGCAAGGTGTTGTGCTCTGAAATTTCAAATAAAATATATTCATTTGCTATTATATTATAATATATAAATCAGAAAGACATATCTTAAAAATTAAGATTACATATTAAATAATCATATGAAGTCATATTTTTCACCAAGTAGATTTCATTAATCCTCAAAAGAATCATCCATGCTTTCTCTCTCTTTCACTTGAGTAATTTATATCCTATTGTCTAGAACTTGACCCTCGTGTAGAACTTGATGCTCCAATGTCATCCATGTTTAAAATGTGATATCAGCTTCAGTCGAAGAGTAGAGTAACAAATATAAAAGAGCACAACAAAAGAAAAAAAAAAGGGTATCGTCTTCAGTCAAAGGATAGACTAGAGGAATAGAAGATGAAAAATAGCAACAAATTAAAAAAAAAAAAAAAAAAACGACAACCAAAAAAGTGATAATAGCTGCAGTCAAAGAACAGAGAAGAGGATAGGAGATGAAGGATAGAGCAACAAATTAAAAGAAAAAAAAGATGGGTAATTTAAAAAAAAAAAGAAGTGATGTTGACTTGGGTTGAAGAACACAGCGGAGGACTAGAATATGAAGAACATAGCAACAAATAAAAAAGAGAAAATACTGACAGCGGAGAAAAACAAAATAAAAAATAAAATGAGTAGTTAGAAGAGTGATTTAAACAAATAAATAAAGAAAAAAAAGTTCATAATAGCTGCAGTCAAAGAACAGAGAAGAGGATAGAAGATAAAGAACGGAGCAACAAATTGAAAAAAAAAAAAAAAACCAGATGGCAACAAAAAAAAAGGTGATGTTGACTTCAGTTGAAGAACACAGCAGAGGAATAGAAGATGAAGAACATAGAACCTAATAAAAAAGAGAAAAAAACCCACGGTGGATTAAAAAAAATATCAAATGTGTAGTTAGATGAGTGATTTAAACAAATAATAATAAAAAAAAAAGTTAGCAATTTCAGCAGCATAACACTATGAAAATGGACATTTGATGAGAGGGGAAAATCAAATGACTTGTTTCTCTGATGTTCTATCTAACTCTCTTCACATCGTCTCACTCAGCACTATTTCTCTTCTGTTTTCCCTCTCAACCCTTTTGTTTTCTAACCTAATTTTGACACTGTTAGGGAAATACCCTCAACTTTTTGACTCAAATAGATTAAAACAAGGGCAAATTGATCTTTAAAAAGAAAGGGGGGGGGGGAAAAAAACAAAACAAAAAAACAAGAAAAGCACTTCGCTCAGGTGCTCACCTGAGCTTTGGGCGGTCACCTTGGCAGCACCTGTTTGAAGCCAACACCTGAGGCAATTAAAGGCGCTGAGGCCTAGCCTCTCATCGCTTAGGCCTATTGACAACACTGCTTGTAGTTGGGTTTCTTGGATTAGAATCGCCTTTCCTCCTAAACTTTCCACACTTCCCCTCCCAAAGAAAAGTGAAGGATACTATGCAGGACGAATGTTGCGCAACAATTATTACTTGCACTTTAGTGAATGTTTTGATGGTGTATGTCCTTCTTGTAGGATTGCATGGAATGATTTCAGTCAAACTATGCTATTCTTTTGTTGTGGGTTACAGTTCTTGAATCTTGTGATCCTTAAGTCCCTCAAATTGTAAGATTCTGAAATATCGCTTAAGCAGAATATTTTTAAAAAAAGAAAATGATTAATTTATAATCCGTATAAATACCAAAAGGGAATTATGTGTAACATATCTAAAAGAAAGGTCTCTTGATTCTTTAAAGCATCCCACTAAAGATATATGGGTCTACTTTAAGTACTTTATGTTCAATTTCAGGAAGACTAAATTATCAGAGAGAAGAATGGGGAGATATTCAAATTCGTGATAGATCCTCAAAGATGATTGAGGTGTGTTTTGGTAATTGCCTTCATCTTCTTGGCAGAGGCCAGAAGTGTAGGATGAGGAGGAGGAATTTTTGCTTTAATTTTTTCTTCTCATTGTTCATTTTGCAATTTCCGTCTCTTAAATGAGTTTTGTGGAACTGGTGGGGCCTTATTCTGATTCCTATTTAAAAGTTCCAATTCCTAAGATTCGTTCTCAAACATTGTGTTGCAGAGTGAATGGTTTCAATCCCATGACTCTGAAACCTATGATCCAACTGAGATATTAGTGATTTGAGATATTCTTTCATGCATGATTGTTAAGGCAATGGGTGTAGGAGCTGAAGTTCAGTCAACTTGATTTATTGACTGGTCCACTCCTTTTTGTCTTTTAATTGTTCTACAAGTAACGGAGAAATGTATGTTTTGAATAAGATCATAGCTCTTTCAAAATGAGATGGCTTTTAATTCTTTTGAGAGTATAGTTTGTCCAAAGTACTTTTCTGCATTGAGTGGTCAAAGCTACACACTATTTGATGACCTCTCGGATGATTAAGATGTAACATAATTTTCCTTTCTTTTCATGGTTGATTGCAATAATGGTATGTTCAACATGAGGCAAGTGTCAATGGTGAATTTTGACAAAAATGACAATATGTGTTTGTGTGTGTGTGTGTGTGTGTGTTTCTGTGTATGTGAATATATGTTACGTATTTATCATTCATCCCTCTAAACTCATTGTATTATGGTCGTCGAATTGTTAAATTAATGCATCTAACTTTCCAAGTAACTGGGATTACTTACCTTTTTGTCTATGCGTCTACATATGCCATCTTCATTTGCATCTTTTTTAGCTCATTCAAGTTCTAAGACATTGAACCTTCCTTAGTATCTTAACTTTCATTTTTTTTCCCCTCAAGGATGTGGATGTACATGTGTTTTCTTTATTACTTAAAGTGAAATGGTAATAGAGATGAAAAAGTGGATAAATTTACTAGATTTATTTGAGTGGTCTGCTGGGTATCAGAACTGTGGCAAGAAAGGTATGATATCCACTTCAGACATGGCCACCTGCAGAAATTCTTGAACCTTATGTCCACTGCTCAGATTCTCAGGTATGAGCCTTTGTATGACAACTTTCACAAGAGGGAAATTGATAACTAAAATTTTTGGGAAATTGCTAAACAGATTAGTAATAAAATCTGAGTCATCATTTTCTTTTAGGGCAATAAGAAATTTGATAACTTGTAAGAAACCCTCGCTCGTTTCTATACCCTTTTTGTTTGACAAGAGGATATGGTAATGAGTTGAAGCAACATTTGGTAAGAATAAAGCATGTTCTTTTTTTGTTGGCATGGACCAAAGTTTTTGTTTGTAGTCCTGTATGTTTTATTCTTCATGTCCCAAAATTCTTTTTTTTCCCCAATCCTGTATTAATCATAATCACCTAAGTTTTTCTTATTTAAATATTTATTCCAAAACTTGTAAATGCAAAAAGTAGATTTATACACGTTGGGGCCTAAATCTATATTATTTCTTAATAGAAGACGTTTTGCGGCAAACTGCCCTTTAATGACTAAGTAGAAGAATTAAACCTCTGAATTGTTAAGAATGCACTATCTGATATACTTATTCTATGTCAAAAGCAGTTTCAACTTCATCTTGAGAGTATCCATTCATTATATTCCACTTCAAGGTGACTCAATTTCATGACATTCTATGCAATCCTTGACATATTTTCCTTCATTTTGGTAGCTACAAATATTGAGATGAATTTTTTTTTTTTTTTTTTTTTTTTTTTGAGTGATAATGAAACTTGTTCCTTCACTCTTTTAATCGTCCACCAAGAGTGAAGATTGCTTTCGTGGTTTTCTGCTTAGTCATCCAAAATTGGTGTTGCATGGATTTCTCGTCAGTTCCAGAATAAATAATTGATTGCAATGTTTGGGTCTCCGTTATCATGATGGCAATCTCTGAAAGCACATTCTAACATAATGAGACCATTTTTGCTAATAAAGTTGTACCATCTCCTATGCTTTTTATTTCTAGATAGCCTTTGCTATTACATAATGTTGCTGTATTGGACTAGAAATTGTTCCTTTTAATTATTTGTACTTTAGGTTCTGTCATTTATTGATATTAATACTGAATGGACTTGGAAGAACCAAATGCTTCCTTGCAATTGCAATGACTTCTATTGAAATTCCAGAGATAAATTGACTTGCATGCATTTTGCAGTTTCATACTGTTGCCATGCATCGAAATGGGTGGGTAGAAAATGCAGATCGCTGGGTAGCTGGATTTCTTGAGATGTTTGAAGAAGGTTGTCATAAAATGGTAATGTTCTTGTTTGGTATGGTTACATTGTGCATTCCCCAACCCCCCCTTCCCCAATAAAAAAAGATCCTTGGGTTACCATTAGTTCCCATAGGCTACCGAAGGCTATGCGTAACTGTGTTAATCCATGGTGGTGTCCAATTATTCTGCACAGGGAACAGCCATTCGGGATCGAATTCAAGGACATTTAATGGGGCCACAGTCAAGAGATGCCACTTATCTTTTGCCAAATGGAAATAATAATGGTGAGGATGAAGATGAGCAATACTATGACGATGATGATGATGATGATGATGATGATGTGGATGAATATGAGGATGGGGAAGAATACTATGATGAAGATGAAGATGAAGCTGATAACAAGAATAAAAAATAGATGAGCTCTTCCCTGTATTCTGTCAAATCAACTTCCTCACGGGTTGATCTTCTGTTGGCTTGTTGGTTTTTTGTTCTTGGGCTTTGTTGTAAAGAATTGCAACAAGGTTTGGTGATATCAGCTATGGAAGGTGAGATTTAGTTTGTGACCTCAGGTACAGGCCGGATACGGGCCCTCTGTTAGCATTTTCTTCAAATCTTTCTTTATGTTTGGGGGTAGTTTTCACAAGAATTACATTAAAGAAATGGAAAAATATCTATATATAAATATATTAAGATAGTTGTACAGGGCTCTCTTTAAACTACCCACCAAGGATCATAAGAAGCAAAACAGCCTTTTTCATTGGATAGGAAACACTAGACACAGATCGGCATTACAACAACTAAATCCCAATTAGAATTAGAAGCCCTTTTCCCTGTAATTCTTGGCTTGTTAACTTTTAGGATCCCTCTCATGTATACGCTGGTCCTCTGAATTCGTTCTGTTCAAGCTATTGGCTGAAGTAATATCATGTACAGGATATAAAAGTAAATGAAAAAACATCTCAATCCAAATTTGTGCAAATTAACATGCAATACTCCCCCCATGGAGACGATGAATTATATTTTGGAAAAACCTGAGACCCCATTATTAGTAAGGGCCTCACCGGAGAGCCCTCCGAGAATTTGCCAACCTTGGTTTCATTGGGCCAGTTTGTCAATTTATTTCTTTTTTCTCACCGTCGTTATCCATAATCATGAGTAAGGGCGTCACCGGAGAACCCTCCAAGAATTTGCCAACCTTGGTTTCATTGAGCCGATCTGTCAATTTATTTCTTTTTTTCCCACCATCATTGCCCCAGAGGTACAGTCTAATAATCATAATCCTTCTCTTATTTTAATTTAATGATCCTAAATTCAAAACTCAGTATAATAAAAAAAAAATATATATATATATATATATATCTAAAATCATGATTTGACTAATCCGATTTAAGTTTAAAAATAATTCTTACAATTTATTTTTTTTTATATTTAAATTTTTAATTTAAGATTTAATTAATAGAGTTACTATCTTTCCATTCGCTGAGTTTCAAATTGCGGTCCAGTCTTGCAAGTTGGGGAGAAAAGGTCGGCAAGTGGGCCAGGGTCCCCCTATAGAAAATGACTTCTTAATTGGTCCATTTCTCCACCAAACATCGTGGGAACTCCAAACATTATAGTACAAGATACTTGAAGGGAGATGTGTGCTATTATTAAAGCGAGGAATCATGCAAAGTCTTCCGTCTCAGGTCAACTTCGACAGCGTGTGATGGAAATTTGAGTTTGGGTCTCATATTTATCAATCCCTCAACTGTTGATTAATGATGGGTGGCAATTCAATATCGCTAACATTTTTTTTTTTTGGATGTTATTATGAGAGTTTTTACCCTAAAATATTCATCCCCTTGCTGGACACCAAAAGAAGCAGGATGTCTTTTGGGATACAATTATATCTTTACGAATCTAAAATGAAAACCTGAGTTGCCCAATGCCCCATTGAGCCATCCAATGCTTTTGTTTCTTCCTCAATAACAGATCCTCCATTGGATTTGATTCCAAAAATTTTCTACTATCACTTTAAGGTTTCTACTGGATAAATTGGAGGAGAGTAGTAAAGTGGAAAAACTTCAGGCGCATGGGACAGGACATTAAAGAAAATGGTCCCATTTGGTGAAGGGAGCCAACTTCAGGCCAAAGAAGAAGACCCCATCAATTAATTAATAGGGACGAGAATCACATGACCAATTAAATGAGAAAATTCCATTGGTAGCGGTATAATTTTTATAGATAAAATTCTCTATCTATGATAAAATCTTAATTTTTGATAAATATAATTTATCTATAATAAAATAAAGTGTTATTATTTTTTTTGGTATCTTGGTTAAAGTTACCGCTTAGCATCCGTCATTTAATCTCGACTAATTTAAACCGATCCACGATCGATTTCTCTTTCAAGAGATCTTTTTTTTTTTGTTCCTATACCGAATCGAATTCAGATATAATTAATGGGTTTCAGCATCCTTTCCTACCTAACCAACCAAAGGTCGGTAAAATAAAATGTTATTAGTGATATTTTTTGCATTTTTAATCCTGAATCTCAAATCCAAATCCCGTAATGTAAAAAAAAAAATGGAGTTCAAGAAACGAAAATCTGCACATCAAAATTATACTCCAAGTGGCATATACCCACTCCATCTCATGTGTCCCAATCCAACCAAAGTGGATCAACAAGGTTTAATTAATGCATCATCATTACATGAATTAATGGACATTGTCCTTTGTCATGCCCAGTGTTTAGATCTTTTCCCTACGAATTAGCATTTGAACTCAAAACAAGAAGAAGAGAAATCAAATCACACAATGAACTTCCAATGAATTGAAATAATACCCAAAAATTTTCGATCTTTATGTCTTAGTTTTAAGAATTTATATTAATTATATGAAGAAGTGACAAAAAATTAATAGCTCAAGAACGAATATTTGCTCCTATCCCATCTAAAAAAAAAATAACCTTGTAGTGTGTTTGGTAATATCATAGAAAAGGAAAATAAAGAAAAAGAAGGAAAATGGTGGAAAAGAGAGAGAAAGAAAAGTAAAATTAAAAATCACATTTGATAATAAAATATATGATGGGAAAGGGAGAGAAAGAAAAATAAAATAAAAAATTATATTTGTTTAGATGAGGGAAAGGGATGGAATATAATAAAAAAATACATAAATTTACTGTTTTATTATCTTTGTTTTTTATTAGAATTTTAAAATTGAAGATATAAAAGTAAATTAAATATTTATAATTTTAAAAGGGAATTACTCTCCTTCAAAATCTATCGATTTAATAGAATTAATAAATTAAGTTTGGAGGATTTTATAAAATCATTCCTTTCGCTCCCTTCTAATTAATTACTTTATCAAACAGGGCTCTTTAAAAACCCTCTATTTCTTTTTTTTTTTCCTATCAAAACTCTCCATCCAAATATACTATTAATCTTAGTAAAAATGATGATAGAATATAGTTGTTGGTGTTAAATATGGTTTGTAATGTGTTGTAGATATTTGTCTCACATTGAAAAGTCGAAAAAAATTTGAGGAGTTTATAACCCATCAAATTTGAAACCATTTGAATTTAGTTAAAATTGTGTGTTGGAGGGAAAATGTGATTTTTATTAAATGACCCTAAAAATAAATAAATAATAATTTAAGGGTCAAAGATAAGGTACTTTGAGGAAAACGAAAGATTCTCCATACGAGACTTTAAAAAGAAGGAAACCAAATTTGGGTTATTTGAGGGTATGTGGCTGCATTACATATTATAGAATTTCGGATCCAAAAAGAACAAAACTAAGTCCTAAATCTCTTAAAAGTGTCTTTGTGTGATATGTTGAAAATTCAAAAACATATAGCTTGTTGGATTTAAACTCTAATGTAATTATAGAGTCAAGATATGTCGAGTTTTTAGAAACTATATTTCTTGGTGATCGAATTGTAAATCCACAATCAAATAAAGGAATTCATTCTCTCACTTTGGCACAGAAAATTGCTGTACATTCCAATTGCTCCCATAAATGAAAGATTATTGATTTGTTTATCAATCCTAAAAGAAGTAAAAGGGTGCGAAAAGAAAAGAATTTTGGTTCTGACTTTATTTCTTCACAAGTACTAACATTCTTGGTTGAAGGGAATAAAACTGAGATTATAAATAAAATACTCATCGAATTACATTCAGAGAATGATTCCAAAATATATAATGAAGCATTAGTTTTAAGAGATTCTGCTTTCTGGAAAGAAGCAATAAATAATGAGATGGATTCTCATTTAGCAAATGATATATGGGTGTTAGTAGATGTACCTCTTAGATCAAAATCAATTGGATGTAAGTGGATATTTAAAAAAAAGTATAATACTGGCAATACTATACAAACATTTTAAAGCAAGACTAGTTGCTAAAGGTTTCAGACAAAAGAAAGTGATAGATTATTTTGATACATATGCTTATATTATTAGGATTACTTCTAAAAGAGTGTTGTTTGCTTTATCATCAATTTATGATTTACATATCTATCAAATGGATGTTAAAACAGTATTTCTAAATGGTGATCTTGATGAAGAGATAAATATGGAGCAACCAAAAGGATTTGTCCTTCCTGGTAATTAAAAGAAAGTTTGTAAATTAGTAAAATTTTTGTATGGTTTAAAATAGGCTCCGAAATAATGGCATGAAAAATTTGATAGTGTGATATTATCAAATGAATTTAAATATAATAGAGTATATAAGTGCATTTATTCTAAATTCACTAAAACCTTTGGAGTGATTATATATCATTATGTGGATAACTTGCTAATCATTGGGACTAACATGCAAAGTATAAATGATACTAAAAAGTATTTGACTCATAAATTTAAAATGAAAGATTTGGAAGAAATCAATACTATTTTAGGAATCAAAATTAAGAAACATAATAGAGGTTATGTTTTGTGTCAATCACATTATGTGGACAAAAAAGTTTCAAATTTTAACTACTTAAGAATTAATGAAATTAATACCCCATTTGATATTTCTAACAAACTGATGAAAATTTCAGAAAGATCTGTTAGTTAATTAGACTATGTTAGTATAATTGGTAGTTTGATGTATACTATGCATTGCACTAGACTTTACATTGCTTTTGCAGTATATAAACTTTCAGCATTTATACATAATCTTGGTGCAGATCATTGGAGAGTTATTGGAAAGGTTCTTAGTTATCTTAAAAGAACCAAATTTTTGGGATTATTTTATAATAAATTTCCTTCGATATTAGAAGGTTACACTGATGCTAGTTGGATAACTAGTGTTAATGATAACAAATCAATGTCTGATTTGATATTTAAACTAGGTGGAGGAGCAATTTCTTGGGCCTCCAAGAAACAGACGTGTATTACTCATTCGACCATGGAGTCAGAATTTGTTACATTAGTAGTAGTAGGTAAAAAAGCGGATGACTAGGAAACTTTTTGTTAAACATAGAGTTGTAGCCACAAACGATGCCAGTAGTCTCGTTATATTGTGACAACGAAACAACTATGTCTAGAGCATTCAACAAAATTTATAACGGTAAATTTAGACATATTGCTTTAAGACATGAAAATATTAGACAATTGATTTTTGATGGTATAATCACAGTTGTCTATGTAAAATCTAGTAGCAATCTTGTCGACTCATTAACCAAAGGACTCTCGAGAGATAGAATCAAAAGTACTACAAGTGAAATGGGTATAAGACAATTCTAATTTATCACCTGTAACAGGAATCTTACCTTTCTTATTGCTTAGCAATTATAAAGGTTTAAAATGTAACAACAAGTTACTCCTTTAATAGGTAGCAAGCATTGGAACTTTTAATGTTTAAGAAAAAGAGGGTGAATAATAATTATTTTTATCGGAGTTTTGTTCAGTTCAAGAACAAGGAAAATTCAAATTTGAGATTTTCAAACTTCACCTATATAAACACAAAAAGTGGTGTCGTTTCTAATAAGTTTGAAAATAAACTTTATAAGTGTTTATGAATTCAGGAGATAGCATATGGTCATATTATGGTGTTAAAGCTCACGGTGAACGGGTTAGAGATTTGTAAAGAGTTATGTGTATTATCTTTTTTGATCTTGTCATAAGAAATTAAGATTTAATAATTATTCACCATAAATTTTGATAAAATTTTAAAAAGATTAATATTACCTTTAGGTTTAAGTCAAGAAACACCTATTGCAGAAATAATTCTAAAAGAAATTGTACTGCAAATGGATATTACAAACTAAGTGAGAGATTGTTAAATATAGTTTGTAATATGTTGAAGGTATTTATCTCACATTGAAAAATTGAAAAAAAAATTGATGAGTTTATAATTCATCAAATTTGAAACCATTTTAATTTGGTTGAAATTGTATTGGAGGGAAAATCTGATTTTCATTAAATGACTCTAAAAATAAATAAATAATAATTTAAGAGTCAAAAATAGAGTACTTGGACACTTGGAGCACTTGGGCATTAGGAAATAAGTGTCTGTTCTGTTATTTATTTTTTTATTTAAAAGACGCAATTTTGAAAAAATTAAACTATCTGGTTATATATTTTTTCAAAAGACACAATTTTGAAAAATTAAATGAACCGGTGTTTTTTAAATAAATTAATGATTTTGTTAAAATCGAAAGGATATACACGTTGTGTCTTTTAAATGAAGAGATACTTAAAAAATGTAATCCTTCATTCTCTATAAATAGTTCCTCCCATCATTGAAAAATACATTTAGAATTTTCCATCATTTGATAGTATAACAATATTTCGTTTTTGCAAAATCTCTTTACTTTTTTGGAAAAATTTAAGATTTTATTATTTTAATTTGCATATCTTAAAAGAATTTATCATCAGCGCAACGAACAACCAATAACATAATAAGGATATAATTTCCTTAAGAACAATAATAATTTCATATGCAAAATCCTTTTAAATTTATATTTCAAAGATATTCCATTTTCAATTGTTGGAAGTGCTATTTCTTAAAATGGAGACTGTTTGAAATATATTAATCGAAGTCTAAATTCGAATATATAGAAAAATGATAGGGTGTCGTGGCAATGGTAATCCTCCCAAAATGAATTGCCCCTGCGTACAAAGGTCCGAAATGCCCTCTATAACAATCCTAAACCAAAGCAATCACCAAATCCTTCCGTGACGGTGGAGAAGAAAAGTCGTATTATTTTCGGAAACAAATGGCGTAGTCTCCAAACCGTTTCAAAAATGTTGTCAAAATGTTGTCATCTTTCTGTCATGAAATGGCAAATCTACCCTCCCTGACGGGTGAATTATGGAGTCAATTACCAGTTTTCTCCTAAAATTTTACGCCCAATGAGGTCATCTGTGAAACAAAATAAAACCTCAACCATGGCTCGAGTCATTCAAAGAGAGAAAACAAAAGAAATAAAAGCAAACCCTCCTCCTCCTCCTCTCGAGTCTCAACTACTCTGGCCGCCATGAAAGGGCTCAAACTCTATTCCTCCTCACACCAAGTCTTAGCATTGGCATTCATAACCCTAGCCTTGCTTCCAACAATAGCATTAAGCAAATGCACATGCGAACCCGAAGACGATGGGGAAATCAACAAGGAGGAAGCCCGAAAGTACCAGATAGCGGCAATCGTGTCAATCCTAATAGCGGGGGGAATAGGAGTGTGCCTTCCAATGATGGGCAAGATAATACCCTCTCTAAGCCCGGAAAAGGACATGTTCTTCATAATCAAGGCGTTCGCGGCGGGCGTTATTCTTTCCACGGGGTTTATTCATGTCCTTCCTGACGCATTCGAGCACCTAACCTTCCCTTGTTTGAAGGAGAATCCTTGGGGAAAGTTTCCCTTCACTGGATTCATCGCCATGGTTGCCACCATCCTCACTTTGATGATAGATGCCATGGCCACCTCTTACTACACCAAGTCTCACTTCAACAACAAGCCTGGCCCTGTGGAAGTCGCTGATGAGGAGCATGCCGGTCACGTGCATGTTCATACCCATGGTACTCATGGTCATTCACACGGAGCTAATACTACCGCCGATGATTCTTCTCCTGCTGCTCAACTTATTCGACACAAAATCATATCCCAGGTTTTCTAATTCTTTTCCTCTTCTTTTTGGGTAATTAGAGTTGGGGATATTTATCTTTTCATTGAATATTGATTCGATTGTGTTTGTGTTTGTGTAGGTTTTGGAATTGGGAATTGTTGTCCATTCGGTAATTATTGGAGTATCTTTAGGTGCCTCTCAAAGTCCAGATACTATTAGGCCTCTTGTGGCTGCACTTACATTCCACCAATTTTTTGAGGGTATGGGACTTGGTGGATGCATCTCTCAGGTATGATACAATATCTCTATCTCTATCCCTCAATTCAGATTTTTTTCTTTTTGGGAATTTTTTAGTTTTTTCAAGAAAGTGTTTTGTTGATTACCACAAAAAAAAAGAAGAGTTTATTTTGGAGCTTTCCCATATCTTGGATTTGGCAAACAAAATTCAACATGCCTCCTTTGTTTTTTGGCCGTAGGTGGGTCCTCAAAACAAAGAACCTTCTGCAGCGATTCCTATACTTCCATATCATAGCAGTCTCATCTTTTTTTTTTTCCTTTTTCGTGTTGAAAAATTTCTTTTGGATTTGTATAGACCTTTAATATATAATGGTACTTGGAAATATAAATAAATAAAAAGATATAACACATGTCTACGCACACACACTCTCAAGATGACTATCTAAATAAATTGAGATCACTGCACACACTTCTATAAGAATTTTAATAATAAAAAGGTGACAGAAGTTATTATTTGTCAGGGATAGTACAAATAATATGTCAGATTGTCAAAACCATGTCCTTAGTAAAGCCCCAGGGTTTTGAATACACTAGAACCTCAAATGATACGATCATCAATCATTCATAAAACAACCATTCCGATTCCTGTATTTTTGTCATGCTTTGTCGGTTTCATTGCTATTCTTCCTTTTTGGTGGTTTTGTGTCAAGACGGCCATCAGGTTCCAAAAGTTTTTACCGCATTTTTTTTATATTTATTTTGAATTTAATTAAAATTTCTTGCCATCTTATCTGGATTGAATTTTTATGATGGCAACATGTAATATTTATGAAAAATACCAGTGCTATTAACATCATTAGTAATAGTAGTATAATTGTTTTTTCTCTAAAGCCAACAGTGTAAGTTTTCAAAGTCCGTGACATGACTACAATGCCAATAGCCTCTTTCTCTCACGCTCTCTTTCTCTCTCTTTTTGGGGTCATTAATTTTGTTAAGAATTGTTTAAAAACTCGTGTGCAGGCAAAATTCAAACCAAGACAAGTAGTAACAATGGCACTGTTTTTCTCACTGACCACACCAGTAGGCATTGCAATTGGGATGGCAATATCAACAAGGTACAGCGAAACAAGTCCAACAGCTTTGATAGTTGAAGGAGTATTTAACTCTGCTTCAGCCGGCATTTTGATCTACATGGCTCTTGTTGATCTGCTAGCTGCTGACTTCATGAATCCAAGATTGCAAACCAACACCAAGCTTCAACTTGGGGCCAATTTATCACTTCTTCTCGGCGCCGGTTGTATGGCTCTTCTTGCTAAATGGGCTTGAACATGTTTTGCCGTAGTGTTCATAGATAAGTATAAACATGTAATTGCGATCTCTTCAAGATCAAAGTTTAAGTTTGTAAGGGTCACAATTTACTTTAGTCAATTAGCTTCCCGGGGTTAACCGGCAGAACTATCATTCCATGGATCTTCCTTAAACAAAGGATACAAATACAAATTTTGAATAGGGAAACAATACTTGTGATCAGAAAGCAATGCCTTTGTCTAATGCCTTCTAGCAGTAGGATTTCTAGCGCAGCTTGGATGAGTCTGCCCACAAATCTGACAACAATAATTCTTCCATCACAAGTTCCATAATAGCTAGCACCACTGAGGCATTCTACAATCCATGAATTAAGTAAATAGGGCATGCTTCATGCTTCTTAATGTAATTCGCCGGGCTGTCTACGCTGTGGATGCTCCTTAAAACTACATATCAAGGATGTTTAGAAGCACCACCGCAGGATTATTTCTTTATCACAAAAATATCTCAACCTAACCTTGTAAAAATAACATGCAATTTGATAGTACAAGCGAAACCCTTTCCCCCAGGGGAATAAATTTGGAAAAATTTACTGGACCCCATCATGAATAAAGGGCCTCTCCTAGAATTTACTAACTAGGTGTTTTTTGGGCGTGAATGTCATTTTTTTGCCAAGTGAAGGAACAACTAAGAGGACGACTAAGGGAAGTGGACATGGAGATGCCACGAATTGCCCCGGCGATTTGCAAATTGCAAAGAACAAGATGAATGGATGTGGGCACATGGATCATGGTCCCCATTAGAAAGTAACTACTAAACTAGGGTTAGGTATCTTCCTTTCCAAACATCATGGGAACTGTGGAGTGTAAGAGGTTTGGAAGAAGTGAATACGCGTCATAATTAAAGATAGGAATCATAAAAAAGTCTTCCATAAAAAGTCTTCCTTCTGCCTTGACCCACATGGAATGCTTCGACTAGTCGACTTCAATGAACAGAGATGGGAATTTGAATTTGGATTCATCTTTTGGTGGGACAGAAATCCATTACCGATTCAAATTAATAACCTTTGGATCTATATGTAAAATCATTAAAAAAAGTAAATAATCAAAAAAAAAAAGTTTAAGGGAAAACATATCTGAAGATCACCTTATTGATTTCCAACGTATGTTTTGATTCAATTGATCTTTGAGTGCATGAATCACATGAATCAGGAGCAGTCTTCCATATCTATAGTATTCTTCCCAAGAAAATTTCTCTAATCGATGGAATGTTAGAAAATTGAAAATTCACCGGATCCATAGCCTATAACCTCTATATACATAATAAATTAGGAATGTTAAAGGTTTTGACATTCCCCATTTATTTTGCTATTACTTCCTTTTCAACCTATCATGAAAAAGGAAGTTATTCCTTTAAATTTCTATACATTTTTATCAAAATCACATTGCAATATACTAAAACTCTATACCAAACATATTGTTGCAGATCATTTTTATTAGAGTTATACTTTAAATTACAGTTCAAATACGTAATTATTTACATATTAGTCCAATGTTGGATTAAATATCCATAATTTCTTATTTGGACTATATGAATATCATTATAATTACGTATAACCATACAAACCAAACTTTGATGTCAATACTAGAATATCTCTATATAACCAATTTCATCTATCAATCATATTAGCATAGGATCAAAGTGGCCTTTGTTATATCTATTATAACTCGACCTGTCAATGGTCATGTATGCTAATACAACCAAATAACATAAATCATGATGTAAATGTGCATTATAGAAATTACATGCAATGTGAATTTTAACATATCTATTTCCAGTTAGTCCACCCTAAATTGAAATGAGATAAATCATACTTAATATTAGAATATGATTAAAAAAAAAAAACTAAATCTTTATTTCTGTAGAAAATAATTGTTATGTATAATTGAAAATTGTTTATGCAAAATTAATAATAATGTTTTTGTACACTTGAATTATATTATTTTTTGCATTTATTTATATATTCTAAGATTGATTTGAATCATATTTAGGAATTTATATTAATCTATTTTCGTGACCATTGACCTAGGAAAAATGAAACAAACTTGTTATTTTTGGATTAGACAGATAACATTCAGCATTTTGGACATAACTTTTTGTTATGATATCCGATTGAGGTGATTCTTGTGGTCTTGGAAAGAAGATTTCGAGCCCTACAACTCTTATGAAGACTCAGAGTCTGGATCAGACCAGAAGATATCTAAAAATTGAGTTAAAATTACTGTAGTGTGGGAAAACGGAAACTGAGAATGAAAAAGAAAACAATGTGCTATAATTTTGGAATTACCTTACTAATAATTTCAAAAATTATCTAAATTGAATGAAAGAGAATTTTTAAATATTTAGAAAGTTAAAAATCATCATCAAGCAGCAAGAGAAAGTTTTCAAATCAAATTCAAAATTCAAACTTTCAGAATAGTTCAAATTACTAAATTTTTTTTAGGGTTTTCACTCCTATATATAGCATTACTTGGACAGCCACAAGGAGCCTCCTTCATGCACATTTTTTCTTTCTTTTCTATCATTCTCTTCCACCAATAACAAGCCCTAGCAGCCTCCTCCATCTCAAGAGATTTCGACCTCCATGTTCGTGCAAACAAGGATTGTAATGTTCTTTTTTACTTTCTTATTTTTCTTGTTAATTTCTAACTAATTTTATTATTCTTAAAACTCGATAGATTTTATTTTTTGATTAATACATGATTTGATTTGATTCTTTTCCTTAAATTCAATTGACATGATTATTATTTTGATGAAATTTTATTATTGTTCTTAATGTTTCAAATATTTTTGGACCCAATATTTTGATGAATTGAGATTGAATGCATGTATGTTCAATATAATTGTACAAGATTAGTCCAAATGATAAAATCCAGATAAAATTATGAGTATGACTATTGAAATAATTTCATGTGTGGGGATTAAGAGAAACCTTAATTTACAAATTTTCACAAAACTTAATACGGTTTAATTTAATTAAAATTGCATGACCATTGGGTTTCGGTTAATCGAATTAGAGATTCATTGCATGACCATTGGGTGAATCTAATTTAGAAAATTCTGTCATCATCAATAATAAATCATTAGCCAATGAAATTAGCGATTGAAGAGATTCGACCGTGTAGAAAGATAAAAATAAATAAAATCGATATTTTAGGGTTTTTATCACGTTACGGTTTCGTATTTTAGATTTTATTTTTAGTAGTTTCTAAAATTTTTACAATTTCATTTGATTTGTTCAACTTAGATTAGAGTTATTCATATTTGGTAGTATAAAATATGTTTATGAGATTGACATTTGTTCTGTACTATACACAACACTTGACTATGATATATTTGTCTGAAATTATGATACACCTAAATCGCGTAACAAGTTTTTGATACCGTTGCTGGAGATATTTTTGTATATCAATCAGGATAACCTTGTCTGAGATTGAACTTTATTATTTTTTGTTTATATTAGGATTTATATTGTACAGTTGCTATTTTAGATTTTGGTTTTTGGAAATTTGATAGAATTTTTGAAAATTTTCGGGGTTAGAAAACATTTTTCAAATCTTGGGTTGTATGACCATTTGTTTCAAAAGATTTTGGGCCACTGAGCAAAACTCTTAGCATAGCTATGAACACCACACTATCTCAGCCAAATTCCATCGTTTTCATAGATTTTTCTATTTTTCTTTGATTTTTCAGTGATTTTTTTAATTTTTCAGTTTATTGTTTAGATATCTTTTGTGTATTTGTTTACTATATTTTTATGATTTTTATTCATACATAGGTATTCTAGATTTATTAATGTAATTTTTGTAATTCATTTTAGAGATTTAATTTTGAGTTATTTTGTGTCCGTACGAGATTTATGTTGAGACCGAAAAGTCTTGACTTAGCCAAATTCGATCCTGAAATAGAGAAAACTTTCAGAACTATTCATAGACAAGTTAAGGAGAAAAAGGAGTATGAGGTAGCAATGGATCACGAGAATAGAGTTATGAGAGAGTATTCTATGCATAGATTTCAAGATGTTCAATCTACTTTTGCGAAACCTCCCATAAAAGCAAATAATTTTGAACTTAAATGTAGTCTTAGTGGCATGGTACAGGTAGATCAGTTCAGTGACGAAGAAACTTTTGAAGATCCACATAACCATCTGAAAAACGTTTTGAAAATCTGTAAGACAATCAAGTTGAATGGAGTAAATTCTGATACAATAAGGTTATTATTATTTCTTTTCTCTCTTAAAGGAAAGGTAAAGGTATTGCTTAAGACATTTCCTTCTAATTATTTTACTAATTAGGAAAATCCGTCTCAAACATTTTTAGTTAAATACTTTTCATCGAGTAAAACTACTAAACTACGTAATGATATTAGTAGTTATAGCTAATTTAATGGTAAATCTTTATATAGTATTTGGAAACGTTTTAAATATTTGATTAGAAAATGCTCACTTTATGGTATACTTAACAGGTTAGTTTTATAAACTTTTTATGGCGGTCTTATAAATTCTGTAAAAATTACCGTTGATGCCATGGTTGGGGGTACTTTCATGAACAAGTCATATAATGAAACATGTGTACTATTAGATGATATGCCCTCTAATCAATATGATTTGTCTAACGAATATAAAATTCCTAGACAAAAGGTTGTTATGTATGAGATCGATAATTTTAACATGTTTAATGCAAAACTTGATTCATTGATTAATGCTGTGAAAGTCAATCAAACCAATCATATGCCTATTCAGTTTTATTTTTGTGAATCATATAGAGATCCTATTCATATGGTTTCTGAGTGTCTGCAGATACAATGAACAAAATATTTTTCTAATTTTGGTCGACCTCAGAATAACCCTTACTTTAACACATACAATTCTGGAAGGAAGAACTATCCCAATCTTTCGTGGAGTTAAGGGGCACCACGACCAAACAATCCACCAAACTTTATCCCTGAGAATCCACAACCACAACAAAAGGAGAGTAAAGTATCATGGGAGATAACAATCGAGCATTTGGCAATAACAACAAATAAAAGATTTGAGAGACTCAAGAATAAAATTGATTAATTAGCTAACACATTTTATTCTCGTGTGCCAAGTAGATTACCAAGTGACACTGAGAAGAACCCAAGAGAGCAAATTAACACAATCACATTGAGGAGTGGTAATGAATTGCAGGAGGTATTAGATATGTCTAAGGAGAAAAAGAACAAACACGAGGCAGAAAAAGAGATTAAGCAACCCGTAATAGAGAAGTGCAAGGAACTAGAGACAAAACAGGGAAGTATTTTATCTTTCGTTGCCACTACACGAACATTGATTGATATTCCTTCTAGGAAACTGACTTTGAGAATAGATGATAAAAAAATTGAGTTTAATGTTTCCCATTATAGGAAAAATTTTAATAAGCAAGAGGTTTTTATAATTGATCACCCTAAAAAATTTGCTGAACATGATGTTAATATTAAAAATTACATTGTCAATTTCTCGCATGTCAAACGTGATTTTCTGGACAACGAATATGTTGATGCATATGCTGCTTTAGGTGTGAATTTTAATGAATTTAAATCAAAGAAAAGATTGCTTGTAGGAAAAGAAAGGAAACTGCAATTCAATGCGTTGATGGAAAAACAAAAGACATCTAAGAATGTTCAAATTGATAAGGGAAGGACAAAAGCATAACAAGATGCAACGAATGATCATAATGTGAAGATTTATGAGTCGGGTTGAAACAAGAAGATAATGTCGGATCAAAGACAATAAAGAAAGACACTTATTGGGAGACAACCTAATATTTTTATAATTTTCTTTAGTATTTGTTTTTGTTGATTTAATTTAGATTTGAGTTTTGATGACATTTTATAGGTGAATAAGAAACTCTTCACACACAAGAGGAAAGAAGTCGAAGAGAAGTTACAGATTTCAAGAGAGTTCTCTATTTTTTTTACTTTTATTTTATTTACTTTTCACATTGAGGACAATATTTAACTTAAGTGTGAGGGGGAATATGCATACATAGATTGCATTTGATTTTTTTTAGGAATTTGAGTACTGAATTTTTGCTTCGTTCATAAAAATTTTTGCTGAATTCTTTCGTACCAATAAAAGTTTTTCTTGAGTTTTCTAGTACTTGCGTGTTATTTGTATTGAATTGGGTTGTATGAAAGATAAATGGTATTAGTAACTATTTGGTACATGATTAACTATTCATATTCTTATGGTTGATTTGAAAGATAGAGTATACAAAATTTGATACAAATTTACTTACCTTAGTGAGGATTTGATTCTTAAAGAGTAAATTTTTGCTCTCATTCTTTCTCTTATTGAGCCTATATCACACATGAATTGATCATTTTAAAACTTATTCTATTATATATTTTGAGATCATATTCTTGATTTTTATACACCAAAATGATTAAGGCACATAGATTCACATACTTTTAGGTTTCGAAAAATATCATCTCTAATGTTTTACCCTTAGTTAAACCCCTTTGAGTCTAGACTTTTTCTTTCATGCATGACCTACATAATCTATCCCATGACCCTCATTCTTTCTATCCCCAGAGTTTGAATCTCAATTCATTAATGTACTTATAGTTGATAGTATGACATTTTATTTTTAGGTATTATGATTTTTTTATATATTTGACTTTTGCATATATTTTTAGATATTATCACGTCGATATTCATTCAAAAAAACCAGCACAAAAAAAGAAAAAAATTTTGCCGGTTGAAAAAAAAAAAGGAAAAAAAAGAAAGAAAAAATGAAAAAAATTCAAGAAAAAAAGGATATTGTTTACTCTTACATGAAAGTTTATTATATTATTCTTTACTTTGAATAAGTGATATATTATATTACATATTCGTAACTAGAGTTAGTATTATCTTGTTTTAATGAAAAGAATGTCATATTTTGATACTTAAATATTTCTAATGAATTATTTTAACTTTATATTTATAAATTATCATATCCTTTATCTTAACCCTGTAATAACCAAATAAAAAACTTTTTGATTGGTATATGGATTTCATATTTAAGTGATGAAGATTTGATATATGAGCAAACTTATAGTAATGTCATTTCATCGTATTGATTTGAATGATACACATATCTTTATATATATTGAGTGTTTTAAATAGCTGAATAGTATCTCTCTTTATTTTATTGAGTGAATCAATTATAAGGGTGTTTGAATTTTGTATTTTTCTTGATTTTTAGGAGACTATACGAAGTGTAATGACTTTTTTAATATTAAATATTATAAAGTATTTGATTATCTTAATTATAATTTTGGCTTGAGTTTCTCGTTCGAAGTCAACAAATGTACACCATCATAATTAAAAGTATTTCACACGGAGGAACAATTTTATGAATGTCTGGAAGTCAACAATGTAAACCATCATAATTAAAGCTGTTGATTCTCTGAAAATATCATCCTACTTGTAAAAACTATTTCGTTGCATCTCCATTACCAGCTTTTTCAAATCTTTCTCTTGGCCTTGTTTATCATGATTTTTCCTTTTTATTTTTTTCTTTTCCCTATATTAAAATACTATTTATCACGGGTAAAAGCACTTGTGACAGTATTGAATAATCTGCAATTTGTGATGGCCAAAAATTCTCATAACATTCACATGTATATGTATCATGTAACCATCTAACAATCTTTTATGATATTAAATTATAAAAAATTATGTTCAAGAAACATCGTGTTAAGTCATAGTTAAAGCTCATGCCTTAGTTTCTATGCTCGTAGGCAGTGAAAAACCCTTTAATTCCTTGTTCAAACACTCTCATACTTCAAAAAAAAAAAAAAAAGGGTACAACTTTGTCATATGAGCAAAGCAGGCCTCTCCTAAGTGGGACTACAGAATATGCTTGCTCAAGCAATACCATCAAACGTAAGTTCATCTTCCTGCTCTCATGTATAAAATAGTACGGCAAGAATTAAAGAGCCATTATAATAGTGTTTGCATTTTATTTAATAATTTATGTTCTTTCATTTCTTTTTTAGGAGGACAAAAGCATTTAACACGAATGCAACAATCCAGAAAGCAAAGAATGGTTGATTTAAACAACAATTGTGGATCACACAAACTACATCTACTCACGATCCATCACTTTTCCTTGAGGTTCTTACTTGTTATGGAATATGTGCTTTTTTTATTTATTTTTTTTCCTGACAACCATTAATTGTGGGAACAAGCACTAGCTTCTAAGGAGAATATGTATACACGGGCAATTTCTCTATCAGAAAGTCTTTTCTTTAACCCTTTGAATTGTTCTCTTTTATGCGTTTTTGACTTCAGTTGAAAATGAAACTTGTTTGGGGTAACGTGTTGGAATTTCATTTTTCCTATCATTCTTGTGTTTGATGAAGAATAACGAGCATATGCCAACTGGGCTGCAACAAGTCTACAGAATTTGTAGATGGTCCATGCAATTTTGGATTTGTGCATATTGCTGGGATGTGGTGCGTATATCAATTTGATGGATTTTTTTATGTATAAAATATGATAGATTCACTGTTTTTTCATATAAAATATGGTACACTTGAAAGTATTTAATGTTTTTTTATCGATTTATGTTTTTTAAATTCTAAATTGTTTTATTTTTAGAATATACGATAAATCTGGCATATTCGCTATTATACTTAGGGTGGTAGCTGGATCTTGAGAAAGTACAGATTGAGAGAGAAGAGTTTGACTGACGGCAAAGAGAAGGTTGATATAGTCCCTCTTTTATGTATCAATTTTCACACTATCCATGTGTCAAAATATAATTTTCTTTATGTTAAAATCATTTCGGCCGAAAAGGATGGTCTATAGCCTATTCATGAGGAATGTTATATATTAAATTGATATTTATTTGATTTTCTTCCTATTGACATTTTGTTAGATACTCGAATATTTATGGAAAATATCAAGTTTATTAGTTTGAAAAGAGATTTGAAATTTGATTATTATATTAGTTGGATTGAGAAAATTTTTAAGATTATTGTATACATCATTGGTTAAATTTGATATTTATGTTGGTTGGATAGGATTTTTTTTAATAGAGAAAATAATAAAATTTTTTGATTAAATTCCAAAATGTGTTACTAAATTTGTCGCAAAAGTTTAACTATATATTTAAATATTGTGCTAAATTTAGTGATGAAAAATAAGATCCGTCACTAATATTAGCAACGGATTTCCAAATCCGTTGCTAATTTAGTGATGAAAAATAGATACTGTCACTAAAATTAGTGATGGATTCTCGAATCCGTCACTAATTTTAGTGATGAAAAATAGAATCTATCGTTAAAATTAACGATGGATTTTATTTTTCATTGTTAAATTTAGCAATGAATATTTTTATCTGTCGCTTTCTGTCACTAATTTTAGTGATGAATTCTGGATCTGTCATTAATTTTAATGACAAATTTTCATATCCATAATTAAATTTAGTGACGAATCTTATTTTTCATCACTAAATTTAGTGAAGAAAAAATTTTCATTGCTAATTTAGCCATGAATTCCTAAATTTTATCGTTAATTTTTTAAGTCGCATTATTAGCGACAAAAATTTTTTCGTTGCTAAATCTATCGCTAAACAGATTAATAACGAATTTTTTTAAAATTTTAGTCGTTAAATCTATCGCTAAAATCTTTTTTTTAGTAGTGTTACAAGACTTTACTCTTGAATACATTCTTGTCCTCAAGTATATAAAATCAAGAATTGAAACTTTGAATTCATGAATTTTGAACCAAATCTTGCATTAGTATTAAGAAATGAGATGATGGAGACAAACAACGAATGTGACTTGAATTACAAGGAGATTAGTGAAAGGAAACTGGACACGAGAGAGTTTAAGAAAGACTTTACTTGAATTTCTTTTTGGTAAAAGATTTTGTCCGATGAATACTTGAAATTCAATGTTTGGAGGATTTGGTAAAAACTTACCTTCAACAACTTCTTTCTTGGACATCCAACACTCGTCTACTCTCATTTTTTTTTATTCACTAGGAGTAGGTAGAATGAAAGATTCAAAAAGTGTTTCAATACATTGTTTTTCCATGAATTATGACATTGTTTTTTCTACCATTTGATTTGTTTTGCTAATATCCAATTTCTTTACTTTTTCTTACTCATTTTTTATCAAAGTTTTGATATTCTAATCGATACCAAACATTTTTTAAGGAATATTAAATTTGTCATCAATGCATGTCATGAGAGCATCTATCCTTTTTATCACGTTCTTCCCATTTTTTCTTCCATTCTTGCCGGTGAAGCTCTTGTTCTTTTTTATATTTCTCAAATCAATTAACTTTTGTCATTGATTATGTCAAGAATCATAAACTCTGATACCAATTTATCACAATTCAACTCTAAAAAGTGATAAAAAGGTAGAGAGAGAGAGAGAGAGAGAGATCTTGGAGAGAGAAAGGTAGAAAGAGAGATAGAGAAAGACTAGAGAGAAGAGGATAGAGAGGGAGAGAGAATACAAAAAGAGAAAAAGGGATTTCAATACAATTCCATTCATTACCCATTACATATATCGAGATTATTTTTTATATTATTTCTATTAACTAATTCTACTAATTTCTGTTAATCAATTTGTTAACTACTAACAAATTTATTAATAACTAACTAATCTATTATCTACGAATTAATATTTCTGATTATGATTAACTACTAATCATAGTTGTTACATCTTGCACCAACCTATGTTCAACAACAGAGTCCGAGTATAATTGTTTTTTTTTTTTTTAGTTTAGCTATTATCTTTTTTTTTTCCTTATTTTTTTAGAAGAGTTAAACTAAGTTATTATTTTGTTTAGTAATCTTAAGCTATTTAAGCATCCTTTTCTTCATTATAATGCGAACTTTGAAATTTTCACTAAATAATAAATTTGTTTCTTTCTTAATGGGTAGATTTATATATTCAAGTTTTAAAATTTAAACTTGTCAAACTTGTGGAGTTTTAGGATTTTATATTGTAGTAAGTACTACGGTCATATTTCCCGGTATCAGTTCAAATGAAATTTCATAATTTTCTATTACACCCAAATAACAAAAGGAAATTAAAATTAACTCCACGATTTTTAAGGGACTCATGTGGCTCCAAGCATAAAAACAAGATCCGATAGAATACAAATCTTGTAATATAGAAAACAATTTAAACACAATCATAGGGATTATAGATCTCGATCAGCACAAAAAATATTTTCGTATTCAATTCAATAATAGATGATTTAATTTGATATAATCCAATTTTACCAAAAAAATTCTTTAAACTTTTTGCCTAGTTTTTGTTGGAGGTGGATTTTAACTCCACAGATCCGACTCCTTGTGATTCGAATGAGTGCTTGATGAAAAGGCTTGAAACCTGCAAAAGATCGCCGGAGAGTGCTCCGACGGGGGAAGTTCCGATGCTCAAATCAGAAAAAGAGATTTTCAAAAAAATATACAGACAGAGAGGAAAGGAAGATGTATCTCCCTGTGACTTTTGTATATTCTATGTCGAGTTAAGAGGACTTACCTGGTTTGATGTATCTAAAGTTTTTATATGATGTCCCACTTGAGTAGTATGATCTCTGCGCGTTATTACCCTAGTTTCCTTATGAGGCGATCAAGGATTATGGATCCTAAGCGTTAAAAATTTGAAATCGTTATCATTTAGGAAATTGGATTATTTGGAGAGATTCTTTTCCTTATCGATTAGATCCTTAAGGGTTTCTGTCTTTATCCAAGAGATACATTTCGTACTAAAATAGGAAGTTTAATCAAGGTGATATTTAGTTGAGTATTACCAATTGGGAGTAGAATTGGTTGGTTCCCTTTGTATTTGGTAGTTATCGGTCAGATAGAGGGGGTAGTTAATCGGTCTTACCGAATGCACCTACAAATTGGTCACGACATTTGAATCGATATGTTCGTAGTCTCGAAGAGCTGGGCCCTTCGAGACCATAGGTGTATTGTTGGATTTCGAGTACTCGGATACCGCACCGATTGGTGTCTGAATTATATCTCATTATTTGCTTCCGACTCATAGTGTTAATTAGTAGGAGAGGCACCATGCGTGAAATTCGCTTCTCGAGAGCTTAGAAGGGTATGGAAGCTGGTGACACGTGTCTCTTGAGATCATACGAATCATCTGCAACTGATATAAAATTAAAATAGATGAGATATAAGTTCCCCTTTTGTCTCAACCGTTCCGTCTTCCATCGACATTAATGCGTTCTACCTTCCACTTGATTTAATTTGAAAAAATGTGGTACAAGAAGGCGAGGTGATATAAATTTTTTTCACTTTATTCACACACTTTTTATAGAAGCACTTCAACTGCCTAGAGATTTGAAGAGATTTCTTCATGTCTATAAATAGAGACCGTTGGACTCTGCATTGCCTTAAGAAGTTCAGTGTGTTTCCTTGTGTCAGAGAGTTTTCTTCTTGCGAGGGTTCTTCGATGGAGTTCTTTGGTTTGCTGATCTCGCAAGTATGAGTCATTTTTGTTGATGTGACGTTTCGTCAGGGATGGAAACTGTTGACATGAGGGCTCATCATGACGTTTAGTATTCGGATGTCATGATGGGTTCTGTCGATATTCCTATCGGGATTCTTGACTTGAGTGAGGATACTTAAGAAAAGAGTCTCCTTTTGAGTTGAGTCCGTCATTCGGCTTGCGCTCTCTTCTAGTCAGGCAATAGAAGGAGTTGATAAAGTGTGAGGATACTTGGATTTCTGAGATACACCCGCTTGGTCTATTTGTGGCCATCTCACACCCTCCTCACCTCATTTTTAGCGGTCTTTTTGTCCTGGTAGGGTTGCAGATTGTGACATGTAAGTTTCATTTATGATTTTTGTACATTACTAGAAAGAGAGGTATCAGCAATAGAAATATCAGTCGTTGATAGTAAATATTCCGTCGTTAAATCATTTTAGCGACTAAAAATTAGCGACGGAAATTTCGTCGCTAAAAGTTATATCGCTAAATTTAGCAACGGAAATATTTCCATTGGAAAGTTTAGCAACGGATTAGCGACGAAAATTTTCGATCACTAAAAAGATCTATCGCTAATTCGTCGGTAATTTAAAATAGTGTGAA
Organism: Dillenia turbinata; assembly: GCA_037126225.1. Classification (NCBI taxonomy): domain Eukaryota; kingdom Viridiplantae; phylum Streptophyta; class Magnoliopsida; order Dilleniales; family Dilleniaceae; genus Dillenia; species Dillenia turbinata. Next base: position 16,374,726 of record JBAMMX010000021.1, read on the forward strand.
ATTATTTTAGTGACGGATTAGTGATGAAAATTTTCCATTACTAATCCATCGGTAATTTAATTTTACATTTTTCAAATTATTCCAAATTACCGACGGATTAGTAATGGATTTTTTTAAGGATGTAAAATTTCCGTCGATAATCCATTGCTGAAAGTTGTGCATCCAAGGCGCATGCGGCCGCAAGCCCCTGCCCACGCGCGCTTGCACGCCGTTGCCCATATGCGTCCGTGCTAATCTGTAAGTAATTTAATTTTACATTTTTTAAATTATTCTAAATTACTGACGGATTAGTGACGGATTTTTTTAACGACGGAATATTTCTGTCCCTGAAAGTCGTGCACCCAAGGCAAACACGGCCGCAAGCCCCTGCCCACGCACGCTCGCACGCCACTGTCCATGCGCGCTCACTTGCACTCGCAAGCCCGCCTGCATGCTACTGCCCACACCAACACCCCTGCTTTTTTTTGTTGAAAAAATGCTCTCACCTAAATTTGAATCTGAGCTATCAAGCATGTTTTGAGTTATTTCAACCATTATACCACAATGACATATATGTTATTTCTTTTTTTTTTCCTTTTACTTCTTTAATTTCTATCTCACTCTCACCATTTAAAATACAATACCCAAATTTAATTAAAACACAAAATTATATTTAATAAAAATACAAAATTATATTTAATAAAAAGCAATACCCTAATTTAATAAAAATACAAAATACAAAATTATATGTAATAAAAATATAAAATTATATTTAATAAAAAAAACAATATCCTAATTTAATAAAAATTATAAAATTATATTTAATAAAAATAAAAAATTATATTTAATAAAAAAACAATACCCTAATTTAATAAAAATACAAAATATAAAATTATATTTAATAAAAACATAAAATTATATTTAATAAAAATTCAAAATTATATTTAATAAAAATACAAAATAATATTTAATAAAAAACTAATACCGAAATTTAATAAATGTTACAAAATTATATTTAATAAAAATAAAAAATTATATTTAATAACAAATACTCTAATCTAATAAAAATACAAAATACAAAATTATATTTAATAAAAACATGAAATTATATTTAATAAAAAACAATACCCTAATTTAATAAAAATACAAAATACAAAATTATATTTAATAAAAACATAAAATTATATTTAATAAAAATATAAAATTATATTTAATAAAAATACAAAATTATATTTAATAAAAATTCAAAATACAAAATTTTATTTAATAAAAATACAAAATTATATTTAATAAAAAATACCCTAATTTAATAAAAATACAAAATACAAAATTATATTTAATAAAAATACAATACCTTAATTTAATTAAAATATAATTTTTTTTAAAGTGTTAGTGATGGATTACCTACGGAAATAATTCCGTCGCTAATTATAGCGATGGATTAGCGATAGAACTATTTCCGACGGATTTTTTCGTGTACAAAAAATTTCGAGCGTGTTTTACCAACGGATGAGCGATGAAACTTTTTTTGACGGATTTTTTCATCGCTAATCCGTCACTAATTTGTATGAAAAATTTCACGGCAATTTCGTACAAATTTTACCGACAAATTAGCAATGACATGTTTTTCGACGGATTTTTCCATCGCTAATTTATCGTAATTCTACTATTAATTAGCGACGGATAATTATCCGTCGCTAATTTTCGTTGTTGAAGCCGTATTTTCTAGTAGTGGTAATCTTCGGTGCTTGGGGCTATTGTTTGTTTTTCGTTTTTACTCTTCAGTGTTGTCTAACGATAAAGGCGATATAGCCATTTATATATTTCTTTTGATATAATCAGTCAAACTGAAGGACTTGTAAAGTGTAACTATTCATGTAATCGAACATGTATTGTCGTATGGAAATAAAAGGGATTTGCTACACTTACTTGTCATCTGTTGTGTCTGTCGGAATTTCTTTAGTATATCGGACTGCTTATGTGTTCGACCCACTTGTGGGAAAGACAGTGGGTGTTGTACTCACGCTCTCCGAGTTGATAGGAGGAGTATGTTCTGCCTTTCCATTGATATGAACTTAATTGATGGTACGGGCTCTTTCAACCAAGGTCCACTCAAGGGCTTAGATTCTTTCTTTTGGACAGGGCGACTAAGGCCCTTCGGGGAAATAGATCCCTTTGGTAGGATAGGGCAACTAAGGCTGCTCGGGGATATGGATCCATTCGTTAGGATGAGGTGATTAAGACCCGTTCGGAGAGATAGATCCCTTCGATTTGAGGAGATAAATCCCTTCAGTAGGACAAGATGACTAAGGCCCATTCGGAGAGATAGATCTATTTGGTAGGATAGGCGACTAAGGTCCGTTCAGGGAGAAAGATCCCTTCGAAATGACATAGTGACTAAGACTTGTTCGGAGAAATAGATCCCTTTGGTAGGACAGGACGACTAAGGCCCGTTCAAGGAGAAAGATCCCTTCAGTAGGATAAGGCGATTAAGACTTATTTAGAGAGATAGATCCCTTCGGTTGGACAGGATGACTAAAGGCCATTCAGGAAAATAGATCCCTTTGGTAGAACAGGGCGACTAAGGCCTGTTCGGGAAGATATATCCCTTTGGTAGGTAACAATTGACTGGGGTGAAAACGTTAGGAATCAAATGATAGAATTATCAAAAGGAAAATCATGAGGGGCTTACTCGATAAGAGATACCTCTGTCGAAGGAGAAATGATATGACTTACTGATAGTAGATTCACAGGTTCTCTGTATTCCAGGTCCTGGACACGGTCAATCCATCTAGGTTATTAAGGCGATAAGCCCCCTGGCGAACCATAGAGCGTATCTGATAGGGGTTAGTTTGCCCCCGGGTTGGAGTTGGCTGGTAGCTTCCACTTTCCTTAGCACCAGATCAACTGGTTTAAACGTTCGACTTCTGACACGTCGATTGTAGTATTGTATCATTTGTTGCTGATACACAGCCATTTGGGTGGATGCGGACTCCTGTAATTTGGGAAGTAGGTCTAAGTGTTCACGCAAGGCAAATTTGTTCTGTTCGGAATCATACTGGGTCACCCGGAGCGAGTGGATCCTGATCTCCACTAGTATGATAGCTTCACTTCCGTACATTAGGTTGAATGGAGTCTTTCCGGTTGCCCTTCGGGTTGTGGTGCAATACGACCAAAGGATACTGTAGAGCTCGTCTACCCATCGTCTTTTGCCTTTATCTAGAATGGTCTTTAACCCTTGGATGATCATTCTTTTGGTTATCTCTGCGAGTCCATTGGTCTGTGGATGAGTGACCGATGAGAATCGATGGCCGATCTCTAACTTTGAGCAAAACTCTCGAAAGTTAGCATTGTCAAATTAATTTTCATTGTTTGTGATAAGGACACAAGGCATGCCGAATCGGGTGACTATGTGAGTCCATGCAAACGACTGGGTCTTAGTTGATGTTATTTGAGTTAGAGGTTCGGCCTCCACCCACTTGGTGAAATTATCTATAGTTATTACAAGAAATTTTCTCTATCCAATAGCTGGTGGGAACGGTCCGAGAATATCCATTCCTCATTAGGCGAATGGCCATGGTCTTGCTATGGGGCTAAGCTCGATGGAAGGCAATCGTGGAACCGAATAGAATTATTAGCACTTGTCGCATTTTTTGACATAATCGTTCGAATCAGTTTTCATGATTGGTCAGTTATACCCTTGCCATAAAACTTTGTGGATTAGGCTTTGAGCCCCCAAGTGACTACCGCATATCCCTTCGTGGATCTCCCAAGAACATAGTTTCCCTCTTTCGGGGTCAAACATCTCAAGTAAGGATGAGTAAAAGACTTTTGGTATAGTCTCCCATCAATGATCGCATAATGAGTGGCCTTTCACTTTAGTTTAGTCGCCTCTAGCGGTGAGTTGGACAGTCATTTGTCTCTCAAGTATACTTCAATTGGGTCTTTCTAACTAGAAGGCTAGTCCATTTCCAGGAACCTTTTAGGCTCATCGATGCTGTGGTACGACAAACTTTCGATGTAGACCGTTTGACTAAAGGCAACTGAATCTGACCTTGCTAACTTGGAAAGCTTATCGACTCTCACGTTTTCTGAGCGAGGGATTTATTGAATGTCAACCTTGTCTAGTCTTGCTATCGTCTAGCGTAGTTTACTTAGATATTTGGCCATAATCGGGTCTTTTGTCTCATAGACCCCTTCAATCTGCTTGACTACCAGTTGGCTATCGATGAATACCTGAACACTTCAGACTCCCATATTGGCTATAATTCAGAGTCCTGTTAATAAGGCTTCATACTTTGCTTGGTTGTTGGTGGCTCTGCAGTCAAAACGGATGACATATTTCGCTTTGAAGTTATCCGGACCCATCAATATAAGCCCAGCGCCACTACTCGAAGAATTTAAGGATCGATCAACATATATGGTCTAGTCTGGTAATAACCATTCATTAGGTCTATTAGTGAACTCAGGTGTAGCTACAACCGGGAGGGTGCATTCGAGAATGAAGTCGATCAAGACTTGGCCTTTGATCATAGGTCGAGATTGATATTGGATGTCGAATTCACCCAATTCAACACTCCATTTGATTAAACGGCCAGAGATGTCTCTCTTCTGAAAGATTTGTTTCAACAATTGGTCAATAAGCACCATGATGGTGTGGGCTTAAAAGTATGGCTGAAGTTATCTAGCCAAAACGACCAGGGCGTATGCTATCTTCTCGATCGGTCAATAATTGATTTTAGCTTCTTTGAGTATTCAGCTGATGTAATAGATTAGCTTCTGAATAGTTAAGTCCTATCTTACAAGGATAGAGCTAAGTGTCCGATTGGAAATAAAGAGATAAATGTAAAGTTTCTCACCAGAAATCAGTCAGGAGAGCAGCGGAGGGGTCATAAGGTACTCTTTAAACTGTTCGAAGGCCGTTTGGCACTCAGGTGTCCATGCGAACCATTGGGATCTTTTCAGAGCATTGAAGATATGTTTGTATTTTTTCCCGACTTTTGACATAAATCGACTTAGAGCTGCTATCTGACTGGTAAGGCGTTGTACCTCCTTTAATGTTTAAGGCAGCAACATGTCCAAGATAGCCTGTATGTTCTCGGAACTTGCCTAAATCCCGCGATTAGTGATCATAGAGCCCAAGAATTTGCCTGAAGTGATACCAAAAGTACACTTGGTAGGATTCACTCGGATGTTGTAGCGTTCGAGTGTCTGAAAGGTTTTCTCAAGGTCAGCAACATGAGTTTTAGCATTGGTGCTTTTTTACATGTATGTTATCTACGTACGCTTCTGTAACACCGATTTCTGATGACTGTGTAACATATACCACTCCTCATAATTATATATATTAATATCTTTTTGTGACATTTATTTAATTATCTATTTATTTATTTTGATATTTCGCTTCAAAATCGCTAAAACCGAAAATTTTATCGGTAAGCTGAAAATTTTCTCGGATAGCGTCGACAAGGTCTAAAGAAATCAAAAATGGCTATGAGAAAGCCTACACATTTAAATAAAGATATTTAAATGAATTTTCACATATTTAATAAATTTTGAACAAAATTTCATAGGGACAAAAAATACAAATTGTTAAAGGTTAGGGGTTTAAATGCAATTAAGAAAAGTTAAGGGACTAAGTTGCAAACCACTCAATGATACATAATTGAAGCCAAATGATTGGTCAAGAGAGAAGCAAGGTTGGTTAGTGACCACATAGGATTTTTCACATTTAAGAAAATTCATTGGATAGAAATTTATGCATGAAAGCTTAATGGATGGAAATTTTTGCATGAAATCTAGTTAGAATAGCTTGTTCTAGTTTGTGACACATCCCCCCTTGACATGGACATCCACAAGACACCTAATGGAGTGCATGGAGGTTGCTTGAATCAACAATTGCATGGTTTAAGTGTTAGGACAAGTGGAAGGTTGAGATGATGCATAGAATGATCCAATAGTCAAAAATATTTTGTTAGGTTTATAAAAGAACTTGTTTAAGAAGAGTTTGGACCATTTTCTTCATTCAAACCTCCCCTTGGATGAAATTTTAAAGACTCCATACCCATTTTGAGTTCAACCATGGAGCCAAAGAGGTAAGAACATTTTTAGGAATTTTTGAATTTCAATTGAAAGTATAGAGGTATTGTATAGGAATTTATGTTTATTGTGATTTGATTTTTCTAAGGTGATAAAAATTTAAGAATTTAAAGGGAGTGTTGGTATTTATTATTAATAAAAGATTTTACAAAGAAAGTAACATGTCTAAACTTGTACTAAGATTTGATTTCTTGATGAGTAGTTGCTTGGGTATCCATATTAGTATACTAAATATTGATTTCTAGATTTAGTTTTGTATAGTATTTTTATGATATTTCATTCTATAGAAATAAAAAATCTAAGAAATTTATTTTCTTATAAACTAGACTTCCTAAGCTTTAAAATGGTATATCATGTGAAGCATTTCATGAAAAAATCAATTTTTGGTGATTTTTGAAAATTTAGCATATTTCACCAATCTTGTTTCATATTCTGTGTACGACTAGTAAATTGTGTGAATTTTTAAGGTATCCTATGATTGGAATTTGGAGAAATATTAAACATAAAAGTGTTAGATCTCTCTCTTATCTTTAATGTGAGATAAAAATCACTTGAATTAGAGTTGTAGCTAAAAAGTTATAGTGTTTTTACTAAAACTATGCAGAAGTAGTTTTAAAACCAAAATTGAGATCAAAATGGAATTTTATAAAATTATATTATTAAAATCTGAAAATGGTCTAAACTATAAAATTTTATATCTATATTTTATCTTCAATTTGAGATTAGAATCACTTAAATTGGAGAAGTATTTAGGGAGATATGAAAATTCTCCCAAAACTGTGAAGAATTGATTTTAGAAACTTAGACTGAAAAAATGATAAATTTTTCTAAATTCGTGTGTTCAGAATTTGAAGTTGGATTAAACATAAAAGTTGGAGATATATATTTTAGCTTTAAGATAAAATTCAAATCATTTGAATCCAATCAAGAATTTAGAAGATATCATGATTTTACTAAACCTGCACGTGATATAATATTAAATTAATAAATGATGCATATTGTTTAAACTTAGACTTAGGGTTTGAGGGGTGACTCGTTCGAGAAACGAGGATTGTTAGGGTAGTGCGTACCCTCTGCAGTCGATGTGAGTGGAACGAACTATTTTTTACTTTAAATGAAAAATAGTTTTGATCATGATTTTATAAATGAAATTTGAAATGTGATTTAGAAATGTTTTAGTGTTTGTTGCATGTCCTGAAATGTTATTCGATAAAAATTACATCTTGATATTATGGTTACTTGATAGTGCCTTATTTTTACGAGTCAAGATTTATAAATGATGACATATAACACATGTGTATGATTATGAGATGGTGTATAATGGCTATAACGCACTCCCTACAGCGGTATTGAGCGTTTACCTGATGGGGTGACGTAGTGGGGTAAGATGGAAGCAGGGATTTGAGTCCTCTGTCTCTATCCAACGAATCCAATAGACGAGCACCACATGAGAACCGTGTCAACACCAAGGGAAGGGGGGAAAATATATGTGTTTTATTCTTATGATATTTTGGTGGCCTCTTGGTGGATTTTATCCTAGTTAGGCCAAACTATGGGTAGAATGCATTTTTAACACCCCATTAATGTATGATTAATGATAAGGATGCTTATTATTTTGAATTACACGATATATCTGCAAATGAATGAAATATTAATTTGAAAATGATGTTTTGACTTGCCACTCTCACAAATTCATTTATTGTCATGATATAGTCATTGCACCTCACTCACTGAGTATGTTGATTATACTCACCCCTCATAATTATATTTTCAGCTTATACTGTATTGACTTACGTTGAGATACTGTACCACGAGATTTACCGAGAGATACTATTAGGTATGTGTTCATACCCACCCTTGTTTACTATTGGACCATGCATATAAATGTTATATGTAAAATGGAGGCAAATGTTTTTAAAGAAAATTTTTATTAAAACTATCTTATTTAAATCTTTCACTATATGATTTTGACTTAGTGATATCGAGTAGGGTCATAATATTAATCTTGCATCACCTTGATGTGCGAGTAGGGTATACCCATGCCTCGAAGAGTCGTGGCGGTCTGTTCGCGTGCTTGACCTGCGGGTCAGGGTGTGATAGCTTCTATATTCGACCGAGCTGATTTTTAAAGACTTCATTAACCAACCGTTAAAAGGTCACTCCTATATTTTTTAGGCCGAAAGGCATGACTTGGTAACAGTATGTAATATAGAAAACTCAATGTTGAGTATTTTGTAAATATGTCTATCATAAAGTAGAAAATTTTGAATTTTATCGATTTTCGATTTTGGGGTTTTAATTTTAAATTTTTGGTATAATGGAAATGTCGTGTTCCAAATGCGTAGTATATTTTATTTTTGGTAAATTGGGGAACTTCGAATGTGATGAAAAATATATATATATATAATATATATATATATTATATAGGTATTCAATATTATATAGGTATTCAATTATATATATATAAAAAAAAAAAAAAAAAAAAAAACGAGAAGAGAGAGAGAGGAGAAGGTGCTACGTTTCGGAGTGAAACGCAGCATCTCCCCCAATTAAGAGATATTAGGGTTAATCTCTCTCTTCTTCGCCTCTCCCTACTCTCCCGTCTCTCTCTTCGAATCTCCTCCCTCTCTCCTTCGCGATTTCTCCATCACCGCCTTCACTCTACCATCTCCGCCGCTGCAACCACCATCGGACACCACCACCACCACCGCCACCTTCTTCTTCTTTCTCTCTCAGTCTCTCTCTCTATCCCACAGTCTCTCTCAGTTTCTCTTTGCGCTTTCTCCCCCTCTCGCGATCGCTTGCCACCACTCCCTCCACCGTCCGTAACCACCACCATGACCACCGCGAACTACCGCGGGTCACCATCTCTCGGTCTCTCTATCTTTCACGATCTCACCATCTCTCGCTCTCTCACACCAGCTCTCAGTCGCTCTCTTCCACGCACGAGCGAGCGATTTTCCCTCTGTTCCCTCTCTTTCTGCTCGCGAACAGAGTCCTCTACCTCTCTCCCGTGCGCACGATGGCAGAATTTTCACTGCCTTCCTCTTTTGCTCGCTCGTAGTGCTCACTGTGAGCACTTCCCTCTGTTGCCTCCCAAACCAGCGGCCATTTAACCCTATCAAAACCCTAGCCGCAGGATAGCAAAAACCCTAGGTCACAGCTCTGCAGAGGTAAGCCTAGGTTTTCCAATTCTGATTTTAGGGTTTGAATATTCTTAGTTGTTAGGTTTAATTCTAACGATTACTGCAAATTGAAATTGTTACAGGATTGATACACTGGCGATTGGAAGCTAGGACTGTAAATCGAAAAACCCTAGGTGAGGGATTTTCAATCCCTTCAGTAATTCAAATTATTTTTGTTGAATTAAGGTAGAAATTACATCTATATATATTCTGAAATGTGTTGGACTTGAAAGAAATGTATTTCCCTAAGTGTTTGTATAAAATTATTGAGGTTAGGTCTAGAATTTGATGTAAATTGGACTGTGAAGCATGTGAGAAGGTCGTAGATAGTATTAGAGTTATATTTGATTGAATTATGTAGTTTTCCTTGGAATTTGAATGGAAATCGGCGTGAATTAAATTAATATTAAGGAATTCGGGAGAAAATGGGTAAAATAGAGGAATATTGTAAATTTAAAGTCATTGGTGATTTGAAATGATACTAGCTTGAGGAAACGAAAGTTTTGAAATGTAATTATGCAAGTTAAGGCTATTGTACATAAAAGGAGAATTTGAAAACCCTTTATTAGAGCTTTAATTGATCTTTATTCGTCTTAATTGGTCTAGGTTGACCTTTGGAGACTCGAGAAGAGTCGTTATGAGTTGATTTCGGAAATAAAGAGTGAATACCCTCTCTAGAGGTGAGTGGACGGATCGTTGTGTAGTAAATAAGTAAAATATCTTTAAATTCTTTGATAAATGATTTGAAATGATTTTCATATGATTTTATGAAATTATTTGTGATTGTGGGATGTCTAAAATGAGAATTTGAAGTATGAATGCATCCTATGTGATTTTACATGAACTTGTGCCGTCTGTTTTGACTTCTTGAATGGTAAATGCTTGTAGCATGAATTTCAGATTGAATTGATAAAATGTGGCACATGGATGGAAATTTGAATGATTGTGAAATTATGGTATTGTGAATTGATGATTGTGAAATGAAAGGTGCCGCAGATGACTATAGTCATACCCCCCACGGAGCGACCCGACGGGGTGACGTGGGTTTGGGTTATATGCGAGAGAGGTATGCGGCCTCTGCTCTGCCACGTCGGACTATCCGGTTGCACCCCGGGGAGGTCCGAGCCAACGCCAAGGAAGGGGGTAGTTTTGAAAAACTGAAATGGAAAACCCCTTGGCGGACTTTCGTCTTGGTTCGGCCAAACGCAAGACGGAAGTGTTTTCGATGGGACCCTTGTGATTTTCTGAGAAAATGTTTAATATGGATGCATATTTTGTAAATGATGTTGAATTACTGAAAATGTTTGGATATGAAAAATGATGTTTGAAGTATGCTTTGACATTTCCCACTTTCACCACTTATTTATTACACAATCATGCCATTGCACTCCACTCACTGAGTATTTATAATACTCACCCCACTCTTTAACATTTTTTCAGAGGAAGATTAGATTTGTGACAGAGATTGGAGCTTGGGGAGGGCTTACCAGCTGGCTTTTGTAGGTATACATCGAGATGTATAGTCATTTTGGTTTGAATTGAAATCCGAAGAAAGGAAGACTTGTACAATTCTTTTTGGTACGGATTTAATTGATACTTGTTTCCTGTATAGGAACAAGTATTGATGGAATCCTTACGTGGTTGTTGTTTACTTTCTTTCTCTCCTAGTTTTGGTAAAAACTCATTTTTGAGTGGGACATTTGATTTGTAATATTGAGAATGGTTATTTCTTTTCGATTTCACGAAGTCTTGGACAACTCATATCGTTTGGATCTTACTGACATTAGCTTGATTGCTTCAGGCAAGTGTTAGAAAAATCCTACGACTATGTTTTGGGACTTCTTGTTTGTTAATTGCTTTCCCTATACTGTAAACTTTGACATGGCTTGGATGGCCATATTGTGTGTCGTGCATGCACAGGTTCCCTCTCCCCGATTGTGTGTTGATGTGTAAAAGCGCATGTACAGGTTCCCTCTCCCCGATGTGTGCTCGTGTGTACAGGGATGGACCGGATGTGTCCTTGCATGTGTTTTGTTATGTGATGTTTTCTATTTTTGATGATTGATGTATGGAAAGAACTGTGGTGCTGTCTTTGTAGCCTTGCGGAGTTCCGGTATATGGGGAGGTTCTGCCCGTATACCGAGATTTCGCGGCGGCTGTTGCGTGGTCGATCCGAGGATCGGGGCGTGACAGCTTTAGTGGTATCAGAGCTTAGGCTCATGATTTTAAAAGTTTATTGGTTTTGGAATGTTTTAAATTTTTTCCAAATGTCCCGAAAAGTTTCTAAAGACTTTGAAGTATTTGGTTTTTGAAAAAGGTGTTTTTGAGAATGTACAAGTCTTCCATGGATTTCTTAGGAGGATAGGAATGCTCATTTTTAGGGGGTTAAATACCTAGTTCAATTCCTATTCTAATTGCTGAGATTTGACTCTTCTTCGTAGAACTATCCCTCATAGACGAAAATTGAGGAACCAAATGAGATTCCTCCTGCACACCTCTACATATTAATTATAGTCTTCATATATCTTGATAGCACAGTGGTGGTGAAGGATTAGATTGAAATGATGACATGAAAAGTTACAAATGTGATGCCGTGACTTTGGTTGGGTTTCCTACAATCGGAAGAAGGAAAGGTTGTAATGAGGCTGTAGATTGGATAGTAAAGGAAGTGTGCACATTGAAATTTATGGTTCAAAATTGGTTGAGTTTGTGAGATTCAAGAAGATTTAAATGCCGAAAAGTTTGGAGTATTTTATTTAGAAATTGTGTTCAAAGGATTTTAATATGAGGAAAACCTAGCAAATCTGCCTTCAAGGCGCTAATAAACAAATGGATATTTCTAAAAGGAATTTATGGATATTTCTTCTAGACAATTTAACCTTGGAAAAATGGATATTTCTTTTTTTAAACAAGCAATGGCCAAGTGATTCATGGTTAGGGATTGAAATACTAGAGCTGGTATCAATTATGTCTTTTCCCCTAAATAGTGGGAGTTCGAAATTTTTTTTTTAATCATGGACATGAGAACTTTATTAGAATCATATGGATGCAAATTTGGTATATTAGATAGAATGAAGGAAAGGTTGGTAAGGATAAACTGAAATGATATTGACAGGAATTGCTAGAAAGTTTCTTCCTATTGCTTGTAACCGATATGAAAAATTTTGATGATTTGAGTGGATATTTGTATTTAATTATTGGCATAAAAGGGAATGCTTAGTTGTGTTTTGTTAATAAGTGTAATCTGTCATAAAGTTAGATAGGGAAATTTACAACATGAATTTGATATTATTTGATAGAGATGCAAAGGTTTGTTTAGTACATTGAGTATGATAAAATTTCTTGCCATGGAAGACATTAGTTTGTCAGGAAAATTAAGAACATTTGTTGTCCCACAATTATCTGAGTTTAGTTTTTTAATATGGATCAAAGAGCAAAGAAAGATTTGTAATGCTGACTATGCGTTAGGTCAGATTTCAAAAATCACTTCTTTGGCCAATTGACCCAAGCTAAGGTCCACGATGATTACTACCATAGTGATGCACAATTTTGTATAATTTTGTTTTCATAATTGCATAAAAGGATTATTTGATGCTAAAAATGGTAAGTGGTTTGGGTTAATGCTAAGTAGATTCTTGGAAAATGTGGAGTCTTCGGAAACTCACAGAGGTGTATATCATGTGTTCAATGATGGTATTTACTTGAACTTTTAGTAGTTCGGCTAATAGAAGGTAAATGAGGAATTTTAGAGAAATCAACTGTAAGATCGCCCTCACATTATCTTCTGATTTGTATGGGCTTTACTGCAGGACGAAGGTGTGAAATACAGTGGAATGGGTAAAACAGATGTTCGACCGAGGGTTGTATGCAAAATTTTGAGGAATCTGATGATCGAATAGGTAGGAACCATGAGGAAGATCTACTGAGTCTTATGGGGTCTAATGACAAATTGTTCTTGGAGAAAATTAAGGAACATGAATGATGGAGGTGGTAGTTGATAAGGGTTTAAATGAGGAAATCAAGTTAACTGAATCTGTTTGGGGCATATTTTACAGAATGAGGGCGTTGTATGTTGTGGTGATAGCTATAGGACTTAAAGAGATGTTACCAGTATGTTCAGCACCATGGAGTTTCTGTGTACATTAAAGGTCAAGGTAGAATAAGACATTTTCAATTACGGCTGAGCAGCATCTTAGAGAATAATTGTAATCTTAAGTGATCTTGATAACAAGAAGCTTTGTTGTCTAGTTTGAACAATTGAGAATATGGAAAACCAGTGACAAGTTTCCTAATTGCTTGATGCAGTCACCTTGGAGAAACTAATATGATGAGCCTTTGTGGGATCTATATATTGTAGTGAGATTTCTCTGGTGTTTCAGTCTGCTATAGTTGTTTAGAGTTCTTAAGATAAACTTTAATTTGGGATAAATGTATCCTTCAAATGGAAATATGAGGTAATATGGACCCTTCTAGCTTTTACAATATTGAAATGGTGAATCTTATAAGCATATAGACAAAAATGTTTATGCATGGTTACTTGAGCACCATTTAGAAGTAAGAAAGTCTGTAAATGAAATTTTGAGGTATATTGAATTGGTCGAGTTCAATGATAGTATTTTCAGATATGTGTGATATGTGTATGAAAGACTTTAGTTTTGATCTTCTACAATGCTTTGTAGTAGATACAAAGTGGCGGCCTATTCCAATTGTTGTTGAGGAATGTGTTAATTGAGAAAGTGTTGCTCCTTTTATATCCAAAGGTTTCAAGGTTTTAGAACAAATACGGAGATTCAGAGACTATTGATTTTTGTGTTTTATTTGCGGCAATTAGAAAAAGGAAACTAAAGGATATCCTCAATGTGCTAAATATACTTGAGAGTTATAAGGAATTTTGACCAAGGTAGATAAGATCAGTAGAAGATTAAATGAATGCAAAACAAATTCTTGTGATGTATCTTTTGTAATTGTATAAATCGTAGTTGTATGATGGCTTGTAGGAGGCATTGGTTCTAATAGAAATTTTTGAGTTATTATAAAATGAACAGAAATTAGAATTATAGTATTGATGCGAGAAAATTGGTATTTTTGAAAATATTTCTTTGGAAAGAAGTAATCTGGTTTCAGAAGCAGAGAAATTTGCATATTGGCCAAGCCAATCAATTCGGGGTTGTTTTTTTTTTAGAGAATAAGAAAGTTATATTGAAAGCACTGTATATAGATAGAAAGATTGTAATGTCTAAAGTGCAATAGTGATAAATATAAGAGACACTAGAAGTGGTTATTACTTTGATGATTTGGGGGTATTAATGCAAACACCGGGTGATATGCAAATATATGTACTAGATTTAATTTGGATAGAATATTGGTGATATTGCATGATACTAAAATAATAGAGAATGATCATGATAGAAACATCTTGACTAAAAGAGTTATCTAAATAAGGATTGGAGATTTAAAACTTGGAAGCATTCAAATATTGTTAGTGGATTAAATTTTCTCACTTAGTCTAAGCCATATTGAGGTTGATTTACATTTCGACATACACAAGTTTGAGGATATAAGGATTTTCTCTATCTTTGGATCTGCAATTGATATGGATATGACATACTAGTGGACATTTCTTATTTAAAGTCTCTTTTGAAAGATAATTTAAGGAATTTTTTATAGTTTTGGAGTTTGATAGCTTAGTTGTTGATTCTGAAGTTAAAATATGTCAGTCCTAATATATCATGAGAAATATTTGAAGGAACTCTCTCATGTAGTTGAAAATCCTACGATAGAATTGAACCTAGATCCAAATTTCAAAGTGTAACCCGTGTTAATACTAGATCGACTGTTCAAACAATTGAGAGATAGGTACATTCCTATGGCTTAAGTATGGCGGAGAATATTATCAAGTCGAAGAACAAACTTGAGAGACTGAAGGAACAATTTGGAAACAACACCCATCATTTTGATGTATAAAATTGTATTTTGGAATTTCAAGGATGAAATTTGTTTTTAGGGGGTTAAGAGTTGTAATATCGGAAACTCAATGTTGAGTATTTTGTAAATATGTCTATCATAAAGTAGAAAATTTCGAATTTTATCGATTTTCGATTTTGGGGTTTTAATTTTAAATTTTTGGTATAATGGAAATGTCGTGTTCCAAATGCGTAGTATATTTTATTTTTGGTAAATTGGGGAACTTCGAATGTGATGAAAAATATATATATATATTATATAGGTATTCAATATTATATAGGTATTCAATTATATATATAAAAAAAAAAAAAAAAAAATGAGAAGAGAGAGAGAGGAGAAGGTGCTGCGTTTCGGAGTGAAACGCTGCATCTCCCCCAATTAAGAGATATTAGGGTTAATCTCTCTCTTCTTCGCCTCTCCCTACTCTCCCGTCTCTCTCTTCGAATCTCCTCCCTCTCTCCTTCGCAATTTCTCCATCACCGCCTTCACTCTACCATCTCCGCCGCTGCAACCACCATCGGACACCACCACCACCACCGCCACCTTCTTCTTCTTTCTCTCTCAGTCTCTCTCTCTATCCCACAGTCTCTCTCAGTTTCTCTTTGCGCTTTCTCCCCCTCTCGCGATCGCTCGCCACCACTCCCTCCACCGTCCGTAACCACCACCATGACCACCGCGAACTACCGCGGGTCACCATCTCTCGGTCTCTCTGTCTTTCACGATCTCACCATCTCTCGCTCTCTCACACCAGCTCTCAGTCGCTCTCTTCCACGCACGAGCGGGCGATTTTCCCTCTGTTCCCTCTCTTTCCGCTCGCGAACAGAGTCCTCAACCTCTCTCCCGTGCGCGAGATGGCAGAATTTTCACTGCCTTCCTCTTTTGCTCGCTCGCAGTGCTCACTGTGAGCACTTCCCTCTGTTGCCTCCCAAACCAGCGGCCATTTAACCCTATCAAAACCCTAGCCGCAGGATAGCAAAAACCCTAGGTCACAGCTCTGCAGAGGTAAGCCTAGGTTTTCCAATTTTGATTTTAGGGTTTGAATATTCTTAGTTGTTAGGTTTAATTCTAACGATTACTGCAAATTGAAATTGTTACAGGATTGATACACTGGCGATTGGAAGCTAGGACTGTAAATCGAAAAACCCTAGGTGAGGGATTTTCAATCCCTTCAGTAATTCAAATTATTTTTGTTGAATTAAGGTAGAAATTACATCTATATATATTCTGAAATGTGTTGGACTTGAAAGAAATGTATTTCCCTAAGTGTTTGTATAAAATTATTGAGGTTAGGTCTAGAATTTGATGTAAATTGGACTGTGAAGCATGTGAGAAGGTCGTAGATAGTATTAGAGTTATATTTGATTGAATTATGTAGTTTTCCTTGGAATTTGAATGGAAATCGGCGTGAATTAAATTAATATTAAGGAATTCGGGAGAAAATGGGTAAAATAGAGGAATATTGTAAATTTAAAGTCATTGGTGATTTGAAATGATACTAGCTTGAGGAAACGAAAGTTTTGAAATGTAATTATGCAAGTTAAGGCTATTGTACATAAAAGGAGAATTTGAAACCCTTTATTAGAGCTTTAATTGATCTTTATTCGTCTTGATTGGTCTAGGTTGACCTTTGGAGACTCGAGAAGAGTCGTTATGAGTTGATTTCGGAAATAGAGAGTGAATACCCTCTCTAGAGGTGAGTGGACGGATCGTTGTGTAGTAAATAAGCAAAATATCTTTAAATTCTTTGATAAATGATTTGAAATGATTTTCATATGATTTTATGAAATTATTTGTGATTGTGGGATGTCTAAAATGAGAATTTGAAGTATGAATGCATCCTATGTGATTTTACATGAACTTGTGCCGTCTGTTTTGACTTCTTGAATGGTAAATGCTTGTAGCATGAATTTCAGATTGAATTGATAAAATGTGGCACATGGATGGAAATTTGAATGATTGTGAAATTATGGTATTGTGAATTGATGATTGTGAAATGAAAGGTGCCGCAGATGACTATAGTCATACCCCCCACGGAGCGACCCGACGGGGTGACGTGGGTTTGGGTTATATGCGAGAGAGGTATGCGGCCTCTGCTCTGCCACGTCGGACTATCCGGTTGCACCCCGGGGAGGTCCGAGCCAACGCCAAGGAAGGGGGTAGTTTTGAAAAACTGAAATGGAAAACCCCTTGGCGGACTTTCGTCTTGGTTCGGCCAAACGCAAGACGGAAGTGTTTTCGATGGGACCCTTATGATTTTCTGAGAAAATGTTTAATATGGATGCATATTTTGTAAATGATGTTGAATTACTGAAAATGTTTGGATATGAAAAATGATGTTTGAAGTATGCTTTGACATTTCCCACTTTCACCACTTATTTATTACACAATCATGCCATTGCACTCCACTCACTGAGTATTTATAATACTCACCCCACTCTTTAACATTTTTTCAGAGGAAGATTAGATTTGTGACAGAGATTGGAGCTTGGGGAGGGCCTACCAGCTGGCTTTTGTAGGTATACATCGAGATGTATAGTCATTTTGGTTTGAATTGAAATCCGAAGAAAGGAAGACTTGTACAATTCTTTTTGGTACGGATTTAATTGATACTTGTTTCCTGTATAGGAACAAGTATTGATGGAATCCTTACGTGGTTGTTGTTTACTTTCTTTCTCTCCTAGTTTTGGTAAAAACTCATTTTTGAGTGGGACATTTGATTTGTAATATTGAGAATGGTTATTTCTTTTCGATTTCACGAAGTCTTGGACAACTCATATCGTTTGGATCTTACTGACATTAGCTTGATTGCTTCAGGCAAGTGTTAGAAAAATCCTACGACTATGTTTTGGGACTTCTTGTTTGTTAATTGCTTTCCCTATACTGTAAACTTTGACATGGCTTGGATGGCCATATTGTGTGCCGTGCATGCACAGGTTCCCTCTCCCCGATTGTGTGTTGATGTGTAAAAGCGCATGTACAGGTTCCCTCTCCCCGATGTGTGCTCGTGTGTACAGGGATGAACCGGATGTGTCCTTGCATGTGTTTTGTTATGTGATGTTTTCTATTTTTGATGATTGATGTATGGAAAGAACTGTGGTGCTGTCTTTGTAGCCTTGTGGAGTTCCGGTATATGGGGAGGTTCTGCCCGTATACCGAGATTTCGCGGCGGCTGTTGCGTGGTCGATCCGAGGATTGGGGCGTGACACAGTATGTACCGAACTCAGTGATGAAACTCATCATCTCTATCCTCAGGTGACATTCGTTTCTGATTATACCCTGAGTAAACATCCATGAAACTTAATTGTTGGTGGCATGAGAAATTGTCTACCAATTTGTCGATATTAGGGAGAGGATAACCTTTTTTGGACATGCTTTGTTGAAATCCGTGAAGTCTACGCACATCCTTCATTTATCGTTGGACTTCTTCACTAGGACCATGTTGGCTAACTATTTGGGATACTTGACTTCACAGATGAACCCGACAGTTAGTAGCTTTCGGACCTCTTCTTAAATGGCTCGCTGGCGTTCGAGAGTGAACACCTTCTTCTTCTGTTTGACCGGCTTGTAATTAGAGTTTAGGATTAACTTGTGAACGATGATTGATGGACCGATGCCAGGCATATCCTCAGGGGACCAAGCGAAAACTTTGGAGTGTCATTGCAGGCAACTGACAATAGCTTCTCGTAGAGGCGCAGACAAGCCAGCCCCAATTCAAACAGTTTGATTAGGATCATCAATAAGAGGGATCTCGATTATCTCTTCTCTTGGTTCTGGTTTGTTTGTTAGTTTGATGTCACCTCTGAGTTCTAAGGTGTTGATAGGAAAGTTTCCCTACCCATCTCTATTAGCGAAGAGGGCGTAGGGGTCAGGATCACTACAGATAGTAGCGATCCCTTCCGATATTCTAAACTTTATCTTCATGTGTATAGTGCAGGGTAGTGCTTCCAGTTTGTCCAGACTCGATCAGCCGAGGATAGCATTATACGGTGAGAATAGTTTCACCACGTGGAAGGTGGCATTCATGATTGCGTGATTAGGGGGAGTCCCTAAAGTCACAGTAAGGGGAATGGTTCCCTCTGGATAAATACATTTATTAGATAATCTTTTAAGGGATCCGGTTTGGGGCTGAAGGTGCGCGGAGTTAAGGCCCATTCGATGGAGAGCGTCCCAAGTAAAGATCGACAAGGACCCTTTTTATCGTATGAGACTCCATTTTGATAGTAACGACTAGAGGATCATTACGACTAGAGTCGACTCTGATCAGATCATCATCGTTGAATCTGATGACTGGCCATTTTTTCTTAATTGTAGCTATGTTTAGTTTAGTGACAAAAAGTTGGTGAGAAAAACTGACGATTAGTCTAGTTTCCTACGGACGGTGCCAACCTATTAGAGGTGAGTTTTGGCTCCACAGATCCAGCTTCTTGTGACTCGAATGGGTTCTCGATAAAGAGGCTGAAAGCTTATAAAAGACCACTAAAGGGTGTTTCGATGGGAGAGGTTATAACACTCAAGTCAAAAAGAGCAGTTTCAAAAAGATACACAAACAGAGAGGAAGGGAGTACGGATCTCCTTATGACTTTTGTGTGTTCTGTGTCGAGTCCAGAGAACTTATCTAGTTTGATGTATAAAGAGCTTTTATATGATGTCCTGTTAGAGTCGTGTGATTTCGGGATGTTGCAACCCTAGTTTCCTTATGAGACAATCCGACGATTCCGGATCCCAAGCGTCAAAGGTTTGAAATCGTTATCATTTAGGAAATTAGATTAGATGGGAAGATTCTTTCCCTTATCGATTAGATCCTCAAGAATTTATGTTTTTATCCAAGAGATACGTTTCATACTAAAATAAGAAATTTAATTAAGGTGATATTTAGTTGAGTATTACTAATTGGGAGTAGAAGTATTCGGTTCCCTTAGTATTTGGTAGTCATCGGTCAGATAGAGGAGGTAATCATTCGGTCTTACCAAATGCACCTACGGATCGCTCACGCCGTTCAGATCGATATGTTTATAGTCTCGAAGATCTGGGCCCTTCGAGACCAAAGGCGTTTTATCAGGTTTCGGGCTCCCGGATATCGTACTGACTGGTGTGTGGATCATGTCTCATCAGTTTCAAATATCACTTAAAACTTCAAAAGCAATCAACCTTATTCATCTATCCTCACAGGTGGACAACATCAATTCCTTTATCCTTCATAAATATATTCCCGTAAAGACAAAAAGAAGTGAGGAAACTCCCCTTTTTTTGGTACCCTGGCTGAGTCACCACCCGATATTTGGGATTTTACCCCGACTAATCTAGATCGACCTACTATTAGGCTTATTTTTGGGGAAGGTCTCCCAATAGTGTCTTTTTCGCTCTCAAGGAGGCTCAAATCTAAACATTTGATTAAGGGACGAAGTGCGCTTTCCACTATACCGATCAACCATTGGTAGTGAGGAAACTCGCTCTTGAGTCTCAACTTTGCACACCGTGAAATAGTTCAAAACCTCATTCTCTTCACAAAAATTCTTTTTAGTTGTATTCATGACCTTGGTGTTGCTTCCAGCAAAGGCATTGAGCAAATACACATGAAGCAGAAGACGATGGAGAAATCAATAAGAAGGAAGCCTAAAAGTACAAAGTAGCAGCAATTGCGTCAATACTAATAGCTGGCAGAATAGGAGTGTGACTTCCAATGATAGTGAAGATCATACCTTCTCTCCAGCCAGAAAAGGACATTTTCTTCCTAATCAAGGCATTTGCTGCAAGTGTAATTCTACCAATGGTTTTCATTCACATCCTTCATGTTGCATTCGACCATCTAACCTCCCCTTGCTTGAAGAAAAATCCCTAGGAAAATTTTCTCTTCACTGGATTCATTGTTATCGTTTTCCCTATCCTCACTTTGATGATTCATTCTATAGCCACCTTTTACTACTCCAACTTGTCCGAAATTTTCAAAATTTGAAAAATGACTATGGAACAAATTTGAAAAGGTGCAATTTTTGAAATGATAGAATGTTTCAAATAGATATCTAATTTGAATAATAGAATGTTAATCTCTATAACTATAAAAGGATCAATAGGATATTAATCTGTTATAGAAAATCTTTTTTCCAAAATTTAGAAAATTCTGAAATATATACTCTCTTTTTTTTTTGAGTTTGATTCACTAAGTGCAAATGTTATCAAACAATTTTCTTTTCATTTTATATTAAAGAGATTTCATCCAATTTTTTACACTACTAATATAAGGAATTTAGTTTCAAAGAAAATGAATCTAATTCACGACTTGAAACCAATTCAATCAAGTTTTTCTCAAGTTTATGTAATATATGGCTACTTATATCACCAACACAACTCTCATGTCAATAACAAGCCCGAGTCTTTAGAAGCTGCCGGCCAGGAGCATGCCGATTACGTGCATGTTCACACCCATGGTACTAATGATCATTCTCATGGAGCTAATGCTCTTGTTGAGGCCTCTACTTTTGCTCAACTTATTCCCCATAGAATCATATCACAGGATTTCTATTTTCTATTTCTTTTGTAATTAAAATGTTTTTTTATTATTTTTTTCTCTTTGGGATTTTTCTCACCGAATATTGATGGTGTTGTTTTGATTTGTTTGTGTTGAAGGTAGGTTTGGCTTTACAGATAATGGTTCTGCCAACTCGAGTGGGATGACATGTTCGCCTGACGATCTCGATCGATGAGACCTGTAAAAAACCGACGGAGGGTATTCTAGTGGGGGAGGCTCCAACACTCAAATTAGAGAATGGTTTTTGAAAGGAAAGAAACAGACTGATGTAGAGAGAGAACTCTATATAGGTTATGTGCTTTGTGTTGGCTAAGAGAACTTACCTGGATAGTAGATATATGAGAGCTAATATGGCTTTCGAGCATGAGTGCCATGTGAGAATAGGGTGATAAAACTCTAGTTTCCCTCTGAGTATGTCTCAGGATCTTGGAAAATCATGCCGTAAGATATACAAAAATTGTGAAACCTTATCGATATGGAAAATCTAGATCGTCACGGGGATTATTTCCCTTATTTGTTATGATTGTATATTCTCTTTCTGTTTTCATAAGATTACCTCCGTGATTTAAGGGGAATAAACACTGTCCCGATGGATTAAGTAACGATCATCGAGCTCTGGTAGGCTAGTCAATTAAGGTGTCGAGCAAGTGGTCGTCAGTAAAGGAAGGTGATCAATGTGCGCTGAGGGGCTTGTGGATATGCTATGGGTCTGGTTGTTTTCGAGCCCAGTAGGATTTGGGCTATATACCATCATTTGGCCCTTGCTCCTTATGTCATTTCAGAGGAGAGGTACAAGGAGTAATCGAAGAGGTCGATACTTGGAAGGTCGTGATAGCGTAAATACATTCAACTCTTGAGTAAATAACTCTAGATTTAATGCTAAGTGG
This sequence comes from Dillenia turbinata, assembly GCA_037126225.1. Lineage (NCBI taxonomy): Eukaryota > Viridiplantae > Streptophyta > Magnoliopsida > Dilleniales > Dilleniaceae > Dillenia > Dillenia turbinata. The sequence continues at coordinate 16,397,366 of JBAMMX010000021.1, forward strand.
GAGGTTAGGAAGGTTAAAGCTTCTCATTCATTGCACACGTTTCTTATTAGAATGTTTCTCTGCCTAAGATTGCAGAGTTCACATCTTCTTGGCTATAAATGGGGGTCATATGACCCAACATCGTTTTGTAGGGATTTTGTGTATTGTGAGTGATTTTGTGAGTTTTCATTGCTGAGAGTTCAATCTTTTGAGGAATATCTTAATGATGGGTTTTGAACCACAAAACTCCATGGTATAGGAGGCTTCTAACAATTCGAGGTTCTATAAAAGAGGGGGCTGCTGATGCGAAGTCCCATTACATCATCTGTTGTCTAGACGTTAGGGTGGAGCCCATCAGGGCCCTCGTCAAGGTTCTTAACCTTGAGGAGGATGAGATACTCCAAGGAGTAAGCTCTTTTCCTAAGGTCAGAATCATCGTTCGACCGATAGGTATATCAGGGGTTGTTTGTCATACTTCTTGGCACCCTGTCCGGTCGGGCGATGGAAAGAGTTGGGAGGCGTGAGAGACTGGGCATGGATGAGGGTTTGAAACCTGATACATTCTCATAGTTTCACTTTAGTCATCTCTCACCTTCTCAAAGTCCTTTCCCGCATTTGGTGGGAAGGGTTTCCGGTTTTTACCCTCTTTAATTCCACCACTCTGGGGTGCTTCTACGGCTTCTTGTCTCAGTCATGTAACGCCAAGTGGCCACGGAGTCTCCTTTAGTTCTCATTTTACATCTAGTTATCTTTCTAATATGGATTCTTTATGTCATTCTTTCAATGTAGTTCTATCTGTCTCAGGGACTTGTGTAATTTCTTTTTGTCTTGTATCCAACTATATATTCTGACATGTACTTGTCATTTGAAAATAAAAGAAGAGCTTTTGTTACTTATTGGTCAATCTCGCTTTTGAATAACCATCTTGTCATTAGCACCCTATTGATGCATATGATGAATACTGGACTATTGAGTGATTGATGCGACTGATAGGATCCGATCGATGAAGGATTTTGTAAATGGCTGGCTTTCCTTCTGCTAGTCATGAGATGACGTTGTTCCTTCATTCTTGTAGTTTGCAATTGAAAGAGTGAGTTCGACTGATAGGTGGGGCGATACATGCCCATTCGGGGAGGCAGATCTCAATGATAGACTTCACTCTAGAGGGCTGGGTGGCAATGAGTCATTTAGAGAGATAGATCCCTAACGACAGAACAAGGCGACTTAGACCAATTCAGGGAGATAGATCCCTAATGGTAGGACAGAGTGACATAGGCCCACTCTGAGAGATAGATCCCTAATGGTAGGACAAATCGACATAGGCCCGTTCGGGAAGATGAGTCCCTAACAGAAGGACAGGGCGACATAAACCCGATCGGGGAGATAAGACCATAATGGTAAAACAGGATGATATAAACCCGTTCGAGAAGATAAATCCCTAATGGTAGGATAGGGCGACATAGCCCCATTGGGCAGGTAGATCCCTAATGACAGCATGTCCTGAGGAATACAAGAGCAAATCGGTAGGTTAGCATAGAAAGAGGATCGCAGGGGTTTTACCTGATCGTCAGATTTCGTGTGGGGGACAAGACATGTTCGTCTGGTAGGATGCTAGCCCTTATTGGTAATAGATGCATAGGTTCTCGGAGTTTCATATTTTGGGTATGGGAGAACCGTCTAGGTAATCGAGGCGATAAATGTCTGGACGAACTTCTGAGCGTATCCTATAGGGGCTCTCCCAATTAGGTGCTAGCTTGCCCCCTGGTTGGAGTTGGTCGGTGGTCTCCACCTTCCTAGCACCAGGCTACCTGATTTGAATGTCCTAGTTCTAACTTGTCAGTTGTAATACCTCGTCGTTTATTGTTGGTAGGCTACCATTCAGATGGATACAATTTCCCTTAGTTCAGGGAGTAGATCTAGTTATTCGCATAATACGGATTCGTTCTGCTCTGGTCCACCCTTAGTGAGTGAATCCTAGTTTCGGTTGGTATGATTGCCTCGTAGCCGTATGTGAGACTGAACGAAGTCTCCCCCGTGGCCTTTCAGGGCGTCGTTCGATAAGCCCAGAGAATGCTGTAGAGTTCGTTTACCCAATGACTCTTGACTTCATCTAGTATGGCATTCAACCTTTGTAGGATTATTTGGTTGGTCACCTCAAAGAGGCTGTTGGCTTATGGGTAGGCAATGGAAATAAAGTGGTGTTGGATCTCTAATCTGTCCCAAAAGTCTTGGAAACTTCTATTATCAAATTGCTTGCCATTGTCCATGATCAGGACATGAGGTATACCGAATCTGGTGATAATGGATGTCCACATGAAGTGCTGTATCTTGCTTGTAGTGATTTGAGCTAGTGGCTTAGGTTTCACCCACTTAATGAAGTAGTCAATGGCTACGACTAAGAACTTACGTTGTCTGGTTGTTGGCAAGAATGGTCGTAAGATGTCCATTCCTCATTGAGTGAACGGCCATGAACTAGCTATCAAGTTGAGTTCGGAAGTGGGTTGGTGTGGCATCGATGATAAGCATTGGCACTTGTCGCATTGTTTGACATAGCCGTCTGTATCAGCTTTCATAGTTGGCCAGTAGTATCCTTATTGGAGGGCTTTGTTCACCAGATTTCGAGCACCTAGGTGTTTGTCACATATTCCCTCATGAATCTCTTTGAGGATGTAGTCCCCTCTTCGGGTGTTAAACACTTTATATACGGATGCGTATAGGATTTCTTGTAGAAGATGTCGTCGATGATAGCATAATGGGCGACCTTGCGCCTTGTCTTGACTGCTTCGGTAGGAGAGCTCAGTAATTGCTCGTGCTTCAGGTAGGCCACGATAAGATCCCTCCAACTTGGTGAGCTATCTGCCAACAAAACTTGTTTGGGTTCTTCTTGTTCGGGTTCTTCAATATTAGGATACAACAGACTTTATATATAAATAATGTGACTAGTTGCCACTGAGTCAAAGCTGGCTAATTTTGAAAGCATATCAGCTCATTCGTTCTCGAGTTAAGGGATTTGCTATATGTCTAACTTGTTAAATTGGTCTATAGCTTGGTGTATCTTGGAGAGATATTTTGCCATCGTCGGATCTTTGGTCTCGTAGACCCCCTTGATCTGTTTGACAATCAGCTGACTATAGGTAAAGACTCGTATGTTCTAGGTCCCAATGATGCTGTGATCCGCAGCCCGGCTGAAGGGTTTCATATTTGGTTTGGTTGTTAATCGCTCGAAAGTCAAAGCAGAGGACATATTTAGCCTTGAAATTGTCTGGCCCAACTAGAATGAGCCCGGCTCCACTGCTTGATGAATTAGATAACCTGTCCACATGGAGGTTCCATTCGGGTGATAGGCACTCCTTTTGGTCATTGGTAGGGGATCGCTCGATAATCACTAGGAATGTGCACTCGAGGATGAAATCAGCGAGGATCTAGGCCTTAATGGCCGGTCTCGATTGGTATTCGATGTTGAACTCGACTAATTCAATGCTCTACTTGATAAGTCGACCTAAGGTGTCCCTCTTCTATAGGATTTGTTTTAGTGACTGATTAATCAACACCATGATAATGTGGGCTTGGAAGTATTGTCAGAGGCGTATGGCAGTAATGACTAGTGTGAAGACTAGCTTCTCGATGGGTCAATAGTTGACCTTAAACTCATGGAGTACTCGGATGATGTAGTACACTGGTTTCTGTGCGATGGATTCCTGTCTTACAAGGATGGAGCAAAGCGCTTGATCAGAAACAGAGAGGTAGAAATAAAGTTTCTCACTTGGAATTGGTCGGGAGAGGAGTGGAGGTGACATGAGATACTCTTTGAGCTTTTTGAATGGGGACGGACATTTAGGTGTCCATGCGAACTCTGTGACTTCTTCGGAGTGCCATAGAGAGGTTTGTATTTCTTCCCCACTTTTGACATGAATCGGTTGAGGGTAGAGATTCTACTAATGAGGCGTTGCATTTCTTTCACTGTCTTGGGCCATGCCATGTCGAGTATGGCTTGGATTTTCTCTAGATTTGCCTCGATCCCTCGGTTGATGATGAGGAAGTCTAGGAAATTTCCAGACGTAATTCTGAAGGTGCACTACACAGGGTTTAGCCTCATGCTAAATTCTTCCGGTGTCTAGAACATTTCTTCTAGATCTGTCACGTGGTCGTTAGCATGGGCATTTTTTGTGAGTATGTCATCGACATAAGCTTCCATGTTTCTGCCAAGTTAATCATTAAAGACCTTATTGACCAAACGTTGGAAGGTTATCTCAGCATTCTTAAGGCTGAATGGCATGACTCTGTAGCAGTAAGTACCGAACTCCGTGATGAAGCTGGTTTTTTCCTCATTTTCAAGCACCATACGTATTTGGTCATATTCGGAGTATGCATCCATGAAATGTAAGAGCTGGTCACCAGATGAGTTATTAACCAACTTGTCGATGTTCGGGAGTGGGTAGCTGTCTTTTGGACACACCTTATTGAGGTCAGTAAAGTCTATGCATATTCTCCACTTTCTGTTTGCTTTCTCAACCATGACCATGTTGGCTAACCATTCAGGGTATTCCACTTCTCAAATGAATCGTATTGTTAAGAGTTTCTAAACTTTTTCTTGTATCGCATGATGGCGCTCTAGTGCGAACACCATTTTCTTTTGTTTGATCGGTTTATGGCTGGCGTCTACGATCAACTTGTGAATTACGACTAAGGGGTGAATACTCGTTATGTCCTTAGGGGACCACATGAAGCCTTTGGAGTGGCGTCATAAGCAATCTACGATTGCCTCCTGAAGAGATGTCGATAAGTGGGCATTGATTTGAACAGTTTGATCAGGTGTATCAATAATAGACATTTCGATTACCTCCTCTCCAGACTGACGTTTTGAACATTTTTTAGCATTGTCTTTGAGTTCCATAGTGTCAACAGTTAAGACCTTCTTCTTTTCTCCCGCTATGGGGATGGTCGAAGGATTAGGATCGTTGCGGAGAGTCGCGATCCCCAAGAGTGTTTTGAATTTGACTTTCATGTGAATAGTCTTGGTAGTGCTTCAAGGCCGTTCAGACTAGGACGTCCTAGGATTGCATTGTAGGTGGACAAAATTCTCACCACATAAAAAGCGGTTCAAATGGTGGCATGATAAGGAGGTGTTTCTAGAGATACAGTGAATAAAATGATGCCTTCTAGGTGTATGCATTCGCCAACGAGCCCTTTAATAGGCCGATCAGAGGCTTGGAGACGGGATGCGGCGAGACCCATCTACTGGAAGGCATCCTAAAAGAGGATGTCGTAATTTGCTCCTTGGTCCACAAAGGTCCTCGTAACGAGGTAACAGCCAATTCTGGTTGTGATGATCAGTAGATTATTTCGGTTGGTATCCACTCCCATCAAACCATTGTTGTCAAAACCAATTGTGGATCTCATTCTCTTAGTCGAGGCCATGATGGAGAGGAGGGAGTGAGAGTAAGAGCTATTTCGGCAGGGGAATCAGTCTGTTCCCACGGACAACGCCAATCTGTTGAAGGTAGGTTTGGCTCCAAAGATGATGGCTCTGCAAACTTGAATGGGATGACTTGTTCACCTAATGATCTTGATCGATGAGACCTAAAAAACACTACTAGAGGGTGCTCCGGCGAGGGAGACTCTAACGCTCAAGTTAAAGAGCAGTTTATGAAAGGAATGAACCATACTAATGTAGAGAGAGAGAACTCTATATGGGTTGTGTTCCTGTGTAGGCCAAGAGAATTTATCTGGACAGTAGACATATTTCAGGCATGAGTGCCGTGTGAGATCGGGGGTGATAAAATCTTAATTTCCTTCTGAAAATGTCCTCGGATCTCGGGAAATCATGCCATAAGATACAGATTGTGTGTTGGTCCCTGTTACAACCAAGAAGGGGGTTGAATTAGTTGTCTTTGATTAGTTTTTAAAAACTCAATCTAACTCTACTTAGATCTAAAATAATTCTTTTGGTTATTTTAAACATATGCAGTAGAAAATAAAAGTAAGGATAGAGAGATAAATCCATTTTATAGTGATTCGGTCTTATGTTTACATTTATTCTTCCAGATGCAAGTCGTGATCTAACAACATACTAGTTTTTCACTAAGATATGAGATTACAAAATACAACCCAAGCTATTAACTTCTGTTCTTCTTAGCATGAAGATAATTTCATCCAACTGTGATAGATTCTCAACACTCACAGAATCTAACTCACAGAATTCACACACAACTCAACTCAAAAGAATACGTGTAGAAAATATTTTGCAAATGATAGCAGGTTGTGATCAAATGACACACTTCATACGTAGAGATTTCTTCACTTTTTCCTTCTATAAATTGCTCAAGTATAAGTCTTTGTAATGTGTTTCAAAACCTAATGTATGTGTGCTTTTTATTTTAATTTTTCAGCTTCAAAAACCTATTGTAATAACCCAAAGTTACTAGATAAGACGTGGAAACTTTTTTTGAGAAGGCTCCTGAGATTTTGGTGCTGAAATTCCTTCTGATATCTTGAGATAAAACTAACTGTAAAAATTCAAATTTAAAGTATCTTGATACCTACACACTGATTTGAATTTATCCAAATGGTAAGCCTTGCTAATAATTCGAAAGTTCTTCCAAAAATTTAGCTTCCAGATGGTGCTCTTTGTTCTAAAAAAATCAAACGAATGGCTGAGTTCACCCAAATTTTCCTTCACTCTATTCTCAATGTCTTAACACTGTAAATATTTCAATTAGTAGTCCTTCATCCATTCTTTGATGTGTAATTTTTGAATTTGAAAAAACTTGATCATCTAATGAGATATAGAAGGCTGAATATATCTGAATGATCATGTCACTCTTCTTAAAAATTTGCGTAACTCTTTGGAATTTCAAATTTGAACTTCAGCAATTTTGATTTTTAGTTGTTGAATGGTTAATATGTGTATCTAAACATATTTTTAGAATAAATATAGTACCCAAATTACACTTACATTACTGGATTGGGTCTTCAATTAAAAATCTGCCTCTATGACAACTTCTATAGTCTAAGATAATTTATCTCTATGGCATCATTTATAGCAACCTTTACGAACCATTTACTTACCTTTTGTCATTATAATAGTCTGAACTTCTGCCTTTGTAATAACCTCTATGATCCAGAATAACTTACCTCTAAGACATCCTCTATAATAACTTCTATGAACCAATTTTATAATAATTTCCAAACGAAATTTAATTTGTACATTAAATAAAAATATTAGAACAATATGAAAGATTTTATTATCATCAAAACTCAATAAGACAACAATTTCTTTAACATTGTGAAACCTTATCGATATGGAAAATATAGATCATCATGGAAATTCTTTTCCTTGTTTGTTACGATTGTATATTCCTTTTCTGTTTTCGTAAGATTGTCTCCGTGATTCAAGGGGAATGAATACTGTCCCAATAGATTAAGTAACGATCATCGGGCAAGAGTAGGCTAGTCAATTAAGGTGCCAAGCAGGTGGTCGTTAGGAAAGGGAGGTGATTGGTGTGCATTGAAGGGGCATGTGAATGTGCTATGGGTCTGGTTGTCTTCAGGCCTAGCAAGATTTGGGCCATGTACCATCAGTTTGTAAGTGTATAGGTTTTGGAATTGGGAATTGTAGTCCATTTTGTAATTATCGAAATAGCTCTGGGTGCCTCTGAAAGACCAAAAACCATTAAACCTCTCGATTTATGAGAGAGAGTAACTATGGGCTATGAAGAACCCCAAACAACGTTGGATTCGACAGAACCACAAAAGGAATTGAAACAGAGGAGAAGCAAAGGCAGGAGCACTCTTTGTGATTCAAAAAGGGAGTGGTCAACTCAATTTTCTCAAGGATCATTAGAGCAATTACAGCAAAACAAACACGGCACAGAAAAGCACAAATTTTGATTCATTCAGAGGAAGAGGAAGAGGAAAGAGGATGAAATGCAAGAGGAAGAGACAATAGAGCTACTGACAGAATTTAAATGGGAAGAGAGCTCACCTCGGTGCCATATTTGTAAAAGGATGAAAAAGATTGTTGGTTTAAAGAAAAGCCACAATGATTTAAATGCAAGAAATTTGTTCATGTACAAAAGGATTGCAAAGTAAACATCACAGAAAAGAACGAAACGGCATGATTCAGTTTTGTTTTATGCTGGTCAAAGTGATTTGGAGAAGAAAACTGATGTATGGCATGTGGATCCTGCATATAGCAACCACTTGACAGCAGATACAAGTCTCTTTCCTGTCAGTCAATCCTAAGTGAAGATTCAAAATGAAGCATTCATGGAGACGAAAGGCAACGGCATTAACAAAAAGTGGTACAAATTGATGAAAGAAATTATGCGTGTACTTGATGCGAACAAGAATGTATTAGTGTTGGGGCAGCTTATGAAGCATGGGTCTACATTGCCTTTTGAGAATGATTATTGCACTATTTTTTTTTTAAGAACAGTAAATCGGTAAAAGTATTACTATGAATGTGAATTCAGATGGAATTTATTGAGAGAGAGAGAGAGAGGCGAATCCATGGTGAAACAAATTCTAGCACTTTTTCTTGGCATCGGCAACCACCGTCATCACCAAGACGGCAGCGGCCACCAATGGAGGTTTCTTCTCCGGCCATTAGGCTGACGGATCAGGACGTAAGAAGCGAAGAAAGATTTAATTTTAGAGAGAACAGAGGACTCGGTCATCTGTCGTCGCTGCCGAAGCTTCTTAGATGGGGAATCAATCGCTGCTCTGACATCCATCATCCCCATCACCGTCGTTTTGTTCATCCATCGTAGGTGCAGCCCAATCATTTCATAGTGGCTGTTGATTCCCACAAACGAACTTTGAAGCGGTATCGACAAAGAAAGAGAACGTTGAACGACGAACGATAGTCTCTGAAATTGAACGACTGCATAAGGAATTGCGACGATCGGCCACCGGATCCATTGTCAACATCATCTGATTCTTCATCTTCAATAGATTCGAAGAGGATCTAGACAAATGCTGGCGAGACGTTGACGGCGAATGCGAATCCAAGCGGTACATGATGGAAGACAATCGGCAAAAGATCGGACACTAGATAGCATCGTTCGATCTCTCTTCACCGGCAACTTTTTTTGACTTCCGACGGCTTTCCCGGTGACGTTGCGCGACTGAGAGGCGGTGTTTCGCTTCGAAGGAAGTTACAACAATAATAATATGTGCCTTAATTTCAGTTATCAGAGTCGATTATTTAAAAAACAAATATATAAAATATTAAGAGACGATTATTTGCAAAACAAATATATGAAATATTAAGAGAGACAAAAAAGAAAGAAAGAAAAAAATATTAATTTAATTTATACAAATTTTCTTACACTACTCATTCATATTCAACGTCATCTTCTCATTTAAAACTTTAACTATTATGTTTTTATAAATAATTTATATTCAAATTTTCAATAATTTATCTCTACGTTTTATTAAAACTCCTATATTTAAGATCTCGGTTTTACTAACTGGTGTATTTTTGGGTTTTCTTTGCATATATCTAAATCATTTCAGATGACACTATCGCATTTTATCTACAATTGAATTAACTCCCAACTTATTTCGAATCTGCTCATTTCTAATTTTAACTCTTCTAATTTTACCACACATTCACCTAAATATCCTTATTTCTGTTACAATCATTATTCTACTCTTGTTGTTATTTAATAACTCAACACTCAATGTCATATAATAATACAGGTTTTACTGTAATTCTATAAAACTTTCCCTTCAAATACAGGAGTATCATGCAATTGTAAAGAATTCCATATGTTTTTCTCAATTTCATCCAATCCGCTTGAATCTTATGATTCACATCCCCATTTATATTGTCATTATTTTGAATGTTAGAATCAAAATATCTAAAACGTTCATTTTTTTGTACATATTTTCCTTCTAGCCTGATTGTTTCTTCATCAGTCTGATGGATGTCTCTAAACTTATATCTCATATACTCAGTTTTCAACCTACTCAATCTAAATTCTCTGGATTCCGATGTAACCCTCTATAACTCTAATTTATCACTAATACTCTCTCTACTTTTATCAACCAATACTATATCATCTGAAAAAAGCATATACTATGGTATTTCATTTTGAATATTTTTTGTGATTTCATCTATCATTATTGTAAAAGGATAGTACTTAATGCTAAATCTTGATGAAGCCCAATATTAATAGGGAAGCTATCACTCAGACTCTTGTAAGTTCTTACGTTGATTATAACTCACTCATACATATTTCTAATAAAATTAATGTATTTCAAGGAGATCATTTTTTTCATCAGTGTCCACCATAATACGTTTTTAAAAACTCTATCATATGTTTTTTCTAAATCTATGAATACCATATGTAGGTTTCTCTTATGTGCTCTATTTGTTTCCATCAAATGTCTTAATAAGTGGATTGTTTCTGTAGTGAATTTTCTTGACATAAATCCAAATTGATTTTAAAATGCAGTTATCTCTAATTTTAATCTTAATTCTATCACACTCTCTCATAATTTTATGGTATAATTTATAAGTTTAATTTTTCTATAATTGAAGCAATTTTGTATGTCTCCTTTATTTTTATATAGTGATACAAATGTGCTTTCCCTTCATGGTTTGGACATTTTTTTGGTTTACCAAATTTTGTTGAAAAGATTCGTTAATATTATTATACAAAATTCATTCAAATATTTCCATACTTTAATGAAAATATCATCAAATCTTATGGTTTTATTATTTTTCATTTTCTTTAAAATCTTATTAATTTTATGGGGAAGACTTTTACGTTTAAAATCTCTATTAACCTCTTATACAAATATCTCGATATTTTCTATATCTATTATACTCTTAACATTAAAAAAATTATCAAAATAGTTCCTCCAACGCTTTCTTATATCATCATTTATTATAATTATACTATTAATTTCACTCTTAATATATCTAGCACCATTTAGATATTTTTCCTTTCTCTCCTTTAGTTTGGCAATTTTATAGATCTCTCTTTCTCCATCTTTAGTTTCTAGTCTCTTGTATAGTTCATTATACACCTTACTTTTTGACTCTGGATACTCTTTTTTCCCTCTTTTTTGTACTTTTATATTTTTCATATGTATCGCTACTATTATTATTTTTAAAATTCCAATAACACTCTCGTTTGTTTCAGATAATAGTTTGTATTTTTTCGTTCCACCACCATGACTCCTCGCCTATTGGGGCCTGACCCTTAAATACACCAACAACCTCCCTACTTATTCTTTTAATATTAATAGACATCTCTTTCCACATTGTTTCTTAATTCTCATTAGCAGACCAATTCGTTACTAGAATTAATTTGTCTCTGAAAGTTGTCACATTTTCTATTTTTAGATTCCATTACTTAATTCTCGTTTCCACAAATAGATGATACTTCTTTTGTCTTTTTGGCATACGTATATCTAAAACTAGTAGTCTATGGTGAGTTGCTACACTTTCCCCCAGCTCCCGGTATAATCTTACAATCTTTATATGTCATTCTATCACCTCACCTAATGAGAAAGAAATCTATTTGGTTGGTATTGGACTCACTTCTATATATATCTATGTGTGACTCTTTTTTCTTAAAAAATGTGTTTATGAGTGCCAAATCAAATATTGTGGCAAACTCTAAAATTGTACCTCACACCTCATTCTTACACCAAATCCAAAGTTTTCATGTATAATTTTGAATCCTTCATTTTTCTCTCCTACATGTCCATTTAGATATTCTCCAATAAATAACTTCTCTCCACTAGGTATGCCTTATATAAATTTATCTAAATTCTCTCAAAATTTTTTTACTATTTGCATCTATACTTATTTGGAATGCATACACACTGACTATACTGACTATGTTTTCTCCATCTACTATCTTGACAAGTGTAATTCTATTTCCCTTTTTTCTGATCTCTATTACATCCTCTAATAGGTCCTTATGTATAATTATTCCTATCATATTTTTAGTTCTATTTTTACGTGTATACCAAAACTTATGGTCATAAGATTTTACTAGTTTAACTTTCTCTTCTACCCACTTAGTTTTTTGGAGACATATGATATTAATTTTTCATCTATTTATTACTTCTCATATCTCTTCTAATTTGCCAGTTAAGGATCTTATGTTCCAAGTAGTTAATCGAATTCTATCATTATGGACTAACTTATTTATCCACACCCTATGATCCCTTGCTAACTTGTCACTATACCTGAAATCTGATATAGCACCTCACTAAGGGGAAAACGCACCAAAAGCTTTCTTATATTTGTCTCCCATTTTTTGTATTGACAATACATTTTATGCTGACTATCAATTTAATGCAATCATACTCCTTTCCCCGAACTTAGCACTGGCCATGGTAGAGTTCTTTAAATCGTAATATATAAAATGAATTAGAAAATAAGATAATAATAAAATAGTGAATATTAAATTATAATTATATCGATGAAAGTTTGAAATATTTTCAATTTTAATAACATTAAATTTAAGTAATATATTCTACGTTAAAAATAATTAAAATACTATTAATAACAATATTAGTAGTAGTAGTAGTAGTAGTAGTAGTAGTAGTAGTAATAATAATAATAATAATAATAATAATAATAATAATAATAATAATAATAATAATAATATTAGTTGAAATAATATTAGCAATAATAATAATAACAATTAAACTAAAAAAGGAAGGTTCCGTTCATACCGAACCCAAAAAAAGTTTGATTTGTTCACACCTGAATCCTAGAAGGGGAAGGGTTCTGTTCACACCGTGGGTGACCATGCTTCAGTTCAAACCGTGAACTGAACCAGAACCTCTTTTCGGTTCGAGTTCAAAAACCAGAACCGAAATTGGAACCAGAACCGGAGACTTATGGTTTGGTTCTAGTTTCTAATTTTTAGAAACTAAAACCGAACTGAACCAGAATCGGAACGGAACGAAATCGGAACCAGAACCGAATCTTTTTCTTTTTGTTGAAACCAGAATCGAATATTTGAAAACAAGTGGTTTTTATTTTTGGAAAAATAATAAAGTCATTCAAAATTCAGAATTTTTATTATTGTATCACAATCACAATAATAAACATGTACAAAAATCAAAACTATTTAAAATTCAAATCTTTTATTATTGTGTCATAACAATCAACATGCACAAAAATCAAAATTATTCAAAATTCAAAATTTTCAATGTTGTGTCACAAAAATCAATATGCACAAGAATCAAAATCATTCAAAATTTAAAATTTTTATTGTTGCGTAACACTCACAACAATAAATATGTACAAGAAGCAAAGTTATTTAAAATTCAAATTTTTATTGTTGTGTCACAATCAGAATAATGAATAGTACCATTGTTGTGACACAATATGAATAGTACCATTGTTGTGTCATAAAATTCAAATTTCAAAATTTTCATAATTACTTTTATATATTTTAAAACTAGTTGTTATACAACTTTTAGAAATATAATTTTAATCCAAAAAAAAATGAAACCTCTATAAATACCACTTCAATTAATTTCCTTTCACAAATCAATTCTTATTTCTTACTTCTTATTATCAATATACTTTTACAATTTTATTCTAATTCACACTCTTAACTTCTCAACTCACAATTGATATTTTTAATTTTTAATTGTCTCTCATATTCAATTGTTCATTTTTTTTCAATTTCTAATTCTATTTGATTTCATTTATCAAAAAATTATGTCAAGTTATAGATGCAAAAATAAGGTTGGGGAATTTTCCCAAAATGAGAAATTTTATTTTAAGAATTTTTCAACACAAGAATCTCAACACATCAGTATTGGAACTAAAAAATAATGATTAAGAAGAGATGTGTGCAGAAAAAAAAATATTGAAATCCAACATTTTTAAGTTACATTTCAAAAAGAATCATTTAACAAATGATTCAATATAAGTTATTTGTAATTACTGTGGACAACAATTCAAATTCAAAGAAAGTATGAGATATTAGGTATTTAGAAAATATTTGAATAACAAACATCCAATCGAACCTAGTATTAATAGAATACAAACTCAAATATCCAGATTTACATGTTCTAAACCTTCTTCTCTTTTTATTTATTCCAATCAAAAAAATGGGGAAGAATTAGCTAAGATGATTGCTATTAATATTTATCTTTTAGTTTTGGTTAAAAAATAAGATTTATTAATTATTATCAAAATCCTTTAAATCCTTCTACAAAATGTGTGCCTAGAACCACTGTTATACCTATAATTCATAAACTATATAAAAGGAAGGAAAATAATTTACAAAAGTTTTTCAAAAGTTTTAATTGTCAAATTTCTATATGTAGTGATACTTGGAGTGATCATTAACAAAGACATTCATAGATAATTATGACATGTCATTGGATTAATAATAATTGGAATATCCAAAAACATATCATTGCATTTAGAGTTTTTGATAAAAGACATACAATTGAAAATATTTATAAGATTATTAGTTCAATTTTATAAGAATATTATTTAGTGAATAAAATTTATTCAATTATTTTTTATAATATTTCTGCTAATACTGCTTCTATTAGAGAATTAGAAAATATTTATAAATCTAGTTTTTGTGATAAATTTTTTCATATAAAATATTCATATCATGTATTAAATTTATTTGTTCAAGATGGATTAAGATTTCCTCAAATTTTTCTTACCTCTATTAAAAAAGTAATTTCTTATTTATGGAATCATCCATAACTAATGAAAGATTGAACTAGATTTTGTAAGGAAAATGGAAAAAGATCTAAAAGATTTCTTAAATATGTTCCAACATGTTAGAATTAAACTTATAAATTATTAAATGAATTATTTTCTTATAAACAATTGTTATGTGCTTTTTTTTTTTGTAAATAATGTTAATTCTATTGTTTTGTATCCACAACAATGAAATATTTTTGAAAAATTTTAAATTTATTAAAAGTGTTTAATGACATTACATATATATTGTTTGGTATTTACTATCTTACATTTTTATTATTTTTACTAGAAAGTATTAATATTATAAATGCTATGTAAGAGTACAAAAAAGATGAAAATTTTAAAAAATACAATTTATTGAATGAAAATAAAATGATGTAATTATTTTTGTGAAATTCTGTTGCTATTGTTTTTTATTCTAGATGTAAATTAGATGGTTTATTTGATTATTTAACTTTATATGTTGAAAATTTAGGAATAAATAATTATGATATTGCACAAAAAATAAATTATATTAGAAAATTAATTTTTGATATATATGTTGAATTTAGTGTAATATTTGATAATTTTAATCAACAATTTTCTCAATCTATAAATATTGGAGAATTTTCTAAAATGAGTAAAGTTGAATAATTATTATTTTAAATACAAAAGAAACCAGGAGATTCAAATTTTGCATCTGAAATTGATTTATATCTAATAACTTCTTTTGAATGTAGCGTCTGCCTTTTTTGAAGGAATTTTCAATTCTACAATGGTGGAGAGAGCGTGTAAACAATTTTCCTATATTATCACAAATTGCTAAACAAAATTTAGCAACTCCTATCTCAATTATGACGGTTGAACAAGCATTAAGTGTTAGAGGAAATATTTTGGATAAGACAAGATCAAGTACAACTCCTGAATCGCTTAAGGCACAAATCTGTCTAGATGATTGGTCTAGAGCAGATTTTAGACAACAAGAGATAATGAAGAAGAATAATAAAGATTTATACGTCAGTATAACCGAAGGCACATCAGCTGCTATCTCTGACAATATTTCAGATTAAGTTAAGATAAGGGGGTCATAAATTCAAACGATAAGTGAAATACGAGAGTTTTGATTCCTTTAAATCTCAAAAGGAAATGTAGGCAACTTAATTAAGCCATTTTTTTATTTTTTTTATAATTGTAAAATAAAAAATTAAATATGTGATATATTGTAATTATAAGAATGATAATATATATATTTTTTGGTTTGGTGGTATGAATTTGTTGATCAAATATGTTTTGATGAGAATGTTTTTATGATAAATGTTTGATTTTAAAAGTTACATAGAACAAATAAATCGGCCTAAGTCAAAAGTTCATTTGCAAAACTTGAGTTTAAACAAAATTTAAACACAAGACAACTTAAGTTAAAATAAGTAGACCGGGTTAATAAATTGAAAAGCAAAATAGTTAAGTCGACCTCTTAAAGAGATGAAAGAATTGAAATTAAAAAATTTAAATTTCAGTTCCAAACATTTCGAACAGAATCGAACCGTAAGAAACCGAAACTGTCTATAAACAGCTCGATTCTGATTCTAGTGGATGATGAAGCGAAACTGTCAGTTCTGGAACCAGAACTGGAATCGTTGGTAAGTGGTTCGGTTCCAGTTCCAGTGGATGATGAACCAAAATTGATGGTTCCAGATCCATGGTCACCCTTAGTTCACACTAGAACCCAAAATAATAATAATAATAAAAAAAAATTTGCCCTTTATGGCTAAGACGATGGATGGTATGGGTGAAGGGGCCAACCCCATCAACCGAATGCAGGTTTCACGTATGTGGGTGCATTGGGAGCGGGTGCATTGGGAACTAGGCCAATGGAGGATGGTGTAGAAAGCAAGGGCCAACTTATGAAAAGGGTTGCCTTAACATATGAGAAAATTCTTCCTATAAGTAGCGAGTGGTAAGTTTGTAGTTCCTAAATCTTTAGTAGTAAAGGGAGCTAAGATATATACTTTTAGTCTTGTTGGATACCTTATTAAGTGGAGGTTGCCTTATAAGGAGGTTAATAGGATTATATGATCATTATGGCATAACATGGGGTTATTTGAGGTTGTCATGATGGGGCAAGCCTTATTTTTGTTGAATTTCAGCTCGAATGAATATTTTCAGAGTATACTAGATAAGAGTCCGTGGTACTTTTTCGGTATTCTATTTTGTTGCGTAGATTTACTATAGGTGTATCTGCTTCGGAACTTAAACTCAGAAAAATTGCACTCTAGGTTAAGTTATTTAATATAACTATGGTTTTGTATAATAAACTTGGTTTGAGTTATATTGCTTCGGCTTTTGGGAAACCAATAGTCATGGATGATGTCACAGCTTTATGCACCAGGTTTAGATATGCATGGGTATTTTTGGAGCTAGATGTAGGAAGCCTTGTGGTTAGGGAGGTGGGTTTTACTCTTCCTGATGGGAGTGAAATTTGGATTAAGGTGGAACACTCTTACATTCTGCCTATGTGTGATAATTGTATGGTCTTTATGTATCATCAGGATAAATGTCCAAAGAAACCTTTTGCTACAAAGAATAGGAAGGCACCTGAGTCAATCATTTAGTAGGGGATGATGGGGGATTTTAGCCCATTCATAGGAATTCAAGGCAAAGGGGTTCAATACAGTAGAGGACTATTGGTGATAAGGGGTCAAAGCTGGAGGCTCATAAGGTCCAAGAGATAGGAGAGGATATTCATGGTTCTACAGCACCCCAGGTGGAGAGGGGTGATAATAAGGGTCTAGTGGTTACTCTGGAGAATTCTATAGCCGGTTCCCCATATAGGGGGATGTGATAGATGATTGTCTAGCCTTGGTTATTCGGTAGGAGACTCCTATGGATAGAGAGACATAGGGCTCTGTAGCATCCCAGGTGGAGGGGGTGGTGATAGCCTTGCTCTAGTTTTTTAGGAGACTACATCAGGCTCTGTACCTGGTTCTGGGCCTAATAACACTCTTGTGTTGGTTTGTTGTGTAAAGACTCCTGCTCCTATTTTTGGTTCACTTGATCTTTGGGATTGTGTGATGGCTACTACCTGTGATAGCATACTAAGTTTGCCGAGTTAGGGAGTAAGCCATAGTGGAGTCGGGTTAGAGGATTCAGTTAACATAGGATCACTAGTTAGCGATAGCATTTGACTTTTACCCCCTTAGGTTTGTACTGTAATAATTCTAAATGACGAAAAAAGAATAAGAAAGGGTCAGAAAGATATCTATGCATGATTAAGGGGAGTATCCCCTCCTATTACATTCCAGATGTTTAGATATTGGAACATAAAGAGTCTGAATGACCCAATTAATATCCATGCTATGAGGAGTTTTGTGTTGTAGAACCGCATAGAGTTAGTTAGTTTGCTAGAGATGAAGGAGAGGCTAGTTAATGAGTTTTGTATCCAGCAATCTCTTTTGCCTAATTTGAAGTATAAAGTTACTCATGTGGGGAATTTTATTGGTTATATATAGTTGTGCTGGGACCCATTGGAGGTTTGTGTGATTGTTTTAGATTGTGAGATTCAATGGATCCATTGTAAGATTCAGTTTATTAGATCAGGGATGTGTTTAGTATTACTATTGTATATGGGTCATCGATCGTTGTGGGACTTCTTGAGATATCAGGGTAGGATTATGGCCACCCCCTGTGTGTCCTTAGGAATTTTAACATTATTAAGTAGTCTTCTAAGAGGAGAAGAGGTATGTCAATGACTAATTTTATGCTAGATGATTGTCTGAGGGACTCAAAGTTGGAGGACCTGTGATATTCGGGAGCCTATTTCACCAGTGGAATAGGCAGGTAGAAAATCTTATTTTGAGAAAGTTAGACAGGGTGCTAGTTAACACTTTCTAGCCAGCCACTTATTTTTTTTTTAGAGGTAGTTTTTCTTCCCCTGGGTGTCTTAGACCATTTCATGTGTATGATATGGATTCAGTAAGGAGATTAGTGCAGGAGGGTTCCGTTTAAGTTCTTTGAATTCTGGATAGACCACCCTCGGTTTCATGACATTGTATCGAAGGCATGGGTAAAGGCTTATCATAGCATACCAATGTATTGTTTATATAGGAGGCTTAAGGATCTAAAGTTGAAGTTAGGGTAGCAAAATCGAGAGAATTATAGTGATTTATCTTTATGAGTTCAGAAAGCTCGAGAGAGGCTGGTTTAGATTCAACAAGAGATGAGGTCAATAAAGATAAGTGGTACTTGGGGGAGGCAAAGAGGGCAGCCGTCTCTTGGTATTACATGTTGTCGGGTACGGAGAAGAGTATGCTACGACCAAAAGTAAGGGTTCGATGGCTTCAATTGGTGATTAGAATACTGCTTTCTTTTTCATGTGGTTCGACAAAGGCACAACCAAAATTCTATTTATTCTCTGTTCAATGAGGATGGCATGCGGATTTCTAATCCAAATGACATTAGGTAGTTAGGTATTTCAGGGTGTTGTTCTCGAGCAGATCTAGGGCTGGTTAGTTAGATCCTAGATTTATCACTTCTTTGTATCGAGCTTCATTATCTGAGTCTTAGATCCATACTTTATAGACTCCAGTGACAGAGACAGAGGTGAGGGAGGTTCTGTTCTCTTTAGTTAAGCATAAGGCTCGGGGTCCAGATGGATACAGTGTTAAGTCCTTCAGATCCAACCGAGATATTGTGGGGTCTGATATTATCAGGGCTGTATGGGATTTTTTTGCACTTGGGCGTCTTCTTCGGGAGGTGAATGACACCATCATTTTACTAATCCCGAAAAAGGATAACTTGACATCACTTTCGGATTTTTGGCCTATGTCCTACTACAATATGTTCTACAAATGCATTTCTAGGGTCATTATAAATAGAGTCAGTAGGGTGCTCCCAAGCATCATTGGTAATGAGCAATTTGCTTTTGTGAGGGGGAGAATGATTAAGGATAACATTCTAGTTTCCCATGAGCTTAACATTTTGCTTGCCCATAAGCTCCTTCATGGATATCACCTGAATTGTGGCTTGCCCAGATATGTGATAAAGGTAGATATCATGTAGGCATGACTCAGTAAAGTGGAATTTCCTTAAGATGCTTTTGGAGTGTGTTGACTTTCCTACCTGTTTGGTCGAGAGAATCATGGAGTGTGTCTCAATAGCGAGTTTTACGATCTCAATTAATAGGGAGTTAATAGATTTCTTTCGGAGCACCAGGGGTCCTTTGCAGGGAGATCCATTGTCTCCTATTCTCTTCGTGGAGGTCTTTTCGAGTTTGATGTGTAGGATCACTGAGAGATCATGCTTTGAGTATCATTAGGGATGTCAGGATGTTAGATTGTCTCATCTCCATTTTATAGATGATCAGATGCTTTTCTCTCGGTGCATCTTGTCCTCAGTTTAGTGTATCTTGGGTGGCTTGAGTTAGTTTGGGATGTTTTCTAGTATGAGAATGAACCCACAGAAGAGCGAGATCTATTTTGGATTAGTGCATGAAGAGGTTAGGGAGGAGATTTTGAGGATTTTCAGATTTCGCCAAGGCCTCCTCCTTGTTAGATATTTGGGAGTCCCTCTATTGTTGACCCGTCTCTTGGCCACGGACTGTTTGCAATTGGTTCAACAAATAATAGTTTGGATCTAACACTGGACAAGCTAACACTTATCCTACGCTGATCAGTTACAACTGATTAACTCAGTTCTTTCTTCAATTCAGACGTATTGGTCTTTTATTTTCCTCCTTCCAAAGGTAGTATGCAAAGAGATTATGTAATTTATGTCTAGATTTTTATAGTTTGGTCCTTCTATTCACCACCGTATGGCCAAAGTTTCATGGTCTTTATATGCCAAACAAGGGAAGAGGGGGTTTGGATTGATGGATTGGAATAAAACAGCTTAACTTAAGAATATCTGATACATTATTCAGATTTAGGGGATAACATTTGGACCCACTGGGTGAGAATTTATCTATTGAAGGGTCGCAGCTTTTGGTACGTCCTAATTCCAAACAGATATTCACAGATTTGGAGAAAACTACTATCCTTACGGTACTTGGTTCAGGATCTAGTGGCGTGGAGGATGGAGGCGATATCCATAATTCTGGTATGATGATTGGTTCTCTACTGGCCCCTTGATAAAAGTTTTTGGGAGACAAACAATAAAGAGGTCAAGTTTCACTGTTGGGTGTTCTGTTTCGGATGTATTTTTCAACACCCTATAAGCTAAGTATACCCAGTACACTAAGTGTTATGCCCTTACCCTCGGATCGAGCACACGACAACTGTTGCGTTACCCTAAAATATGGGTAAGCCTAACCCGTATACAAAAGTACCACAACATATTCATCGATATCATCGATTTTTCAAAATAATTCAACAAAATCCAAATAAACCTACATGTATTCATCATACAATCAAAGGATTAGTCCGATCCATCCCTATTTAAAATATGCATGCATAAGGCCATCCCAACTATTCAAATCTAAATGCATGCACAATGTCAGCCCGACCATTCCAATCAATTTCATAGAATATAAAATAAGTTCATACTTAAGGGATCCAAACTAACTTAATTAAAGACAATTCCCAAATAATCTTCAATTAATCAAATAGGTCCTTAATATACATATGCAAAACCAAATGAAATTTAAAGTTCAAAATCATCAAGATAGTATTCAAGATAGTTTTCCAAAAATAGTTACAACCAATGCCTCTATAAGGGTCCACCAATATCTTAAAATATAATCAAAAGAACCGATACACGAAGAGATTTCCAAAATATCTTTAGCTCGGCTCAAAACAAAGCTAAACTCCAAGCTAAACATCCTAAAAAAAAATGAAATAAGGAGAATGAATATAAACAATATTCAGTGAGTAGAATAACATATTATACAATGAATGAGAGGTGAGTGTGGATATGTCAAATAATATTCCAAAAAAAATCATTTTCATCATATTCAATTTCATAAAATGTTCTACATAAATATTAAGATTGTCCAGTCAAATTCATATATCATAATAAAACAAGTTTTATGCATCCAACTATATTATTGTTTTCAAACAAAGAATAGGGATTATCAAAAAAAATTTGTCCAAAAATGATCTATTGCGACCAAGGGTGGAACCGTCAAGAGATTTTCATACATTTCACATTTTTCAAATACCCCTAACCTTGGCATTAGCTCGGGACGTCCCTGGTGGTGTAACTAAGTTAGTCCGATGGGACAAAAGAGGTATTTCTCAGGCTCGACTAATCTCTCCGTCTAATAAATCCCTAACCACATTGCCCCGTCGAGTCACACCATAGTAGAAAATGACTATAACCACTAATAGGGGGTTCAGACTCATATCCCAAACCAATAAATCAACATTCTATATTTCACCAATACAACATATGTGTCAAATTTAATTCAACTATTTTTTAGGTCAAGTCATATTTAATGTATCACATAAAACACGACACATTATTCATTTATTACAAATTGGATACATAACTATATTAAATTTACGTATAAGGACATTCCACACATGAAAAAAATTTCAAAACTCATTTTAAAATCATTTAAAAAATTTCAAGTAAAATATTTTATTCATTTAAAACATAATATACAATCCACTCACCTCTTGGGAGGGTTAATACTCCTAATCCACAATTCAAAGCTAAGTTAATCCTTCTAAACTTTCAATTGTCTCAACTTAAAGCAATAAATACTATTTCATTGTTAATTATAGATCACAATTGAGATTAATTGATTTTTCATTAAATTTTCCTAACCCTAAATTTTCAACAAAATCAATTTCAATTTAAATTTTTCTAATAGTCATGTTAGGCCTAAGGAAATTTTTTTCTATTGATAATTTATCCCAATATCAATATAATATAAACCCTAGATATAAACTCACAATTTAAATCTTACAATCTTAATCTAATAATTCAAATTCATACTAAGAAATCATAAATTTATATTGAAAGATTAAGATTATCTTTAGGGAAGACACAAATTTCGTCTAAAACCAAATTTTGCCAAAATTCTAACTTTCTCTCTCTATAAAAATCCCAAATTTCAACATAAATTTCAAATTTGTACAAAAATGATTCAAGCTCAAGTTTAAGAAGAAGTATTACCTCTATTTTCTTCACCGATTTTGTCTCTTATTGAGCTACTCTAAAACTCTAAGTTTTTCTCTCTGTAGAAAATTCAATTCTCTCACTAAATCCAACCTCTAATGGTTTTGTTGGAAGTTTTGAAAATCTCAATACATGGGTTTGTTGGTAGTTTAGAGAGAGGAATGGAGAGAGAGTGAAAATGAGAGAGAGGAGGGGAGTGTCGAAGGGGAGAAAAAAGAAAGAAAAAATAATGGAGTTTGGGGAGGGGGAGTCTCGGGTGAAGTAGGGGAGGGGGGAATGGGAGTGGTGGGTGGTGTATGGGGCCCAAGCATTTGTGATTGTTTCTTTTTTTTTCCTTTCTTTCTTTCTTTTTCTTTTTCTTTTCCGTTTCCTTTCCCTTTTTTCCTTTTCTCTTCTTTTTTTTTTTTTTTTTGGTATTTCGGTATCACACCGAGTAGCAAATCGTAAGACTGTTGTGAGCTTTATTTGATTGGATTCAAGAGGTTATCCCAGAATCTCATCACCCGACAACTACTGTTGTGATATGCCATTGTGGACAATTAGCTAGCAGAGAGTTTTTTATTGTGTCGGCTTGGAGACACCTCAAATGTTTTCATCAATAGGTTCTGTAGGTGGATCTGGCAAGGTTTCCCTAGAGTGTTTCCTCAAATTGCTTTCATTATATAGATAGTCTTTACGGACCGATTTCAAACGAGTGATTTTCTATTCAAAATCAGGCTTTCAACCTTATCGAGATGCCATCTTTGTGCTAGCTAGAGAGAGACCATTGATCGCCTTTTCTTCTGATGCTCCTTCTCAAGGGAAGTTTGGAGATTGATCATGGCAAACTATGTTCCACGACCTTTCTTTATCCACCTGCCATCCCCGTTAGGTCCTTTGATGGTAAGAAGGGCTCAAAAGAACGTGGAACCATCGTTGTTTATGCTGGGGATATGCAGTATAGCTGCATAGACCTGGCAGAGGTGGATCGCATCGCCAACCAGTTTGACTTCCATCAGTGTGAGCTCGATTTCCACAGGATATCTTACGAGCAAGTCGGAGGGGCTCTTTCACATTGCCAACCGGTTTGACTTCCATCAGTGTGAGCTCGACTTCCACAGGATGTCTTACGAGCAAGTCGGCGAGGCTCTTAAATCCTTAGGTTTAATGGTCTCGCCTTCTTTATACTTGTTGGGTTCTTTCTCATTTTTGCCTCTATTGACTCAGTTTTCTTTTAAGACCATGGCTCTTGCCGAATTTCAGGAACAACAGGGGAAACAAGTGATACGTCACTTAGAGGGGCATCTTTCTGAGTTAACTCGTCTGGCTCAAGCGCAGTAGGAGATTCCTGTTCAGGAGAGAAAGGCCACAAAGACCGAGAGCACATCTGGTGCATTGCTCAATTAGAAGGAGGAAGAGCTGAGAAGACTTCGATCAAAGTTGGCTCAATACCAAGGGCAAAGTGAACGATTAAAATCGGAAGTCAAGGTGCGTAAGGCACGTTTTCAATCAATCGAGAAGTTAGCCCAACTTCGGGAGGAGTCTCTTCGAACAGGGAAACGCAGGATAGCTGAGGTTGAGGAGTTTCGTGCGAAGGATGCTATTATCTTCAAAGACTTCCAATGCAAATTATCCGAGAGATTAAAGTGTGCCGAAGAGATAATCCGTTGTATGGGTCTAAGCGATGCTCTGCCCTGGTCGAAGGAGCAGCAAATACTCAGAGTCCGGCTATTTGAAATTTTGTACCCGGTAACTTTTGCCTGCTTCTTCACTTTTTCACCGATAAAGGTTATCTTGTTACTTTCAGTTGTAATCCTTGTTGCGTCAATCCGACAGAATCAGGGTGACTTAGGTCCTCCGTTTAGTAAGAAACTTTTAGAGAGAAGGGCCGCGTCCGCCCTTCCAGGAAGTTCTACCCCTCATTGATATCATATGTGATCGGTAGGATCTGGACGACTTAGGCTCTCCACGCGATAGGAAGCTTTTAGATAGAGAGGCCGCGTCCACTCATTCAGAAAGTTTCATCCCTTATTGACGACGCGTACGATCGATAAGAATTGGGCGACTTAGGCCCTCCAAGCGATAAAGAAGTTTTTAGATAGAGGGGCCGCGTCCACCCATTCGGGGAGTTCCATCCTTTATTGATGACGCGTACGAACTATAGGAGTTGGGCGACTTAGACCCTCCGAACGATAGGAAGCTTTTAGATAGAGGGGTCTCATCCACCATTCAGGGAGTTTCATCCCTTATTGACGATGCGTACGAATGATAGGAGCTGGGCGACTTAGACCCTCCGAGCGATAGGAGGCTTTTAGATAGAGGGGTCGCGTCCACCCATTCGGGGAGTTCCATTCCTTATTGACGACGCGTACGAATGATAGGAGCTGGACGACTTAGGCCCTCCGAGTGATAAAAAACTTTTAGATAGAGGGGCCGCATCCACCCATTCGAGGAGTTCCATCCCTTATTGATGACGCGTACGAACGATAGGAGCTGGGTGACTTAGACCCTCCGAGTGATAGGAAGCTTTTAGGTAGAGGGACCGCGTCCACCCATTCGGGGAGTTCCATCCCTTATTGACGACGCGTACGAATGATAGGAGCTGAGCGACTTAGACCCTCCAAACGATAGGAAGTTTTTAGATAGAGGGGTTACGTCCACCCATTCGGTGAGTTTCATCCCTTATTGACAATGTGTACAAAAGATAGGAGTTGGGGGACATAGGCCCCCTGAGCGATAGGAAGTTTTTAAATAGAGAGACCACGTCCACCCATTCGAGGAGTTCCATCCCTTTTTGATGACACGCACAAACGATATGAGTTGGGCGACTTAGACCATCCGAGCGATAGGAAGCTTTTAGATAGAGGGGTCGTGTCCACCCATTCAGGGAGTTCCATCCCTTATTAATGACGCGTATGAACGATAAGAGTTGGACGACTTAGGCCCTCTGAGCGACAAGAACAGAGAGTGTGCTTGCAGAAAATCCATGAAGTCGTTATTTCAATAATTTGAAAAATACCCCCGCAGCCCGAAAGAGGAACCATTGACAGTAGAGCCTGATGATCACTTAGAAGTACGAGTCGAGGGCTCCGGATTGCATGAAAATGTCATGATCCCAGCGGCGTTCTAAACTTGATCTTCATGTGCTTAGTGCGGGGCAGGGCAGGGCTTCCAGGGCGTTTAGGCGCGGCCTGACCAGGATGACATTATAAAGTGGGGAAAGATCCACCACGTTGAATACGACAAAAGCTGTCGCATGATTTGAGGGCGCTCCGAGGGTAACCGGAAGTGAGATAATGCCTTGAGGATATATCCACTTGCCTGAAAGCCCTTTGACTGGGCCTGTGTGGGGTTAGAGATGGGAAGAAGTGAAACCCATTCGTCCGAAGGCATCCCGATATAGAAGGTTACAACCTGCCCCCTGATCGACAAAGATTCTTCTGACTTTATGTTGCCTAATCCTGGGGGTCATTACGAGGGGGTCATATCGGTTTGGATCTATTCCGATTAGATCTTTGTCCATGAAGCTGACGACGGGCCTCTTCTCCTCTCGTCATTTATCGGCGTCTATCGCTAGGATTTCTTATGGTGTAGAAGGAAGTGCCTTCAGAAAATAGAAGATCGGTGTGATCAAGCGTCCTGCTTCATTTTCTGATGGACTATCAGAAGAACGAGGAAGCTACTGGGGGACTGGCCCACCTTGGATTTGGAGTTTTACTCCATCTCTCCTGCCGGCTAGAGGCCGAGCGGCTTGTCGGTCCTCCGCCAGGTCGCATTGCGGCGGTTCACGCCGGTAATCAACAGGGGGATTTCTTCACTCTTGACAATGAACTCTTGTAGCCTCTCATCCCACACCAGAAATTCTAATTCATCCTTCAACTTCTTGCAATCATCCGTCGTATGGCCATAATCACGGTAGAAGTGACAGTATTTTGTTCTATCGTTGTTGGAGTCATCCTCAGTTAACTGTGGGGGCCATCGGATGTACGATTTGTCTCTGATTAAATTTAAGACCCGACCAGGGGTCTCATTAAATGGAGTATAGTTGTTATACCTCCGTGAAGGAGGGAGATTCATTCTGCTCTTCCTTGGCGAAGACCTTTTGGGTGATCGGTTACGCTCTTTTCGAAAGGATTGATCCCTCCTGTGGTCGAACGCCTCAACATTGTCAGCATCGATATTTTTTTTGATTCGGGCATAAAATTTCTAAATAGTAGCAGGAGGGTTTTTCATGATCGACACTTTCATGCCGGAAAACTGTAGTCCTATTAATAGCACAGCCAGTGCAATCGAACGATTGAAAGATGGAACCCTTATCATCTCTACTTTGAATCTTTCCAGGAAGTCCTTTAGGGATTCTTTTTCCTTTTGGTGCAACGACAACAGTGAGGTGGACTTTCACTTGACTCCTCTACTTATCACGAAATGTGACTCGAACTGTTCTCGTAGCTGGGAGAAAGTCCTTATGCTTAACGGCGGAAGAGAATTGAACCAAGTTAGTGTGTTTCCCGAAAAAGTGGTGGGAAAATGTTTACACATGGCTGCATCGAACATGTCTCTGGAAACCATCACAGTCACGAAATGGGTCACATGATCCCATAGGTCTGTTGTCCCATTATACTTTTCTATGGGAGGCGGGAGTACGTTGCGAGGCATAGGCTCTGAAGAGACTTTGGGATCAAAAGGTGAAGCATAAGAATAGGGGGAGGTTTGGTTTTCCTGAACATTGGCCCGCCTGAGTTTGCCGGCAACAAGTTGCTCAACCTGCTTTCGAAGATCATAGGGAGCTATTCTAGAGTTTTCGGATATTTCGTGGTGGAGGAGCGACGATTGTCACTGGGGGCGCATAGACCCCCAATATAAGACTGGCCCACAGGCCTAAGGGCGCGGCTAAGGCCCTCAAATTGTTTGCTCATATCCGAAATCTTTGACTCCAGCCTCTTCATCTAGGGGCGATTGATTCGCTTTGAAGCAAGGGCCACAATCGGCTGACCAGGGATCGCAGGCTGCAGAGTCTGTTCCTGATGAGGCGGGCAAGGGGAGGCCGCACGATCACGAGTAGAGTGATCAGATGCTATAGGAAGGGCGGTTTCGGGAAGTATTGCAGTGCGCCCTTCTACAACAGAGGCGGCTTTCGAAGATGCTCTGGTTCTCGGAGGCATAGTTATCAAAATAACAGAAGTTGCTCTAATCTGTCTCCCACGGACTGCGCCAATCTGTTAGAGGTGGGTTGTGGCTCCACAGATACTGACTCCTTATAGACTTAAACGATCGCCGTCAGGGGGTATGTAATACCTGCAAAAATCGTCGGATGGTGCTCCGGCGGGGATACTCCGACGCTCAAGTCAGAAAGAGCAATTTTTGAATGAAATATAAATAGACTCAGAGCTCAAGGGAGTGATTCCCTGTAATCAGAGTGCCTAATGTGTAAGACCCAAAGAGCATGCCTAGTTTAGAGGGTTTTGAGATATCTTATACCTGCGAGAGTCGTACGTCGCTAGAGTATTTCAACTCTACTTTCCTTTAGGAAACTTCCGTTTTCTAGAGGGATACTTTCCTTAACTGAAAGATCCTAAAGATGTTGCTCTCAAATATGAGTCATTAAGATACTTGGACATTCCTTTAGAATCGTTAGAGTTGTTGGCTACCAATCAACCGCTGGACCGATGAAAGATATTCGGGACTCATTCGTTCGATGGATCAGTGATTGGATACCCGATGCTTGAGCAGCCGATCGTGACGCTTACTTTTACTTGATGAATTACGTTCGGTTGACAGATCACATTCGCATGGCGCGGCTATCACGCTCCGGACCGGGAATCGTGAACAGCCGCCCGTTGCCCTGGATGCCGACTATATTTCTACAAAAAATCGGACAGAACCTCCCCATAAATCAGAGGTCTCCCATGTACAATTTAACCTATTTAAACCTGTATAATTCAAAATCATCCTGAAAATAAAACAAATGGCCATCCCGGCCTCTCCAAAACCAACAACACCCATAGCCGACATCCAGACAACGCAAGGCTATAAAAATTTATCAACAAACCTAGCCACAGACTTCTACTATCGTGCCTAACTAGAGCATGAGCAGCCGCTACACCGAGCGGACCTAAGTTTTTATATAATTTACAATAATTTTCCCAAGTATTATTCAAATACATACAATTGCCTCGATACAAATGAAATATGAGAGTTTCGCAAATAAACATACATAAATTATACAGTCATCCCAAAATAAGTACACGGCCAACTACGGACCTCAACAAGACCTCGCAGGGTCGAAAATAAAATAGAAATTTATCTTTCAAATTTAACTTAAGATCTCACCGTCGTGAATCACCCAAATCCACCAAAAGCTCAAAAATCTGAAGCGTCGCTTCGGCACAACAATAATCCTGTCTGGGGAGGGAGAGAGGAGGGGTGAATACTCGGGGAGGAATACTCAGTGAGTGAGGGGATAAATCTCAAGTACTAATAGTGTAGATGAATATTGGAGTGTCAAATAATATTATTCGAAATCAATATTTCAAATTTTGTAGTAAATCATGATTTGTTCGATGAAATGAACTCATTTAATCAATCACACGATATCATACATATATGCATCCATTTAAAATCAAGTATAACATAGAGCAAGCCGAAAGAATCTTGGCAAGGGTCAACCATGACCAAGGACAGGCCCATCGGGGGTTTTGTTATGCATAAATATTTAAAAGTTGCTCTTTATCCCGACGTTGGCACGTACAAGCAACTCGCAATGCTAGACCGCCTATTCTGACGGACCTCCCCTTTCGGTTCAATTGGACCCACACGGAACATCACAATCATGTACAAGCAACTCCCGGTGATAGACCGCCTATACTGACAGACCTCCCCAATACATGGTTCAACCGGCCCTATACATATCGCAATCACGACGTTTGCGGATATCTCTGGCCAAAGCGTATCCGGGCAACCCGTGCCTCTACAAAAGCCCTTCGTAGCTACGGAATCATCAATGTCATCATCATAGCATCACAAGTGGGCATCCCAATGCCCTCACAGATCTTAAAATATTTCAAATCCGTGTGCCAATACATTCATCAAATCATTTCAAATCATTATACCAATGTAACGGTTGAAAAGGAAACTTATCCAAATTTTCAAGTAATGGCACAATTTTGTTTCATTTCAAACATGGATGCATACTCATGGAAAACATAAGTTTAAGACACTCCAATAATTACAAAACAGATTTCAAATTTTATACCACACATCGAATCAATGCATATCAAAGCATGTTTGTTTAAAAACACGGTAAAATTAGGTTTCACTATTTCATGCAAGAGATTAGGGTCCCACTCACTTTCTAGGGAGGGTAATCACTCTCTATTTCCACAATCAAACCAATTCGACTCCTCGAGTCTCCAAAAAGATCAACCTAACCAATCAAAGTCGGAAATATGTTTAAAGTAAATAAGTTTCCTACAAAATGGAAAAATCTTTGAAAAATCATTCACTTTTCACTTTTCATCCGATTTCTTCAACCCATATGTCATTTTTAACGTAAGGAAATCTATTTTCATAATACAGAATTTGTATTTTGATTTCCTATATACAGGACAACTTATACTTAAAAAGAGTGCATTATTTCTTAAACTTAAATCCCAAATTCCAACTATCTTCATGCATATGTCAAATGAAACTCTGAAGGAAACTATTTAAATCAATATAACTCGACTCTATTATCCTTTAACATGCTCCTTTCATATCAGACACTAGACTTGGCCTTATTGTTCAAGCATAGAATTTCAAAATTGCATTTTATTCCAATCAAACATACATTCTAAACCTATACAAGACTTTTCATCCTAAAGTAACTCTAATTTCATTCAATTATTGAAAAGATCAGAAATCTCATCACCTAGGGTTTCCCGATTCGCAACCCTAAAGTCCGTACGCTTACAACTCAGTCCAGAATCCTGAAATACGTCCAAATCGAAGCATGGTTCAGCAATTATACTAAATTACCAATGAAATCGAAACCGTAAATTTAACTCATCTTACCCTACGTAGAAAATGAAGTCTGCAGGCGACTTAGAGCTCAGCGATGATCGTAGAAGGCTCACCACAATGAGAAGCTCGTGGTCGAGCGGACAGGATGAGGAGACAGGGCTGTCGCACGTGGGAAGGATAGGTGAACGCTGCAGTCACGCGCGCGTAGGGGTTTGTCGCGCGCTGCGGTGGGGCAGAGTTGTCGCGCGAGCAGTCGCGCGTGCACAAGAGAGGGAGGAGCAGAGCGAGAGAGACTGAGGGAGACTGAGAGACAGTGAGTGAGAGAGGCCGAGAGAGAGACTGTGCGAGGTTGAGGGGTGGCGACCCGCGGTGGTCGCAGTGGAGGAGATGAGAGATCGAGCGAGAGGGAGACACAGCGGGAGATAGAGAGAGATGGAACCGAGAGAGAGAGAAATAGAGAGAGGGGGGCCGAGGGTGAACGATTGAGAGAGAAGGGAGGTGGCGACGGCCGTCTGCGGCGGAGGAGGGCAGCGGGGAGGTGAAGAGGCGGGTGAGGGAGGGCGGCAGCGAGGGAGAGAAAAAAGGGAAGAGAGAGGGAAATTAGGGCTTTAAGCCCTAATTTCGACTCCTTTTTTGTGTGTAAAAATTTAAATAAATAAATAGATAAGTGTGTATATATATATGTATATATTTTTATACTCACCCTACAAATCGGAAGTACGAACATTTTTAATATACCAAAAGTTCGATTTAAAAACCCCAAAATCAAAAATCAATAAAAATTAAATATTTTCCATATATATATAAATTGAAGATCATTTTATTAAATTCGAAAACGGAAATAATATACGGACACCATAGTGTCGGTGTTTCATTTTCTAACCCCCTAAAAACAAGTTTCGTCCTTGAAACTTCAATTGTAGTTCATACATAAAAATAGAGGGTGTTGCAATAGCTATCCTTAATACTTATCATTTGACCAAGTAATACCCTTTCCATGGGTGCTTCAACCCTTCTTCAATAATATTGTCTTAGTTATAAACACAATATTCTCGCTATTTTAGGACTTTAAGGTAAAAGCCCTACAATCAAAAATTGAATTGCATGAACTACAAGTGCACCCAAAATACATATATTCATAGAGGTAATATTAGCCAAAACTCCAAAATCCCCATCAAGATGGTGCGTATGGCAACCACAATCTTAAGACTAAGTGTAAGATGTATACAATTCCATATATTATCAAACTTGTATATGATGAAATATAGATTAACACCAAGATAGCCTAAACTACGTAAGAAAACTTAATCCACTATCAATATTTGAACCTTTCCAAGTTTTAAATCTCAAATCCTTAATTGGATAACTTTTCAATCAAAGTACTTTTATCATAATCATTTTCAATCAACTTTAGTATCATACAATATCACTGATATTCTATACACATCAAATCAAGCACATATATGCACATATCACCCAGTGTTTGCATTACTACTCCCAACTTATCAAGATTTAGATATAAGAAATATATACTTCATTACACCTAACTCTATTGTCACAAGAGACATTATTTCCAACTTCAAGGCCAGAAAGACAGACTCAAACTCTCTCTATATTACCTTATTCAATGATCCACATAATAATGAACATGAATAAATAACGAGAATACTAACCTCCAAACAGAATAATCCAATAATAAAGCACAAGCCACCTTTTGTTCAAATTCCCTATCAAACCCATGAACTCCATGTCGATAAATGCACGAGCATCAATACTTTAAAATTTTGCTCTTGCAGCTAATGCACAATGTTTCACTACCTTTTTAATTTTCCCCAGTTTCTAGTGATATTATATATTTAAAGGCTAATAATTCCTCAATGGGAAATTTAGAAATCTCGAAGTCAAGGTATACATAATCTTACTCATAGTTTTGCACAATAAAATCTTTTATATCACAATACCTTTCCATTTTATTAATGCTCAACACCAATTCAAGCTTTATACACATGAATTCCTTGAGATGTTTCAATTCTGAAATTATTTATAGCTTGCTTCCTTCAAAAGTAAAATAGACCTAACTACCAAACTTGAAAGCTTTTCCTACTATCCCTAGAATTTTCTTCATCAATTTATAAAGTTAAATCCTCTTTAGCAAGAAAATGTTACTAGCAATCTAGAAAACCATTTGGTATTCATTATTTAATTCCAAGGGGATCCATCGATCCATGAGTATACCATATACAAGAATCCTAGGACTGAAATATGTTAACTGAACAAAAGTCCTACTAAAACTTCATAAAATATCGGTGGTCGAATTTCCTCAAGAAGTCTTTCTATCGTAATAGATCTGTAATCTCATCACCAATAGCCTCCTACTAATTGAGGGCATCACCATGTAACAATCTCTCTGTTACTCGTAGCCTCTATAGACTGTATCTCGAATGATATGCTTGCCAAAATGAGTGACTACCATAATCTCCCCATCAAGTGGCGAGAGAGGCCTATCAGAATGGCGAGCGAATGTGTCGCTCACATATAAAAGCTTCGACCCGATATCTATGAGAATACGGGCGTCAATACCAAATATTCGTATGGTACTTAAAGATAAGAAAAGGTTAAAACATTTAGAATACTGAGAAAAGTAGATATATATATATATATATCAAACTAGTTAAGCTTCAAAAGCTTTAACTAGACAAAATTGTACATCAATATCGTGATATACTAGATCCCATAAAGAGCGTATAATAAAAGCGCTACACTAAGGGGTCCACGGGAGGATCCCCCATAATAACACTAGGGTTTGCCGATGCGTCCTCCTGGGTCGTTGCAAACACATGAGCCTGGGCCTTAGGTTGCTGTCGCGACGGTCCTGACACTATACTACTCCCGGCTGCAGTCCGAGGAGCGGTAAGAGCTGAGTGCGCAGGTACCCCCTGCTGGCCTGTGCCAGAAGTACCAGTACGACTCTATAAAGTCAGTCCTCGAGCTAAATCCAGGCAGGCACTCATAATATGACCTTGCTTCCCCAACTGGAAGCAAGTAACCCATATTCTTCATGCCCCGTATGCATGGTGGTTGCCGCATTTGCGGCAGAAAGGTTATCTCTATGCCGTAAACTGTGTAGTGACACTAGAGGCTGGTGCCCCAAAACTCTGTGGTCGAGGTGGTGGCATCTGCACCCAATGGGAGGTGTACGACTCATACACCTGCCTAAATGCATCAAATGATGGTGATAGAACGTAGCTATAATAGCTGGCTGAGAGAGTGCTAGAGGGGTACACCTGACGAGGAAACATCCTTGAGTATTCTAGATGTCTCAGGTACAAATCAAGTACCTCGTCTAGTAATCATAGCCTTATAAAGGAAGAACTTAAATTAGATATGATTCAAAGATTAGGGTTAGTTACGAAGTAACTAACCCCCTAAATGAAGAAACTTATCAGTTTAAGAACTGATATATCTAATATGCTAGGTTAGATACGCACCGTATCTAACCCCCTAAAAAGATTAACTCATATGCCTAAAACCATGTACTGGGATCCCATGACTGTAATGAAACTCTCATATGCATTGAGGACTTTTAAAATATACTTGAGAATATTTTCAAAACTATTTTATCAAACACAGCTCTCAACCTAGAGCTCTGATACCAACCGAACTGTCACGCCCCGGACCGGGAATTGTGAACAGCCGCCCGTTGCCCTGGATGCCGACTGTATTTCTACAAAAAATCGGACAGAACCTCCCCATAAATCAGATGTCTCCCATGTACAATTTAACCTGTTTAAACCTGTATAATTCAAAATCATCCTGAAAATAAAACAAATGGCCATCCCGGCCTCTCCAAAACCAACAACACCCATAGCCGACATCCAGAAAAACGCAAGGCTATAAAAATTTATCAACAAACCTAGCCACAGACCTCTACTAGCATGCCTAACTAGAGCATGAGCAGCCGCTACACCGAGCGGGCCTAAGTTTTTATACAATTTACAATAATTTTTTCAAGTATTATTCAAATACGTACAATTACCTCGATGCAAATGAAATATGAGAGTTTCGCAAATAAACATACATAAATTATACAGTCATCCCAAAATAAGTACATGGCCAACTACGGATCTCAACAAGACCTCGCAGGGTCGAAAATAAAATACAAAATTCACCTTTCAAATTTAACTTAAGATCTCACCGTCGTGAATCACCCAAATCCACCAAAAGCTCCAAAATCTGAAGTGTCGCTCCGGCACAACAATAATCCTGTCTGGGGAGGGAGAGAGGAGGGGTGAGTACTCGGGGAGGAATACTCAGTGAGTGAGGAGATAAATCTCAAGTACTAATAGTGTAGGTGAATATTGGAGTGTCAAATAATATTATTTGAAATCAATATTTCAAATTTTGCAGTAAATCATGATATATTCGATGAAATGAACTCATTTAATCAATCACACGATATCATACATATATGCATCCATTTAAAATCAAGTATAACATAGAGCAAGCCGAAAGAATCTTGGCAAGGGTCAACCATGACCAAGGACAGGCGCATCGGGGGTTTTGTTATGCATAAATGTTTAAAAGTTGCTCTTTACCCCAACGTTGGCACGTACAAGCAACTCCCAGTGCTAGACCGCCTATTCTGACGGACCTCCCCTTTCGGTTCAACTGGGCCTATACGGAACATCACAATCATGTACAAGCAACTCCCGGTGCTAGACCGCCTATGCTGACGGACCTCCCCAATACATGGTTCAACCGGGCCCTATACATATCGCAATCACGACGTTTGCGGATACCTCTGGTCAAAGCGTATCCGGGCAACCCATGCCTCTATAAACGCCCTTTGTAGCTACGGAATCATCAATGTCATCATCTTAGCATCACAAGTGGGCATCCCAATACCCTCACAGATCTTAAAACATTTCAAATCCATGTGCCAATACATTCATCAAATCATTTCAAATCAGTATACCAATGTAACGGTAGAAAAGGAAACTTATCCAAATTTTCAAGTAATGGCACAATTTTATTTCATTTCAAACATGGATGCATAGTCATGGAAAACATAAGTTTAAGACACTCCAATAATCACAAAACAGATTTGAAATTTTATACCACACATCGAATCAATACATATCAAAGCATGTTTGTTTAAAAACACGGTAAAATTAGGTTTCACTATTTCATGCAAGAGATTAGGGTCTCACTCACTTTCTAGGGAGGGTAATCACTCCATATTTCCACAATCAAACCAATTCGACTCCTCAAGTCTCCAAAAAGATCAACCTAACCAATCAAAGTCAGAAATATGCTTAAAGTAAATAAGTTTCCTACAAAATGAAAAAATCTTTGAAAAATCATACACTTTTCACTTTTCATCCGATTTTTTCAACCCATATGTCATTTTTAACTTAAGGAAATCTATTTTCATAATACAGAAATTGTATTTTGATTTCCTATATGCTGGACAACTTATAATTAAAAAGACTGCATAATTTCTTAAACTTAAATCCCAAATTCCAACTATCTTCATGCATATGTCAAATGAAATTCTGAAGGAAACTATTTAAATCAATAGAACTCGACTATATTATCCTTTAACATACTTCTTTCATATCAGACACTAGACTTGGCCTTATTGTTCAAGCATAGATTTTCAAAAATGCATTTTATTCCAATCAAACATACATTCTAAACCTATACAAGACTTTTCATCCTAAAGTAACTCTAATTTCATTCAATTATTGAAAAGATCAGAAATCTCATCACCTAGGGTTTCCCGATTTGCAACCCTAAAGTCCGTACGCCTACAACTCAGTCCAGAATCTTAAAATACGTCCAAATCGAAGCATGGTTCAGCAATTATACTAAATTACCAATGAAATCGAAACCCTAAATTTAACGCATCTTACCCAACGTAGAAAATGAAGTCTGCAGGCGACTTAGAGCTCTGCGATGATCGTAAAAGGCTCACCACAGTGAACAGCTCGTGGTCGAGCGGACAGGATGAGGAGACAGGGCTGTCGCGCGCGGGAAGGATAGGTGAACGCTGCAGTCACGCGTGCGTAGGGGTCTATCGCGCGCTGCGGTAGGGCAGAGCTGTCGCGCGAACGCTGGGGCAGGACTGTCGTGCGAGCAGTCACGCGCGCCCAGGAGAGGGAGGAGCAGAGTGAGAGAGTCTGAGGGAGACTGAGAGACAGTGGGTGAGAGAGGCCGAGAGAGAGACTGTGCGAGGTTGAGGGGTGGCGACCCACGGCGGTCGTGGTGGAGGAGATGAGAGATCGAGCGAGAGGGAGACACAGCGGGAGATAGAGAGAGATGGAACCGAGAGAGAGAGAAATAGAGAGAGGGGGGGCCGAGGGTGAGCGATTGAGAGAGAAGGGAGGTGGCGACGGCCGTCTGTGGCGGAGGAGGGCAACGGGGAGGCGAAGAGGCGGGTGAGGGAGGGCGGCGGCGAGGGAGAGAAAGAGGGGAAGAGAGAGGGAAATTAGGGCTTTAAGCCCTAATTTCGACTCTTTTTTTTTGTGAGTAAAACTTTAAATAAATAAATGAATAAGTGTGTATATATATATGTATATATTTTTATACTCACCCTACAAATCGGAAGTACGAACATTTTTAATATACCAAAAGTTCGATTTAAAAACCCCAAAATCAAAAATCAATAAAAATTAAATATTTTTCCATATATATATAAATTGAGGATCATTTTATTAAATTCAAAAACGGAAATAATATGCGGACACTGTAGTGTCAGTGTTACAGCGGCTACTAAGACCATATCACTCAGGAGATCTAGGCGACTAAGGTTTTATCGTTTGGGAGATTTGGGCGACTGAGACCCCCCGATAAGCAGTCATGAAA
This sequence comes from Dillenia turbinata, assembly GCA_037126225.1. Classification (NCBI taxonomy): domain Eukaryota; kingdom Viridiplantae; phylum Streptophyta; class Magnoliopsida; order Dilleniales; family Dilleniaceae; genus Dillenia; species Dillenia turbinata. Next base: position 16,435,002 of record JBAMMX010000021.1, read on the forward strand.
AATATCAAACATTGGTCGATAGCTGTGCTTTGTGGACCTTGCATGTGTGACTTTCAAGAGTTGACATCTCAAATTAAGTTTTGGATTACGTCCAATCAGTTATTATAATTTTTATTAATTTTTGTGTTGACTTTTGTTATATCTAAAAAACTCAAAGAAAAAAAAAATCACATTTTCAATAAAAGTCATAATTATCCCCTTTTCTCGTTCAAAAAATGAAGTCTCAAAAGCATTGTATAACTTAAAATATGTTTCAAAAACTTAAGAAAAGAATTTAATCAATTTGTCATAATAATGCCACCATCCTATTTCTTTACAAAAAATTATATATAAAATATCTTTTATAAATAATATTTGAACAAATAACTCTCTCACCAATAAAAATAAATTTCAAATAATAGATGAATTTTTATTTTATAATATTTATAAAATATTATTTATAATTCAAATTTAAAATATATATTATCTTTTATAAATATTGTGATTAATATTTTATATTTAAAATATATAATTATATAATTTTTGTATTTAAAATAATAAAAAATTAACATTAAATTAATGATTAACGAATCATAAATTTTAATAAAATGGGTCAGTTTAGTAACTATGGAAGAAACTAATGGTTAGATTAGAAAAAGAAAGATGGGGAGAGAGAGAGAGAGAGAGAGAGAGAACACACGTGGGCTTTTCTCCGTGGGCTTAATAAGAGAGAGAGAGAGAGAGAGAGAGAGAACACGCGGGCTTTTCTCCCCGATTTTTTTTAAAGAATGGACAAGACAGTTTAAAATTTGTGGTTCACAAATATTTTTTTTAGCCCGGAAAATAATCAAAAACGGCATGAACTTAAAGAAGACGACTACTCATAAAAAGGTTATTTTTGGAACTTAAGTGTAATTTTCATAGAAGAGGCATTTTTTGAGTACTTCGATCTTCTGGGCCATGAAAACTAGAAATTATAACTCTCGACTCCTCTTGGGCATTAATCTCCTTTCTTTCATTTAAAAATATCTTATCTTGCATGTGGTTTTATCAGCTTTCCTAAAACTTTGTTAGGTAAAGTCTAAAAATAAACCCTAAGCTCCCTGACACCAATTATGAAGCAAGGCGCAAAACTTGTTTATTAATAATTCTACAATGGCAGCTCTAGTGAAATAACCAACAATAGATATCAAGTGAAAATTCATGCATTATTAACCATAGATATAAAAGTGTGATAGCCCCCTTGCCACCTGAGATGTAAACGTTCTCCAGTTGCAGGGGGTGATAGGTGGCTGGTGAGCTAGCGGTTCAATGTGGCATGTGTTTTCCTCCATGTTGTCCTTTCTTTTTTATTTATTTATTTTTTTTCTTCCAGAGTGTTTAGTGGTTGCGTCTTGCGTGGAACGCATGGTAGGGGCAGTTGGAAGGATTCCTTTTTGTCCATTTTTTTGGGGGTGGACCTCTGTTTTGCTCTTGTGATGGTCGGGGAGTTTGGCCTGCTCGGTAAATTGACCTCCTGCCTCTGTTCTTGCGTTTGTTCATTCGTTAATTCGTTCATTGGTTCAGTTGGAAAGCCGGTTGTCTATTTGCATGATTAACGTGGAATGGTTCATCAACGGTGTGTTGTGTGGATGAGTTAGGAAGAGTGGTGTTCTTGATGATGACTGTGGTGTATGAGATTCATTTCTCTATGCTCTCTTTCTCTCTCTTTCTTTCTTTCTGTGGGTGGGTTAAATGGAGACGGGCACTTCTTTATCTCTATTGATTTTGTGCCTTGTTTCGCAAAATGCATGCTTGTAGTGGTTGGGGTGTGATGTGCATATTAGTTGAAATGAGTGGTGTGTGTGATGATGATCATGGTATGTAGAGGCCATTCCTCTGTTACTTGACTACTCGTTGGATTTTACTATTGGATTTTCTCAATCTCTCTCTCTTGTGTAGTTTGTGTACTAAATGATGTGGATGCTCTCGGCAAGGAATCTTTGCAGTTTGCTCTTGGGTGCTTTCATCGGCCTTTTTTTGGTCCTTTCTTATGGTAGCCCAAGAAAAAAGACTAAATTGTGAAGCTCCATGATTCATCCCTAGAATAAAACCGCCACGAGCTCTCGGACATTACGTGGTGTCTGCAAGGTCTTGCTATATTTTCCTAAACCAATACCTTCCCATTTTCGACAGTTACCGACCTCTTTTTCCTTGTGGAAAATATACATTTTGCACTTACCTCTGTCACCTTTTTGCTTGCCCATGCAATAAATCGTACTTGAGATGCGATCGGCTGGGTGGTAAAGTATCTCATAAATTCGTCACTTTACTCTATTAATAAAATTATGTTTTGAACATATTTTCCTGTAAATAGTTTTTTGATGACCGCCTCACGTGCCCGTGTTGAGGTTTTTGACATTTTTGATTTTTGATATGATTATCCGTTTCCCATCGTTATATGTGTCTTGGATATTTCTCTATTTTTTTTAACTTCTCCCTCTGGGCCCGTCGTCTCTCTCTTTCTAAACAGCAGTGATCTTTCTTGAATCGAGATCAAATTGAGCAGATTCCGGAGAAAATGACAAGTGGGAATAGACGTGTGGATTTCCTGGGAAGCACAGTTGCAAGGTTTCATCATGATGATGGGGAGGTCATGGTTTGCTACTCTGATGGTTTTTTGCTGGTCTGCTTCGTTTGTTTTCCTGTGGATTATGGTTGCCCTTGTGCTCTTTTGTTGTTGAGGTTTTGGTGCGGTCATCTGTCTCGGAGCAGGCCGAAATGTTAACTCTTTCGAATTGTGTTTTCTATTCTACCATTTTAATATGTATTTTTTGTTGATGTAGTCGTGTTAAAATGCCTATCAGCATGTGAATGTATAAATATATAACTTGTGTTTGCATTGCATTCTGATATGTATTCATAGCATTGAAATAAAAATTTTGTTGCTTACTTTTGTGGTTTAGCTGGAAATACGGTTGGAGAAATATTGTTTATTTGTTCATTTGTTCATTTAGCTAGAAATGAGGAGACCGGTGTACCTAATAATGATCTTGATACATGAGAGCCGTTTCTTTACTCTTCGTTTGTTTCTTTCTTTTTGTTCTCGCTATTTCTCTATGAGCACCATGAATGAACATGGACAGCTCTCTTTCCCAAATGTTTGGCTCTCAATAATTTCTTGGCTCTTACGCCTTAGATGGATTCTGCTCTTGGCTTTAACTTCTCCCATGGGTTCAGCATCCATCCCTAACTTTAATGCGGGATCGAACTTTAGAGCTGGTGGTTCCCAAAAAAATCTCGGTTCTCATACCTCACATGGGTTTAGTGCCCATCTTGATGGCCCTCTTACCACCTCGGATGTGGTCGTCCTTCAGTTGGCAAGGGGTAATCGGTAGGTGGTGAGCTGGCGGGCCGATGTGCCCTTTTTTTCTTTGTTTGTTTTTTCTTTTTTTTTTGTGTATATGTTTTTTTCTTTCTGGGAATGTTCGGTGGTTGCTTGTTTCATGGAACGCGTGCTTGGGCCGGTTGGGAGGACTCTTTGTGAGATTCCATTTTTACCCATTTTTGTAAGATTCTTTCCTTACCCCCATTTATTTTAAAAGGATTTCTATTTTTTGCTTTTGTGATGGTTGGGGAGTTTAGCCTGCTTAGTAAAATTCACCCTATGATTGATGCGGCATGTATGGGTTAGTTGGGAAGCATGTCGTGTTTCATGATGATTGTGGTGCACGGGAGCCATTTCTCTATGCTCTCTCTGTCTCTGTCTTTCTGTCTTTCCCTTTCTTTCTTTCTGTGCATGGGAGCCTCTGAGTACCCTCGGCGCTATGCCTGGTATAACATGCATTGTTAAGGCACAATGCCTAATACCCAATACACCCTATAACGCTCCACGGGCTTCATATTTGGCATGTTGCCTAAATGCACCTGGATGCAATAAAAGAGGAACTACCATTACAGCGTCCTGCTTCATTCTATGTATCGCCTAACTGCTTCTCGACAAAAAGGATCTCTATAGAAAGCACAAGTCATCAAAAAACCTCCACTCAAGAATCTCTCAAGAACAAAGGGACAATAGGCAGGTCATTCTACGTATAAAAATCTGAAGAATTTTTCATTACAAAACATCCACAATACAAGAATAACACAGATGAAAACACAAAAACTGGTACAAATCATGGGGAATGAGGAGCTTGAGGCAACATTAGCAAAGTAAGCACGAAGAGTGGAAATGGACACATTAACAACATAGGGGCCATCACTAGGGGCTTCCGTCAGACCTATGCCAGGAGCACTGGATAGTCTCCTTAGCTCAGTGTAACTTCCTAGAGAGCTCCTAATGGTCCCACTCATAAATCTCCCTTAGCTTTCCACGGGCTTCCTCATGCTTTTGTGCCAACTCCTTAACAGCTAAACGACCTATCTCACTATCAACAAGAAGGTCTCTCAATCTCTCACCCTCTTTAATGGCGACGTCGGCGACCTCGTATGAATACTCCAGGTCAGCTTTTAACTTCTTTATCATTTTTTCTTTCTTCTCAAGAGCAATAGCTACTACCTATTTCTCCTTGACCTCTTTTTCGCTTCTTTTCGGCCCAAAGCAAAGCGGACTCTATCCTAGACCATCCAATTGACCCTTTAGATGGTCTATTAGCTGGTCTTTCCTGATTCTTCGGAATTCAGCCATTGCTAAGTCCTGCAAAAAGAAACAAATTAAACTATTCCTTTGGGAAACATTACGCCACGATTAAAACCTACTAAAAAGCACGTACCTGAATCAAAAGAGCCATAACAGACTCATCTCCTTGTTATACCGATAGGTGGTTTAGTTCAAACTCTACCCTATGAAAATCTAACATGTTCGCAAGTCTCCTCGCCTCTACAACATCCACATAACAGAAGTTGTGGTTATCACAGCTCATAGTTGCAAAACCCCTCTCCTTTAACTACTTATATCGATCAAATGACCGGACCAGAGTAGGTGGAAGTGGAGCTATCTGCTCCAGCATCTCTCCCTTGCTCTTATTAACATATAAATACTCCGGAAGGGAGCTAGAAGAACCAAGCTCCATGGCTTCCGAAGGAGCCAACAGTGGAGTGACCTCTACCATAGCTAAGGAAGGATCCTTTGGTAACTACTCGGTGGCCAGCTCTTCCTTAACATCCTTGGAGACCTGTACCTCCTCGGTACCCACAATAGGCCCCAGCAATCTACTTCTTTTTCCTCAGGGGATAAGCATAGCGACAAAGCACTCATTACTTGTCCCCTCATCCTCAAAGCCTTCGTCGCTCTCTGCCATGGTGGATGATGAAACCAATAACCTCTTTTGTGAAGTTCCCCTTGGGAGCCTGTGCTGCTACTGCAACCCAACGCAACTCATCGTTCTCCCTCTCCTCACTGCTCGGTGTCCACACAAGCCACCTCCTTCTCTGAGGTAAACCGGAAAGCATGCCTCCAGATGCACTCTCATCATCCTTTTTCTCCCTTTGAGCTGCCTTGATTTGGGCCCTTATAGCCTTTAAGGTGGTAACCCCATCTAGGTTATCCACCTCTGCAAGACCAACCATGTTAACTAGATCTTGTGACCTTTTTTCCAAAATATAAGGCCTTTGGATCTGTACCATCTCACTCAATGAGTGACTTGCGAATTTGAGCAGCTCATCCTCCACAAGGGCATCTGCCTACACTGTCCTATAGGACAAGCGACAAAAATTGGCAATGGATCTAATAAAGCCCGAATAACAAGACGACACAGATGCCCTCAACCAAACCAAGGGCTCCACATTGGGCATCGGCAAAAATAAGAAAAGCTCCCTATCTATAAACACCATAAAGAAAAACTTACTCCTCTAGACTTGTCCAAGGTCTCTTTTTAAAAAAACTTCAAATTTAACTGATGCCAAGTTTGAAGGCAATACCATCCTTCCGTGGGACCTCCATCCACACATTTTCTCAAATGGAAAATAGAGGACAAAATCTCAAAATCGAACCTCAACCGGCAAAAGCTTAGCAAACTAGCTACCACCACTACTAGCCGCTAAGTGCTAGGGATAAGCAAAGTAGGAAATATACTCCAACCCCTTAAAACCATAGATAGAGGTTCCAAGTATGGAACCCATAATCCATCCCTAATATACTCTCTATACATAGGGAAACAACCAATGGGGAGTTCATTAGCCCTCTCCGAAGGCATGAAAGTGCTCGCCAAGATCCATACTCTTCGCTATAGAATCTAACTCCCTCTGTGACATTACATTAAATATTTCATCAATTTTATGATACTTGCGTGAATCAGAATCTTGAGCCATAACTGTTTTTCACAATCTCCAATCCCTAGAAGTCACTCGCTTCGCTAACAAAGGCATAAAAACTGAACCTAAGGAAAAGAAACAAAGCGTATAAAAGAAAATTCTGGAAAACCAAAAAGCCACGACCCATATTAAATGCCCCACTCTCACACCTACTCTGCCAAAAAAATCCGCCCTTTACCTGACTCTCTAAACTCCTTTTCTACTCCTAACTGTCATTTCTGCAAAACTCCAATTAGGAGTCAGGGACAAATGATGATACACGGCCAAAGGTCCATTACCAGCCCTTCACTAATGGGTCAAGACACCTCTCTAGGCCCTTTAAATCAGGTTCAGGAGGCCGAGCACACCTGTAACTTCTTGACGATTTTGATCTTCGGTACTCTAGCTCCTTGATAATCGTGCCTTTCGGTAGATGGATTTCACAACCCCGTTTCCTTAATAGCTTTTTCATTCAATATGGTAAATACAACTTAAAGAAGTAAATCCTTTGGTAAAATCGAATTCTCCTTATACGAAGGGGAATCTCTCCATTCTCAAAACAATCCCTTGGAATAAGGAAACATATACCTCGATAAAAACGATAGATAAGACATGAAATTCCTCCAAATGCAGGGACCTTCCCTAACTAACAAGATAACATATCCTAAGAAGGCTTTTGACTGTAATCCCTATAATCTCGGAGATTCATCATGATCTCTCCATAAGGAACCCTTTTTGGTATCTGGCGAGGCTCTCTGCATGTTCGCAAACAATATGTTTTCCTCTCTCGCTAGCCCATGTAGTGAATCGTACTCGGGATGTGATCAGTGGGGTGGTAAAGCATCTCATAAATTCGTCACTTTTCTTTATTGATAAAATTAAGTTTTGAACACATTTTCTATAAATAGTTTTTTGATGACCATTGCTATGTCTTCGATATTTCTCTGTTTTTTTTAAACTTTTCTTTCTGGGCCCGTGGTCTCTCTCTCTTTCTAAGCAACAGTGATCTTTCTTGAATAGAGATCAATTTGAGTAGATTCTGGAGAAAATGACAAGTGGGAATGGACGTGTGGATTTCTTAGCAAGCATGGGTGCAAGGTTTCATCATGATGGTGGGGAGGTCATGGTTTACTATTACGATGGATTTTTGCCAGTCTATTCCATTTATTTTCTTGTGGATTATGGTTGCCTTTGTGCTCTTTTATTGTTGGGGTTTAGTATAGGCATCTCTCTGGGATGAGGCTAAAATATTAACTCTTTCGAATTGTGTTTTCTATTTTCCCATTTTAATATATATATTTTTACTGATCCAGTCATGTTAAAATGTTTATTGGCATGTGAATGTATAAATGTTGAACTTGTGTTTGCATCGTATTCTGATGTGTATTCATAGGATTGAAACAAAAATTTTGTTAATTACTTTTGTGGTTTAGCTGGAAATACATTCAGAGAAATATTCTCTATTTGTTAATTTGTTCATTTAGCTGGAAATACGGTTTCTTTTATGGTTGACAACGGATTTTCCGTCTCCAGTGTGTAGTGCATATTGGTTGAGGAGACTGGTGTACCTAATAATGATCATGATACATGGGAGTCGTTTCTTTATGCTTTGTTTGTTTTTTTCTTTTTGCTCTCACTCTTTCTCTGTGAGCGCTGTGAATGAAAACGGGCAACTCTCTTTGCTAAATGGGTGGCTCTCAACAATTTCTTGGCTTTTATACCTTAGATGGGTTCTACTCCGGGATTTGACTTATCCCATGGGATCAGCACCTATCCCTAGCTTTTATGCGAGATCAAACTTTAGAGCTGGTGGTTCCCAATAATCTCTCTGTTCTCACACCTCACATGGGTTCAACACCCACCTTTAGTGTTAGTGCAGAATCGAACTCTCGACTGGGTGGCTTTCAACATTGTTCAGATTGTGCTGATTACAACGATTGACACACAATTGACAGAAGACATAACTAACAAAGGATGAAACTACATTTATTTCATTAGAGAGGGAAACACAATCGAACCATGAGTTCAAGTAAAAATAGAAGTTAAGATACAGAGGCAGGAGACGAGATTATGCTTTATCACCAGGAAATAATGGAGGAGCAGCTCTTTAATGGAACCGCCTGAAACCTGCATGTATTGCCACTGCATAGGTGTTGGCCTATAGCACTCCAGGAAAGAATTCTGCGTGAGCATCAGAGGCCACGGCGGAGTTTACGGCTTCGACATTTGTTCTATCAGTACCTTTCACTAACTTTTCCCCAAGTCATGCCTTGCGGATGATTCCTTCCACATGATGTAACTTCTGCTGAAGTTGTTCAACCTATAGTCAATGGCCTTCTTGAAGCTCGGTGATTCTATCCTTTAAGTTCGTAATTCTTTCTTCTGAAGTGGCGAGTGATTGCTTTAACTCCTAAGCCAACGATTCTATGGAAAGGCAGTCTGCTTTGATCCCGCTTAGCAATTTTCCCAATCTCTCGCATTTCGCGATGGTCGTATCACAAATGTTTTACTTCTTCCTCCTTCTGAAGTAATGTAGCATGGGCCACTTTGCCCCGCTCCCATTCTTATTCCTTCTGAGCCAGGGTAGCTTCAAGCTTGGAGACTGCTTCTTGACCCTTCTCCTGCTCTCTTTCCTTCTCAGCCAAAGCGGTTCGAAGTCACACTATCTCATTCCATCTTTGGTTGGTCACATCCTCCAGGTGGCCCACCAATCGAATCCTCCATAGTCATTGATATTCGATTATAGCAGCAGACTAAAAAGGAATATGACTGATTACATGAACGACCAACAGAATACTAGCGCTCCAGAATATTTGGATATAAAAACATACTTGAAGACCCAAGGCGATTGCAGACTCATCGCCTTGTTCCACTATTAAATGGTTTAGGTTTGAATCGGCGTGATGAAAGTCCAACCTATCAGCGAATCTCCTTGCCTCAACGATATCTAAATAACTAAAATAATTGTTACCACAACTGATCGCTATGGTGCATCTCTCCTATAGATCCTTCAAACAATTGAAGGACCTAACGAAAATAGGGGGAAGTAGAGCTATTTCACTTGGCACAACCCCCTTGCCTTTCGAACATGTAAAAATTTAGGAAAGGCACTAGATGATCCCACCTCACCTCTTGGCTCAGCATCGTTTTGATCCCCATCATCCTGGCTACTCGGAGAAGCACTTGTTACAGCAAGGTCACTGGTCTCAACTCCAGTGTCCTATCTTTCGATGCTCGTGATAGCTAAAATTGGCTCTGGGGTCTCTTCTCCCTCAGTGGTCTCTAACTCCTTGCCGCTGGCGTTAGAAACCACTAACCTCCTTCTTTTGTTCTCAGGAACTAGACTAGCAATGGAGCGCATATCATTGGACTCTTTTCCTAAAACATTCTCCCCGTGCCCAACGCTCTTCTATTTCTTGGGATGCATGACCTTGTCAATAGTAGCCATGAGTTGGTTACTCCTATTAATAGTATACAGGACCCTAAACAACTGGCTAGTCACCTTCTTTGCTAGAAGGGGCCTTTTGATTTTCACCTTCTCACTAAGCAATAAACCTACCATTTTCAATATTTGGTCATTGAGGAGGCCGTCCACCCAGATCGACCTACCATTATTTTGGCAAAAACTCCCAATAGAACGGATGGAGTTAGAATATTGAGAACAAGCTAGAACTTTCGAGCCACCATAGGTTGTCCGTTGGCCCTGGGAAAAACTGGTATCAGATCCTTTTTCTTGAACTCCATGAAAAAGAACTCTCTCATCTAGTGTTTCTCATTATTTTCACTGTAATAGAACCTCCATTCAGAACTCGACCTCGCTTGCAGACAATACTACCTATTGGTGTCCCTACCAGAACACCTTTGCAAATAAAAGATCGAAGACAAGACCTCAAAGTTGAAGTCCAAATGACAAAAGCTCAAAAAACTCATTGTGGCTATGATTAGTCCCCATGCACTAGTTCTTAAAATCTCTGCTAGAATGCCCAAATAGGGCACTTTTAAGCCATGCCTGATATACTCTTTACACATTGTAAAGAAGTCTTGTGAGCCATATTCGCATGTTCGTCTTTAGCAAGCAATCGTACATAGAAATCGTCCATCAGACACATTGCGCATACAATACCCTATAATTCCTTCTTAGTCATTGTGCTCCTGATATTGCTAATTCCAACCATGGGGATTAGCTCAAAGATTTCAAAAAACCCTAGGTCGCAGAAAAACTTTTTTCTCAAATAAAGAAATCACTAAAAGCACTTCAATAACCGTAACCAATCACGAATGGAAAGCTAGAAGGCATGTTCAGAAAGACTCGCAAAAAACGAAGTAGCAGGTAGGCATTTAATGCTTACAGTTGCGTTGCTCCACTCAAAACTATTCCACTTTGGTGCCCGTTGAGTTGCATAGTTGCCTATCCATTTGAAAGTAATCATTACGTCATTTTGATGAACGATGTTAGGAGTGGGCTGCAAATAATAATATTGCCCTTTGATGGAGCATGGTTTAAAAGCCCATTAATATAAGACATAAGTCCAAGACCTAACAGACAAAACATATTAAAGCATGCCGAAGCAAGTCATTCATGCCCCGTTCTCTCGGCATGTACTAATAGTTTCTTCTTGGTAGCTACCTAATTGGTTCTTAAATCTCTTGGTGCTTGGTGCCAATGTTCACGTAAAGATAACCTTTCATAATTCATAATCAAGAAGGAAACCTTTGACCACTTTCGAAAAGGAAAGTAATCCCCTGACAAACTGAAACTTTCTTCGCTCGTAAGACTCTGAATCTCCTAAGATTTCATTGAGTACTCGAGAAACTCGGGACACCTTCATAAGGACACTAGGGTTTTAATACCCTAGATGTATGCGGAACTCACACAGACGGGCTATATATATCATCATCAATAGGGATCTTTGCAACAAGCTTTATACACACCCACACCAGTCGGTCAAGTTAAAGTAATATTCATTTTTCAGTAACATGCAGGGATAATATCTCATGACAAGAAAGGAAATCTTTAACCATTGTCAATAAGGAAAGAAATCTTTGATGATCTGGATTTCCTCTAGCGATCTTTGAGAATCTCTATCACCGAACACATTCTATCGATTGAACATACCCAGAACAAGGGATATATTTCCTTGTCCGGTGGGTATGGCCCACTCTCTTTTGAACGAATGCATTGTCAGGGGACATATCTCTCTCAAACAAAGGATATATCATGATGAAATGAATTATAAATATAGAATTTTAAAACGCTCGCCTATAATGAAACAATAGACTTTCTTCATTGATGCTTCTGGGAGCATACGAAAGAAAAAATGGGTTAAAAGAGGATAGAAATTATGATCAAGGAGTAGAAGACAAAAAAGTCTAGAACTCAATCAACTTGAGATACTTGAGGCACATCAACCACCGCGTTCTCATCCATAGCCTCCAAAGTAACTTCACCTGCAGGAACAATGGTAGTTCGCAGTTGGGTGGTTCAGGCCTAGCCGTTGCATTGTCCGGGGGCATAGCCGCTGAAAGCTCTACAAGATCGATAACTTCTTTGCACATTAAAGGTTCACCAGGCCCATGAGTTGTCAAGTGACCCTTTCTTGGCATTGATCGACCAGACTCTTTTGGGTAGCCCACTGCTTGCTATAAGGTTGATTGGTGTGTAGAGTTACTCGGTGCTCTGCGATTATCACTAGATCTGCTAAAGTAATATTCCCTCTTCTTAAATCACAAAGGCAATCTTATGTAAATGGAAAGAAAACCTACAATCAAAACTGATAACAAAAAGAATCTCCATAGCGATCTGAACTTACCAAACCTTTAAGAATTCGAAATCTTTAAGAATCTTACACTATGAATCCCATAATCTTGAAAGACTCTTACAAGGAAATTAGAGTTTTGACACCATGCAAGCAAATATCACCTAGTCCTCCTGAACAGAGTTTATCGATGGGATCAATCTCTCCGAACTAGCAAACATCGCCCAGTCAGTTGAACGAAATCTATCATTGGGGATCTAACTCCCAAAATGGGCAAATATTGCCCAAGCCTCCTGAACGGAGTCTATCGTAAGGAATCCATCTCCTCGGATAGACATGTATTGCCTATTCTCTCAGACAAATGAGCAGTAAACACAATGGAAAACGCGACTAACTATCAGTTGTAAGGAAGGTCACAAGTACAAGGACAACAGTGCCATATAGCTAATGACTAAGGAGGCCTACCAGTGACAGAGCATCCTATCGATCAAATTGCTCAATCAATGGTTCATTGTCCAAGTATTGACAGATAAGGCAATCATTCCAAAGAAATAACGATAAGTAAATTAAACTTTTCTTTTATTTCAATACAACAAATACATGTTAGATTACACAGTTGGATCTAATATAAAAGGAAAACTTACAAGTCCCTAAATCGGACCGAATTACATCAAAAAAGACACACGTAAGTCCTATGATAGAAAGCCAGCTAGAGGTAAAGTGAAAACCAGGAGAAGTCCCACGATCGGTCAACAGTGGCGATAAAAGAATGTAAAAATTGTAAATCAATTCCAGCAGAAGCTAAAAAAGACTTTGTAATGGGTAAGAGATGGCCAAAGACAAACAGAATAGCTACATCCAACCTCAAACCATCTCCTATCGCCCAACCTGAGGAAATACCTTGGCCACCCGTTACACCCAGGGGTCAGACAATGATTCTAACTTTGAGAACAAAGCTTACTCCAAGGAATATCTCTTCCTCCTCAAGGTCAAGAACCCTGACGAAAGCCTTGACCAGTTCCACCATGATGTCTGAACAATAGGTAATATGATGGAACCTCATGTCAGCAACCCCATCCTTGATAGAACCTTGCATCGGCAAAAGTCTTCTAGACTATAGTGCTTTGTGGCTCAAAATTCCTGCTCATGATGTCTTTCATAAGGATCTATTATGAATAGTATTAGTCTCGATCACCTCTCTTGATAGCCAACTACTTAGTATTTAAAGTGATCGATCCAAAAGCCTTCTCGGTACTTGGTGTAAGTTGTTCAATCCACTAAGATAGTATTCGTCTCTCCTAAAATGATGGGGAGAATCTTAGGTAAATAGAAATGAAATCTACAATCATAGCTGATAAGGAAAAAATTTCTTGCGACGATTTTGACTTTGCAAACAGGTAAGATTTTGTAATTTTTGATAATCCTACGACATGATTCTCTGAAATCTTGGGACACTCTTATAAGAAAACTAGAGTTTTATTACTCTGCATATTCACGACTCTCACATGAGAAAACTATATAAGCTCCGATACATCTACTGCCCAGGTAAGTCCTCTCGGCCTACATACAGCAAAAAAGTATATAGAGGTCATTCTCTCTCTCTCGATTTCAGTCTATTTCCTTTATTTTGAAAACTGCTCTATAACTTGACCGTCGAAACCTCCCCCATCGGAGCACCTTCCAGTGGTCATTTGCAAGTCTTATCGATCGAGGTCATTAGATGGTCAAGTCATCCCGTTTGAGTTAGCAGAGCCACTATCTGTAGAGTCTAACCCACCTTCAACAATTTTAAATTCTTATCGGTTTGGAAAGTCTATATCCCTATGGAGATTCTTTTCCTTATCAGTTTTGATTATAGGTCTTCTTTCCATTTATGTAAGATTGCCTGCATGATTTGAGGAGAGTGAATATTATCTTAGCAAATCGAGTGATGATCACCGAGTACTGAGTAGGTCTACATACTAATCAGCCTCGAAGGAAGCAGTGGGCTACCCAGAGGAGTCTGGTCGACCAATGCCGAGAAAGGGTCACTTGACAAGCTGCGGACCTAGTTGGCCTAGCACAATTTGGGTCATGTATCATCACTTGCCCTCTACTCCTTATGTGGCTTAAAGGGAGAGACATAGGGAGTAAGTTTAAGAGTCGTTCTATGCAAAGTCATGGGAGCATAAATGTGCATAACCACCGAGCACCGAACACTAAGGCGATGAGAATCCTCAGTGCAATACCTCAAACTTCTCTTCCACAACGCCAACAAGCATCCTTAGTGCAACATCAACGATCTTCCCTTTTGTATTTTCTACTTACCATAACCCTCGACACAAATATAGAACTAAGAGTTACATAATTTATAGGAATGAGCTTGAGAAGCTATGATAGGGTTAGGGGAGCAGCGAAATAGTCAATTAACTTATAAAACATTAAATGTGGGTGCTATCATGAGTTGTGGGAGGCGAACGGTTATGCTATTATTATAGCAGTTGGACGACCGATCTTTTATTTAATGAGAACATGGCCGCTCCATTTTTTAAGCCTATTGCTTCATTTGTCGGGCTATTATTAAAGCACCGGTTATAAATGGTGTGGATTTCTGATACAGATCCATAACGTAGGGTTTGGTCTATGACTTATTTATCGAATGAAAGAGTAAAGTTTATGAAAATTTTAGTCTCCCAACATGGTACTTGGTGATCGAAACCCGTGATGGTTTTTGGAAATTTTGTAAACTAAAGATGAGGACTTTCTATGGTGGTTTTTTGTGCTTTTCTGATGTTGTTGATACGATATTCCATCAATGGTGGGGACTACCGATCCAAGATCCCATTATGGCACTTGGTGATCCAAGTCCATGATGGCTAGTTTTCGGAGTTCCTGTAGATGCCTTGCATCTTGTGGGATTCTCATCTCCTTTTTGTATTCCAAATTGGAAGATTGAAGAATCCCTCTATTGTGTAAAGAGAATGGGTGAGCTAGATTCAAAATTAGCGTCTCCTAATAGCTGTAAAGAGGATAGGACAGCTTGATGTTGAGAAGAGAGCTTTTCTTTATCTTTTTGTTCTCCCTAAGCATCGCACATATAGGATCTTATGTTTCTCGATCTTCCAAATTGTCGTGTAAAGATGTTATAAAAAATCAAAAGACTTTCCCTTTTATATACCTCATGTAAAGATGTTATGAAAAAATAAACGAAAAGAGTTCTCTTTTTTGTCTACATAATGATTTCTTCCTTTTCTCTTGTTGATTTGCTTGATGTCTCCTTCTTTTCATCCTCTTGGATTATTTCGATTCTATTTTCATTCCTGATTCATCGGTGAGAGACCGAAGGCATCTTTTATATGATTTGACATCAGGTAGGCAATAGATCTGGTATCATAAGTAGAAATCACTCCAAGACGGATTGCTATCAGGCGTTAGGTCTTAAAAAAGTTATCGTACCAGCGTTGCACCCAGAGTATTTCTTTCTTGTCTCCAACTTTAGGTTACAGAATAAATAAGTTGATTTAGCATTCTATACTTCAGCAATGACACCTTCATTTCATGTGTTTCATTAGCTTTCTATAGTCTTGTGACTAAGATAATAGTTAATAAAGGATCTAACACCTTCGAACACATCGTTAATGCAATATAAAACTCTTAAAACAAGCGCACACGGTCCACTTTGGCACAATGCCTCAAACTCCTCTTAGCACAATGCCAACAAGAATCTTCAGCAGAATACCTCAAGATTCTCTTGCCACAATGCCAACGACCATCCTTGGCACAATGCCAACGATGTTCGCTTTTCTATTTTGTAATTATCATAACCCTAAACACAAATATAGAACTAAAAGTGACACGATTTAAAACAAGACCTATGCACAATCCAGAAGACGAATCAAGGAATGTTATTGTCCTCATATGGATCGTACATTTGGAAATAAAAGCACAAAAACATTTGATATACAAGAATCACAGTGGAGGGAGACGACAAGATCCCTACTGCAAGCAAGAGAGGTTTTCCTGTAACTCTGCTTTCATGCATGTTCCACTTGTCCACTTTTTGCACCATGACTGTTTCGAAAACTGTACTGCCCAGTTAAACACTCCACTTTCGACATCCCCTCTAACCTATTCGAGTCATTTTGGGTTCTCTTGGTCCTTCGACTCCTCTTCTCCAATCATGATGTTTTGCCTCGACACAAATGCCAAGAGTGCAAGACAAGTAATAAAACATGGGACAATGGCATATTACCATAAACTCAGTAATATCCAAGTCCACTAAGCCCACTCACTATTTATTAACCCATTCTCGATCGAACTTGCCCTAACCTTTGTCTCCTTAGTAGGGAACTCAGTTTTTCGCTCCTCCTCTTATAAGCCCCTCAACTATTCTACTCCTCAGAAGGAGTAATCCAAACATACAAAGATAATTTAACTTTTTACAGTTAAGTCACTATCCTCAGTTCCACAATTAAGTGAAGCAAAGTGCATCTATGTAGAAAACCCACCTCCATCAGGGATGTTACAAAATATTCACGAAAAAAAAAACAACGCCTACAACATTTATTACTCCCATTCTGCATCTATCTCAACAATAGCTAAAATTTTTCCTTTTGACAGTCTCTCAGATTTCCACTCTACATCCACTCCTCATCCCACCTCTAGAAAGCGACATTAGAATAAAGGTGCATATCATCATACATAATCAAACGAGGTATTAACAAGAAAACTTCAGTAGGCACACAATTATAGAATCCTTCAACCCCTTTTTGAAAGAAAGAAACCCCTTTTTGACTTATAAACTGATTTGACCAGTTTATAAACAATCCCAAACACCCTCTATATCATGATCATTAAGTCGCATAATTGGCCTTCAGAATTCCCCCTCAACACTTTCTTAAGGTTATGAACATTACGGTTGTTATGGAGACTATTAGTTTGTATGCAAAATGATGGACATTTTCAGAAGAAAATTCAAAATCTTTTTGAATTTAAATTTAGGATAATGAGATAACTCTCATTAACCCATTAGCCTCCCATGATCTCCCTCAGATTTCTCAATCTCTCTAATAACTTCCTATGTGAGTTAACCTTTGGGAATAAGACTTTTGAGTGCATAGGAATTTTCTGCACATTGTTGAGTAAAGAACAATTAAGACATTTTTGAGAATCTTCTTATTAAGAGAGAGAGAATAATGTCTAGTGAGAAATTAATTGAAGGCATCAAGAAAATTTTGAGTAGGAAATTTTCTCTGATCATTTGCGATTCATCGGATTATGGATTGAGGTATCGTGACACAGTGGTAGTGATTTGATTTTGTGATCACCATCCCAACCCAGTGTTTTGTTCAAGGGACTTAGCAATTTACAAATTTTTGGAGACCTACACATTCAGGTATTTATCCCAAAATTCAGATATCATTTATTTTGTGATCTTTCACGCTTTTATAGTACATGTGAAATAAATTTAACATTGATATCAGAGCATGTTTTTATTTAAATTTTTTTGGAATGTTTTCGAATATAAAATGTGTAGGGTAAAAATTTAGAGTCTGGATCACAAATAAGTTTTATGATTCCGATGATACCACGATGTTACCCACGATCCATGAAGCATGAATATGATTTTTATTTAATTTTTGGAGCATGTTTAGACCATTAAATGTCCGATCGAAGCTTTTGACCATGCAGGCCCTAGAATTTTAGATTTGTCTAGTTAGAGGATGAATTGATATGTGAAAATGGTATATAAATGTTTCTCATGTTTTGATCTGCATGTTTCATGTATTAATTGTGAGTTTCCATCACCGGAAATTGAGTTTTCCAACATAGCTACGAAGGGCACAACAGAGGATGTTCAATTCACCGAGATTAGGGCTTGAAACCTTCAAAAATCAAGTTAAGTATTAATGAAGGAAGTTTAATTTCGAATTAAAGTCAAGATTAGTCAGGGCACAGAGACCCGGTTGTAGACCCATTGGGCGAAGAAGACCCAACTTGGATCCAAGACACGTGAACGACATACACGCAGAGGCACATGGCATGTGATGCAACCCCTTGGAATTAGGCATGCAACACTTTGATTTTTCTCTCACACAAGGGTGGAGAGATGCTATGATCCTTGGCGTTGGCACTAGGATGGCCGAAATGTCTTAGATCTTGCACGGTTATGCGTTGTGGGGGAGATTGAGTGAAAGGACTTGAGTTCTTTCTTATGCACGATACCAAAATGTCCTATGCACAAGGCTGGCTCACAAGAGAAATGGGTGGAAACGAAAAGAAATGGAGAAGATGGAAAAGGATTTGAGCTTGCCTTGATGGGTCTTCAAGAACAAGAGCCTATATATCAGGTGATGGAAATGTAACCTAAGGGGTTTTGGCCTCCTTAAGCCCTATTATAGATACTCCCATGCTGGATAAGAGCAAACTCTAAAACTCTAACTTTTTTTATTATGAAATTTGCTTATTACAAAAGGGGGAGGCCTGCCCTATTTATAGATGAAGTGGGGCATTGAAAGGTCCTCATTACACATAACTTTTTAATAAAAATGACTCCTATTTCCTAATAACTACGTGATAGTTGTAACTGCCTTTATTACACAATGAAAGTCTTAAAAAATAAAAGAAATTTATTTTAAAAAATAGTTATTGCATGGGGGAACTAGTGTCCATTCGGTTGTTGGTTCAGTGCTTGTGCGCACTGGCGCACGCTGCCTATGCACTGGTGTGCATTGACCCGTGCATTGGTGCACTCTTCTTGGGCCATAGCTCAATTTCTTTGAGTAATGTCTTTATTTTCTCAAGCCATATGTCTTCTAATGGTGCCTCTTTACTTGTTGGCTCAACTGCATGTGTTTCCTTGGCCTTGTAATCATGCTTACGGTGCACTAAAGCTTGCTAGTGCATTGCTTTGTCCTCCTCAACCTCTTGCTCCTGCGGGTGAATTATGGATTTCACCTTTTCATGTTGTAATGTCTCTTGACATGGATTGCTTGGTGTCTTCTTGAGTAGGGACATTACTTTGCTTGTGTTGGGTGCATGCTCATGTGTGGGCTACTCGTCCAATGGCATATACTCTTGCGCGGGCTGTTTGTGCGATGATGCCTCTTCGCTTCATGTCCTTTTGAGTGGGGGCCTTCTTGCTCACTCCTTTTGATGTGCATTAGCCTCCTTTACTTCCATAGAGACTTTTGCTTGATGGTTGCTTGATGTTGCATGAAAGGTTGTGTCCTTTGGATGAAGGGTCGTGACCTTTGGTGCGCGGTTGCTCGGTTGCCTTATGCCATTGCTTAGGCACTACTTGTCCTTGCTTGTGTGGGCTTGAGTAGTGTCATGCAATGCCTTAGGCAATTGCTTTGCCTTGTCTAATGCTGATATTGCTTCATTGGTGACCTTTGACTTGATATGAGAAGATGTGTTCATGCGAGCCTCCTTCAAAATTGTGTTCGTGTGAACCTCCTTACGAATTGTTTTTATGCGAACCTCCTTAATTTGTTCTTGTGTGCACCTTGTGGCCAATCTTATAGCACAGTCTTGAGCATTTCTTATGGTCTTGTGAAGGGTTGCATCAGCATGGTCAGGGCATAGGCGCATGAAGTGCACTGGGTCGGGGGGTTCGGGATGCGACCCAAGATGTAACCTGGGGTGCGTGCCTGATGCACTACATATCTGTCACGTGTGCCAGCCTGCTGCTAGCATCTGTAAGCGAGTAGCAGCCCGTCGCGGTGCGTTGGACTCCAAGCGGCGCGTCAGGCTACTTTGGATTAGATTTTTTTTCTATTTTTTGAGGGTCCCACATTATTTATTATGACTTTTGTGGGTTTTTGTATACCGAGACCAAGTATGGGTGATGAGATGTAACTCTAGGTTGTGGTGGATGTGTCTATTGATCCATTCGTTCGCTTTGCGGTTCATATTCGAGCTATTTCGTATTTGTTGATTTGAAGGGTACACAAAATATGAGAATAAGTATCAATAAGTCACTAGCGTCTCTCTTTTTTGTGTACTATAGACTATGCCTACATCGAAAACTGTCATATTAGATCTTTATAAAGGAGATAAATTGAATGGTAACAACTATGACATTTGGCACCAGAAGATTGAGTTTGTCCTTGAGAAGCAGAATCTTTCTGAGACTTTGAGACACAAGATGGTGTACCCCAGGGAGGGCACCATATCTTAGGCTTGATGGGATTAGGAGGCCTATCGTGAATAGAAGAAGAAAGATTGCCATGCTAGGTCAATTCTGACTATTAGCATGCACATTGACATGATCCTGATCTATGAGCAATATCCTATGGTTATGTCGATTTGGCTCATTTTAAAAGAGTATGATAGTGCTCTTTCAGCTTCTAAAGTGAGGATGCTAACTTATAAATTTATTAGTTATAAGAAAATGGTTAATCATATGATGAAGCAACATTTGATGCAAATGTCTAGCATGATTGTTGGGCCAAGGAATGTAGACAAGCCCATTTCGGATGAGTTTCAGGTGCTGTGTGTAATCTAGTCATTACCTGATTCATGGGAGACCATTAAAATCTATCCCACACACGACGAGAGTATTCATACTTTCGTTGATATGAATAGGCACTGTGAACTCGAGGAAGAGTACTTAAGGTGAGTAGGCCGCATTTGGGTTAGACTTATGCAATAAAGTCGAGAAAGGGCTTCATGGCACCAAACATAAATGGAAAAAGCATGAAAAGAAGACCTAAGGTCCAAGCAAGAAGAAGACATTCGAGAAATCCGACAATAGAGTATAAAAGCGTAGGAAGAAGGAGTTTGATAAGGACAAAGTGAAGTGCAATATATGTGGCAGATTTGGTTATTTTGCTGGTAAGATTGATAAGCGAAAGGTATGTCCTTCTTCTTTACATGTTTTGAATTTTGCCTCATTTACTATGATACTTATTGATTACTCTCCTTTGTGGACGGTAAATTCTGGAGCTACCAACCATGTAGCTTGAGATAGGAGAACGTATGTGGAGTTCCGCTGATTGAGTCCTCAAGAAAGGAGGATTTATGTGGGGAATGGAGCATTTGTCGTCATCAAAGGAATTGGCACTTACAATCTAGAACTGCAAAGTGGCCAAATTCTATATTTATATGATGTCCTCTATGCTCCGCATATTCGACGGAATCTAATTTTTATAGTTTATTTAGATCATTTAAGATATGCATTGTCATTTGGAAACTCTATAGTTTCTATTAGTTATGACAGATCTTTGATATATTCTGATTTTGTCTATGATGGACTATATGCATTGAATGTTGTTTCATTTAATGGTATTTATTGTTATTCTTCTATTACCTTTACATATGAGTACGTTGATAATGATATGAATGTGTAACATAGTAGATTTGGACGTAGAGGACAATAGAAGATGAGTTGGTTAGCAGTGAGTGGTCTATTGGGGCCACTAACTAGGGTCTAGTTTCCCATATGAGAGTTTTGCCTAACCAGCAAAGCTACAAGAAAACCATTTTGAAAGACAATGAGAGCTAGGATTCCATTGCAATTTGTCCACTCTAATATCTGTAGCACTATGAACGTGAGAGCCCAAAATAAAACTGTGTATTTTATTACGTTTATAAACGATTACACGCATTTTAGTTACATCTATCTGATCTCGCACAAGTTTAAGACATTAGAATGCTTCAGGTGATTTATTAATAAGGTTGAAAAATAGTTAGACTTGAGAGTGAAAACTCTCAAAACCGATCGAGGGTACGAGTATTTGTCAGAACAATTTAAAGAGTTTTGCTTCGAGAAGGGTATTACAAGACAGCTGACTATTTCTGCTACTTCTCAGCAGAATGGAGTTGCTGAAAGGAGGAATAGGACTTTGTTGGAGATGGTGAGATCTATGATAGCACAAGCCAATTTGCTCATCTCCTATTAGGGAGACGCATTATTGATTGCAACTTACGTCTTCAACTGTGTTCCATCAAAGTCCATAGTCAATACCTTATATACGTTTTGGACAAGGAGGCAGTCTAATTTTAGCCACTTGAGATCATGGGGTTGTGTCATGTATGTTCACGATTCTTCACATCCACATAACAAGTTAGACCCATGAGAAAAGAAGTATATCTTTGTAAGATACTTGAACACTCTAAAGGGTATGTATTCTTAGGTAAGCACACGGATAGCACTATCACTAAGATTAAGTCTCGTAATGCCATGTTCCTTGAGAATGATTTCCCTAAAAGAGATAAAATCGAGCGAGACTTCACCTTTTTATGAGATGAATGAGTCTAATGGCTTAGTTGAGCCTAGCGATGGGACCCAAGAACCCATTACGGATCTTGGTCCTAGTGGAAGCAATCCATCCAGAGGTGAAGAGGTTTCCCTTTCTTGTAGAAGCAGTAGAGGACATATATCTAAAAGTCATTTCTCAATTGAGGTTGACTCCTGCGAATGATGTGGAGCCCAAAACGGTCCAGGAGACTCTCGAGGGTTTTGTGAAGGACCATTGGTTAAAGGCCATAGATGAAGAAATGGAGTTAATGAAGATCAACAAGGTCTGGGATCTAAGTGATTTGCTTGAGGGTAGAAAAACCATTGGGAACAAATAGGTTCTCAAGATCAAGAGAGAGGTTGATTGATCGGTGGAGAGCTATAAGACCCATCTAGTAACCAAGGGTTATACTTAGACAAAGGGCATGGACTACGAGGAAACTTTCTTCCCTATAGTCAAATTTACCTCGATCCATTTACTTTTAGTAATTACCACGGACATGGATCTGGAATTACATCAGATGGATGTCAAGACTGTCTTCCTGAATAGAAGTTTGGATGAGAAAATCTACATGGAGTAGCCATCTGGCTTTGTTCCTGTAGATCAGAAGGATAAAGTCTGTCGATTTCAAAAGTTGATATACGACTTTAAGCAGTCATCCGATAGTGGTACCTGAGATTTCACGAGAATGTGATATCATATGGTTTCATGATGATCGAGGAGTATCATTGCGTCTATCTGATATATTCTACTAAGTATTTTGTGATCATGTCCTTATATATATATGACATTCTATTGGCTGGGAATAGCAGAGAGTATCTAATGACCTTTAAAACATGGTTATCTTTGATTTTTGATATGAAGGACATGGGTGAGTCTCTGTTCATTTTCGGAGTTAGGATCCAAAGGGAATACTCGAGACAGGTATTGGCTCTTTCACAAAAGTCCTACATCAAAAAGATTTTTAAGCGTTTTGAAATGAGTGATTGCAACATGATAGATACTCTTATCACTAAAGGTGAGGGCTTAAATCTTAACATATGTCTTAAAACTCAGGAAAAGATAAGGGAGATAAGTAAAATCCCTTATGCCAGTGCAGTAGGCAATCTAATGTACGAAATTTTATGTACACGACTAGACATTTGTTTTGGAATCGGTTTGGCGAATAAGTAGGGTCACTGGAGAGAATTGGAAAAGATTGTAAGATATCTCAAGGAAACTGCAGACCTCTCCTTGTGTTACAAAAGAGATGATTTTTGTCTCGTTGGGTATTCAAACGCCAAGTGGGTGGTGATCTGGATGGACGCAAATCGACATCAGGTTTTGCCGTCTTGCTCAATAATGGTGTCATTTCTTAAAGCAATAAGAAACAAACCTGTGTATCTCTATCTATGATGAAGGCTGAGTTGTGGCATGTTCAGTGGTAGTTCAGGAGAGTGTTTGGGTCTGAAAATTCTTGGATGATTTAGGGATTGTGGCAGACAGTAGAAGACCAGTGATGATTTATTGTGATAATCAGGTGGCTATTACCTACACTCGAGACCCTAAGTATCATAATAGAATCAAACACATTGATAGCAAATACCATTTTGTGAGAGATGTCATCAAGAAGGGTGAAATGACGATTAAGTACATTTCAACACACAGCATAGTGGTTAATCCCTTCTCCAAACCCATTACGAGAGATTCCCTTGTAGAACAAATGGAATCATTGGATTTACATGTATTTTGACATTTCTCATTATGTACTGAACTGATGTTTTTTTATGCTTATTACTATATGTGACATATATTCATTATTTAGTTATATTTTGAGCTGGTTTATGTATTGTACTTATTTGTTCATATATTATGTGTTGTGATGTGATAAAAGATATGTCAGATAAATGAGGTCGACTTTCTCACACGAGTAACCACCTCCAACTCTGAGTGAGTAAGAATGAGACGGTTTCTAAATGTAAGAGACTTTGAGACTGGGTCTGTTAAGATATAAGTCGTCTTGATATGTGTTCAGAATGAAATCATATGTGATATGATCGACATGGACATACCCACATCCATGTTGCATATAAATAATCAGGTTTGAGATCTCAAATATCACTTACGTCTAGTGATATTGTCTCTGAGATACTCTCTCTAGGGTCTTTGAGTAAAGTCTTTTGTATAGATTGAGTCTTATATCTGCATAGTATTAAACAAATTTGACATATGCTCTTTTGAGAGATTGTGGAATAATACCGTGACACGTGTTTCACATCGCGTGTGATAAATCGACCATAGGATAGTGGGAACTATTATTTGAGATATTAACGTGATTTTGATTCCGGTGCCCAATGTATGAGACCTGAGATCCATTAGATGGGACCATTGGTACCCTTATTACTTTCGGTTGTTTCTTGAGTATATGTTATTTTAGTTGGCTTACTAATGTTTTGGAAGATAATGAGGTCTGAAGGATAGGTCTATGAAAGCAACTAAATTGAGATGGATAGTTTCTAGTAGGGAAAAGGAAGATAAATCGGCATTACATTATTGTATTATATTCATCGGTCGACCTATTATGTTTATTCATATTGGAAATGAAACATAACAGTGAATACATAATCGATCATTGATTAGGGATCATTTTCGATGAGGAAAGTGATTCGATGGATATAATAAATTGAGTCTGGGGTACGATGAGTTTTTTTGTACTAACGGTGGCTTCTCGATCATTTTAATAGATGTATCAAGAAATCTTTGCTTGCAGGTACACTCACCAGTCGTACGATACCTAATCCTATATAAAAATCTAGTAAGGTGATGTAAAAGATCGTATGAGTTGTGATCTTGTGATGGACGTAAAATGCTCTCACGTATAAGTGGAAGATATTAGTTTGTATGCCCATGAGGGGTATTTTTGGGAGAAAATTCAAAATCTTTTTGAATTTAAATTTGGGATAATGGGATAACCCACATTAACCCATTAACCTCTTATGATCTCCCTATGATCTCTCAATCTCTCTAATAACTTCCTACATGGATTAACCTTTGGGAATAAGACTTTTGAGTGTACATGAGTTTTCTTCACATTGTCAAGTAAAGAACAATTAAAACATTTTTGAGAATCGTCTTATTAAGAGAAAGAACAATTTCTAGTGAGAAATTAATTAAGGGCATCGAGAAAATTTTGAGTAAAAAATTTTTTCTGATCGTTTGTGATTCACCGGATTGTGGATTGAGCCTTCGTGAAACAGTGGTGATAGTTTAATTTTGTAATCACCATTCCGACCGTGCATTTTGTTTAAGAGATTTCGCAGTTCATGGATTTTTGGAGATCTACACATCAAGGTATTTATTCCAAAATTTCGATCTCATTTATTTTGTGATTTGTCACACTTTTGCAATGCATGTGAAATAAATCTAAAAGACAAATGAGACGATTGATCCACGTATTAAGATCCAATCTTACCATATAAGCATTAACCATTAAATCACCATATAGGGATTGCATGCTATGCTTAGGAAAGTAATGATACATGCTAAAAGAAAAACAAAAACTACAAACTATAGCCCATCCCTACATTTAAAATCACACATTATCCTCAATAGATGTAGAGATTCATAGAGGGGTTGATTATTTAGCAAGAAATAAGTAAAAAGAGAATAAGTAAACTAAAAGCAAATAATTTATTAAGGAACAAGAAATCTCCCTAATAAATCATAAAGGGTAGCATGAGCTGCATCCTCCTTCGCCTCGGCAATCGCCTCCTCTTCAGTCGAAGAGTAGAGTAACAAATGTAAAAGAACAAAACAAAAGAAGGGGAAAAAAAAGTGTTGCCTTCAGTTGAAGGATAGACTAGAGGAATTAAAGATGAAAAATAGCAACAAATAATAATAAAAAAAAGCAACCAAAAAAAGTGATAATAGCTCTACTCAGTGAATAGAAAAGAGGATAAAAGATTGAGAATAGAGCAACAAATTAAAGGGGGAAAAAAACAGACGGGAATAAAAAAAGGGTGATGTTGACTTAAGTTGAAGAACACCGCGGAGGACTAGAAGATGAAGAACATAGCAACAAATGAAAAAGAGAAAATACCGATGGCAGACAAAAACAAAATAAAAAATAAAATGAGTAGTTAGAAGAGTGATTTAAACAAATGGAGGAAAAAAAGTGATAATAGCTGCAGTGAAGGAACAGAGGAGGATAGAAGATGAAAAACACAGCAACAATTTTTTTTTACAAAAAAAAAAAAAAAAAAAAGCTAGACCGCAAGAAAAAAAAATGGTGATGTCGACTTCAGTTGTAGAACACAGCAGAGGAATAGAAGATGAAGAACATAGAACCTAATAAAAAAGAGAAAACAACTCAGTTGATAAATATATATATATATATATATATATATCAAATGTGTAGTTAGACGAGTGATTTAAACAAATAGAAAAAAGTTAGAAATTTCGGCAGCATAGCACTGTGGACATTTGATGAGAGGGAAAATCAAATGACTTGTGTTGGAAATGGGTTTCGACTCTACGGATTCCGACTCTCTTCGACTCGAATAGCTAGCTACTGAGACAATTTGAGACTTGCAAAAAACCGCTGAAGGATGCTTTAGCGGGGGAAGTTCTGATGCTTAAGTCAAAACGAGTGGTTTTCGATAAGAGAGAAACTGACTAAGAGCAAAAGGGTTAGAGAGTTGGTCTCCCTGTGACTTGTGTGTCCAATGTGGGGGTCTCCAAGATTGTACAAGGGTTTCGGTGTAACGAAGGTTTATATGATGGGCACCGTAAGAGCCGTATGCATCAGGGGTATCACAACCCTAGTTTTTTTATCTGGGAGTCTGAGGATCTCGGAATCTGGTAGTCAAATATTTTGTATAATTTGTAATATTTATCGTTTAAGAAGTTCAGTAGTATGGGGAGATCTCTTCCCTTATCGATTAGAATTTGAGGGCCTCCTTCCTTATCTAGGAGATACGATCCGTGTCGAAATAGGAAATAAGGGAACAATTTGAGGTTTTAGTCAAATATCACCTTTACCGATGTAATCGGTTCCTTGGGGAGTGCTTGTTCATCGATCGAAGAAAAAGGGACATCGATTCGGGCTCGACGAACGCTTCTATGTGTCTATTGGATTGCCCTTACCGAAGGATTAGTTAGAATAATGCCGATAACATTCTCTTAGTGTGTCGGGCCATGTCCACCCTTCGGGGAGATTAATCTCAATCTATCGACACGTTTATGTGTACCTGTCTCTTTGGACCACAAGCTTTATGGAATTGAACATTTTTCGTATTAGACCTTTTGGATGGACCCCCATCATTTGCCCCCAACTCGTAGCATCGTTTCATGAGAAAGGCGCCATGAGTATTACTATCGAAAAGGCGTGAAACTTTTAATGCAACACCTGTTATTTTGATTTCCACTAACCATCCTTGGTACTCTTTATAAAGCCGGGTGTATGGGGGTATTGTACATTTTAGTATCTTTCTACCCTTCACGAATTACTTCTTTCGTACACTAGCTTTCTATGAGAAAATGCCGAAGGGTTCTTCCTTCTTTTCCCACCAAAGCATTGATGACATAAGGAGCATGAAGACCAAGGAGGAGCTTCGAGGGATCAAGGATGATATGTCACCAGGGATTAATAAGGATAGGGCGAACAGGGCCCCCGATAGTTGTGTCCCAATGTATAAGCAGTCTGTAAAGTATGGCCTAAAGATTCCGTATACGGGCCTGCTTGGAGAAGTGATACAATATTGGATTGTTTACCCCATGTTGTTCATCCCTAGCGCATGGCACTTTGTGGCCGCGGTGATTTCTCTGCTAGGGTTTTGTCGCCTTCGCTTTAACATAGAATTTTGGTGGTCCTTTTCTCATTGGTAAGGTGTAGAGGTCGGGACTCCACTCAGGGTTGGTACAAGCTACAGACCCATAGGGACTCTTATTGGAAATTTTATTATAGCAAATCGAAAGAGAAGCATTGGATGCAAAAATACTTCTTTGTGAAGTTCCAAAATAGGGATCTCCTGCCTATGTTACCGAGTGCTGATCAAGAACCACAGCTAAAAGCAAAAACTTCGATCCCTATGAGCCATTCTCATTTTCTGTGGTCTGTCAAGTGCCATTGTGAGTCCACTCAGTGAAATATCTGGTTGGACTTACTAATAGAGGACCAAATGTTACATTTGGTGGCCCTGCTAATCGACAAGAGGAGGAAATCGATAGGCATATCTTGTTGGAACAAAAAGAGAAAGAACTGGTCAATGTTCTAATGTCTGTGGAAGACGCCCTTCTGGAAGAGGTTTCGATCGATAGACAAGTGAGGCCGAATGCAAAAAGACCCTCAGAGGGAGCGGAATGGCCTCTCAAGGCTCGACCATCGAAGAATAGGAAAGTTCAAACTCCCTAAAACATCCGAAGAGGAGAAAGGATCTGAGGAGGTTTGGGAGCATACGTCACTCACAGCATCAAGACATTCTGATCCGATGGGAGTAGAATCAGACGGGGCCAACGATGCATCTTCATCGATGAATGGTGCAAAGGTTAGCATCCCGGTAAGGGAGGCCCCTAAGGCGGAAGGAGCGAGGGATGCTTTTATTCCAATAGTAAGTGAAGGCCTATCGGAGGAGTCAACTGTTCCTGTTGTACCTAGGGGTGAGATATCTGTACAATCTCCTGTGGAACCACAATGCTCTCCACATGAGAGAACAAGTGAGGTAGGGGTTCTGCTGCCCATTCCTATCAAGTCATTTGAAACTTGAACGGATTTGCAGGAGGAAGTGTCAGTCGCCATCTGTGTGGGGGGTTATCAGTATAATTGTGTTGACGCTATTGAGGAGATGTGCCTGCTGACCAAGCGACTTAACCTTGAGGATCCAGGTCTAGAGTTACCAGAGATGTCTCAAAAGTAGATGCACAAAACCTCCTAGTCTCTTTGTCTGACGGTATTGTTTCACATTGGGGCTCATTTTATTTTGTTCTTATCTGCCCATCAGCTGATCTATGTTCTTTTTCCTAGATTACTGCTCTATTGGAACTCCAGAGGCAACGAATAGAAAAGCACGTCAATCATTTGGGTAACCAAATTTTGGCACTGCAGGACGCTCTTGCAGAGAAGGAGGGAGACGCTAAGGCAGGTAGGGCCTCAAATGCTTTGCTTACTGAGAAAGATGAGCAGATTAAGCGCTTGTAGGAGGAGTTGGCCATACCTCAAGAGAAGTTGGCCCAGTCTCAGGAGCACAGCGAAAAACTGGAGGCTGAGGCTCTATTTCACGTGGCTAGTCTGGTAACTACTAAGACGCTAGCCCGATCACAGGAAGAGTCTCTTCAGGAGGCTGAACATAAAATAACCCATCTTGAAAAATCCATCACTAAGGATGTCGCAGCCCTCAGGCATTCCTAAAGCAAATTGCTAGAGAGATTGGAATACACTGAGGTGATAGCTCACAAGATTAATATGTAGATGCCTTACACCCTCTGGACAAAACAGTGGATCTGGTGGCGACAAGTCAGGGTCTTATCCCTGCAACTCTGATCGGTGGGCGTATCGGACCGATACAGCCCAAACGACTGTGGGATCCTCTTCTCAGTAGGTTTTAGTACTCCCCTCTATTCCCCTTTGACTCTTCATAACTTTTGTATTATGAAGCTTTTTAATTGAGAAGTCTTTTGTATCACTATGCCCTTTGTCTATCTTCGTAGGAGATCTTCTTTAGCTGTATAAGCAAAAGTGTATATCTTATGACTTTCGATAATCCCTAGATCAGTAGGCTTGGGGGGTATCATTGACTTATCCAGGAATGTGTCATTTTCGTTAGGAAATCTCATCGATTGGATGGTAGTCATCTCTCCTAGAGACCAGATTCCATTAGTACTCTCAAAAACCTCGGTGATGAGATAGCATTTCGATTAGAGAAAATTCTTTCAGATGATGAACTGAAACAATGCCGAGCCCCTCGGGAGAGCGAACCCTAACGATGAGTCAGGGCAACTCAGGCCCATCAAGGGGGATAGATCATATTGATAAGCCATAGCATTCTCGACTTGTTCGGTGGTTTGCAGGCTTGTACGGGGGGAATGATTCTATGAGCCAATCTGAGCGATGTAGACCCATTTGGGAAAATAAATCCTTTTGATAATTCAGGGTGATATATACTCGTTCGGGAAGATTGATCCCATCAGTAGATCGGGACGACATAGAACCAGGGCAACTCAGATGATGAACTGAAACAATGCTGAGCCCCTTGGGAGAGCGGACCCTAATGATGAGTCATGGCAACTCAGGCCCATCAAGGGGGATAGATCATATTGATAAACCATAGCATTCTCGACTTGTTCGGTGGATTGCAGGCTTATACGGGGGGAATGATTCTATGAGCCAATCCGACCGATGTAGACCCATTTGGGGAAATTAATCCTTTTGATAGGTCAGGGTGATATATACTCATTCGGGAAAATTGATCCCATCAGTAGATCGGGACGAAGTAGAACCATTTGGGGAGATAAATCCCATCGGTAGGTCGGGGTAACATAGACCCATTCGAGAAGATAAATCCCATCAGTAGGTCGGGGCAACATGGTTCCGTTCGAGGAGATAAATCCCATCGGTAGATTGGGGTGACATACATCCATTTGGGGAGATAAATCTCATCGGTAGATTGAGACGATATAGATCTGTTCGGGGAGATAAATTCCATCGGTAAGTTGGGCCGACATAGGCCCGTTTGGGGAGATAAGTCCTATCGGTAGGTTGGAGCGATATAGATTTGTTTGGACAAATAAATCCCATCGATAGATCCATTGAGTACTATCGGTTCGTTAGAACATATTGTCATAACAGGAGATTGGTAACAAATAAACTAAAAATGAACACGAAAAGACAAGAGTCGTCCGTTATAGGACATTGTGAAAACGTTCGCTAAGAGGAAGAGGTTCAAGGTTTACTTGGAGAAGAGAGTAGGAAACTCTGGGTCATAGGCCAAAAAAGCGCCAGTGGGAATGTAATGTTCGTGCAGATATCGTTCGTCATAGACCTAGAGGATTACTCCGTCCGATCCGTTATGCAGTGGTCGACTGGTGGGTTGTTCATTTGGTCCATTCTCCTGGGGTGGGTCGTGCCGATCAGGGAAGGGTATGTTCCTTCCTTCCATGTTGATAAATTTTTGTAATTTTTTGCTTCGAACTAAGAACTTCAATTCGTCTTTGAGTTTTCTACAATTATCGGTTGTGCGGCCGTAGTCTCGATAGAGTGGCAAAACTTGGTTGTCTTTCTCATAGTCATCCTATGTCGAACAAAAAGGCCACCTGATGTATGACTTGTTCTTGATCTGGAGTAAGACTTGACTAGGAGTATCGTTCAGGGGAGTGTAAGTATTAAACTTTTGCTGGGATGGGGAACCCAGTCGATTCTTTTTTAGCGAAGGCTGTCGGGACGATCGACTGCATTCTCTTCAGGATAATCTATTTTTATGCCTGTCAAATGCTTTGGCATTCTCGACCATGATATACTTCTTGACACAAGTATAGAACTCCTGAATGATAGAAGGGGGTTCTTTGTGATCGAGGTTTTTATGCCCGAAGCGTGTAACCCAGTGAGCAGCGCGGCCAACTCAATAGAATGGTCCAGAGATGGGACATTCATCATCTCGGGTTTGAATTTATCCAAAAAATCTCTCAAGGACTTGTTATCCCTCTACCGTAGTGATAATCGAGTGGTGGACTTTCTCTAGGCTCCCCGGCTAATCACAAAATGAGTCTTGAACTGCTATTAAAGTTGGGAGAAACTCTTGATACTAAGCGATAGCAAGGAGTTAAACCACGTTAGTGCATTCCCTTTAAGAGTAGTGGGGAAATGCTTGCATATGGTCTCGTCTGTCATATCTCTTGAAATTATCACTGCCACAAAGTGGGCTTCATGATCACAGGAATCGATCGTACCATCATACCTCTCCAGAGGAGGCAAAAGTATGTCTCGTGGCATTGGTTCCGAAGAGATTTTTGAGTTAAAGGGAGACATACCAGAAGGGTAAAGGGGAGCCTCGTCCCTTCTTCTACCCACTTGTTTAAGCTCGTTGGCTACGAGTTGTTCAACCTGTTTCCTCATGTCGTCAGGTTCATGGGGGGAAGTTACTGATGGCTCATAGCTTAGTCGGGGCATTAGTCATCGGATCGTTCATGTCCCGACCCCCTGCAAAAGATTATTCTTCTGGTCTAATGGTGCAGTTGAGTTCTTCTAGCTATTTGCTCAGATCATGTATTCTGGATTCCAAATTTTCCAACCAAGGGCAATTGGACATTGGTGTAGATGGCGCAATCGGATGTTCTGGAGGTACAGGTTGTGGAACTTGCTTCAATCTAGGAGATTGAGGATGAACATTAGTGTTATCAGTAGGGCGAGCGGCGGCCACTTGTAAGAGGCATCTATCGAGGTGGCCATGTGTCCGTCTATATTAGATATAGCTTTCGACGTGGTTTTGGTTCTCCTTTTTGAAGGCATGGCTATTCGGTGATCCAAAAAGATTGATAAAGTTACTCTTGTCTATTTCTCATGGACGGCGCCAAATTGTTAGAGATGAGTTTCGACTTCATAGATTCTGGCTTCGGTTGGCTGCTAAGGCGATTTGGGACCTACAAAAGAATGAAAGAGAGTGCTTTGGTGGGGGAGGTTCTGACACTTAAGTCAGAAAGAGTGGTTTTCAATAAGAGAGAAATAGACAGAGAGCAAGAGGGCTAAAGAGAGAAAGACCTGGTCTCCTATGACTTGTATGTCTAGTATAGGAGTCTCCAAAAGCATACCTGGGCTTCAGTGTAATGAAGGTTTATATGCTTGGGCACGATAAGAGCCGTGTGTATCCAGGATGTCACAATCCTAGTTTCCTTATCTGGGAATCTGAGGATCTCGAAATCTAATAGTCAAATATTCTGTATGATTTGTAATATTTATCGTTTAGGAAGTTCAGTAGTACAGGGAGATCTCTTCCCTTATCGATTAGGATCTGAAGGCCTCCTTCCTTATCTAGAAGATACGATCTATGTCGAAATAGGAAATAAGGGAACACTGTGAGGTTTTAGTCGAATGTCACATTTAGTCAGTGCGATCGGTTTTTTAAGGAGCGCTTGTTCATCGACCGAAGAAAAAGGGGCATCGGTTCGGGCTCGCTGAATGCTTCTATGTGTCTGTTAGATTACCCTTACCAAAGGATTAGTTAGGATAATGCCGATGGTAGTCTCTTAGTGTGTCGGGCCATGTCCACCCTTGGGAGAGATTAATCCCAATCTGTCAACACGTCTAGGCGTACCTACCTTTTTGGACCATGGGATTTGAGGAACTGAACACTTTTCGTATTGGACCTTTTGGACGGACCCCCATAAACTTGTTTCTCAGATGTTTTATCTAACTCACCTCACAGATTCATCTTCCTCCCTTAGCACCGTTTCTCTTCTGTTTTCCCTCTCAACCATTTTGTTTTCTAACCTAATTGTGACACTGTTATGGAAATACCCTCAACTTTTAACTCCAATAGATTAAAACAATAACAAATTAATCTTTGAAAAGGGGAAAAAAAAAAGCACTTCGCTCAGGTGCTCATCTGAGCTTCGGGCAGTCACCTAGGGAGCACCTGTTTGAAGCCAAAACCTGAGGCAATTAAAGGTGCTGAGGCCTAGCCTTGTGTCGCTTAAGCCTATTGACACCATTGCTTGTAGTTGGGTCTCTTGGATTACATTCGCCTTTCCTCCTAAACTTTCCACACTTCCCCTCCCAAGGAAAGGTGAAGAATACTATGCGGGAGGAATGTCACACAACAATTATTACTTGCGCTTTAGTAAATGTTTTGATAGTGTATATCCTTCTTGTAGGATTGCACAGAATGATTTTAGGAAACTATGTTATGCAAGACGAATGGCTTTATTTCTCAAATTGAAACCCTTGTCGTCTGAAGAAAGATTGTACCTTGGAGGTCTAAAAATTTTATTATAAAGATCCATATCCTTGTCGGGCTTGAGATCCATGCCCTTGTTGTCATTGTCATTGAGATCTGAGTTCAATTTTTATCATCAATTTCTGCAAGACCAAATTATTAAAGAGAAGAATGGGGAGATATTCAAATTTGTGATAGATCCTCAAAGATGATTGAGGTGTGTTTCGGTAATAGCTTTTATCTTCTTGGCAAAGGCCAGAAGTAGAGGAGGAGGAGTTTTTGGTTTAATTTTTTCATTCTCATCGTTTATTTTATGATTTACATCTCTCACATGGGTTTTGTGGAACTGGTGGTAGCCTTATTCTGATTCCCACTTCAAAGTTCCAATTCCTAAGACTCATTTTCAAACATTGTGTTGCAGAGTGAATGGTTTCATTACCATGACTCTGAAACTATTAGATTTATTTTATCACATACAGCAGCAAAACATGATAACATTTTCAGAAATTAAAATGGTTGAATTTTGGATATACATTTGATGAGTAAATGTAGATAATTGAGAACCATGAACCCTTTTTCTCGAATGATCTCGTAGTCGGGATGATGGTCACAAAATCAAATCACCTCCATAGAGTTACAACGTCATAATCCAAAATCCGATGATAAAGTGACAGAAAAATTTCCTACCCAAAATTTTTCTATACCCTCAATTGATCTCTCTTGAGAATATGTGTTTTTCTCTCGTACTCTCTCAGCCCCACTAAAAACTAATGTGTGTACTCTCTCTAACTTAATCAATCTTTAATCAAAAAAATTAAAGTTCAATTTTTTTGCAATCATGTAGGGAGAGTGGGGAGAGGTTAGTGGTTAGTGGGAGTTAAGGGATAATGGAAGTTAATCTGTTATCTGCATTTTATTCAAATTTAAATATTTACTCTTCACTTGTGGTAAAATGCCCCCACGTGGGCATATTTACTAACATCTCTCACTTGCACATAAGGGCATTTTATGTTTGTCACTAAATCACAACTTATACGAGCTATCATATCACCCTACTAGATTTTCATACGGATTGGACGTCGTGCAACCAATGAGTATACTTTCAAACAAAGATTTCTGATATACCTGTTAGGATAATCGAAGAGCTACTATTAGTACCAAAAAGAACTTGTTATACCCTAGACTCAACACAGTTACATCTATCGAGTCTCTTTACTCATCGAAAGTGATCCCCAATAATTACTCGACTGCGTATTCACTATTATATTTAAATCCCATCATGGATAAATATAACAAATCGATCGGTGAATACTACATAATGATATAATATTGATTGGTCTTTATTTTTCCAAACTCGAAACTTGACACATGTCACGCCCCAAACCGAGATCGTGAATAGCCGCCCGTTGTCCTGGATGCTAGCTGTATTTTTACAGAAAATCGGATAGAATCTCCCCATAAACCGGAGGTCTCCCATGTACAATTTCACCTGTATATCAACATTCATCCTATAAAATAAACAAATGGTCATCCCGGCCTCTCCAAAATCAACCAATTCCCACAACCAACATTCAGAACAACGCAAAGCTATAAAATTTCTAGCAAACCTAACCACAGACCTCTACTGTCATGCCCAACTAGAGCATGAGCAGCCAGTATACTGAGTGGACCTAAAATTTTATATAATATACAATATTTTTTCCCAAGTAACATTCAAATACGTACAATCGCCTCAATGCAAATGAAATATGTGAGTTTCGCAAATAAACATACATAAATTATACAGTCATCCCAAAATAAATACACGGCCAACTACGGACGTCAACAAGATCTCGCAGGGTCGAAATAAAGTGAGAAATCTGTATTTCAAATTAAACTTAAGTCTCACCGTCAAGAACAACCAGATCCGTCAAAATCTCTAAACTCTGAAGTATCACTCCAGCGCAACAATCCTGTCTGAGGGAGGAAAGAAGAGGGGTGAGTATCTATGGGAGGATATTCAGTGAGTGAGGGGATTAATCTCAAGTACTAATAGTGTAGGTGAACATTGGAGTGTCAATATCATTCGTAACCAATAATTCAAATTTCGTAGTAAATCATGATATTTTCGAATAAAATGAACTCATTTAATCATTTACACGATATCATACATAAATGCATCCATTTAAAATTAAGTAGATCATAGAGCAAGCCGAAAGGATCCTGGCAAAGGTCAACCATGACCAAGGACAGGCGCATCGGGGGTGTTATTATGCAAAGTGTTTCATAAGTAGCTCTCTACCCTGACGTTGGCCGTGGGCTTAGCTCCTTGCTTACCCAGACTCGTCAAATAGGACCCCGCCCGGTACTAGACGGTGGCATCACACACGTCCTCCCCCGATGTGGGTTCAACCGGCCATGCCTATGAATAAATATAAACTGGACGTTTGCGGATACCTCCTACAGAAGCGTATCCGGGCAACTTGTGCCTCTACAAAGTCCCTTCGTAGCTACGGAATCATCAATGTCATCATCACAGTATCACAAGCGCACAACGTCCCACAGGTAAGAATCATATCATCATAAGTGGGCATCCCAGTGCCCTCACAGATCTTAAAACATTTCAAATCCGTATACCAATACATTCATCAAATCATTTCAAATCAGTATACCATTGCAACGGTAGAAAAGGAAACTTATCAACAAGTAATGGCACAATTTTGTTTCATTTCAAACATTGATGCATAGTCATGAAAAATATAAGTTTAAAATACTCCAATAATCACAAAATAGATTTGAGATTTAATATCACACGTCGAACCAATGCATATCAAAGCATGTTTTGTTTAAAACACGGTAAAATCAGATTTTCACTATTTCATGCAAGAGATTAGGGTCCCACTCACATGCCAGGGAGGGTAATCACTCCCTATTTCCCAAATAAATCCGAATTTGACTTCTCGAGTCTCCAACAAGATCAACCTAATCAAATTATCATAATAATCATCAAATTTTCAATTATTCTTACGGTTTATCATTTTCCCTAAGTTTGTACAAAGCTTAATTCTCCAATTTATGAACAAACTCCAATGTCATCAATTTTCATTCCATTTATAAGTAAATAACCAAATCAAAATCAAGCTAAATTCAAAGCTAAAATCGTTCAAAATCGAAAACAAGTCTAAATACATAAATTCCTAAGTTAGAAAAATCTTTGAAAATTCATACACTTTTCAATTCTCATCCGATTTCTTCAAACCATATCTCATTTTAAAGGTATTGAAACCTATTTTCATAATATAGAGATTGTATTTGACTTACCTATATGCAACACCAACTATAATGTAAAACAACGCATCAATCCTTAGGCTCAAATCCCAAATTTCGACTGTTTTCATGCATTCGTCAAATTAAACTCTAAGAGAAGTCATTCTAATCAAGTCGATATACTTATATTATCCGGAATAGCCCAATTTGTATAAAATCCTATATTTAACCTAATTAATTACATATAACGTCAAACACGCATTTCAACTCTATTCTAACATTCATCCTAACATATGCAATACACTCTTACTCTAATTTACTCTAAATTCATCCAAATAAATCGAATAGGTTAGAAATCCCTCACTTAGGGTTTTCTCGAATCGCAGATCTGACTTCTGAATGTACTTCATTCAATCCAGGACCTGCAGTATTCCCAATTCAAAATGGATTCTAGCAATTAGACTAAACTACTTAAAAGTATTAACTCTAGGGACAAAAATCAGAAATCAACCTTTACCTATGTAGTGAGAGGATCGCAGGAAACCGCAGCCTAGGTTTCTTTGTTCTGAAGATTTCAGTGGGCTCTCGAAGGAGAGAGCAGAGCGCTCGAGCGTGCGAGCAGGGGCAGTCTTGTGCGGGGTCACGCGCACGTAGGGGCTGTCTCGCGAGCGCTGGGGTAGGGCTGTCGCGCGAGCAGTCACGCGCTGTTGCGCGCGCAAGGAGCTGTCGCACGCTAACGCGCGCGTAGGGAAAGAGACAGGGAGAAACAGAGAGAAAGAGAGTGGGGCTACGGTGGTTGGTGGTGTTGAAGGAAGACAGCGGCAGCGGCGGTGGTGGTTGCGTGGCGGAGGAAGCGAAGAGAGAGAGAGACTCGCGGGAGAGAGAGGAAGAGTACGACTGTGAGAAAAATAGAGGGAGAATCGAAGGGAAAGAGAGAGAATAGGAGGTGGAAGACGAATGGTGGCGGTGGCGGTGGAGTGGAGGAGCAGCCGGTGAGGCGGTGAAGCGAGCGGTGATGGAACGGGCAAAGCGCGAGGGGGTGAAGACGAAGAGTTGGCTTGGGGAGACAGAGAGTAGATAAAGAGAGGGAAGGAGAATTAGGGCTTTTGAGCCCTAATTCGATTTCTCTTTTTTATATATATAATTATAATAATAATAATAATAATAATAATAATAATAATAATAATAATAATAATAATAATAATAATAATAATAATAATAATAATTATTATTATTATTATTATTATTATTAAAAATGGTTTATAAATAAATGCATGAGGAAATAATTAATTTAATAAATGAAAAATATGTTTATATACATATATATATATATATATATATTATTTTATTTTTATACTTGTTTCACATTTTAAATCGAAAATACGAAAACTTTTGAATATACTAAAAATTTGAATTAAAAACCTCAAAATCAAAAATCAATATAAATAAAAATTTTCTCTCTATATAAATAAACTGAGGAATATTTCATTAATTTAAAAAACGGGAGTACAAAAGTACGGTACCGCAGAATCGGCGTTACAACACATGCATGAGAAACTGTTTCATGGTATGATCCTCCCTCTTTTTATGGGTAACAAACCTATAGATCAATATCCTTAGCTTAGGAGCTCACCGAGAGCCAAAATGCTCTCTCAGAGCAAGTCAGACCGACATCGTAGTAGGATACTACTCATAAATCAGGATCATATCGTCCTGCATACTGCTCAAAAGGATTACCCTAACTTGGCCATCTTTTCTCTTCCATACACAAAACGTCTCCTAATCCTGTCTCGCCTAAGGCATGGTACCCACCTCGGGGTCTTTCATCTCATGTTGTAGAATCTCAGCAAGTTCCTGTTCCTTGAAGACTATTTAAACCTTCCAATGCCAAACTCATAATTGTCACTATTCAGTTTGTCTCCCTTCACGAGATCTAGTACGACAGTCTTTGTAATAACCATTATCTCTATCACACAAAAAAGAGAGACATTGGTACTTATGATACTTATTCTCACAATTTTGTATATCCTACAAATCAACAAATCCTCAATGATTCGAGTATAGATGCTAAAGCGAGCGTATGAGTCTATAAACACCATACACCATAACTCAGGATTGCATCTTACCATTCGAACTTGGACTCAGCACACAAAAACCCACAATATGTCACATTTAATAGCATGAGACCCTCAGAAATATGAAAAATTCCATTCCAGCAAAGCCTAATGCATCATTGGAGGTCCCGCACACCGCCACGCGCCGGTGGCATATCACCACACTCCTGCACGTGCTGGCAGCATGTTGCTGCATTCGCTAAACGGGCAACATGTCTGGCACGTGCCGTCATGGGCGCTTGAGTCACATCCCAAGTCAGGACATTGGTCGGACCCAGATCCAGGTCGAAAACGACCCAGACACCAACCCAAGTCTTAACATGCCTCAGAGCACATTGAAGTCTATGAGCCCTACACTCTACATTGTCATGGGCCTTCGCGTGCATGACGTGCATGCGCTAGCAAACGCAAGTTGGGTCTTCTTCGCCCGACGGGTTTGCAACCAGGTTTGTGTGATCCGGTTACTAGAAAATTGATTTCCAGTCACTTTGTCACTCGGATTTCGATCGAAAACTTTAATTCAACTTAAAAAAACATTCTTGACGTGATTTATCAGGAGATTTGAGCATAAAAATTGGGTGATTTAATAAACCGATCATGGCCCTTCGCAGCCAAGCCGAAAATCTCACATTTCGGTGACAGAAAACACACAAATAATATATCAAAATGTAGATCAGAATACGTAGAATACATATAAACCATTTTCATAGATCAGTTCAATCTCTAAAGTGACAAATCTAAGGTTTTAAGGTCTCGGTCACTATTCACGACCGAAAACATCAACCGGATTTTTCAAGACCTAAATGTGCTCAAAAAATTACGAAAAAAAAATTATATTTGTGATCTACAAATTATGGGTAACATCGTGGTATCTTCGGATTCACAAAATTCATCTATGATCTAAACCCTAAATTTTTTGTTCTACATTTTTATACCCAAAAAATTCCAAAAAATATTTTTAATAAATCCAACGTGCTCTGCTATCAATGTTAAATTTATTTTATCACATATAGCAGCGAAAACATGATAATATTTTTAGAAATTAAAAGGGTTGAATTTTGGGTGTACCTTTGATTAGTAAATACAGATAATTGGGAGTCACGAACCCTTTTTCTAGAACGATCTCGCAGTCGGGATGACGATCACAGAATCGAATCATCACCATAGAGTCACAACGTCACAATCCAAAATCCGACGATAAAGTGACAAAAAAAATTTCTTACCCGAAATTTTTTTATACCCTCAATTAATCTCTCTTGAGAATATGTGTTTTTCTCTCGTGCTCTCTCAACCGCTAAAAAATAATGTGTACTCTCTCTAACTTAATCAATCCTTAATTAATAAAATTAAAGATCAATTTTTTTGCAATCATGTAAGGAGAGTGGGAAGAGGTTAGTGGTTAGCGGGAGCTAAGGATTAATGGATGTTAATCCATTATTTCCATTTTATTCAAATTTAAATATTTACATTTCACTTCAAAGTTCCAATTCCTCAGACTCGTTTTCAAACATTGTGTTGCAGAGTGAATGGTTTCATTCCCATGACTCTGAAACCTATGATCCAACTGAGACTTAGTGATTTGAGATACTCTTTCATGCATGATTGTTAAGGGAATGGGTGTGGGAGGTGAAGTTCAGTCAACTTGATCTATTGACTGGTCCACTCCTTTTTGCCTTTTATTTGTTCTACAAGTAATGGAGAAATGTATGTTTTGAATAAGATCATAGCTCTTTCAAAATGGGGTGGCTTTTATTTTTTTGAGAGTATAGTTTTTCCCAAAGTACTTTTCTGCATTGAGTGGTCAAAGCTGCACACAATTTGATGACCTCTCGGATGATTAAGAAGATGTAACATAATTTTCCTTTCCTTTCATGGTTGATTGCACTAATGGCATGTTCAATATGAGGAAAGCGTCAATGGTAAATTTTGACAAAACAACAATATGTGTATGTGTGTGTTTCTGTTTATGTGAATACATATTACGCTTTTATCATTCATCCCTCTAAACTCATTGTACCTATAGTCATCGAATTGTTAAGTTAATGCATCTAACTTTCCAAGTAATTGGGATTACTTACTTTTTTGTCCATGCGTCTACATATTCCATCTTCCATATGCATCTTTTTTAGCTCATTCAAGTTCTAAGACGTTGAACCTTCCTTAGCATCTTAACTTTCTTTTTTCCCCCCTCAAGGATATGGACGTACATGTGTTTTCTTAACTACCTCAAGTGAAATGGTAATAGAGATGAAAAAGTGCATAAATTTACTAGATTTATTTGAGTGGTCTGCTGGGTATCAGAACTGTGGCAAGAAAGCCATGATATCCGCTTAATACGTGGCCACCTGCAGAAATTCTTGGACCTTGTATCCACCGCACAAAT
The DNA here is from genome assembly GCA_037126225.1 of Dillenia turbinata. Lineage (NCBI taxonomy): Eukaryota > Viridiplantae > Streptophyta > Magnoliopsida > Dilleniales > Dilleniaceae > Dillenia > Dillenia turbinata. Next base: position 16,476,873 of record JBAMMX010000021.1, read on the forward strand.
TCTCAAGTACGAGCCTTTGTATGACCACTTTCACAAGAGGGGAAATTATAACTAAACTTTTTGGGAAATTGCTGAACAGATTAGTAATAAAATCTTACTCATGTTTTTTTTTTTTTTTTTATATAGGACAATAAGAAATTTGAGAACTTATAAGAAAACCTCACTCGTTTATATACCTTTTTTGTTTGTGTTAAACTTTATTGACACAATCATAAAGCAGAAATATGGTAATAAATTTTTCGAAATCATAAAATAGTCGAATTATTTGGTATACCTCAATGAGTAATGTAGAAATTTTTGAGAATCACAAAATCTTTTCTCAAATAAACTCGTAGTCAGATGATGATCACAATATTGAACCACCACTACGATTTCACAATGTCGCAACCCTCGATCCGGTGGTTAGAATGACGTAGAAAATTCCTTGCTCAGAATTTTGTAAACCCTCTTTCTCTAATGTGTTTCTCTCAAAGAAGCACTATGTTCTGAATGTTGTAAAAAAACACTTACCAAAAAAAAATGTTCAATTGATTTTAATCAATGTAACTCACGTAGAGTTTTAATGGGAGAGAAAAATAAGGGGAGCGGAGATAACAGGTAACCATCCATTATCCTTAATTCAAATTCAAATAGTTTTACTAAGGTAAAATGTCCCTACGTGGGTATTTATCAATATCTCTCACTTGTACACAATGACATTTTACGTTCGTTACAAAATCACAACTCCTGTGATCTTACCACATCACTCTGCTAGAATTCATATAGAATTGAACGTCGTGCGATTGACGAGTACACATGCAAACAAAGATTTCTCGATATACCTATTAGGATGATCGAGTAACTACCGTTAGTATCAAAAGAAACTCGTTGTACCCCAGATCCAACGCAATTACATCCATCGGTCTACTTTCTTCATCAAAAGTAATTTCCAATAATCGCTCAACTGTGTATTCACTATTTTGTTCGAATCCCTACATGGATAAATATAAAAGACCGGTCGGTGGATACGAATGATAATATAATGTCAATTGGTCTTCCTTTTCTCAAACTCGAATCCATCAGTCTCAACTCAGCTACTTTCTTAGACTTGTCCTTTAAACCTCAATTTATCTTCCAACCCATAGACAAACAGACTAAAGTAGCGAACACTGAATCAAGATTTCAAGAAATGGCCGAAAGTAGTAAAGATACCAGAAATTCCACTCAATAAATCTCAGGTCTCATATAGTAGGGCTCGGGGATATATATCAAATAATCGTCTCAAATAATATAGCTACCACTATTCCTAGTCATTTTATCACACGCGGTATGAAATACGTGTAACAGTGTTGTTCCTCCATCTCTCAAAAGGCCAAATGTCAGATTTCTTTAACACTGTGCAGGTATAGGACTCAGTCTACTCATAAGATTTTACCCAGAGATCTCAGAGAGAGTACCTCAGAGACGATATTACTAGTCGCAGGTGATACTTGAAATCTCAAATTTAGCTACTTACAGACAACATGGATGTGGATATTTCTATGTCGGTCATGTCGCATATGACCTCATCTTGAACACATATCAAGGCGACTTTTGTTCTAGCAGAGCTACTCTCAAAATCTCTTACAACTAGAAACTGTTTCATCCCCGCTCTCTTAGAGTTGGAGGTGGTCACTCGTGTGTGAGAGTCGATCTCGCTTGCTTGACATATTTTTATCACATCATAGAATATATATATAATAAAAAAAGAAAGTGTATTAAATAAAATATAATTCAAGTGTGACTGAATAGTACACAATAATCATATATATAAAAAAGTTAATAAGCATCAAGTCGACAATACAAAACTGAGAAATGTCAAAAAGTAACCAAACTCAATAACTCTCTATACCCTAAAAAAGAGTATCTAGTAATGGCTTTGGTGAAGGGGTCAACCATCATATTGTATGTAGAAATATACTTAACGGTCACTTCATACTTCTCGATGATGTCTCTCATGAAATGGTATCTGATGTCAATGTATTTGGTCCTACTATGATACTTAGGGTCTCGAGTGTAAGCGATAGCGGTCTGATTATCACATAGATCATCACTGACCTCCCACTATCTGCTACACTCGCTAAGTCATTCAATAGTTTTCGGAGTCAAATACTCTCCTGAACTACAACTGAGTAAGCCACGAACTCAGCCTCCATCATAAATAGAGCCATACAGGTTTACTTCTTATTGCTCCAAGAGATGGCACCACCATTGAGCAAGAAAACAAAACCTGATGTCAATTTACGTTTATCCAAATCACCGCCCCAATCGATGTCTGAATATCCTACAAGGCACAAATCACCTTCTCCATAACATAAGGAGAAACTTGCAGTTCCTTTAAGATATCGAAAAATCTTTTTCACTACTCTCCAATGACCCCTTCGAGGATTTGACTGATATCTACTCACCAGACCGACTGTATAGCAAATGTCCGGTCTTGTACATAACAACGCGTACATTAGACTTTCCATTGCACCGGGGTAAAATACTTTACTCATTTCTCATATTTTTTCCTAAGCTTTAGGGCACATTTCTAGGCTTGGGTTATCACATTTGGCAATCGGAGTATCAATGGGATTACAATCACTCACCCCAAAGTACTCGAGAATTTTCCTGATGGTCTCTTGTGAAAGAGCCAACATCCTTCTCAAGTGATCCCTCTGGATCTGAACTCTAAGGATGAACTCAGCTTTACCCATGTCCTTTATATTGAAACTCGATGACAACCATATTTTAATGGTCATCAGATACTCAATGTTGTTCCCAGCCAACATTGTGTCATCCACATATAGTGACAGGATCACAAAAGAGTCAGCAGAACATATCAGATTGACACAATGATTCTCTTCGATTATCGTAAAACCATAAGATATCACCTCCTTGTGAAATCTTAGGTACCACCACCTAGATGACTACTTTAGACCATATATCGACTTCCGAATTCGACAAATCTTATCCTTTTGACCTACAAGAACAAACCCGATGGGTTATTCCATGTAGATCTCCTCATCCAAACTTCCGTTAAGGAATGCGGCTTTTACATCCATCTGGTGTAACTCCAGATCCATACTCGCGATAATCGCCAAGAGTAAACGGATCGATATAAACTTGACTAAAGGAGAGACAGTCTCCTCGTAATCAATACCCTTTGTCTGCGTGTAACCCTTGGCTACAAGACGGATCTTATACCTCTTAATCGATCCGTCGGCCTTTCTTTTGATTTTGAGAATCCACTTATTCCCAATGGCCTTTCTATCTTCAGGTAAGTCAACTAGGTTCTAGACCCTATTGACTTTCATAGATTCCATTTCCTCCTACATGACATTTAACCATTTGTCCTTCGTTAGACCCTTAAGAGCCTCCTGGAATAACCATGGCTCCTCATCATCCTCGGGAGTCACAATGAGGATCTCATCCTCAATCGGGAAATGGCGACAAGGTTTATGTCTCCAACTACTCCTATGAGGAAGGAGAGCCTCCTCACCTCTAAATAAACTGCTCCCATTAGGATCAAGACCCGTAACAGACTCCTGAGTCTCATCGCTGGGTTCAGCTAAGCCACTAGGCTCATCCATCTCATAGAAGGTGTAGTCTCGATCAATTTCTCCTCTCTTAGGGAAATCATTCTTGAGGAACGTGGCATCACAAGACTCAGTCTCAATGACAGTGTCATCCGTATACTCACCTAGGAATACATATCCCTTGGAGTGTTCAGAATATCTTATAAAGATATACTTCTTTTCTCGTGAACCTAACTTACCGTATGGATGCGAAAAATCATGAACATACGCGGCACAACCCCATGGCCTCAAATGGCTAAGGTCAGGCTACCTCCCTATCCAAATCTTGTATGGGGTGCTAATTACAGACTTTGTTGGGACACTGTTAAGGACGTAGGCAGCAATCAATAACGCATCTCCCCAATGAGAAATATGTAAATTGGCCTTCGCCATCATTGACCTCACCATCTCTAACAAAATCCTATTTTTTCTCTTGGCTACTCCATTCTGCTAAGGAGTAGTAGGAATGGTCAACTGTCTCGTAATGTTTCTCTCGAAACAAAAATTTTTAAACTATTTAGACAGATACTCGCATCCCCGATCGATCCTAAGAGTTTTCACCCTCAAGTCTAACTGATTCTCAATCTCGGTGATAAACCTCATGAAATACTCCAGTGCATCAGATTTGTACGAAATCAGATAGGCATAACCGAAACGCATGTAATCGTCTATAAACATAATGAAATACATGGTTTCATTTCAGGTTCTCATATTCATGGGTCCACAAATATCAAAGTGGACCAACTTCAATGGAGTCCTAACTCTCATTGATTTCCCAAATGGTTTTCTCGTACCTTTGCCGGTTAAGTAAAACTCACACAAGGGCAACTCGACCCTGGTTAGCGGGCCCATCAAGCCACTCGCAGCTAACCGGCTTATCCTCTCTTGTCCTATGTGGTCAAGTCTACTATACCTAACAATCACATCATCAACTACACTATCAGATATAAAGGCAACAGGAGATGAATGATAAATATCATAAAATAGAATCAAATTTAGTACATAAAGTCCATTATGGACTAAACCAAAACATGTCAAAAACTGTCATAATAAATAAAAACTCTAGAGTTTCTCAACAAAACAGAATATCTTAACTGATCAAGACTTCGGATAGATACGAGATTCTGCCAAATTTTGGGAGCATACAATACATCATGTAAATACAGGATCTAGTTACTTTACAGCATCAGCTTGCATGTACAAATCTCTCTCACTTCCACAAATGCTCTATTCCCCACATACAGCCTCCTCGCATGGGGACTCAATCAACAGAACTCCACAAACGCGCTTTTGTCACGAGCTACATGGTTAGTGGCTCTTGAGTCTACAATCCACAAAGAAGAGGAGTCAACGAGTACCACAATAGATGATACATAACTCAAACCATGTAAAGAAGAAAAACGTCCCTTAAACTCGCCACACTTACGTGCAAAATATCCAAACTTGTCACACACGTAGTACTGGACCTTACTTTTATCAAGCTCTTTCTTCTTATATTTCTACCCTTTGTCATCGGTTTTAACAGACAGTTTCTTCTTGTCGTGGCCTTTGGTCTTCTTATCATGCTTGCGCCACTTGCGCTTAGTGCCTTGGGAGCCCTTACTCAATTTTGCTATATAAGTTTGACCCGAAATAGACCTAGCCACCTCCTAGCACTCCTCCTCAAGTTCACAATACCTACTTACATCCATGGAAGTACGAATACTCTCAATGCGTGTGAGGTAGGTCTTAACAACATCTCAAGGACAGAGACTGGATCACTCCCAGTACTTGAATCTCGTCTAACATTGGCTCTCTCATATTCATCAGAGAGGCAATTATACTCAACACATGCATAAGATGTTGTTTCATAGTATAATCAAACCTCTTCCTATATGTAATAACTTTTAGGTCATCATCCTCAGTTTAGAAGTTGACTGGGAGCCGAAAAGCTTTCTCAGAGTAAGTCAGACTGACATCGCAATAAGATATTGTTCGTACACTGGGATTAGATCTACTACTCAGAAGGATCACCCTAACTTTGTCATCCTTTTTCTTCCATGCACGGTATGCCTCCTGATCCCGTCTCGTCTAAGGCATGGTACCCTCCTTGAGCTCCTTCATTTCGTGCTTCAGAACTTCCGTAAGTTCCTGTTCCTCGAAAACAAACTGAACCTTCCATTGCCAAATCTCATAATTGTTACCGTTCAATTTGTCTCCCTTTACGAGATCCAATATGATAGTCTTTATAGCAGTCATAGTCTCTGTCACATAGAAAAGAGAGATGTTAGTAACAAATGATGTTTAATCTCATAATTTTATGCACCCTACGAATCAACCAGACTCAAATGATTCGAGTACAGACCCCAAAACGAGAGTATGAGTCAACAGATACCATACACCATAATTCGGGATAGTATCTTACCATCCGAACTTGGATTAGTATACAAAAACCCAAAATTAGTCACATTTAATGGCATAGGACCCTCAAAAAAATCAAATTTTCCATTCCGGCAAGACCAGATGCATTGCCAGTGGGTCCACGCGCTGCCACGCTCCGACGGCACATCCTCACGTGCATGGGAAAGTAGGCAGCACGTGACAGACACGTGGCACGTCTGTCACGCACTCTCACACGCCCCTCCAGGTCGGGAACTAGGTTGGAGCCCGAGTCAGACCCAGATCCGGGTCGGAAACAACCCGGACCTGACTCGGGAGCTCATGCTCCTCATCACGCGTAAGCTCCACATGCTCTATCCCTTGTACATCACATGCTTCTCACACGTGTGACATGCATGCGCCTTAGACCCGAATCGGGTTTTCTCCGCCCGAAGGATCCTACAACAGGGTTTTTCGACCCAGTTGCTGGAAAATATATTTTTCGACCCTATTTTCATCGGATTTTCCTTGGAAACTTTAATTTATCATTTTCCAATCATTTTTAACTTGATTTTGGGAAGATTTGAGCCCTAAACTTAGCAAATTGAGAGTACAAAATTTCAGCCCTTTGCGGCCATTTTTGAAACTCCATTTTTCGACAACAATAGCACACAATATGTATACCAAAATATAGATTAGCATGTCAGAAATATATATGGACCATTCTCATGCAGCAATTCGCCCTCAATCTCAACAAATCTGGGGTGCTAGGTCTCAATCACTATTCACGACCGAGAATTTCAACCAAAATTTTCCTGAACTAAATGTACTCAAAAAGTTATGAAAAAATTATTTTCGTGATTTACGTATCGTGAGTAATATCGTGGTATAATTGGATCCACGAAAATCATTCGTGATCCGAGTCTCAAATTTTATACCCTATATTTTCATACAAAAAAATTTTAAAAATTTTATTTTTAATAAATCTAACACGCTCTGATACCAATGTTAGAATTTGTTGACACAATCATATAGTAGAAGTATGGTAATAAATTTTTCAGAATCATAAAATAGTCAATTTCTCTGATATACCTCAATGAGTAATACATAAATTTTCAAAAACTACGAACTCTTTTCTTAAACAAACTCGTAGTTGGATAATGATCATAGTATTAAACCATCATCATGATTTTACAATGTCGCAACTCTCAATCCGGTGATTATAATGACGTAAAAAATTTCCTACTCGAAATTTTGTAAACCCTATTTCTCTCTTGTGTTTCTCTCAAAGAAGTACTATGTTCTTAATGTTGTAAAAAACACTTACTCACAAAAAAAAAATGTTCAATTGATTTTAATCAATGTAACTCACGTAGAGTTTTAGTGGGAGAGAAATAAGGGGAGAATAATGGGTAACCACCCATTATCCCTAATTCAAATTTAAATATTTTTACTAAGGTAAAATGAACATTTACTAACGGTTTAACAAGAGGATATGGTAATGAGTTGAAGCAACTTTTGGTAAGAATAAAGCATATTCCTTTTTCTTTTTTTGGCATGGACCAAAGTTTTTGTTGGTAGTCCTGCATATTTTATTCTTCATGACCCAAAATTCATTTTTTTCTCCAATCCAGTATTAATCTTTTTCACCTAAGTTTTTCTTATTAAAATATTTATTCCAAAACTTGTAAATGCAAAAAGTAGATTTATAAATGTTGGGGACTAAATCTATATTATTTCTTAATAGAAGACGTTTTGGGGACAAACTGCCCTTTAATGACTAAGTGGAAGAATTAAAACTCTGAATTGTTAAGAATGCACTATCTGATATACTTATTCTATGTCAAAAGCAGTTTCAACTCCATCTTGAGAGTATCCATTCATTATATTCCACATCAAGGTGACTCAATTTCATGACATTCTATGCAATCTTTGACATATTTTCCTTCATTTTGGTAGGTACAAATATTGAGATGAATTTTTTTTTTTATTACTTTTTGAGTAATAATGAAACTTGTTCCTTCACTCTTTTAGTCGTCCACCAAGAATGAAGATTGCTTTCATGGTTTTCTGCTTAGTCATTCAAAATGGGTGTTGCTTGGATTTATAGTCAGTTTCAGAATAAATAATTGATTGCAATGTTTGGGGCTCGGTCAATTCTTGGCCATCTGTCAATTCTTGGCGAGAAGAGGAGCAACTAAGAGAACGATCGGGGGAAGTGGAGATGGGGAGACTACGAATTGCTGCCACGGCTTGCAGGTTGCGAAGAAAAAGTGGACACGTGGGTCAGGGTCCCCCTATAGAAATTAACTTCTTAATTAGTCAATTTCCACCCAAACATCGTGGGAACTCGAAACATTATGGTACAAGATATTTGAAGTGAAGTGTGTGCTACTATTAGAGGGAGGAATCATACAAAGTCTTCCATCTCAGTATCCCCACACCATTTGCTTCGACCGGTCAACTTCAACAACGTGTGATGGAAATTTGAATCTGGGTCTCATATTTATCAATCCCTCAGGCCTCAACTGTTGATTAATGATGGGTGGCAAATCAATATTGTTAACATTTTTCTGCGGACGTTATTACGAGAGTTTTTTCCTAAATATATATTCCATCGAAGTAATAACTATCGGTAATAGCACTAAATCCCTATGAATTGAATGATTGAACACTTTATCTTCTTAACAAAAAGTTTCAAGTTCGAATCTTAGAAATGAAAAAAAAAAAAATTAGAAGAGCCAACCCTTAATAGAACTCACAATACTCGAACTAGATTAGTCAGTCAAAACCCAAATATTGATTGGTCCAATACCACAAAAAAAAAAAAAAAAAAACCTATTATCCTATGGCAAATTTGGTGTCAAGTAGCATAATTCAATATCATGCGGGAAATATTTGTCTGTGAGAGAGAGAGAGAGAGACGCAGGTTAATACACTTGGATGTCTCTCCATTTATACATCACATTCCACATTGTTAGAAATTTTTATCCATCTAAATTGATATTCAAACATTAAATGCCAATGTTTCAGGAGACTAAAAGAAGCAAAATGTCTTTTGGAATACAATTATGTCTTTACTAATCTAAAATGAAAACCTTAGCTGTACAATGCCTATTGAGCCATCCGATGGTTTTGCTTCTTCCCCAATTGGATTTGATTCCAAAAATTTTCTATTATCCCTTCAAGGTTTCTATGGATAAATAGGAGGAGAGTGGTAAAGCGAAAAACTTCAGGCATATAGGACAGGACATCAAAGGAAATGGTCCCATTTGGTGAAGAGGCCAAAAAAGAAGACTCCATCAATTAAGTAATAGGGGTGAGAATCACGTGATCATTTAAATGGGAAAATTCCATTGTAGCAGTATATTTTTCAATAGTAAACATAGCCCATCAATAATAAAAATCCTAATTTATGGTAAAATTTTAATTTTTGATAAATATAACTCATCTATAATAAATAAAGTGCTATTAATGAAAAAAAAAATCTCGACTTATAGTAATATTTATTTTATAGTAAATATTACTATAAGTGACATTGATTTTTACTATTGATAGAATTTTATTTATTATAAATGGATTCTATTGATAAATGACATGAACTTTCTTCTCTCTCTCTCTCTCTCTCTCTCTCTCTCTCTCTCGTGTGGACACTACATTTTGGGGAATGGACTCATTCTTGGAAAAGGGGCACGAGAGGTGGTCCTCTCCTCACTCGAATGAATGAACGCCTGTATAAACACAAAGTACTGACTTTGAATTTATACAAGTTCTTTGACCTTTATTGATAACTGAACATCGTTTTTTTTTTCTTTTTCTTTTCTCATAACTATTTAGGGTTTTAATTTTTTGGACTCGGCATTTTCTTCAAGTGTATTCAAATAGATAGAGGTGATATTTTAATATTGTTCAAATTGTGAAAAAAAATAATTTTACGTGAAAATGAGTATATGTTTAACAACAATCGAGAATGGTTATTACAGTATCGGATCTAATTTCTACCAAAGTGGTGAGAGATAGCATCACATTACATCAAGATCATCCTCGAAATGAGTTTGTCATCTAACAATACTGCACAATTATAGATTCCCTCCTTTAAACTATAAAAATTCAGATTTTTCTGATATTTATTTTGACAAATCCCGATATTTTATAAGCGTCACCAACTCTGCATGCTGACGTTTATAATTTGAGAATTCACTCTTGCAAATTGTTGACTACTGGAGTAGTGATAATGCATACTGACCCACTTAAGTCTCACTAATGGGCATTATGAACATTACAAAGGGATAAAGATGTGAATTTCGAGTAATATTTTTGCAAATTGTGTTCTATTTTTGCTGGGAGTTTAAGAAAGGAATATATGTACATCAAAATGACACTCCAAGTGGCATATATCCACTCCATCTCATGTGTCCCAATCCAACGAAAGTGGATCAACAAACTTTGATTAATGCATCATCATTACATGAATTAATGGACATTGTCCTTTGCCCCGCCTAGTGTTTAGATTTTTTCTCTGTGAATTAGCATTTGAACTGAGAACAAGAAGAAGAGAAACCAATCATGCGATAAACTTCCATTGAATTGAAATAATACCCAAAAATTTTAGAAATTATGTTAATTATATGAAGATGTGACAAAAAAATTAATAGCTCAAGAACGAATACTTTCTCCTATCCCCCCACGTTAATTTGAAACTCCCATAATGCAGTGGCAATGGCAACCTCCCTAGGAGAAATGGGTAAATAGTGGTGGCGGTCATAAGTGAAATGACATAATTAGCCCTATATTCAAAGGTCCGAAATGCCCTCTATAACAATCCTAAACTAAGAGTAAGTCTGGTTTGCGAATAGCGAGGAAGAGAGGAAGGGAAAGATTTACTTCATTTCAGAAAAATAAATATATTTTTTTATTTTTATTTGGTAGGGATAGAAGAAAAAAATTGAGTGATATTTTTTTTGTTAGAATAAAAGGTGAAATATTTACTATTATATTCTTGTAAAATAATATTTTTAATATTTTTTACCACATATTTTTTTATTTTTTAATTTAAAATATTTTTCTAAAATTTCATTTTCCTAAAAAAAAGTTATTAAATATATTTTTATTATTATTTTATATTAAATAAATTAGAATATTAGTGTAAGAAAAGTAAAAAAAAAATATAAAATTAGAAAAAATGATTTGTGTAATAAAATTGACGAATAAAATTAAATTTTATTATTTTATAGTAAATAAAATTGAAATAGAAAAAAATAAGTGATAATTTCTTGGTAGAAACATAATAATAATAGATAATTTCGTAAATATTAAACAATGACAAAAGTAAATTTATCCAAAAATTTTATTTTTTTCCATTTCCATCCCATAAGAGGGAGGAGAATGAATTACATCCATATTTACTTTTTCTCTATATTTTCTTTCTTACCAAATGATTGAAAAGTATTATTTTCTTTCATTTTTACTTCTCCTCTCATTTTTTTTTCACTTTTTACACCAACCAAACTAACCCTAAAGCAATCCCCCAGATCCTTCGGTGAAAATGGAGAAGAAAAGTCGTATTATTTTCGGAAACAAATGGCGAAAATCTCCAAACCAGCTGTTTCAAAAATGTTGTCAAAATGTCGTCTTCTTTCTGTTTAAATTATGGTGAAAATGGAGAAGGAAGATTGATTTAGATATTACGCAATTTGTCGAGGGCAACCAAGAAAAAAAGATATTACGCAATTTGTTTTCCAAAATAATACGACTTCAAAACTGTTGTCATCTTTCTCTTCAAGTTATCGCGAAATGACAAATCTACCCTCCCTAATGAGTGAATTAAGTAAGCAGTTACTATCATTCTCCCAAAATTTTACATCCAATGAGGTCATCCATGAAACAAAATAAAACCCCTTCCATGGCTCGAGTCATTCAAAGAGAGAAAACAGAAGAAATAAAAGCAAACCCTTCTCCTCCTCTTGTGAGTCTCAACTACTCTGGCCGCCATGAAAGGGCTCAAACTCTATTCCTCTTCACACCAAGTCTTAGCATTGGCATTCATAACCCTAGCCTTGCTTCCAACAATAGCATTAAGCGAATGCACATGCGAACCCGAAGACGATGGGGAAATCAACAAGGAGGAAGCCCGAAAGTACCAGATAGCGGCAATCGTGTCAATCCTAATAGCGGGGGGAATAGGAGTGTGCCTTCCAATGATGGGCAAGATAATACCCTCTCTAAGCCCGGAAAAGGACATGTTCTTCATAATCAAGGCGTTCGCGGCGGGCGTTATTCTTTCCACGGCGTTCATTCATATCCTCCCTGACGCATTCGAGCAGCTAACCTCACCTTGTTTGAACGAGAATCCTTGGGGAAAGTTTCCCTTCACTGGATTCATCGCCATGGTTGCCACCATCCTCACTTTGATGATAGATGCCATGGCCACCTCTTACTACTCCAAGTCTCACTACAACAACAAGCCTGGCCCTGTGGAAGTCGCTGATGAGGAGCATGCCGGTCACGTGCATGTTCATACCCATGTTACTCATGGTCATTCACACGGAGCTAATACTACCGCCGATGATTCTTCTCCTGCTGCTCAACTTATTCGACACAAAATCATATCCCAGGTTTTCTAATTCTTTTCCTCTTCTTTTTGGGTAATTAGAGTTGGGGATATTTCTCTTCTCATTGAATATTGATTTGATTGTGTTTGTGTTCGTGTTTGTGTAGGTTTTGGAATTGGGAATTGTTGTCCATTCGGTAATTATTGGAATATCTTTAGGTGCCTCTCAAAGTCCAGATACTATTAGGCCTCTTGTGGCTGCACTTACATTCCACCAATTTTTTGAGGGTATGGGACTTGGTGGATGCATCTCTCAGGTATAATACAATATCTCTATCTCTATCCCTCAATTCAGATTTTATTCTTTTTTTGAATTTTTTTGTTTTTTCCTTCATAAAATAAGTGTAATTTTGTCTAAAATGTTCAACTCGTATTTGGGGACCCAACATAAAAAGAAAGTGTTTTGTTGATTACCACAAAAAAAAGAGTTTATTTTGAAGCTTTCCCATATCTTGGATTTGGCAAACAAAATTCAATATGCATCCTTCGTTTTTTGGCCGGAGGTGGGTCCTCAAAACAAAGAACCTTCTGTAGGGATTCCTATACTTCCGTATCATAGCAGTTTCATCTTTTTTTCCTTGTGTTGAAAAATTTCTTATGGATTTGTATAGACCTTTAATATATAATGGTACTTGGAAATATAAATAAATAAAAAGATATCATGCATGTCTACGCACACACACTCTCAAGATGACTATCTAAATAAATTGAGATCACTACACACACGCTCTCACTCTCAACATGTAATATTTATGAAAAATATAAGTGCTATTAACATCATTAGTAACAGTAGTATAATTGTTTTTTCTCTAAAGCCAACAGTGTAAGTTTTCAAAGTCCGTACAATTGACATGACTACGATGCCAATGGCCTCTTTCTCTCACACACTCTTTCTCTCTTTTTGGGATCATTGATTTTGTTAAGAATTGTTTAAAAACTCGTGTGCAGGCAAAATTCAAACTAAGACAAGTAGTAACAATGGCACTGTTTTTCTCACTGACCACACCAGTAGGCATTGCAATTGGGATGGCAATATCAACAAGGTACAGCGAAACAAGTCCAACAGCTTTGATAGTTCAAGGTGTATTTGACTCTGCTTCCGCCGGAATTTTGATCTACATGGCTCTTGTTGATCTGCTAGCTGCTGACTTCATGAATCCAAGATTGCAAACCAACACCAAACTTCAAGTTGGAGCCAATTTATCACTTCTTCTCGGTGCCGGTTGTATGGCTCTTCTTGCTAAATGGGCTTGAACATGTAATTGCAATCTCTTCAAGATCAAAGTTTAAGTTTGTAAGGGTCACAATTTACTTTCAGTCAATTAGCTTCCCAGGGTTAACTAACAGAACTATCATTCCATGGATCTTCCTTAAACAAAGAATACAATTACAAATTTTGTTGTGTGATCAGAAAGCAATGCCTTTGTCTAATGCCTTCAAGCAGTAGGATTTCTAGCGCAGCTTGGATGAGTCTGCCCACAAATCCGACAACAATAATTCTTCCATCCCAAGTTCCATAATAGCTAGCACCACTGGGGCATTCTACAATCGATGAATTAAGTAAATAGGACATACTTCACGCTTCTTAATGTAATTCGCCGGGCTGTCTCTCTTTATGCTGTGGATGCACCTTAAACTACATATCAAGGAAGTTTAGAAGCACCACCGCAGGATTATTTCTTTATCACAAAAAAATCTCAACCTAACCTTGTAAAAATAACATGCAATTTGATAGTACAAGCGTTACCCTTTCCCCCAGGGGAATAAATTTGGAAAAATTTACTGGACCCCGTCATGAATAAAGGGCCTCTCCTAGAATTTACTAACCTTGGTGTTTTTTGGGCGTGAATGTCAATTTTTTGCCAAGTGAAGGAACAACTAAGATTACGACTAAGGGAAGTGGACATGGAGATGCCACGAATTATCCAGGCGACTTGCAAATTGCAAAGAAAAAGATGCATGGATGTGGGCACATGGGTCATGTCCCCATTAGAAAGTATCTTCCTTTCCAAACATCATGGGAACTCTGGAGTGTAAGAAGTTTGGAAGAAGTGAATACGCGTTGTAATTAAACATAGGAATCTTAAAAAGTCTTCCATAAAAAGTCTTCCTTCGGCCTGGCCCCACATGAAATGCTTCGACTAGTCCACTTCAATGAACAGAGAAGGGAATTTGAATTTAGATTCATCGTTTTGTTGGTGGGACTGAAATCCATGACCAATGCAAATTAATAACCTTTGGATCTATATGTAAAATCATTAAAAAAAAGTAAATAATCAAAAAAAGTTAATTTAAAGAAAAACATACCTAAATTCATATTTTCTGATCTCCTTATTGATTTCCAACATACATTTTGATTCAATTGATCTTTGAATACATGAATCACGAGCAGTCTTCCAGATCTATAGTGTACTTCCCAAGAAAATTTCTCTAATTGATGGGATGTTAGAAAGTTGAAAATTCACCGTATCCGTAGACTACAGCCTCTATATATAATAAATTAGGAATGTTAAAGGTTTTGACATTTCCCATTTATTTTGCTATTACTTCATTTTCAATCCATCACGCAAAAGGAAGTTATTCCTTTAAATTTCTACACATATTTACCAAAATCACACCTTCTACAATATATTAAAACTTTATACCATATCATTTTTATTAGAGTTATATTTTAAATTACAGTTCAAATATATAATTATTTACATATTAGTCCAATATTGGATTAAATATCCATAATCTCCTATTTGGACTATATGTATATATTTATAATTATGTATAACTGTATAAACTCAACTTTGTTGTCAATACTGAAATGTCTTTATAATCAATCATGTCTATCAATCATATTAGTATAGGATCAAAGTGGCCTTTGTTAAATTTATTATAACTCGATATGTCAATGGTTACGTATTCCATTAATACAAGCAAATAACATAAATCATGAGATGAATATGTATTATGGAAATTACGTGATTTTTAATATGTCTATTTATAATTAGTGCACCTTAAACTGAAGTAAGATAAATCATACTTAATATTAGAATATGATTAAAGAAAAAACTAAATCTTTATTTCTGTAGAAAATAATCCTTTTGTACAATTAAAAATTGTTTATGCAAAATGAGCATAAAAGTACAAACTCCTATTAAAACTGTATATGCTCAAGTGACATTACACCTGTATGAGCAGTGTGCTCATGAAATATTTTGGGTGACACTCGCTTAGTAAGCAAATGGAATTTGTCCCAATGTGCTTCACACATAATTGTCTACTCTGAATCCTTTTTTTAACAATCAAAAATTTGTTGTCTATATGTTTCGACTTTGTTGAGCTTCTATTATTATTGGAGTAAAGAACTACCGATTTATTTTCATAAAATAACTTGAGTGGTAGCTCTATGTGATCCACTATGCGCAATCTCATGATTAAATTTTGTTGTCACACCTCGTGGTTACATGCCTCGTAATATGCTATGAACTCTGCTGCCATGTTAGAAGAGACTATAAATTACTATTTAGCACTATTACAAGAGATGGTACCTTCAGCAAGCATATAGATGTAGCTCGAAGTCAACTTCATATTGTCTTGACATCCTATAAAGTCATAATCAATATACCAAATGATCTCAAACTAATCAAACCTATGGTATATGAGCTTCTCTATACATATCTAAATAATTTCCAATGATCTATCCTGAGTTACTTAAGTATTTGCTCAATATTCCCATAATGTATGTAATATTTGGACACTACAAACCTATACATATATCAGACTTCTCACTATTGACACCTATACATATATCAGACTTCTCACAATTGACACACAGG
This sequence comes from Dillenia turbinata, assembly GCA_037126225.1. Lineage (NCBI taxonomy): Eukaryota > Viridiplantae > Streptophyta > Magnoliopsida > Dilleniales > Dilleniaceae > Dillenia > Dillenia turbinata. Next base: position 16,493,246 of record JBAMMX010000021.1, read on the forward strand.
GAATCATTTGCATTTTCCTATGTTCAAGGTTATTTTTTGGGTATTGATTGAGACTAAACTTGTCTTTTTTAATCACATGGATATTTTTGGTTTACAGTCTTACATATCATACCTATTAGAGCTCATAAATGAATTTTTTAAATTTGCAAATCATTTCTTTTGAGTCTTCTGACTTAAAGTTCTCTGATTACACGATATAGATCATTTCATTAATATCATCATCATTAAGAAATGTTGTCTTTATATCCATCTATATTCTCATTAATATCATTATAATTCTTAAAAAATCATTCAAAAATCGAAAAAAATAAGTATTTTTATGATTGATACCTTCTTTCTCTGTATAAAAGTCACATTTTATAGAGAAGAATATACGTCTTGGGGATGTCTCTTCCTCTCTGGCGTATTTGATTTTCAAACTTTTTTAATAGTATTGGCCCCCACACTAAAAAAGCGAAAAACCTTTACATGTATAGGACAGGACATTAAAGAAAATGGCCCCATTTGGCAAACAAAAAGCCAAAATTTGGGGAAAAAAAAAAAAAAAAAAAAAGACATTCCATCGGTATTCCGTATACCACGATTGGACTATGATTGGACCGTAGCCTTAAAAAAAAAAAAAAAAAAAAAAAAAAAAGGAAAGAAGGAAGAAGAAGAAGAAGAATGATTCAAATAAAATATCACCCAAATAATTGAATCACAAGTGAATATAATTCAACCACGAGTTTTTAGCAAATCATCTGATATGCAATATTATAATGAATAGAAAGATTTTTGCATTCGATTGTCAAATACAAAAAAATATATATTAAAAATTTAATTTATTAAATTTTAGATAGAAAAATATTTAATTTTTTTTTTAAATATAAGACATTAAAAAAAAAACTTCTACATATCAAAATTTTTAAAAATCTCTCCAAATTTATCAACTTTTCTTCTCCTTCTCCATCTCTTCTATCTGATCTCTCAAACTCTTGGACCGATCGATTAACTAAATTTATTATTTAATATGAATTTTAAGAGTGATTGTTAATTTTATATTTATTAGAATTTTATTTTTAAATTTTTATAGGAAAATATAAAATTAATATATATTTATTTTAAAAATAATTTTATATATTTTTAATTATTATTATATTGATTTATAATTGAGTTAATTGAATCATAATTTTAAAACCAAGTAAATAACACAACACTTCGAAACTCTTTATTCTGGTGGATGAGAATGGCATGAACGTAGATGACACCAACTCCATTCTCATTAATTTTTTTGATAACTTGTTTTGAACACCGCCCGATATCTGAGGTTTTGTCTCGATTAATCCGGATCGACCGTTACAGTGGCTCTTTTTAGAGGATAGGTCTCCCAACGGGGAACTCTCCATACACATGGGAGTCCGATACTCCCAACGAGAGTTGAATCTTAGTTATATTTAAAAGTACTCAATCTCATATCTAATTGAGTCAACCCACGTTGGCACTCCATCCTCGTTATGGTAGAGGTAGGACTAGGCTCATCATTCTGACCGTCGCTGTCTCTGTCTCTGTCTCCTCTCTCCATTGGTCATCGCATTTTGGGGAGTGGACTCATACAAGGGTCTCACTGGAATGAATACAAGTATAAACTGAAAGTATTAATCTTGAACAGCTTTAGTATTAACCAGCTAAACAATATCTGTGAACAAAAACAATATAAAGGCAAGGATTTACCAAGCATGGAGCCATGAGTACAGGAAAGGATAACTGAATTACCTAAATATCATAATTATAGATAGAAGTTGGATGGAACCAATTAACTTTGTAAAAGACTGAAGTCAAATGATACATGAAAGCAGATATAAAAGGAAGGTCAATTTATCAAACCAAAAAAAAAAAAAAAAAAAAAAAAAAAATGCCGTAATAAATACGAAGTGCACTATGTAAGATTCCATATTTTGAACCAAATATTTTTATGTTACTTTTACCGATATCTGGTCGATCTTGTGGCCGGACACTAATATATATTAAGCACATCAGAGAGTTTTATTTTTTAAGAGTTTAATCTGACTCAAATCAGATTTAATTAGATCTAACATAATTATTTATTAAAAAAATCTTATGATATTTTTAAGTAATATGTTATCAACTTTAAATATCATTCCCACTAAATATTTTTACAAAATTTGAAATGATATATTATCTATTTTAAAAATCATATTCTAAAAATTTAAATGCATGCAACAAAACATGCTATGATATTTATTAAATGACACTATAGTGATTTTAAATGTCATTTATACGATTTAAAAATTTGTATAAATCTAACAAAATGTGGTATAAAACTATTGGAATGCATGGGATATTATCTATTTTAAATGTTGTATTCAGATATTAAAATTTGATGTAAGTACTACCCAAGGTGGGTCTAAGAGGCAACTCCCTCTGCCTAGCGTGGCTGCACCCAATAGGCACCCCTATCTTACCATCCAACTCCAGAAAGTGGTAAAAAGGAAGAGAGTGAAAGAGATTGGGGAGAAAAAGGTAGGAGGATGGATAGAGAGGAGATAGAGAAAGACGAGAGAGCAGGGATAGAGAGGAAGAGAGAATACAAAGAGTGAGAAAGAATGATTTCAATATAATTCTATCCAATACCTATTACATATATTGAGATTATTATTTATACTATTTTTACTAACTAATTTTATTAAATTTTACTAACCAATTTGTTAACTATTAACTAATTTATTAACAATTAACTAATATTCTTAATTATGATTAATTAATAATTATAGTTGGAGAGAGAAAGGTAGAAATATAGATAGAGAGGAGATAGAGAAAGACTGAAGAGAAAGAGATAGAGAGGGAGAAAGAATATAAAGAGAGAGAAAGAGAGGGATTTTAATACAATTCTATTCATTGCCCATTACATGTATTGAAATTGTTTTTTATATGATTTCTATTAACTAATTATACTAATTTCTACCACTACAAAATTAAAGCGTTGAGATAATGGTCAAAAACAATTTAAATAACGCATCAAATCCGTCAGCAATACTTTCTCCAATGGATGTATGTTCAGTTGGACATACACCAGTCGAGATAGATATATCGTGACGCTTTAAGCTACCGTTGGAGCATATCACATATGTATACTGACGGAAGGATAGAGTTGGTAAAACTAATGATATATCATCAGTTACCATATGTTATCAGATGGTAAAACTAGTAATGGTTACCATGTGTATCATATGTTACTACCTTTATCTTTGGTTGCAATTGAAATAGAAAATGTTAGAAAGTATTGACGGTTAGAAATGAGTTAGAAAATTGTATCAAATATTGACGGTTACTATTAAGTTACAAAATTATACAAATTGTCAACGGTAGAAAAGTGTTAGTGAAATTAGTGGTTTGTATAGTCACTTATCATGCATTAGGAGATGTTATTACTCCATCATCAGTCACCATTGAGTTACAAAATGTTTACGGTAGAAAAATGTTAATAAAATTAGTGTTGTATGATCGGTTACTATTGAATTATAAAATGGTGTAAAATGTGGACGGTAAAAAATTGTTACGAGACGTTACTACTTTTTATCACCGGTTACCATTGAGTGACAAAATATTACAACATATTGACGGTAGAAAATATTAGTAGAATTAGTGACTTCATCGTCAATTAATATATGTTATTATATGTTACTATGTGTTACAGTCACTATGTGTTACCACGTGATACAAAATGTTGACGATAGAAAATGTTAGTAAAATTTGTAGTTTTATGGTCAGTTATTATGTGTTATCATATGTTACTAGCATTAGCATCGGTTGCTATTGAGATAAAAAATGTTAAAAAATGTTGACACTTACCAATGAATCACAAAATTGTTCTAAATATTAACAATTACTATTGAGTAATGAAATTGTATAAAATGTCCACGGTGGAAAAGTGTCAGTCAAATTGGTGGTTTTATAGTCACTTATTATGTATTAGGAGATATTACTACTTCATCATCAGTTACCAATGTGTTATAAAATGGTACAAAATGTTGACAGTAAAAAATTATTAGTAAAATTTGTAGTTTTAATATCGGTTATTATTAAATTACAAAATGTTTTAAAATATTGACGGTAGAAAAATATTAATAAAATTAGTGTTTTATGATCGGTTACCATTGAGTTACAAAATGGTGCAAAATATTGATGGTAGAAAAGTGTTACGAAACGTGATTAGTATTGAGTGACAAAATACAGTTACTATGTGTTACTATACTATGTGTTACTGGAATTACTATCAGTTCATGGACGGGGGCTAACATATGCCTCACGGGGGCCCGCTTATGATGGATGGGCGCAAGCATATGCCTCATGGGGGCCCGCTTATGATGGATGGGCGGAATCATATACCTCACGGGGGCCCACGCATGATGGACGGGCGCAAGCACATGCCTCACGGGAGCCCGCGCATGAATGGACGGGAGCAAACATATGCTTCACGGGGGCCCGCGTATGCATGCTGGGCATAAGAAAATACCATGCATGTGAGAGCAACTACTTCATTATTTTTTTATTTTAAAAATATTATTATTAAATAAATACACTTGATAATTATCAAATTAAATAATGTAATGATATAAAATTAGTTATCACCACCACATGATTTAAGAGTGTATAAAAGAATTATAAAAATATTATAAATATAAACAGAATTGTATTAACATATAAGATTGAGTAGTACATTACATTGAGTAATAGATACAAGACTAAGAGGAAAGAAAGATTCCTTTTCCACAATAACATGTCTGTCTTGTACTAATAGTAAGAGGGTGAAACAAAAATGAAACAAAAAACATCTCTTAATGAAACCAAAAATGAAACAAAAAACGTTCATTTCATCACCAAAAATATTACCATTACAATTTGGAGGTCACAATCCCACCATATTTCCAAAACTAAGTAAAGCAGTGAGCAACAAGTTTATGTCAAACTTTCTTTCTGTCAATAAAAAAATGAATAAAAAAGTGAAGTTAATATAATCATGTAGTAACATTATAAAGAATATAAATAATGGTTATAAATGAAAATATTACCCATGTGATGAAATTAGATGTTGCTAATGATGGTGCACTACTAGCATCTATTATTTGAGGAATCTAATAATATAAATGATTAGAATTATTATGAAAAGATAAAATAAAAATAGTAAGATTATGCACAATCACACCTGAACACCAGGAATAAACCTTGCTTCATTAATCAGGTTTATCAATTCATTTTACTATCCACTTCCGGCATGTGCAGCAACATGCATAAGAACATTGCGGACCAAATTACTAAGATTGTAATTTTGTTCCAGTAAACGTTTCATCATAGTAGTCATTTCTTGCTTCTCAGCTTTAGTTGAAAACACACTGGGAGTTGTAACATTTCCCACACATCTAATTCTTCCCCTAGAATCAGGCCCTTTAACTTTAGATATAATATTACTTTCCCAAGATAAATTGGAACTTTCCATTTGCACATCTACTGTAGACTCCATTCCAGTCTTCATTATTTCCTGGAAGAAGTAAAAAGTAAAATGTCAAAGTTGCATAAATAAAACAATTAGAATTACATAAAAGGATAATCATCCATACCACAACTTCTGATGCTTTTGTAGAAACTAAACTGCCATCTAATCGTGTTCTGCTTGTAATATAAAGTTCAGCTTTAAAAGGTTTCCTTCCATATTGTGTCAACTATAATGAAAAAAAATAAAACAAAACATAGTTTGAAATGTTTAAAAGTAAAAGAGAGATGAATTATTTATACCTGCTCATGTATGAGCTTTGCAAATGACTTCAATCCTAACCAATGTGGATCAGTCAACTTGGAACGACATTCGGAATTTCTTTTACTAATTTCCTGAAACAGAGAAAAATGTATAAGAATGGTGTAGAGAAAAAATGGATTATATAGTGGATTGCATTTGCACCTTTCCTTTATCACTCAACTAAAAAGTAACAAGCTCCTATGTGGATCAACTCTTTCATCTTCCAGTCTCTTGATATTTTCATCTATTCCCAATAAATTATCGAACCATTCTGATTTCAGAGAATTTTTAAAACTCTTCCATTTTTCACTCAAACTTCCAATAATTCATTTCTTAGTCTCTTCCCTAAGTGGTCTGAAAGTAATCTTCGACTATAATTAAAATAAATAAAATATATCATCTTATAGTCATTGATTTCAATTGAAATAAAATTTTATAGATAACATTTTCCATCTAACCATTGAGTAAAAAAAAAAATAGACACCTGTACAATATTCCACATATCATCTTTATAGTCCGTTGGCATATCACACCAAGTTTTATAGTTGATTGGAGCAATGACATGGACTCTAACTATAGAGCCAAGAAATCTGGTAAAAATTATACCATTAATTCCTATTGGTTGATTTAATTCGTTCATTTCAACCAGCATACATTGTCCTTTTTATAAGTCCCAAACATATTGACAGCGTGTTGGACCTCTATATTTCTTAACAACTACTGAAAAAATAAACATGAGTTGTCAGTTGATACCATGGTAATGTCAAACCTCAAATTAAAATAATACATGGGGTAACATTTTCGCAAGATTGGATTTCTTCATATTGAACTTGTTATTGGGATTATTGTGATTCTTCATGCTGAGTAACAATATTCATCCGGCATTTAGTTCGTCCCATAGCTATGGTGGTTCGCACGGTAGATGTTTTCAGAGTAAGAGCTTTACAGAGATTTAAGGGAAGAAATGCTTCATACTTAATATAATATTTTTGGATTAAAATCCAATTACAAAGCGCGTCATTTTGTACCGCTCTTTTTTTTTCTTCACCCGCCTTTTTTCTGCACTTATTACCGCCTTTTTTAAATTAAAATTCTTACCGCTGCCTTTTTCATCTTTCATATATTTCTTTTTTTTTTCATATTTTTAAGTCGGAAACATTTATTTTCTTTTGATTTTATACCATTTTCAATTTCAAGTCGAGAACTTAGAACGGCGAAAAAGTCACTCAATCTAAAATTTATTATTAAATTCTCTTTAAATTAGATTTTATCATGATTTAATTACTACCACTTCATTACCACTTGTTAGTATGCATAATTACAAATAACAATTAAATAAAATAGATAACACACGTCTCAAAATTTTTCATCTATTCATAATATATGTTTATGATCCAAATTAAATGAAATTACATGTAAATTAAATTAAAGAAATATATAAAATATATTTATATCGTGTGATATTAAATACAACAATAGTTGAATGGTATTGAATAATTTTCTTAATTAATGAATTAATCCACTATCTTTAAAGTAAAAATGAATATCGAGATTGAAATTAATATTAATGTTGTCATTCGTTTATTTTGAAATTTATATAAAATTATATAATGTGAATAAATAATTTGAATTCTTCAATTTTTCTTTGAAATTTTATTGGTTTATATAATATTGATAATAATATGTTTAGTTTAAATATTACTCCTATTTATCTAACTTATTATATAAAATCGATAATAGAAGTGGCAATTGCAGTGTCAATGTTAGATTAAATGTATCTATGGTAGTCTTATATATTAATAATATAATAGTAATTTATAATAAAATAGTAATTGTAATTAAAAAAAGTACTAATATACTAATATAGAGCAAGATTATATAATAAAATAGTAATATATAGTAATAAATAATAATACATTGACACTCCAATAAATATAACCAAGTATGGTAATGTATATTAATATATAATAATATATAGTAGTATGTAATACTACTATGTAATAGTAATAGTTATTTAATACTAAGGTATATAGTAATTGTAATTAAAAAATGCATCATAATAGATTGTAATATATAGTAACATATAGTAACGTTATAATATATAGTAGTATATAGTAACAGATTGTAATATATAGTGGTATATAGTAATAGATTTTGATGGATTGAAATATATAGTAATATATAGTAATAGATTGTAATACATAGTAACATGTAGTAATATTAGTAACGTATATATAGAGTTGGCGATTGGTTTGTGGTTGATAATTAAAATTATTTCTTTAATTTTGAAAAAATTTTCACTGAAAATTAATGCTAATTAATATTATATTATATAATATTCTTAATAAATTATGTAATTGATAATATATCATTATTTAAAGTAATATTACATTTAAAATTTCAAGATTTGATATAATACAATTTGGGGATTTGGTACCTATAATTTGTTACTATACTTTATCACTTGTTACAACAATGCTTTGAGAAAAAGTTGATAGTTGTGAAGCCGCCAAACCCATAATGTTTTTTCCACACTTTTTTTCATTAGGCGCTAATTAATTTACCTCAATTTGTTAAGTAGCAAGAATTAGGATTTACCTAATTTGAAAGCCCGCCTATTTGCTTGCATTTTTTTCACATTTTTACCCACCTTTTTTTTTTTTTTACATTACAAATTTTTTGATTGGCGGTACCTCATATCACTTTTAGTTATTTAATTTTTTTCATTTTTTTAGTTGGTCATGTGTCTGGAATTTATATAATTTTTATAACTTGTTACCATGTAATTTAATGGACTTTTAGGATTTTTAGTAGATCAAGTAACTAAAAATAGTGGAAACCACATTTAATTTAAAATTTATGATTATATTATTTTTCAAATAAATTTTTATCACCAAAAGCTAAAATATCCAAATTTTTTTGAGATAATGTAATTTACCTAATTTTTTATTAATTTAATAATTAAGTAATATGTGTGTAAATTAAATAACAACTTTGAAATTCAAAATAATAATAACGTTGTCATTTGGTTTTGTATACAATAATTTATATATAATTATATAATATTGATAATTAATATGAATCCTTCCATTTTTGTGAAATCTTGTTGATTCCTAGAAAATATCACTTAACTTATATATAATTATATAATTATACGCTGAAAAGTCATTAATAGTCCATGACAATACGACATTCATTTTAAAGTTTTCGCCAACTAAAGAATCAAAAGTATTAACTCTTTTGTACCATAATTCTTTTAGTTCTGCCATGAGTGGTTGCATGTACACATCTATCTTATCACCGGGACTTCTAGGACCAGAAATAAGTAATGTGAGTATAAAGTTGGTAGATTTCATGCACAATCAAGAAGGTAGATTATATTGTATCATTACCACCAGCCAAGTGCTATATGTAACATTCATTGTTTTGAATGCATTAAAACGTTCTGCCGCTAATCCTAAGCGAATATTTCTTGGGTCAGCTGAGAAATTAGGGTACAGGGAATCAAACTTTTTCCATGCAGGTGAATCTGTTGGGTGTCTTAAGAGTCCATCCTTTGTTCTCTGACCATAATGTCATCTCATCGAAACAACAGTTTTTCCACATGTAAATAGTCTTTGCAATCTAGAAATTAATGGAAACCATCTCAATATTTTGACTGGTTTTTTTTTCCCATCTTGATCTCCTTGATCTCCATCTGCTTTATCTCTATTTCGTTTCCATCTGGAAGCACCACACATATAACAAGCATCATCTTTATCACTATCTTTCCAGTAAAACATACAATTATTAGAACAAACATGTATTTTCTCATATCCCAACCCTAAAGCTAAAATTGCTTTCTTCACTTGAGGGTAACTTTTTGGCAATATGTTTCCATCAGGCAATAATTCTTCTACAAATGCTAACAGTAAAGAGAATGATTTATTAGTCCACCTAGACAAACACTAGTTGTAAGTATGGTATATTTAGAATTTGGATAGACTGGTTTTTTGACATTTTTAAGTAATTCATAAAAATACAACTATTTAGTTGGTTCAATTTCATGAGAATTTGGTTGAAGATTATGTAAATGTGTGAATGCATCATGTAGTATGCCATATATGTCGTGATAAAAAAAATTGTTAGTATTACTATTCAATGGATCATGGTTGGTTACGTATGATGGATTGTGGTTGGTCTCCTCAAATTCATGAGATCTAGACATTGCAACACTCTCTCCATGAAATATCCACTTCTAATAACCATGTTGAAATCCATGGCGTAATAAGTGATTGAACACGGTGTGTGTAGGGAATCTCAATGTGTTGAAGCATTTAACACAAGGACATGATATCTTGTCATCCATAGATTGAATATTTGCCGATGCAAATTCAAGAAATGCATTAACCCCGCCAATATATTCTTCACTTCCTCTTGATTTAGAATATATCCATGACCTCTCCATTTTTTCTATTTTGTAGAAGCAAAGATAAGAAATATTAGAAAAGTATTTGTATATGTCAAATAAATGAATAACATGGAAAATGAAATAAATTATGATTATTGATTTGATTTTTTGATAAAAAAAAAAAAAGCAAAAGAAGGAAATATGGTTTTTGTGCCAATATTCACGCTAAGAAGTCTTGTCCATACAACATTGATGAAAGTTAAGATTAAAGAAATAAAAAGTATTTGTAGCCACATTTTGCTCTTAAAAAAAGTTATTGGTATGTAAACAGAACTGAGTGACAGAGAGGGGGAGAGAACGAGGGAGGAGGAGGAGAAAGAGAGAACGACAGAGGAGGAGGAGAAAGAGAGAACAACCGAGGAGGAGGAGGAGAAAAAAGTAAGAGGAGTAAAGACTGAAGACTGAAGATAAGGATAGGGGAGAAAAGAATAATCGAAGAATTTTTTTAAAAATAGAGAGGTCAAGAGCAAAGGTTTGAAGAAATTTTTTTTGAAGATTTTGAAAATTTCGAACCAGAACTAGAAATGGAAGTTTCTTCCAACAATGAGGCTTTTGCAGGTTCATGATTAATTTTTTTATCCTTAATTTGAACATATTTATTTACTTTTGAGCTTATTTATAGTTATTAGTTATTAGAGTATTTAGGGATTTTTAGTATTTGATTTGAGATTTAGTGATTTATGTTATAAATTCTAGAAATTTAATATACATTATATACATTTCTAGATATAGAAGAAAAGAAGAAATGAGTGGCTAAGAACAAGAAGAAGAGAAGTGGCTTGCGTGCGAGTCAGGTAATGAAATCTAATATCGTCTACATATATTAATAATTTTATTATTATTAGTATTAATAATGTAAAAATTTTTGCAAGAATAGAGTCAAAGTATTGAAGAATGGAGGGAATTAAAGGAAGGGGAGAAGGACAACCACAACAAAGCAGTGAATGAAACAAAGAAATTACTTACACTAAATAGAGCAATGGCATCACCTGTACCAGCACCGATTCAAACGAGGTGCTCTCCAAAGCAATTAAAGGAGGTAATTCTTTCACTTAGTCATGAGATGAAAGAAGTGGTAAAACATATGCTGTTTGGCAATATCTTAAAGCTCAGCTGTGATACATTAAGCCGAAAATTGTGTGAAGAATTGATAATGAGATTTGAACCGATGAAAAAACTTCTTTGTATTGGTCCAAATCAAAACTTTAAGCTAACACCTATGGAAGTAGGACGAATCCTAGGAATCACTTCAACTGGACGTGAAGTTTTGGGTTCTTCATCTTTGGTTGAGTCTGCAAATATCATAAAGTATTTTTCCAAACTAAAACATACGGAGTTGAAAGAAAAGATACACATGGAAGATGCCTTGTCCCCAAAATTTAAACGCTACTTCTTATTCTTCCTTCTCGGATGTTTTTTATGTCCTACCACAAATATCTTCCATTCTTCCAGGCACCTAAAGGCAACCATTTATGTGGATAAAGCGGGTCTATATAACTGGGATGATTTTATATTAAAATAGTTATCTGATGAGATTTGTCAATTTCAGGCTCTTCAGAAAGGAGGAAGAGAAAAGGAGAAGAGGAAGAAGAAGGGCAATTAGTGGATGTATATTTTTACTTATGGTAAGTTCATAATTATTAATTCAATATTTAATAAAATTAATTTAATGTTATTAATATGAATTCAAGGTTTATAAATATTAAAATTTTTTGATATGAATTATGTGTATATATAGATATTTTATTTTGAGAAGGTGAGAGTCGGCAATTTGGATGGTGAAGAAAACATGTAATTATTAATATTATATAAAATTATGTAATTATTAATATTATTTATCATGTAATATTATTTATGTATTTATTAATTTATGTTAAATTAATATTTGTCATATGAATTTTATTATTTTATTTAATATTTAAAGAGTGTAGTAAGAAAAAAGAAAGAGAATTAAAAAAAATAAATAAAATTAAAAAAAGTTTATTTTTTTAGAAAAGAAAAAAAGAAATCACATTGCAATTGCAATGTGCTTTCTTAAAAGAGGGCTGTTGTAACACCGGCACTACGGTGTTCGTATATTATTTCTGTTTTTGAATTTAATAAAATAATCCTCAATTTATATATATATATAAAAATAAATATTTAAATTTTATTGATTTTCGAATTTGGAATTTTTAATTTAAATTTTTGGTATAATTACAATGTTGTTCTCGTAATTCGTAACGTAAAATGAGTATAAAAATATATATATATATTTCCTTTATTAATTTATACAATTACTCATCTAATTATTTATAATTTAGTTATAAAAAAAGAAATATATGATGATCTCTCTCTCTCCCTCTTTCTCTCTCCGCCTCCCCATCTTCCCGCGGCCTCCTCCTTCCGCCGCTGTCTTCCGCCGCTGCCATCCGCCACGGCCGTCACCACCACCCGCAGCAACCACCGATCACTTCTCTCTCTACCTTCCCCTCGGTCTCACTCTCTTTCGCTCTCTTTCCCTCTCTATCCCTCGTGGTCTCGCGATTCACTCTCCCTCACCCTCGATTTCGCACCGCCGCTGGCCACCACCACCAACCGCCATAGCCACCGCTCATCCTCTCCACCATCTCCATCTCTATATCTCTCTCCTTCTCTCTCTCAGCTTTTCTCTCTCACCGTGCGATCTCTCTCTCTGTCGCGCGATCTCTCTCTCCCTCCCGTGAGTTCTCCTTCTCTGTTTCTCTCTCTCACTCACGGTCTCTCAGTCTCCCTCAGTCTCTCTCGCTCTGTCTCTCCCTACGAGCGCGTCGCGCGCAACAGTTCCTTGCGCACGCGACTGCTCGCTCGCTGACTGCCCCTGCGTGCGATTGGTCGCGCGCTGATAGCCCTCCTGCACGTGCTCCAACGCGCGATAGCCCCTTCCTGCGCACGCTGCTGTGCTGCTTCCCTGCTCGCGCGCCTTCTGCCACCTGCGGAAGCCCCAACCGAAAGCTCTAGGTCGACTGTGCCTTGTCCACTGCAAAGGTAAGATCAAACCCTAACCCAAATTCTAGGGTTTCGATTCCTTGGTGATTTATACTAAATTGCTGACTTTTGCTTCGAATTGGAACCATTGTAGGTTTCAAACTGAATCGAATGTCGCACGGACGTTAGGGTTTTGGACCGCAGTGAACCTTAGGTGAGGGATTTCTAACTCATTCGATTTATTTGAATGCATTTAGGGTGAAATTAGCATAAGGAAGTGTTGTATAGGTTTAGAATGTATGTTTGATTGGAATAAAATGCATTTTTAAAATCCTATGCTTGAACAGTAAGGCCAAGTCTAGTGTCTGATATGAAAGAAGCATGTTAAAGGAATGATAGAATCGAATCGAATTGATTTAAATGGTTTTTTTGAGTTTAATTTGACATATGTATGAAAACAATCAAAATTTGGGATTTTAGCCTAAAGATTGGTGCGTTTATTTACATTATAGTTGGTGTTGCATATAGGTAAGTCAAATACAATCTCTATATTATGAAAATAGGTTTCAATATCTTTAAAATGAGATATGGTTTGAAGAAATCGGATGAGAAATGAAAAGTGCATAAATTTTCAAAGATTTTTCTAATTTTTAGAGAATTTATGTATTTAAACGTGTTTTCGATTTTGAACGATTTTAGGTTTGAATTTAACTTGATTTTGATTTGATTAATTACTTATAAATGGAATGAAAATTGATGACATTGGAGTTTATTCATAAATTGGAGAATTAAGATTTGTACAAACTTAGGGAAAATGATAAACCCTAAGAATAATTGGAAATTTGATGATTATTATGATAATTTGATTAGGTTGATCTTGTTGGAGACTCGAGAAGTCGAGTTTGGTTTGATTGTGGAAATAGGGAGTGACCACCCTCCCTAGAAAGTGAGTAGGACCCTAATCTCTTGCATGAAATGGTGAAAATCTGATTTTACCGTGTTTTAAACAAAACATGCTTTGATATGCATTGATTCGACGTGTGATATTAAATCTCAAATCTGTTTTGTGACTATTGGAGTGTCGTACTTATGTTTTCTATGATTATGCATCCATGTTTGAAATGAAACAAAAATTGTGTCATTACTTGAAAATTTGATAAGATTCCTTTTCTACCATTGCATTGATATGCTGATTTGAAATGATTCGATGAATGTATTGGCACACGGATTTAAAATGTTTTGAAATCCCACTTGTGATGATATGATTCTTATCTGCGGGACATTGTGCCCTTGTGATACTGTGATGATGACATTGATGATTCCGTAACTACGAAAGGACTTTGTAAAGGCACGGGTTGCCCGGATACGCTTCTGCAGGAGGTATCCGTAAATGTCCAGTTATATTTATTCATAGGCACGAACGGTTGAACCCACATCGGGGGAGGACGTGTGTGACGTCACCGTCTAGCATCGGGCGGTGACCTATTTGACGAGACTGGGTAAGCAAAGAGCTAAGCCCACGGCCAACATCGGGGTAGAGAGCTACTTTTGAAACACTTTGCATAATAACACCCCCGATGCGCCTGTCCTTAGTCATGGTAGACCTTTGCCAGGATCCTTTCGGCCAGCTCTATGATATACTTGACTTTTTTTAAATGGATGCATATATGTATGATATCATGTGATTGAATAAATGAGTTCATTTTTTTGAACATATCATGATTTATTACGAAACTTGAGTTATTGTTTACGAATGATACTATTTGACACTCCAATATTCACCTACACTATTAATACTTGAGATTAATCTCCTCACTCACTGAGTATCCTCCCATAGATACTCACCCCTCTTCTTTCCTCCCTCAGACAGGATTTTTGTGCTGGAGCGACATTTCAGAGTATAGAGTTTGGGTGTACTTGACGTTCAGGAATGTGAGATCTTAAGTTTAAATTGAAAGATGAATTATGTATTTTATTTCGACCCTGCGAGTTCTTGTTGAGGTACGTAGTTGACCGTGTACTTAAATTTAGGATGACTGTATAATTTATGTATGTTTATTTGCGAAACTCTCATACTTCATTTGCATTGAGGCGATTGTACGTATTTGAATGTTACTTGGGAAATTTGTTATACATTTGTATAAATTTAGGTCCGCTCGGTGTGGCGGCTGCTCATGCTCTAGTTGGGCATGACAGTAGAGGTCTGTGGTTAGGATTGTTGATAGATTTTTTATAGCCTTGCGTTGTTCTGGATGTCGGCTTTGGGAGCTGTTGGTTTTGGAGAGGCCGAGATGGCCATTTGTTTTATTTTCAGGATGATTTTAAATTTATACAGGTATACAGGTTTAATTGTACATAGAAGACATTCGATTTATGGGGAGGTTCTGCCCAATTTTCTATAGAAATACAGCCGGCATTCAAGGCAACGAGCAGCTGTTCACGATTCCCGGTTCGGGGCGTGATAGCTGCCCCCGCGCTACACAGGCGGGGGCATCCCTCTTTACTTCTTTAATTTTTTTTTGTTTTTTTTTCTTTTTACGATTATTTTGTTTTTAGTTTTTTAGGAAGTGGAAGTTACATTTTTTTTTTGAGTTTTTTTACCCTACATTTTTTTTATATATATTTTTTCTTTGTTAATTTGTTTTTTTTTTCTTTTGTTCTTAAAACATTGAAAATATTACAAGAAAGTTGGTGGCTTTCATGAAATTGAAACATTCTTTAGAACTTATTTTCCCATTGGGGGTTCTTCAAAATTGGCTAACCTCAATCGACGATTTAATAATTAACTGTTTCTTTTCGCAACACACACCGCACAACGCGTAGTGTGTCACCTGCTAGTACCTACAATCGAAACTCATCTCCATTTTTCTCGAGATGTATTCTTCCCTCATGGTTTTTGGTAAGTTTTAATTTTTTAGCTTTTGTCACCATTCTTAATCTTTAGAATCTTTAATCTTTATAATGTTCTTAATTCGAGTTGTTTAATGTTTCAATACACGTAAGAATTAGCAAAATTTGATTACTCCAGACTCATCACTTTAGACCTTACAAATGCATATGCATATACTCTTCCTGAGTGCACGCACATCACTTTAGACCTTACAAATGCATATGCATATACTCTTCCTGAGCGCACACAAATGAATCTTGCTGACTGAACACTAATGAACACTAATTGTCGTACTATCAGTCTCTTATTCACTCCTTATTTTGTCTCCTAAACATAGTATTATTATTTGGTAAATATGGAGAACTTGTTAATTTTCATATTTTTTTCCTAACTTGTTTTAACCTGTAATATTAGATGTCTGTGATTTCTGCAACTGGATTGGATAGATTGGATATTAGATTTCTGCAACTTGTTTTAACCTATAATATAGTCTCTAATCACTTCTTATTTTTTGTAACTTGTTTTAACCTATAACCATTGTCATACTATCAGTCTCTTATTCACTCCTTCTTTTCCTAATTTGTTTTAACCTATAATATTAGATTTCTGCAACTTGTTTTAACCCGGTAGGGGTTGCCGGGCCTATGCCCATGTCTGGGCGGGGGCAGCATGAGCAGGAGGCTGCGCCCGCGAGGGGTTGCCGAGCTTATGCCCATACCTAGGCGGGGGCAGCAAGAGTAGGAGACTGCGCCCGCACGGGATTGCCGGGCTTGTGCAGCTAGCAGGGGCCTCTGCCCATGGTGCACGGAAGCACGACAGCTTGCACGGGTGCTCACCCTGCCACCCACTGCTCAGGTGGCACACGACTTAGTTCTGGAACATTAAAGATATTGGTTTAAAAACAAAATGGAAATCAAAAACAAAGCAAGTATAAATATGAAATGGAACAGAAAAACAGAGTAAGAAGTAAAAACAGAGTATGGTTGGTTTGGACATTATGATAGAAATCATTATAGCGATAAAATAAAGGTTAGAGATTGAAAGGAAAATTTAAGGAGAGGATAAAGAAGGTGTTGCAGAGATGGAGAAGATGAGAGATAGAGAGAGGGAGAAAAGACTTGGAACAAATTAAGAAAACAATCAATTTTCCCTCTTTCTTCTGGAGCTTACCCCTTTTTATACATTTAGTTTAACACTCCTTACTGTCCTAACTCACCTAACAGCTTGGTTGACCAACAAACTTTAACCACTTCCAATGTCACGTTCTTAATAAACATTACAACTACAACAAAACATTACATTATAAATTTGAAATTCAAATACAAGTGAAATTCCATCTTACTTACAAATACAACTAAACATTACATTACAAATCAAAATACAAAGAGAATAAAAAAATTACAAAACAAATCAAAATACAAATAGAAAAATACAAAATAGATATAATTACTTGAATTTTTTAACATTGAAAAATAGAAGAGATCAACACATCAACATTGAAATACACATCAAAATACAAAATGAACAAAACTACAAATACAAATGCAAAAAGCAGGGGAAGGGAAGCAAGTACACATAATTACCTGAAATTTTTAACTTTTGGTTTAAATTTTTTGACTCTCTCTCTTGTAGCATCTTCCGACTCTGGATTTGCTATTACACCAGTAACAACTTGCTCAATGGTTAAAGGATTGGGAGTAGTGGTAGGGGTAGGAGTGTTACCCCAGGTAGTTGTTATGGGTGTTTGAGGAGAACCAAATGTCAAAAACGGATGCCTAGGGGTAGGATTGTCATGGCTAGTCTGAGTGTCAGGAGCACGAGTATGAATGTCAGGAGAAGGAGAAACAAATCTAGTGTCATGGAAAAGATGCAAGAAAAGATGGAAACAAAGAAAAAATCAACCAAACCAATCTCCGAACCATTTGAGCCACTCTTGAAAAAAGCAAAAGCTAAAACCGCACCACTACAAAGAACAATAAGGAGTGTGAAAAGGACTTGAATGTAATGGTGAAAAGGAGTTTGAAGGCAGTGGATGAAGGCTGTAGAAAATGGCGAGGACATATTAAGGCTTTCGGTAAAAGCAAAGAGAAACCAGCGACTTATCTTGGAGGGCAGGTATTTGACTATTAATAAAGGAGCAGAGGAGAAAAGACTGACAAATGTAAAGGATGAAAGTATTCCCATCCCAATTGAAAGTGAAGAACCTTATGTTTTTAGCCTAAAGGATTTCAAAACTGAAGTCAAACCTGAGAAACCTGAATATGAAAGTGCTAGTGGAAGTGATTTAAACGAGGATTTCTTAACATGTAAGACGAACAAAAGGAAGAGATCAAGCTATAGTGGCCCTAGGTGATTACAAGACTTTTGGAGGTCAAAATCACTGATTGAGAACCAATTAGTTCAATAAAATAGCTTAAGAAATTTACTTTCACAATGGAGGAGGCCAAGTTTTAGTTAATTACATCTTCTGTACATTATCTTCGATTGGTGGTGGATTCGTCTGCAATGTGCTGAATGGTGTCATAGTTATACTAAGAGCAAGAGGGCCTTTGACAGATATATTGGCTTCAGCAACTCCTCTGCTGATCACTTGATAATTTAAGGGCTCTAAAATGTTTTACATCTATAGGTAACCTTGTACAATTACCAATTTTATAAGTACATCAGAGTGATTCTTCATTGCAATTGGAGTGTTACCAATAGACTGCTGAATCATATGTAAAGCTAAGCCAAAACTGTTCAATTGATGATGAGATTGTGATCGCAAGATTCCAGGTTTCGATCTTCTGACAGTTACTATTAAGCACTTGTAATTGCATGGGCAGAGTTATTATGAAGCACTTGTAATTGCATAAACTCCAATTTTTCCCTGTATAGAAATGCATTTGTAGTAGATCCTCCAGCAGTGGCTGTCAAGCAATTAACTTGGATGATTAAGGGTTCAACTATTAAAAATACAGATTTCTTGCACAACTCATAAATTGCCAGCAGCTTCTTGGAGCCAAATTAGGAGTAGCTGCTGCTCATGTGCATTATCCCATATAAGTCCAACTTTGCTATCATTTATATCAAAATTAGTGTGTAACATCAGTAAATTAAGCATTTTCAAGCACGGGGGGAGTATCTGGAAGTCTGATTGAAGAGCTTAGTCATTGCGTTTGGTATACTTCTGTCTCCTTATATTCATTTTGCATAACGTCAGACCACTAACTCTTGGTCACTGCATGCAACGACACAATCCAATTCCTTTTCTAGAAGCGTAGCTGGACATACCAGATGATAATTTTTTTCAAATCCAACCAGAATTTAACACCAGTTATGAGTAGTTATCACCAGTAAAGTTATTGTTAGTAAAGTTATTACTAGTTGCTGCAAGTTACCACTACTTATTATTACTACTTATCACAAGTTACCACTAGCTATCAGCAGTGACACAAGTTACAAAATTAACATACTTATAGCAACCTACCATATCTCAATCTTACTATCATTACAAAATTAGTCCGATTTAGGGGTAGTGCTAAATAAAAAAAAAAAAAAAAAAAAACAAAAATCAAAGTACAAACAAAACCAAAGTCAGACAAAGATGGGTGTAGAAGTAGTTAATTCTTTAAACTTATTAGAGCAACTCCAACTCCAACTCCTATTCCAATGTATAATAATATAACCACCCATTACTACACTTTATCATGGCAATTTCGTACTTATAACACTAAAATCTCTATACAGTATTTCACTACAAACTTTACCACACACCGACTTACTATAGCCACTATTGAAACAAATAGTTTCTAAAACTTTCTGCCATATTTATTTACCAGAAATAGTAAGAGTTAGAATTGAATAGACTTTATGAAGATGATATTTTTGAGTAGACAGTAAAAAAAGTCATATCGATACTGTTTTCAAACCGTTCCTAAAATTCTATCAAATTTACTAATCACAAACGATAACTGTCAGAATTAAGTAGAACTGATGAAGACGATATACTTAAATAGCGAGTAAAAATAGTCATATCGAGACTATTTTCAAACAATCTCTAAACTTCTGCCATATTTACAAACCACAAAAGATAAGCGTCTGAATTGAACATAGTTTTAAAAGCCAGTATATTATATGAGTTAGTATTGATGTAGAACTTATACAGACGATATTGTTAGGTAAACATTAAAAACAGTCATATAGTGATAGTTTTCAAACCATCCCTAAAACTCTTGCATATCTAACGACCATAAATAATAACTATCAGAATTGAATATAACTTATGAAACTGGTATGCTTAAGTAGATAGAAAAAAGAATTATATCAAGACTGTTTTCAAACCGTCCCTAAAATTCTGTCGTATTTACTAACCACAAATGATTTTATGTCAGAATTTAACATAGGTTTTAAAGACCATACAATATATAAGTTAGCATATATATAGAGCTTATGCCAACGGTTTGTTTAACTAGATAGTAAAGAAGAGTCATATAGAGACATTTTTCAAATCATCTCTAAAACTCTGTCATATTTTCTAATCACAAATAATAATTATTAGAATTGAGTAGAACTTATGAAAACGATATGTTTAAGTAGTGAGTTAAAATAGTCATATTGAAAATGTTCTCAAACCGTCTTTAAAACTCTGTATATTTACTGACTACAAAAGAGAAGTATCTGAATTGAGCATAGCTTTTAATGACTATATAATATTTGAGTTCGTATCGATATAGAACTCATACAGACGGTTTGGTTATGTTGACAGTAAAAATAGTCATATAGTGACCGTTTCAAACCATCCTTCAAACTCTATATAATAACTCTCAGAATTGAATAGAATTTACGAAATTTGTATGCTTAGTCATTTAGATAACTCAAATAGACTCGTTGGTTATACTTAGTTGTTCTAGACTTCTTCAAAAGATATCGATTTGTCTAGGGGTGTTCTTCAAATGTACGTCTTGACAAAGGACTCTAATTTTCAGATAGGTGGCACTTGTTAAGATTTATCCGAGAGAGAGGGATGAGGATATCTTTCGAAGGAGTTGGAGTGACATAGGCATGTTCGGGGAGTTAGATCCCTTTGGTAGGTCGGGGCGACGCAGGCCTATTCGGGGAGTTTGATTTTTTCAGTAGATCGGGGCGACACAGGCCCATTCGGAGAGTTTGATCCATTCGATAGTTCGGGGCGACGAAAAGCTATTCGACGAAATCTAACATCCCGTCGCTAGTTAACATCAAATTTTGTGACGAAATCTAATTTTCTCCACATTTTATAATGAATTTAACAACAAATTAACTGTTTGCAATGAAATTAACAACGAAAAAGAAATTTTCACAAATTTACATCAAAATTAGAGACGAAAAATTTATCACGTGATTTATTGATAATGATTTTATTACTTAAACAAATTTGATACTTCTTCGAAAGTTATAATTAATTATACTTAGAATAAATACAAATTTCTTTGCATAATCTTTAAAAATATTGTTTAACGCCAATTTAATCTTGTATTTAGCTAAAAGATAATACATATAGTTATAGAAGTAAGATCTTATTACTGTATATGATAATATTTCATTAGAGATTTGTTGAATAATTTATTATCAAAAATGGTCAATTTTTTTAGAATTATAATATTCACTATGAATTCAAGCTCAAAAAAAGAAATATGGTTGAACTATTTCATAAGAGAGTATAAAACAAATTTAACGATGAAATTAGCCATGAACTCTGAAGTACTTTTACAAATTAGGGATGAAATTAGCGACAAATAAATTTGCATGGCAAATTAACGATGAATTTAATGACGAACTTGGCATTCGTCGTGAAATTTAGCAACAAACTCTCCGTTCGTCGTTAGTGACAAACAAGTCGTTCGCTACTAAAATTAATGACGATTTTAACAACAAAAGGTCATTCATTACTAAAATTAGCGACAAATACCCGTTTGTCACTAAAGTTAGTGATGAACCCACCATTCGTCACAAAAATTAGTAACGAACTAGTCGTTCGTCGCTAAAATTAGTGACGAGCTAGCTGTTCGTCGCTAAAATTAATGATGAATATGCCATTCGTCACTAATTAGTGATGAACTTAGCCACAAAAATGTTTTCGTGGTTAATGAACCACGAATTTTTTATTCGTTGCTAATTTTGCTACGGACAGTCTTTCATTGCAAATTAGTGACGAATACATTTTTCGTGGCAAAATAGTGACGAATTTTTTTGTCACTAAAATCGTGTTTTTTGTAGTGTACTATTATAAAGAGAGAGAGAGAGTAAAGAAAAAATCCCAACAATGTTTTTGTGTTGGGGGTGCATTTTGCTTCACAGATAATTGCTCAGCTGACTTGGGTAAGTAACCAATGTTGATAAATCTTTTAGGTCTTCGTAAATAGTGGGATCTACAAATACCGTTGGAGTTGACTCCAGCGGAAGAAATTTCGACGTTCAAGTTAGAAAGAGCAATGATGAAAGAAAGAGAAATAGACTAAATAAAGTCGTGGAATAGTTTTGTGTAGCCTCTGTGTTATAAATGTAGAGTAGAGTGTATTGCGTACCTTTCATAGATTGCTTCTGCCCTTATATATAGCATGTGTATGTATGAGAAGTCTTTGTTGAAGGGTATAGAAACCCATGTTTTCTTGTAGAGAGGTCATTGGGGATCCTCTGAGATTAACAAAACTATAGTTAAAGATATTTTAGAGATTTAGAATCCTATAAATTAAGAGAAGTTCAAATTATCATGAAAGTTTCTTACCTTATCGGGAGTAATTATAGAGATTTCTTTTCTTATTCGGAAAGATTCCTCTTGAAAATAGGGGAGATTCAAATTTTAAGTGATCATGATCTTGATTTGTTTGACAATTATTATCTGTTGGAAGGCTAATTATGGACATAGTTGAGAGAGCGCTCAACCGAGAGGTGAGCAAGTGGCTTATCCGAGAGGATTTAACCATGATGGTTTAGAGGTCTAAACAAAAGTGTTCAATTGAGAGGGTGTTTAACCAAGAGATTCCCTTAGTGGTCTAAGAGTTTTATGATTATGGCTCTACTGAACTTGATAGTCTTTGGTCTTTATGGTAATGGGCCATGTACCATCAGTTTGCAAGTAATGAATTCAGAAGAACAAGGGAAGCATCACCTTTTATTTGTCTAGATAATTTTTGTTTTCCTTTTAATGAGGAAAAGGAGAGAACCGAGGGGGATTATATAGTTTTCAATTCCCTCTTATTCGACAAGAAGTCATCCCCTTCAATTTGGAAAAATTTCAAAGGGAAAATTTAAATTTTAATGAAAATTTAAATTTTAATGAAAATTAAAATTACTCTAAATTTATTTTCTCTTACTCTTTATTTATGTTCTAACATCCAAAGAGGAGGGAGCAATTCTATTCCTTTTTCAATAAATCATCCCCCAATAAGTAAAACTGTTAGGATCGTACTAACATCCAAATGATCATAAAAATTGTATATATTTTTTTAATTCCGTTAAAAATCAATGTTTATAAATCAACCAAAAAAAATCAGAATGAACTTTGTGAAAATTTGTAAATCCTATATTTTTTAATAAATAAATAAAAAGTTTTAATTCAAATATTATATACGGGATTTTAAATGATTTTTTTATAAATTATTGATATTCAATGATTATATTAAATTTGATTAAATTTGAATTGATTTGAATTAAACATTTAAAAAGTAAAATTTTTCTTATATTTGTTTTTATTATACACAAAATTTAGATTTAAAATTTTATTAAAAATATGTTAATATATAATCATTGTATTAACAAGATATCAATGGAGATTTGAAATGATAGGTATGTACCACGAGTATGGAAAATATCAACTCTCGGTTTTAATATATACATTATCAAGGTAGCTGGTTTGGTTTCTTTTCATATTTAATATAAAAAAATAAATATCAAAATTAAATTTAATCAAATTTGGACGTTTTGACGGTTTGGCTCGGCTCTGGTCGGTTTAATAATTTTTCCCCACCCCGAGCCGCAAATCTCAACTCGGAGCGAGTCCCATTGCATTGTCCTTCATCGCCACTCGCC
Source organism: Dillenia turbinata (assembly GCA_037126225.1). Lineage (NCBI taxonomy): Eukaryota > Viridiplantae > Streptophyta > Magnoliopsida > Dilleniales > Dilleniaceae > Dillenia > Dillenia turbinata. The sequence goes on from JBAMMX010000021.1 coordinate 16,517,372, forward strand.
GACAAGCCGAAACAATTAATCCAACGGCTGAGAGTGGTTAAGTGGCACGGAGAAAATATCCCTAAATCCCGTTAGAAGTTTGAAGAACCCTACTTGGGCTAGCTTAGCCTTAACATACGAAAAACCCTAAAACCAAAACCCTTGGAGCAAATCTCACTGAAGAAGGAGAAGGAGAAAATGCAGCACGATGAGGTTATATGGCAAGTCATCAGACACAATCACTGCAGTTTCATGGCTAAGTGTGTTATTATTCATCTTCTCTCTTTCTTCTCTCTCGTTTAGATTTTCAGAATTTCTTGTAATGATTTTAATTTTGGGTTTCAGAATCAATACTGGAAACTTCTGCCGCAATCCGTATAACGTCACTGGGATTTGTAATCGAAGCTCCTGTCCTCTCGCCAACAGTCGCTACGCAACCATTCGTGATCACGACGGTAGCCCTTCACTCACTCTCTCTCTCTCTCTCTCTGTTAAGTTAATTTGGTTTGATTTGTGAGAAGTAGGATCTTTAACTGGGCACTGAACTTGGAATATATATATTGTTGCTGAGGTGAGAAAATTGGGTAGAGAAAGATGGAATAGGGGCGTCTAATGCTCTCATCTGACTCTCTAACAGCCATATCCAAAACAGTGGCTTCTGACTACTTGTGTCAGCTTATCTTACTTAATACAGCCGGAGATTGTTCTCCTTTGATTATCCTATTGTGGCCACTGTCCAAACATCTAGCCGAGAAATGATTAGGGTTTTAGGGATGTGCTTTTAGTTTTCTCTCTGTGAAGTTAAAATGGGGTTTGATTAATTTTCATTGTGGTGGGGTTTAGGCTACTTCGGAAAAGTTGATGGTTCTTTAATTGCACAGGCTTTGTTCCAAGAATGCAAATCATGACATGATGTTGACAGTGTCTCACTGATGCTTTCTCCGAATGGTTCCACACTGGAAATCTTATTTTGTTATTGTAAATTTTAACTTTCCAAAAACTTTTGGGGTGACTTTTGACTCTTTCCCTCACCTTTATAGGTTATCCTTACTTCATCTGCTCCTATCAAAGATTTCTATATTTTGGAGGGGTCATTTGCCTTCTTGAGATTTTCATTTTTAAAGGAATATTATCGATAGAGAAGCAGTTAACTTTTCATCTTTGATTTTTCTCCTTCAGGACAAGGAACTTTCTCCTCATGTTTCTAACTCTAGGGTTTGGAGTCTTAATTCTTTGAGGGCTTTTACTTGTTGATTTCTCTTTCACCATCTAACTAGTTTCTTCTAAAATCCTTTTTTTCAATCAAACAATTTTATTTGGAAGGTAAGGAATTTTATTTGGAAGGCAAAGGTTTCTACCAAAATTAAAGCTTTTATTTGGTCCATGGTGTTCATTAGAATTAATACCAATGATCTTCTTCAAAAGAGGAGACCTCATAACCTATCTCCAAGATGTATGGAAGTTCTGGACATATGAAGTGTGATGTCATCAATATTGGTGACACCTTTACCCACCAAGAAAAGGTCCTTTTTTTGTGTGTGCTGGGGACTATCCATAATATGGAGTCGTTCATGTTTTCCAAAATATGCATTTTCACCTTCTTTATGATTGCATTAAGCTCATGAAAGACTATGTGACCACACTGCAGTTTGATTGTACTATATAACATATTTTCCTATATCTTCACCTTGGTGCCTTTCAGGGGTCTTCTATTTGTATATGAAAACTATTGAACGAGCTCATAAGCCAAATGAGTTGTGGGAGAGAATCAAGCTACCTAGAAACTATGAAAAGGCACTTGAAACTATTGATAAACATCTGGTATGAAAAATCTTAATGCTTAGCAGTTTCCTTTTGGGTTTCCTCATTAATGTTTCTATCTGCATTATCAGGATTTGGAATTATATAACATATGTTTCATTTTAATTTGTAGATGTATTGGCCTAAGCTTCTTATACACAAGATAAAGCAAAGGTTAACCAAAATGACTCAGATGCGGATTCGTATGCGGAAGCTTGCCTTGAAAACAAGGTTCATGCCTGCTTCCCATAATTGCATGCTTTTCCCATAAATATTGTTTTTCAGATGACATGACTGTGTGTTTTATAATGTTGTAGTTTGTTTCTATGTATTTTGTTTTTTTTTTACCCCTTTCTTGGAGTTCAGTTGTGGGGCTTGATGCAGTTTTTGGATGTGCCTGCTGAACCAAAGTGTATCCTATTAGCAGTTATTCTTGGACAGTTGTAGCATAGTTTGAATAAATTGTCACTTTTCTACTCTGGAGTTTAAAGCTACTTAGGTTCTTTATTCAGCTTTTTTTTTGGGGGGGGGGAAGGGGTGGAGGGGTTTGGTGGGGGGAGGATATGAGGGGATTGGTAATCATAGCTTGCAGTGATAATAATTGCATTTGTTATTATTACACAACTTCCAATCAAATTACATGATTCACATTGATATCCATTTAGTTTCCTTTCTAGATACATAAGTTAATGAACCTCTGAAGACATTTTTGGCGGACCCAAACCTTGGCATGGAATGGGAATTTAAATCTGATTCCCATTTTTTCATGTATTTGGGAGAACTTTAAGATCTAGATCATAATTGGTCTCACAAAACAGCATTAGATGTTTCTATTTTGTTGGCATCTTCGTAACAAGATGGGTTCACAGAGTTTGGTCACCTCACCAGTCATTTCATGCCTTGTGGTGTCTAAAGTGTAAGGTGGGACATTTGTCTAGGGAACCGGTTGTGCTAAGCACAACCTCCATCTACACTTCAAAGTCATTACTCATCTGTCTCCCTAGCTCCCCCACATCCAAAAGAAAAAAGGGCCCCTGCCGGGGGTGGGGGTATCATTTTGTAGTATTGTATGAATTAGAGATTTAGCATCTGACGATTGCAGGATCGATACAAAGAGGGTCAGTAATAATATGTCCAACTGATTTGCGGCAAATATTTATTCCGTGCCTCGGAAAAGGATGGTGTATTTACTAGGGATTTGTGCTATGGCTGATTTACTCTCTAATTTCGAGGGGCAAAGGGGGAACAGGAACACTCCTGGTGATATCTAGTGTTTTTTTTTTTTTTGCTTTTTTTTGGGGGGGTCAATACCTAGTGTTTGTGATATTTAAGAATATAATACTCTTCCATTTAATTTTTTTCTTAGCTCCATTTATTTTTATTTTTCTCTCCCCTTTGGCTGATTGGCCATTACATGCTGGTCATAGCTGGAGAAAAAGGCAGTTCAAGTCAGCTTTTTTGTCCTAATATAATAATTAATAACCTCTTTGAGAATGAAGCAGCACTTTCTTAGTTTAACAAGCAGCCCTTTCTCTGTTTAACATTTCATAGGGAAAAGATAATGACAATGCCTAGAAAGGAGACAAAGAGAGAGGCTCGAAGAGAAGAGAAGGCTGAGAAGGCAGCTGTTTTGGATAAGGTTGGTGGATTTGCTAAGTGGTACTTGACTTTTGCAAGGGAAATTAATTTCTAGGGCTTGACATGAAGTTCTAATTTTCAACAGAGTATTGAAAAAGAGTTGCTTGAACGTCTGAAAAAAGGAGCATACGGTGATATATATAATTATCCAGTGAAAGAATATAATAAAGTTCTTGATATGGAAGGACTCGAAGCCGCTAGCGAAGATGAAGCAGAGGAAGAGGTAAACTCTTAAGAGACTATTTATTTGATAATATCAAACTCCTTTATGTACTTTTTGAAATGTTCATTAATTATCCCATCTTTCTTCCCTTGCGGTTGTCAAGGAGGAAACCGAGATACAATTTGTTGAGGGTTATGATGAACTTGAGGAGGAAGAGGATATGGAAGATTTTGGTGGTCTTGCAAGGAATGAATTCCACACACATGAAGATGATGGTAAGGCATTTTCTGAATACCTAAGTTGTACTTTCTTTCAAGCAAGTATCCTTACTTGATTGCCTTCTTAAATCACCCCCTGGGCACCCCTCCTAAAAAAATGTTCTGCCTGTGAGCATTATATGTCTGTTGCATGTATAATGTTGTCTATAAGTTTTAAAATTGTTTCATTTTCTAAGATATTTCTATTATGCCTATGATTTACCGGCTCGTTTGCAAATAAATGGAGCATCCATATGAAAACAACAAATAAGAGGGTTTATTATTATTATTTTTTTCTTTTTCTCTGTGTGTGTGAAAGGAGGATAAGGTATATTAATTAGGACATGGAGGAGGATGTGGAGGTTAATAACATAATGTTTTGGGCCTTGGGTGGTGGTGAGGCCATTATGTCCTCCTCGTTAACTAGATTACTTAGAAATACAATATTGAAAAAAGTTCATTTATTGAAAATATGTTATGCAAAGTTCCTTTGTGCCTAATCAAACGCCTTCTATCCTAATGGTACCACCCCCTTGGACCCAGACCAAGCTCAAGTCTCACCATCCCCAAAATCTACCCAGCAAAAATAGAGTTTTTTTCCTGAAATAAAGAATATACAACCACGTTCTCCTAATTACATATTCACTGACAGAAGACCCTAGGGATGGAATTTTGTAAAACTAATACATGGCAAGGAAATTGCCCTTTTCCGTTGGATGCCGCTGTTATCATTGTTGCCATGAGGCACTGGGTGCCGCTGTTATCATTGTTCCCCGGTGAACCTGCCTCAATCTACTTGATCAATTTCAATCTCTCTCTCTATCGATCTCTCTTTTTTCTTTCTTTAAATACCATAGTCTCACTTTTGAGCAGTTCCAAATTATGCCAAAAGACTAATTTCATTCCCAAATGCTCCAAACACTAAGAATGAAATTGATTCGCATTAAAAAATGTTTGAAATGAGAATGGGGAATCATTCTGATTTCTTTTACCACTGGACATCCAAACAAGGCTTGATTTTAAATTCTTTTTCTTGTTCTGTACTAGTTGCTATTGAATACAATGCACTTATGGTCATACATTGATTTAGAATATTCAATATATGGATCTTGTTATACACATTTTTTTTTTAAGAAAAAGAAGAATAAATTAGATGTAGTATTAAAAAAAAAATCTTTAGAAGAAATAAAATAAACAAAACAATAAAATACAATACAAAAAGAATTAATGTGCAAGTACACTCTGGTCCCTCCTTAAATATTCTAGACTAATTTTTATAAATACCTCAGGCATTAGCCATACAGAAGGTAATAAATAAATAAATAAAGTAATCTTCTCCCATAAACTAGAGGCTAAAATACTCGGATTTTGAAAAATTTTGGCATCTCTCTCCACCAAAAAAATGCGCATTTTCACAACGTTCAAGTATTTTTCTTCTGTCCAAAGCCTCTAAAATTTGTAAGGAATATATGAGGTGATTTTATAGGGTAAAACCCTATCATTATCACACACAACAAGGGGGTGACTCCATATCTCAATCGCAATAATGCTATAAAGAAATAAGTGATATTTACTTTCAAAATTAATGTTGTGCATGACACATACATCCAGGAGATAGTTTTTTAAGATCTCTCTTTTGATAAATTCAAACTATGGTGTGGTGGGATTTGCTAGAGTTGAAACTATAAACTTTGCAAGTTTGATAAATTCAAACTTTTAAGGTTCGGTAATGGGAATTCACCCATTAAATAGAAATTACATTTCTCTATTAAAGTAAAATATCAAACTCCTAAAATCTCTGATTACAATGAAGAGAATAAGATGGTTAGATAGATCTATAAAACCTAGATAAAATAGGAAATTAAATATTCAACCTAATACAACTCTTTTAGGACTAAGAAAGAAATATCCGGACTTCTAAGCAAATCATCCTTCAAATAATGAAAGTAAATAATTCTAATACAACACAAATGATAAAATTAGAAAATAAATAAATTATTAGAGTTCTGGAAACTCTAGGGGACCAAAAGAATAAAGTAACTAAATAAAAAAATAAAAACAAAGAAAGAAACAGATCAAAATTGCATGACCCGAGCTTAGCACACTTGTGCCGGTGTTCAGCATACTGGTGCTGGTGGGGCTCCTTGGCCTTTTCGAGCATGGTTGCACTCCTTGGATGCGATTCCCCCCTTTTTTGCCTTGTTTGCTTGTTTGACCCTTTTTTATGCTATAAATTGGGTCTGTGAACCTCCCTTTGAAATTGATTATGCTTGTCTTGAATTTGAGGGTTACTCGCTCTACATCAGTCTCTCCCACTTGTGAACAATTTGCCCTCGAGTTTGATTAAAAACCCGAACATTCACTCCAAAGTGTGAGAGGTCTGGCTTGTTCTTGGCATCAAACAATTATCTTGGGGAAAAAAAAAAAAAAAAGAAGAGATCAGTACATGTGGATCATGAACACTGTTAGGCACAAAATCGACAATATAATTTTCGTTTGGAACATTCGCCTTTGCATCTTCATTAACTTCAAACTCTAAACTCCTTTTTGCCTCTTCCAACTTTTCAATATCCAGAAAATTAACATGAGATGCTTCTGGCTGCTCCAACACAAATTCATGTTTTTCATTCGACCCCTTAGAACAACCTCATCAACCACGGCATCTCCCTGCGAAATTTCATTCTCCTCTCCTTTTACTGAAAAAGAATCAACCTCTTCAATTGCCAATTCTCCTTTCACATCTCTTCCTTCACTCTTGGGCTCATAAATAATTTTGAAACGAAAATCTTGTCCTTTGGTACTTCTTCCTTCATCTCTACCATAACCCCGATTCTTCGATTTTAGTAGGAACAACTATGGTTCAGTTTATTTTTCTTTTGGGACCAATGAGGTACTCACACTACTTCGAGGGTTAGGATACAGTCATCGTATATGTTTAGAGGTCAAGAACTCTAAGTTTCACAATTGCCTTATCCCTTGCCATGTATCAATTGACCTACTACCCATTCTCCATCTAAATTCTAACAAACTTCTCCACCATTCCAAAACCCGATGATATTTTATATTCTACAGCTCTGATCATCTTCGAATGTGAAATTTCTTTGTAATTGTAATAACGATCACATATACCCACCCAATCAAAAAATTCATTCTCATTGGAATTTTTATAAATAACAGTAATCTCAATATTTGAATGAGAATTTCTCATACCTTTGTTATACCGAGAACCTGCACAAAATAGATGCTATGTAGGGCGGCCATGGGAAATTGCAAGGTGCATTCCTCTCACATTCTGTGATCCGTGTTTATTGATCAAGAACTCGAATTCTCCAAAACGGTCTTCACTTTTCGATCAGCATTGAGGGAACGGTTGCCTCCTTCCCAAAGGTTCATCATGGCCATCTCCAGTTCATGAATGAACTACTGTGATAATAATTGATGCAATGGGAAAGCTACGGTGAGATTTGTAAAGAGTGTGAATCTTAACTTTGCAAGTTTGATAAGTTAAAAACCTAAGCCTCTGCAATAAGAATCCATCCACAAAGAAACTATGTTTCTCTATTAAAATAAAATATCAAAGACTAAAGTCTCTAATTACAATGAAGAGAATAAGATGTTTAAAATAGTTTTAAGAAACCTAGATAAAATAGGAAATTAAATATTCAACCCTAATACAACTCTTCTAAGATTAGAAAAGAAATATTTTGACTTCTAAGCAAACCATCTTTCAAATAAAAAAGTAAATAATCCTAATACAACTCAAATAATAAAGTTAGGAAATAAATAAAACATCTCTTACTGGAGTTCTAGAAACTCTAGAGGCCAAAATAATAAAGAAACTAAATAAAAAATAAAATAAAGAAAGAAATGGATCTAAATTGCTTGACCAGAGTTGACACAAGTGCAGTGGTGCTGGTCTAAGCACACTTGTGCTGGTAGGGCTCCTCAGCCCTTTTGAACACAGCTGTCAACGTGATGGCCTTCTTCCCAGTGTTATCAAAACCCATAGGTGCTAAAAAGCGCAAGGCTGTTAAATGTACAAGGCGCTGGGCATGCTTGCCCATGTGAAGATGGCACTTTATTATGTTACGGTACACAAACATAAATATATATCCTAAAAATGTTATTCAAAATAATAAATTGTAGTTTAGTAATAAACAATAATAATAGAAAATGCTATATATTCCTCCCCTTTTTGTCCTGTATATTTGACCTCTTAACCTTCCTTTAATATTGATCATGCTAATCTCGAATTTGAGGGTTATCTGTTCTAATCTTATTAGCCATCATAGAAGAACGAATAAAAGCCTTAGCTTGGTGGGAGCATTCGTACTCTAAATAAAATTGTTTAATTGAAATGAGAATTTTAAGGTAAATTAGTTAAATGGTGAAAAAGCGATCTATATGTAAAATCCCTCAAAAAATCAAGACTTCCAAGTCCTAGAATAAGGAATATTTGGAGAAGGTTCATTATCCTGAAGGAGAGATATTAAAGATGAAAACTCATCAGCTTCTTTATCGTTAAGATTTCTTATAAATGAAAGTCCCACGGAGATGAATGTCCCTTCCATTTATAAATGTTTTTGATAGGAGTAGCGTGGAGTGTGGATAGCCCATAAAGACAAGGAAAAGAAATGGATTAGGGTACATGGATTTCCCAAAAATAATGAACAAGAATCATGACCTACTTTAGAGGACATTAAAGGATAAAAAGCATTATATAAATGAAAAAATATACATATATATATATATATATATATATATATATATATATATATATATATTTCCTAAGACTGTAACGAGAAACTCTTACTTCGGCATTGGTATCTCCACTTCTGATGGGGGCATACATGCTCTTTATAACCCCGTGCCAAACAGAATTAGGTTGTAGGAAAATCTCCAAAACCATTTTTTTGCCAAAGAGATGTTTTTGATACCACGGTACTAAGACCTATCCCACCTTCAAATTTAGGTTTAGATACGCGAGCCCAATTAACCAAATGTTCTTCATCCCACTAACAGACCAAAGAGAGTCTTTCATTAACATTTCAACTTTATTCGTTACCCTAACTGAAATCCTGAAAAGGGAGAGAAAATATAAGAAAATACTAAAAAAATCAAAATCAAAAGAATAAGAGTTATACTCCCAACTAAGGTAAAGAAAGTTTCTCTTCCACCTGCCTAGTTTCTTATGAATTCTATTCACAACAAGTTCCTAGGACTGAAGTCTGAGGATTGCCCCCAAAGGAACTCTTAGATAGGAAAAGATACTTTTTAATACTTATTATAAGATCTTATTTTGTAAGGTCTTCTTATATCCTCTAGAGATTAAATATACTTATTTGAATCAGGAAAGATAAAAAGATAAAAATAATTTAGAAGTAAATTCAGATATTTGGATTTTCTTCACAAGATGTGTATAGTTAACATTTAAGATTACATAAATCATACCAATAATATATATATTGCTCTCATTAAGTACCACATAATTCTACAAATGCAAAATTTTTAAGTTACATAAAAATTTAACCTAGTGGCCAGATGGAATTATACTGGGAAATATACTGAGTTCTAATATTTTCTTATTTTAAACTAAAATTTCTGTTATGCAAAAGCTAAATGTTTTTCTAAGGAGACACCTGTGATGCATTTTGCTTTTACATGCTGAAAGTATTCAATGTTGCAGGCGGAGAACATGAGGAAGAAGAGATGGTAGAAGTTAATCGGAAGAGAGAGAGAAAAGAATCAGCCTTAGCTTTGAAAAAGCTTGAGAAAAATGGACTTGGCATGAAACAGAAGAAGAAAGCAAGGGTTCTTGTTGAGGTAATTATTCGCCGCTCTTCCGTTCTGAAAATTATGTGACTACAATGCAATGCCTGTCAAATTTGTTAAATTATTTTATTGTCCCCCCCCCCCCCCTTTTTCTTTCTATTCAGGTAGAGGATGAGGATACAACTGAAAGACAGGCAGAAGCCCATTGATGACATTCACTAAATGTCTTTCTATAACTTTTGTACACTACACTATGTAATATAGTTGCAACGTGGCAAGTGGTACCGGTGGCGCAGGAAGCTCAATTTTTTTCTCTGGTAGCGCTGGAAGCTCAAATTTTTTCTCCGAAGATAGATGGTTATGGCAAAGACTATTTATGAGATGACAGTGCAATATTTTGCTCAGTTTTGGTTCAAATTTCCCTAGATTTTGTGTTTCCTTGCTTGTATTAACTTAATGGAAATCACCATTGCTCATTATCCATGTAACTAATTGGAGATCCTCTTATCTTCCAGTCTCTGCCCTTTTGTTTCCAATTTTGACTGTAAGAGAATTCACCAGTTGGTCGTGCAAGGCCGCACATTAACTGCCGGTAATTGCTATATCCATGATACACATTTCCCAACTGTTTTAGATAGTTTCAGATATTTTGTTTGGACCGGTGAATGAGCAACTCCTTGGTACTCTATTTTTTGTTTATTTGTTTGCATTTGTGAATAACTTTTTGTTTCTCAACAAAAAAAAAAATGATACACATTACCCAACAAAGCTAAAATTGAAAGCCTATACGACATATACTGTATTAAGCATTTCCAATGTGGTTAGGTTTGTACAAAACAGATAAATTCTAAGTGCTGCATTCTTCTGGACCAACGAGCACGAAAATGCTAACTCCTAATGGAAACTGCCAGGAATGGTGCTACTCATGAAAATTTTGTCGGCGGACCATGAAAGTGGCCGACCCCAATGGACTGTTCCTGCATTAAACATGAAACCCTGTTATTCAAGAATGTCATATAAAAGTATAATTCCGCATTCCAATATTAACTACTTTGCTTACCGCATCTTGATAACTGCCTGGGATGTTGAGACAGCCATGCATGGTTGCTGCTTTGTAACCAAGCTGTTCCTCGCAACAGCCAAAAATGAATCTAAGATGATCTCGTTTTGAATTGTTCATGACTATATAGTTAATAACATGGCAGATCACAACCCTTGAGTAGGCTCAACCATCAATTACATGCATGGACCATACAAACACAACAGTGTCCTTAGGCTCGCCCCATCGAAGGTAGGTGATAAATTTGGTTGACTTATCATACATAATTAAACAATAAGTGCAACAACTCAAGTTCACTAAAACTTAATCCCATTTTGGGGGTGGGGGTTCGTTGGAGGGTGTTCACCAAAGCTGCTAAATTTGTTACTACAAAACCAAACAAGAGCAACAACAGCTAAATTCATTACCGGCCCTTGCATACACTGCTGTGTGCCATATGGACGGGATGGAATTGAATTCAAATGAGCCTGGAAATAAGCAGCGCATCAATAAAAAAATGGGTAAAAAATGGCAGACATAAATTGCAGGTCCCAGTGTTATATTAAATCTCTCTGTCAGAATTTAAGCATGTCTAATGAACACATTACAACTAAAGTAAAATGACAGAAGATGCTGTACCAGCCCCTGCATGTTCTGTTGATTGCCATAATAAGCTTCACGCATGAGTGTCAGAGGGTTTAATTGTCCCTAAAATGTTAGCACAGATGTCCCGAAGTCAGAGTTATGTAGAAGCTGCATAATTCACCAAATTCAATCACTGAAAAAATTCCATACCATCTGCTGAGAATCATAATATCCATCGAGTGGTGGAACTCGTGTGTTGATACGTTCCTGCAAAAATCCAATGAATTCTCCAACATGTTAATCATAATGCCGAATGTAAATAGACATATTTGTCAGCATCTCATAGTCATACTTACAAGAGGAAAAGGAAAAGCCATACCATCACTTGGATGTCCGACTGAGGAACACGTGTGTCATCAATTATATGTGCTCTTGAGTTCAATTGTTCCTGAAAGCATGAAAAATGAAAACCATAGCAGGTACAACAAGATGTGGAAGTCCATGATGACTATGACCAAAATGATATATGTGAACACTACTAACCAATTGCTGATGGCTTTCTTGCATGCCTACTGTCATTTCTTCTGGCTCAGAAGAAACCTAAAGTATTATTAAAAATAACTCAAATATTGGACAACATAAGATGGCTACAGACAGTCTTAGGTAGCGGTTTCAGAAAAATTCCCAAACTGACCTTTTTCCTTTTACGCTTTTTGTTTTTCTTTGTTGCTTTTGCAAGAGTAACACAATGGTTCTCTTCTTCAATGTCGAGAAAGCCATGGGTAGCCAATGAACTGGGCTCCGAAACATTTCTGACAGAATTGTTCATGCCAACACAAAGTGTCATGGTTTCTTCCAGTGCCCGGAGTGCCATTTGGTATGTTTCATTTGATAATGACCCTTCTGCACCCAATTTAACAGCAAGCTTACACAGATCATTAAAACGTAGCACCCGGTAACGAAGCCCATTTGCAACTTCACTCATGGTTTGGTTAATTTTTGCATCTTGGGACCAACGTTGCAATATATAGTGAGAAGGGATCGCAGAAACCCCAGAAACCTGAAGAACAACCATGGCATGTCTGCAGAGAAAACCTCTGTATTGAAATGAATAACATGAACAACCAACTTCCAAGTTCCTTTCATTCCAAGTGACAATAAAATTCGGATGCTCTTCAAAATCATCAACTTGAAAACTTACAGTAGTCCCATCTTCCATTACTTTATGTGGATGACAAGCAGTCATTCCCAAGACCTCAACTTGAAACTTTCTGAACATTTGATGCGTATAAACTTTTGACATTTGCATCTCAAATGGTGAGAGCGATTTTAGGGTGGGATTCCTATGCCTAGTCTCGAAATCCGCTTTGGCTTCTTCCTCAAGTCTGTCTTGTAAAATTTCTTTGTATTGCTTAACAAATGCCTTAACAGTAGTTTCCCTACTCAAATACCTGTCCATGAATGAGATTATACTTCCAGATCTCTCTGTTGTAGACATTCCAGCTAAAAATGTATCATGCATAAAAATAGGGACCCACATTCTACGATCTTCATATAGTGCCTGAATCAATTCATCCTCCCTCAGCCCATGTTTACCTACTAGTTTCCACCATCTCTTTTCGAATACTTCAACTGAGAAAGATCTGTATATGCATTTATTGAACTTCATCAGAAAATTTTCATAATCAGCCACTATAGGACTAAATTGTTCAGGGATTTTCTTAAATATATGCCACAAACAGTAGCAATGGCGTGCATTGGGAAATACTTCTGCAACAGTCTCTTTCATGTATTTGTCTTGATCAGTTATTATTACTTTAGGGGATTGCCTGTCCATTGCTCTAAACCAAGTCCGCATTAACCAAGTGTAAGCTGAAGAAACCTCATCTCCAATTAACGCACAACCAAGTAACATAAATTGAAAGTGATTGTTCACACCAACAATGGGGACAAATGGGATTTTGTACTTGCTTTTAACATAGGTCAGATCAAAGAAAACAACATCACTGAAATTCCTGTAGTCCTGCCTGCTTTTTGGATCAACCCAGAAAATATTTCTTAATCTTCTTTCATGATCAAGATCTATTGCATAGAAGAAGTTGGGATTTTCACCTTGCATTTGCATAAAATAATCAAGAATAACCGGTACATCTCCCTCATCCAGAGCCAACTGTAGTCCTTTCTTTTGGCAAGAAACATTATTAGATTGCTTGTTTCGTCCCCTGATAGCAGAATAGAAGTCATCGGGACAAATCTCATGATTATGCTCCTCTACAAAATTATATATGACCCATTTACCATCTTGCATTCTCTTCATATGCATGCCTGCCTTGCAGTCTGTCTTTGGACATGATCGTGGGTTCATGTTTGCACTAGGCTCACGTTTGTTTCCAAATCTAGAACATGCAATTTTCACATCAATAAATTTTCCTGATTTTTTGGAGCGCCGGCTTGCTTTTATGGTGATTCCAAATCCCACAGATCTGGCATATTCCCTGTAAAATGAATATGCAGCCTCCTTTGATTCAAATTGTAAGCCAATTTGAGGCTCGCAGCTTCTGGGACCAATGAAAATTTGTTTGTTTCCTGTACCACAACCAATGGCAGTTTCGATTTTACTTAGTCCAGCGCTTTCCTTAACATGCTCAGCTATGGTAGGCAAATGCACATGCTCTTCCACAGCATGCATTTCCAGCGAGCTATTTACCATACTAGCATTAAGATCTGCCTCAGCATCGACTCTTTCATCTCCATTTGAAGGCAGTTCAAGATCAATCTCCATCAAGACATCAACAATCTAATGAGAACAGTTGGAGGAGGAAACCTAAATGATAAAAGAGAAAAACATTAACCTTATGGTTGGAACAAGATGAAAAGGGAGTTCAGTTCATTTGAAATAAATTAAATTGTGAAGTTCATTCGTGAATGAAATTATGTGCTTGGAATCAAGTAAAACATGAAATTCAATTGAATTCCTTTGTTTGAAACAACAAAATGTAAAACATGAAACGTATTTCTAAAGATTGCTATTTATTAAATTACATAACTTATAAAATATAGAGGAAAAAAAAAAAAAACAATCTCTACATGCTTGTAAACTAGTCAAAATAAGGATATTCATGGCAACATAAAAAAAAATACCAATTTAACATTAAAGAAGCTTTTATTTTAGTGTCGTATGTCCAATAGATAATGATGGAGCGCACGTCCAAGATGGAAAAGAAAGATTTATTTTAATAGCTTTTAATAGCATAATGTAATATTTTTAAAGAATGCTAAAATGCCATAAGTTGTGTGAGTGACGAGGAGCATAGATGAAGAAAGATTCATATACATAATTATTGGAGAGGTAGAGCTGCACATTTTCCCTCCAAAAGAAATTAGGTTCCCTAAGAAAAAGAAGGTTTTCCCTCCCATCAAATTAAGATAATATGGTAATTAAAACTAATTGTAAGGAGACCCACAAACTCTTCTAGAGTTTATTTGTAAATTACATCTTTTTATTTTTGCTAATTTGAAAATCCATGAGTAGCATAGTAAACTCCGCACAAATTAAACCACCATCTTTTCCCCCCTTAATCTTCCCCATATTTGTCGGCCAACCCCAACTCTTGAGAATAAGGCTCAAATTGTTGTTGTTGTTGTTGAAAATCCATGACCTTTTGTCGAATTACAAGCAAACTCTCACATGTTTTTTTCCCCCCTGCTCCAAGGAACAAAAATTAGAATTGGAAATGAACTCCACAGTTTCTGTAGAGTCCATGTGGTACCAAGGATAGCCTAAGAAGCCTGTTAATACCAATCTACCTAAATGGCTATAAAATCAAATTTGATTCAAACCCATCACGAATTTCAACCTGAAAACAATATGGAGAGCTTTAGGTAGCTTAAGGACAACAAAGAAAGGGGCACAAAAAAAAAAAAAAAAAAAAAACAGACATGCTTTTAAAACACAGCACTTCAGTGTTGAGGTACACACACACAACTCAGCAGGGTATGAATTGAAATATAAACCCTAGAATTCATTCCACAAAATTTTGCACAGATTAGCATTATGGCAATCGGGAATCCATAAAAACTAGTCTAGGAGCTTGAGAGAAACCTTAATTCAACTCTGATCATCCACACCGCAACGACCGGTGATAATTTTCATGGAAAACAATTTGCTAGTGGAATTACTTCTACAAATTCATATTCCATATCTTTACACAAAATCCAATTTCAGATTAGGCGACTGATTTACATACCGTTGCGGCCGTCAATTGCACATCTTCAGTCCAAACCCCCCCCCCCAGCCTCTCTCTCTCTCTCTCTCTCCGAAGTTCGAAACCCCCTATAGTTTTGATTTTTAAGGTGTGGGAGTGGGTATCGTTGGTAATAGAATGGGCAGCCTACCTCAGGGCCCCCCAAAAAGTCATTTTATTGTTGTTTTTGTTTATTATTTTCTTTTTTAAGAAGATGTGAACTTTTATTTAACTCCAATAACTTTGTTTGAAAAGGAAATTTAATATCTGCAATTGTGAAGTATATGCACCACAAATCTTGTACTTTACGGATCAATATATTTATATTTTTCAAGACCACATGAAACTATAGTCAAACAATCTCTTTAGAAATTTGTCTTCTTACCAAAATCTAATAATCGGATACTCTACTCTTTTTATTAAAAATCTCGAATTCAAATTTAAAAAAAAAAAAAAATTGAAAGAGTCAATCTCTCAATAAACCCACAATATTCAAACCAAATTAATCAAACAAAACTTAAATACCGATCGATAAAAATAAAAAAAAATGGAAGTCTCGTCTTTATCCCTTCTCCAAGAGCTCTCATATTTAATATTTAATATTTAATATTGAACAAATAAATTATTCACGTTGATTTTTCTTTTATAAATATTCGATATCTAGTAATCATTTTGAATCTAATTAAATTTAATTTAAATTGAGTTGAGTTGAACTCTTAAAAGGAACAAAACTCCCCCGTACCTATTTTTTCATACACAAAACTTAAATTTTTATATTAAAATTATTAGTATACAGTCACCACCGGACTACAAGGGGCTCTTTCCTTTCAATCTAAATCTTTAATATTGGTTGCAATTTTGATCCTTTAACCCAATTGCAAATAGAGGTTAGATCGTCTTTTTATTATACATAGAAATATTTTAATAAAAAATATTTTTTAAAGTGAATTTATTGTTAATTGTACAAACATGTATAATTTAAAGATTTTATACTTATCGGTGAGATTTAGTTCAAGTGGCACCTCCCCTTTCTCTCTTGTAATAGATTCGGATTCAAATTTCACTGTATATGCAAAAAAAAAAAGATTTTATACTTAATAGCTTCCTTTATTGAAATTTTAGCAATTATTCTAATTCATTTAATGATTATATGAGAAAGGTTTAACTCACATTATAGAGTATTAGGCTAACAAACTCGCTTATTCGCTTGATTTTAGTAATATTCAAATCTTTATTTGTTGTAATGATATATATTTTTTTATCATTATATTAAGATATTTTGTAACTAAATACTTTTAATACTATTTATTTTTAATAAATAGCTACAAAATCATTATGTCCCAATTATACAATTATCCAAAGTCATTTATGAAAATGGAAAAGTTTTGATATTATTCATGATAATGAGTGCTAAGATTAATTCAATGTTTATTAGTTATGTGTTACAATAGTTTTCTTTATTTTTTTATCGTTATTATTATTGTTATTGTTATTATTTTATTACATAACAAGATTGGATTAGAGTTTGAAATTAAGATTTTAAGTTAAAAGAGGAGTTTTCCATATCACTAAAATCAAAATTCTTATCATGTTAGTCAAAAGAATATCAAGTCTTACTTTTAATCACATAATAATTATTTATTTATCATATTATTGCTATTACTCAGTGTATATATTTTCTAGCAATAAAAACAGCATATACTAATTATTTATTTATCATGTTCAAAAAACAAATAAATGCAACGGAAACAAATAATAATATGAACATGAAAAATAATAAAAATAAGAATGAAATATTTTTTATTTTTCAATTTTTTTTTTAAAAACCTTTTAAGGGAAATAATAATACTTGATTATTGTCTCTAACTTGATTTACTGAATTTTGTATCCAGCTACAATCTTCATAAATCTGAAATCCAAACTTTCTTTCTAATGCCTTAGTCTGGATCTCCCAAATGAATTCAATTTGGGTGGGTAAATCGATTTTGAAATTGATTCTCTCTCTATATATAGAAAACTTAATTCTCTTAAAAACTATAATGTTCTCTAACCAGAATAAAAGAATAATATATAACCCTTGAGAGAGATTAGAGAGAGAAGAAAAATGTTAAATAACGCAAGTATTTGGAGTTTGTTAAGTTTTAGAATTACAAAATCAGTCAAAAAGTTTCAAAAATTATGAAATGGTCTCAATAATTTTTGAAATTATAAAATAAGATAAGCAAATTTTGAAAATTATAAAACATGAGAAATAATTTTTGAAATTCAATGAGCGAAAAATTTTGAAATTACAAATAATGATAAAAATTTCTAAAATTACAAACCTGTCATAAATTTTTATGAAAATTGCAATCTCGCACTAAATTTCTTTTTTTACATTACTCTTTATTTTCAATTAATTTAACATATTGAAATTATCACATCAAGTATGTAATTATAATATAGTCCCCTTATCTAATAGTTATATTAAAATTATTTTAATTCTAATTAATTTCACTAAATAATTAGAATTGTATTCGAAAATAAATATCATATTATTTACAAAAGTAAAATACATATATTTACTGTTTTATCCTTGACTTGTATCTATTTGTAGATCTCTCTATGTAATACCCATAATTGAGCCAAGATAAATAAAATTTACTATTATCTCCCTAATTATTTAATACCATAGAGTTTATTGTCTAAAAAGAGAATATTCTAAAATGTTTAACAAGTCTCCTATTAGCCAATGGTATTAGACAGAGTTTAAGAACATTCGATTTGATATAAAATTATATCACAAAGTTTAGTTTTTGAATAATCAACTTTGGCAACTTAAGGAGGTGATTTCCAATATAGTCAAGCATAGATTTTATATTGAATATGTGTATACTAATTAACAAACAATACATACCCAATGTACAAACATTTGACTCTTATAACATTTTCTTAGTAATATATCAAATTACATAACCCTAAATTGGTAAATTTATCCTCATTTATTCAAAATTAAGCGCATGTGAAATACATATAACTATAAAGTAACAATTTCTATTTTATAGTACCTTTCAAAAAATTATTTTACATATCTTACAGATAGTTAGTCCAAGATACTGAACAATAAAGTTTGGTTCTGGAAAAACACTTATTAGTTACATACACTAAATTCTATTAAGTCTGAACTCTATCGAATGATCAAGATAAATCATTTCTAATTAACAAAAAACTTACAAGCTATAGTCTATACATGATGAAATGTCGGGTTTTAACAATTGCATATAAACTTTTACCTTAAGTCAATGTAACCATCACTCTTATCTACTTATATATCAAATTTATATTAAACCAAAAGATCTTATACACATATAAATAAAATAAATATCTGTTTGTCTAGTTGAATAACTGAATCAAACATCATTTGAACATATAAAATTCAGTACATAGTTTTTTAAGTATACAAAACAATAAAGTTAGTAGAAACTTAGAATCTTCCAACATAAGAGTTGTCCTCGTCGAGGAGAATAGTGGCCACCTTGGAATACATCTTTACTACTTTCAAGATATTCATTAGTAAAACTAGATTCAACTCATGTATAATTCTCAAAGCCTAGTGTGAATCAATTTGCATATGCAACAAATCTTATGTTAATGAGTTACAATGCTATATATTAAAGGTTCCATTACCACAAGAGAAATAAATATTTTAAATTTATTATAATATTGTGGGTCATCAGTGCATTGTATACAATTACCACCTAATCTAGCCACTACCGCAAGATTTTCTTTCTTACTCTCTATTCTCACACCCTATAAGCATATCCCCTTTATGCATGTATCTAAAAGAAGGGGAGAGAAGGAATGATACAAAGGGGATTGCCTATGTGATAACATGTTATAGAATTCATATCAACAAGAGAAAATCTTGTGCTTTCACAAAATAAGAGACCAAGATATATTCATAAAACCATACCAAGAGTAAAGAATCACAACAATATGTAAAATGGATCATTCCATATATCTTGCTTTGCTCAAGGAAACATTGTTGTAAGCACAATCAAATAAATGCCGTAGTCCATATATCAAGTATTAATACATAAATCACATTAGGCACATCAAAGCCTCAAAATAATCAATTGCCATCGAACTATCTTATAATTCTTTAATATAATTTCATGTCAAATCCGAGAATTAAAAATCACTAACACTTACTAAGATCTATTATCTTCAAGAACATATAAATCATCAACTTAACATAGTATATCATTCAAATCAATATGAACAACATAATAGTGTTACTTACCTTATGCAAAAATATTCTCACCAACTCCCTAGTACGAAAATAAGTTGCTTAATACACCCTAACTTTACAATGAGACCATTTTATCAACTGCCTTCTATAGAAGTCTAGAATGAACCACTTCACTATAGACAGTAACTATGGAACCATTTCTCAATAAAAACTCATATATGCTATGTTAAAAGCCGTCTTAGCTCAGCTGGTAGAGCACGTGGGTTTTAACCACGTGGTCATGGGTTTGATTCCCACATACGGTGATTTCCCAATAAATTTTTCTTTTATTTAGAATTAAGATTCAGGTTGTTATAAATGATATGTTGAAAGGGTGAAGCAAAAGTTTGAGAAAAGCTACCCAAGGATATGAGGCCCAATAGAGGTCCATCTTGGACACCAATGATGGCATGAATAAACCATGCTCAAAGTCGAGTGAGTTTTACTCAGTTATGAACAAAACCATATTAAAATGCATGTACATACAAACATGTAATAAAATTAAATAAATAAAATCAATCACTTTTATTTTAACTTTTTACATTATTATAATTCTAATATAGTTTCCTACACTTTTTGAGTGATTGAATCATACACAATCATCTTCAAGATTTTGTTCAATTTGCCCATGGATTGATTATGCCTTGTGAGTGAGTTGAGAATAGAAAAAAAAAAAAATGTAAGAAGTTTATTTGAGATTTTTGTATTATCGATACCAGGAGAAATGCAAAATGGTTGAAGCAATTAAATTTTCATGGGAAAACCAAAAAAGGCAACACCGATCAAATACAATAGCTTCGCGTTTATTTTTAATTGTTTTTCTTTGTCTTAATTAAATACATTTTCATTTTAATATTATTTATTCTGTTTAGTGCTTCCGTTTGCCAATATATATATATATATATATATATATATATATTTTAAGAATAGATTAGCTATATTAAATATTTTAAAAATCGATGCAATATTCATAACAAAGCTTAGTACAAAAATAAGCGGGGTAATCCATGAATGCTTCACAACGAGTTGATTCTTATCAACTCTAAAAAGGTATACTCAGTGCCGAATCTCTCACATTTCTCTCAACTCTCTTCTGCAAAATTTAAAAGAGACTACATTAGACAGTTACTATAGAATTCTTAATGAAAAGTCAAATGTGATATGCCATCGGAAAGATCTAAAAATCTAGTTTCTAATGGTTCAAACCTCACTTAGAGTAGTATACACAAAGACATAGCATGAAGAGTGAAGGGCACTTAAATCTATCAAATTTTAGTGCCACATTACAAGAACAAGTCAATTTCTACATAAATTTGGAAGGGCAATTCAAACCTAAAACTTTCGGGTAATATGTCATTATAAAGCTCTAATAGTTTAGTTTTAAGGAATCAAACCTCCACCCAATTTAGAGAAGTAAAGAACAAGTAAAAAAAGAAATGATGGGGGGGGCAAAATATGCGAAATTCAGGGTAAATTTACAGTCATACTAACTCACTAGGTCTTATCTTCCTTTCTCGTATCAACCCGGCATCTCACATCCATCTAACTTTTTTCCTTTATCCTAATCTGTATTGGGAAGGTTTAGGCATGGCAAAAGAGAAGGAAAAAGAAGATCCATTGAGGGAAAGAGTTGAAGGCTTTTCAAAGAAGCTAAATTTGTTTTCGCTGTGACAAAGTGTCAAGGTGCGCCGAGTTTCGCTGCAGCTAGGAGTCCCAGATATGTTGAGTATGCCGGCTGTTTGGATGACATTTGGACTCCTCTTGCTCTCCCCAGTTGGCTGTCTCACTGTGTTGTCTCATAGTGCCATTTTGTCTTTTTTTATCGGGTTTGGATGCATCATCCTATATTTTCTTTTACTTACATTCTCATTTTTAGATCACTAAATCTAGATTCTAACTATCATAATTTACCTTCATAGCTAAATAACTATATGTGGCCACATTCTTGGTTACAACATGTCCTCGCATAAGCACACATTACTAATATCTTTGTGATGAAATTTGAGTGACTATACTTGCTAATATTGATTAACTATACTTGCTAATACTGATTAAAATTAAAAAGCAATTTTAATAATAATTTTTTGATGGTCCATGATTTCTCTTTTGTACTTCAAAAATTTAAAATAATTCAGAAAAATATTCAAACTGATTTTTTTAAAAATAATAATAATAATGGAGGCTGACAACTGGGGTTAAGAAAATAAGTAGTTTCTCAGAAGTTTGATATTCAAGGTGGTTGTATATGATATTTTAAATGGATATTGAAACAGCCATTTTAAATGAGATTGTAATGAAAGTGATTTTCACAAATAAAGATTATATTATATTAATAGGCTTAAGCCTTTTTTACCCCTTAAATTGTATTCCAAAACTACTTTTGATCCGTACCTTTAATAATATTGTCAATTCATATCTAACCATTTTGTTCTAAATATATCTCAAATTGGGTTCAACTACACCTAGTCTTTTTTTTATAAAAAAAAAAAAAAAAAAAAAAAAAAAAAAAAAAAAAAAAAAATCCATTTTGGCTACATAAAAATTGTGAAAACTGCGAAAATAAACACGCCTATAAAGTTTCGAACACTAAATCTCATGGAAGATACTTAAACAAAATCTCTTTACCATTCGGGTATCCTTACAAGAACAAATCTAGTTTTCTTAATTGGCTTGTTCTCAACACATGTCAAATGAGCACCCTTCTTCTTCTTGTCTTCTTCTCAGTGAGAAAGGGTGGTAAACTAGAGATGGAAATTGATGGTCCTCATTTTGTGTGAATGCCTTAACTTGAAGAATCTATGAATTGCAAAATATTCGGTTTAAACTATAATTATTAATGTATTAGAAAACATACTTTGAATATAAGAGAAAACGAGCTAAAGAAGGTGGAGAAGAATTTATTCTATTGCCCTTTATTCTTTTGGGTGCAAATGCAAACCATTAACCCCCACAATGGCTTCAAACTTAATATGAGAATAAATTTATCAAAGTAGATGAAGAGCAAGACATTATGGGGCTCATCAAATATGGTTGGGGCTTCATCCTTTTTTTTTTCCCCCCGAGTAATTCATTTTAAATCTTCATTTTCTATTAATAAAAATAAAAGAGAAAACATTATGTGAGTTGCACATAGCGACCAAGATGCGATTTTTTTTTTCCCAACATAGCAAGGTTAAGGCATTTCATCCTAAATGTTAGGCTTCTAATGGCAAAACAAAATGAATAAAGACATTAATTTTGCAGAAACATTAAGCATTTAACTTTTAATTGAAAAAATAAAAAGTTGAGAATTTCAGTTTGCAAAGGAACATATGATGAATTCCCCCCCCCCCCCACCCAGGGGTTCACTTCTCAGCGCATCTGATTACACGACACATTTTGATTGAACTAATAATAAAGAGATTTCCATCATGGAAGTGTCTCAAATCCAATCCAATCTTTCCATGGCAAATGGTCGGAAGCATTAAATTGGTGCATTATTTGTGCCTGCAGTTATATAGGACCAACTTGTCCTTGACATAACAATTACATTTGGTAGCAGTAAGATAAGATCAGGCCAGCTTTAACCTTCTCTACCATGTCAAATGGGCTCTAAAGTTAACAATGTAAGACATATATTTACCATCCTTGGGGCACTCAAGTTTGAGACGTCTCTTGCATAATCACCTGCAAGGGGGAGCTACACTCGTACTGAGTCATTGCGTTCAATGCTTGAGGGCAACATATCTACCCTCTTTCAGCACATTCAGAGCTATTCATCAAATATACATGGGTGTTCATCCAGAGCCGAGTGAAAACCTGTCACTGAAACGCAAGCACTCCAGAAAGTTTATTATGGATAAAATCCATAACCGGACATGTACTGGAAGTATATCCCCCATCTATCTCTCTTACCCAAAAGTGTGTCAGTTTATTGGAATGATACCATCTTAGCACCAGAGTCTCGACCTATAAAGTTAATTATTCCTTCATCATGGATGCCTAGAGGCATCAGCATGCAACTGCGCAGATCTCAAACTCGACTCATCCTGCATAAATAGATCCATGCAAGGTCATGTTATGCAAATATAACCATGCTCAAGGCATGTCAAGCAATCTGACCTGCATATTATAACCAAAAGTAGTAGGTGGTCGAAAATCCAAATGTCCCTGCATAAGAAAAAGAGTATTATAAACTGGATATAATAGATCATCTTATGGAAGTGAAGTTTTCTTCAGAATTAAACCAAAATGCATTTTTTTACCAGCCCGTGCATGCTTTGTTGAGTCCCAAAGAAACCATCCTGAGTGGGTGTAATGGAATTTAGTTGTCCCTGAGAAAATGTAAGCCTGATTTAAATGATCATGATCAGTATAAATTCACCCGCAAGGGAAAACTATGTTCCTCTCTTATCATACTTTCCAGCAAATGGATGGACAGAAGATGCAGTTATTATTAAAGGAAAAAAAAAAACAAATCTGCATTCCCATCAGAATATAAACAAACTACATTCCTCCATTTTTCCTGCTAGACAAACTATCACTACTTTAGCATCCCATACCAGGCCTTGCATGCCAGCTTGACCAACATAGTACCCATCATGCGGTGGCTCCATTAAGTTCAACTGTACCTGTGATAAGCCCCAATCAGAAAGTCTTTTTGAGTTTGATAAACATAAATTCTTGCTCAAGTAAATCTTAGCTTGAAAATTGGGATCATGTTATGTTGCCATACCAGTCCTTGCATATTCTGGTTGGTGCTATAGTAGCCATTAAGTGTTATTCCATCTGCGGCCAGGTTGTCCTACAAGAATGATGGCACAAAGAATCACATTTCAAAAGTTTAACAAAAATATTTCCTATTTGTAGCTTAAAGAATTTTAACTATAAAGGACTAGTACGCACCCTGTCTACTCGGGTCCTTATTTTCAACAATTAGGGTAGAGTAGAGTATTCTCTTTTGGGATCCCCCCCCCCCCAAAAAAAAAGAAAAGAAATAATAAAACAAAATAAAATAAAAAATAAAAAAGAGGCAAAAAACAGCTGCTCAGTATGAACCCAAATAAGCCACAATTGTCTTTCAACAATCCACTAATAAAGAGACTGAGATATACAGACGGAGATACATGCATGATCTAGTGAGTTCCTTCAAGAGCAAAAGTGGAAGGAGATAGGATCCAAACTTAATTGAGCCTGAAAAGAACTTTTTTTTTTTCCTTCTCTTTCCTTTGGGTTGGGGGCGGTGGGGTAGAAGCAGGGGGAGGGAGAGAGGTGCATGCTCAAAAGAAAGTTTATGAAGCCTTGAGTTTAAGCTGTCAGTGAACACATGCAACATTTGCAGGTTAAATGGTAACCAGCTATATGTAAAGCACAGTTTTTTCATGGGTTTCATAATCCAAGAAAACAACAACAACCTAGGCCTTCTATCCCAACAACAACCATCAACAACCATGGGTTTCATAATCCAAGAAAGGAAAACCAAAAATGAAACTCTGATTAGTGTGGAATCAGTGGTAGTCATATGACCAGACAGTATGTAGCACCAACCATTTGGTGTAAGCCTTCGTGTGCCTCTATGAGAGGAATTTTGGATTCTGATTGCACCTGATATCCAAAGATTTACCTTTAGTGAAATTTTCAATATAACAATAATAAAGAGAGCATGCAAATTAACACTCAATCTTAAATCCAACCTTCCGTTTCTTGCTTGTAATCTTCTTCTTTTGTGTTTTTGGGACAGGGATTGCAAGATTATCCTCTTCAGTGCAACGGAAAGCCAAGGCAGTGCTGCTTGAATCTGCAGTGAGCTCATTTGAGTTATTCACATTTACACAGTTCTTCAAAGCATCAACCAATGCACGAACTGCAATGTTGTAACTCTCTTGGGATGATGATCCTTCCTCACCCAATTCTATCGCAAGCTTACACAATTCATTATAACGCTGCACCCTACTTTGTATCCTTTCTGCCCCCATTGACTGCTTTCTCTTTGCGTCTTTTGTCCACCTTGTCAGAATATAGTGAGATGGGATGCTGGTGAAACCTTGAATTTGAAGAACAATCATTGCATGTCTACAAAGAAAGCCATTGTATTCAAAAGAACGGCATAGACAGGAAATCTGCAATTTTGTTTCGTCCCATGACACCATAAAATCTTCACCTTTTTCACAGTCAACAACTCTAAAAGTTACTTTTGTTCCATCTTCACTTTCCCTTTTAGGATGGCATCCAACAACACCCAAAACCTCAACCTGAAATTTCTTGAAAATAGCATGAGTATAGATTGTCGACATTTGCCTTTCCCACGGTGAAGGAGATTTTAAAGCAGGCTGTTTATGCAATGTATCAAAATCTGCAATGGCTTCCTCTTCATACCTATTTTGTAATATAGTCCCATATTGCTTAATAAAGTCCTTTAATGTAATTTTTTTATGGATATATTTGTCGAAGAAAGCATTTACACTTTCAGAACGCTGTGCAGTAGACATCCCGGCCAAAAGTGTATCGAACATAAATGTGGGCACCCACATTTTACGATCATCATACAATGACCGAACCCATTCATCCTCCTGAAGTTCAAACCTGCTGACAATTTTCCACCATCTCATCTCAAATTGTTCCTCTGTCCAAGACTTGAAAATGCATTTGTTAAATTTACCTATGAAGTTCTCATGTTGTTTGACAATATGAGCAAGAGTTTCAGGAATTCTTTCCAATATACTCCAAAGAGAATAATAATGGTGTACATTTGGCAAGACTTCCTCAACGGCTGCTTTCAAAGCTTTATCTTGATCAGTAATAATTACTTTAGGTGCTTTTCCACCCATTGCTCTAAGCCAAGTCTTCATTAACCAAACAAATGTTGATCTTGTTTCATCTGCAATCAACGCACATCCAAGCAACATAGACTGATAGTGATGGTTGACCCCAAAAAAAGGAGCAAATGGCATTTTATCATTGCCTTTAACATATGCCATGTCCAAAGACACAACATCACTAAAACTAACATAGTCATTTCTGCTTTTGGCATCAACCCAGAATAAGTTTCTCAAACGTTGTTCCTCATTCAGGTCAATTGCATAAAAGAAGGTGGGATTCTCAGTCTGGATATGTTTGAAATATTCAAGTATAACTAGTGCATCTCCCTCCTCCAGAGCCAAGTGCTTTCCTTTATCAAACTGATAACTTGTTTGATTCTTCACAAATCCAAAATTTTGACATCCCCCAGCTTGTCTAGACATCTCAACATACATTTTTCTTGTTCTCTCACTAACAGCATGCAAAATATCTATATTATTCTTCTCCACCAACTTTACATTTCTGTGAATTCGAAAATGATATGCTAGAGCCGGTAAGAGCTCATGGTTGTGCTCCTTAATAAAATTATGAATAACCCATTTTCCATCTGGTCGTCTCTTCACATGCATGCTAGCCTTGCAGTCTGTCTTCTTCACACTTGGACGTCGACCATTGCTGCTATCTGATTCTGGTGTCACTCCATATCTTGAACATGCAAATTTAGCATCAATAAACTCTTTCGACTTCTTTGACCGCCTACTATTTTTTATAGAGGTGGTAAATCCCATTGACTTTGCATAGTCTTGATAAAATGAATATGCTGCCCCATGCGACTCAAATTCAATTCCGTTCCGTGGCTCAAAGTCAGCATCCCCTTCAGTCCCAATTATATCCCTTGTAGGAGAAAGGGCTCCTAAATGTGCAACTTGAACTTCCTTCGTAGCATCAACCATATCTCAACTTACTCATTCACTATTAGCCAGTTTTTTCTGTAATTGAATTCTCCCTCTTCATGCTAAAGAGGTCCTTTAAAATGGATTTTAAAGGAGAGCATTTAGGTTCTCCAGAGAGTGCAGTCCCCAAAAAGTGAGAAGTATAAAGATGACTAAGAAGTTGACTCACCTCTGGATCTATAAAGGTGGCATCATAAACTGAATGCAAACATGGCTTAATTCAGGTCTATGTTTCCTCCATATTTTAAAGGCAGATGTGCTTGACTAAACCAAAAGGAGCAAGCTTTTTTCAATTACCTACAATTAGCAAAACAATCAGGTTGGATATCATATTTCAAACCAAACAAGACAAAGTAGCTCCAAATAATAGTAATTAGAAAAAAGGATAAAATAACAGGAAAACACAAAAGTTAAAAAGGTTTGAGGTTGCTTATAAACAACACATTGTTTTTGTGTGATCTAGCTAAAATTTCTAATTCAAAGTCAAAAAACCAACTGGGTGGGGTTAACTCAATTTAGGTATGAATCCACTACTTAGGTTAACTAGATGGACAAAAGGATATAAAACATCTTGAAAGAGAATATTCAAACTAAGGATTTTGATCCCAACATAATTAAGATGAACTTCAGATCTGCCTGAAGTCAAGGCTTTAGCCCAGTAGCTGGCCTATTATGGTACTCATGCAAATGATTTGTTATGAATGAGGTGGCCTAAAATTTTAATTTAATAATTTAATATATAATTAAAGTTCTAATCCCTGATACCTATGCCATGTGTGGTCAAAATAACAAAGCCTGTAATCATCTTTCCCTAAAATCCTCATTAGCACGCAGAGGAGGAGGGATTTTTGTAGGTTGTAGTGAGTGAAAACAGGGTTTCTTCATCTATTATTGCTCCTTTTTAGCTATGTTAAAACAATACAAGTTATGGTGTAGTCTGCTATTCACAGTTACTTATGGCTTGATGGCAAAAGTACCTGCTCTAATGGACTCTCTGATCTTGTCTACTTTCCATTCCTCAACTATCCTTTACCTTAAGGTACCCAATTTTGTGGAGATTACTCAAAGGGCCAACATAGGAAGGAGACAGACACACAACAGATTTTATATATATAAACCATCATCTGTTGTTCAATCTACTTCTCACTTTTTTTTTTCCCTACATCACTCTCTTCCAACACTTTCTGCCCATCTTATCTTGCACATGCTTATCATGGTAAGATTCTCCACTTTTTTCAAATTTAGCACCAATGCCATCCATATTTTCAATCCATACCAACCACAAACCACTACAAGACTCCTTCCCTCCAACACGCACGCACACGCACACCCACACACACACACACACACAAAACACCCTCCAATGCATTGGGAAGAAAAAAAAAATAATAATCCTCTTCCGAGAACAGACATTGTGTATCCTTATACATTAAGTGTAGAACATAACAAGTCAACAATCTAACAGTAAGTGATTCAGATAGGTTCAATATCCCTTTTGTTTTTCCTCTTAAAAAGAAGAGGCATCCCATAATCTAACATATAGTTTCTAAATTTATCTATGCCTAAAAACATATTCTAAGCTGCTTCCCAAGAATCAACCCAACTTTAATAGCTGCTCCAATCTTGTAAAATATCTTCCAGGAGAACTTAACCCTAGCCTTCCTTCCAAGCCCTCAAAACACAACATAAGAGAAAGAATGAAACTCAAAGGATCAGTTCCTATATTTTCCTTTTATGGATGGAAATCAAACAACTCTACCATAACTGATCCCACAAGGTAAAGGAGAAGGTTTGGTAGGTTAACAGTCAGCATAAAATTTTTATCAAAAGCAAAATAAAAGACAAATATAGAAAATTTATTAAGGCATTCCTTTCGCAATGACACAATGCACCAGATCATGAGTGTAGTGACAAGTTAGCAAGGGTCTCTAGGGTGTCTTCGGAAGTGAGAGTCACATCGCTGCCAGGATGTGGTGTCAAATAAAAAAGGGTTCCCGTATTTATGTGAACAGATGAGGGTAAAGAAGATCAAAAATAGGATTCATCTGGCCACTTGGAATATAGGATCCTTAACCAATAAATTAGGAAGGATAGGAAAAGTAATAACTAAATTGATGATTATTGATAGCAATATTTTTATACACTTGAATTATATCTTTTTTAATATTTATTTATGTGTTTTAGAATTGATTTGAACCATATTTTATGATTTTATATTGATTTATTTTCGTGATCTTTGATTTAGGAAAAATGAAGCAAACTTGCAATTTTCGGATTGGATAGACAGCATTCAGTATTTTGATCATAAATTTTTGTCCCGATGTTCGATTAAAGTGATTTTTATGGTATTAGAGAAATTATCCAAATTACTGAACATCAGGACAAAAAGTACCTTGCTAATAATTTCAGAAATTATCCAAATTGAAAAAAAAAAGAATTTTCAAGTATTTGAAAAGTTAAAAATCATCATCATACAACAAAAGAAAGTTTTCAAATCAAATTCAAAGTCCAAACTTCCAAAATAGTCCAAGTTACTAAATTTTCCTAGGGTTTTCACTCCTATATATATGTGGCACTAGGGCAGCTCCTTAGACACGAATTTCTCTTTTATTTTTCTTATTCTTCCACCATTTTACAATCCCTAGTAGCCTCCTCCATCCCAAGAGACTTCGACTTCCATGTTCGTGCAAACAAAGGTTGTAATTTTCTTTTTTACTTTTTTATTTTTCTTTTCAATGTCTAGCTAATTTTATTGTTCCTAAGATTCG
Organism: Dillenia turbinata; assembly: GCA_037126225.1. Lineage (NCBI taxonomy): Eukaryota > Viridiplantae > Streptophyta > Magnoliopsida > Dilleniales > Dilleniaceae > Dillenia > Dillenia turbinata. The sequence continues at coordinate 16,547,617 of JBAMMX010000021.1, forward strand.
ATGGATTGTATATTTTGATTAATACATGACTTGATTTGATTTTTTTCTTTAAGTTTTATTGGCATGATTATTATTTTGATGAGATTTTATTATTGTTCTTAATACTTCAAACGTTTTTGGACCCGATGGTTTGATTATTTGAGATTGAATGCATGCATGACCAATATAATTGCACAAGATTAGTCCAAATAAAATATATATGAAATTATGAGTATGACCATTGGATTAATTTCATGTGTGGGGATTAAGGGAAAGCTTAATTTACTGATTTTCACAAAATTTAATGCGATTTGATTTAATCGAAATTGCATGACCATTGGGTTTCGGTTAGACAAATTAGGGATTCATTGCATGATCATTGGGTGAATCTAATTTAGAAAAGTCTATCATCATCAATAATAAATCATTAGCCGATGAACTTAGGGATTAAAGAGATTCGACTATGTAGAAAGATAAAAATAAATAAAATCGATGTCCTAGGGTTTTCATTACATTAGGATTTCGTATTTTAGATCTTATTTTTAGTAGTTTCTAAAATTTTCATAACTTGATTCGATTTGTTCAACTTAAATTAGGGTTACTCATATTTGGTAGTATAAAATATTCTCGTAGGATCGACACTTGTTCAGCACTATACACAACACTCGATTAGGGTATATTTGTCCGAAATCATGATATATCTAAATCGCGTAACAATTATATCTCCAAGAAACTAAGTGGTAGGGGAGAAGACTAAAAAAACATAGACTTATGGCCATAAGTTTTGGTACATAGGTAAGAATAGAATTAAGAACGGGTAAAAACAATTGTCCATAAGAATTTACAAGAGAATGTAGTGGAGATCAGAAAGAAAGAAAATAGAATTTTGCTTGTCAAATTAATTAATGGAAAAGACGTAATTAACACGGTCAGCGTTCATATAATTCAAATAGGTGTAGATGTGACTAACAAACAATAAGAATTTATACAAGCCATACATAATGGAGAAAACTTATTTATTGAAGGAGATCTAAATAGACATGTAGGTAAGAATAATGAGATATTTAAAACCACACATGAAAACTTTGGCTTGGTATGAAGAGGAGGGTATCATTTTAGAGTTTGTCATGGCATTCAATTTAATACATGTAAACACTTTTTTAAGAAAAAAGAATCGTACATAGTTATATATAGAAATGGGTCGAACGCCTCACCAGAAGGGATGATAGAATGACCTGTAGGAATTGCAAGGTTATATCAGGAGAAAATGTTACAACTCAACATATACTTTTGGCTTTAGACGTGCAAGCCTAAAAAGAAAAAGAAAGATCATCAATTTATGAGGGTCAAGAGTTAAGTGATAACACCTAAAAAAGGAAAAGGCGACAACATTTAGAGACAAATTAATTCAAATAACTATCTAATCTGCTAGTGATGATTTAAAAACCATGTGGATAGAAATATCTAATAATACTAAGAATTTAGCTAAGGAGATTCTTGGCATATATAGAGATTAGGCACCAATAAACAAGGAGTTATGGTGATAGAACGATGATATCTAAGCCATTATAGGAACCAAATGAGAGTGATATGAGAATCTTAAAAGTAAGAGAGATAGCAATGCATTTAAGAAATACAAAATTATAAAAAAAAAAATGTAAAGAAGATTATTCGCGAATAAAAAAGTAATGTATAAAACGAATTATATAAGAAATTAGAAATTAAGGAAAAAAAAAAGATTTACAAAATTGATAAACTAAGAGATAGAAACAAAAAAGATATAAATGGTGTTGGGTGCATTAAGAGTAAGACTAATAATGTTCTTATAAGAAATGAAAATATTAGAAAATGTTGGAGGAATTATTTTAATAACCTCTTTAATGTTGAGGGTACAAGAGATATTGACGATATCATAATAACTACAAAGGAGAGTAATATGGATTTTAAACGCAAAATTCGTTCTCAGGAAATAAGGGAGGTTTTAAAGAAGATGAAAAAAGACAAAGTCATAGGACCCAATGACATCTCTACTGAAGTGTGGAAGTGCGAAAGTGTTTAGGTGAAGTGTGGATAAAAATGTTGACGGATCTTTCTAACAAAATTCAGCAAATCAAAAAAATGTCCTGAACATAGAAGGAGTGTATAGTTGTACCACTATATAAGGATAAAGGAAACGTACAAGATTGTTCCAATTAAAGGAGAATTAAACATATTAGTCATATTATGAAGTTGTGAGAGTGACTAATGGAATATAAATTGAAATTAGAAATAAGTATGTCATAGAATCAATTTGGGTTCCTATCAGAATGATCCACCACAAAAACCATTCACTTACTCAAACATTTGATGGAAATGTTTAGAGCATAAAAAAGAGACTTGCATATGATATTTCTTGACATAGAAAAAGTATACGAAAGGGTTCTCAGATATATATTGTGGTGGATGTTAATAAAAAAGAGATCTCTTTGAGATACATTGATCTCATCAAATATTTGAATGAAAGAGTTGTTACTAATGTAAGAATCTGTGAGGGTTAAGTGATAATTTCTTAATTAATATTGGATTTCACCAAGAATTGGCATTAAATCTTCTCCTTTTTGTAATAGTGATCGATGAAATAACAAAAAGTATTCAAAGTGAAATACCATGGTATATACTTTTTGCAAATGATATAGCGTTGGTCGATGAAATTAGAGAGAACATTAGTGCTAAACTTGAGTTATGCAAAAACACATTAAAATTCAGAAAATTTAGATTAAATCAATCAAAAACTGAGTATATGAGATATACGTTTAATGACAGTCCTCAGAATGTTGAAAAAACGATTAAGTTAAAAAGACACGACATACCAAAAAGTTAACGTTTTAGATCTTGGATCCATCATGCAAAACGATAATAACATAGATAAAAATGTGAATCATAAGATTCAAACGTTGGATAAAATAAAGAAGTGTGTGGAGTTCTATGCGATCGTACGGTGCCATTACAATTAAAGGAAAAGTTTTATTGAACCATAGTAAGGTCTACATTATTGTATGGCACCGAGTGTTGAGTCATTAAATAATAATAAGAGTATAAAATGGATATAAGTGAAATGAAAATATTCAAATGAATGTATGATAAAACTAGAAAAGATAAAATTAGAAATGAAGAGATACATACTAAGTTGAGAATAAATCCAATTATGAATAAGATGAGCAAGTATCTTCTAAAGTGATTTAGACAAGTGTAACGAAAACTCAAAAGCGTACTAGACATATACAATGAAAATCCAAAAACGACCGGTTAATAGGAGCGAGATCATAAATGTCAGAAATTTAGTGAAATATCGAGGTAAAATATGAGTGTCAAGAATTTAGTTAAGAAAATAATTTTAAATAAAGGAATGAGTGATGTAAAAGAATTCGAACTAGTTGAATTAATATACAACGAAAATCCAAAAACGACCGGTTAATAGGAGCGAGATCATAAATGTCAGAAATTTAGTGAAATATCGAGATAAAATATGAGTGTCAAGGATTTAGTTAAGAAAATAATTTTAAATAAAGGAATGAGTGATGTAAAAGGATTCGAACTAGTTGAATTATTATCATGATGATGATGATGATGATGTCATCATCATCATCATCATGATTATCATTATCATTATTATTTTTATTTTTTATTTTTTATTTTTTTTTAATTTTTATGAATAGTTTGTTTTTACTTCTTTATTTTCATTATTTTATTTTTAGTTTTTAGTTTTATCTTCTCTATTTTTGCTTTCAAACTTTTTTTTCCTCTCTCCTATATTGACTCTCAAACTATCGATTCCAAACTTTGAGATTAAACTTCAGTTTTTTGTTGTTGTATGGATCGAACCCAAACAATCAATTCATCCTTTTTGTTTTCTTCAGAAAAGAAAAGTTTATCCACAAAAAATAATTACAAATGGCAAGGAAAGAGCACCAAGGAAGTGCTTGCCCATGTGGCTAGAAGGCCAAAGTCTTTGAAATCGACCAAAATCTAGAGAAGAAGACTCAGAAGTAGGGCAAAAAATGAACATCTTTACAAAAGTATACACAAAAGCCCTCAAAATAATCTCCACATACAAAAATATTATTATATTCCTTTCCCCAACCACCAGCCAAAACACAACTAAAGAAGCATCCCCACAACTCGCTCCTTGTTGTACAAACCCTCACAACCCTCCAAAGCCACATCTTAGTCCTTACAGAAGGATGTCCAAATAAACTTCCAAGAAAAAGGAGCCCTTCCCTCATTTTTACAATTCAAATTGAGCAAATTGCAATATCTCCTTGACACGGTCCCATTCAGCAAATCCCTCCAAACCGCAATGTCTTCCCTATCTTAACCCTCTTAAGCTATTCAAAGAAGTTAAAGAACTCCTCCAATTGCCAATCATTTGCTAGTTTGATAAAGATTACAATCAATAGAAGCGACCACATAAAAGAGGGACGAAGGAGCTTACTGTTTGTCCACCATTATCCCATTCACATGATCAATTCACTTCAATCTAGTCTCTGTACTTCTACTATATCCATCATAATTCACCCATCCCTCAACAATCTCTTTCCCAAAAATAGTAAAAATAGTAATAATTCTAAAATCATCTTATACGATATAATGAAGATTGCCACATTACTATTTTATAATTTTTCCCCCTTGAGACCAGTCAACCACCCGACACTGCTAAACAATTGCTTTATGTTACCCACCAAAGCCAAATTTTTTGAGCCGATTCTCAATCTTTGTATCTTTTTATATCATCAACCCTAGAGAGAAAAAATCTTATTTGTAAGAAATATCATGTCCAATCCTTGAAAATTTTTATTAATTTTTATCCGATATAAAATTCATTATAAGTTCTAGTTACACAAGAAGCCTCTCAAATTTGACTGAATACATATACTGTTTTAGGTTAAATTCACATCTAACAAGATTGCATCCGTAAAGACTGGACAATTTATAAGTAACATGTCAGGCAATCTCGCCTATTGCCCCCCTTTTGTCATGTTTTCTTCATCAATTTGGATTTTAAGATTTATTGAACAATAACATGTTGAAGAAAGATTTTATTACAAAATTTCAAATTAAATCAGGCAACTGGCATTAAAGAAGAGAGAATCAAGTATTTGGTATGAGGTTGTATCCAATTGACAAAGACGTGATGGACATGTGTGCGTGTGTGTGTGTGAGAGAGAGAGAGAGAGAGCTACCAGAATAAGTGGAGGGGAAGGGAAAAAAATGAAATCTTACGGGATCAAAGGTGAAACAAATCGCCCCCCAGCGCTTGCTCAGCAGATAGGAGATTTTGGTTCTTCAAGGGTTTTGTAGAGAGAGAGAGGGGGGGGGCATGCGAACTGGGGTTTGAGATTCAAAATCAAGTTGCAGAACAGTAGACGATGTGGAACTAAGATTTTACAAACCCCAGTCTAGCACAGAGAAACGCACGAATTTCACCCGGAAAAAAAAAATTGAAAAAACCTGCCAAAGAAAAAAATTGGGTTTGTGATATTTGTAATATATAAGTTGGTGAAGTTTTTAAAATTAAAAATTTTTAAAATTGGATCAATACTGTTGATATTCTATTCACAGATTGATCAAGTATTTAAAACTTGATCAACCTCTATATAAACAGTATTGATCGAGTTTTAAAAACTTTTTCAATATGTAAATTGGGCATGAATAATTTTGATCGAATTTTGAAAATCGGATCGATTTATGAACAGTGTTCGGTTTTTTAAAATATGTTTTGTAGGTAGATTATTTTAAAAAAAATTTTTCTATTCTGGGTCAATTCCGAACTTTGACTTTCCAGCACATACTCCCGAAAAATATATATATATTAAATTTTATTTTTTTAACTCAATTAATATTTTTATTTTTATTTTTTTTTACACGTACCAAAAATTAATTGTAATCTTATACCCCAGTCTAGCGCATACTCGACCTAATTGGATCTCACAATTTCAATACTAATTTATACATAACCCAAATTTCATTATTTGTTCTCATAAATTTTGAAATTATATTCATTTTATTTTGTGACTTTCAATTTATTTTATTCGATTTTACAATTTTTTTATTATATAATTAGGAAAAAAATTAATTTCTAATGATTTATTTTAGTATACTTCTTTAAATTTTATTTTATAATATATTTTAAAAATATATAAAAATGCTGTCAATTACATTAGTAATATACTTTTTGTAATGACTATCAATAAACTTACTAAATATATATAACAAGGCCCAAATTATTTGAATTAAGCAAATAGGAGTGTGTATGTATTGAGGGTAAGGAGGCAAGTACACCTTCCCATGAAATTTTGAAAAATGAGTTTTAATATACATAAAATCATTGTTATATTCTATTGTTTAAATTGTTTGCTCGCACTTTTTTAAAATATATAAACATTCCAATTTTTGTGTAATTTATCCCATTTAATTCAATTATATTCATTTTTCAAGATAATTTTATTATTTCATATCATAGATGCTAATTTTCTTAACTAAAATGACATACTCATTTTTTTTCTTTGTTACATCATAGGGTCGAGGAAAAGGAACGTAACCATTAGACCGTTTACTTGAGGAGATGACATACCCATTTTGATTTCATCATTCCATTACCAATTTATGAAATTTTAATCCCAAAATGGATTTGTTCATTTCTTCAAAGATTTGTGCATCTTCTTTTTCACTAACATTTATTTCTCTACAAATTTGTATGATATAATTCCTTTTATTTTTTGACTCATACTTTACACTTAAGTTGCACGAAAACAAAAATAAAAAAACAAAAACAGATACGAATGATATAGAAAAACAATATTTTATAAGAATAAAGAAAATGAAAGTGTAAAAAATGTGTAAATATAAAAAATAAAATTTTTTATATAAATATTAATTACTACATTTTATAAGAATAAAGAAAACAAAAGAGAAAAAAAAAGTATAAATATAAAAAATAAAAATTTTTATATAAATATTAATTACCTTATATAAATAATAGAATAACCATATTTTATAATAAAAATCTAAAATAAACAAATATACTATTATTATTCATAAGAAAAATAATATAAAATAAAAATTGTAATTAAATTAGTAAATAATTCATTAAATATGAAAAAAATTTAAAAATATAAAAAATAAGGAAATTTGTATAAATATTAATTGATTTAATATGTTAAAATATTTTGAAAATGAAAAAGTATGAACAATCGATAAGTTTCTATACATCAAACTTTACACACACATAGACACTTTCTCTCTCATTCAAAGAACATTGCTCATCTCCAAACCCAATATTTGTTTTTCTCATATTTAACTTTGGGTATGAATATTTCGTATCATGGTATGCCTATGCATTTAATTTTAATATTTAATTCTGCTTTAAAATTTTATTTATCCAACTTGTAATAAAAATAAACCCCTAAATTATTCATTTGAGTTTAAGGTTATGAAAATGAAATGGATGAGTTGTATCTCATAATAATTGGTGTTATTATTTTTTAACACATTATCAGGTGATATCTTAACAACATATCTTATGCATAATTATTGTCCACATATTTATTATATAAGTATAAATGTTCTTAATATATTTATTTACTGCATATAGTTTATTGTATTATTTTTATTATTATTATTATTATTATTATTATTATTTTGTTTATTGTACAATGCCCCCTTGCACCAAATGATCCACCCTATATACGTGTTTGCTGGATATTAGCTTCTTCCTCCCTATCTCCTTGTTATTCATACTTCCTTCTTTCTCTAACATCAATAACAATTGCAAACTTGTACATAAGAGCTGCCACCATATTTTTTTTTCCCTTTTTTTTCTTGCTAAAGTGAATGGGCGCCTCCCCCTCAATAGCCCCCTCCCAGAGCCATCTCTCTTGCAAATGATGCAGCAGAAATTCAAGAAGATGCAACAAATCAACCCATCCTAATTTTGATTGATCAAGGGATGCAATTTTGTTCAATTTGCATGAGAACGGTCCTTAGGCAAATAAAGCTAAACCACACCCTGTGTCAAGTTGCTTGCATCCATTCCTTAAGAGATAGATACTGCCATAGCGCCTGCCATGTGAAAGGTTTCCTACACTTTCATCTAAGGGTTTTCTCAAGTTAGCAAAGAACTATCTTCCATGCAAACTGGCGTCAGAGAGACAGACAGAGTGAGAGAGTGAGAGTACACGTTTTTGACTGTATCTCAGAATTACCCATCTTACAACATTTACATGAGGAATTTTTTTTTTTTTTTTTTTTTTTTTGGGGGGGGGGATCCATTTCAGTTTTTATGAATACTTTAACAGTACCGAACTAAATGGAGGGTGAGGGCAAATCAAGAAAAATGCCTATATCAAGACAAACGTCAGAGGCTGGGCTCTCCAGGCTAACCCTTTCAGGAGCACAGCCATGTTTATGCTAATTCAGCATCAAAGCCTTAAGCTTACCTGGAAGGTAATTACAATATAACCATGTGTATAGGGTTTAAAAGAAATATCTCAGGCTGTTCTGAAGAGATCCCTCATGGAAAGCAAAAGGCTAAAGGCATGTGCACCTCGAAATAACAAGGGTTGAATGCTGCTTATTAACCTCATGGATGTCTCGACGCATCATCATGCAACTGTGCAGACCTAATGTTGTGTTCATCCTGTCAAGGAAAAAGTTTGTATAAATTAAATATGGAAGTAATCCTAAATAAATACCTGAAACCCAAAGATCATGTTTCATACACTAACCCGGATGCCATAAGTAAAAGCAGCTGGTGCACGGAAAAAGTCCATCTGTCCCTGCAACAAGAAGAAATCCAAGTCGTGAATTTCCTGAACTCTGAACTCCATAGATCACAAGACAAAGATCTTGACAATTTTATACCAGGCTGTGCATGCTCTGCTGAGCACCATAATAACTATCATGGCTTGGTGCTATTGAGTTCAACTGTCCCTGCAAATCAGAGCCAAAATTTCACAAACCATATGACAGACATTGCAGTGTCGTTGCTTGAAAATTAGCTTTAACAATTGGATGACATACCAGCCCCTGAATTGTCTGCTGATTACCATAGTAGTTGTCACGAGTTGGTGCCATCAAGTTCAGTTGTACCTAAAGGTATCAAGCACCAATTTAACAGTAATACAATAGTGCAAGTTGGATGCATACCCACAAGTACATTCCAAACATACCATTCCTTGAACGCCTTGAGGTGGGCCATAATAGCTATCTAGGGTAACTGGTCTTGAGTTCAATTTCTCCTACACACATACATAAGAAAACCAATTACAGAAGGTACCATGATAGCCATATGTGCAAAATATTTCCAGAGTTATCGAGGTACATCGCAATTTATGAATTATTACCACAAATTTCTTATTTATAAGAAAATTGTAATTGAGAGCAACCTTTCTGGCCTAAATATAAGTAATCTCCAACTAACATAGCTATAATATGTTCAAATACATACCATCTGTTGCAAGCTTTCTTGTGCCCCAACTGGCATTACATCTGGCTCCACTCCCTGTAGTTTACATAAGATTGTCAGTGAACAACGAGAGGAGAAGAGCACGTATTATTTTAACATTAATTAAATCCAGAGTCACCTACCTTTCGTTTCTTGGGTGGATTTTTCTTCTTCAATGTCTTGTTCATCTTTCTCCCTTGGTTCTCTTCTTCAATGCTAAGCATACGGGGGGTTGCAGAAGTGCCAGCTTCTACTATGCCTTTACTAGAACAATTCACACTCAAACAATTCCCATAGGCTTCTTCTATTGCACGAATCGCAATATTATAACTCTCTTGACATAATGATCCTTCTTCTCCCAGTTTCATTGCTCGTTGACACAAATCATTGTAGCGCTGTAACCTTGACTGAACTTGCTCTGATCCTTCAATCATTAAATGTCTGCTCTTAGCATCTTTTGTGAAACGTTTCAAGATATAGTGAGATGGGATGTTAAATAGGCCACAAATTTGAAGAACCACCATTGCATGTCTACAAAGAAAACCCTTGTATTCAAATAAACGGCAAATACAAGAGACTTCTGATTTAATCTCATTCCATGTTACAGTGAAGTCCTGACACTTTTCAAAGTCTTGAACTTTGAATGTTATTGTTGTCTCATCTTCTTTTTCCTTTTTTGGATGACAAGCAACAGCCCCCAAAACCTCAACCTGAAACTTCTTGAATACAGCATGTGTATACAGCAATGAAACATTCTTCTCTAGTGGTGATGGAGATTTTAATGTTGGCTGCTTGTTCCATGTATCGGAGTCAGCTTTAGCTTCCTCTTCGTACCTATCTTGCAGAATAACTTCATACTGCCTAATAAACTCCTGTATGGTAGTTTTTTTATGTACATATTTGTCCAAGAAGGCATTCACACTCTCAGATCGCTGAACCGTTGACATTCCAGCCAAAAAGGTATCCTTCATATACAATGGCACCCATTTTTTACGATCCTCAAATAGTGACTGCAGCCATTCATCCTCCTTGAGTTCAAATCTATCAACAATTTTTTGCCACCTCTTTTCAAACTCCTCATCAGTCCATGATCTGTGGATACATTTCTCAAATTTTGCCAAAAAATTCTCATGCTGTTTAATTACATGAGCTAGTTGTTCCGCAACCCTCCCCAATACATTCCACAAGCAGAAACAGTGACGAGAATCAGGAAAGACTTCTGAAACAGCTGATTTCATGGCATTGTCTTGGTCAGTGATTACTACTTTTGAAGCTTGTCCACCCATTGCTTTGAGCCATGTCTGCAAGACCCAAGAAAATGATGCTGAACTCTCATCTGCTATCAAAGCACACCCAAGCAGTAAAAACTGAAAATGCTGATTAACTCCAACAAAAACTACAAGCGGCATTTTATATTTGTTTCTTATGTACGTAGTGTCCAAACATACAACATCACTAAAATTGAGATAATCATGCCTACTTTTAGCATCAACCCATAACAGATTCTTCAGATGGTGATCCTCAGTCAGATCAATTGCATAGAAGAAGTTAGAATTTGAAATTTGCATTTGTGACAAAAACTCAAGCAAAAGCTTCATCTCTCCAGCATCTAAAGCCAGAAACCGACCTCTTTCGTAAGAATTTTTTGAGTCATTCTTCATACCAACAACAATTTTATATTCAGCAAACTGTCTAGCCATTGCAGCGTACATTTTCCTCGTTTGTTCACTGACAGCTTGGGCAGGTAGAAGTTCATGATTATGCTCCTTGACAAAATTATGTATGACCCATTTCCCGTCAGGCCTTCTCTTCACATGCATACTTGCTTTGCAGTCTGTCTTACCACATGATCGACGACCAGAACTATTTTCCTGATCTTTGTTAGTGTTTCTCCTTTGTGTCCGATTATAGTTTTTTTCATTTTCTCGCTTGGTCCCATATCTAGAACAAGCAAATTTTGCATCAATAAACTCTCTTGATGTTTTTGAACGACGGCTGTTTTGGATTGCTGTGTTGAAACCCATGGACCTAGCATATTCTTGGTAAAATGAATATGCTTCAGAATGTGACTCAAACTCCATTCCAGAGAGTGGCTCAAGATTCAGCTCGTCTTTATACTCCAAAGCAGGATTAAGAGAATTCATGCCCGCTTGAGCTTCAGCAGCCAACTCACTCCCCACATCCATCAAGTTTCCATTCTCACCATCTCCATTGTGAAGTTCAACACCCTCATTCAACATACTATCAATTGTGTTTGGCTCTTCATCTTCCTTAACATGTTCACCAGAAGGTAATCTAAGATCTATATCCATTAATGAACCAACTTGGCCTCAGACACTCATTCACTAGTCACCTGAAAAGTGTCCATGGAAAATATTACCAAAATTCTAAAGCAATAGACAAGCAGAAATGAGATCAACAGGCTTGCAAATTGAAACAAATCAGTAAGTTTCTCACAATCATTGGCATTTGGAAAAAGTTAAGGATCAGTATGAAGTCATAATTCAACTGATTTTAAGGTAATACTTTGGTTCTTGAAGAACCTTCGAGTAAACTATTACCTGTAAATCCCAGAGGTAATGTGAATCGAGTTTTAAGTAGATGGTGCAAATTTATTTCAACAGATTACTAGGAGGAGTCCGGCAGCAATAGAGCAAATCAAATCCGTTTCTCTATCCTCATCAATAACACCACTAAAACTTCTAACAAAGCCGGATTGAAACTCAATTCTCAATAACACAATGTGTAGAGCGCAAACTCTGGTTATGGCCAAATTCTTGTAAAACAATTATATTACTTCAAATACTATAACATATCAAGGGTTTATTTGATCTCACTTAGCAAGTGATGGCTTCATGTTTTCATTATCCTTAACAATTTCAATAGTCACATTTACAAGATTACTAAGTTTATTCATACATACAGACAACAAAGCCAGACATGGACTCTGCTAAGAATGTGCAAATACAACCAAATACTGAAAGAACAGGAAGTTGGTACAGAAACTATAAAAACTGGATGCAACATCCAACAACACGTCCAAGCAACTTGATGTGCACTTCGCAAGCACAGGAAAATTTACTCGTGAAGGATGTAAAATGTAAAACAAGTCACCTCAACAAAATGATTTCTCATTTGCAAGGATTAATACTTCATGTGGTAATCAATGACTCAGGCAAACTCAAACTGCTGAAGCCCTTACAAGAAGCCATGCAAATTTTTTAAGCAAAAATTTCCACAAGAAAATAACTCATTCCAAATCAGAGGAAAACAAAAATTCCATAATATCATCGCTAATACCTTATTTACATTTCCAAAACAGGAAACTTCATCTCCAAAAAGGATGATGCTGCAAAAAATGCACTTAAACAGCACAGCAAATAGCAGAACATAAGCAATGAAAAATTCCCTTTTGAATTTTGGATACTAAAGAATAGAGAAAATGAACAAGATAAACCCAAATTCCCAAACCAAATAAAATGGTCATCTCATTGAACAGTTACAGCAAAAAATACCAAGTAGTTATCATAAGATGGAGCAAAATGAAGAGAGGAGGGTTATCCAAGGTAATTGGTGAGAGATGGCTATAGACAAAACAAGCGATAGCACAAAATATTACCTTAGTGGCTTGTGAGTAATGCAAATACCACTTAAGATATTAAATGGCTTGCGAGTAATGCAAATACCACTTAAGCTATTAAATTTGGCAAAGAGCCACCAAATGATCAACTTATATTGCATAGACTATTTTGGAAATGACTGTCCATGTCGTGTCCATGTCAGAGATGTAGCATTGGAATGACACCATGAAATACTTTGTAATTTGAAAGTGTAAAACTTTTATATTGGTAATATCATTGTGTTCGCGGGATGTTTCGACACATTTCAGTGTTTGTTACCTAATAGGAGAATACACTATCCAGTAGATTTTAATAGCAAAAGAAAAACATGTGAAATGCATTGACCATAATGCAAGCCTTTATTCATCTATAGAATCACAACTTATTACAAACATGTAAAACTAGGTCCTCAAACCATAAACCTTTATTTATCTATAGTATATGCTTTGAAATAAACAAACAACATGCACCTAATACATGGTTTTCAATCATTAATGATCAATGATGAGCATTTAGTGCTCAATCATATAACCACAAGGGGGCACTGGGCCAATTTTTTAACCTCATGGTGATATGAAGTGTTGACTTAGAGATCTGAATTGGGCTTCATTTTTGCAGCAACAAGGTCATTGTGACATATTTCTAACATTTTTTTCCTTGAAAAGGTTCAGCTTTTTTTATTTCTTTCTATTGTTAGGAATAGACTACGTGAATCTTCCATCATTTCAAACACAATTTTGGGCATAATCCTCAGGTGCCATTAGGTCCTAGCCAAAATAATTATCTTCATTTTTCCTAAATTGCACAATTACCTAATTTTGTTGCCATTTCAAGATGTGAAGCATAAATCCTAGTAATTTTTAATTTGTTCATAAAGAGACTTAGCTTCTTAGATGCTCTCCTTATAAACTGCAATTAGTGGAAAGTGGACCAAGCCCTTGACAGCTACATTGTTGATAAAGGCACTTAAATGCACTAGACATTATCTCCCTAAACAAAGAAAATTCAGAATTTTACACAAGTGATGAGAACTGGCCTTCCAATTATGAAATATATGCGCAGTGGTAACCACAAAGAAGTAAGCAAATGTACACCTTTTATTTCTTTGTTCAAATGCACAATCAGCTGTCATGAACTTTAATCAGTTGCAGTATTTCTATTGTATTGTATAGAGTTATTAAAGGGAACTCATAGTAAAATGGCCAGGGGAGGGGTTAAGGCTATCTAACAAGTGCAAAAAGAAAAACATAATAACCATTATGGGGAGGGAGGGAGGGAGGGAGGGAGAGAGAGAGAATAGCGGAGATGCAATCCAGAAGCAGAACTAAACAGAGTGGATGGATAAGATGGCACGGTCGATTTACTAGAACTTGCTTGGCTTGAGGGTCCTCAAAGGGTTAAATACCAACTGATTCAAAAGGGTCTTCATGTATGGCTATTCATGCAAGTTGGCAATGCATGTACCCACACCATACCAGTGCAATTGTGGTCCTCCACTGGGAACAACTACAATCTACATGTATAGGTACAAATGCTCAAAATAACAAGAAATATACATACACCAAAACATATGCCAGGAGAGACATACACAACCTTAGAAATCAGGCCCTTTGGTGTAAATATATCAAACAATGGGCATGGGAATTTCGTAACAAAATTTATGAGCTTATTGACAGAAGGTGCCCGTTAGCATCTTAGACTTCAAGAGTAAGAATCAACTTCTGCCAATTAAAAGCTTTTGGAAGACTTAATATCAGAGGTTGATGGCACTAGATGCGACAATATTTGCAGAGAAAGACAACAAAATTCATCAAGAAAAGTAGAGAACAACTAAAAAAGATGGGAAATGCACTGCTCATCTCAAGGATAGCTCTGATCAAGACATGCCAGGAATGTAACATACGGCCGTTATGCCTCAATGCTTAGGACACTACTTTTTTTCAATTGGACATTTGGCAGATAGAGATTAGTGCCACTGCTATGCTTCTCTCCCATATCTCCCTCACATGGAACATAGTACTCCAACCAAGGAGCAATCCTAGAATTTTGATGGCTCCAATTGCAATTAACTCCAATGGTTACCTCTTTGGGTGCCTCTTGCTTGGAGAAAAAAGATCTGGGGGCATGGAAAAATGTTGCCATGGTTAGAGCACCATTTTTGGGCAAGAACGAGGGACTGCTAATCAAATAGTTTGGGGAGTGAGACTTAGTTGAGTTGAGTTGTAACTTCCAACAGTTTAATGTGCTCAAGTAACCTCCATGTCATTGGGGTTATTTGCAGTAACGATACCCTTAGAACTCGAAAGGCTACTTTTCAATGCAAAGGACTTAAGATTCCCACTTTGGACACACAAATATGTAAAGCTTTCCCGAAAGAGAAGAAGAACTATAGCCCACAATTGAGGGCAATCATTGTAAAGTACACAAACATGTCATATGGTAACTTCAATAAACAACAAATATCTAAAAACCCACCTTATCCTGAACTAAAAGAAGAGTTTTCCCGAGTCTAAAGTAAATTGCGCGGCTTATTGCCATTAGATCTACCACTTCCCATTTCTGAAGATTTCTACAAACGAGGAAGAGTAATTAAAATGTGAAATTATTAAAATTAACATAAGTCACCTTACATTCTCTCTCTCTCTCTCTATCTCTCAGTACTTCCTATAATGGCCTAAATGCACCGTTTGAGCTCCAACATTCTTCTGTATTGCTCCAAGAATTTGTTATTAATACTTGGCTATTTCACTTGAAAACCATGATGGATGATTGATGGGAGGGGAGCAAAGAAAGAACATATGTTAAATCTGACGCGGAGGTTACAATCAGCCGAAGAGAGATAGTCTCACTATGATTCCTTTTTCCAACTTGTGCATATCCACATCAAATACACTTAGTATTATCCAATTTGATTTATGTTTTTAAATACCTCAGACCCCTTCAAACCTACTTTCACATGACCAAGGTCTTCATCCAATCTCCCACCAAATTGTCTAATCTTGCTAACCAGTTATGGTGCTAGTTAATCCCACTGTAACCCCACAACCATGAAGCCTGAAATTGCCCACTACCCATCACCCAAAAATAAAGTCAATTTTCCATTTGAGAGAGGGAAACAGACGGAGGAAGCACAATAACCAAGTAGAAATAGAAACCCAATTGCAATATCGTCAAGCGCATGTGAGAGAATGAATAGGTGGTGAAAAAGATCGAGGGAGAGATGGATAGAAAGAGAGATGTAGCAATACCTTTTTAAAGATTGAGAAAACGGAAGGCTGGGGAGAGAGTGAGTGAGAGAGAGAAAGAGCGTGGCGTGAGAATGTTTCTGGAAGTGGAAGCTGGGAAAATTCCACGCGAGGGGGCTGGGCGAGTGGAAGAACGACGTTGTCCCAAAGTTTCAGCGATTAGGGTTTTTAGAGAGAAAGGAAGACTCTCCTCACGTTTCACTCGCCTTCGTTTCCCCGTCACTCGCCCTCCACCCTATCTTTACCTGCGCGTGCCTTCTCCGGGAAGGGTTACTTCAGTCATTTCGTCATAACATTCGCACACGCTCTTTGCCGTTGCGGAAATTCGTAAGATAATACCACTGGCCCGTGGGCCCCACTTCCCACGCTCACGTTATTTTGCTGTTGGCGCGTGACTATTCAAAAAAAAAAAAAATTCAATCAAGAGAAAAAGAAAATTATGTCACAATTAATAAAATCATGTTTTAAAAATCACTGCCAATTTAATTTTAAGAAAAGATATATATATTTTTTATCTTTTTCGAATTTTATTTATTATCATTGCCCCTCTCATCTCTCCCCTGCACTTTCTTCATAATTCCATAGTTTCGTCGTGTCCTTTCTCTTTCACCGGTGTCGACGTACCGTAAATCTAATAATATAATATTAAATATGATTAACCAAATTTTAAATTTAAATTTTAAAAATAAAAATATATCGTAAATTATACACCATAATACTTGTATTCAGGTAATCAAATAAAAAAATTCTCTTTAAACAATTTGAAAATTATTAAAAAATAGACTATTATTTTATTTTAAGTATTAAAAATATTTAAGAATAGTTTAAAAATGAAAATTTGTGTTTAAATGTTTTTTTTTTTTTTTGAAACTGGAGTTTTTCTTTTCCGAATTATAACCCGCTTAGGAGAAGCAATTTTATCTTGCTTGTCCGGAATTTTCCAATACATGTAAAACACAGAGCATCGTCTTCACCAAAATTAAAGAATCCGATTCAAATATTGAAAAATTCTCCTCTCAATAGTCTCCCACCGACTGATCACATCCTCAAAAAGAGCATCATTGCGAGCTCACCAAATGAACCAACAAATGATGAATGGAAGAATATGTAAAAACATACTTTGCTCTTTCTGTCTGACCATGGGAGCTCCACCACTTAAATATATTAACTCTAATGATAACATCGGCTGGTTGAATTCCAGGGGCTAACCCAAATCTATTCCATAATCGGCTTGCTAAGTCTCCATTGCCAAATAAATGATCACAAGATTCTTCTGATGTAGGATTGCTATAACATAAACACTTAAAAGGCCCTTGAATCCCAATATCCTTTAATGATGCAAATAAAGGGAGATGATTCCGCAGGATCCTCAACATTAAGAAAGAGAACTTGAGAGAGATATACGAGCTCCAAATGTATTTGAAAAGCCATGATGAATTTGAGGAATTGTAAAGCGAGAGAAAAGCCGATTTAACCGTAAACTCGCCCAAGGAAGTTAACGACCATACCATAATATCGTGGCCTCGAAGAGAATGAGGATGCTTCGACAATACTTCAATGACAATTTCCCTTAGCAGCCATTGCTCAAGAAGAGATCGATTCCAACGACCATCAACAATAAAGTCTCGGACAAGGTGATCACCCACATGGTCAAGCCGAAGAAATAAAGCACCTGAACCTAATCAATTATCATACCAAAAACTCACTGATCCATCGTATAAAATCCAAGTGAGTTTATTTTTCACCAAGTCTCTACCCTCTACCAATTGTTTCCAAGTGTATGAAGCACAATAAAAAACGTCTGCCAAACAAGGATGATAATTAGAGGAGTACTTTGCCACCATGAAACGAGACCATAAAGATTCTTGGAGCTAGAAATTCCAGCACAATTTGCAAGAAAAAGCATCATAAACCAAATTAAGAGACCGAATACCCGAGCCTTCATTCATGGTTGGGCAACATTATTCCGACCATTTTAGCCAATGAAACTTTGATTTATCCTCCGAAGCACCCCATAATAATTTAGCACAAACCCTTTCCAACTCAGGAATCACTCCTTTTGGAAGGGAAGCAGTCGCCAGAGCATTGATCGAAATAGAGGTAAGCACATGTTTGATAAGAATCAATTTTCCACCGTGATTAAGAAAATTATTTTTCCATGAAACTCCTTTCCTTGCCACCGAATTTATAAGCTCAACAAAATAAATATTCTTCCTTCTTCCTAGAAAAACTGGACATCTAAGATAACGAATTGAAAAGAGTTTATGAGAAAAACCTGTTATTTGGATTATTAAATTCTTCTTAGCCATTGGAAGGCTCGAGTGACATAAAAAACAGCTTTTAGTTGAATTAATTTTCTGCTCCAACAATCATTCATAATTCCTCAAAACTTCTATCACCAATCCTAGGGATTGTCTTGAAATACCAGGAAAAATAATAATATCATCTACATAGGCCAAATGTGTGATGATTGGGCATGATCTTGGCAATTTGAATGGAAGAAAACCACGCTTATATACCAACTCATTGAGAGTGCAAGATAAGAAATCAGCTCCAATTACAAAGACACTAGGGGATAAAGGATCATCTTGCTGAAGATCTCTAGAAGATTTAGAAAAACCTTTATTTACTCCATTGATATTCACCAAAAATCAACAATTAGAAATTAATCTCCAAATCATATTGATGAAACATTCACCAATTCCCATCATCCGAAGTATTTTAATAAAAAAAAAAAACCATGACACTTAGTCATAAGCTTTCTCCATATCAAGCTTAATTACAACATTACTACCTTAACTCCCCCTCCTCATATAAGAAATTAACTCTTGGGCCAACAAGTAATTATCTGAAATTACCCTACCTTTAATAAACCCACTTTGTTGTGGGGAAATGAGATGAGGAAGAAACTCCGAAAGCCGAGTAGTCAAGATTTTAGATAGAATTTTATTTATGAAATTGCATAAACTAATCAACCGGAGTTGCAAAAACGACTGAGGAAAACTCACCTTAGGAATTAAGATCAAAGATGTGGATGTAATAGCCTGAGGAACATTGGCACCACAAAAAAGCTTACCACTGCCTTATAAACATCTTCGCCTACTATCTCCCACCCATATTGAAAAAAGGCACCAGAAAATCCATCCAGGCTAGTAGCACTATCCTTATCTATTGCAAAGACAATGTTTAGACTTCCTCTATTGTTGGAATTGCTTGCAATTTTTCCTTGTCTTCCAGCGATAGAGAGGGATAATCCAGATGTGGTAAGTTCTCCATATCTGTTCCCAACTCTTTTAAGAATAAGAATGAAAAAATCTAATGCCCACCTCACTAATTTCTTCTTCAGAATCAATCCAATATCTTGCTGCAGTCTTCACTCTATGTGTTGCTATTTGGGCCATTTTTTCCTTGACAACTGTTGTAAAATTTTAATCTTGATATTAGACTCATCGTATGTTTCTAGACATGCAATCTAGAACCAATGTTAAGTAAGAGAATTATATCAAGATAAAATTCGAAGAAAAAGAAGAAGAAAATAAAAAAAACTTTCTTTGTATTGATTGTTGAAGAAAATTACAAGAGAGAAGAAAGAAAGCTAATGCAAGAGAGAAGATTGTCTCTCATTGCTTGATTACAAAGTGTGGAGAAGAGCCCTATTTATACAAGAGTTTAGCTAGTAGAAAAAAAAGGAAAGAAATTTGAATAAAATTAGTAAAAATGAAAATAATAAAAAATAAAGTTAATTTTCTAAATATATATTGATTGAATAAATCAATCATTAATTAAATCAATTAAATATAGAATGATTGATTAAATCAATATTAATAATTGATTAAATCAACCAAATATATATAATTGACTAAATCAATTGAAATGGTTAAATCAATCATAGTAATTAACTAAATCAATTATTATGATTGAATGGTTGATGGTTGATTAGATCAATCATGATGGTTGACTAAATCAATCAATGAATCTCATTTTGGTCTATTTTAACACTTCCCCTCAAGTTTGGCGAGTAGATATCTATGGAACCTAACTTGTTGAGAATGTTTTTGCATGTGACTTGTCGCAGTTCTCTTAGTAAAATATCAGCAAGCTGTTCATTACTCTTCACGTAAGGAGTGACTATGGTCTTGTCTTCAACCTTTTGGCATACAAAGTGACAATCAACTTCAATATGTTTTGTTCTCTTATGAAAGATAGGATTAGAAGCAATGTGAATGGCAGACTGATTATCGCAGAAAAGTTTGATTAGAGAAGTGACTTGAAATCCTAATTCTTTAACTAGAGCCTTTAACCAAACAATTTCATTGGTTGCTACCGCCATAGCTCTGTACTCAGCTTCCGCACTGGATCTTGAAACTACGGATTGTTTCTTGCTCTTCCAAGACACGAGATTCCCACCAATAAACATGCAATAGCCTGTGGTAGATCTTCTGTTCGTTAAATCTCCGGCCCAGTCCGCATCACAATAGCCCACTATTTTTGAACTTTGATTGTTCTTCATGCAGATTCCTCTCCCGGGAGACCCTTTAAGATACCTAAGGATTCTTTCAGCTGCTTTCCAATGGCATACCTTAGGAGCATGCATATGCTGACTAATTTGACTCACGACATATGCAATGTCGGGTCTAGTGATAGTCAGGTAAATGAGCCTTCCTACGAGTCTCTGGTATTTTTGTATATCTGTGTATAGTTGATCAATATCATTCCCTTCATTAGATGTTGAGATAGGGCTAATGGCTGGTGATGCTCCCAATTTACCTATTTCCTGCAACAAATCAAGAGTATACTTTTTTTGGGATAAGACAGGCCCCTTGTAAGAGTAGGCAAGTTCTATTCCTAAAAAATATTTAAGTATCCCTAAATCTTTAACATCAAAACTAAATGTAAGAAAATTTCTAACTTGATCAATATGACTCATATCACTCCCAATAATAATAATATCATCAACGTATATGAGCACAATAGTGATTCTTTCATTATCAAGTTTAGTAAATAGGGAGGAATCACTATTGCATTTTTTAAAATTGTTACTGAGAAGTGCAGAGCTTAGTTTTGCATACCAGGCCTGAGGAGATTGTTTGAGACCGTAGATGGCTTTCTTCAATCTGCACACTTGTCCTTCGTGACCTTGGTTGAGCCCTTGAGACAGATGCATGTAAACCTCATCTTCTAGCTCTCCTTGCAAGAAAGCATTCTTTACGTCCATCTGGTACATTGGCCAGTTCTTATTGGTTGTAAGAGACAAGAGGACCCTTATAGTGTTCATCTTCTCTACGGGTGCAAAAGTCTTCGTATAGTCCACTCCATAGGTCTGGGTAAACCCCTTGGCTACAAGTCTAGCCTTGTAGTGATCAATTGAACCGTCGCTTTTATATTTGATTTTGTAGATCCATTTGCATCCAACTGCTTTCTTTTCTTTTAGGAGAGTCATAATTTCCCAAGTCTTATTCTTTGTGAGAGCATCTAGCTATTCTTTCATTGCTTTCCTCAATTCTGGGTGATCATTGGCCTCATTGAAACTTCTATACTCCTATACTTGATCAATGTCACTCAAAAATACTTGATGACTTGAGGAAACATTAGTTGTAGAATAATAGTTAGCAATGGGATAAGATGTGACCTTAGAGACATAGTGATCCCATCTTGATGGAGGGAATCTCAGCCTTGTTGACCTTCTAAGTGGCGGTCGAGATGATGGCAGATCATTAGATTTTGCATTTGCTTCTGAGGGAAGTGAGTCTTCTTGGATTTGGTCTCCCCGTTGCTCCTTACTTCCTTCAGTTTTGGGGGAACTTCTATTTTTGCTTTGCTCAAAATTTTCTGATAATTCTCTCTCTTGCTCTTGCTCTGAGTTTTCCTCTTCGTTAGATTGGCGAGAAGGGTTGCTAATTTCTTTAGGAGTTAACAAGATAACATACAGATCTTCCTTTTTTGGTATTCTCTCTTCACTTGTATCTGTAAAATAAAACTCATTTTCTACAAATATCATATCTTTTGATGTGTATATTTTGTTAATCATAGGATCATAACATATATAACCTTTTTGAAATGACTCATATCCTATGAAGACACACCATTTCCCTTTTTTATCTAATTTATTTTTAAATTATTCTGGTATATATACATAGCATATGCATCTAAACACTTTTAAGTGAGTAATATTTGGCTTGGTTTTCATGAGAGCTTCTAAGGGAGATTTATCTTGAAGTATTTTAGTGGGTAAGTGGTTAATTAGATGAGTTGCGGTACTAACAACATCGCTCCAAAATTTTTTAGGCATGTTAGCATAGAACATGATTGTTCTTGCTATTTCAAGTAAGTGTCGATTTTTTCTTTCGGCTACTCATTTTGTTTCGGGAGTATATGGGCATGAAGTTTGATGAATTATTCTATTTTCTTCTAGAAAGTTTGTGAATGTATGATTAATGTATTCCCCTCCATTATCTGTCCTAAACATTTTTATGTTTGTGTTGTATTGTCTAATGACAAAATTATAAAAGTTTTTAAATGCTTCGAATGCTTGTGCTTTTGAAGTGAGTATATATACCCATGTGTATCTAGTCTTGTGATCAATAAAGGATATAAAGTATTTAAAACCTCGTCTAGATATTACAAGAGATGTCCAAATATCAGAATGTACAAGATTAAAAGCATTTTCATAAGTTGTTTCTGAAATCGGATAATGCATTCGAGTTTCTTTTCCAAAAATACAAGTTTCGCAACGTCTATCTTCACAATTTTTTGTTGGAAACAGATATTTCAAAACTTGCTTACTAGGGTGAACTAATTTAGCATGCCATAAAATATAACTTTCTCCTTGATGTGTCGTGTATGCATGATTATCTTGACTCAAAAAATATAGATTGTTTCTTCTGAATCTCCTACCAATCACTTGGTTTGTTTTGAGATCCTGAAAAACAACAGTGTCAGGATCAAATGTAACTTTATAATTTTGGTCCCTAGTAATTTGGCTAATAGACGTAAGATTAGAGGAGAATTCGGGAATATATAAAGCATTAGCCTTTTTTTCGAAAAAATTAATTTTTTTCCAAATTTTCTTATATTTAAATTATGCCCATTAGCAACCTTGACTGTCTTATAGTTTGGTAGAGATTTCAGTTTCTTAAATTTATCCTTATTCCTAACCATATGATGGTCGTAACCCGAATCTACCAACCAATCTTGGAAATTCAAAGTTGAGTTAAGCAAGTACCTGGATTAGTTATTCCTTGCTTGAGCAGCATCTTTGATATGATACTTTCAATAGTTGACTCAAGTGATGCATTCTGAGCCGCATTTGAAGATATTTGGTCCTTTCTCTTCATGTGTTCAGGCCTTAGGTGAGGATGAAGAAACCAATATCTTTCTTGTGAATGATTTGGCTTTTTGTAATGAGCACGTATCTTCTTGGCCATGTGGTGCACCTTATTGGCCACTTGTCCTTCTGTGGTAAAGTTGAAACCATATCCTTCTACTTTGGATTGAGGAGTATCCTCAAATTTCATACTTGCTTATATTCGTTGGATCATGGCTCTTACTTCTTGATAGGAAGGAAAATCCTTCATTCGAAGGATTTCTTGACAAACATGTGTGAACGTTCTCCAAGAGAAATGAGGAGCCCAAAGGCCTTGTCATCATCCTCTCTTTTTTGTAAAATTTTGATATCGGTTGTGATCGGTCTCAAAGTTTTGATCTCGTTCTAAAGGTCTTCATATTCGCCGAATAGTTGGGAGAGAGTCTTTTCATCTTTTTTTATATTAGCAATTTGCCTCTTTATCTCAAAAACTCTTCCTAAATTTGACTCTTGCCCATAAAGATTATACATTTGATCCCATAGGGCTTTTGAATTTGGAGAGCAAGTGACCATAGTTCTATGAGTTTGATCCATAGAACTTGTGAGTAGGATGAAAACTTGGTCATCCCTCATTTTTCGTTCTTCAAATATTGGGTTCGACTCCTCAAGAGGATCCTTTGTAATATGACTCAAGAGATTTCTTGAGTTTAAGGATATCTTAATATGAGCAGCCCATTGGAAATAATTTGAAGATGTAAGAAGAATGGAAAAAAAAAAGGTTGTGAATGAAAATAATTGATTTGGGAAAAAGGATTACCTAACCTCGAAGAAGAAAAAATCGAAGTTTGCTCTGATACCATGTTGTAAATTTTAATCTTGATATCAAACTCCTCGTATGTTTCTAGACATGCAATCTAAAACCAATATTACGTAAGAGAATTATATCAAGATAAAATTCGAAGAAAAAGAAGAAGAAAATAAAAAGAACTTTCTTTGTATTGATTGTTGAAGAAAATTACAAGAGAGAGGAAAGAGAGCTAATGCAAGAGAGAAGATTGTCTCTCATTGCTTGATTACAAAGTATGGAGAAGAGCCCTATTTATACAAGAGTTTAGCTAGTGGAAAAAAAGGAAAGAAATTTGAATAAAATTAGTAAAAATGAAAATAATAAAAAATAAAGTTAATTTTCTAAATATATGATGATTAAATAAATCAATCATTAATTAAATCAATTAAATATAGAATGATTGATTAAATCAATATTAATAATTGATTAAATCTACCAAATATATACAATTGACCAAATCAATTGAAATGGTTAAATCAATTATAGTAATTAACTAAATCAATTATTATGATTAAATGGTTGATGGTTGATTAGATCAATCATGATGGTTGACTAGATCAATCAATGAGTGTCATTTTAGTCTATTTTAACAACAACTAAACGAAAATATTTAGTATTTCGATCCCCATCATTTAACCATTTAACTCTAGCCTTTTGCTACCAATATTGCTCTTTAATACTTAAGCCACACCTCAGATCTGCCCTTGCTTTCATTAAGATTGTCCAGTTTTCTGCTGATTCACACATTGCCAAGTTTTCTTCAGCTTGTCTTAATTCCATTTCTGCTTTCATCACTAACTGAAAAATGTCTCCAAATTCCTCTTTCGACCAATACTGAAGAACATATTTCATGTTTTTTAATTTGGCAACTAGGATTTATAATGGAGAACCTTCCACATTAATGTTCCAATGATCCTTCAGAATTTGAATAAAGCTTTCATGAGCAGACAAAAAATTATAAAATCTGAAAGATCTCGATTTATTGTCCAAATGGGTTGAAAAAGAAATCAAAAGAGGCGAGTGATCTAAAGGATCCCGAGTCAAGTGACAAATCACTAAATTCAAATTTAAACTAGAAATCGAGTTATTAATTAAAACTCTATCCAACCACTTCCAAATTCTCGCTCTTCCCTGCCTATTATTACACCATGTATATTTACAACCTGAAAAATCACCATCCACTAAAGAAGCATCAACCATAAAAGAAATAAAATTCAAAAACTCAGCTGCATTATAAGGCCTCCCTCCCCTTTTTTCTCCTTTATCAACTATAACATTAAAGTCCCCTCTAACAATCGAAGGATCCTGTGGTTTGTAATTGATTAATGCCCCCCATAAACCACTTCTTTCTTCAGTTGTACACTTTGCATGAACCCTTGAACCCCTAAAAATTGTAACTCACATGGGAGTCAAGTGTGTTTAAACTTTACCGAGAGATGCTGTGTACTTTCAACCACCATCCTCATGGCTATGGAAGATTCCCCCATTATCTAAACCGACCCACAAGCATTAGATAAAACAAAATCCATTCCTAATTTAAATCGGTAGGACTTCAACTTATTTAGCTTTAATTTTGCCTCCAAAATCACCATAAGTTCCAATTTATGTAAATGAACTATTTTTTTCAACCTCCAAAATTGCCCCTAATATTCCATATATGAACGTTAATCATTAGATAATGGAGCAAAAAAATTTTCTGAATTTTTTACCTTCTACCTTAACATTCGATCTAGAGGAAAATTGGCTCTTGATCCCTTTTTACGACTTTTACAAGTCATTGTAACAAACTCCTTTGTTGACTCTTTGTGGGTATCAATTGAAACCACAAAAGAATCAAGATTATAATTCGTCATGCAGTTCATTTGATCCTCCTATATATTCCCCTCATTGTTATTCATTACTACCGGAGTTGGAGCGTTTGGAGATATATTTCTACCCAATATGACTTGGTTCATCTCTTGATTAACTTCTTCCCTCTTTGGCTCCAATTCGTTTAAAGGATCTAGTATAATTCCATCATCCTTATGCAATTCGAAAACGTAAAAAATCGCGGCCTCATTAACAATATTGGTTGTTTTGTCACTTGAGCATAAACCTGGATTTTGAGCACCAAAACCTACCTTATTTTCTACCGGAATATTTCTTTGTCCCTTATTCACATCTTTTCCTTCCTCCTCCTAAATATTTGTTGTTGCAGAATGAGAAGTAACTTGGGCATTGTTTGGAGCCTAAGCATTTTCCACGTCAACAATCTCCTCTGGCCAGTTTTATTTAACCGCCTTTTCAACAATCTTCACCATTGAATTTTTCTTCCAAGTCTTATTCCAATTCACTGGAACATAAACCATTTTTTGCTTTGTATTCTGAACATTCAATTCTTTTATTTCATTAATTTTCTGGACAGCAGCTTCATCTTGCCAGGATTTCTCTTTTGAACCCACTTGACATTCATTTTGATCATGACCCAAATGCCAACATGAAGTGCAATATTTAGGTATATAATCAGCAATAATTGGCTGCCAAAAGCCTGATGATTCTCCAATCATATCCACCCAAACACGTTGAGGGATAGGTTTAAAGAGATCAACTTCAACACATACTCTAGCAACACTAGGTCGAGTTGATACAAAGGTTGCTGAATCCGCATATAATGATCTACCAATGGAATTAACAATGGAGAAAAGACTATGTTTGTCAAAAAAATAGATTGGAAGACAAGGCAATGATAACCAAATCGACACTATTGATGATTCTCTAGAGACGTGAAAATATGGAGTCCAACGAAAGGTTCTCATTGGAAACTTGAAGATTTGCCATAATCTTGGAGTCCAAATCTGAAGAAAATCTCCCTCCTTGGTGAATCTAAGTAAAACATGTCGAGTATCTAAATGCCCAACTATTATTGTACCTCTTAGATTTAAAGTTGCAAAGAATTTCCGGATTTCCTCCAACTTTGGTTTTTCATGAGAAAACTTTTCAACCAAAGTCAACTTGAATAGAGCCACAAGTTTATTAATATCTTCTTTAGAAAAGAAAACTGCTAGTTCACCCTTGAATAATGATGGTTCTTTAATCTCTATTGGTGAGGAAGTAGCTGTAGGAAATAATTTTTTAAAAGGTGAAACAGGTTGATGCCCTCCAACCAAAGGCTGAAGGGTCTCCATGAAGGTCAGTCTTCACCAAACAGCCTTCAAGGAATACACCTTAAGAACTCTAAAAACCCAAGAAACAAACCATAGAAGCCAATTATCAAAAAGCCTAATAAAAACAAACCAATGTCTATGAAGATTTGCTGTTAGAAAGTTAAACTAATCGCCCCCCATTTGTCTGCTGGAGTTTTTTTTTTCCCCTCAATGTCAGCTTAGAACCTAATTTTATTATTTTTAATATATAGATAGATTTTTAAGTCAAATTATTTAATTGTGTTTTCATATCTAAAATTGAGTAGAATCCAATTATTTACAAGAAATCGCTCATCAAAAGAAAAAAATAAAAAAATGTAGCAAAGTTTTTACATTGTGACCAACTGCACAATTTGAAAATTAATAACTTGAACTATAGTTGTTAGAATTATATGATTCCATGATTCTTATGTCATTGGGAAACTTGGAGATAGAATTACAATTTTCTAGTTTAGATTCAAATTGTAGATGAGAGAAAAACGTGAAGTTGGGTCTCAAATCAGATATTTGAAAATTTTTGTTTGAGCAACAACTTTGAAAATTCATATTTTGAGATAGAGAATTTCAATTGATCTAATTAAAATGATGCTCAAAAGTTGGTTTCAAACTCTACAAATTTCATGTTTTGAGGAAAAACTAGAATGCACCTAGCCATGAACATAGAATACATTTGAGTCAAGTGATATTTGGTGAATAATGCTAGATTAAAGTTCTGGCTCAACCTATGCTTAGGTTCACTCAAGTCAAGACTACATTTAGTTAGTATTGGAGGTGGATTTGACTCTATAGATAATAGCTCTACTACTCGAATGGAATGACCGACTGTCTGTCGATCTTGATTAACGAGAACTACAAACAGTCACCAGAGCATGTTCTAGTGGGGAAGACCCTGACACTCAAATTAGAAAGTGATTTTCAAAAAAAAATGAAACAGACTATTAAAAAGTTCTGTTATGTCATTGTGTGCTTTGTGTAACTTTAGAGAGCATATCTAACTGGTTGGCTTAATAATGTATATATATAACCCATTTGTATATAAGATTTTTATGAATTCGGGGCACTTGAACCCTAATTTTCTTATAGAGATGTTCCGAGATTACGGCGATCATAGTGAAAGATTCCCAAAAATTTAAAATATTATTACGTAAGAAAGTTTAGGTCATCAAAGATTCATTTCCTTATTAACAATAATCAAAGGTTTCCTTCTTGACCACAGAAGGTTGTCTCTATATTTTAAGGGAAAATGAATATTGCCTTTAACCAGATTATGGCACCGAACATCAAGGAGATTAGAGAGCTAATCAGGCAGCTACTGACAAGGGTCTGGTTGGTATGTATCGAGTGGGTGGGCCATGCCTACCGGGCTGGGAGATGAATCCCTTATTGATAACATGATTAAGTGTACTATGTTCATTAGGCTATGGATTCAGAGGACCTCTAGTCTCGCGGTAATGGGTCATTCCATCACTTGCCCCAAACTTTTGTGTCGTTTCATAGCAAGGGTTTCAAGAGTAACATTAAATGGATAAGAATTCGAAAAAATATTAGTAGATAGCATTAAATATGGTACGTACTGTTTTGATTCCCACAAATCATCTTCGATACGCTTTATAAGACATAACGTCTAATTAGTTCATGTACTACCATATCTTCTTTTCGATAGTTTTTACTTTTGCTTAGAGATGCAATCTGCAAGTTAATTCCTATGAAATTCTCAAGCAGTTCTCAGAGAATCGAACTAAAGATGGCTAAGGGTTCATCGTTACGAGCTTATCCGAGCATTAATGACATCTGGAGCGTCATGACAAGGGAGGAACTACAAGGAGTCCAGAATGACATACTGTTAGGGGACGATTATGTCCTTTTGTTAGCCATTGATGACAACAAAGCCAATAAGGCATCGGAGACACGCATTCCGATATATAAATAGTGTGTTAAGTATGGACTAAAGGTGCTTTATACAGTTGATGTTAGTCGAGTTTTGCTCAGTTTGAACATTTTTTCGATGATGCTGATTCCAACGCTCGGTGCCTGGTGATAGTAGTGATGTCTTTAATAAGCTTTTCACATTTATTTTGATTTCAATATCATGGCGTCGATGTTTTCTCTCAAGAGGTGTGCTTGTGGGGGTCCTATTGAAGGGTGCAGGTGTTCTTGTAGGGGTCCCATTGAAGGGTTTTTTTCTACAAACTAGACAGAATCTAACTTGCAGTTCCTATATAAGGAGACCATCGATAAGAGTTAGATGCACAAATATTTCTTTGTGAAGTTCTTGAATAAAGACTTAACGCCTGTGCTATCGGGGGCCGATAAGGAACCACTTCTTAGGTTAAAGACTCATAGCCTTCTCATCATTCAAGATTTATTCGTTCAATTGGTGGTTTTTGCAAAGCCAAAGATTGGTGCATTTGGGTGGAAGCCCTCTTAGACAACAAAATGCTGGCTTTGTATGGTTTGTTGCTGAGAGAAAAGAGGAAGATTGAGAGACCTCTCCTAGTAGAGAAGAAGAAGAAAGATATCTTGCATGTTCTTGCTTCTCCCGAGGAAGAAGATTTTGAGGAGATTACCTCGAATAAACGGATGAGGCCAAGTTGAAAAGAGGAGCTACTAAAGCAAAAAGCACTTTCGATGTTAGTGCTGATACTATTCTTGTCTCGCCCCTGGTACGAAAGAAGAGGACAGTTCGACGATCAAGTTTATTGGGCAAGGTTATGAGGGGGAAAGAAGAGCAAGGACCCTCAGATACACCGAGGGCTATCAGGGTTGAGGACTTCAAGGCCTAGGCTCGGGGAGGTACAGAGGTCTGGGTGTGGTACCCAAAAGACATTGGGGCAGATGATGAGGATGCCGATGAAAGAAAATGAGAGGGAGATGAGGAAATTGAGGGTGGTCTCCCCGAAGACCCTGAAGAGGGAAGAGAGAGAGTAGAGGGAGAAAGTGCTAGGGACCCGAAGAGTCTCCCTCCAAAGATGACTAAGGGATTGATGCAAGGCCTTTTTATGTTGTTCCCTTGATATCGGCATACAAAAGATGTCTGGGAGAATCGCTCTTCCCCCTTTTGTTCCTATATCATCCTTTAATGGTTGGCGGGGACAAAGGGAACATGGAACTATAACTATTAACACGAGCGATCATCATTATAGTTATGTTGATGGTAATGAAGCGTGAAAGATAACGGAAAGCATGGATTTTCATTGTGCTAATTTAAAGTTGAATAAGCTATCACTTTAGTAAGGCGGTGAGACTATCATGCCCTCAGGGCTTATAGTATGGTTTCCCTAGAAGGTAATCTATTTGTGTCTTCGGTTTTCACATATGACCCTTCTCATTTCGTGCAGACTCTTATTTTAGCTGAGTTTTAAAGGCTAAGGTGGGAGCAGACTATGGACCATTTGAGGCATCAGGCTAAGCAGATAGGTGCAAAGGTGTCTCAACTGTGGGATGCTCTGTTGCAGAGGAAGAGGGATATTGAGGAGGAGAGGGCATCTGTGGCCTCCTTGAATGCTCGTAGTAAGGAGATGGAATGGCTAAAAGCTAAGCAGAATGTAGTGCTTCAATAATGTGAGGTGGTCTCCAAGAGGTGTGAAGAGTTGGAAGTGGGGGCCAAGGTGCATGAGGTACATTTGCAAACCACGCAGACGCTGGCCGAGATACGTGACTGAGCCCTAAAGGTCGTTGAGTGAAAAATAATAGAACTAGGGGAGACCATCACAAGAATTATCGACCAACATATGTGCACTCGGCGTAGGTGGGGTTAGAAACTTCGATATGCCAAGGAGATTATTGATTGTGCGAGGCTTTCGGGGGCTATACCTTTGGATATGGAAAGGGCTAGTCCTGAAGCACCCAACTATAAACTCGCCATCATTCTCATGGGTGAGGTTCCTTTGGATGCCGTGAATGAGAATGCTATGGTCGATGCTCCTTAAGATAATTTGGAGTCTAGACTCTTCTGTCTTCTAACCCTCCTTGACTGTAGTCTCTGTTTTCTTAGTTTTTCCTTTTGTATGCTTTTGGCCTGAGAAGATTAATGAAAAAGTTCAATTGTTTCATCATGAGCAAGCAATTAGAATTCCATTTTTGTAGTACGTTTTATCGTGTATAGTAAGTAGAATACCATTGGGGAGATACATCCCTAGTTGACAATTCATCTATTTGAGGGAGATTGGGTTGTGCCTATCTAATGGAGAGATATATCCCTTGTCATTAGCACGCTCGTTTGATAGTGTGGGCCATACCTACCCAATGGAGAGATATATCCCTTGTTATTAGTACGTTCGTTCGATAGAGTGGGTCGTACCTACCTGACAGGGAGATATATCTCTTGTTGTTGGTATATTGGTTCGCTAGAATGGGTCGTATCTACCCGACGGGAAGATACATCTCTTGTTGTTGGTACGTTCATTCGATAGAGTGGGTCAAACCTATTTGATGGGGAGATACATACTTTATTGTCAATATGTTCGTTCGATAGAGTGGGTTGTCGTACCTACCCGACGAGGAGATATATCCCTTGTCGGTATGTTCGTTTGATTGTGTTTGGTGACATGTGCTCAGTGTGATTAGTTCATTATGAGAAGTTAATGAAGAAAATTGTAACAAGTGAGATAATCATAGTGTAATTAGTGGAACGTATAGTAAGACTAGGTATTGTGAGATATCCAACCAGTAGTTCTACGGGAGCAATCGTAATAGAGAAGGGTTTAGGATTACTTGAGAGAGTTTGCCGGGCATTCCAGATCGTTGGGAGTGTTCCACTACCAGTAGAGTTCCTGAACTTAACTTTCATATATTTCGTGCTCGGTAGTGCCTTCAAAGCATTCAAGCCAGGTCGACCCAGGATGAAGTTATAAAGCGAGAGTAGCTTGACCATGTTGAATATCGTTGTTGCTATTGCATGATCTGATTGAGTCCCGAGAGTAATAGCAAGTGAAATGGTGCCTTTAGAGTATATCCATTCACCGAAGAGTCTTTTGATTGGTTCGGTAAGGGGCTATAGGTGCAATTGAGTGAAGCCCATCTACTAGAAAGCATTCCAATAGAGGAGATTACAGCCGACTCCCTGATCCACAAAAATTCTCCTTATTTCATATTGTTCGATCTTGGCAGTGATGACAAGGTAATCATATCAGTCTGGATTAACCCCTATTAGATCATCATCACTAAAACCAATCATTGGTTTTTTTTCTTCTTGGGTTGTTTCTCAACACGCATAGTAGGGACTTCTTTGGACATGGAACTTGATGGCTTGGGCTTATGCAAAATTAGGGTCATTATCTGCCCGGTCTCATTCTGTTGTATATATCCTCGGTCATGCAATGCCATCAAGATGTGAGCTGGAAAATAAGGGTTTGAGGGATCGTACTTGCTTTGTACTTGGAGAATCACTCTGTTTGGTTGATTACGGGTATCTTTGGGAGTTGGCTGCTCGCCTTGCTCATTTTCTCGCCTTACAGTATGTGAGCACTGAGGAGGTAGGCCTTCCCTTTCCGTACTTATAAACCTTTAAAGTCGACCGCTTCGAACGAGAAACTCAAGTTTGTCTTTAAGTTTTTTACATTCATTTGTTAGGTGGCCGTAATCTCGATAGAAGTGGCACTACAACATCTTGTCCTTGGTCTAATCATCTTTCGTGGAGCGAGGGGGCCATCTAACATAGGATTTGTTCTGAATCTAAACTAGAACTTGACTTGGTGTCTCGTTTAGAAGAGTATAGCTTGTGAACCTTTGTTATTGGACAGGTCCTTGCTGGGCCATTTTAGGTGAGGGTTTTGAGGTGATTGGGTTCGTATATTTCAGGTTGGTCGGTTTCATCATTTGTCGAACACTTCGACATCCTCTATAGTGATGTATTTTTCTATGCGAGCATAAAACTCCTAGATGGTAGATAAGGAATTCTTTGTTATGGACGTTTTCATCCTTGATGCCCACAAGCTGGTGAGTAATGCTGTCAGTGCAATAAAATGGTCCAAGCTCGAGACTTTCATTATCTCAATTTTGAATTTATTGAGATAGTCTCTCAACGGCTCATCATCGCTCTATCTCAACGAGAGGAAGGATTGACATCTTTACTCATCATGAAGTGCATCTCGAAGTGTTGCCAAAATTACGAGAAACTCTTGATACTGAACGATGGAAGTGAATTGAACCACGTTAGCACATTACTCTTCAGGGTCGTAGGAAAGTGCTTATACATGGTTGTATCTGACATATTTCTTGAGATCATCTTGGTCACAAAGTGAGCTATGTGATCCTGGGAATCAGTAGTGCCGTTATACCTCTTTATAAAAGTAAAAAGCACGTCATGAGATATTGGCTCCGTGGAAACGTTGAAGTCGAACAATGACAGACTAGTAACATGTTGAGCGAGTTCATCTCTTCTTATGTTAGCGTGTCTGAGTTTATCTGCTATGAGTTCTTTGACCTATTTCCTCAAGCCATCAGGATCATGTTGGGAGATCACCGATTGCTCTTGGTGCTCTTTGGGCTCTAGCCTTTATTGACACACGTGACTTGATCCGTGTGAGGCGGATTCTGTTTTTGCTCTAAGGATATGGATAAGCTCCTCCTATTGTTTGCTCATGCCTTGTAGTTTGGATTCGAGCCTTGCCATCTTGGGTCGAGGGGCCCTTTTCTGAAGATGTTAGAGTAGGTGGTGGGATCAGTTAGTTCTATTGCATGATCGGCGATTGGGTTTCACACTAGTTGACAGTGGTTAGGACCTCAGTGGGGTTATTTGGCACTGTAGATTAGACGGTGTTTGTTAGGGTGGTAGTATGCCCTTCCATTACAAATGCAGCTTTGGAAACAGTTCTGGTTTTTCTCTTGGGAGGCATGAAGAAGATCAGGTTAAGGACTTAGTTCTTACTAGTTTGTTCCCACGAACAGCGCTAATTTGTTAAAGGTGAGTTTGACTTCACAAATAATGGCTTTACTGACTCAAACGAGATGACCAGCCGTTTGTTGATCTTGATTAGCGAGATCTACAAAAAGCCGACATAGGGTACTTAGGCGGGGAAGATTTCGATACTCAAATCAGAGAGTGGTATTTGAAAAGAGAGAAACAAATTTAAAGAGAGCTTTTTTATGTCTTTGTGTGTTATGTGTAAATTTAGAGAATGTACGTAACCAATTGGTTTCATGATGCATATATATAGCCCGTCTATATATAAGTTTCATATGCATTCAGGGTGCTTAAGCCCTAATTTCCTTATGAAGATGTCCTGAGATTACGTGGATCATAGTGAAAGACTCCCAAAGATTTAAAATAGGATAAATTATACTTTCTCTCCCTGTGGTTTGGCCGAAATCCACATACTTCCCCTACGATGAAAAAAATATCAATTTATACCCCTTATAGTTTTAAAAAGTGTGGCAAGTAGACGAAACTTTTAAAAAATAATGGAAAAGTAACAGAGACATGAGATTTTTCCATTATACCACCCCTCAATCTCTCTCCTTTTTCCATATTCATCAGTAAGTCAAAAAAAAAAAAAAAAAATCTCTCGAGTAGAGTTTGCTTCCAGAAAAATTATCTTCAAACCCTAGAGAAAGAGTTCAACAATCAAAATCTATAATTTCTCTTATTACAAAAAAAAAAAAAAAAAAAAAAAACCTCCAAAACCCTAACATTTCTAGTTGTAAAAAATAGAAACCAAAAAAATAAAAAAATGACTCTCTCCTTCTTCAACCTCTATCTAGATCTCTGTCCAGATGGAGAAGATGGAGGAATTGCAACAGGTAAAAAAATTGGAGATGGGGTTAAAGAAAATGACCCTCACTCTCTTTCTGAATGTCCAGATCTCCATCCCAAAAAAAAAAAAAAAAAAAAATTAACACTCACTCTCATTCTTTAACCTTCGTCCAAATCAAACCCATCGTTCGATGAAGAAGACAATCGTTCGAACCCATCATTCAAACAGATCATCCTTACCCTTTACCCATCGTTTGATCGTCTTTTGAAGAGTGTGAAGATCGTCCTCCATCCAGAATCAAACCCATTGTTGGATCATCTTTAACCTCAGTTCAGATTTAAAAACGAAGATGATGGTGAAGATGAGAACAAAGACGACGAAAAAGATGAGAACGATGATGGTATGTGTGATTTGTGGCAATAACGGTGAATATGAGAATGAAGAAGACGAAGAAGATTTGCAAGAGAGAGAATGAAGATGAGAACCAAGAAGATCTACAGGAAGTTAGTGATTTGCGGCGATGGTGGTGAAGATAAGAATAAAGAAAACGAAGATTGTGTATGTGTGTGTGTGTGTGTGTGTGTGAGAGAGAGAGAGAGAGAGAGAGAGAGAGAGAGAGAGAGAGAGAGAGAGAGAGAGAGAGAGAGAGAAGGTGTGTGTGAGAGAGGAGAGGGAGAGTTGAGTTGGTCATTTAGAAGATTCGAGGTGAAGAAATTGAAGAGAGTGGAGTTGGATCTTCAAAATTAATTGTGAGAGCATGAGATTCACGGTGGCAATGGCTGTCGAAATGTGAAGAGGAGAGGAGAGAGAAGAAAGATAATTTTTTTTTTAATTGGGGATAATTTTAGAAATAAAAATTAATTTATGAGTTAACTCAGACTTTCCGCGTATGGATCTCAATTTCCTATTAATTTTGACAATTTTCGTCACTTATTTTTTTTTTAAAAAAAAATCACATGGGTATAAGTGGATATTTTTTTAGCATAGGGGAATAAGTGGAAATTTGATCAAACCATAGGGGTAGAAAGTGTAATTTACCCTTTAAAATACTATTACACAAGAAATTTTAGGTCAGAGAAAATTCTTTTCTTTATTGATAATAGTCAAAGGTTTCCTTTCTGACTATTGGAAGTTGCCTCCATATTTTAAGGGAAAGTGAATGTTGCCTTTGGCCTAACAGTGACATCAAACACTGAGGAGATTAGAAAGCCGATTAGGCAGCTACCGACAAGGGTCTAGTCGATATGTATTGAGTGGGTGGGCTGTGTCTACCCCTCTGGGACACGATTAGGTGCGCTATGTTCATTTGATTATGGATTTGAAGGGCCTTTGGTATCGCGGTAATGGGCCTTTGGGCCAATTCCATCAGTTAGATTTA
The DNA here is from genome assembly GCA_037126225.1 of Dillenia turbinata. Taxonomy (NCBI): domain Eukaryota; kingdom Viridiplantae; phylum Streptophyta; class Magnoliopsida; order Dilleniales; family Dilleniaceae; genus Dillenia; species Dillenia turbinata. Next base: position 16,584,346 of record JBAMMX010000021.1, read on the forward strand.
AGTTCAAGGCCCACTTTCAACCCACAGTCCATTTTTAAACCCAAGTGGAAGCTTATCGAGCTCGAGCGCAGTCCACTACAACCAACAAACATTGGGGTCCTATACGCAGAAGAAGGATTCATGGTGGAGATGCGACCAACAAACAATCGCAAATCAAACTAGAGACAGATTATATTCAATTAAAGAAACAGAGGAACAAGAAGTTTGAGGAGAAGTAGGAACCGAAGAATAGGGTTATAAATGGATTCGGATTAGTAGAAGAACAAGAATTCAGAAGCACAAGAGAAAAAAATGTTTGGAGTTCAAATTTTTAAGGTGTTTTTTTTTTCTCAATAATTGTCTAAATGAAAATAAAAAATCCAAAAAAAAAAAAAGAGAATACTCCCCCACTATTAAATGAAGCATTATCCATGATGTGAAATAAAATAATAAAATAAACACACAAAAAAAAAAAATGAAAACTCCCCCGATAGAGTCTGCTGTCTTCTCTTCAGAATAAAATCATCCAAATAGCTACCGTCTGAACTATCCAATTCTTTCATTGTTTTTTTTTTATTATTTTTTTCTCTGCTTTAGTTCGTGCTTTCGTAGTCTTCACCTTCGTTTTAAGCGTTTATAGTATTCAATTTCAGTTTTTCAACTTCAACCTCCATTCGATTTCAGCTATTTGCTTCCAACACCATCGTCTTCTTGACCATCGTGAGTGCTAACAGCAACCTTTGATCGATCTCCACCCTTGTTCTGTTCAATCACCGTCAAAATTCACCTTCCACTTTCATTTTCATATGATTGCTGCCATCGTTTTCAGTCTCCATCATCACCATTAGGATCACTGATTCACCGTCTTTTTCGAAAATATGTGTCCGAAATCGCTTTCAAGGTTCAATTCGACTTCTGCACTTCGATATTCAACTTCAATTTCTATCATCGAACTCTTCTCCACTGACTATTCGTCTTCTTTGCTGGCAGTTCATCGTCTCCACCTGCTTCTCCTCGTCTAATCACCTTCAGTCGCCATAACCACCATCTTCTGCAGCCTTCTGTTCAAAACAGCCACCACCGTCCGATTGCCATTCCCAAGCTTCAACTCCACTGCAGTTTCCTTCGATTTGTAGTCAATTTCAGGTCCAACATCATCGCTGCCATCATTGCCATCGAACTCTTGAAGCCCACCATTTGCTTTCTCCGCGTGTTTCATTTCAATCGAATATGGGTACCCTATTTGATTATTTTGTCTTATCTGCATATTTTACACTTTTATTTTATTTATTTGATATCAAGTTTCAGTATTATCTTTTATTTAATTTTTAGATTTTAAATTTTTTATTTATTATTTTAGACTTTAATTTCAGTATTACAATTCTGATTTTATAAAATAGAATAAAAAATTTAAAATATTAATTTAGGATTCATCTGTATTTCTTTTAATTTTACGCTTAGTAATTTACGGTACTTATTAAATTACATCAAAAATTATTTTTAAAGTTTATACTTAATAAAATTTAATTTATTTATTATTTAGTTTTATGTTTGCTTATTATTTAATTATTTATTTGCTTTTTATTAGACTTAAAATAAAAACTCAATTATATCACCTAATTAGAATAAATCATAATTTTAATCGATAAAATTTGACTAATAAGCTCGATAACTCTATTCATTTAATATAGCACATCAAGCTGCCTTTGTATTCTCATGAGGTGTCAAAACAAAAATCACATGGTTGAATAACTTTTTAACTCTCATCTCACTATGGATCAATTGATGTTCTCGCCTTCGAATTAATTTCGGTTGTTATTTTGGATTCAAAGAATTTGAAATTGCTCAATTGGATTTTTTTTTGTTATCAATATTCCACTTTAAAAGCATCGGCTACGAATCTTATAGTACCAAATTGTTCATCCTCAAGTTCAACATGACGAAGAGTATCCGCAAAAGTTTTTATATTGTTATTATGAGAAATTGACTTTCTAGTATCTCCACTTGCTCAAAAGAAATCAGATCAATGCTTAGATTTATAGTTTATCAGAGAGGAGAAGACTAGTTCACTTTAACTCTCTTATTATGTTAAATATAACCCTTAAATATTGTTTGATAATGTGATCATTTCATATTTAATATGTATCAAACTTTATGATCAATTGTTTAAAATGAGTTATACTGATATTTCTATACTTCTCCTCGAGGTATACCTAGATGTCATGAGCAATCAGATATTGCTCACACTTAGAGATCATATCATCAATCACAAAGTTATTCAGGATTGTTTAAGTAGTGAAATCTTCTTTTCTCCAAGCCATCTTGATCTCTCCTATGCTGAGCAGTATTGCCAACACTAAAGTCCTGCATGACGTGGTTGATTCCTTCCAAAACATCTTGTTCTTTCAATACATACTAGATTTTGCAACGCTAAATGTCATAATTATCTCCATTCAGTTTGTCACCTTTGTTCAAGTCTGTAATAATGGAATTTGATACCATGTTCTAGATTTTAAGAGGGATGTACACAAATATTAATATTCATATCATACACAGAATTTTGTATTTCAAAATTAATATTTATAACAAATTAACATTAAGTATAGAATCAAAAGTTTACTAAATTCTCAATCATCATTTATGATTCTAATGTTTAATCATTACAAATTTAATTTAAACTTATAAAATTCAACAAATTTTAAATGAAAATTATTCAAATTCTTTCAACCAAAAACCTCTCATTTAAATATTTAAAGTATTTAAATAATATTTTAATTTTGAATGGGAATTATACAAATTCTACCAACTTAAAATTTCCTTTCAAGAGACAATAATTTTCTTTTGCATACATGATCATACAAATCAACAAATATAGTCAACATATGCTTAAAAGAAGTTTTATATTAAAGATCTTAAAAGTTTCTCTTATACATGATCATGATCCTAACAGATAGTTACAATAAACAAAAGAAAACTTATAAATGCATTATCTCGATTCAAATCATATCAATTCAAGATATCATGTTTACCTTCCCTTAGATAGTCTATCTCTAAAAGAAAATCTCTTTATGGCACGTGAGCTCGAACTATTTATACTTTGAGACAACCTTTCTTTATTTGGCTTTCTACATTATTGACTCTCTATATTTCTATTAATATTAACGTTACAATATCAAGAATCATGTGCACTCTCTCTGCAAGTAGCTCATTAACCACGTTAACCCAATAGGGGTCAAGAAATTACTTGATATGTATATGTTATCATCCCAAAATACATAGACTAGATTAAGAAGTTTCAAACGTTTTTCTTCCATGATCTCAAAATGATCCGGTAAAGTATGAAATGAGTTTATCATATAAGTCAATATTTGGCCCAACTTTGTCAAACGTTTTGAATTTTTCAATACTATAACTCCACTCCAGTGAACTCTAAAGCTGTATCTAATTCTCACCATCTCTCTAGAAAATGAGAACAATATTAGATTGGGTACACAATTAACCATAATATTATAACAAATCTCAGAAGCATTTGTTTAAAGGTATGTACACAAATTTTAAATAATTTTATGTTAGAAAAACTAATTTTCAAATATAAATAAATGAGTATAAATATAAACAAATTATGGGTGCAAAAATAAATTTTAATCCAGATGACCAAAATTAAAGAAATAATTTTCTAGACCTATAAAGAATTTTTTTAGAATTTTTTTGACTGAAAATTGATTTTCTATAATTTTTTAACAATTTACTGATTTAAAAGTCAATAAAAATTATTTTTCAATTTCAAAAAAATAAATTAAAAATTGCAGAAAATTTCAATTAAAATTGCACACTTCCACGCACCGTCGGGAGGGGCTATCCAGGTTTGGACACGCACCCACTCTCCAAGGGTGAGCAAAAAAATCTGAGTATCCAAATATTCGAGGTATCCAATCTGAATCTGATCCAAAAATATCTGACAGATCAGATATCCGAGAAAATGAATTGGATCAATTCGGATAGTATATTTCGCGGATGCAGATATGGATCAACATATTCAGTATACATGAATATTTGATCTAATCTGAAAAAAGGGGTAAATAAGGCATTACAAAAGAGTCCATATCAAAACCCTAAATTAGTGATATTATTTTTAATAAGACATTACGTAGTTAGCATATTTAGCTATCCATTTGAACAGCTGGCCGACTATTGATGTGGACTTTTTAATAAGTCATTACATAGTTGGCTAATCGAGCAAGGAATCAGCTAGCTGCCCACCTGTTAGCCGGCTATCCATTTAGTCAGCCAGCTGTCTACTTCTCCCATTCGATTGAATGGCCAATCAATCGACCATTCTTTGATGTGTTATTACATCATTTGGATGAGAAGTATTATATTGTATGTTTTAATATTGTTTTAATTCATTGGTTGATTAAATTTTAATTATTAGATTGAGTTTAATTTTGATAAAAATGAAACTTAAATTAGATTTTTTGGATATGATAATCTGATATATTCGATTTGTATTTTCAAATATCTGCTCCATCGGATACGATTTTATACGGATACGGATTCGGATCACAAAATTCAATATTCAAAATATTCTGATCATATTGGATAATGGGCATTCGGTTCGAATATGTGGTCTGTGCTCACCCCTACCACTCTCCCTGATCATCTTCTTCCTCATTAAAATTCAATAACTCGACCTTAACTTCAAATGACCATATATTTCTCAATTTTTAATCATTTTTGCATTTTTTATATAGTCAAAAAACATTTTTCATAAAAAACCTAACCAAAATAAAATTACAAAATACAATGTTCTAAAAGATACAAGTATATAAATTTTTTGTTAGAGTTTGAAAAATCTCGTAACGTACTCTAAGCATGCATGTAAAATTTTGCAGACTTGATCCTCATAGAATAAGTATAATACTGTGTAAAATTGTGAACATTTCATTAAATCTATTTCAAGTTGTCATTAATAAATCATAAACATTATTCATGGCATTTTTCATGTTTTAATATCACAAAAGAGGCGGGAAACACCCAAATATAACTCTAATACCAATGTTGGTAAACAAACCAACAAACTTCATTTTTAACGTATAAAATTCCAGGTTCTTGGAAAAGTGTCACAAAACGGATTATCTTCTTTTTGTTCACAATCCAAATACCTTTAGTGGAGTTGATTTGCCCATTCAAGCTCTTTCTCGATTTTTCAAATGTGAGAAGATCTCTCTTTCTTTTTCACTCTCAAAAATGTGTTCTCTTGTCACTTCTACCTTTTTTTTCATTCACGTGTATTCAAAGAAATGGGAAGTTGTAGGAGTTAAAGAGACAAGGGAGTTGGGAGATAGATGAGAGGTTGAGGGGTGGTTTCCAAAATACCACTCCCTCTTTTTTTCTCCCCTTTCAAAATTCAACAAATGGGTTTAGGTTGAGTCTACCCTCATGTATGGACTTGTATTCATTTACCAACAGTTATAAATATAATCATGAACTGAAACTTGTGTATCTCCAAAAATTCATTGGACTAAATTTTATGTGCACTAGGATAGAATCCGTAAGTGGAGAGAGAGAGAGAGAGAGAGAGAGAGAGAGAGAGAGAGAAGTTTTACTTTAATTCTTGTTCTCTACAACTACAACACCACCACAAATATTACGAACTTACCTTGTAATAGAAATAAACTACATTACATGTCCAAGTTATAATTAGCACAATATAAGAAAGCAGCTGGAGAAAAGCATTATTTGAATTTGACTATCCAACTTTTGAGATACATGGAGCATATTTATTCACACAAAGGAACATATTTTTTCCGACTTTTTTTTAACCATTTCTAACATTTTATAAGTGTCACTAAAAGATATTGTGATAAAAGAAAAAACGTCGGATCAAAGATTGGGGAAAAAAGAAGGGGAATTTTCCTGATGCTTGTAAATAAACGTTGGGAAATCTTTTGATCTTTGCTGACGTTTTGTCACAAAAATGTCGACAAGTTTTTGGGATTTTTTTGATGTGTTTGGCGTGTAAGACGTTAGAAGATGTGTGCATTTCCCAACATTTATGAATGTCAGCAAGGATTAAAATATTTGTCAACGTAGCCCAAATGTTGGTAAAACCATATGCACTTGTTGACTTTTTTATGTAAAAACATCAGTAAGAGTTATATATATATTTTTAAAAAAAATATCATTTTTTTTTATAATGTTTGTTGACAAAACCTACTCTCAAAGCCAAATCTATTCATGATATTGGCATCAACCATAATATCAAACATTCATCAACAAACATCTATATTATAACTCTAAACTTTATACTTCATTTACACTTTATGCTTCAAACCAACGATCATCAACCACAAATACCAAATAACTTATTACTCCAAATAAACATAATTTACCTATCACTTTTGAAACACAAATAACTCACTACTCCACACATAATGTACACTTCAAACAAACAAACAATCATCCACACATAAATTTGAACCGCAAATAAAGAATTCATTAGCAATCATTTTATAAGTCAAATAAGTTTAGTTAATGAACAAACATAATGTCTCACATATGATAAACCTATAACATCTTTTAATCTCAAGACATAGGACCACCCTCTTATATGGATAAAAAGCCACCACCACTTTTACTAGACGCACTATCGCCATCCTATAGAAATAATATATTTATAATTAAAACAATTATAAAATATTATGTAATATAAAGTTAGTATATTACCTTTTCCAACATCTAAAGAGGTACTTGCGTATCTAGAAATGCTAACATAAACATTTGAATCAACATTTGAAAATTTTCTTTTGTTTTCTTCGATCGATGTCATATCTTTGTTAACTCTTTGTTAGAGTTAGTTTTTGTATAAAAAGATGATGATGTTCCATAATAGCTATTAGGTGTTAGGTCCATTCCTTTAACTCTCACTCTCTCACTCTCACAAAACTCTCTCTCCTTTTACTCGGTGAGGGTAGTGTTCATTTTTCTCTTCTTTGAAGAAGATTCGGTGATGGCAACAGTGGTAGTCTCTCTTCTCATTCTCAAAGATGAGTGCCATTCCTCTCTCCTAATCTCTCCATACCTCAAATCCTCTAATTTATTTTTGAAGACATGCTATATTTTTCTCAGATCGACCATATTTTTTGTCAAATCCCACCTTCATTGTTGTCTATTACTGAATGGAGGATCACCAAATCCCACCATATTTTTTGATCTCTCTCTCACTCTCTTTTTTTTTTTTTTTTTTTTTATCCTGGCTGCTTCTCATTTTAAAATCCCTATTTTCTTAATCTTTAAGACTATTGCACAATCTTCTCAAATTTGATTTCTTTCCTTTTTCATAAGCAATAATTTCCAATTTTCTTCTTTGTTTTTCTTCATGCTTACACTTATAAATCTATCTCAAATCTTAGTGGCTACGCAAACAAGTGTTTTGTTGTTCGAACTGATCCATGGCATTATCATTCATATAAACCTTGAAACTAATCGCATCCTTGCATGCACAATCATATTATAAATTCTAGAAATCAAGGCTTTATGTGGTGTGGTTGATTCAGTGGGATTTGGATCAAAATCTAAATCCAGTTGTTGCTTTATTAGCACATCCTCGAACTCAACTTTGAGCCAAAACTTAAACTAATTTGACGGTGGAGATTACAATGAAGAAGAAGAAGAAGAAGAAGAAATGGTTGAAGATTGAGATTTATAAGATCTATAATGGGATTCCAGATCAAGTGAGAAGGAGATGGAGGAGTGATAGCGTTGGTGGTGGTGGTTTTAGTGGGCAGTTGTGAGATGGAGAAAATCTAGGGTTTCATCTTCGTCAAAAATCCTTCGAAATTAAAGGACGAAAGAGATAAGGAAATGAGAGATTCAAGAATGGGAGTGAGCAGGGAAGTGAAGGAGAGTGTCACCTCTTGAGAAGAAGATAAAGAGAAGTGAGATCGAGATAGATGAATAACAAAAAAAAAGGAGCTTAGTCTCATCATCGGAGAACTCAGAGAGAGAGAGAGAAAGAGGGAGGGAGAGGGAGAGAGAGAGAGAGAGAGAGAGAACATAATTTAGAGTTGTAGAGAGAAAAAGATTCAATTTTCATGCACAAATTTTGGATTGTAAAGAGAGGTTAAACAAAGAAAAAAATTAATTCATTAAAATTAATTTAAAATTTTAATAAAAAACCAATAAATTATTTTTTTATTACAGTCACGTGTCGTAAAATGACTTTCAACAAATGTTAATGGACCTTAAAAAGAGAGGACTAAAATTGTATTTTTTCCTCATAGTTGACGCGAGGCCTTTGCATAAAGAAAAAAAAAAATGGTTTAGAAGGTTGTTTGTACACAGTGGGAATATTTTTGCACTTTTCCCTGTGGAAATCTTTTTTATTTAAAAACCATGCACATATATGTGCAAAATTGATACTTACCTACTAAAACTAAATTTGAGTCACCATGTACACTCGAAGGAATCTATCTCCCCGAAGGGGCTCAATCGCCCCATACACTCGAAGGGATCTATCTCCCTGAAGGGTCTCAATCGCCCTGTACATTCGAAGGGATCTATCTCCCCGAAGGGTCTCAGTCGTCCCGTACACTTGAAGGGATCTATCTCTCTAAGGGGTCTCTATCGCCCCATACACTTGAAGGGATCTATCTCCGCGAAGGGTCACAACCGCCCCATACACTCGAAGGGATCAATTTCAGCACATAAGTGAGACTCTAAAGCCAACAAACAATAGCTCCATAAAACAAAATTTGCAATAGAAATATAAAAAATTTACTCATGGATCTCGACCAATGTGGGACGCAAATGTGTACGTGGTTAACCATTTTTTTTTTCTCCCTTGGGCGAAGCAATCATAATGAAAGAAATAGAAACCAAGTCAGAACTATCAAAGTTAAATAAAAGAAAATCAAGCATGTAAAAAAGACCAATAAATCTAGCAATTCTAACAATAATTTACTAAAAATGAGTCTTCGCATTTATTTTGAAACTTCCAAACATACATTGTGTAAATCTTTATCATTTTTCTAATCAAAATTGATTGAAAGAGAGTCAAGCCGTTGGAGAAACTTTACTATAGGTAGAAAATATGAGGAAATATAAGCAAAGTGCAAATGCAAATGTTGATATTCAATACAAGACCAATGAATTCATGTTGTCTCCTTAAGACAATTTTGCTCCCTCTCTTATACACAAGGTTATGGAGCAATTGTCCCTTATGATAGAACGAGGATCCGCCCTTGTAAAGTAATACACCCATTACAAAAGTTCCAACAATCCATATTTTACACACCAATCATAGAGGATGAGAAAGAATATAAGACAATGCTTATGCCACCAATCAATAAATTGGTTAAATGCTACTAAAGATGTAATTGAAAAGCCACCAATCAATAGATTGCGTAATTGAAAAACCACCAAACCAATAAATCGTGTGCCAATAAATAGTGTGATTGGAAAATCATCAAACCAGCCATTTGCATACTTTACCTTTTCTAATACACATGATATATTAATTCTAGTTAATATCACTAATTGTATTAATTAAAGTACAAATAATCATTGTATTAACTCATTTGGTTAAATGCTCTCCCACCCACAAAACTAGGTTGCCTCTTGGATTCCAAACCCGGTTGAATTCTAACACTTAAAAAAATGTGCAAAAGCCACTTGCTTTGTCAATGTAGGACCTTAATATGAATTAAAGAACAAGAATTTCTTATTCAAAATTCCAACAATACTCCACATAAATGAGAAATATCTCATCTATACATGCCTAAATTATTTTCTTCCATTTGCATATGATATGCAATGCAATAGAAGATTACTTACTGAAAAAAAATTGCATTAGGATAAGTAGTCAATGACTTTGAACTTTCCCCAGTGAAACCTACCAGATCTACTTAGTCAATTAGTAGACATGATGTCTTTGAACTATCAACCTTTCTCAAAAACCTAGACAATAGACGTCACAAAGTTATCCTTCCAATATAGTTGCCTTTCATGTTTGTGTTTGTTTAGACTATGAACACACACTATCTGGTTTCATGAGTGTCTTAGAGAATTCGACCCTAGTATTCTTATAGAAGCGTTCATTCTTCATATAGACATAAGTGATTTCACAATTAGCATAACCCAAATATTGAAGTCATCAAAAGCAAAGATTATCCCCAAACTCACAGGCACTCTCTCATTTAGATATGACAATATCTAATCCAATGGATACCCGAAAAATCCGATCCATCGGATCGGGTTTTTTCCCCCAAAATTTGGGTTAGGTTCGAATTATGGTCGGGTTTTAATATTAAATCAGTTAGATAGGTTTAGATACGGAATTAGATTATAAATAATCCGATCTTATCTGACATGATAATAATTTATAATAAAATAAATTTTTATTCTAATATTATATTATTAAAAAAATAAAAAGATTTTTAGGGTTTGTTATAACCTGTAAGTTTTATTTTCATTTTTGAACAAATATTATTAAATTAAAAAAATGTATTAGATTATGGTTTAAGTCAGGTATATGTTAGGTATGTGCCAGGTATAAATCGGTTTAAAGATCAGATTGGGTCAGTTTTTTAAATGTATATAATATGTCGGGTCGACTTAGATCGGATCAGATTTTTAGAAAAATTTGTAGGGTCAGATATAGTTTTTAATTTTTTAACATGAGTTGGATTAGAGTCGGATATAGATATTAAAGTTAATATTTAAAGTCGGATATAATATTAACATAATCAAACTATAACCGATCTATTGCCATCCCTACTCTCATCATTGCCATCCTTACTCTCATCATGGAATGGGTAGGAGGTTTAAGATATACCCCCACAATGTTTACACTATTATCATAACTAGATCTTCGAATCCCAGTCTACTAGGTAGGGTTATTACTACGATGACTTAGTTAATAGGCCTAAGTCGATTCCCCTCAATGAAATTTCTATCCACTTAAGCTTTTGGTTAGCGGATTCATGATATTATCTCTTAACTTTATATAGTCAATCGTGATAATTCTACAAGAGAGTAGATGTCTAATGGAATCATATCTGTGACATATGTCTAGACTTTCTTGCATTCCTTGCTCTTGCAATTGTTGCCTGACTATCACAATATATACAAACAATAAGCACTAGCCTAGGGCAATTTGGAATGTCCTTTAAAAAATTCCAATGCCTCTCAGCTTCTACACCAACTCTATCCAAAGCAATGAATTTAGATTCTATAGAGGATTTTGCTATACATGTTTGCTTGGTTGATTTCCAAGATACTACACCACCACCACGTGTAAATTCATATTCATTTGTAGACTTAGTTTCTTTTGTACCACTTATCCAATTTGCATCACTATATCCTTCAACTATAGATGGATATCTTGTGTAGTGTAATTCATGTTTTTGAGCATATTTTAAATATCTCAAAACTCTTTCCAATGTTAAGCATTTGGGTTGCTTGTTAAACGACTTAATCTGCTGACAACATAAACTATATCTAGTTTAGTTCACTTCATGACATACATTAGACTAACTTGTATTTGAGAATACTCTATCTGTGACACATTTTTACTAGTATTTTTTCACAAATGGAGGTTAACATCGATCCGTGTCTTTACAATCTTAATATCAAGATTTTTATATTTATCATGAATCTTTCCAATATAATAAGATTGTTAAAGACCTAATCCTTTAAATGTCTTATGGATTTTATTCCTAAGATGAAATCTACCCCATATTCTTCATTTCAACTTTATTGATAAGCACACTCTCGGTAATCGTGATAATATTCTACGTATTATTAACATGTAATCTACATACAAGCACATAATGACATATCCATCATGAGTGTTTTTGACATACACACATTTTTCACATTCATTGATTTTAAAACCAATGGATGACATTACTTGGTCTAACTTTGCATGTCATTGTTTCGGTGTTTGTTTTAAATCATAAAGAGATTTGACAAGACAACAAACTTTATGTTCTTATCTAGGAACAACAAAATCTTTGGGTTTCTATTTAAAGCTCTTCCTCTAGATAACCATTCAAGAAGTTCATTTTGACATCCATTAGATATATTTTGAGATCATTCAACGCTATTATGAAAATTAACAACCTAGAAGATGTAATTCTTTTAACAAGTGAATAGGTATCAAAATAATTAACACATCCACATTGTTTGTAACCTTTAGCAGCAAACCTCAACTTATACTTGTCAATAGTTCTATCTGCCTTCAATTTCTTCTTAAAAATCCACCTGCACCCTAGTGTTTTATTACCGAGTGAGAGATCAATCAAATTCTATGTATGGTTGTGCATGATTGATTTTATCTCCTTATTGATAGTCTCTTTCGAGAATGAAGCTTCTAGTAAAGACAAAGCCTCCTTAAATGTTTGAGGCTCGTGAAGCTTCTGAGAATGAAGCTCATTTTTTCAACCACCCCAATAAAATGAAGTTTTAGCAAATTTAGATTTCACACATACTTGACATTTCTAAGTTGAGTAACTAATATTTAGCAATAAATCTATGTCAACTAATCTTTTCAAGAACTTATAATTAACATGTCCTAAGCTATAGATCAGATAACTTAAGCACATAGATAGAGGAAATATTATCATTCTTATTATTCATTTTACTTTGGTATCAACCCACTATTCTCTTGGATTTTCTGCCATGTTGCATTCTGAGATCACATCACACAGCTCAATATCGATACGATCCACCTATGCAATGTTTGCCTGGGAATTACTCTTTTTAGAGTTTTTCTCACTACTAAAAAAAAGACCTGTAACTGCGGCCAAAAACCGTTACTAAAGATCTCAATAGCCGCTGGTAAAGTTTCTAAGATCTTCTCCGACGGCCAAAATTTCCACCGGGTATATTGATGCTAGTAATGGGTTTTACCAGCGGTCTTGACCGCTGTCAACTGGCCGCTGGCATAAATAAAGGCCTTTGCCAGCTGCCATGGCCGCTGGTATAGGTTCGCTTGATTCCCAACACTGGCACGGCCGCTGGCAAAATGTCTAAATTTGCCATCATCAAAGCATTTATTATTGAACTTATTTTTTCTGGTCTTGATTTGAGCCATCATCAGAATGTTTTCTTTTTTTTTTTTATTAGTCATTGTTGACCTTACAAAAATGTTGGCTCTTTGATGGGGCAACGACAATAGTTGATGTTAGAGAGAGAAAGATGAGATAGAGAAGTGTGAAAGGTGAAAGAAGAAAGAGATGTGCCAAGATTGTTAGGAGATGTTAGAGAGAGAGGTGAAAAGAGGTGCCAGAGAAGGAGAAGAATAAGAAACTGAAGGAGAAGGAGAGAGATTTCTTCAAAAAAGGGGTGAATCCCATAGGGTAGCTATTCATTTTTCTGGATGGGGCACATTTATAAAAAAATGTTTGTGTCATTCCAAAACTCCGCCTCTTAGGTTTAGTTGTATATGGTAGAATTATTTTTATTAAAAAAATATTTTTATGTATTTTATTAATTTTTTATTTTATAATTCTTTTTATCTATCTAATTTGTATCCACTGAAATTTTTTACTTTTATTTTATACATTTCCTTTTATATATGTTTACATTTATTTATTTAAAATTTAGGTCAGCAATGTAGGTTTATTTTAAAATCAATAATTTATAAATACTTGTAAAAATTATGAAGATTTTTTAGATTTTATTGTTTCAAAACTGAATTATTTTTTAAAATATTAAATTTAGGGACCAAAATTCTAAAAATATTAAAATTTTTATTCAAGTTTTAAAAATAGTGAAATCGATTTGATTTCATGAAGATTTTTGAGATTTTAGTTTTTAAAAATTGGATTATTTTCCTAAATATTAAACTTAGGGATCAAAATTATAAAAATATTAAAAATTTTATTCAAGTCCTAAAATTGATGAAATTGATTTATTCAAAATCAACTTTTAAAGCCGATTTTCTAAAAATCAATTTTAAAATGATATTTTTATAAATTTTAAAAATTAGAAAAAGTGTGTCCAAAATTAGTTTTTGAGAAATCAAGTTTAAAGTCAATTTTTTAAAAATTGACTCCAAAGCGCTCCTTCTTTCTCTTAGAATATAATTAACAATGAGAGAGAAGCTGTGAAAGTGCTCTTTTTTTTTTTTTTAACCAATCGGTTATTTGATTAATCTGATTCGAGTATTATAGGACAAAATTTAGGAGATTAACTCTCCTGATATCTATTATTTCTAATTTTAATAGTCGAATTCAAAATTTTAATTAACATTAAACACACAAATATCGGTATAAAAGTGCTTTCTCTTTTTTGTGAAAGTAAGAAAGATAGAGCACTTTGACTCTCTTTCATGTGAAAGTAAGAGAGAGAGTTGATATTGGTCATGACTAAGGTCGGACCATATAGATATTGTACCTGAAATTTTTTTAAAATATTTTGTGTTACCAAGTATGAATTAATCTATCTAAATTAGACCAATCAAATCACGATTACAAAAGTATTAAAAAATACTAAAATCATTTGATAAAACCCTAAATGATAAAAATCTCAAAATATCAATTTCATCTATTTTCAATTTTTTTCGTAACTAGATTTTTTCAAATCTCTTAAATTTACTGGCTAATAAATTATTTTTTATAATGACATTCAAAATTATATTTCATCTAATGGTCATACAATAAAATCTCTAATTCAACTAATCAAAACCCAATTTTCATGTAATTTTGATGAAATCGGATTATATTAAGTTTTGTAAAAAATTTGTAATCTAGAGTTTCTCCTAAATCATCACATATGAAATTAATCTCCAGTCGATCTCATAATTTTATGTGGATTTTATTGTATTGGATTAATCTCCTACAATTATATTTGTCATGTATGTATTCAATCTCAATTGAATATTAGGAATAAGAAAATTAGTTAGACATATTAAAGAAAATCAAGAAAAGAAAATAAAAGAGTTATATGTGGAGAAAGTCGTGTATATCCTGAAAGTGTCTCTTATTTATAATACTAAAATTCTAAATCAAAAAGTCATGAGTTCTTGAAAACTTGCTTTTGTAATGATAGATATTATTTTATTATTTTATCAAAATTTGAAAATTTCATCTTTATTGCTGATTTTGAAGACTTTTAGACTTTTAAGTAATTTTTTTTTCAAAAAATTACTCATTAGATAAGCTAAATTTGATTTCCCTCATCAACAAGGATTAGACTTTTGTAATATTTTCTTTCCAATTTTCGGATATCTTCAGACTTGAATTTTCTTTTGAACTATTCACAAAATTTGTATGCCTTGAAATCTAGTTTCTAACATAACAAGAATCAACTCAATCGGATATCAAAGTAAATAGATAAATCTAAAATATTGATTGCTATCTGTACGGTCTAAGTTTTTTTAAATAACTTTAAAATTTCTTAAATTAATAAATTTAATGAGTGAAATATCATCAAATAAGTTTTAAAATAATTTTAAAATTCATAAATAAAGATTAATATAATTCAAATAAGTAAAATTATTACTATCAAAATATGCTCCATCTCTCTCTCAAAATGTAATCAACGGTAAGAGTGGGAGTACCTGTGAAAGTGTTCCCTAAGGATAGATTCGAAAGAATACTTTGAAACAGATTTTTGAGAAATTCATTTTAAAATAGATTTTTTTTTTTAAAATAAAATCAGTATGTTTTATTTTTTAAAATAAAAAAAAGTATAATTTTAAATTTGATTTTTAAAAAAATTGGCTTACTATTTATAAGATTCAAATAAAAATTTTAATATTTTTGTAATTTTGATATTTAAATGTAATATTTAGAAAAATAACTTCGTTTTAAATTAAGGTTTTTACTTTAGAAAAAGCATTGACTCTCGAGTTTGGGTCACAATTCTGGTGATGCACCCAACTTTACCCACCCCAAAAAACGCCTTCACGGACGTAAAACTCGTGTCTTCCGATTCGAGAATCCGATTCGTCGACCTCCCCCAAGTTAACCTGCCTCCTCTTGATCTCCTAAAGTCTCCTGAAAACTACTTTTGTACCCATATAGAGAACCACAAACCACACGTCAAGCACGCACTCACCCAACTCATGTCTAATTCGGCCATTGGGTTAGTCCTCGATTTCTTTTGTTTGTCTATGACTGACGTGGCCAATGAGCTTGGAATTCCCTCCTATTTATGTTTAACGTCTGGGGCATTTTTCTTGGGGACCATGTTGTACCTCGCAAGTCATGACGAGTCAACTGGGACCGTGCTTGAACTCTCTGGCCCCGAGTTGAGGATCCCGAGTTTCACAAACCCGGTTCCTTCTCGGGTTTTACCCGAACCGATGGTGAACAGGGATGGTGGATACGCAGCTTTTGCAAAATTGGCTAAAAGGTTCAAGGAGACTAAAGGTATTATTGTGAATTCATTTTCCGATTTGGAGCCGTTTGGTCTTAGCTCCGTTTCCGACGGAAGAATCCCCCCGGTTTACCCTGTTGGACCGATTTTGAAGTTGAACTCGGGTACAGACTCGATCGAGAAAGACCGGATTATGCACTGGCTGGACGAGCAGCCTCCGTCGTCGGTGGTGTTCCTGTGCTTTGGAAGTATGGGAAGCTTTCCTGCGTCCCAAGTGAGAGAGATCGCCTACGGGCTGGAGCAGAGCGGGTACAGGTTCTTGTGGTCCTTACGGAAGACGAAATTGAAGGATGACGATGATGATCGTGTGAACCACGATGAAATCCTGCCCATTGAATTCCTAGATCGGATTGGACAACAGGGATTGGTTTGCGAATGGGTCCCACAAGTAGAAGTCTTGGGACATCAGGCCGTCGGTGTGTTTGTATCACACTGTGGGTGGAACTCGATTTTGGAGAGCGTGTGGTTCGGAGTGCCGATTGTAGCGTGGCCGTTGTACGCGGAGCAACAGCTGAACGCATTTGGGTTGGTGAGAGAGTTGGGATTAGCGGTTGAGATGAGAGTGGATTATAGGTGGGGAGATGAATCTTTGGTTGTGAAGGCTGGGAAAATTGATGAGGTGATATGGAGGGCTATGGAGAAGGACGGTGGGGCGAGAGAGAGAATGAAGGAGATGAGTGAGAAGAGTAGGAAGGCTGTGATGAAGGGTGGATCTTCCTTCAATTCATTCGGAAACCTGATTCGAGATATGATTAAGAATTCCATGTAATGAGATATAATTTAAGGATGTAGCCTTTTTAATATTTATAAACAAATTGACTTCTTTGCATTTGAATGGAAAAGAATGAAATCAAAACCAATTCTTTTTCCCTTAAATAAGGAATTCATGGATCTGCAACTTTGATTTGGATAAGAATACAATTCAAAGATTTTCATCAGGTTCAGGTGTACATGAAAATGGCTTCTTCTTCTTTCGGGGTTTGACTTCCATTTTCTTCCTGAAATTCTTGGAAGCAACTCTCAATGCTTTCTTCTTCCATCCCTCCTGTCAGTCAGTTTCATTTCAATTTCAAATTCTAAAACTTTAATTTGATTTCACAAACTGGATATTGTAATTCCTGGATCTTCTACCTTGGAAATTTCAGAAAACTAGGAAGTCAAATCCTAATTTCACAAACATAAAT
Organism: Dillenia turbinata; assembly: GCA_037126225.1. Lineage (NCBI taxonomy): Eukaryota > Viridiplantae > Streptophyta > Magnoliopsida > Dilleniales > Dilleniaceae > Dillenia > Dillenia turbinata. Next base: position 16,601,895 of record JBAMMX010000021.1, read on the forward strand.
ATTCAAAACTTTTCCCCAGAAAATAAAAGGAAAGAAGAGAAGTACCTTGTGATGGACTGTTTTTAGAAGGTTTTCCGTGTAAAATGGTCTTTCTTTTCCTGGCATCAATACATTCAAGCAAAAATAGATCTATATCATCTCAATTCACTGAAGAGATTCATCCCTATGAATAAGACTAAGTCGCCCCGATCACTCGAAGAGATTTGCCTCCCCGAATGGTCTCAGTCGCCTCATTTAATCAAATGGATCTATTGTTCAACTCGATTTATAAAGGGTTCAGTGGAACCGAACACCCTTAACCGATAGCTATCAAAGAGATCGAACGCACCCGTTTCTCTCGATCATTAATAGCCAAAGCACCCCACTTTGGTATGGAACATGTCTCCATATAAAGGAAAAAATCTCCAAATATAATTCAGTTGTCTAAATAGTCGCAATATCGAATCTTTCGTGATTATAAATTCAGAATCCCTGGACAAATTGTTAAGGAAACTAGGGTTTCACAGAACCCACAGCGGCACGGATCTAAGAAATGCAATATATAACATCAATTGGGGTATCAGCTCAGGTAAGTTCTCTAACCCTAGACAAGACACACAGAGTACAGAAGGAGATCGGTCTTCCCCTCTTCTCTCTGTCTGTTTATCTTTTCCTTTCGAAAATCGCTCTTTTTGACTTGAGCGTCAGAGTCTCCTCCACCACAACATCCTTGGATGGTCTTTTGCAAGTCTCAAATCTTACAACCAGTTGTCCGATCGAGTCCAGAAAGAGTCGGATCTGTGGAGAAGAAACCCATCTCTAACAGATTGGCGCCGTCTGTGAGAAACAGACTTGAGAGTCCCTGCTAAACAAATATCTGAAAGTATCAAAGGGGACATGCCTCCAAAACGGAAAACTAGAGCAGCTTCAAGGGCCGTATCCGCGGTAGACGGCCATGCCGCTACTCCCACTGACACCACCCCTTCGGCGGCACCTGTTCGATCAACCGATTCTCCTACTCACGACCGACCTCCTCGGTCAGAACCAGTCCCACCATCTGGGAACCAGGAACGCCCCGTCGCTGTTCCTGCGCCAGTACCTCCAGTGCCGACCAGTCAACCCCAGATGGATAGGTTAAAATTAAAAATCTAAGACATGAGCAAACAACTTGAGGGTCTTAGTTGTGCTGTGAGACCCGAAGGTCATTCATCTTTGGGGAAATCAGGTCACGATCGCCCTCGTTGACGAACCCCATCGTTCAATCATGAGCCTTCGGTGACTTCTCACCACAACTCTGATGACTTTCGAATACAGGTCGAGCAACTTATTGCCAACGAACTTAAGAGAGTCAATGCTCAGGGAAGCCAAACTCCCATTTATTCTAATGCTTCACCTTTCGATCCAAAGGTCTCTTCGGAACATATGTCTCGCGATATACTTCTGCCTCCTATGGAAAGATATGACGGGACAACTGACCCTCGTGATCACACGGCGTATTTTGTGACAGTAATGATTTCAAGGGACATGACTGATGCGGCTATGTGCAAACATTTCTCTACCACACTCAAGGGGAATGCGTTGACGTGGTTTAACTCACTCCTACCGCTAAGCATAAAAACTTTCTCCCAACTCTGATAATAGATCGAGACTTACTTTGTGATAAGCAGGGGGGCTAAGAGAAAATTTACTTCTCTGTTGTATATAAGTTTTGTATGCATTCGGGGCACTTGAACCCTAATTTTCTTATAGAGATGTTCCAAGATTACGGCGATCATAGTGAAAGATTCCCAAAAATTTAAAATATTGTTACATAAGAAAGTTTAGATCATCAAAGATTCATTTCCTTATTGACAATAATCAAAGGTTTCCTTCTCGACTACAGAAGGTTGTCTTTATATTTTAAGGGAAAATGAATATTGCCTTTAACTAGATAGTGGCACCGAACATCAAGGAGATTAGAGAGCTAATCAGGCAACTACTGATAAGGGTCTGGTTGGTATGTATCGAGTGGGTGGGCCATGCCTACTGAGCTGGGAGATGAATCCCTTATTGATAATATGATTAAGTGCACTATGTTCATTAGGCTATGGATTCAGAGGACCTCTAGTCTCGCGGTAATGGGCCTTTGGGCCACGTTTCATCACTTACCCCCAACTTTTGTGTCGTTTCATAGTAAGGGTTTCAAGAGTAGCATTAAATGGATAAGAATTCGAAAAAATATTAGTACATAGCATTAAATGTGGTACGTACTGCTTTAATTCCCACAAATCATCTTCGATACGCTTTATAAGACATAACGTCTAATTCTTTCATGCACTACCATATCTTCTTTTAGATAGTTTTTACTTTTGCTTAGAGATGCAATCTGCAAGTTAATTCCTACGAAATTCTCAAGCAGTTCTCAGAGAATCGAACTAAAGATGGCTAAGGGTTCATTGTTACGAGCTTATCCGAGCATTAACGACATCTGGTGCATCATGACAAGGGAGGAACTAAGTATGGACTAAAGGTGCCTTATGCGGGTGATGTTAGTCAAGTTTTGCTTAGTTTGAACATTTTTTCGATGATGCTGATTCCAACGCTCGGTGCCTGGAGATAGCAGTGATGTCTTTAATGAGCTTTTCACCTTTATTTTGATTTCAATATCATGGTGTCGATGTTTTCTCTCAAGAGGTGTGCTTGTGGGGGTCCTATTGAAAGGTGCAGGTGTACTTGTAGGGGTCCCACTGAAGGGTTTTTTTTTTCTACAAACTAGACAGAATCTAACTTGCAGTTCCTATATAAGGAGACCATCGATAAGAGTTAGATGCACAAGTATTTCTTTGTGGAGTTCTTGAATAAAGACTTAATACCTGTGCTATCGGGGGCCGATGAGGAACCACTTCTTAGGTTAAAGACTCCACAGCCTTCTCATCATTCAAGATTTATTCATTTAATTGGTGGTTTCTACAAAGCCAAAGATTGGTGCATTTGGGTGGAAGCCCTCTTAGACAACGAAATGCTGGCTTTGTATGGTTTGTTGCTGGGAGAAAAGAGGAAGATTGAGAGACCTCTCCTAATAGAGAAGAAGAAGAAAGATATCTTGCATGTTCTTGCTTCTCCCGAGGAAGAAGATTTTGAGGAGATTACCTCGAATAAACGGATGAGGCCAGGTTGAAAAGAGAGGCTACTAAAGCAGAAAGCACTTTCGATGTTGGTGCTGATACTATTCTCGTCTCGTCCCTGGTACGAAAGAAGATGAGAGTTTGACGATCAAGTTTATCGGGCAAGGTTATGAGGGGGAACGAAGAGTAGGGACCCTCAGATACACTGAGGGCTATCAGGGTTGAGGACTTCAAGGCTTAGGCTCAGGGAGGTACAGAGGTCTGGGTGTGGTACCCGAAAGGCATTGGGGCAGATGATGAGGATGCTGATGAAAGAAAATGAGAGGGAGATGAGGAAATTGAGGGTGGTCTCCCCGAAGACCCTGAAGAGGGAAGAGAGAGAGTAGAGGGAGAAAGTGCTGGGAACCCGAAGAGTCTCCCTCCAAAGACGACTAAGGGATTGATGCAAGGCCTTTTTCTGTTGTTCCCTTGATATCGGCATACAAAAGATGTCCGGGAAAATCGCTCTTCCCCCTTTTGTTCCTGTATCATCCTTTAATGGTTGACGGGGACAAAGGGAACATGGGACTATAACTATTAACACGAGCGATCATCGTTATAGTTATGTTGATGGAAGTGAAGCGTGAAAGATAGCGGAAAGCATGGATTTTCATCGTGTTGATTTAAAGTTGAATAAGCTATCACTTTAGTAAGGCGGTGAGACTATCATGTCCTCAGGGCTTATGGTATGACTTCCCTAGAAGGTAATCTATTTGTGTCTTCTGTTTTCACATATGCCCCTTCTCATTTCGTGCAGACCCTTATTCTAGCTGAGTTTCAAAGGCTAAGGTGGGAGCAGACTATGGACCATTTGAGGCATCAGGCTAATCAGATGGGTGCAAAGGTGTCTCAACTATGGGATGCTCTGCTGCAGAGGGAGAGGGATATTGAGGAGGAGAGGGCGTCTGTGGCCTCCTTGAATACTCGTAGTGAGGAGATGGAATGGCTAAAAGCTAAACAGAATGTAGCGCTTCAACAATGTGAGAGGGTCTCCAAGAGGTGTGAAGAGTTGGAAGTGGGGGTCAAGGTGCATGAGGTACATTTGCAAACCACGCAGAGGCTGGCCGAGATGTGTGACTGAGCCCTAAAGGCCGCTGAGTAAAAAATAATAGAACTAGGGGAGACCATAACGAGAACTATCGACCAACATATGTGCACTCGGCATAGGTGGGTTAAAAACTTCGATATGCCAAGGAGATTATTGATTGTGCGGGGATTTCAGGGGCTATACCTTTGGATATGGAAAGGGTTAGTCCTGAAGCACCCAACTGCAAACTCGCCATCATTCTCGTGGGTGAGGTTCCTTTGGAAGTCGTGAACTAGAATGCTATGGTTGATGCTCCTTAAGATAATTCAGAGTCCTAGACTCTTCTGTCTTCTAATCCTCCTTGACTGTAGTCTCTGTTTTCTTAGTTTTTCCTTTTGTATGCTTTTGGCCTGAGAAGATTAATGAAAAAGTTCAATTGTTTCATCATGAGCAAGCATTTAGAATTCCATTTTTGTAATACGTTTTATCGCGTATAGTAAGTAGAATACCATTGAAGAGATACATCCCTAGTTGATAATTCATCTATTTGAGGGAGACTGGGTCATGCCTATCCAATGGGAAGATATATCCCTTGTCGTTAGCACGCTCGTTTGATAGTGTGGGTCATACCTACCCAATGGAGAGATATATCCCTTGTTGTTAGTACGTTCGTTTGATAGAGTGGGTCGTACCTACCTGACAGGGAGATACATCTCTTGTTGTTGGTATGTTAGTTCACTAGAATGGGTCGTATCTGCCCGACGGGAAGATACATCTCTTGTTGTTGGTACGTTCATTCGATTGAGTGGGTCAAACCTATCCGATGGGGATATACATACCTTGTTGTTAATATGTTCGTTCGATAAAGTGGGCTGTCGTATCTACCCGACGAGGAGATACATCCCTTGTCGGTGTGTTCGTTTGATTGTGTTTGGTGACATGTGCTCAGTGTGATTAGTTCATTATGAGAAGTTAATGAAGCAAATTGTTACAAGTGAGATAATCATAGTGTAATTAGTGGAATGTATAGTAAAACTAGGTATTGTGAGATATCCAACCAGTAGTTCTACGGGAGCAATCGTAATAGAGAAGGGTTTAGGATTACTTGAGAGAGTTTGCCAGGCATTCCAGATCATTGGGAGTGTTCCACTACCAGTGGAGTTCTTAAACATAATTTTCATATATTTCGTGCTCGGTAGTGCCTCCAAAGCGTTCAAGCCAGGTTGACCCAGGATGAAGTTATAAAGCGAGAGCCGCTTGACCATGTTGAATATCGTTGTAGCTATTGCATGATCTGGTTGAGTCCCGAGAGTAATAGCAAGTGAAATGGTGCCTTTAGAGTATATCCATTCACCGAAGAGTCTTTTGATTGGTCCGGCATGGGGCTATAGGTGTAATTGAGTGAAGCCCATCTACTGGAAAGCATTCCAATAGAGGAGATTATAGCCGACTCCCTGATCCACGAAAATTCTCCTCATTTCATATTGTTCGATCTTGGCAGTGATGACAAGGTAATCATATTAGTCTAGATTGACCCCTATTAGATCATCATCACTAAAACCAATCATTGGTTTTTTTTTTCTTCTTGGGTTGCTTCTCAACACGCGTAGTAGGGACTTCTTTGGACATGGAGCTTGATGGCTTGGGCTTATGAAAAATTAGCGTCACTATCTGCCCGGTCTCATTCTGTTGTACGTATCCTTGGTCATGCAATGCCATCAAGATGTGAGTTGGAAAATAAGGGTTTGAGGGATCGTACTTGCTTTGTACTTGGAGAATCACTCCGTCTGGTTGATTACGGGTATCTTTGGGAGTTGGCTGCTCACCTTGCTCGTTTTCTCGCCTTATAGTATGTGAGCACTGTGAAGGTGGGCCTTCCCTTTTTGTACTTATAAACCTTTAAAGTCGACCGCTTCGAACGAGAAACTCAAGTTTGTCTTTAAGTTTCTTACATCCATTTGTTAGGTGGCCGTAATCTCGGTAGAAGTGGTACTACAACATCTTGTCCTTGGTCTAATCGTCTTTCATGGAGCGAGGGGGCTATCTAACATAGGATTTGTTCTGAATCTAAACTAGAACTTTGGGAGTTGGCTGCTCGCCTTGCTCGTTTTCTCGCCTTACAGTATGTGAGCACTGAGGAGGTAGGCCTTCCCTTTCCGTACTTATAAACCTTTAAAGTCGACCGCTTCGAATGAGAAACTCAAGTTTGTCTTTAAGTTTCTTACATTCATTTGTTAGGTGGCCGTAATCTCGGTAGAAGTGGTACTACAACATCTTGTCCTTGGTCTAATCGTCTTTCGTGGAGCGAGGGGGCCATCTAACATAGGATTTGTTCTGAATCTAAACTAGAACTTGACTTGGTGTCTCGTTTAGAAGAGTATAGCTTGTAAACCTTTGTTATTGGGCAGGTCCTTGCTGGGCCATTTTAGGTGAGGGTTTTGAGGTGATCGGGTGCATATATTTCAAGTTGGTCAGTTTCATCGTTTGTCGAACACTTCGGCATCCTCTATAGTGATGTATTTTTCTATGCGAGCATAAAACTCCTAGATGGTAGATAAGGAATTCTTTGTTATGGACGTTTTCATTCTTGATGGCCGCAAGCTGGTGAGCAATGCTATCAGTGCAATAAAATGGTCTAAGCTCAAGACTTTCATTATCTCAGTTTTGAATTTATCGAGATAGTCTCTCAACGGCTTATCATCCCTTTGTCTCAACGAGAGGAAGGACATGGACTTCCTATTGATATCTTTACTGATCATGAAGTGCGTCCCGAAGTGTTGCCAAAATTACGAGAAACTCTTGATACTGAACGATGGAAGTGAATTGAACCATGCTAACACATTGCTCTTCAGGGTCGTAGGAAAATGCTTATACATGGTTGTATCTGACATATTTCTCGAGATCGTCTTGGTCACAAAGTGAGCTATGTGATCCCGGGGATCAGTAGTGCTATTATACCTCTCCATAAAAGTAAGAAGCACGCCACGAGATATTGGCTCTGTGGAAACCTTGAAGTCGAACAATGATAGACTAGTAACATGTTGTGAAAGTTCATCTCTTCTTATGTTAGCGTGTCTGAGTTCATCTGCTATGAGTTCTTTGACTTATTTCCTCAAGTCATCAGGATCATGTTAGGAGATCACCGATTACTCTTGGTGCTCTTTGGGCTCGAGCCTTTATTGACACACGTGACTTGATCCGTGTGAGGCGGATTCTGTTTTTGGTCTAAGGATATGGATGAGCTCCTCCTATTGTTTGCTCATGCCTTGTAGCTTGGATTCGAGCCTTGCCATCTTTGGTCGAGTGGCCCTTTTCTGAAGATGTTGGAGTAGGTGGTGGGATCGATTAGTTCCATTGCATGATCGGCGGTTGGGTTTCACACTGGTTAACAGTGGTTAGGACCTCAGTGGGGTTGTTTGGCACTGTAGATTAGACGGTGTTTGTCAGGGTGGTAGTATGCCCTTCCATTATAAATGCAACTTTGGAAACAATTCTAGTTTTTCTCTTGGGAGGCATGAGGAAGATCGGGTTAAGGACTTTGTTCTTACTAGTTTGTTCCCACAAACAGCGTTAATCTGTTAGAGGTGGGTTTGGCTTCACAAATAATGACTTTACTGACTCGAACGAGATGACCAGCCATTTGTTGATCTTGATTAGCGAGATCTACAAAAAGCCGACATAGAGTACTTAGGCGGGAAAGATTCCGATACTCAAATCAGAGAGCGGTCTTTGAAAAGAGAGAAACAAATTTAAAGAGAGCTTTTTTATGTCTTTGTGTGTTATGTGTAAATTTAGAGAACGTACATAACCAGTTGGTTTTATGATGCATATATATAGCCCATCTATATATAAGTTTCATATGCATTCAGGGCGTTTAAGCCCTAATTTCCTTATGAAGATGTCATGAGATTACGTGGATCATAGTGAAAGACTCCCAAAGATTTAAAATAGGATAAATTATGCTTTCTCCCCCTGTGATTTGGCTGAAATCCACATATTTCCCCTATGGTGAAAAAAATATCAATTTATACCCCTTATAGTTTTAAAAAGTGTGGTAAGTAGACAAAACTTTTAAAAAATAATGAAAAAGTAACAGAGACATGAGATTTTTCCATTGTACCCCTCAATCTCTCTCCTTTTCCATATTCATCAGTAAGTAAAAAAAAAAAAAATCACTTGAGTAGAGTTTGCATTTAGAAAAATTATCTTCAAACCCTAGAGAAAGAGTTCAACAATCAAAATCTAAAATTTTTCTGATTACAAAAAAAAAAACCCTCCAAAACCCTAACATTTCTAGTTGCAAAAAATAGAAACCAAAAAAAAAAAAAATGACCCTTTACTCTCCTTCTTCAACCTCTGTCCAGATCTCCGTCTAGATGGAGAAGATGGAGGAATTGCAACAGGTGAAAAAATTGGAGATGGGGTTGAAGAAAATGACCCTCACTCTCCTTCTGAATGTCCAGATTTCCATCCCAAAAAAAAAAAATAAATTGACCCTCACTCTCATTCTTTAACCTTCGTCCAGATCAAACCCATCGTTCAATGAAGAAGACAATCGTTCGAACCCATCATTCAAACAGATCGTCCGTACCCCTTACCCATCGTTTGATCGTCTTTTGAAGAGTGTGAAGATCGTCGTCCATCCAGAATCAAACCCATTGTTGGATCATCTTTAACCTCAGTTCAAATTTAAGAACGAAGATGACGGTGAAGATGAGAACAAAGACGACGAAAAAGACGAGAACGATGATGGTATGTGTGATTTGTGGCAATAATGGTGAAGATGAGAATGAAGAAGACGAAGAAGAATTGCGAGAGAGAGAATGAAGATGAGAACCAAGAAGATCTAGAGGAAGTTAGTGATTTGCGGCGATGGTGGTGAAGATAAGAACGAAGAAAATAAAGATTGAGAGAGAGAGAGAGAGAGAGAAGGTGTGTGTGAGAGAGGAGAGGGAGAGTTGAGTTGGATTTTCAAAGTAGATTGTGAGAGCATGAGATTCACGGTGGCAATGGCTGCCGAAATGTGAAGAGGAGAGGAGAGGAGAGAGGAGGAGAGAGAAGAAAGAGAATTTTTTTTTAATTGGGGATAATTTTAGAAATAAAAATTAATTTATGAGTTAACTCAGACTTTTCGCGCGTGGATCTCAATTTTTCATTAATTTTGACAATTTTCGTCACTTACATTTTTTTTTAAAAAAAACATCACATGGGTATAAATGGATATCTTTTTAGCATAGGGTAATAAGTGGATATTTGATCAAACCATAGGGGGAGAAAGTGTAATTTACCCTTTAAAATACTATTACACAAGAAATTTTAGGTCAGAGAAAATTCTTTTCTTTATTGACAATAGTCAAAGGTTTCATTTCTGGCTATAGGAAGTTGTCTCCGTATTTTAAGGGAAAGTGAATGTTGCCTTTGGCCTGACAGTGACATCAAACACTGAGAAGATTAGAGAGCCGATTAGTCAACTACCAACAAGGGTCTAGTCGATATGTGTTGAGTGGGTGGGCTGTGTCTACCCCTCTGGGACACGATTAGGTGAGGTACGTTCGTTTGATTATGGATTTGAAGGGCCTTTGGTATCACGGTAATGGGCCTTTGGACCAATTCCATCAGTTAGATTTAAGTTCAAGGCCCACATTCAACCCACAGTCCATTTTTAAACCCAAGTGGAAGCTTATCGAGCGCAGTCCACTACAACCAATAAACATTGGAGTCCTATACGCAGAAGAAGGATTCATGGTGGAGATACACCAACAAACAATCGCAAATCAAACCAGAGACAGAGATTATATTCAATTAAAGAAACAGAGGAACAAGAAGTTTGAGGAGAAGTAAGAACCGAAGAATAGGGTTATAAACGGATTTGGATTAGTAGAAGAACAAGAATTCAGAAGCACAAGAGAAAAAAATGTTTGGGGTTCAAATTTTTAAGGTGTTTTTTTTTTCAATAATTGTCTAAATGAAAATCAAAAATCAAAAAAAAAAAAAAAAAGAGAATACTCCCCCACCATTAAATAAAGCATTATCCATGATGTGAAATAAAATAATAAAATAAACAAAAAAAAAATGAAAACTCCCCGTCTTCTCTTCAGAAAAAAATCATCCAAATAGCTACGTCTGAACTATCCAATTCTTTCATTGTTTTTTATTATTATTTTTTTCTCTGCTTTAGTTCGAGCTTTCGTAGTCTTCACCTTCGCTTTAAGCGTTTATAGTATTCAATTTCAGTTTTTCAACTTCAACCTCCATTCGATTTCAGCTATTTGCTTCCAACACCATCGTCTTCTTGACCATCGTGAGTGCTAACAGCAACCTTTGATCGATCTCCACCCTTGTTCTGTTCAATCATGTTAAGAAGAGAAGTCAGTATAAGCAGGAAGTTAGCTTAACAGAAGTCAGTACAAGCTACAGAAGAAGGAAGTTAGCTTGAAAAACAGTTGAACAGTTGGACAACTCAGCAATTAGTTAGTTTGTTAATCTAGCTTGTTAGTTTTTTGTTTTAAGTAGTTGTAGATTTGTTACAAGTAGTTAGAAATCTTGATGTATAAATATGGACTCTTCTTGTTACAGAGGAAAGATAAAAACGTGAGGCAATACAGTTTTCAATGATAATCCTTTCATGCTTATGATTCAGCATATAATCAACATGGTATCAGAGCTTTTGAACTAAGATCTGTGTATCAAAATGCAGAACGCAAATCAAAATCATCCTGCAGAAATGAGAAGGAGACCAAAAGCAATGGAAGACTCAAGCTCATTGATTGATGTCAATCATCCATTGTTCCTTCATCCTTCAGATATATCTGGAATACATCTAGTTTCTTATCAATTGACAGGAGCAGAGAATTACACTGTATGGAGCAGAGCAATGCGAATTGCTTTGCTAGCAAAGAACAAGTTAGGCTTTGTGGATGGTACTTGCATCAAAGAAGTTTTTGCTGAAAATTTTCATGATCAATGGGAGAGATGTAATGCAACAGTTCTGTCCTGGATTCTTAATACAGTGACAAAAGAACTATCAAATGGAATTGTATTTGCTACAAATGCATACTCAGTTTGGAAGGATTTGAAAGAAAGGTTTGATAAAGTCAATGGATCTAGAATTTTTTCCTTCACAAACAAATTTCAACTATAGAGCAAGGAAATACTTCGATTTCAAGTTACTTCAGCAAGCTTCGATTGCTATGGGATGAATATGAGGCACTGGTTTCTCTACTAACCTGTGCTTGTGAGAATTCAAGAGAATATGTGCAACATACACAACAACAGAGGTTATTGTAGTTCTTGATGGGACTGAATGAAAGTTATAGAGCAATACGAAGCCAAATTCTACTGATGGTACCATTGCCATCGATGAATCAAGCATATTCAATGCTGTTGATGCAGGAGGAATCTCAACACTCATATACAGGAACAATTGCCAACAATCCAGTTGAGGCATCTGTGTTCTATTCAAACACTTCAAAAAAGAAATTTGATGGAATCTTCTGTGAAAATTGCCATAAAAAAGGACACAAAATGAAAAATTGTTATCGACTCATTGGCTTCCCACCAAACTTCAAGTTCAACAAGAAGAAAGATTTTAAAGCCTTGACATCAAATGCTGCAAATGTTACAGCAGTAACTGACACTGAAGAAGCTGCACCACAGGCTCCAATGTTTACTCAATCTCAATATCAACAGATTCTTGAGCTACTCAACAAAGACTCAATGGCCAAACCACTAGCAAATATGGCAGGTATGACTTCAAAATTCTTACTTGCTACTGATATCACATGGATCTTGGATACAGGTGCAACTTGCCATATGATTTCTGATCTGAAGTATCTTAATTCTTATACTTCATATGCTTCTGACATCAACTTCATTAAACTGCCTAATGGAACCTTTACTAAAGCAACTCATATTGGAACTTATACATTATCATCTGATCAAGTTCTGAATGATGTCCTTTATGTCCCTGATTTTCGAATCAATCTTATTTCAATTTCAAAACTAACCAAAGATTGGCATTGTTCTGTCAATTTTTTTCCTGATTTTTGTATCATCCAGGACCTCTCAAATGGGAAGGTGAAAATGATTAGTAAGGCACATAATGGTCTATATCCGTATAATGAGGTGAAGAAAACTGCAAAAAATTCAACATTTACTTCTTGTTTGAACACACAGCTGTATGATCTATCTGATCTCTGACATAAGCGCTTGGGACATCCATCCTATGCCAAGATGAATCAGATTCTTTCAATAAGGGACCATGTTTTTAATAAATCTCACATCCTTAAATGTCCTATATGTCCACTTGCAAAACAAACACGATTACCATTCCCTATTAGTTCTTCTCATGCTTCTCATCCCTTCTCTCTTATTCACATTGATCTATGGGGTCCTTATCACACAACAACACACAATGGTAATAGATTTTTCTTAACCATAGTAGATGATTATACCCGCATTACTTGGACTTTCTTACTTAAAACTAAGAGTAATGCAGTCATTTCTCTCAAGCAATTTATTACTTTGGTTAAGACACAATTTGAAAAACAAATTCAGACCATACGATCAGACAATGGTACTGAATTTTTTAATGCAAATGCCATTCTCTATTCAGTGAACTTGGAATCATACATCAAAGTACATGCACATACACTCCTCAACAAAATGGTATAGCTGAAAGAAAACACAGGCATCTTCTTGAGATTGCTAGGTCTCTGAAATTCCAGTCAAATGTACCAATTAGTTTTTGGGGTGACTGCATTTTAACAGCAACTTATTTAGTAAATAGACTTCCTACTGCAGTCCATAGTGGAAAAACACCATACGAGATGTTGTATCTTAAGGCTCCTAATCTTTCTCATTTAAGGGTCTTTGGTTGCCTGTGCTATGCAACCATACCTAACATTCAAGACAAGTTTGCACCTAGAGCTGTACCCTGTGTTTTCTTAGGATATTCTGAAACTCAAAAGGTATATAAACTTCTAAATCTAGTATCTAAATCGTTATTTGTCAATAGAGATGTAGTTTTTCATGAAAATATATTTCCTTTCAAGCTACAGGACAAAGAACCACCTATATTTCCAGCAAATCCAATATCAGACTTTGACTTTCTGCACATGTCACCCTCAAATCAGCCATCAAACAATAATAATCCAATTAGTTATTCAGATGTTGTATCTCAACCTATTCCAAATATCCCTTCATCTGATTTCCAAGTCCCTACAGCTGTTGTTCCTTCAAGAAAGTCTACAAAAAACATTAAACCTCCTATTTGGACAAAAGACTATGTGTGCAATATCAACTCCCTAACATCGGTACCACCATCTAACCCAAATTCCATTACTAATTATGTTTCATATATCCATTTGTCTTCACATACGCAAGCATATCTAGCATCCATTTCAAACATCATTGAACCACAAACTTATCATCAAGCCCTTAGAGACAATAGGTGGATAGAAGCTATGAAAACAGAAATACAGGCTTTGGAAGAGAATCATACATGGCAAATTGTGACCTTACCTCCAGGAAAAGTGGTAATTGGATGTAAATGGGTATACAAAATCAAATACAAATCGAATGGTGAGATTGAAAGATTTAAAGCAAGATTAGTAGCCAAGGGGTATAATCAGAAATTTGGTGTTGATTATATTGATACTTTCTCTCCTGTAGTAAAAATGGTTCTGACAAAAGTCCCATCTCCTTAGCTACAATATATCAATGGCCTCTATTTCAAATGGATGTTAATAATGCTTTTTTACAAGGGGATTTACATGAAGAAGTTTATATGGAATTGCCTCAAGGATTTTGCAGATAGGGGGAGAAAAATAAAGTAGTCTGCAAGTTACTTAAGTCATTATATGGCTTAAAACAAGTATCTCGACAATGGAACATGAAGCTGACTGAGGCCTTGATTCAAGCTGGTTATTCTCAGAGCAAATATGATTATTCTCTGTTTACAAAGAAAAAAGGTGACAGAATTGTGGTGCTATTAGTATATGTAGATGATTTGTTAATAACTGGGAATGACAAGTTCATGATTGATGACTTAAAGAGAGTATTACATAGAAATTTCAGAATTAAAGATCTGGGTGACTTGAAGTACTTCCTTGGCATTGAAGTGATCAGATCAGAAAAAGGAATTGTTCTCAATCAACGGAAATATGCCTTAGAGCTTCTTTCAAAAACAGGTCTAGCAGGTTCTAAACCAGCTCAATCTCCATTAGAACCAAACCTTAAACTGACCACTATTGAATATGATGAAAGTGTTAATAAAGGAAAGCATGGTGATGAGGAAGACATTTTGATTAAAGATCCCTCAAGTTTTCAAAGACTGATTGGCAGATTGTTGTACTTAACTACAACAAGACCAGATATCACCTTTGCTGTTCAACACTTAAGCCAATTTATGCATAAACCAAAGAGGTCTCATTTTGATGCAGCAATCAGAATAGTCAGATATATAAAAAATAATCTAGGACAAGGAATTTTCTTCCCATCCACAGGCAAAATACAGCTTGTTGCATATTGTGACTCAGATTGGGCATCCTGTCTAATGTCAAGAAGATCTGTTACAGGGTTTTGTATCAAAATTGGTGAATCTCTTGTCTCATGGAAGTCAAAAAAATAGAGTACGGTTTCAAGATCTTCGACCGGAAGCGTCATACGGTATGGTCACATGCCAATTGGTATGGTCAACTGGTTTACTGCAAGAACTTGGACATGATGAACTAAGACCAACAGAGATGTATTGTGACAGCAAGGCTGCAATACACATTGCTTCAAATCCAATGTTCCATGAGAGAACAAAACATATTGAGATAGACTGTCATCTTGTTCGTGAAAAGGTGCAGAAAGGTCTTCTTATCACAAAACATATCTCTTCAAAGGAACAAGTGGCAGACATAATGACAAAAGGATTAGCAGCATATCAACATAAGTATCTCCTTGCCAAGTTAGGAGTTCTGGATATACATCACTCTCCAACTTGAGGGGGAGTGTTAAGAAGAGAAGTCAGTACAAGCAGGAAGTTAACTTAACAGAAGTCAGTACAAGCTACAGAAGAAGGAAGTTATCTTGAAAAACAGTTGAACAGTTGGACAACTCAGCAATTAGTTAGTTTGTTAATCTAACTTGTTAGTTTTTTGTTTTAAGTAGTTGTAGATTTGTTACAAGTAGTTAGAATTCTTGATGTATAAATATGGACTCTTCTTGTTACAGAGGAGAGATGAAAACGTGAGGCAATACAGTTTTCAATGATAGTCCTTTCATGCTTATGATTCAGCATATAATCAACAAATCACCGTCAAAATTCACCTTCCACTTTCATTTTCATTTGATTGCTGCCATCGTTTTCAGTCTCCATCATCACCATTAGGATCACTGATTCACCGTCTTTTTCGAAAATATGTGTCCGAAATCGCTTTCAAGGTTCAATTCGACTTCTGCACTTCGATATTCAACTTCAATTTCTATCATCGAACTCTTCTCCACTGACTATTCGTCTTCTTTGCTGTCAGTTCATCGTCACCACCTGCTTCTCCTCGTCTAATCACCTTCAGTCGGCATAACCACCATCTTCTGCAGCCTTCTGTTCAAAACAGCCACCACCGTCCGATTGCCATTCCCAAGCTTCAACTCCACTGCAGTTTCCTTCGATTTGTAGTCAATTTCAGGTCCAACATCATCGCTGCCATCATTGCCATCGAACTCTTGAACCCCACTATTTGCTTTCTCCGCGTTTTTCATTTCAATCGAATGTGGATACCCTATTTGATTATTTTGTCTTATCTGCATATTTTACACTTTTATTTTATTTATTTGATATCAAGTTTCAGTATTATCTTTTATTTCATTTTTAGATTTTAAATTTTTTATTTATTATTTTAGACTTTAATTTCAGTATTACAATTCTGATTTTATAAAATAGAATAAAAATTTTAAAATATTAATTTAGGATTCATCTGTATTTCTTTTAATTTTACGCTTAGTAATTTTCGATATTTATTAAATTACATCAAAAATTATTTTTAAAGTTTATACTTAATAAAATTTAATTTATTTATTATTTAGTTTTATGTTTGCTTATTATTTAATTATTTATTTGCTTTTTATTAGACTTAAAATAAAAACTCAATTATATCACCTAATTAGAATAAATCAAAATTTTAATCGATAAAATTTGACTAATAAGCTCGATAACTCTATTCATTTAATATACCACATCAAGCTGCCTTTGTATTCTCACGAGGTGTCAAAACAAAAATCACATGGTTCAATAACTTTTTAACTCTCATCTCACAATGGATCAATTGATGTTCTCGCCTTCGAATTAATTTCGGTTGTTATTTTAGATTCAAAGAATTTGAAATTGCTCGATTGGATTTTTTTTTGTTATTAATATTCCACTCTAAAAGCATCAACTACAAATCTTATAATACAAAATTGTTCATCCTCAAATTCAACATGACAAACAGTATTCACGAAAGTTTTTATATTGTCATTGTGAGAAATTAACTTTCAAGTATCTCCACTTGCTCAAAAGAAATCAGATCAATGCTTAGACTTATTGTTTATCAGAGAGGACAAGACTAGTTCACTTTAACTCTCTTATTATGTTAAATATAATCCTTAAATATTGTTTGATATTGTGATCATCTCATATTTAATACGTATCAAACTTTATGATCAGTTGTTTAAAACGAGTTATATTGGTATTTCTATACTTCTCCTCGAGGTATACCCAGATGTCATGAGCAATCAGATATTGCTCACACTTAGAGATCATATCATCAATCACAAAGTTATTCAGGATTGTTTAAGTTGTGAAATCTTCTTTTTTCTAAGCCATCTTGATCTCTCCTATGCTGAGCAGTATTGCCAACACTAAAGTCCTGCATGACGTGGTTGATTCGTTCCAAAACATCCTGTTCTTTTAATACATACTAGATTTTGCAACGCTAAATGTCACAATTATCGCCATTCAGTTTGTCACCTTTGTTCAAGTCTGTAATAATGGAATTTGATACCATGTTCTAGATTTTAAGAGGGATGTACACAAATATTAATATTCATATCATACACAGAATTTTGTATTTCAAAATTAATATTTATAACAAATTAACATTAAGTATAGAATCAAAAGTTTACTAAATTCTCAATCATCATTTATGATTCTATTGTTTAATCATTACAAATTTAATTTAAACTTACAAAATTCAACAAATTTTAAATGAAAATTATTCAAATTCTTTCAACCAAAAACCTCTCATTTAAATATATAAAGTATTTAAATAATATTTTAATTTGATTGAGAATTACACAAATTCTACCAACTTAAAATTTCCATTCAAGAGACAATAATTTTCTTTTACATACATGATCACACAAATCAACAAATATAGTCAACATATGCTTAAAAGAAGTTTTATATTAAAGATCTTAAAAGTTTCTCTTATACATGATCATGATCCTAACAGACAGTTACAATAAACAAAAGAAAACATATAAATGCATTATCTCGATTCAAATCATATCAATTCAAGATATCATGTTTACCATTCCCTTAGATAGTCTATATCTAAAAGAAAATCTCTTTATGGCACATGAGCTCGAACTATTTATACTTTGAGACAACCTTTCTTTATTTGGCTCTCTATATTATTGACTCTCTATATTTCTATTAATATTGACTTACAATATCAAGAATCATGTGCACTTTCTCGGCAAGTAGCTCATTAACCACGTTAACCCAATAAGGGATCAAGAAATTACTTGGTATGTATATGTTATCATCCCAAAATATATAGACTAAATCAAGAAGTTTCAAACGTTTTTCTTCCATGATCTCCAAATGATCCGGTAAAGTATGAAATGAGTCTATCGTATAAGTCAATATTTGGCCCAACTTTGTCAAACGTTTTGAATTTTTCAATACTATAACTCCACTCTAGTAGACTCTAAAGCTGTGTCTGATTCTCACCATCTCTCTAGAAAATGAGAACAATATTAGATTGGGTACACAATTAACCATAATATTATAACAAATCTCAGAAGCATTTGTTTAAAGGTATATACTCAAATTTTAAATAATTTTATATTAGAAAAACTAATTTTCAAATATAAATAAATGAGTATAAATATAAACAAATTATGGGTGCAAAAATAAATTTTAATCCAGATAACCAAAATTAAAGAAATAATTTTCTAGACCTATAAAGAATTTTTTTTAGAATTTTTTTGACTGAAAATTGATTTTCTATAATTTTTTAACAATTTACTGATTTAAAAGTCAATAAAAATTATTTTTCAATTTCAAAAAAATAAATTAAAAATTACAGAAAATTTCAATTAAAAAAATTATTTTTGTCAAATTTTTAACTGGAGCAATGTTGCACACTTCCACGCACCTTCGGGAGGGGCTATCCAGGTTTGGACACGCACCCACTCTCCAAGGGTGAGCAAAAAAATCCGAGTATCCAAATATTCGAGGTATCCAATCTGAATCTGATCCAAAAATATCTGACAGATCGGATATCCGAAAAAATGAATTGGATCAATTCGGATAGTATATTTCGCGGACACGGATACGGATCAATATATTCAGTATATATGAATATCTGATCTGATCCGAAAAAAATGGGTAAATAAGTCATTACAAAAGAGTCCATATCAAAACCCTAAATTAGTGATATTATTTTTAATAAGACATTACATAGTTAGCATATTTAGCTATCCATTTGAACAGCTGGCCGACTATTGATGTGGACTTTTTAATAAGTTATTACATAGTCGGCTAATCGAGCAAGGAATCAGCTAGCTGCCCACCTGTTAGCCGGCTATCCATTTAGTCAGCCAGCTGTCTACTTCTCCCATTCGATTGAATAGCCAATCAATCGACCATTCTTTGATGTGTTATTACATCATCTGGATGAGAAGTATTATATTGTATATTTTAATATTGTTTTAATTCATTTGGCTGATTAAATTTTAATTATTAGATTGAGTTTAATTTTGATAAAAATGAAACTTAAATTAGATTTTTTGGATATGATAATCTGATATATTCGATTTGTATTTTCAAATATCTGCTCCATCGGATACTATTTTATACGGATACAGATTCGGATCACAAAAGTCAGTATTCAAAATATTCGGATCATATCGGATAATAGGCATTCGGTTCGAATATGCGGTCTCTGCTCACCCCTACCACTCTTCCTGATCGGTATGTGCATGCCATGCATTTTCGATATTTCTAACTTCAATGATGGTCTCAATTTTCTAACGAGACATCTTTAGCCAAGTGTTTGGGTTTCACATGTAGGAGTGGCACCAAGTACTATTCATCTTCTTCCTCATTAAAATTCTACAACTCGACCTTAACTTCAAATGACCATATATCCCTCAATTTTTAATCATTTTTGCAGTTTTTTATATGGTCAAAAAACATTTTTCATAAAAAACCTAACCAAAATAAAATTACAAAATACAGTGTTCTAAAAGATACAAGTATATAAATTTTTGGCTAGAGTCTGAAAAATCTCGTAATGTACTCTAAGCATGCATGTAAAATTTTGCAGACTTGATCCTCATAGAATAAGTATATTACTGTGTAAAATTGAGAACATTTCATTAAATCCATTTCAAGTTGTCATTAATAAATCATAAACATTATTCATGACATTTTTCATGTTTTAATATCACAAAAGAGGCAGGAAACACCCAAGTACGACTCTAATACCAATGTTGGTAAACAAACCAACAAACTTCATTTTTAATGCATAAAATTCCAGGTTCTTGGAAAAGTGTCACAAAACGGATTACCTTCTTTTTGTTCACAATCCAAATACCTTTAGTGGAGTTGATTTGCCCATTCAAGCTCTTTCTCGATTTTTCAAATGTGAGAAGATCTCTCTTTCTTTTTCACTCTCAAAAATGTGTTCTCTTGTCACTTCTACCTTTTTTTTCATTCACGTGTATTCAAAGAAATGGGAAGTTGTAGCAGTTAAAGAGACAAGGGAGTTGGGAGATAGATGAGAGGTTGAGGGGTGGTTTCCAAAATACCACTCCCTCCTTTTTTCTCCCCTTTCAAAATTCAACAAATGGGTTTAGGTCGAGTCTATCCTCATGTATAGACTTGTATCCATTTACCAACAGTTATAAATATAATCATGAACTGAAACTTGTGTATCTCCAAAAATTCATTGGACTAAATTTTATGTGCACTAGGATAGAATCCGTAAGTGGAGAGAGAGAGAGAGAGAGAGAGAGAGAGAAGTTTTATTTTAATTCTTGTTCTCTACAACTACAACACCACCACAAATATGTTTGTAATAGAAATAAACTACATTACATGTCCAAGTTATAATTAGCACAATATAAGAAAGCAGCTGGAGAAAAGCATTATTTGAATTTGACTATCCAACTTTTGAGATACATGGGGCATATTTATTCACACAAAGGAAAATATTTTTTCCGACTTTTTTTTAACCATTTCTAACATTTTATAAGTGTCACTAAAAGATATTGTGATAAAAGAAAAAACGTCGGATCAAAGATTGGGGAAAAAAGAACGGGAATTTTCCTGATGCTTGTAAATAAACGTTGGGAAATCTTTTGATCTTTGCTGACGTTTTGTCACAAAAATGTCGACAAGTTTTTGGGATTTTTTGATGTGTTTGGCATGTAAGACGTTAGAAGATGTGTGCATTTCCCAACATTTATGAATGTCAGCAAGGATTAAAATATTTGTCAACGTAGCCCAAATGTTGGTAAAACCATATGCACTTGTTGACTTTTTTATGTAAAAACATCAGTAAGAGTTATATATATATTTTTTTTAAAAAATATCATTTTTTTTTATAATGTTTGTTGACAAAACCTACTCTCAAAGCCAAACCTATTCATGATATTGGCATCAACCATAATATCAAACATTCGTCCACAAACATCTATATTATAACTCCAAACTTTATACTTTATTTACACTTCATGCTTCAAACCAACGACCATCAACCACAAATATCAAATAACTTATTACTCCAAATAAACATAATTTACTTATTACTTTTGAAACACAAATAACTCACTACTCCACACATAATGTACACTTCAAACAAACAAACAATCATCCATACATAAATTTGAACCGCAAATAAAGAATTCATTAGCAATCATTTTATAAGTCAAATAAGTTTAGTTAATGAACAAACATAATGTCTCACATATGATAAACCTATAACATCTTTTAATCTCAAGACATAGGACCACCCTCTTATATGGATAAAAAGCCACCACCACTTTTACTAGACGCACTATCGCCATCCTATAGAAATAATATATTTATAATTAAAACAATTATAAAATATTATGTAATATAAAGTTAGTATATTACCTTTTCCAACATCTAAAGAGGTACTTGCGTATCTAGAAATGCTAACATAAACATTTGAATCAACATTTGAAAATTTTCTTTTGTTTTCTTCGATCGATGTCATATCTTTGTTAACTCTTTGTTAGAGTTAGTTTTTGTATAAAAAGATGATGATGTTCCATAATAGCTATTAGGTGTTAGGTCCATTCCTTTAACTCTCACTCTCTCACTCTCACAAAACTCTCTCTCCTTTTACTCGGTGAGGGTAGTGTTCATTTTTCTCTTCTTTGAAGAAGATTCGGTGATGGCAACAGTGGTAGTCTCTCTTCTCATTCTCAAAGATGAGTGCCATTCCTCTCTCCTCATCTCTCCATACCTCAAATCCTCTAATTTATTTTTGAAGACATGCTATATTTTTCTCAGATCGACCATATTTTTTGTCAAATCCCACCTTCATTGTTGTCTATTGCTGAATGGAGGATCACCAAATCCCACCATATTTTTTGATCTCTCTCTCACTCTCTTTTTTTTTTTTTTTTTTTTTTATCCTGGCTGCTTCTCATTTTAAAATCCCTATTTTCTTAATCTTTAAGACTATTGCACAATCTTCTCAAATTTGATTTCTTTCCTTTTTCATAAGCAATAATTTCCAATTTTCTTCTTTGTTTTTCTTCATGCTTACACTTATAAATCTATCTCAAATCTTAGTGGCTACGCAAACAAGTGTTTTGTTGTTCGAACTGATCCATGGCATTATCATTCATATAAACCTTGAAACTAATCGCATCCTTGCATGCACAATCATATTATAAATTCTAGAAATCAAGGCTTTATGTGGTGTGGTTGATTCAGTGGGATTTGGATCAAAATCTAAATCCAGTTGTTGCTTTATTAGCACATCCTCGAACTCAACTTTGAGCCAAAACTTAAACTAATTTGACGGTGGAGATTACAATGAAGAAGAAGAAGAAGAAGAAGAAATGGTTGAAGATTGAGATTTATAAGATCTATAATGGGATTCCAGATCAAGTGAGAAGGAGATGGAGGAGTGATAGCGTTGGTGGTGGTGGTTTTAGTGGGCAGTTGTGAGATGGAGAAAATCTAGGGTTTCATCTTCGTCAAAAATCCTTCGAAATTAAAGGACGAAAGAGATAAGGAAATGAGAGATTCAAGCATGGGAGTGAGCAGGGAAGTGAAGGAGAGTGTCACCTCTTGAGAAGAAGATAAAGAGAAGTGAGATCGAGATAGATGAATAACAAAAAAAAAGGAGCTTAGTCTCATCATCGGAGAACTCAGAGAGAGAGAGAGAGAAAGAGGGAGGGAGAGGGAGAGAGAGAGAGAGAGAACATAATTTAGAGTTGTAGAGAGAGTTGGGCTTGGAGAGAGAAAAAGACTCAATTTTCATGCACAAATTTTGGATTGTAAAGAGAGGTTAAACAAAGAAAAAAATTAATTCATTAAAATTAATTTAAAATTTTAATAACAAACTAATAAATTATTTTTTTATTACAGTCACGTGTCGTAAAATGACTTTCAAAAAATGTTAATGGACCTTAAAAAGAGAGGACTAAAATTGTATTTTTTCCTCATAGTTGATGCGAGGCCTTTGCATAAAGAAAAAAAAAATGGTTTAGAAGGTTGTTTGTACACAGTGGAAATATTTTTGCACTTTTCCCTGTGGAAATCTCTTTTATTTATAAACGATGCACATATATGTGCAAAATTGATACTTACCTACCAAAACTAAATTGTTGAATACCAATTTCAGCACATAAGTGAGACTCTAAAGCCAACAAACAATAGCTCCACAAAACAAAATTTACAATAGCAATATAAAAAATTTACTCATGGATCTCGACCAATGTGGGACGCAAATGTGTACGTGGTTAACCATTTTTTTTTTTTTTTTCTCCCTTGGGCGAAGCAATCATAATGAAAGAAATAGAAACCAAGTCAGAACTATCAAAGTTAAATAAAAGAAAATCAAGCATGTAAAAAAGACCAATAAATCTAGCAATTCTAACAATAATTTACTAAATGAGTCTTCGCATTTATTTTGAAACTTCCAAACATACATTGTGTAAATCTTTATCATTTTTCTAATCAAAATTGATTGAAAGAGAGTCAAGCCGTTGGAGAAACTTTACTATAGGTAGAAAATATGAGGAAATATAAGCAAAGTGCAAATGCAAATGTTGATATTCAATACAAGACCAATGATGTTAGTAATGGGTTTTACCAGCGGTCTTGACCGCTGTCAACTGGCCGCTGGCATAAATAAAGGCCTTTGCCAGCTGCCATGGCCGCTGGTATAGGTTCGCTTGAGTCCCAACACTGGCATGGCCGCTGGCAAAATGTCTAAATTTGCTATCATCAAAGCATTTATTATTGAACTTATTTTTTCTGCTCATGATTTGAGCCATCATCAGAATGTTTTCTTTTTTTTTTTATTAGTCATTGTTGACCTTACAAAAATGTTGGCTCTTGATGGGGCAACGACAATAGTTGATGTTAGAGAGAGAAAGATGAGAGAGAGAAGTGTGAAAGGTGAAAGAAGAAAGAGATGTGCCAAGATTGTTAGGAGATGTTAGAGAGAGAGGTGAAAAGAGGTGCCAGAGAAGGAGAAGAATAAGAAACTGAAGGAGAAGGAGAGAAAGATTTCTTTAAAAAAGGGGTGAATCCCATAGGGTAGCTATTCATTTTTCTGGATGGGGCACATTTATAAAAAAATGTTTGTGTCATTCCAAAACTCCGCCTCTTAGGTTTAGTTGTATATGGTAGAATTATTTTTATTAAAAAAATATTTTTATGTATTTTATTAATTTTTTATTTTATAATTCTTTTTTTTTTTCTATCTAATTTGTATCCTCCGAAATTATTTACTTTTATTTTATACATTTCCTTTTATATATGTTTACATTTATTTATTTAAAATTTAGGTCAGCAATGTAGGTTTATTTTAAAATCAATAATTTATAAATACTTGTAAAAATTATGAAGATTTTTTAGATTTTATTGTTTCAAAACTGAATTATTTTTTAAAATATTAAATTTAGGGACCAAAATTATAAAAATATTAAAATTTTTATTCAAGTTTTAAAAATAGTGAAATCGATTTGATTTCATGAAGATTTTTGAGATTTTAGTTTTTAAAAATTGGATTATTTTCCTAAATATTAAACTTAGGGATCAAAATTATAAAAATATTAAAAATTTTATTCAAGTCCTAAAATTGATGAAATTGATTTATTGAAAATCAACTTTTAAAGCCGATTTTCTAAAAAACAATTTTAAAATGATATTTTTATAAATTTTAAAAATTAGAAAAGTGTGTCCAAAATTAGTTTTTGAGAAATCAAGTTTAAAGTCAATTTTTTAAAAATTGACTCCAAAGCGCTCCTTCTTTCTCTTAGAATATAATTAACAATGAGAAAGAAGCTGTGAAAGTGCTCATTTTTTTTTTAACCAATCGGTTATTTGATTAATCTGATTCGAGTATTATAGGATAAAATTTAAGAGATTAACTCTTCTGATATCTATTGTTTCTAATTTTAATAGTCGAATTCAAGATTTCAGTTAACATTAAACACACAAATATCAGTATAAAAGTGCTTTCTCTTTTTTGTGAAAGTAAGAAAGATAGAGCACTTTGACTCTCATTCATGTGAAAGTAAGAGAGAGAGTTGATATTGGTCATGACTAAGGTCGGACCATATAGATATTGTACCTGAAATTTTTTTAAAAGATTTTGTGTTACCAAGTATGAATTAATCTATCTAAATTAGATCAATCAAATCACGATTACAAAAGTATTAAAAAAAAATAAAATCATTTGATAAAACCCTAAATGATAAAAATCTCAAAATATCAATTTCATCTATTTTCAATTTTTTCGCAACTAGATTTTTTCAAATCTCTTAAATTTACTGGCTAATAAATTATTTTTTATAATGACAAATTTTTTAAAACTATATTTCATCTAATGGTCATACAATGAAATCTCTAATTCAACTAATCAAAACCCAATTTTCATGTAATTTTGATGAAATCGGATTATATTAAGTTCTGTAAAAAATTTGTAATCTAGACTTTCTCCTAAATCATCACACATGAAATTAATCTCTAGTCGATTTCATAATTTTATGTGGATTTTATTGTATTGGATTAATCTCCTATAATTATATTTGTTATGTATGTATTCAATTTCAATTGAATATTAAGAATAAGAAAATTAGTTAGACATGCTAAAGAAAATCAAGAAAAGAAAATAAAAGAGTTATATGTGGAGAAAGTCGTGTATATCCTGAAAGTGTCTCTTATTTATTATACTAAAATCCTAAATAAAAAGTCATGAGTTCTTGAAAACTTGCTTTTGTAATGATAGACATTACCTTATTATTTTATCAAAATTTGAAAATTTCATCTTTATTGCTGATTTTGAAGACTTGGACTTTTAAGCAATTTTTTTTCAAAAAATTACTCATTAGATAAGCTCAATTTGATTTCCCTCATCAACAAGGATTAGACTTTTGTAATATTTTCTTTCCAATTTTCGGATATCTTTAGACCTAAATTTTCTTTTGGACTATTCACAAAATTTGTATGCCTTGAAATCTAGTTTCTAACATAATAAGAATCAACTCAATCGGATATCAAAATAAATAAATAAATCTAAAATATTGATTGCTATCTGTACGATCTAAGTTTTCTTAAATAACTTCAAAATTTCTTAAATTAACAAATTTAATGAGTGAAATATCATCAAATAAGTTTTAAAATAATTTTAAAATTCATAAATAAAGATTAATATAATTCAAATAAATAAAATTATTACTATCAAAATATGCTCCATCTCTCTCTCAAAATGTAATTAACGGTAAGAGTGGGAGTAACTGTGAAAGTGTTCCCTAAGGATAGATTCGAAAGAATACTTTGAAATAGATTTTTGATAAATTCATTTTAAAATCGATTTTTTTTAAAAAAAAATAAAATCAGTATGTTTTATTTTTTAAAATAAAAAAAAGTATAATTTTAAATTTGATTTTTAAAAAAATTGGCTTACTATTTATAAGATTCAAATAAAAATTTTAATATTTTTGTAATTTTGATATTTAAATGTAATATTTAGAAAAATAACTTCTTTTTAAATTAAAGTTTTTACTTTATTAACACGCGAAATAATAATTTGGATATTAAAAGTTGGCGTGCGAAATGGTTGATACCGATAGCAACAACATTAATGAGGAGATAACATGTGTCAGAAGCAACACCACACGAGAGAGAGAGAGAGAGAGAGAGAGAAGCAGGATTGATGGAGAAAATGGAGCTGGTGTTGATGCCGTGGACTGGAATAGGTCACCTCGTGTCCGGCATCGAGTTTGCCAAGCGAGTCACCGAGCGTGACTCTCGAGTTTGGGTCACAATTCTGGTGATGCACCCAACTTTACCCACCCCAAAAAACGCCTTCACGGACGTAAAACTCGTGTCTTCCGATTCGAGAATCCGATTCGTCGACCTCCCCCAAGTTAACCTGCCTCCTCTTGATCTCCTAAAGTCTCCTGAAAACTACTTTTGTACCCATATAGAGAACCACAAACCACACGTCAAGCACGCACTCACCCAACTCATGTCTAATTCGGCCATTGGGTTAGTCCTCGATTTCTTTTGTTTGTCTATGACTGACGTGGCCAATGAGCTTGGAATTCCCTCCTATTTATGTTTAACGTCTGGGGCATTTTTCTTGGGGACCATGTTGTACCTCGCAAGTCATGACGAGTCAACTGGGACCGTGCTTGAACTCTCTGGCCCCGAGTTGAGGATCCCGAGTTTCACAAACCCTGTTCCTTCTCGGGTTTTACCCGAACCGATGGTGAACAGGGATGGTGGATACGCAGCTTTTGCAAAATTGGCTAAAAGGTTCAAGGAGACGAAAGGTATTATTGTGAATTCATTTTCCGATTTGGAGCCGTTTGGTCTTAGCTCCGTTTCCGACGGAAGAATCCCCCCGGTTTATCCTGTTGGACCGATTTTGAAGTTGAACTCGGGTACAGACTCGATCGAGAAAGACCGGATTATGCACTGGCTGGACGAGCAGCCTCCGTCGTCGGTGGTGTTCCTGTGCTTTGGAAGTAAGGGAAGCTTTCCTGCGTCCCAAGTGAGAGAGATCGCCTACGGGCTGGAGCAGAGCGGGTACAGGTTCTTGTGGTCCTTACGGAAGACGAAATTGAAGGATGACGATGATGATCGTGTGAACCACGATGAAATCCTGCCCATTGAATTCCTAGATCGGATTGGACAACAGGGATTGGTTTGCGAATGGGTCCCACAAGTAGAAGTCTTGGCACATCAGGCCGTCGGTGTGTTTGTATCACACTGTGGGTGGAACTCGATTTTGGAGAGCGTGTGGTTCGGAGTGCCGATTGTAGCGTGGCCATTGTACGCGGAGCAACAGCTGAACGCATTTGGGTTGGTGAGAGAGTTGGGATTAGCGGTTGAGATGAGAGTGGATTATAGGTGGGGAGATGAATCTTTGGTTGTGAAGGCTGGGAAAATTGATGAGGTGATATCGAGGGCTATGGAGAAGGACGGTGGGGCGAGAGAGAGAATGAAGGAGATGAGTGAGAAGAGTAGGAAGGCTGTGATGAAGGGTGGATCTTCCTTCAATTCATTCGGAAACCTGATTCGAGATATGATTAAGAATTCCATGTAATGAGATATAATTTAAGGATGTAGCCTGTTTAATATTTATAAACAAATTGACTTCTTTGCATTTGAATGGAAAAGAATGAAATCAAAACCAATTCTTTTTCCCCTAAAGGAATTCATGGATCTGCAACTTTGATTTGGATAAGAATACAATTCAAAGATTTTCATCAGGTTCAGGTGTACATGAAAATGGCTTCTTCTTCTTTCGGGGTTTGACTTCCATTTTCTTCCTGAAATTCTTGGAAGCAACTCTCAATGCTTTCTTCTTCCATCCCTCCTGTCAGTCAGTTTCATTTCAATTTCAAATTCTAAAACTTTAATTTGATTTCACAAACTGGATATCGTAATTCCTGGATCTTCTACCTTGGAAATTTCAGAAAACTAGGAAGTCAAATCCTAATTTCACAAACATAAATATTCAAAACTTTTCCCCAGAAAATAAAAGGAAAGAAGAGAAATACCTCGTGATGGACTGTTTTTAGAAGGTTTTCCTGTGTAAAATGGTTCTTTCTTTTCGTGGCATCAATACATTCAAACAAAAATGGATCTATATCGTCTCAATTCACTGAAGAGATTCATCCCTATGAATAAGACTTAGTCAGCCCAATCACTCGAAGAGATTTACCTCCCCGAATGGCCTCAATAGCCTCATTTAATCAAATAGATTTATTGTTCGACTCGATTTATAAAGGGTTCGGTGGAACCGAACACTCTCAACCGATAGCTATCAAAGAGATCGAATGCACCCGTTTCTCTCGATCATTAATACCCAAAGCATCCCACTTTGGTATGGAACATGTCTCCATATAAAGGAAAAAATCTCCAAATATAATTCAGTTGTCTAAATAGCCGCAATATCGAATCTTTCGTGATTATAAATTCGGAATCCCTGGATGAATTGTTAAGAAAACTAGGGTTTTACAGAGCCCGCAGTGGCACGGATCTAAGAAAAGCAATATATAACATCAATTGGGGTATCAGCTCAGGTAAGTTCTCTAACCTTAGACAAGACACACAGAGTACAGAAGGAGATCGGTCTTCCCCTCCTCTCTTAGTCTGTTTATTTTTTCCTTTCGAAAATCGCTCTTTTTGACTTGAACGTGAGAGTCTCCTCCACCAGAACATCCTTGGATGGTCTTTTGCAGGTCTCAAATCTTACAACCAGTTGTCCGATCGAGTCCAGGAAGAGCCGGATCTGTGGAGACGAAACCCACCTCTAACAGATTGGCGCCGTCCATGGGAAACAGACTTGAGAGTCCCTGCTAAACAAATATCTGAAAGTATCAAAGGGGACATGCCTCCAAAACGGAAAACTAGAGCAGCTTCAAGGGCCGCATCCGCGGTAGACGGCTATGCCGCTACTCCCACTGACACCACCCCTTCGGCGGCACCTGTTCGATCAACCAATTCTCCTACTCGCGACCGACCTCCTCGGTCAGAACCAGTCCCACCATCTGGGAACCAGGAACGCCCCGTCGCTGTTCCTGTGCAGTACCTCCAGTGCCGACCAGTCGACCCCAGATGGATAGGTTAAAGTAAAAAATCTAAGACATGAGCAAAAAGCTCAAGGGCCTTAGTTGTGCTGTGAGACCCGAAGGTCATTCATCTTTGGGGAAATCAGGTCACGATCGCCCCCGTTGATGAACCCCACCGTTCAATCATGAGCCTTCGGTGACTTCTCACCACAACTCTGATGACCTTCGAATACAGGTCAAACAACTTATTGCCAACGAACTCAAGAGAGTCAATGCTCAGGGAAGCCAAACTCTCATTTATTCTAATGCTTCACATTTCGATCCAAAGGTTTCTTCGGAACATATGTCTCGCGATATACTTCTGCCTCCTATGGAAAGATATGACGAGACAACTGACCCTAGCGATCACACGGCGTATTTTGTGACAGTAATGATTTCAAGGGACATGACTGATGCGACTATATGCAAACATTTCTCTACCACACTCAAGGGGAATGCGTTGACGTGGTTTAACTCACTCCCACCACTAAGCATAAAAACTTTCTCCCTACTCTGATAATAGTTCGAGACTCACTTCTTGATAAGCAGGAGGGCTAAGAGAAAATCTACTTCTCTGTTGTCATTACATCAAAAGAAGAATGAGTTCCTGAGGGACTTCTTGGAAAGATTTAAGATAGAGATGATGAAGGTCCCGTCTTTGAACCACTCTATCGTGCTGGCCGCGCTACTCAGCGGGCTGTGCCCTTCCGGTATGAAAGTCTCAATTACGAAGAAACCTCCCTCTACTATCCCGGAGTTCTATTCTTGTGCCAAAAACTACATCGCTGACGAAAACGTTGAGACTTTTGACAGAAAGAGAAGCTGAGTGTCTAAAAAAGAACGCAGTCGATCACCTCAATGGCCGGCACCCAAAGAGAGCCAACCGGGTCCACCATGCCAACAATAATTTAATACCTATACCCCACTGAATGAGACCTCCTGCCAGGTATTGTTTCAAATCAGAAACAAATCATATTTAAGGTGGCCATTACGTCCCACTGAAGATGATCCAAAGAAAGACAAATCGAAATACTGCTATTATTATCGACACTATCGACACACGACTGACGATTGTAAGCGACTAAAAAATGAACTGGAATTCTTAGTTTGAAGTGGAAAATTGCAAAGATTCATTAGCATGGAAGGAAGAGACAGACCCTCTCCCGACCGACGAGATTTGCCACGAAGAAATGAGTCAAAAGATCCCGCAATGGATAGACCATCGCAAAACGGACAGGATAGAGAAATCCTCTAAGTACATGATCCCCAAATTCCACATGAACCCTATGTTCCGACATATGACTTCCCAACCTATAACCCGATGTTCCTTGTCCCCCCTTGGGAATGAACACTGATGTCTCCCCCCTGACGGGCGCCCTTCACAGCAGGCGATCGTTTTCATATTTATATTCCAAATCATTTAGTCTCCTCCCAAAAGGACTTGCAATATCTATCTCCTCGAAGGGTCTCAGTCACTCTGTACAATCGAAGGGATCTATCTCCCCGAAGGGTTTCAGTCACCCCGTACAATCAAATGAATTTATCTCCCCGAATGGTCTCAATCACCCCATCCAATCGATGGGATCTATCTCCCTGAAGGGGCTCAGTCGCTTCGATCAATCGAAGGGATCTATCTCCCTAAAGGGCCTTAGTCGCCCGTCTAATCGAAGGGATCTATATTTCTGAAGGGTTTTAATCGCCCCGTCCAATTGAAGGGATCTATCTCCCTAAAGGGTCTTGGTCACCCCGTATAATCTATACCCCTAAGAGCTTCGGTTTCCTCATCTCATCAGGGAGATCTAATCAAGAACTTCTACAGAAATGGATACCAAGCAAATGATTTTCCTAGTGAACATACCGTCTGAACTCCCAGAATCTTGAACAAAACTCGGTACCTAGAGTGGCCCTAGTTCGATCGAACTACCACCCTCTCTAATAAAGAGGACACATCTATACGAGATTACGGGATAAGAACATTCCATAGAAAAGACGTTTGTCCTATCGAAAGAGAAAGATATGAAGAGAAAACACATTCAATATTCATAACAGTACAAGGCCACAGTCATATCAAACAGAAGGAAGCACTAAGGCCTCTGACGGAGGTTCCACAGCCGGTCTGACACGGTCCAAAGTTACAGGGGTGAGACTTTCACCCATCGCTATTTGTTCAGCTACTCCCTCCAGATGAGGGAGAGGTTCATACATCCTCGCCTCACGAGCTATCGCTTCAGTACACCTGAGCCTCTCCAATAGCTTACGTTGAGAATGTTTGAAAGTCAAATTAGATTCCTCTAGAAGTGAAGCCCTTTGATTAGCTTCCTGAAGAGACTCCTCTCATAGTTACATTAAGATCTCAATGGATATCAGGCGACTCACAAGAACACGCTATTTGGTCTCTAGCTCTTGGCATCACTTCTCAGCTAACGCTAACTTTTCTCCAGAAAGCCGAATCTGCTCATCTTTTTCGGCCAGCGAAGCACTAGAAATTCTCTGAGGTTGGGCCTCTCTTTCTTCAAGGGCCTTCTACAACGACAAGACTTGACCTTCCAGATAGTACGCCCATTACTCCAGTCGCTCTCTTTGTTGTTTCTGAATTTCTGCCAAAGCCGCAGTCTAAACAACAAACTACGCGTGTCAGTCAAAGGAAATGAACAAATGTAATAAAGTTTTGGGTAAAGTAATACCATTAAGCAAAGGGATTGAAGGACCCTATCCACACAGTCAGGAGAAGCTTTCATTAAACTCAGGCCTGGGTCTTGAAAGTCAAAGCGCTTCGCCAATCGAAATGATCCCCTAACATCAATACAATCAAACTTCTGACCCCCAGGTAGACAGCAACTGATTCTCCTTTTTTCCCGTCCTTTAGGAAATCAAAGGGTTTGACAGGAACAAACAACGGAAACCCTTCCTCCTCTGATCTCCCCCGTTGAGGGCTATGCAATCCCGCAGACGCCTCACCCAAATGCATAACAGAAGGTGTTCTTATCTTCAGGACCTCTCTCGCCCGACTATCTTCCTTGGAAGAAGAAAGCGCGTCAGACAAGGGAATCTCTACTTCCTCTGTTCTCATTTCCAAAGATGACGAACATCTCGATATTGGAGAAGATGCATGCTCCTTACGAGGGCTCTCTCGGGATTCAGATGAATGCGCTCTCTTTCTTTTCGACTTTAAAAGTCCTTGCTGGGAGATCTTTCCACATGCTCATAAAGCTTTTTAGTATTCGGCCTCATGCTTTTGTTTGTCAAAACCATATCCAGAATAGAGTGATCTACCAACTTTAGATCGCCCACCAATTCCTTCTCTTTCTCCTCCAACAAAAGAGGCCTGGTGATCGTCCTCATCTCATCAATCAATAAGTTTTCCAGAATCAACAATTGATCGTCTACCAATGAATCCACCCAGATGTTCCTATGAGTGGACACACAATACCGCCTAACAGATCTAAAAATTTGAGAATGGTGAGTAGGAAGCAGGGGTTTTCCTCGGAAAAAAGGTTTATATTCTGGATCTGGCAAAACGGGCAGAAGATCCTTGTTTAAAAATTTCACAAAGAAGAACTTTTGTGCCCAAAATTTATCTATTGAGTCACTATAGTAGAACTTTTAGTGAGAATCGGGACGAGTCTGCAACATATATCAGTCATAGGTAGAACCCTGACCTTTACATCTCGTCAAGGAAAAGAGAATCGTTAAAATCTCCACGTCAAAGCGAAGGCGACAAAATCTTAATAGAGAAATTATTGCCACCACAAAATGCCAGACACTGGGAATAAGTAGTGCGGGGTATACCCTCCAGTAATGCATCACTTTAGACAATGGGCCCGTATTTGGGATCTTTACCCTGTACTTCACCACTTGCTTGTACATTGGGACACAGCCATCAAGTGCCCTATTCGCCCTATCTGCATCTGCGGGTTCTATCAAAACAAAGTCACTGCTTAAAGCCATGTCTGACCGCACCTCCTCTAGTTATTCCTTAGAGATAGTGCTATGAACTTTATTAATACCTTGATGAGAAGAAGACGAACTCTTTGATGTCCTTAGTGAAAATCTTCACCGAACGAGGGTTTGCTAGCAAAGAAGGAGAGAGTACTCAGTACTCCTGAACCCGTAACTCTTTTAAAGCACTACCCGAGACGGTTTAAGGGAGCCAAAAAGGCGCACATTATATTAAAAAATTTTGATGACTCTTCGTAAAAACCACTACTCATGGCTCATTTCTCACGAAATGACACCATGAATCGAAGACAAATGATGGACCCTCTTTTAGAAGGCCTTACTGTGTAAAATGGGCCTCCATTTTCCTGGTATCAATATATTCAAGTGAGAATGGGCCTATAATACCCCGCTTCACTGAAGAGATTCATCTCCCTGAATGGGTCTTAGTCGCCCCGATCACTCGAAAGGATCTGCTTCCCCAAAGGGCCTCAGTCGCTCCGCTTAATCAAAGGGATCTATTATTCGACTCAATTTACAAGGGGTTCAATGGAATTGAAAATACTCAACCGATAGCTATCAAAGAGATCGAACGCATCCGTCTCCCTCGATCATTAATACCCAATCGGTATTACTTAACTGAGTTTCCCACTTTGGCACAGAACATGTCTTCCATATATAGAAGGAAACCTAACAGATCTAATTGATAAGAGAAAAAATTGTTCCGTATAATTCAGTTGTCTAAGTAACCGCAACATTAAATCTTTCGTGATCATAGATTCGGAATTCCCAGACGAATTGTAAAGGAAACTAGGGTTTCACAGAGCCCACAACAACACGGATCTAAGAAAAGCATTATATAACATCAATGGGGGCATCAGTCTAGGTAAGTCCTCTAACCCTACACAAGGCATATAGAGTACAGAGGGAGATCGGTCCTCCCTCATCTCTCAGTCTGTTTATCTTTTTCTTTCGAAAACCGTTCTTTCTAACTTGAGCGTTGGAGTTTTCCTTACCGGAGTACCCTCCGGCGATCTTTTGCAGGTCTCAAGCCTTATAACTAGCTATCCGAGCGAGTCCAGGAAGAGCCGAATCTATGGAGACGAAACCCCCTCCAACACCTTGGATCTAGAACAGGGACTAGGACGTTTCTTGATATTGAATTTGTTCCTCAAATCAAACTGAAAACAAGCATCGGTGATGTTTGGGAAGAGCTTAGGACCTCGAATTCGACAAGAGCTTTTTAGAGGGGGTCGAATCTTCCAAATCAAACGAAGAATGGTAGTTTCGAGGAACTAACGGAGACCAGAGAGAGCTCTGGGAGTAGTTGAAGTCATAAGAGAGTAATCTGGAAATTTGGAGAGAAGCTCTTCACCTATCGATGGATCCACATATGTCACAACTCTCTCAAACAATTCTCCTCCTTTTCTTTCCCCCTTTCTTGTTTATGTCTTGGTAGGGAAGAAGATCATAAATAAAAAATAAAAACACTTATTATTATTATTATTATTTATTACATTTTGAATCCGAAATCAAAATTGAGGAGAGAGTTATGACCATTAAGTTATTCCCGATTACTCACTGTTGACCATAATTTTTTGTGATCCAAGTGAGATCATAAGCCGGGTCAATTCTGAAATTTTCCGTAAAACATGTCTCTCTCTTTTCCTTTTCTTCTCAACCTACACCTTATCAAAATCAAACTAAATTCGCAGCTGAATTCAGAGATCAGAGCTATGGTAAACTCGTTATGTCTTTCTCTCTTCTTGCTTTGTTTGCTTTTGTTAAGATCAATAATCTAAAAATAGTAGAATAATATGAAATATGTTGATAATTTTGACAACCTAAAAATTTAGAGGCATTTTTTTTTCTCTTTTAAAGCAAAACACGTGCATGCCCTACAGATGAATTCATAAACGAAAACATGATATATATGAATTTAAAATTTTTTCCAAACATAAACAAAATCATTTAAAAATCACATATTTAACCCATTTTGTATTAGACCCGAGATAACAAAAACATGCCTACAACATTATGCCAAATATCATATAATAACATAATGGAAAAGACATCAAGGTAGGAGTTGAAGATTTTAGTTTCAATACGTATGTCTCCTCCTTCTTTGTTAATTCTTGAGTCTTTCCAACATATGTAGATCAAAAAGTGTCGATAAAACATTGATGTTAAAAACTTTTCTCTTAATTAATCTCTATTAATTGTTACGTGAATAACAAAACTATTTAGTTTTTATTCTTCTTTTTAGGGCTGTCATACGAACCAAATCAAGTTCGGATCGTTTGTGAGCCGCTCGATCAACAGTTTGACTTGACTCGACTTTGAACGAACTCGAGTCAAGTTTATTATACTATCGAATCAAGTTTGAGTAATAAAATTTTAGATTCGAAAACTCATCGAATAAGTCGATAACATAAATTAATATATATTACATATATTTATATGTGATTATAATATAAAAAATAAAATAAAATAATATGTTATATAATAATTAAGTTTTCGAGTTGAGTTCGAATCCTATTATTAACTACTCGTCGATTTCGAGTTCGAGTCGAGTTAAAAAAATCAAACTCGAGTTCGAAAATAGGGATACTCGAGATCGACTGGATTCGAATACACTCCTACTTCTTTATATCTCTCTCACGCTCACTTCTTTTTCTCTCTCTTTGTTCTCTTTGTTCTATCTCTGATACGTGTATTGTAACAGACCAAAATTGTTAATTGCTCTATAAGAGAACTCTTTTTCTAATTATGGATGGGACCGTATTTTGTATGGAGGCAACTAGGGTTTGAAACGTAAAGCGAGTTCAATATTTGATTTTGAAATCACCATTTTAAAACCAAATCTTTTTCTTACCTTGGTTGAGTGGACGTTCCACCATCAACTAAACCCCAATGGTAATTTTAGGAAAAACATGTTAATAGTTCAAACGAATGTGAAGATTAATTAGGTCTTAAATAAAGACCATTCTTTAGTTTTCTTTGCTAAAATTCAACATTTGAATTAATTACCAAAATACATTATAACTTTTCTTTTCTTTTTTTTTTTTCTTTCAAGCTTTCAATATGTAAAATCATGCGCTACGCACACCTGTAGTGTGCATACGTGCAACTTAAACATAGACGAGCACAACACACACACACTTATGTGCACTAGGGTTGTTATGACACTCCAGTAGTGTCACAGGCAAAATTATATAAGTTCCACAATAATCAAATATGGATTCCACCAATACTTACTCTAAGAGATAAGATGAGTATCAATCGAATTCAAACTAAAAGAATAGAACAATTGTTTTCCTTCCATGGATGAAACTATATTAAATCTCAAAAATACGATTCATCACCAATACCTATCTTAGATCACCAAAAGATTTCCGAACAGCCGACACTAGTCCAACTCTACGCTTCCTCTGAAAAATTTAGAAAAGATGAGTGGGTATTATAAATACCTAGTGAGTAAAGTGCAGTAACATGTAACATATAAATGAGGGATGAGGGTGGTGCTGTCAAACACATGTATCAATTATAATTCAATGCAATAAATGAAAAAATAAAGACCCTTCTTTAGTTTTCTTTGGTAAAATTCAACATTTGAATTAATTACCAAATTACATTCTAACTTTTTTTTTTTTTTTTTCAGGCTTTGAATATGTAAAATCATGTGCTACGCACACCTGTAGTTAGCATACGTGCAACTTAAACATGGACGAGCACAACACACACACACTTATGTGAACTAGGGTTGTTATGACACTCCACTAGTGTTACGGGTACCCGTGACACTATCCGGTAAAAACTCGAGGTCGAGCCCAATTGCATCGAGCTCGAAAACTCGACAAGTCTAGTAATTATATTTTTAAAAATATTTTTTATTTTTAAAAATAATTTTTATTTTTTAAAATAATTTTTATTTATTAAAATAATTATATTTTTTAAAAATAATTTTTAAAATAAGTAATGACACTATCTGATGACACCTGATACCCGATGACACTTTGAGCTCGAGTTCGAGCTCGAGAAACGCAAACTCGACGAGCTCGACCTCATCTAAGTAAAACTTGAGCCGAGCTCGGGTATCGTGATATCCGAGCTTGACCCGGGTATCATAACACCCCTAATGTGCACAAGCAGTGGCGGAGCCATGTTAAGGATATGAGGGCAATTGTCCCCACTAAAATAAAAAATTTTATTAAATTTTATATATTAAATACAAAAATTACCCACATATAATAAAAAAATACTCCTACACTTAAAAGAAAATTACCCCTACACATACAAAAAAAAAAAAATTATGTTTGTGACTTAAAAATATATGTCATTTCGTTCTATGAAAATATTTTACCCCCATTAGGCTCTTGGATCCGCCACTGTGCACAAGGCAAGCTTGCATGCGAGCAAGGTTGTGGGTTATCAAGCCCTCAATGGCATGCAACCCACCGTGGCTCTATTCTATTGGATCTGAAATTAAACGGTTGTATATATTTCATTCAATCATAAAAAACAATGTAGTAGAATGATTAAACTAGATAAGTCCTCGAGGGGATAGCTCAGCAACAACAGCCCTCCTCCTTCGATCCTATAATCATTACAAGAAAAACGGGTATCAGCGACGGAAATATCAGTCGTTGATATTCAAATTTTCGTCGCTAAAAGTATTAGCGACGGAAAATTAGTAACGGATTTTCCGTCGCTGAAAGTCACATCGCTAATTTAGCGAAGAAAATTTTCTGTCGCTGAGAAAATCCGTCGCTAATTAGAGACGAAAATATTTCCGTCGTTAATAATCTATCGCTAATTTAATTTTTTATTTTTCTAATTATTCCGGATCAGTGACGAAAATTTCCGTCGCTAATTTAATTTTTAATTTTTTCTAATTATTCTTTTTTATTTTTTCTAATTATTCTGGATCAACGACGGAAATTTCCGTCGTTAATTTAATTTTTTATTTTTTCTAATTATTCCAGATCAGTGACGGAAATATTTCCGTCGTTGAAGTGAGTAACATCCAAGTGTACGTGCCCGAGAGACCGACCCGGCTGCCCAACCCGACCCGTCGTCCTCACACGCACCTATACCGGGCGCAGCCCGCCCGCTGCCCACTGTCCATCCGTCTTAATTTGTTGTAAAAATGTTCATACCCAGGTGAACTTGGGTGTGAGAGAAAAATATTGAGAGTTTTAACCAGCATGCCACCATCACCTTTGATCACCTTTGTGTTATTAGTTTATTTTTTTTTTCATTTTTATATTTTGTTTCTAACTCTCAATATTAAAAATACAATACCCTAATTTAAAAAAAAATATAAAATTCTATTTAATAAAAATGTCAAATTATATTTTAAAAATATAAAATTATATTTAATAAAAACACAAAATTATATTTAATAAAAACAAAAAATTATATTTAATAAAAACACTAAATAATATTTAATAAAAATACAAAATTATATTTAATAAAAACACTAAATTATATTTAATAAAAATACAAAAATGTATTTAATAAAAACAAAAAATTATATTTAATAAAAACATAAAATAATTAAAAAACAAAAGAAAAAAGCCAAAAAAAACGACACATGCACGGTAGAAGCACCCTCCTATTTTTAATTTTTTTTATTTTGTATTTTTATTTTCTTATTTGCTTATTTTTTTATTTTTTTTTAATGATAATGATAAGTTTGGTTTAGGATAATTAATAATAAAATAATGATAGTTATAAAAACAAAAAAAATAAAAAATAAAAAACAAAAGAATAAAAAAAAATCAAAAAGGGCGGTTCCATCGCCTTACATGCATCGAATCACAGTCTATTTTAAATTTTTTCTTTATTTTGTATTTTTATTTTTTTATTTTTTTATTTTTTTGTGATAATAGTAAATTTGGTTTAGGGTAATTAATAGTAATATAATGGTAGTGATAAAAACACAAAAAAATAAAAAAATAAAAAAACAAAGAATAAAAAATACAAAATACAAAATAATTAAAAACAAAAAAAAAAAACAAAAAGGGTGGTTCCAACGCGTACATGCGTGGTGGAACTACCTCTATGTTTATTTATTTTTTTCTTTTTTCTGTTTTTTTTAATTATTTTAAACTAATAAAAAAGGATAAAAGAATAAAAAAATAAATAAAATAGAATAAAATAAATAAAAAAAATAAATAAAAATTTAAAAATAAAGAAACAAAATAAAAAAAATTAAAAATAGGAGGACGGTTTCACCGCCGGTGGAACCACTATCTATGGTTTTTTTTTTAATTATTTTAAACTAATAAAAAAAGAATAAAAAGGATGAAGAATAAAAAACAAATAAATAAAATAAAATGAATAAAAAATAAAATAAAAAATAAAAAAAAAATAAAAAAAAAATTCAAAAATAGGAGGGCGGTGGAACCGCCCTCCATGCTTATTTTTTTGTTTTTTTTTTTAATTATTTTAAACTAATAAAAAATGGATTAAAAGAATACAAATGATAAAAGAATAAAAAATAAATAAAATACAATAAAATGAATAAAAAATAAAATAAAAAAATAAATAAAAAAGGAAAATAAAAAAATAAAAAATAAGAGGGCGGTGGAACCGCCCTCCATGCTTTTTTTTGTTTTCTTTTGTTTTTTTAATTATTTTAAACTAATAAAAAAAGGGTTAAAAGAATAAAAAATAAATAAAATAGAATAAAATAAATAAAAATCAAAATAAAATAAAAAAGAAAATTAAAGATAGGAGGGCGGTTCCATTGCCGGTGGAACCGCCCTCTATGTTTATTTATTTTTTATTTTTTTAATTATTTTAAACTAATAAAAGAAATAAAATGATAAAAGAATAGAAAATAAATAAAATACAATAAAATGAATAAAAAATAAAATTAAAAATTAAAAAAAATTAAAAATTGGAGGGCGGTGGAACCGCCCTCTATGTTTATTCTTTTTTTGTTTTTTTGTTTTGATTTTTTGTTTCTTTTGTATTTTTAATTATTTTGTGTTTTTATTATTTTGTTATTTTATTATTTTGTTTTATTCTTTTTTTATTTTAATTTTTTTTTGTTTTTATTACTTCCATTAATTACCATATACTCATAATTTATACTTTTTAGTTACCATTTTTATTTTTCATAATTTATAATAGCAATTTTTTTTTCACCCAACAAAAGAGAAATGAAAAAAAAAATATAAAATGATATTTTACATATATGTAAGGTATATTTACCAATGAGTAGCAGGTAAATTATTTCCGACGGATTTTTTCGTTGCTAATTTTATCGCTAATTTTTCCCAATTTTTTTTTTAATTTTTAGCGATGGATTACCGACGGAAGTAATTCCGTCGCTAAAATTAGAGACGGATTAGCGACGGAATTTTTTCTGACGGATTTTTCTGTCGCTAATTTCATCGCTAAATTATTCGTCGCTAATCCGTCACAATTCTGTCGCTAACTAGTGACGGATAATAATCCGTCGCTGAAAGTGAGTTTTCTGGTAGTGAATCCAAGATTCGATTTCTATTGTAACAAAAAAATTATAATTAAACTAGAAAATAAAAAAAAACAACACTATTAAACATGATTTTTGAAAAATAAATTACAAAGTAAATAAAATGGAGAGATTACTAACATCAAATATGTGATAAATCTTTTTTTAACATATTTTCATCGATTACCTCACACATACATCTTCTCCTCTAAAACTTAACTCAAGCTTCTATATAATAGCTGGGTAGGCAAAGAACTTTTCATTTAGGGTTTTAAATGGTTTTGAAGGGTTAGACGTAGATAGGGAGAGAGATTTTTTATTTAAAAAAATTAAAGAATTTAAATAAAAAGCAAAAGCCTAGAGTTTGTACTTTTCAAAATTATAAAATCAGTTTTCATACTTTTTGAAATTATAAGACAGTCACAATAATTTTTGAAATTATAAAATAATATAAATAATTTTGAAAATTATAAAACATGATAGACATGTTTTCAAATCTTTTGAAATTATAAAAACAGTTATAAATAATTTTTGAATATATAAAATAGAATAAATAATTATAAAAATTATAAAACATGACAAATATGTTTTAAAAATTATAAATCAAGATAACAAATTTATGAAATCACAAAATGAAGTTCTAATCTTCTCTCTACACATTATTCTTCATTTCTAATCAATTTAATATAAAAATAATTCCAAATGAGCATGTAATAAATACCAATTAACTTTTGGGTAGTAGAGAAGGGATCTAGTAGATATTTATTTTGACTCTAAAATAATTATAATGCAATTAGTTAATTTAATATTCGTGTCAAAAATATTTTCTCTTATTAATTAGATTAATTAGACTAAATAATTAAAATTGCACTCTAAAATAAATACAACATTATTTACAGAAGTCAATTAATAAAAATCTATTATTTTGCCCTTAACCTGTATATATTTATATACGTTGTTCATCTATGTAACACAATAATTTCTATACGTTGCCCCACATGTAACTAACGTCAGATAAAATATATAAATAAATATATCATCACATTTTCAATTTCTCTTTCATTAGCCGATTAAACTTGATAAATTTTAAAAATATTCGATACAATACAAAATTGTTTAATTAGATTGAATTTCTGAATAGTCAACCAGGACAACTCAAGATGGCAATTACCCACATAGTCAACATGATTCTCTATTTTATATATATGTCCCAACTAGCTAGCACCGTATACCCATCATATGAAACTTTTGACTAATAAAAGATTTATTTATAATACATCAAAGTATACAACGACGGCCTCACAAGTTCATCAATATACACTCATGATTAATAGCACGTAGACTACGTGCAGAATTTTCATTCATAATGTATTTTAAAAAGTTACTCGATAGGTAATGTTCAATGTTAGTCACTTATACTAGTTTCTATTAAGTTTGGACCTTATCCGAATCTAGAAAATATTCAATGATTAAGGTAAATCATTTTCGACAATTAGAAAACTCATAAGCCATAGCTTAAATCTTGATGAAGTGTCTAACTTCATCAATTAGCTACTAACTATATATTTTAGGTTAATGTAATCATGACTTATATCTTCTGTATATATCGTTAATTTGAATGTATATAAAAATCACACACATTGACTATAGACGATATATATATATATATATATATATATATATATATATAAGATGTAAAACTATTTGTCTATTTGAATAACTAAACAGAGACGTTATCTTAAAACAGAAAAATTGATACATAGTTTTTAGCCATACAAAATAATAATAAAAAAATGATAATTAGGATCAAATCCAAGTAATCTTCCACTTCACAAAAGACTGTCCTATTCTAATATCATGGACCTCAATGAATAAGGAAAACCATCTCTCATGAAGACTAACGATTTGGGTCTTTTACACTAAACTATGACAATTGGTTTGTGTACTGCTAGTATAACTTCAAGATTACTTAACTCTTCTCCATGAAACAACGCTCACTAATAGAGTAAACATTTATCTCAAAGTGGTCTTTTTAGTATTTCTCCTTGATTGGAATTCCAAGTACATATCTCCTAATAGTATGAGATCATTGGTTCTATAGCATAGCACATAATCCCTCATTCTTCTAAAATACTTGAGAATATGCTACATTAATTGCTACCCAATGAGCTGGTATTGGCTTGGACTGATATTTACCGTCCATGCCAAAGACAAAGCAAATATCTAATCTAATGCACCATATAGCATACAAAAGGCTTTCATTAGGTAAGGCATATGACAACTACTCGATTTATTCGATCTTCCCAGATTTTTGGGACCTGATCATCTGTTAAACGCATTTTACATCTGAGAGGTATGATACCTTTCTTAAAATCTTGTATGCCAAATTTGATCAGAATCTAATAAATGTATGAAACTTGGAACAAGATCAATGTCTTGTTCTAGTGATCATGCAGAATCTTAATCCCAAGTAGGGATGACAATATCCGATTCGATCCAACGGATATCCGAAAAATCTGATCCGGCAAATCGGGTTTTTTTTTTTTTCAAAAATTGGGTTAAGATCGGATTAGGGTTGGGTTTTAATATTAAAGTAATTGGGTCGGTTTGGATTCAAATTTAGACTATAAATAATCCATTTCGATCCGATCCGTTAATAATTTATAATAAAATAAAATTTTATTTTAATATAATATTATTAAATAAAATAAATAGATTTTTAGAGTTTGTTATAACTTATAAATTTTATTTTCATTGTTAAAAAATGTTATTAAATTAAAAAAGAAGGTATTAAGCTATGGTTTAGGCTGGGTATGTGCCGATTACGAGTCGGTTTAATATCGGATCGGATTGATTTTTTAAAGATATGTAGTATATCGGGATGGATCGGATTTTTAAAAAGATCCGTAGGATCGGATATAGTTTTTTATTTTTTAACCTGAATCGGGTTAGAGTCATATATGGATATTATAATTAAGATTTAGAGTCGGATATAATATTATTATGACCCGAACCATAACCGATCCATTGTCATCCCTAATCCCTAGACATACCACTCCATGCCTAAGTCTTTCATATGAAA
This sequence comes from Dillenia turbinata, assembly GCA_037126225.1. Lineage (NCBI taxonomy): Eukaryota > Viridiplantae > Streptophyta > Magnoliopsida > Dilleniales > Dilleniaceae > Dillenia > Dillenia turbinata. The sequence continues at coordinate 16,646,141 of JBAMMX010000021.1, forward strand.
GCAACTAGATAGCCAAACTAAAATTGATGATAACACCCCTACATCATATCCAATAAGTTGAATATTTTTACACTCAATACCTAAACTATGATAATGCCATCTCCAAACTCGTACTCGATTAGGTTATAAATGTTTTGATCGAAATTGTAAGAGTTCAACTTCTAATAAAAATAGATCACATAGGACTTAGTCTCTTGTTCAAGTCCATAACTGAATATCTTAAGCAACATGCCATATAGTCAGCCATTTAGTGATGAATCTGCCTAGCTACACCATGTAGATGCCCTCATCAAAATTAACTGACATATACATACCAAAACTCACGGTCATAGTGTTGTGCTATGACGAAGAGGATCTGAGTAGACATCCACATTGATTCTTGAAAGAAAAATTAATAATAAACTTGGGCTTAGGTTTTAGGGCCAAAGGCCAGGCGGGCTCTGGCCTATTTCAGGCCCAATGGAATTGAAGCTAGTCTTGGACTTTGCCTTTGGAGGTATAGGCCCGGCCAGAATAGTTTATATTAATTATTTTTATGGTGTTCAGGGGATGGGCATGGACTTTTAGGGAACTACTTAGGACTGGGCTTGGGTTTTAAGGAGGCAGAATGTCCAGATGGCCAGGCTTGGATCTAGCTAAGGGCTCTTCTTATTAAGGTGCTGGGTTGGGCTCAACCCAGCTAGGCCTCTTCGTGTTTTTTTTCCCCTCCATAAATCATAAATATCTAGTAACCATATTAGATTCGACTAAATTTAATTCGAATCAAATTAAACTTTTAAAAAATAAAACTCTTATGACACCTGAATTTACGATACACGAGTCGGAACAGAGATCTTGCTTAAGATACTATTGCGTAGCCTAACTTTGCCTCTCCAATGTCCATTTCTAAAGTTCATTTGGTCGCAATGTGTGACAAGTCAGTGAAGTTTAATGAAAAGTAGAGGAAGACAGCCCTATTTGTTTGAACATCCGACTGTGGCCGTATATGCGTTTCAGAATATAATTTATATTTAGGTTTAAACTGGACAACATGAACATGCACCCTCCATCTTAGTCGCAGATAAGGAATGGCACTTTTGTGTTTGACTTGTGCAATGTCCCATCATGTGCGACAGTTTTTCCTTTCCATGTTTCTTCTTCCTAAAATTAATTCATTGGCAGGGTATCACGGGGCCAATTCGTCTACCACTGATCACGGACAGAGAGGCGCAAACCATCGGGGCTGCTAGACTAAGCTCATAGTACCTCTTTAATGGGGGTATGGACTGGTTCGCCCCTACTTATTTCTATGATCAATAGGTAAAAGATTTGGGTTTTCTATTTCCCTCCGAGCCGAAAGGAATAAAAGGTCAAAATTTAAACCCACATTCTTTCCGATCATGCTTTGAGGTAGTCTAGTCCCCCAAAAAAAAAAAAAATAAATAAATAAAAGGAAAACTATGTACAAAAGCATAGTACACCTGTAGTATTTGGGTCCTCCTCGGATGCTTTAGCATCATTTTTCCTTTCTCCTTTTCTCTGTAGGTCTTGGGGGATGCATTAAGATCTCATCTTTCGGGATAACGCCAAAATCTATATCATAAACCGTCAGCTATGGTGCCTCAATGTTTTGGTGGGGTTTTGGGTGAGGGTAGGTGGCTTTCGAAAATATCTAGAATACTTCCAAGTTAAGGTGTCCTACCCGCTGCCAGGGCCAGATCGAGCCAAATACCCTTTATAAGGGCTATTAAATCGACCCCACCATTAGGCCACTTGTTTCTAATTGTTAGAGAATTTCAGTATCTGTACCAATTGGTAGGGTTTTGCTTCTTCATTTTTATTTTTCACAAGTTAAATATTGGTTGCACATAGCACAAGTTAAACATTATGTTTCACAAGATGTATTATCCATTTTCAAGAATGCAGACACAGGAACATGCACATCCAAACACATCCCTATTATAAGACTATCCCCCAATGCCCTAAAAGAAGCCAAGCCAAGACCATGAAATCGCATGAAACAAAAACAAAATTCTTTCGCAGTGGATAATGTATCTTACGTTAATATCTTGAAGAATAGGAAATCCGATGCATAACACATGGCCTCGCTCATTTTTTAAAGCTCAGCTTGTTCTAAAGTAGTATATCATCTCAAATTGGTCCTTAACTACATAACAAATACTTTTTAAATTGTATTTTGATTCAGTATACACGATAAACTAATAAACTAATCTTTTTTCTTTAGTTACATTAAGATTTGAACCTAGATCACTGAGTTGAGGAAAAGAGTGGTAATCACTAGACTGTCTCTTTGGGGACACCGATATATAATAACTAATACATATATATAATAACCACAAATCATATATAAACTTAATTACACTTGACAAACTGAATGCTTACTCTTAATACTTTCTCAATGCATGTACCGAAATTGTAAATGTTATTTTAAGAAAAATATATCTCCTATTAAAGATTCAAACAGTTAGCTACATGGCATATTGTGACTAAATGTGGTCTACACCAAAGTGAGTTGATTTCTCATATAATTTACAATTTATGTATCATTGCCGACACCCAACATGCAAAATCCCTTTTAACATCAAGAAGATTAGGGAAACTTGAAAAGAGAGGTGTATGGATGTCAATATCTAACAGGGAAAAATCTCACTAATTTTTGTCATTGCATGGAATTTTCTAATGGTTAAAGATTGGGTTAGTGATGGTGTCACATGCAGTTTGAAGGGACAGTCTTTGGCTCCAGATCACGGGCACAATTGGTAACCCTACAAATATTTAAAAAAATCCACTAACCTAAAACCGCGTCTCTCAGATTCTTTGCCTCAAAAGTCGAAAATAAAGGCAACACAAAAATAATGTTATCCCCAACCCAGGCCCCAGCTCAAATTGATTTGTACCCCCTTGCATTATGAGTTCATCCTGGAGTGATTTTTGGTGTCTCTCTGGTCAACTAATCATGACAAATGCTCCAATTATATGCAATGAACATATACCTTAGGATCTTTATTTGGTATCCTTCCTCTCTCTCTCTCTCTCTCTCTCTCTCTCTCTCTCTCTCTCTATAAGAAGCACAACGTGAGCTTATCCATGCACCCATCCAAAATGGCAAAGCAAAATCTACTACATCTCTTAGTCCTTCTCTTCAGCTTTGATACTTTGCTCACTTCTCTTGCGTGTCCCTATTGTCCATATCCAACTCCGCCTGCAAAGCCCCCCAAATCTCCTCCAAAGTTCCCCCCTAAACATCCACCATTTAAACCACCTTACACACCGAAACCACCTCATGTACCCAAGCCCCCAGTCATAAAACCACCCTACAAACCAAAACCACCTTATGTACCCAAGCCCCCCACAGTAAAACCACCTCATATACCAAAACCACCTTATGTACCCAGGCCTCCCACAGTAAAACCACCTCATATACCAAGACCACCTCATGTACCCAAGCCTCCTGTCATAAAACCACCCTACATACCAAAACCACCTTATGTACCCAAGCCTCCCATAGTAAAACCACCTTATATACCAAAACCTCCTATTGTAAAACCACCACCGCATGTGCCACCAGTCATTCCAACTCCACCCGTTGTGCCGGCACTGCCACCACCACCCCCAAAGGTTGTGCCATTGCCTCCACCAGTCGTGAAACCAACACCTCCTCCTGAGACGCCATGTCCACCTCCACCACGACCACCAGTCACTCCAACCCCACCTCTTGTCCCAATATTGCCCCCACCACCACCAAAGGTTTTGCCACCTGTTGTCCCAATATTGCCCCCACCACCACCAAAGGTTTTGCCACCTGTTGTCCCAATATTGCCACCACCACCACCAAAGGTTGTGCCACCTGTTGTCCCAATATTGCCACCACCACCACCACCAAAGGTTGTGCCACCTGTTGTCCCAATATTGCCACCGCCACCGCCACCGCCAATGGTTGTGCCACCTATTGTCCCAGTATTGCCACCTCCACCACCAAAGGTTGTGCCATCTCCTCCTGAGACCCCATGTCCCCCTCCACCACCACCAAAGCAACAAACATGCCCTATCGACACACTTAAGCTAGGTGCTTGTGTGGACTTGTTGGGTGGGCTTGTACACATTGGAATAGGACCAAGTGCAAAAGACACATGTTGTCCAGTGTTGCAAGGACTGGTTGACTTGGACGCAGCTCTTTGCCTTTGCACCACCATCAAAGCGAAGCTTCTCAACATCAATATCATTTTACCCATTGCTCTTGAAGTCCTTCTTGACTGTGGCAAGACTCCACCAGCTGGATTCCAGTGTCCAGCTTAAATGCATTTTCTCTCTCAGAAATTCTGCTTTCTACTTTGTCATTTTTGGACGGGATAGGATGTGATATATCTCCAACTTACAAAAAGAATAATTTGTTGCTATAGTGGCTAAGAGCCGCTTGATAATATGTACTCCCTAGTATTTGTTTTTCTCTATTTCATTGTACCTCTCACGGGTTTCTATCATGGTAAAACTGTGGTTAAGTTTGTTTCAATGGAAAAATGTATTTTCATCATTTCTCCACCTATCTCTCATACAATACCATATTCTTTCTAATTAGAGAGAATGTTATATGACTACATTGGTCGGTGCACACTATTACTGGACGAAGTTTTATATTTGCAATTCGCTTTGTGTAATGAAAGATCAATATGTGAAACCTAAATAACTGTTTTGTCATTTACAAAGAGCATTTTCATCTGAGCAAAAGATTTAATCCAGTGGCACTTGCGCTCATTCTGGAATTAAGAGATTTTAAATTTGATCATAACTTGTAAGACTTTCTGTACCCTTTTATTTACTTTTTTGATTCCCTAGACTTGTGTGACTCATTTATAACCCGAAAAAAAGAACATTTTCATTCTTCTCTTAATCATCTCAGTATTCATCCCCTCCCCCCCAAAATCGCCATAGCTTATTTATTTATTTGTTTATTTATTTATTTTGGGGGGAAGGGGTTCTTCTCACTCAAAACAAGCTTCAAACTGCTCTCACTATGTTTATGAGGACTCCATGATGTATAGTGATGTGAGGATGATATTGTGAGGCTGATATGTATGCTTGTGCTGATTCTACAGGGTAGAGTGTTGACGATGAAGAGAATCAATAACCAAAATCATTGGCCCTTTCCAAAATCATTGGTCTTTTCCACAATATCATTGGCTTTGATTCAAGATATTCAAGATATTCAACTCAAACACTCTTTCCATTTCAAGTGCAAGAATCATTAGCCCTTTCCATAATATCATTGGCCTTGATTCAAGATATTCAACTCAAGCATCCTTTCCATTTCAAGTGCAACGGAATCAAGGCCAATGATATTGTGGAAAAGACCAATGATTTTGGAAAAGGGCCAATGATTTTGGCTATTGATTCTCTTCAGACGAGTATAAATATCTCTCTTTCAGTTATCACAGGCCTTACAATAAATTACATGGTCAGGGTTCTATTGCATTATGTCACACTGCATTGTTTCTGTAATATCAAAAATTCAGTATTTGAATATTCGATTTTTGTTCTTTTGTATAATTCTGGAAAGATTTGTAAATGGATATTTAATTTATTATCCCATATAATTAACAAGGAGTGAAATAACTTGGTGGTGTAAAATCTTTTTGGAAATTTGGAGTATTTGGATTCAAAACTCATGAGATGCAAGTACCGTGAGATTATTTGTGAAATATTGGGTTGTCTTGTGTGATAGTTGGGTTGGCTTGTGTATGTAGAGTGTGAGAGTGATAGGTTGGTTTGTAATTTGTAGGGTTGGCTTGTGTATATGAAGTTTGTGAGATACAAGAAACCTTATGAAGAGATTGGGTTGACTTGTGATGATGGAAATGACAGAATAAGTCACCTTGTGAGAGGGTGGGATGACTTGTGTGTGATCCTTGGTGAGCAGGCCGCCTTGTGCAACTAGGGATGACGACCCAAAGGGGTGTGCAGGCTAGGATTCTGAGACTTGAGACTTTGAGTTGTTAGATCGCCTTGTGCCAAATGTTAAGTTGATCGATGGCATGAAATGTGAAGAATGGGTCATCTTGTGAGTGTTTAAGTTGTCCTCAAGGCTTGAATTGAGGGTACAAGTCGACTCATGTGAGTGACTAAGGCACCTTGTGAGTGTGCAGCAAAGGAATTCTGAGCCTTGGAATTTATGGGTCGCCCTATACAAGTCTTGGGTTGCCTTGGGTGGTCTACAGAGTAAAGATTCTGAGACATTGCAATGTTGGGTCGCCTTGCTCCTTTGCTTGGGTCAATCCAAAATTTAGGAATAATAAATTTTGGGTCGCCTTGCCCACTAATGGGTTACCTTGTTAATATGAAATTTGAACCAATGGATCGCCTTATTCCCAAGTGAATCATCTTGCCTATGTAAATTTTGTGTTTATGGGTCGCCTTACCCATAATATGAGTCATCTTGTCCTATCGAATTCTAGTATTTTAAGGATACAAAATGATCAAAAAGGATATCCAACCACACTTAAACTCATAGGAAAGGAATGACAAATGGTAATTTCACTTTCCACTATAAATAGGCTTCAATCAAACCCTAAATTCATTTCTTTTCCTCCTCCGTGGCCTGAACTCTCCCTCCCTCTTTTTCTTCTCTCTGTACATTTCCCTTCTTCTCATGCTTTCTCTCTTCCTCCTCTAAAAAACCACTAGAGCTAAATTTAACCTATGAATTTGGATCTCCAGACCTCTAACAAGTGCGTTGAGGACCGAAGATAGAGAGAAAAAAACTAGGTTTCTAGTGAGAGAAACCTATGGATTGAGGTGTTTTGATCTAGAGACGAATTCGACAACATGAATAGAGGTAATAACTCTTTCTCATCCCAGATCTGAGTTTATTTTGTTTATTTTTGGGATTTAGTTGAGTTTATGATGTGAAAATGTAGATTTTGAGAGTTTTGAATTTCAGATTTATAAATATTGAAATTTTAAAAAATTTGTGAATAATAATGAAATATAGTTACCGATGGATTGTGAATGATGAAATTTCAATATAGTTTTGTGGATTTTGAAAATTTGAGTTATTTTAGCTTGAGGGAAATCGAAATAACCCTAATTTTATCAAAGGATTGAATAAGAGATTGATGTTTATTATTTTAGGCATAAGACATTGAATCAAGTAACGAATTAAACGTCATTGTAGATTGATTGGGAGTGTTTATCCTCCTGAGAGATGAGTGGATACATGTTTATGGTTTTTAAGTGAAAAATGCTTTCTAATGATTTTATAAATGCTTTTTTTAATTGTTTTCAAATTATTTTATGATTGTGGAGTGTTTCGAAAGAGAATTTGAAATAAAAAATGCATCCATGTGTTGTTTTAAAAATAATGTATTATATTTATTGATTTGTGTTGAATATGATTGATTGAATTCATGTATTGAGAATTTATTTGAATAACTTTTGGCAAATTTTGATATATGATGTAATAATTGCTAAATGGTACTGTGTACATGATTAATGACTATAGTTATTCCCTCCACGATGTGGAGTCCTATGGGGTGACGTAGCTGGGTATTTATTTAACTGAAGACGTAGCTGCGCTTGAGAAATGCCTCCAAAACCCTTAGCAGTTTTGCCCTTGATCGTGATAGACCATTGTCGAGAACTATGAGTTTTGGTAACCCCATGGTATTGGTAAATATACTGATATGGCTAGATGCATATGATTTTATTTATGGTTTATCGAATCTTGTTTGTAACGTGATGAATCTTGAATCTTTCTATACTATGACGACATAGTTTTGAGATGTTTATTTGATACATCCACAATCATCCCTCATTTATTATTATAATATGTTATACCTTCACTGGGTATTGTATATACTCACTTCTTCTTCCCTATTTTTACAAAAGAAGTTTAATCAATACTCTTAGTCGCTTAGACTCAGATTTTTGGGAAAGCCACTGTCAGAAACTTCTTTTGGTACAGATCTCACTTTTGTCATTGAGGTATCGATAGTCTGACCCAAGAAGGGCATTTTATATAAAATCTATTTGAAAACTTATTTACTTATGTATTTTGAATTCTGTTGGATTTCATTATGTATAAACTTTTATTAAAAACCCTTAATTTCTCTTTTTATGAAATTTACTTGAGAATTATTGATCGGTTTTGCTTTCTATCCCTTAGGTGGGAATTATGTTTTGTTTTGTTGATGATGTTGAGAGACCAGGATGGTCTATGTTTTTATTGAATATTTTGAATGCCTAGTGGTGTCTTGGATCATGGGGTGAGTTTCATACGTGTTTCAGGATAGCGCAGCAGTTGTTGTGTGTCAGGGTCTACGGGTCGGAGCGTAACAATTCTATTGATATTAGAGCCACATTTATGATTTAAAAGTGTTTTAAAACAATTAAAAAGTTTTTCAAATATTTTTAAACGTTCTCAATTGTTTTCAAAACTAGTTTGAGAAAACTTGACATTTGAAATATTTCGAATGATTTCAAATGTCTCCTATGGCTTCTAGGGATTTAGTAATATTATTTTTACGGGATTAACTAATTAGTCCTTCACTTATCTTCATACACTAAATATAGTTCTCTTTTGTAGAACTATGCCTTCATAAAGAAGAACTAGAAATCTGAATGAGATTCCTTCGACTCTACCTCTTCAACCTGAGACTGCATCGTCTTCACATGTGCCGTCTCCGACATCGACACACTCGACTTCTCCAACCAGGATTCCTGCTCTTGTTATAACAGCCCTCCAACAAGTGATAAAGTGGAGGAGCACCTATGAAACACAATTCCAAACTCCACATCAAACTCCAATCCATTCACCAATTCCTCCCCCAATGCCGGCTATCACACCAAGTGTTCTAGTGGCACCTCCTCCTCCGATTGTTGCATTAACCAACTGCCCTGCAGTTCAGTTATCAAAATTGATCAAAGAGATAAGGCAACTGGGATGTAAGACATTCTCATATACATGTGACGCTTTAGTGACCAAGGAATGGATTGGTCGAATCCAAGATACCGTCACCGACATGAGATTAGATGATGATATGAAATTATGGATAGCCGTGAAGTTATTGGATAAGGGTGCCTGAACTTGGTGGGAAAATATGAAGTGTAGGACATCTACACCTCCTATATAAGGAGGTTTCTTAGAGTTTTTGAGGAAAAATACTACACTCGATTCTATAGGGATCAAAAAAGGGAAGAGTTTTTCAAACTATTCAAAGGGAATAAGACTGTAGCAGAATATGAGATGGAGTCAAGGGGAGTTAGCAATCTATGTTTGGCAGTTCATCAACTCCGAGGAATCTCTATGAACGAAATTCGAAGCATGGTTGAATTTGAACATAAGGGAGAAAATGCCAATAACTAGGGGTCAGGGCCAAAAAGATGGTTATTGGGAGGGAAAATGTTAGGGAAATCAAGGCAAGAAGAGAAAACCTAGGTTTATTGGGAGTCAAGGCTCCAATAAGAGCAGATGTACGAACTCCTACACTGGAGTTTCGGCTTCACAATCTGATGGCTCTCCGAGGGGTCAACAATTCTTTAGATTTGGCATTCCCACTTCTAGTGCCATGTCCGAGAGTAGGTCACTAGGGCCAAAGAAAGAGCCATACCAAAATTACAAGAAACAACACTCTGGACCTTGTCCCGAGCCTTCAAAGTGTTACCACTATGAAAAAGTGGGGCATTTCGATAGACTTTTCTCAAGTTGGGTTTAAGCAAACATGGGAGTCAGATGAGTCATGATCACTCAAGTGGCCCTAGGACTGGCTCAACGAATGTCCCTGCACCATCAATTAGTACTGCTCCACGGATGGGAACCGAGAGCAACATATTGGCTGTCCCTCCTCAATGTCCCCAATAGAGAAATCGAATAAGGATCTATGCAATGACGAATAAGGAAGATTAGAATAATCTCGACGTACTCACATGTAAATTCTTTTAGACTTGGATTTGATAATTTGGTTCTTAAATTTAGAAGTTTGATACAAATACTATGTGGTTACATGCATTTGATATGATTAGGATTGAATATTGATGATATTGCATGAATAATATCGAATTTCAACAATCTTCCAATTTTGAAACCGTGATACAATTAACTCCCATTGTTTTAGTTACTCCAAACAGTCAATTTATTCAATCTTGTGGATTACTAATGGCTGACGGTATTGTAGAATTAGTTATGATGAAAATCTTTGAGGTTGAAGACCGAATATTGATTCGTACAGGCTCAAATAACTCATTGTGAGTGCAAGGTTCGATAAACAATTCGATGGGCCATTGACTTTGCTTGAAGAGGATTTGATAGTTATTACACCTTTGGGACAGCAAGTCGTTAGGAATACTATGTACATGGGTTGTGATGTAAAAATAGGCGATGTGATTTTTGAGGCAAATTTGATTTCACTAAATATAGTGGACTTTGATGCCATTTTGAGTATGGATTGGCTGCACCTCCACAGAGCGTCTATAGATTGCTTCACCAAAGAGATAGAGTTTCGAATACCAGGGTGTTCTCCACTTGTGTTTGCTGGTGAGTGACAAATTTAGCCGACCTGTGTGATCTTGGCAATGAAAGTATGAAGATTGGTACACAAGGGGTATGAAATCTACTTAGCGTACATCATTGACATCATGGTGGAGAGTCCGAACTTGGACGATGTTCCGATGGTAAAGGAGTTTCCAGATATTTTTCCGGAAGAGTTGCCTAAGTTGCCTCCGGTTCGAAAATTCAATTTCGCTATTGATTTGGTTTCTGGCACCACTCCAATCTAAATTCCTCCTTGTAGAATGACACCTGCAGAGTTGAAAGAACTAAAGATGCAACTCCAAGAATTATTGGAGAAAGGATTCATTTGACCGAGTACTTTACCATGGGATACTCCGGTTTTGTTTATCAAGAAGAAGGATAGAACCCTCCAGTTATGCATTGATTACCGCCAACTCAATAAAGTCACAATCAAGAACAAGTATCCCCTTCCAAGAATTGTTGATCTCTTCGATCAACTCCAAGGTTTAGTGTATTCTCAAAGATTGATTTGAGATCATGATACCATTAGTTGAGAATAAAGGAGGATGATATCCACAAGACCGCATTTAAAATGTGGTATGGGCACTACGAGATTTTGGTAATGTCCTTTGGGTTAACGAATGCTCTTGTAGCATTTGTGGACTTAATGAGTCTAGTTTTTTACTCCTATCTTGACAAGTTTGTCATAATTTTTACCGAAGATATCTTGGTGTATTTTAAGAATGATAAAGAGAATTCTGATCATCTTCAGATAGTGCTACAAACTCTGAGGGAGGAGCAACTGTTTGCCAAGTTCTTTAAGTGTAAATTATGGTTAAAGAAGATTGGATTCTTAGGGCACATTGTATCTGGAGATGGAATATTTGTTGATCCGAACAAAGTGGAAGTTATATTGAAGTGGGAGCAACCAAAAATGTCATCGAGATTAGAAGTTTTCTCAGATTGGTAGGGTATTACTGGAGATTCATTGAGGGATTCTCCAAGTTTGCAGCTCTCTTGTCCCATCTAACCTGAGGGGAGTCAAATTTGAGTAGAGTAACAAATACAAAGAAAGTTTTCTAGAACTCAAAAAAATACTCAAAACCGCATCTATCCTTACTCTTTCCACTAGCGGTGGACAGTGACTGCAACAAATAAGAATTGGGTTGCATGTTAATGCAAGGGAATATGATGATTGCCTATACCTCTCACCGATTGAAGAAGCGTGAGTTGAATTACCCCTACCCACGATCTAGAATTAGAAGCGATTGTTTTCGCTTTGAAGATTTGGTGGTATTATTTGTATGAGGTGACGTGCTGAGTCTTCACTAATCATGAAGGTCTTAAATATTTGCTCACATTGAAAGAACTCAATTTGAGGCAACGGAGATGACTAGAATTGATAAAAAACTATGATCTAGTGATAGTTTATCACCCCAGGAAGGCTAATGTGGTCGCGGACGCATTGAGCCGTAAATCTTCCTTCTCTAGTTTGGTGTCTATTGGGAGTTCTTACTTGTCTTGCTTGATCGAACTCTGAGCTCTTGGCGTTAGGCTAGCTTTAATGAGCATGGTGCACTTTTAGTCAAGTTCAAAATGCGACCTACCTTAGTGGATCGTACTAAAGAGTTTCAAGCAACCGATGAAGAGATAAAGGGTATAGTGGAAAAGGTTTATAAGGGTAAAGTTGGTGAATTTAGAATCCAGAATAACGGTATGGTTATGTATGGGAAACAGATTTGTATCCCCAAAGATACTGAGCTGCAGAAGGTTATTCTCAAAGAGGCACACTCTTCGACATATGCAATACATCCTGAAGGTACAAAGATGTACCATACCATCAAAGAGACTTATTGGTGGTCGGGATTAAATCGAGTGAATGCCGAATTTGTAGCCAAGTGTTTTGTATGTCAACAAATCATGGCCGAGTATCAGAAGCCGGCTAGTACCTTTCTACCATTACCCATACCCAAGTAGAAATGGGAGCATATCGCTATGGATTTCATGGTAGGATTGTCACACACTCTGAGCCATCATGATGTTATTTGGATAATAGTAGACCGGCTCACTAAGTTAGCCAATTTCCTTCTAGTTCAGAACACCTACTCCTTGAAGAAATTGGCCAACCGTACATTGATGAGATCATAAGACTTCACGGAGTTCCAATATCTGTTATTTCGAACCATGATTCCTAATTTATTTCACGATTTTGATCGAAATTACAAGAGTCCTTAGAGATTAAAAGAGTGTTTGAGATTGGTTAGGTTAGACAAAATTAAAATTCTCACCGTTTGGTAATTAAAATTTGTAAAAATGTTTATAAGTCCAAAAAGTGCTTATAAGCAAAAAAAATAATAAGTTGCTTCTACCACCTTTTTCATTTTGGTGTTTTTAAACACAAATAAAATAAGTTATTTTGACCAATAAAAATACATTTTTACCCTTTATATTTTAACAAAAATTACAATTATGTCACAGATTTTATATTTTTATCTAGCAATAGGGTTTCACTACCGTCTAAGGGTTTCTCTATTTTCAAGTGATATTTTCTTCTCCTGCTTTCTATCAAGTATCTTCTTTATACTCTTCTATTGATACATTGAAAAACATTTTATATTTTGATGTAGTATATCTCCACTATAATACATATCTCTCTTCCCTTAAATATCACCAACTTACATAAAAAAAAGATTATCGAAAAAATTTTGAGTGTCATTTTTTTAATCTTGAAAAATTTTGATATATAATAATTTTAAGAAATCACTTTTCAATAATCAAATTTTATTATATCAATTTATATATTTTTCTATAATAGATCTCTTTCCCCATCCTAAAATTTTTTGTTCCGGCTTTTATAACATATTTATGATTATGGACTCTATTGTAAATTATGTTAATTTAAAATATATATTTTTATTTGTAAAAATAAATCTAAAAATTATTTATTTCATTTATCCATTTTAACTGAATTGTTTTAATTTTTTTCCTGTCATTTAAATTGTAATTCAGTTCACTTTTAAAATATGTATTCTATAGTTATGTAAAAATATCTTATACCCACAATAGTTTTTTATCTATTTTATCTAGTTTATAAGCACTTATTTTATCAAACAGTTAACTATTTTTAAATAATGTTTATCCAAGCAGATAATAACTTATTTTTTTTAAAAAATTAAAACAATGTTATAAGCTAAAAAACTACTTACAAGTAATTTTTACAAGTAAGTGCTTATAAACTAGATAAAATAGATAAAAAACTATTGTGGGTATAAGATATTTTTACATAACTATAGAATATATATTTTAAAAGTGAATAGAATTACAATTTAAATGACAGGAAAAAAATTAAAACAATTCAGTTAAAATGGATAAATGAAATAAATAATTTTTAGATTTATTTTTACAAATAAAAATATATATTTTAAATTAACATTACAAGTACAAGTGTTTATAAGCAGTTTTTTTTAAGCAATCCCAAACGACCCCTAAGTTGAAATTCAATACTGCTTTCCATCCTTAGACTGAAGGCCAATCCAAGTGTACCATTCAAACTTTAGAGGACATGCTGAGAGCATGTATCATGGATTTTCAGGAAAGTTGGGATAGACACCTTCCATTGATCGAATTCATCTATAATAAGAATTATCAAGTCAGTATAGGGAAGCCTTCCTACGAAACTCTCTATGGAAGAAAGTGTCGAACACCCTTGTGTTAGGATGAAGTTAGAGATCGAAAGATTGAAAATGTAGAATTGATAGAAACAACTAAGGAAAAGGTGAAGGTGATCCGAAAAAAGATGAAGGCAGCTCAAAATCGGTAAAAGAGTTATGCTAATAAGAGAAAAAGATGGAATTTGAAGTCAGAAACATGGTGTTCTTGAAAATTTCACCTTAGAAGGGGGTGACTCGATTATGAAAAGGAGGTAAATTGAATCCTTATTATATTGGCCTTTCGAAGTCCTCAAGAGAATAAGAGAAGTGGCATATTGGTTAGAGTTATCTCCGAATTTAGAGAAAAACCATGATGTATTCTATATTACAATGTTGAAGAGGTATTTACCGGATCCTTCACATGTTTTGAAAATCCCACCAATTGAACTAAGAGAAGATTTGAGTTTTGAAATTCAACCTGTAACTATTCTTGATCGACAAATCAAAGAGTTGCGGAACAAGTAAATTCCTATTATTAAGGTCAAATGGAAGAGTGATCGGATCGAAAAAGAGATTTGGGAACCCAAGAATGCCATGCGGAAGCAATATCCTCATTTATTTGGTATGTAATTTTATATTTAAATTTCGATAATGAAATTTTATTTTTAAGAGATTAAATATTATAATATCGAAAATTCGGTATTTGAATATTCAATTTTTATTCTTTTGTATAATTCTGAAAAGATTTGTAAATGGATATTTAATTTATTATCCCATATAATTAACAAGGAGCGGAACAGTTTGTGGTGTAAAATCTTTTTGAGAATTTAGGATACTTGGATTCAAGACTCACAGGATGTAAGTAACGTGAGATTATTTTTGAATTTGTGAAGTGTTGGTTTGTATATGTGGAGTGTGTGAGTGATGGGTTGGTTTGTAATTTGTTGGATTGGCTTGTGTTTATAGAGTTTGTGAGAGATAAGAAGTCTTATGAAGAGATTCGGTTGGCTTGTGATGATGGAAATGAAGGAATGAGTCGGGATGACTTGTGTGTGATCCTTAGTGAGCAAGCCGCTTTGTGCAACTAGGGATAACGACCCAAAGGGGTGTGCAGGCCAAGACTCTAAGACTTTGAGTTGTTCGGTCATCTTGTGCCAAATGTTGAGTTGGCCCATGGCATGAAATGTGAAGAATAGGTCACCTTGTGAGTGTCCAAGTCATCCTCAAGGCTTGAATTGAGGGTACGGGTCAACTCATGTAAGCAACTAAGGCGCCTTGTGAGTGTGCAATAGAGGAATTTTGAGCCTTGGAATTTACGGGTCACCTTGCACAAGTGCTTGGGTCGCCTTGGGTGGTCTGCAGAGTAAAAGTTCTAAGGCATTGTAATGTTGGGTCGCCTTGCTCCTTTGCTTGGGTCGATCCAAGGCTTAAAAATACTAAATTTTTGGGTTGCCTTACCCACTAACGGGTCATATTGTCAATGTGAAATTTGAACCAATAGGTCGCCTTGTTCCCATGCGAGTCACCCTGCCCATGTAAATTTTACACTTATGGGTCGCCTTACCCATAATGTGAGTTGTTTTGTCCTGTCGAACTCTAATGTTTTAAGGGAGTAAAATAATCAAAAAAAGACATCCAACCCCACCTAAACTCATGGGAAAGGGAGGATAAATGGTAATTTTACTTTCTCATCCCAGATCTGAGTTTATTTTGTTTATTTTTGGGATTTAATTGGGATTATGAAATGTAAAAATGTGGAATTTTTGGGTTTTGAACCTAGCATTTATAAATGTTGAAATTTTGGGAAATTTGTTAATAATAATAGAATATAGTTGCTGATAGGTTGTGAATGATGAAATACAACATAGATTTGTGGATTTTGAAAATTTGAGTTATGTTAGCTTGAGGGAAATTGAAATAACCCTAATTTTGCCAAAGAATTTTATGGGAGATTAATGTTTATTGTCTTAGGCATAAGACATTGGACTCAAGTAAGGAATTAAAAGTAATTGTGGATTGATTGAGAGTGTTTACCCTCTCAAGAGGTGAGTTGACACAAGCTTATGGTTTTTAAGTGAGAAAATACTTTCTAATAATCTTATAAATGTTTTTCTTTTTTTCAATTGTTTCTAAATTATTTTACAATTGTGGAGTGTCCCAAAAGGGAATTTGAAATAAGAATGCATCCATGTGTTGTTTGATTTGTGTTAAATATGATTGATTGAATTCAGGCATTGAGAGTTAATTTGAATAACTGTTGGCACATTTTGATATATG
The DNA here is from genome assembly GCA_037126225.1 of Dillenia turbinata. NCBI lineage: Eukaryota > Viridiplantae > Streptophyta > Magnoliopsida > Dilleniales > Dilleniaceae > Dillenia > Dillenia turbinata. The sequence goes on from JBAMMX010000021.1 coordinate 16,662,569, forward strand.
ATGTGATGATTGCGAAATAGTGCTGTGTGTATGATTAATGACTATAATCATTTCCTCTACGGTGTGGAGCCCAACGGGACGATATGGTTGGATATTTATTTGACTAAGAAGGTAGCGACACTCAAGAGGAGCTCCGAAATCATCCCTTCTGACTAGCCTAGTAGCACCCCAGTAGAGGGTTGAGCTAACGCCAATGTTGGGGTATTTTGTGAATTATAACAAATATGAAAATTTTTTACGGTTTCGTCCTTGGTTACGACAGACTATTGTTAGAACTTTGAGTTTTGGCAACTCCATAGTTTTGGTAAATGTACTGATATGACTGAATACATTTGATTTTATTTATGGTTTATCAAATCTTGTTTGCAACGTGATGAACCTTGAATTTTTCTATACTATGACGACATTGTTTTGAGATGTTTATTTGACATATTTACAGTCATCTCTCATTTATTATTATAACATATTACACACTTACTAAGTGTTATATATACTCACCCCTTCCTCTCCATTTTTACAAAGGAAGTTGAATCAATACTTTTGGCCGCTTAGAGTCAGATTTTGGAGAAGACCACTGTCAGAGACTCCTTTTGGTACAGATCTTGCTTTCGTCATTGAGGTATCGATAGTTTGACCCAAGGAGAGCATTTTCATATAAAATCTATTTGAAAACTTATTTGACTTTGTATTTTGAATTCTGATGGATTTAATTATGTACTCTTAATTTCTCTTTTTATGAAATTTACTCGGAAATTATTGACTGATTTTGCTTCTTATCCCTCATGTGGGAATTGTGTTCTGTTTGGTTATTGATGTTGAGAGGCCGGGATAGTCTATGGTTTTATTGAATATTTTGAATGCCTAGCGGTGCCTTGGATCACGAGGTGAGTTTCACAAGTGTTTCCGAGTAGCGCGATGGTTTATCGTGTGTCAGGGCCTGCAGGTCGAGGCATGCAATTTCACTATATATAATTCCCAACTGAAACCAAAGAAATATAAATCTTTTAATGTAATATAAACAATTTAGGAGATAATTAATTCCTTTGCAATTTGGGTATGATGAAAAAACTAATAGTAAACACTTTGTTATAGGTAATGTCAAACATGAGTTGTTAAGAAAAAAGAAGAGTATTATGCTTAGATTGAGAAAATATTAACATTATAAGTAAATGGGCAAACGTAATTGCCATGCTCTTTGCCATTTTTTTTTTTTTAAAAAATCATGAGGTGTTTATGAGCTAGAAAAAAACAAACATAAATGTTAAAATTTGGGATTTAGGGCTGTATTGCACAAGTGAGAGGCATTCCTTTGTTGGCTCCTGGGAAAAGAGTGCCATTTTTATGCAATTTCCAAGAAAATAAGGTTTTTGTCAAAACTAAAATTAAAAATATTGCATGCAAATATCGTTTTGTTCTTTACATTCAACTACCAAAGAAGCCACAGAGGGATGGCAATTGGGATGGGAAGACCATTTCTATTTCCAAACCCTTTTATTTATTCATATCCCAAGCTCTTGACAAATAGTGATTGTGTTAATTACCTATTTTCCATTTTGCCTTGTGTAGTTGAATTAATGAATCTGTTAAGCCTTTTCGCACAGAAATTTTAAATTATATCTCTCTAAATACATCAATTTTATACATTCTCTCCCTACAAAAATTAAATCCAATTTTTGTTTTAAAACTAAAGCCATTAATTTTCTCTCTAAAAGTCAAATTAATTCATATTTTTCTCTAAACATATTAATTTTAAATTTTTTCTGTTTTAAAAAATCGAATATTAGTTTTTTCTGAATATATTAATTTTTCCCATTCAAAATTGAATGAATTTATATATTGTCCATCTAAGTGCCCGTTTAGTAAGGTATTTTTAATTTTTAATTTCTCTTCTTATGAGGAGAAATTTTACTAAATAAATTTTTTCCTTAAAAGTATCCTTTTTAGTTAAAAAAAAAAAAAAGTTTTAAAGGAGAAACTCTTGAGAGAACCTTTTTCTTCTCTTTTTTTAATACTTTAACTTTTCCGAAACTATATTTTTTATTCTATTTATATCCTCGTTTGAATAATACGAAAATTTAAATATGTCCATATCATAAATATGTTCATAAATGCTAGATTGGAGTGAATTTAATTTTTTTTTATAAATTTCAAATATATTCATAAATATTTTTTTATTCCATTTATATAATTTGAGTTTTCATTTTTTTTTTGGTTTTCACCAACTGGTATCTGGAATTTGTCCGACTAATCCGAGCCGAGTACTGTGGGGCATATTTTAGGAGTTAGCTTTCCCAATTTTTTTTTCTCCATTCCCAAAATTCGAACTCAAAACCGCTGGTTAAGGAAAGTAGATTATTCGACCATTCAATCCAAAGGAGTTTGGTTAATTTGAGTATTCATAGATATATGATTTCTGTTATTTTCGAATTTCTTAGTTTTTTATATTATATAAAAATAATTTTATATTTATACTTGTTTGATTTTAATAGTTTAGATAAATAATTAATTTTTTTTAATTATTAGTATGTATACTTTTTATTTTTAAAATGTAGATATATGAATTTTAATTAATCGATGATAAGAAAAAAATTATATTTTATGTGTATATCTTTTATGATAATTTTATTAAAAATAGAGTTTATAAAAAATATTTTGTCAAATTGTTTATTTATAAAAAGAAGTATAGAAACAATTTTTTAAAAATAAAAATATCAAACAACTTTTAATTTTAATTTAAAAGAAATTAATTTATGTTTCTCCTTAAAAAGAGAATATGAGAAAAAAAAGTTCTTTCAAACATGCTCTAAATATATCAACTTTTATTTTTCCTTCTCTAAAAAATTTAAATTTTCTTTCTAAAAAATGTTACACATTACACTACAAAAAATACGGTTTTATTAATGAATTTAGCAACGAAAATTTTAAAAAAAATTCATCATTAATTTATTTAGCGACGAAAAAATTTTCATCGCTAATAACATGTCGCAAAAATTTAGCGACAAAATTCAGTAATTCATGGCCAAATTAACGACAAAATTTTTTTTTTTGCTAAATTTGTAGCAAATTTTTGCAATGGATTTTCAAATCCGTCGCTAAAATTAGTTACAAATCTTATTTTTCGTTGTTAAATTTAGTGACGAAAAAAAGATTCGTCGCTAAAATTAGCAATGAATAGTGTAATCCGTCGCTAATTTTAGCGATGAATCTTATTTTCTATCGCTAAATTTAATACAATATTTAAATTCATTGTTTAACTTGTGTAACGAATTTTGTGACAAATCTTGAAATTTAGCCCAAAAAAATTATTATTTTTAAAATTTTTCATATTAAAAAAGATTGTCCTGTCCAACCAACATAAATATCAAATTTAATAACTAATATCCATCCAATAAATTAAAAATATTTCCTATCCAACCAACATAATAATCAAATTCCAAACATATTTTTGAAATCAATAAACTTGATATTATCCATAAATATTTGAGTATTCAACAAAATGTCAATAAAAACAAAATCAAATAAATATCAATCTAGTATATAATATTTCTCATGAATAGGCACCGTCCCTTAAATCGAAATGATTTTGATACAAGAAAAATTGCATTTTGACACATGGATGATGTGTGAATTGATACACAAAAGGGGGGGACTAAATCAACATTCTCTTTGCCGTTAGTCAAGCTCCTCTCTTAAGTTGCACTTTCTTTAGCATTTGAATCTCCATGGGCATTTTTCTGATGGTTTACATTTGCTTTAAATAGAAATAAAAGAGATGTTATAAATAAATTCACAACAATACACTCTGAAAACATGCATACAAAAGACTCAAACAATAGTTGATACATCTCATGGCCTGGAATCAAAATGAAATAACTCAATCCCGATAAACATTATCAAATTACCTTGAGCAAAAACAAGTTTTTTTTTTTTTTTCCCTATTTTCTTTCATTTTCTGTTTTCCTTTGTGTACTTTGCTTGCTCATTTGGAAAAAAATGACACCAATAAACATTAATGGATAGTAATGCAACTACAATCAAAATACTAGAAATACCTTCTCATAATTGAGTGGATCTTGCTTTATAATAGTTTTAATGGCTAGTATTGCTTGAATTAAAACATTTGCTTCTCCATTCTCAGCCAAGAAGTCAACTATCGAAGATTCTACTAAAAAACTAACATATGTTATTTCAAACTATTCATGAAAGTAGATAGAACTGTAAGCTAGTCACCAAGTTGTTTGAGATTTAAAAACACAATACAATGAAGTTGCTCAAAATTACATAAACCTTGCAATTTAAGTGCTGGAGTTTCTAAGCAAATTATATTTTCTCATAATCTCCTATAAAATATCTGTCAAAGTTGCCACAGTCAATTAATGCACAACAAAGGCACTCAGAGAGCAAAAGATTAAGTTTCAAACTAGTTAGATACAGTTACAAGAGTCATTTCTTATTTTCTTGTTTATCCACTTCTATTTAAGGTCATATGGCATTTTTACTGATCCATCACCAAAAATCACAAAATAAGCAGTAGAAGACTTCAAAAACGATAATTCCCTCATACACCAACATGGTGCAGGGGTTGACCTCTAAGTTGTAGGCCTCAAGAAACAGTGAGGAAATGAAAATGCTAAGATTACCTTTTCATTCCCATGTTAAGTGAGATGTAATGCAATTTTTAATAATCTTCAAGATGCGGATTCTATTATATTTCATCATATATATCTATTGTTGAGAATTTTGATCCTGCTCAGGGATACTAAAGTAATTTTTATTCAATTTTCCTGGTGGTAAACACAATGGTCCAGAAAATTCCCCAAAGAATGGCAAGTCAATGGGTGCTTTCAAGTAGAGAGACCAGAAATTCCTTGCCGGCATATAATGCCAAAATATGAATGTAGGGGAACACTTACAATAAGGAAGATTATACCTACAAAGTTTATTTTCTTTTTTCTTTTTTTTTCCCCATTAATCCAACTGAATTTTTAAAGTGCAAATTTAATATTGACTCACATGTAATTGAATCAGCTCAATGATATATTAGAATTTTGGCGCAAGTGGTTACCTGATCTATCTTCAGGGGATCTCCTTCAAGCAGACGAGCATCAACAGGAATAATGTCTCCTAGTTAGATACTAACAATGTCACCAAGCACCAGTACAGAAGCATCCTCCTCACTCCATTTCCCGTCTTGTAATACCTGATGAAAACCATAATTTTAAAGGAATTTGCAGAAAAAGAAAAAAAAATGCCTCCCTCGCAATAAAACCCCACTCATGTCACCCCGTCGGGTCGTTCCGTGGAAGGAATGACTATAGCCATTGCACTCGTACACTATCATTTCACAAACATGCCATTTCACAATCGTGTGCCATCATTTCCAACAAATAATCATCAATCTCATATCATAGCAATTTATAAAACAATATCAAATAACATATGACACACATGCATTTATAAACACAGTGGATGCATTTATACTTCATAATTCAATTCAGACATCCCACAATCATAAAACAATATATATAAAACATGTAAAAATCTTTCATAAATCATTTTCAAAAGATTTAAAACAGCTTTGCTCATTTATAATATAACGGACCATCCACTCACCTCTAGGGAGGATAACCACTCCCTATTTTCACAATTAATCCAAAATGACTCATTTCGAGTCTTCAAAAGGTCAACCTAGACCAATCAACACAAATAATCATCAATTAAGGCTCTATTAAAGGGTTTTCAAATTTTTTCCCTATTTAAAATAGTCTTAATTTACACAATCACATTTCTAAACTCTCGTTTCATCAATCTAGGATTATTTCCCCTATCAATAATTTTAATTTCCAATATTCCTCAATTTTATCAATTTTCTCCCAAATTTGCATAACCCTAATTTAATTCATGCCAATTTCAATTCAAACTCCAAGAAAAGCTATAAAAATCAACCAAACAATACTCTACTATCCTCTAACACATTCTCCCATACTATAGGGTCTAATTCATACAAAATTCTAGACCTAAACTTAATAATTTCATACAAAACTTCAGGAAATTGCATTTCCTTCGAATCTAACACATTTTTAGAATATATCTATATGTATTCTCAACTTAAATTTGACAAAAATAATTTGAATGTTGAAGGGATTGAAATTTCCCTCACCTAGGGTTTTCCAATTCGCAGCTCTCGTTCGAATGCCTCCTCAGTTCTATTAGTGATCTGCAATGCTACAAATTCAAAGTAAGGTTCAGTAATTTAAACTTATTTACTAAGGAAACTCGAAATCCTAGAGCTAGGGTTAGCAACCGATCCTTACCTAGGTAGAGAAGTGTGTGCAGGCTTGACCTAGGGTTGTCAAAGGATCCAAAAGCTGCTGGGTTGGTCGTTGGCAGAAGGGGTGCTCACAGCGAGCAGTGTGTGAGCAAGCAGAGGAGGGGGAGAGCAAGAGCTCTGCTGTCGCTCGCGAGAGAGAGGAAGAGCAGCTCCATTCGCGCACGGGAGAGAGGAAACGGGGAGTGAAACAAAGGGAGAGACGAGTGAGGGTGAGAGAGAGACCGATTCGAAGAGAGACAGAGATGGTGATAGTGAGAGGCAGAGTGTGAGAGACAGAGAGACTGAGACATGGCATGAGAGAGAGACAAAGTGTGAGAGATAGAGAGACTTGCAGTGATGGCCGCGTGCGGTGGTCGGAGCGTGGAGAGAGCGGCAGAGCAAATCGAGAGGGAAAGAGAGAGTCGCGGGGAGAGAGCGAGCTCGCGAGAGGGAGAGAGAGTAGGGAGTGAGAAAGAGACCAATTAGGGCTTTCAGCCCTAATTGAATTAGGGGGAAGTGCTGTGTTTTGGCCAAAACGCAGCGCTTCCTTCCTCTTATTTTTTTATATATAAATAAATATATATACGTATCCATATATATTTGTACTCACCTTTTACTAAATTTTTAAATTTTATAAAAATTTGATTCACCACAAATCGCGGACACGACATTTTATATATACCCAAAATTTCAATTTAATACCCCAAAATCGAAAATCAATAAAATTTAAAATTTTCTTTTATAATTACTAAGATATTTTACAAAATATTTCAAATACCGAATTTTCGGTATTACAAGTATAAAATGAATTCAGCTGTGAAATTAATCATGAAAATAAATTAGTGATAAATTTAGTGACGAATATTTTTTTTGTGGCCAATTAGTAACGACTTTAGCCACGAATACAAGTGTTCGTGGCTAATTAGCTATGAATTTTGTGATGAAAATATTTTTGTGACTAAATTTAACGACGAATACTTGATTCGTAGTAAAAATTTAATCATGAAATTTCTATTTATAGCTAATTAGCGATCAATTTTGTGACGAAAATATTATCGTGGTTAATTAGCAATAAATTTTGTCATGATTTGTTTTTTGTCGCTAAATTTAGCGACGAAAGTAGTATTCATCATTAAATTTAACAACGAAAATAGTATTGGTCACTAAATTTAGGTACGAAATTTCTTTTCATTGCTAATTTGTGACGACTTTTGTGACAAAAAATTTTCATGGCTAATTAGCAAGAAATTTTGTTACGAATAAAATATTCGTTACTAAATTTTTCACAAGAACATATTCGTCGCAAAATTCATTGCAAAATAGTGATGAAAAGCATATTGGTCGCTAAATTCGTTACAAAATAGCAACGAATTTTTTCCATCACCAAATTCTATCGCTAAAACTGTGTTTTTTGTAGAGTTATTTAATTCATATTTTTCTCTCCAAACATATTGATTTTAAGTTTTCTCAATTAAAAAAAAAAATTAGTTTTCTCTTCTAAAACTAAGCGCATTAAATTTTTAATTTATTTTTCTAAAAAATTAAATTATTTTAAATTTTATATCTTTAAATATATTGGTTTTTAATTTTTTCCTTAGAAAAACTAAATTTAATTTTTCTCTTTCTAAATCTAAAAACATTACTTTTCTCCATAAAAAGATAATTTAGTATATTTTTTGAACTTTCCACCCTTAAAAAATAAAATCTAATTTTTTGTTCTAAAACTAAATGTATTAATTTTCTCTCTATAAAAAAAATAAATTATTAACAATTTTGTCCCTTTGAATACATTGATTTTTAGTTTTCTTACTAAAAATGTTAAATTCAATTTTTCTCTCTCTAAAACTAAATATGTTAGTAAGAGGAGGAAAAATCATTTTGAAGGGTGTGATTGATTGGCTTTTACTGAGAAACTACCTGCACGTGAAAGGACAACTCTCCTAATCACTTAGCCTAACCATATAATCATGCAACAACAAACTAGTTAGCAAAGAAATGGGTGCCAAGTGTGAAGCATGACCTTAACATAAAACTACATGTTCTTCAAAGATAGACTAGAGACAAATTCATTTTAAGTTATATAAGAATGAAGGACTCAGGTGCAAAAACTAAGGCTAAATAAATTAAAGAAAGGCTGAACAACGGGTAGTTATTCCTCCTAAGTTTGTATTTTGAAGAGATTTAGAGAACAATAGGGGAAGCCCTTACAAGATAGAGAGATTCATGGTTTAAGGTCATGTGAACCCCTTATGCATCTAGTACCCACTATCTCGGATCTTTAAAAGATTATACATTTGTTTTGAGACTTGCAAGAGGGAGTTCTTGATAGCATGTAGGCCTTTCATTGGATTGGATGTTTGTTTCTTGTAATGAGCTTATGGGGGCTAATTGTTACCGATGTCGGTAAAGACCCCAATGGCAAAATTTTTCCACTTGCTTTTGCTCTTATAGAGTTAAAAGAAACTAATTCTTGGAAGTAGTTTCTAGACTATCTACTAAGAGACATTGGAGAGGACCATGGTTATTAAACCCGAACTAACCTTTCGGTCGGACCGGGTTGACCCTTGACAGATACATTCTATGGGTCTATTCATAATTTGGACCGTCTATGCAGCAAATCCATACAAATCCACGAGTCAATAGCGGTCAACTATCAATTCATGTGACTTGTGAATTTTTACAAAACTGTGCATTCGTCCAGGTGACTTTTGTCATATTAAAAAAACTCAAAGTAAAAAAAAAAAAATCAACTTCCCAATGGCACCCTCTCAAAGTCAATCCTCTCTTATTCTGTTCAAAAAATGGAGAGTCTCAAAGGTGTTGGAAAACTTCTAACATATTCCAATTTCCAAAGACACGTGAAGAAAAGAGTTGTATCACTTAAACAATCCCTTTCATTAATAATGATACCACCACCCTATCTCAAAAAAAAAAAAAATAGAGTTTAAAGGAGACAGGAGTCAATGACCACCCTATTTATGAGTTCTTAAATTTTATTTCATGGTTATATTATTTTTTATAAATATTGTAATTAATATTTTATATTTTAAAAAATATAATTATATATATTTTTATATTTTTAAATGATTAAAAAAATCAATGACTTAATCAGTAGAACAACGATTCAATTAGTTAAATCATAAATTTTAAGATATACGTAATGAATATCATGTTTAATAACTAAGGAAAGGACAAAAGTGGAGATTAGCAAAAGGTATGTAATGTTGCTGGCTTCTTTATCTTGCATGCATTACATATAAAATAGGTATTTTTGATTCAACATGCTCTTTTCATGTCTACAGGGATTGGTCAATGCCATCTCAGTCATGTCCTCACATTTTGAGCATAGATTATGTGTCAAATATCTGTACAATAGCCACACAAGAAGTACTAAGACTCAGACTTGAAGAGTACGTTTTATGCCACGTGAGGGCTAGGCTAGGTAGGAGGCTAATAATTTTCTAATAGTCATGTCAGAGATTGAAAAATCAGAGCCACTGCACGGTTGATGGGGAAGGATAAGATATATATATATATATATATATATATATATATATATATATATATATGTATGTATGTATGTATAGAAAAGGTCTGCATTTTTTGGATATAGCTGGTGTTACTTGCTCCTTAACAATCTTTGTGAGTCTTTTGGTGTTAAACCTTTGAATGCAAAAGACATACCAGTTATAAGTTTATTTGAGCCTATCAGAATTGGATTAAAGGCTAAATTTGTTGAAAATTAAATTAAAATATCATCTTTCAAAAGTGATATTTATGATGTCATTCAATTCAAACTTGAGCAATTAAAGATGTAAAGCACACATTGGTTTTCACTCTTAGCTAGTGGTGGGACATATGAAGTATCATCTTACTATTCATTACATATCTCGACCATAGGACATGCAATTGTAGAAAATGGAAACTAAGTTGCATTCTTTGCGTTCATGTTGAGTGTTATGCACCCGTTATGTATTTTTGTAATGGTATAAATGTATAGAACAAAAATAAACTCCCAATGCCTCCTAATTATAAAAGAAAACCAAGATGTTCATCAAAAAAGAATAGAAAGAAGGCAAGTTCCACCAAATGATACCCATAGACTTTCAGACTTGGAACTATTATCAGATGCACTATTTGTAAGCAAGTTAAGCATAACAACAGTCCATGCAGCTCTAATCCAAATAAGGTTAAGTGTTTATTATCCTCAATATGGTTGTCATATATGTACTTGGATGAATCATTAATCCAATGATTCATTGTAGGGGCAAAGCAAATCAAAGAACCAAGCAACTACTAGTTTAAGAGGTGTGCTAGAGCAATTCATCTAAAGATTTTCAAAGCTAGTCTCAAGTACACTACAAAATTAAAGCGTTGAGGTGACGGTAACATTTATAGGTGGTGACATATAGCGATCATTTTTTATGGCGTATAGCAATACTTGTGATGAAACCGTTAAGAAATGTATATATTTTACGACGACATAATATTATTCGTTAGGAAAAGTTTAGTAATCGTCAGTAAAGGTTGGACAACCGTTTATAAAAAACAATATTGAATTTTCATTGTTATTATTTGTGGTCAGTAAATATAAAAATTTTAGGGACAGTTTGAAAACAGTCAGTATATGACTATTTTTACTGTCTACCTAACCATATCATTTGCATAAATTTTACATTTATGCTAACTCATATATTATACAGTCTTTAAAAACTATGTTCAATTCAGATGCTTATCTTTTGTGGTCAATAAATAACGTAGAATTTTAGAAACGGTTTGAAAACAGTCTCGATATGATTACTTTGACTCACTATTTAAGCATATCGTCTTCATAAGTTTCACTCAAATCTGACGATTATTATTTGTGGTTAGTAAATATGACAAAATTTTAGAGACAGTTTGAAAAATGTCTCTAAATAACTCTTCTTTACTATCTAGTTAACCATACTGTGGACATAAGTTGTATATCTATACTAACTTATTCATTGTACAGTCTTTAAAACTTATGTTCAATTCTGATGCTTATCATATGTGATTAGTAAATATGACCGAGTGTTAGGGACTGTTTAAAAACAGTCACAATCACTACAAAATTAAAGCAATATTTTATTATGGTATAAAATTGATCGTTGGGAAAAGTTTAACAATCGTTAGTCAAGATAGCACAACCGTTTGTAAAAAGCGATGTTGAATTATGATGGTTATTACTTGTGGTCGGTAAATGTGAAAATTTTAGAGATGGTTTTAAAATAGTCATTATATGACTCTTCTTTGCTATTTACTTACCCATACCATCTGCATAGCCTTTATATCTATGTTAACCCATATATTGTAATATCTTTAAAAACTATGTTTAATTCTGACGTTTATCATTGTGGTCAGTAAATATAGAAGAGTTTTATGAACGGTTTGAAAACAATATCAATATGACTCTTTTTATTGTCTACTTATACATACCGTCTTCATAAGTTTTAATTAACTCTAATGATTATTATTTGTGATCAATAAATATGATAGAGTTTTAGGGACAGTTTGAAAAAACCGTTTCAATTTTATAATCTTTAGAGACGTTTTTGACCAAACTGTTAAGAAATATATATATTTTTCGATGGTATAAAATTTTTATTCATAAGAAATTTATCAACTGTCCGTAAAGTAGCAAACCCGTCTATAAAAACTGTAAAAACGATGTTTAATTCTAACGATTATCAGACAATTTGAAAATAGGTTCTATATAACTCTTCTTTATTGTCTACTTTACAATACCATTAGTATAACTTTTTCATCTATGTTGATCGATATATTTTGCTATCTGTAAATATGACAACTTTAGTAATGGTTTAGAAAACGTTTCTATATTGAGTTTTCTTTACAATGGCTAAACCATATCATCTATTTTGTAAAAAAGATGTTGGATTAGATCAATTATTAGTTGTCATCAGTAAATGTGACACTATAGGTAGGGATAACACATCAATATAAAAATATATAAATCGATTTCACAAAATTAAAAGTATATAAAATATAAAAATATAAAAAAATATATCAAAAATTTTTTTAATATTAACAAATTTTAAAAATTTCCATTAAAAACATCTATAATATAAAAATATTAAAAAATGCTCTTTAAAATATAAAAACATTTATAAAATAAAATTTTAAAAGCCATTAAAAATATTAGAAAAGAATATAAAATCAATCATTTTTAATATATTTTTAATATTCTTTCAAAAATTTTTATAAAATCAATAAAATTATGATTCTTGATAATACTATAAAATTAAATAATGTATATAAAATAAATAATACATTTGAAATATAAAATTTATATCTATAATGTCATTTTAATTTAATAAATTAACAAATTAAATAAAAATTGATAACAATAAAAAATAAAATGTTTTTATAAAATCAATAAATTAAAATAAATTACATTATAAATGTGAAAATAATGAAAAAAAATATATAATAAAAAGGGCTGGTGAATAATAAAAAAAAGCGGGTGTGAATCTTACAAATAAAATGTAAGTGATAAAAATATGAAAAAATAGCGGGTAATGAAAAAATATATCTAATAAAAAATATGGGTGAATAATAAAAAAAAAAGCGGGTGAATCTTAAATAAAATGTGGGTAATGAAAAAATATATAGTAAAAAAAGGCGGGTGAATAATAAGAAAATGAGCGGGTAAGTAAGTGAGGGTTTTAAAAATTTATTTTGCAAATATTTGTTTGTGAAAATAGCGTACACATGTCCATATGCTGTAATGATAATTATAATGTATACTAACAAACAGTAATAAGTGGTAATAATAAATAGTAACTAGTGGTAATATGACTATAATATATATAATGAGTCGTAATAAGTGGTAATATAATTTATGATAATAAGTTGTAATAAGTGGTAATATAATGTATGATAACAAATGATAATATAATGTAAGGTAATTAGTTATAATAAGTGGTAATATAATGTATGGTAACAAATGGTAATATAATGCACGGTAATAAATTGTAATAAATGGTAATAGAATGTATGGTAACAAATGGTAACAAGTGATAATATAAAACAGTTATTAATTGTCATCAGTAAATGTGGCACCATAGGTAGAGGTAACACATCAATCTAAAAATATATAAATCGATTTCACAAAATTAAAAATATATAAAATATAAAAATATAAAAAAAAATTCAAAAAATTTTTCAATAATCACAAATATTAAAAATTTTCATTAAAAACATCTATAATATAAAAATATTAAAAAATACTCTTTAAAATATAAAAAAATCTATAAAATAAAATTTTAAAAGCCATTAAAAATATTAGAAAAAAATATAAAATCAATCATTTTTAATATATTTTTAATATTCTTTCAAAAAATTTTATAAAATCAATAAAATTATGGTTTTTGATAATACTGTAAAATTAAATAATGTATATAAAATAAATAATATATTTGAAATATAAAATTTATATCTATAATGTCATTTTAATTTAATAAATTAACAAATTAAATAAAAATTGATAACAATAAAAAATAAAATGTTTTTATAAAATCAATAAATTAAAATAAATTACATTTTAAAAGTGAAAATATATAATAAAAATAACGAGTAATAAAAAAATATATAATAAAAAATGAGAGTAAAAAATAAAAAAAAACGGGTGAATCTTACAAATAAAATGTAAGTGACAAAAATATGAAAAAAAATAGCGAGTAATGAAAAAAATATCTAATAAGAAAAATGCGGGTAAATAATAAAAAAAACGGGTGAATCTTAAATAAAATGTAAATAATAAAAATATGAAAAATAGCGGGTAATAAAAAAGTGTATAGTAAAAAAAGACGGGTGAATAGTAAAAAATAAATAAACTTTATTTAATTTATTTTTTTAACTCTCTCTTTGTTTTCTTATTACACTATAAATATTAAATAAAATAATAAAATTCACATGACAATTCAACAAAATTATAAATATTAATATTAATTTAATATAAATTAATAAATACATGATAAATAATACTAGTAAGTAGTGATAAGTTGTGGTACGTTAACTAGTGTAAGTCCAAACCTCACCGGCGTAGCCACGTCTCACGTGGATTCAGCCATTCCTCATGCGGGCGCAGCCATGCCTCACGCAGGTGCAAGTCTAAGTCTCACGGATGCAAGCATGCCATATACAGGTGCCTCTCCAAAGCTTACGGAGCCTTACGGTGGAAGATATTTTGGGTTTGTTTTTTTTACACTCTTCTTTATTCTTGTTTTTTTAATTTTCTCTCTCTCATTTTTTTCCTCCTACATTCTTTTTTAAATATATAAATAAAAATTTATCTTAAAATTAAAAAATTATTATTTTTTGATAATATTATTTTTATGATTTTTCATTTTGCTTCTAATTTAATTTATTCAAAATTTTTGATAATATTAATTTTATTAAAAATTTATCATGTGGTTCATTTTTTTCATTTTATTTTCTTTTTTTACAAAAAAAAAAAAAACATTATCAAAAATTTATTTTAAAAAGTGCGGGAGATAATTCAGAAAATGAATTAAGTGGATTGTTTTCGTGCATATGGTGAGTTTTTAAAAAAGGACGGGTAATTGAAAACTAAAAGCTAAAAAACTAAAAAGTGTCAAAAAGGCGGGAGATAATTTTTAAAAAGGCGGGATAGAATTTTTAAAAAATATGAGTTTTGAAATTCATGGGACACGGTGGAACCATGGGAGAGATGGTGTAGTAATAACCAGTGATAACTAGTAGTAAGTTTGTATTACGATTTTATGAGTGACAATAGGAGACGGTGGAACCATGGGAGACTGGGTGGAACCTTGGGGTATAATATAGTAGTAGTAAATAGTGATAACTAGTAGTTTGTGTTATAACTTAATAAGTAATAATGGAAGGCGATGAAACCGTGAGAGAGACGGTGAAACCGTGAAGTATATGATTGTTATGACTTTATGAGTAACAATGAGAGACGAAAGAAGAGATATATATATATATATATATATATATTTATATAAAGAACAAGATCATCTAAATTCACATCCTATATATTTCCTTACCCAATGTTGTACATTTTTTTTTTACTTTCTTTATTCTTTTTTTTTTTAAGTCTCTCTCCTTTTTTTTCCTGCTACATTTTTTTAACTCTCATATTCTCTGTTTTAAAACATATAAACAAATAAATTGTAATTAACCATTTGATCAATTGGATATTATATTTTAGAGTTAACCCAACTCAGCCGTCAGATATAATTTATCCAATTTGGATTGACAACGTGATAGAAAATGAACTAATTTTGAATTACTTTCATGGTATGTAGTGAGTTTTTAACAATTTAAAACTAAAAATATAGGCGGGAACTAGTATGTAAAAGTGAAAGTGTAGGGCGGGAGACAAAATTTTAAAAAGATGAGGCTTTTGAAATTGGTTGCGAAAATATGGCAGCCAACATCCCTTAAAACCATCAAAACTCTCTCATTGCTTCTCATTCCCTCGAAAGCTCTCCTTCTCATTTCTTCTCATTCCCTCGAAAGCTTTCTTTTTCTCCGATCAAAGGTCTCAAAATTCATTATCTTCTCATCCTCTCAAAACTTTTTAAATCCATCGAAACATATAACCTTATTTTTCATTTCCCATAATCCATAATTCATAATTAACAAAAACTCTCACTCAACCAAAATATATATTATAGTTTCGGCATCCATACCTATCCAAAACTGTTACTCAACGTCATTAAAACTCTCTTGCAATATTTAAGATCACTATTTCATCACTTTGTTCAGATAAAAATCCAGGTAGATCTAAAGAAGTCTAACCATCCGATATATTACTAATGTATTTGTATGTATTTATTCCTTTATCATTAATATTATTAATATCTTGCATTACGTTTATCTTTGGTTGTTATCTTGGGTTATAATGTAACATTTTCATTTTTGGTGGGTGGTGAAAGATATGTTGATGGTGAACTTGGTATTATAATAAACAAATGACTGTGGATTACATATTTGTGTAACCGACAATAAAAGACATATATTTTCATACATTTTCTTAACAATATTTTCTCACTATATTTTCCTTACACTTGTGATAGTTGATGATACAAGACAAGATAATAATTTATACTAACATATGTAACCAACGACACAACACATACAAAACAGATTTGTGGTAACCTACAATATAAGATGGTAACTTTACCTATTGATCGACAATAAAAGTAACTTTTCTTTAACACTTGTTTAATCGACGATACATGACAATATTTTCTAACACTTTCTAATACTCGTCTAACTGACAATAAGAGACACTTCATTTTCTTAACTTTTATAGTAACCGATAATACAAAATAATAACTTATAATAACATATGTGGTAACTGACGATATAACATAGTAACTTATAGTAATGTATATGGTAACCGATAATACAAAACAATAATTTATAGTAACATATTTGGTAACTGACGATACAAGAAAATAACTTACAGTAACATATGGTAACCAACGATACAAGACAATAACTTATATTAACATATTTGGTAATAAACTATATAAGACAATAACTTATAGTAACATATGGTAACCGACGATACAATATAATAACTTATACTAACATATTTGGTAACTGACGATACAAGATAGTAACTTATAGTAACATATGATAATCGATAATACAAAACAATAATTTATAGTAACATATTTGATAACTGACAATACAAAACAGTAACTTATAGTAACATATGGTAACCGACGATACAAGACAATAACTTATAGCAACATATTTGGTAACCAATGATACATGACAGTAATTTATAGTAACACAGCAACCGACGATACAAGACAATAATTTATACTAACATGTGTTAACAAACGATACAAAATGTAACATTTCTTAACATTTGTATAACCAACAATAAAAGTCTGTAACTTTTATCAATGGTTTTCTAACTATCAGTATATATCAAGATATGCTTCAACGGTTACCACAACTGTCGGTATAAACCTATCTCGACATGTGTATAGCCAACTGAAGGCACATCCATTAGAGAAGGTTCTGCTGACGATTTTTATGGGTTTTGCAAACAGTTTTCATCCGTCTAGATAGAACTTTTATTTTGTAGTGGTGGTTCATTCAATACCTCCTCAAGTTTAATCAACAATGGCTCCATGTCAAAGGAAAAGGAAAACCACTAAGCCTTGAAGATAAGTTGATTTCTATGTTGTAATAAATAGATTGATTTCTACCCAAAAAAAAAAAAAAATAGATTGATCGTTTTCTGAAATACAAAAGCATCTACATATATTTTTGTTAGCATATTGAGTTTTGATTATGACCACATAATAAACAAAAGTGAGCACTTAATGAGCAAAATATGTTAGACTAATGAAAGATTGGTTTGAAAGAAATTGGAATGAGTTTAAAAATGATCAACGTTAGAAATATGAAATTCAGACCTAAATTACTTGACTCACCTTCAAGCACAAGTCAATTTGCTAAGTTTAGAAATGCCTTTAAGTTTGGATAGGATGATACGAAAGAATATTAGTCGACTTACCATGTATCATAGGCAGACTTAACTTAGACAATAAATTACTCAAGTCGATTTACCCTTAGCACCCAGTTGACTTATAGAACATTCTGTGAAAGACAACTAAGTCAAATCATAAGTCGACTCACTTATTTAATGAAACAATAGAGTCAAACATTTAAATTCCTAACAATCGAATATTTAAAAGGTTAACGATCAAAATGAAAATATGAAGCACTAGGATATGTCATGAGGCATTAGGCCAAGTTGATTAACATGTTACCTCAAGTCGACTTACACAATAAAGGCTTAGGAAATACACAAGCCACTATATGAGCCACAACACGAGTCACGACAAAAGCTTTGACACATGCCATGACACGAGTCAAGATACGGGGCATGAAGAAAAAGTCAAATTGACATAAATAGTTTGGCAACTACCATATTAGTAATTTGTTTCAGATGTGATGCCAAATTAGCTATTGTTATTCCATATCAGATGTCACAACATGCTAACTCAGCATTTAACAGTCAGTATAGCAACGTTACTAACAGATGGATCAATTTGTTATATTTTTTGAAATTTAAGATTTCAATCATTGTGTTTAGATATTTGAGACCCAATAGTGAACTAAGTGCAAAGTTTAGAAATTGGATATGTAATTTTCTCATATCTTCTTTATATTCAATTACCAAAGAAGCCACATGGGGATGGCAATTAGGATGGGAAGACCATTTCTATTTACAAACTCTTTTATTTATTCATATCCCAAGACCATGAGAAATCATGATTAGGTTAATTATCCTTTATATTTTACACCACACTAGTTTCCAATTTGCCTTGTGTAGTTGAATTAATGAATCAGTTTAGTTTTCCACCTTTTAAAATAAAGTACATTAATTATTTTAAAATTTAAATTTTATATCTTTAAATACATTGATTTTATATATTTTCTCCCTAAAAAAATAAATTCAATTTTCCCTTTAAAACTAAGCATATTAATTTTCTCTTTAAAAATCAGTTAAATTCATGTTTTCTCTCTAAATATGTTAATTTTAAATTCTCTCTATTAAAAAACCGAATGTAATTTTTGTTCTCTGAAACTAAATATATTAATTTTCTCTCTCTAAAATTAAAAAGTTTTCTTTTTTGTCTCTCATGTTACTTTAACGCCCTCTAAATAATATTTACGTTCATTTTTGAGGTTAATGTTACCCCTACAAAAAAATTTTTTGGATCTGTTTCTCGATAAGGTGCTCTAAAATTGTTCGTATGTACAATATGAATAGAATGGGTAAAAATAAATAAATAAATTATGAAATTGTTTCTGTTGACTACTTGTCGGGCTATAATAATAATATTATTGTAACTTCGAGGGACTGATCGATGAGCACACATTATGCATTGCCCATACCATGTTGTAGTGACCAAGGGTCTCAGTGATAGCTTATGTATTTAATGCTTGTATTTTAAAAATAATTTCTAAGTATATTACAATTACATAATTTATAGAATTAGGACGCAAAAATGTTTTACAACTCGATTGATAACAACACAAAACCCAACTAATATGTGATAATACACTACTAGAAAACAGGGTATCAGCGACAGAAATTAGCGACGGATAATTATCCATTGCTAATTAGTAATAGAATTGCGATGGAACGATAAGCGATGAGAAAATCCATCGAAAAAAATTCCGTTACTAATCCATCGCTAAAATTAGTGACGGAATTATTTCCATCGGTAATCCGTCGCTAAAACTTGAAAAATAATTTTCGGACAAATTAGCGATAAAATTAGCGACGAAAAAATCCGTCGGAAAAAATTCTGTCACTAATCCGTCGCTAAAACCTGAAAAAAAAATTATTTTTATTAAATATAATTTTGTGTTTTTATTAAATATAATTTTGTATATTGTATTTTTTTTATTAAATATAATTTTGTACTTTTATTAAATATAATTGTGTGTTTTTATTAAATATAATTTTATATTTTGTATTTTTATTAAATTAGAGTATTTTTTTATTAAATATAATTTTGTATTTTGTATTTTTATTAAATTAGGGTATTTATTTTTTATTAAATATAATTTTGTGTTTTCATTAAATATAATTTTGTATTTTTATTAAATATAATGTTGTGTTTATATTAAATATAATTTTGTTTTTTCTATTTTTATTAAATTAGGGCATTGTTTTTTTATTAAATATAATTTTATATTTTTATTAAATACAATTTTGTATTTTTAATAAATATAATTTTGTGTTTTTATTAAATATAATTTTTATTTTTTATTTTTATTAAATATAATTTTTTATTTTTTATTTTTATTAAATTAGGGTATTTTTTATTAAATATAATTTTGTATTTTTATTAAATATAATTTTGTGTTTTTATTAAATATAATTTTCTATTTTCTATTTTTATTAAATTAGGGTATTGTTTTTGTATTAAATATAATTTTGTATTTTTATTAAATATAATTTTGTGTTTTTATTAAATATAATTTATATTTATTAAATATAATTTTTTATTTTGTATTTTGATTAAATTAGGGTATTATTTTTTTATTAAATATAATTTTATTTTTCTATTAAATATAATTTTGTATTTTTATTAAATTAGGGTATTGTGTTTTAAATTGTGAGAGTGAGATAGAAAGTAAAGAAGTAAAAAAAAAATAAAAAATAATACATAAATTATTATGGCATAGTAGTTAAGATAACTCAATTATGCTTAAAAACCAGATTCGAATCCAGATGAGAACATTTTTTCAACAAAAAAGCAGCGGTGTCGGCGTGGGCAGCGGCCTGTGCACTTGCACGGGTACAGGAGCAAAATTGAAAGGCACCGATAAGAATTATTTAAAATTTTCAATTTCAAGTGCCGAATAAAAATTTCCCAACAGTGCCGAAAAGAATCGGAAGATGCCGATTGGAGATTGAAAACGCTATTCGGTCAACGGACCGATGAGAAATAATTATTTAAACATATCAATGAGGCAAAGATACCAATCGAGAATTCAAAATATACCGAACGATAGAAGCAAATAATTGATCTAAAGATAACAATCTCTCAGGAGCAGTCACTACCGAACAAACCAATACTCTACTAACCGACCACCTAAAATTTAAAACATCAGCCGATCAAATATTTGATGAAAATTTTCTGAGTGAATTTCGTTCTATGAAACATGAAGAACATTATATATAAATGTGAGGACAAGTAAAATATGAGTACACTGAGGTATCGGTGTTACATTTTCTAACCCCCTAAAAATAAGTTTCATCCTCGAAATTAAAAGAAAATTATACAGTGAAAAACTGGGGATACTGTCTCCTCATAGTCTCTTCAGGCTCCTAGGTCTCTTCCTCGACCTGGTCATTCCTCCATAAGACTCAGACGAAAGGAACTTCTTTACTCCGCAACTTCTTAATCTGCCGATCAAGGATAACTACAGGCTAAACTGGTAAACTCAAGTTCTCACGCAACTCAACTGGCGGAGGCTCTAAGATATGTGATGGATCAGGCAGGTACTTTCTAAGTACTGAGATATGGAAGACATCGTGAATACGTGAAAGCTCATCTGACAGCTCTAACCTGTATGCTACATTTCCGACCTTCTCAAGGATATGGAAAGACCCAATATACTTGGGGTTTAGTTTACCCCACTGTCTGAATCGAATCACCCCTTTCCAGGGTGATATCCATAGGGAAACCATGTCTCCCTCTTTGAACTCAAGTGGCCGTCACCTCTTATCGGCATAAACCCTCTGTCGGTCCTGGGCAGCCTTCATCCGTTCACGGATGATCCTTACTTTTCCTTTAGTCTCCTCAATAATCTCAACACTGCTGAGTCATCTCTCTCCTACCTCATCCCAACACAACGGAGTATGGTATTTCCTCCCATACAACGCCTCATACGGAGGCATCCCAATGCTGGCCTGATAACTGTTATTATAAGCAAACTCTACCAATGGAAGATGCCAATCCCAGCTACCCCGAAAATCCATAGCACATGCTCTCAGCATGTCCTCCAGAGTCTGGATGGTCCTCTTTGACTGACCATCGGTCTGGCGTGGTATGTTGTGCTGAAGCTCAGTCTAGTGCCTAATGCCTCTTGTAATTTGGGCCAAAATCTAGACGTAAATCTAGGGTCTCTGTCTGACACTATCGACATAGGTACCCTGTGAAGTCTAACAATGGTGTCGATGTAGAGGCGTGCCAACAACTCTAAGGAATAATCACCACGAATGGGGATGAAGTGTGCTGACCTGGTGAGTCTATCAACGATCACCCATATAGCATCATGCCCTGTTGAAGTCTGCGGTAGCCCCATCACAAAATCCATCGTGATGTGTTCCCACTTCCACTCGGGAATGGGAAGAGCCTATAAAGTACCAGCGAGTCACTGATGCTCGACCTTCACCTGTTAATAGACCAGACATCGAGCAACAAACTCTGCGATCTATCTCTTCATATCGGGCCACCAATAACTATCTCGGATAGTTCTGTAAATCTTCGTACCGTCTGGATGCATAGAATAAGCGGAGGAATGAGCCTCCTCAAGAATAGCCCTCCGAAGATCGCTGTCGATGGGAATGCAAACCCACTCTCGGTATACTATTAGTCCGTCATCACGGACTCGGAAATCTTCGCCATCACCTCTGTGGATCCTATTAAGAATACCTTAGAGCTCCTCATTTGATCCCTAGAGCTCCCTAATGTGGTTGAGCAAGGTCGGCCTCACTTCAAATCGGGCTAGTAGTGCTCGTCGATCATCACTAGCCAAACTGACTCCTAATGCACGGAGTTCCACTAAACAAGAGAGGTAAGCACTCTCTGTCGCTTGAGAAGAAGATGATGACTTTCAGCTCAAGGCATCTGCCACAACATTTGCCTTTCCCAGATGATAGTCAATGATAAGATCATAATCTTTCAGTAACTCTAATTATCTCCTCTGTCTGGGGTTTAATTCCTGTTGGGTGAACAAGTATTTCAGACTTTTGTGATCTGTAAACACTCTGCAAGTCACCCCATATAAGTAATGTCGTCATATCTTCAGAGCAAAGACTATGGCAACTAACTC
This sequence comes from Dillenia turbinata, assembly GCA_037126225.1. NCBI lineage: Eukaryota > Viridiplantae > Streptophyta > Magnoliopsida > Dilleniales > Dilleniaceae > Dillenia > Dillenia turbinata. Next base: position 16,685,511 of record JBAMMX010000021.1, read on the forward strand.
AAGATCATGTGTCGGGTAATTCAACTCGTGCTTCTTCAGCTGTCGAGAAGCATATGCAATCACCCGACCATCCTGCATCAGTACACAACCCAATCCCTGTCGGCTGGCATCACTGTATACTACATACTCCCGACTACTAGTGGGAAGGGCCAATATCGGTGCTGATGTCAATCGTTGTTTGAGCTCCTGAAAGCTCATTTCACAACGATCATCCTAATGAAATTTGACGTCCTTCCGCATCAATTTAGATAGTGGAGCAGCGATTTGAGAGAATCCCTCTACAAACCGCTGATAATAACCTGCAAGACCAAGGAAACTTCGAACCTTAGTCGCGGTCTTCGACTGCTACCATTTCAATATTGCCTCAACTTTCTACGGATCAACGAAAATACCCTCCGCAGAAACTATGTGGTGCAGAAAACCAATCTGCTGCAACCAAAATTCATACTTGACAAATTTGGCATATAATTGTCTCTCGCGAAGAATTTGTAAAACAACCTGAAGGTGTTGAGCATGCTCCTCATCACTCCGCGAGTAGACTAGAATGTCATCAATAAACACAATGACGAATCGATCCAGATAATCATGGAAGACCCGATTCATCAAGTCCATGAATATGACTGGTGCATTTGTCAGCCCAAATGGCATGACTAGGAACTCAAAGTGTCCGTATCGGGTACGAAATGCGGTATTGGGTACATCCTCGACCCTAATCCGTAACTGGTGATAACCCGATCAGAGATCTATCTTCGAAAAAACCCTAGCACCCTGAAACTGATAAAACAGATCATCAATGTGGGGTAATGGATATCAATTCTTGATAGTGACTTTGTTCAATTGCCGATAATCCGCACAAAGTCTGAGAGTACCATCATTCTTCTTCACAAATAACATCGGAACACCCCAAGGCGAAGTGCTCGGACGGATAAATCCTTTGTCTAGCAGTTCCTGCAGCTGAACTTTGAGCTCTCTCAACTCGGCTAGTGCTATTCTATATGGCAGAATCGAAATAGGAGTAGTCCCCAGAGTCAGATCGATCTCAAAATCAAACTCCCGAACTGGTGGTAATCTAGGTAGTTCCTCAGGGAATACATTAGAAAACTCCTGTACCACCGGGACCTTATCAAACCTTGGACCCTCTATGGTGGTATCTATCACACGGGCCAGATATGTTGTGCAGCCTCTGCATATCATCCATCTGGTCTCCATCACTGATACTACAAAATGGGGTAATACCCGTCTCTCACCCATAAACATCAGTGGTGGCCCTTCAGATCTTCGAAACTCTACTTCCTTGGTGGAATAGTCCACGGAAGCCCTATGAGTACTCAGCCAATCCATCCCTAGGATGGCATCGAAGTTTGTCATGTTGATTGGAATTATGTCTGCTTCTAACACCGTCTCCCCAATCATGACATCGCTCTCTCTCTATATACGGGTTCCCTGATCAACTACTCACCAAGAAGAGTGATAATCATTAGCTCCTCTTCTAGTAGTGATATCGGCCTACCCGACCATTGAGCAAAGGAAGCTCTCACATAAGAGAAATTCGACCCGGTGGCTATAAGAACACGAGTGTCAATTTCAAATATTTTCATGGTACCTAAATGTGAGAAATTTGAAAGAGTGATCAATTTAGGGTGCACAAAAGATATATGTACATATTTATCAAAATAGTTAAGCCTCTAGGGTTTTAACTAGTCATGACTGTACATAATTATCATGGTATACATGATCTCCAAAAAAAAAAAGAGTACTAAAAGCTCCTAAACAGGGGGATCTGTGGGAGGATTACCCATGATCATATCTGGGTTTGTTTGAGCGTCCTCCTGCGTTATAGTATATACACGGGCCAGTGCCCTCGGCTGCTGTCGTGAAGGACCTGGTACTGTGTTGCTCCCGGCTACAGTCTGTGGAGCAGTGTGATTCAAATATGCAGGTGCTCCCTAGTGTCCTATATGCTGAACACTAGGGTGACTCGAAGTCAGCTGACCTCCAAGTCCCAAATCAGGGCACAAACTCTTGATTTGCCCTGACTTCCCATACTGGAAGCATCTGATGGGATCTCTGCAAGTTCCAAAATGATGTCAGCCACAGTTGCGGCAGATAAGACGGTTCTGCGCTGTTGAATGACTAGAGTCACTAAGAACCGGTGCTTTAAACCCCTGGGGACATGATCCCTGTCCAAAGTGTGCTAGTCTGAAGTGAGAGTGGCCTCTCTGAAAACCAGAAGTCCTACCCCTCCTTGAGCTCTAACTCATCTGGGTCCCAGCCTTCTTCCTCTGATCTTTACTCTCCCTCTGCCTACTCTCATTGCAGACAATCTCCTCAGCACGGTGGGCTGAATCAATAATCTCCGAGAGGGAGAAGCTGGGTGTCACAGTCATATATCTCCGGATACTCAAGTTGAGACCGTCCTCAAACTTGAATCTCATCTGCCTAGGCATGGCTAGATCGGGGACAAAGGCAGCCAGTCTCCTCAACTCTACCTCATACTTAGCGACGGATCTAGTCCCCTATCTCAGATGCAGGAACTCTGTCCTCTTACGGTCCTGCTGGAACTCCGTAAAGTATATACGGTCGAACTCCCTCAGGAAGTCTTCTCACGGCAGTGGCTCCATAGCCTCGTCACAAATAGCCTCCCACCAAGTGAGGGCATCACCGTCCAACAATCTCTCAGCAGCCCGTAGCCTATACTCCTCGCTCAAACCCAAATCCATCAATATGCGATGGGTCCTGTTGACCCAGTGCTTAGTCATAGTTGCATCACCGAGTCCTGCAAACTCCGTGCAACCTAACTGGCGAGCTTCTTTGACTAGCTGAGTCAGCTCATAGATGCGCCTAAGTGTGGAGGAAGTACTGTCACTCGGACCAGAAACTGTAGAAGGAATGGCCACCGGTGAAGGATCCGGCGCCACATGAGTAGGTGCTGCAGTAGGAATAGGCACTGTCGTAGGTGTCGGCGCTGCCATGGGTGGTGGTGGGGGTGGCATCTGAACCCCATGCGAAGTATACCACTCATACACCTGCCTAAATGCCTTGAGTGATGGTGGTGGAACCGTGGCTGTAGTAGCTGGCTGAGAAGGCGCTAGAAGAGGTGCACGTGATGAGGAAACATCCTCGGGTACTCTAGAGATCTCAGGGAGTGGCTCAGGGGATACAAACCTAGTGCCCCACCTAGTCGTCATAATTCTGAATAGGAATGATTTTCATTAGATGAGATTCAAGAATTTACGTTAGTTACGAAGTAATTAACCCCCTAAAATGAATGAAGTTATCGGTTTAAGCACCGATGAAAATGATAAATTAGGTTAGATACGAATCATATCTAACCCCCTAAAATGAAAGAACTCATATTCCTAAGACCATGTACTGAGATCTCATGACTGTAAAGAAACTTTCATATACATTAAGGACTTTAAAAATGTATTTGGGAATATTTTCAAAACTCTTTTATAAAACATAGCTCTTAACCTAGAGCTCTGATACCAACCGAACTGTCACGTCCCAATCCTCGATCCGAGGTCGTGAGCAGCCGTCCGTCACCCCGTATGTTGCCACCACTTGACACGCATATCGAGACAACAAAGGCTAACATCAACAGCTGTATAAAACCTATTTCCTCAAAATATCATTTTCTCAAGTAAAAAAATATATATATAAAATGCAAGACATTTGCCTCAATGGATAAGTATACAACATATCTGAGAGTTTCAATTACATTACATAACAAGATTTCAATCATCCCAATAAATGTATACAATGGTCATTTTATAGACCTCAAATATACATATATATATCATTCAACATCATCAAATACATCACTATGGAAGAATGGTCGATACCATACCCAAAGTTCAAGGTCTCCAATACAAATCAAGTATGTCGAACTCTCTCAACATGTCTTCCTATAAATCTATCCCTGAAATCAGGGAAAGTGAGGGCTGAGTATTATGGGAAAATACTCAGTGAGTGAGGGGATCGACAATATGTTCTCAATAATAAATGTGAATATGGAGTATCAAAATACATTTCAAAACCATAATGATATCAAAACTAAGCATGTCATTTCTAGAAATCAGGTGATCGCGTATCACACATCATAGTATCAAAGTATGCATCCATTTACAATATCTGAAATCATATAGAGCTTGCCAATAAAACATTCCCTGCAGTGGTCTACCTCGACCAATGAAGGACGTATTGGGGGTTTTTCATATGCAAGTATATAAAATTAGCTCTCTGTCCCAATGTTGACCACAGGTCTCACCAAGTGTCTATACGTATACCCAACAATCAAGTATAATACCTCCCTTGGAGCTAGACTGTGGCGTAATACACGTCCTCCCCAATTTGGTTCATCCGAGCACAACTATACATATGACGTTTGAGGGATACCTCCTGCAGAAGCGTATCCGAACATAATGGGTGCCTCTACCAAAGCCCTTTGTGGCTACAGAAATCCATGAAAGATGTCATCACATCATCATATCACAGGTAGGAATCCGGCCCACATATATCATCAATTCATATTAAATCCGCATGCCAATATATTTCATCAAATCATTTCAAATCAATGTGCCAATGCAATGGTAGCATTTAATTCATGTCAAGATTTCAAAGAGTGGCACGATATCATTTTATTACAAACCGTGGATGCATAATATTCAAATCAAATATTTGGGACACTCCAATGAATCACAAAAGAACATTTATAAAACATAGTTCAAACCATCTGTGCTCACAATGCCATGAAACATGTTATTTAGAAAGCTGTAAAGCATGAGTTTGGTTCAATCGAAAACATAGCATCAAAGTCTCACTCACTATACTAGGAACGATAGTCACTCTCGGACATCTCTGCAGTGAATGTCCTGTCTTGTTCAGCTTTCGGCAACTCCTAAGGGACATAACCAAGTATCCATTATCATCAATATCAATTCTTTCAAGAAGACCCAAAACCTTAACATTAAATACCCAATCTTTCTCTCACTTACAGTGACTCAAAACCCACCAAATATATTTCTTCAAATTTCAGTATAACTCCAGAGTCATGAAAGAGGAAAAATAAACCCAAGTTGAGAATAAAATATTACCTAAATTTCAATCTTTGATTTCGCTTCAAGTCAAGTCACGATCAAACTTTAGATTTTCTCTCACTAGAAATCTCAACTCTCTCACTAGTTTTAACTTGTTAGAGGTTGAGTCATGAGTTTTGAAACTTTTAGAGTGTGGGTCTAGAGGTGTTTTGATTGATCTTTGGAAGAAATAGGAAGAAAAAGAGAGAGAGGGCGTGAACTGAGAGAGAAAATGAAGAAGAAGAAAAATGGAGTTTGACCTTCGTGGGTTCTAATGTCTCACTCATTTTCTTTACTTATAAACTCATTTCTTGAATTTATTTAGTTACCATCCTTCACTTTCAATGGATACAGGTGCCCAATATGTCCCTTTTTGGTAAATTTGGATTTTAATATAATGAACTTAAATACTTAAAATTTTATTTATTAAGGAAGAGTGTGATTTGTGATATGTCTGGGTCAAGTCTCATCAGTCTAGTTGATCATTAGTTAAAGAAAGAAAATACTATTTAGGAAGGTTGTTCGAGAATGTTGCCCAGAAATATTGTCTAGGAATGTTGTCTGGGAAGACTAATCAAGAAGGCCGATCGGGAAAACCATTTGGGAAGGCTGACCGGACAGGTCATTCGATAAGGTTGACCAGATAAGCCATCCGTCGGGAAGGCCGACCAGATAGGTCATTCGGGAAGGTTGACCAGATAGGCCATTCAGGAAGGCTGATCAAGAAGACTGACTGGAATGACCAATCGGAAAGGCTGATCAGAAAGACTGACTGGGATGGTCGATCGGGAAGACTGATCAAGAAGACACCAGGATGGCTGATTAAGAAGACTAACCGACCAACCAAATGAGAATGTTTCTTTGTGGCTAGTCGATCAATAAATAGAGGGACACAAACTCCTCAAATTGACAAGTGTATACCGACAGACTCTTGACAGCACCAAGAATTTATTGTCAACAGTACCGAATAGTATTTACAAATATCCGAAGGGAAATGTAATGGGTACCGTTCGGACAATACCGAACGAAGGAATATTAGAGAAAATTTATGACCGAATGAATTGACAAATACCCGAAGGGAAATGAAACGGACTGTCCGGTCAATGAAGAAAATTATGCCGAACGGGTGCAGAAGCAAAATTGGACGGCACAGATAAGAATTATTTAAAATTTCCAATTTCAAGTGCCAAATAGAAATTTCCCAACAATGCCGAAGAGAATCGGAAGATGCCGATTGGAGATTAAAAACGCTATTCGGTCAATAGACTGATGAGAAATAATTATTTAAACATATCAGTGAGGTAAAGATACCGATCGGGAATTCAAAATATACCGAACGATAGAAACAAATAATTGGTCTAGGGATAATAATCTCCCAGGAGCAATCACTATCGAACAAACCAATACTCTACTAACCAACCACCTAAAATATAAAACATCAGCCAATCAAATATTTGATGAAATTTTCTGAGTGAATTTCGTTCTATGAAACATGAAAAACATTATATATAAATGTGAGAAGAAGTAAAATATGAGTATACTGAGGTGTCGGTGTTACATAATCCGTCGCTAATACATTTTCGCACTTTTCAAATTACCGATGAATTTTTTAGCGACGAAAAATTTCCATCGCTAATTTGTCGCTAAACTTTTTGACGGAAATATTTCTGTCGGTAAATTTAACGTGGTGACTTTTAGTGATAGAATTTCTGTCGCTAAAAACCTTTAACGACGGAATATTTACTATCAACGATGGATATTTTCGTTGTTGATACCCCTTTTTATAATAGTGATAATTTAATACATTTTAAAAATTTTCATGATTGAAATTTTAAATTCTCAAACAAGAAGAAAGAAAGAAAGAAAGAAAAGAAACGAAACACTTTTCTTTCTCTCATTTTCATAAAGTTTACAAAATCTCTCCCTCATGCATGATGGCATTTTATTATCATTATTATTTTTGTGAGTGTTCACATGTGGATTTAAAAAGGAAAATAGCCAAAAAAAAATGTATGAAAAATATTAAGTCACATTTTCCTATTAAAGGGTTTTAGATTATTAACAATACAATTTCAATTGGGTTTCTTCTTTTTATTTTGTTTCAATTACAAAAACTAATTTTTCCCTTCTTATTATTACTGCCTTTTTTCAATGACATGACACATACATCCCATACCAGCATAGCATTTTTAATGATATGAAAGTTTCGAGCGAGTAATGTAAAATGTCCCATTAACATTTACTATGTAAGTAGCATTCATGTAAATTTAGATTAACTCATTCAAGATGATAAATATACTATCAATATACAAAAAGGGTTATTTTTGAATAATACAAATTTTTTAATAAAATCTAAGGAAATGGCAAAGTCAAAATTCAAACGCCACACAACCATTATGATTCACATCCATTTACATTGGAAAGCATACCCTCTCTGGCTGAACACTCTTCACGGCCAGCAGTAGCCTACAACTCTCCTCCTGTCTGTGCTTCGTGCACGACAGAAGTGCACCCTCAGTTGATGGAATAGGCCTAGCAGCCCTGGACCCAGCTTTGTGCAGCCTTTTTGGATTTTCATCCCCATGCAAGTTGCAACTACGGACAAACCTTAAGCATCGTTTGTAATAGAAAGGCCCAGCAATAGCTATATTTTAACAATTGTGAGGGGTCATACAAACCTGAGACACAAGACAAATCTTAAGCATCGTTTGTAATAAATGCACCATGGACCGTCCCGTAACAAGGTCCAGTGACTTCATAGTCCATCGCTAACCAGCTATCACATAAATCAGGTTCACAAGCATGTATTAGCTATACTTTGGTGCTTAAGGACAGAAGTTTCTTTTTCTTTCATTTTTTCTTTTCTTCTTTTTCGGCCTGGTTCATTAATTAGCAAGTTTCTTCTCCACAAGAGCAGTTATAGGTCCATATCACCACTGCCGTATCAACTAAGACAGGGCCACCAATTCTACCTTGTATGACTTTTCCTGTTCCTCTTCCAAAGCGGATTGTCATTCCACCACTGGGACGATTCATTGCCACACTCTTACTTGGCACAAATGCACCGGTTAGGGAGGGTATCTCCTACCGATCCTACAGGAAAGAAGCACAGGGATTAGACAAATATACTGCCAGATCAACAAACTACATAAATAAAATGAACTGCTGGAGGTAGAGGGAAAAGGAAATGTAAATGATGGCAAATTGCATTAAAAAGTTTCTTGAGATCTTATGCTAGAACAGGGTTTTTGTCCTCTTGCACAGTTGTATTTTACTAGTCCTTTTGATTAACCTTATAATCCATGAGAGCATCGTCTCCTACTTTATCCTTGTGTGAAACCAAAGTTTGCCAAACAAAAATTTCACCCCGTATGACATTGACCGAAGGAAAGAATCCATATATGTTGTTTCATTCCCATGCTCGGAAGATGACTATAAAAGAATTGCAGCATTATGACAGCAAAAGAAAGGGGTCAAAACCAAAGTTTTTGTTGAATATACAATGTACTCCCGGGCGCTAAATTTAAAACATTTCATTGCCCAAAAGTTGGAGAATATTTAGGCAGACATGCCTACTTTTTTCTAAACATGCCCATAAAGGGATTTCAAGAAAACACAGATTCATATATAAGTCTTTCGAAGTCAATCAATCACTAATCATTAGCATACACTTCAAAAAACAGAGGTCTATTACCATATATTAAATTTGTTAGCTTCTTTACTAGTCACGGAGCATTTGAAATGCAATGATGCTTCTACCAATTCACCCAAATTGGGAACTATCCATGTTGTGGAACTACACATTCTCATGATCATTTTATGATGTTCGAATTTCTAGCGAATGACTACACGATCAGCCACTCACAAACTGTAATCATAGGCCTTAATTTCTTATGCCAAAATTGTAACATCGGATAGGACAGGATTGTGATGTGTATCCTAAATGAACGATTTAGAATTTTTTATATTTTGTAAAATTGTGAAAAAATAGTTAATTTAAATATAAATGTGAATTTCTGCTCTTTGGAATGTTCAGAAACTCCTCTAAATATTTGGTCGATTGACTCTAAATTTTTAAATTCGTAGTCATTAGCATCATCAGTTACTTGAGTGTTCGATATTCTATACAATTTGATTTTTCCATAAGAATTTATTTGTTCAGTGGAGTTTTAATGTTTAGTAAGCAATTTCTTCAAAAATGTGAAGTTGTAGTCTCTCTGTATATTAGAGTTAATAGGCTGTTGGTATATTATGAAATTTGTTATCTCTTGATAAATCCATTATTTTACAATTTTTGTATACATGTTGGTAAATTCAATTTTCATATACCTTTTGATATATTATACTCCCCTTATATTATCTGACGGTATTTGAACCCATTGATATGCATTTTCAAAACTCTCTTGGTACAATTTTTGTCATGTCCCGACCCGCAGGTCCAAGTACACGATAATCGTCCGTGATCTAGAAATACGTACAGACACCAGTACATATCTCAAGATCCCGTAAGGCTATAAAAATATCATTTTCAAACCAATGAAAGCCAACTCATCTAATATTTAACATTTTAAAATATAAATTCAAATTTAAATATATATATGTAAGACATACTACAAGAAGAGTTTTCAAAATATAGTTTCCAAAATATGAGTTTCACTTTCAAAATACCCTCCGATGGAGGTTCAAAAATCCACAACTAGATAAAACCATTACCAACTATTGATCCCGGACAACTTTTCCTTGGCTGGATCAAAGTAACTGTAGGGTCCTGCTACTATGTCTACACTTTCTCTGAAAAAGATAAAAATGAGGGATGAGTATAAAATATTCAATAAATGAAGTGCAATGACATGATTGTGATAGTAAATAAATGATAAGTGTGGGAATGTCAAAGTCATAAATTTCAAACCAATCATCATTCATAGTAGTATCAAACCATCTAGATAAATCATAAAGATAGATGCATCCATAAGTTCATGTTTTCCAAAGATAATGACGTCTTTCTAAAGAAAACTCTCACATCCAAAATTTGTCCAAGTTTGAGTGGAAATCCACAAAGGGATTTTCAATCTTTTCATTTCATAACATTAATTCCTCATTCCTTGGCCTTGACTTGTACCTCATCGGAGTGCAATCTGGATAGTACGACGGGGGCGCAGGAGGCCGCGTCTACCATCCCTTGCCAATAAAACCCAAACAACATCACCTCATTGGGTTGTTCCATGAAAGTAATGACTATAGTCATTTACTATCATCAGCACCATCATTTCACAAATATTTAAACATTTTTCAATGTGTCATAAATTCAATAAATGATTACCAAACCATTAACATAATATTCATAAATACAATTTCCAGTAACAAATCAAATGGCACATAATCATTTACAAATGCAATGGATGTATTTATATTTCAAACTTCCATTTTGGAACATCTCACAATCACATATCACATATAAAATTCATCTAAAAATCATTTTAGAAACATTTTTAAAAGAATTTAGAAAACTATTTTTCTCATTTAATGTCACAACAGTCCATCCACTCATAGTGACTAAATTCCACAACAGTAAAAGTTTTGTCATGATCTGCCCGTTCGACTCCTAAAGCACATTATCAAGTAATCAAAATCATCAATATAAATTTTCAAGTTAAATCAAAAATCCTAACATTCAAAACCCTAGTTTTTCTCTCACTTACAGTGACTCAATATTCTCCAAAGCCATGTGAACAATTATGTAAGCAAACTAAAGTTTGGGGGTGGAAAGATGATAATATCTTGATTTTTATCTTTAAGAAATCTTTCCCATTTGGGTTATACCAAACCCTTAAATCTCCCCCCTTTGTGACGCTCTGATTTCTTAGTTTTCTCCTCCCAAAATCAAAGCTAGAATCTAGTCTTGCAGAGCCAGATTAGTAGTATGAAGTCTTTGATCTTGAGTTTTGGTGATAGATTGGTTTGGGTTTAGAAGAGGAGAAGAGAATAGTCTAGAGAGAGGAGTGACATTTAGGTTTTCGTGAGTTTTCTGGAGTCTCAATCCCCACTTCTCCTTTTATTCCCAACCCATTTCCATATTTGCTCAATTGTTCTTGTTTACTCCTAAATTACATAAATGGCCAATATGTTTTCCTTGGGCTATCAGGAAAGTCAACCCAATATGTTTTAGGGCTTGTAGTTCTATTCGGTTGTGAAAATGTGCCTGATGACAAGTAGAAGTAGGTGGAATGGAAAATACAGTTTATGGTAAACAAAATAGAATTTGGGATTATTTCATGAAGATAGGATATAATATAAATTATGCATTATGTAATTAAAGGAATTGAGTGGCACGGTGGCAATGCAACTTTTTGGATGCTTAGTGATGCATGGGTTCAATGCACAATGTCGAAAAGGAATTTGGAAAATTTGCCAAGTTGTACATATGGGCACCAATAGCAAATTGGAAGGAAGTGTCGAACAGTACAATTAGACAACCAAGCAGGTGACCAACTAGATTTCCCACTTACTGATAGTTAGGTGAACGGATATGAATATGTACCGAGAAGTTCTACCAAGGATGTTCAAGAAAATGTATCGAGAATTTCTACCGAGAAGGTTTTCAAATGATATACCAACAAGGTAGGGGAGTTCTATTGAGGAGGTTCAAAATTGGACATCCATCGATAAATCCAAATATTCACCATTAGGAAAATGTAAATGAAATGAAATATACAGAACGGTACAAAGAAATTCAATGTACCGATAGATATATGAAAATTATAAAACAATCTATTAACTCAACTCCACAATATACAGAGAAACCACAACTTCACACTATACCAAGGAGGTAGCAAGTTACTAAGAGATGATCACCATTAACTATCGACCAGAAAATCAAAATTTGAAAAAATTATTTACTAAACGCTAAAATTCCCCCGAAGAAATAAATTCTTTTAGAAAAACCAAATTCTACCAAGTATTGAATACTGAGCACTCAAGTAACCGATGAGTCCAGTGATCATGAACTTAAAAATTTAAAATCTATCGACCAAATATCTAGGGGAGTTCCTAGACAATCCAAGAAGCAGAAATTCACATTTATATTTAAATTAACTATTCTTTCACAATTTTATGTAATATAAAAATTCTCAAATATTCCATTTAAACTCAACATCATAATCCAAATTTTTCCAGTATTACAATTCCTACCCTCTCAAAGAAAATTTTATCTTCAAAATTTTCAATAGATAATTATTCCTCAAATAGTTAGGAATATTGCTCCCTTATCGTCTCCACAGGTTCCCAAGTCAATATAGTTATTCTTCCATAAAATCTTGATAGTTAGGATCTGTTTATTTCTCAAACTTTTAACTTACTTCTCCAAGATAGCTATCGGTTGGACTCCAACATTATTTCTCAACTCAATAGGAGGGACATCAAGGACATGAGAGAGATCTGCAAAGTACTTCTTCAACATAGAGATATGGAAAATAATATGAATTCTTTCTAACTTTGGGGTAGTTCAATCTATAACCCACTTTTTCAACATTTTCTATGATCTTGAAAGGATCAATATAAATAGAATTTAACTTTCCTCTTCGAAATCGAATTACACATTTTCAAGGAGATACTTTCAAGAACACCATATTATCGATCTGAAATTCCAATGGCCTTCTCCTCTTATTGGCATAACTCTTTTGTCAGTCTTGAGCTACCTTTATCCCTTCCCGGATCAACTTTATCTTCTTAGTAGTGGTCTCGATCAACTCTACACTTTCAATCTTTCTTTCCCTAACTTCATCCCAACACAATGGAATTCTACACTTCCATCCATATAGGGCTTCATATGGGGGCATTCCAATACTAACTTGATAACTATTGTTGTAAACAAATTCTATAAAAGAAAGATGCCTATCCCAACTACCTTGAAAATTCAACACACAAGTTTGAAGCATGTCTTCTAATGTTTGGATTGTGCGTTCAAATTACCTATCAGTTTGAGGATGAAAGGCAGTGGTAAACTTCAGTTGGGTGCCTAAGTATTCTTGTAATTTCGGCCAGAATCGAGAGATAAATCAGAGGTCACGTCCGGACACTATTGTTATCGGAATCCCTTAAAGTCTCACAATTTCATCAATATATAATTTAGCTAACTTCTCCAAAAGATATGTGATTTGGATCGTGGGTTAAATTGGTGAGTCGGTCTACAATCACCCAAATAGTATCATACTTATTCGATGTATGAGGCAAACCAACTACAAAATCCATGGTCACATGCTCTCATTTCCATTCAGGAATCGGTAATGGTTGGAGAGTACTGACAGGCCTTTGGTGTTCTACTTTTATTTGTTGACATACTAAATACTTAAACACAAGTTCAACAGTCTCCCTTTTCATTCCAAACCATCAATAATTCTCTTTAATTGTTCGGTGTATCTTAGTACTTCTTGGGTGCATAGCATATGTCGATGAATGTGTTTCCTTAAGAATAGCTCTACGGAGATCAATATCCTTAAGAACACAAATCTTGTTCTTAAACACAAGCATTCTATCATCACGGATCCTAAACTCACCCCATTCTCCATTATAGACTATCCCAATTATCATCTTTAATTCATCATCGTTAGTTTGGAGTTCTCAAATAGGGTCTATTAAGTTGGGTCTTACCTTAAAACTAGATAGCAATTCACCTTGCTTGCACTTGCTAATTTCACCCCAAGGGTTCGGATTCCAACCAAACAAGAAAGATAAGAATTCCTATGAAATTCCACATTGGAGAAAAAATTCCCTGTTCAAGGCATCTATAACTACATTGGCCTTACTCAGATGGTAATCTATCACCAAATCATAGTCTTTAATCAATTCAAGTCATCTTCTTTGCCTCAAGTTTAACTCCTTTTGTGTGAGCAAATACATCAAACTCTTGTGATCAATGAAAATCCTACAAATCTCCCCATATAAATAATGTCTCCAAATCTTTAAGTAAACACAATCGCTATTAACTCTAGATCATGAATAGGGTAATTCTCTTCATGTTTCTTTAGTTGACGGGAGGTATAAGTTATCACCTTATCATTTTGTATTAACATACATTCCAACCCTTGTTTACTTGCATCACTATAGACTACATATCCACCTCCACTTGATGGAAGGGTAAGGATTGGAACAGATGTCAACCTCTACTTGAGCTCTTGGAAACTAACTTCAAACTTACCATCCCACAAAAATTTAACTCATTTTCTGGTCAAACTAGACAATGGGACTGCACTTTTAGAAAACCCCTTAACAAATCTTCTATAATAGCTGTTAATCCAAGAAAACACCTAACCTCTGTCACATTTTTCGCTTGTTCCCATTTCAGGATAGTTTTAACTTTCTTTGAATCCATAAATACCCCTTAACTAGACCCTATGTGCCCCAAGAACCTAATTTCTCTCAACCAAAATTTATACTTTGAGAATTTAGCATATAGTTGCTTCTCCCAAAGAGTCTGCAAAACAATCCTGAGATGTTTCAAGTATTCCTCATCATCCTTTGAATACACTAATATATCATCAATAAACATAATCACAAACTTATCAAAATATGAGTGAAATACCGTATTTATCAAATCCATAAAAGCAGCAGGGACATTCGTTAACCCAACGGTATCACTAAAAACTTATAGTATTCATACTGAGTCTTAAATGATATTTTATGCATATCACTCTCCTTAATCTTTAATTGATAATAACCTGATTTTAAATCAATTTTTGAAAACACACATGCACCTTGAAGCTGGTCAAAGAGAACTTGGCTAGATAAATTCCTTGTCTAGCAACTCTTGAAATTGCACTTTCAATTCCTTTAACTCTACCGGTGCCATTCTATATGGTGGAATGGAGATAGGTGCGATACTGGGGAGTAGATCAACGGTGAAATCAAACTCTCAGTTCGGAGATAAACTAGGTAATTCTTCTAGAAAAATATTCGAAAATCTCATTCATCACAAGAATGTTATCTAGAGCGGGGCTCTTTATAGTGGTATCAATGATATGAGCTAAATACGCTTCACACCCCTTATGTATCAACCTACAAACTTCTAAAACTGATATTACACATGTCGATACTATTCGGGGTTCGTCAGTACAAACAAATGTTGGGTATCTTGGTTTTTGGAACTCTACTTCCTTAGTAAAACAGTTCACAGATGCCTGATAGAGGTGTAACCAATCTATCACCATAATAACATCAAAATCTTTTATCTCTAAGAGAATAATGTCTGCCTCAAGAATCATTTTACCTACCAAGATATCACAACCTCTGTAAATATGTCTCTAACCAACTATTTACCCAAAGAAGTAATTACCAATAACTCTTTCTCAAATGGGATCATAGGTCTATCGACATAGCTAGTAAAACTTGTACTAATGACAGAATTGTTGGATCCCATGTTAATAAGTAAGCGGACATCAACACCAAAGATTTTCATTATACCTATTAATATAACCATCGAGTGAATCATTAGTCAAACTTTACGCCACACATCCCATATATATATTTTCTACAACATTTTATCAAATCATATAAACAACATCGAACATCCTAAATAGTCATTAACACCTCAAATCATGGAATCATCAATAATATGCCCTTTAAATCAATGAATTTATACTTAAATAAGTTTAGCTATGACAACATTAGGGTTGTTCTGTACCTCTTTATTAGTCATTGCATAGATTTTAGTTTGGGTATGAGATTGAGGACGTTAAGGATTAGTTGCCATGATGTTTCTGCTAGTCGCCATTCTTGGAGTGGCACTGATTGGAGGTGTTGAAATAGTAGCCAAACCACTTTTGGAGCCAATGGAAGGACCCCGAACCAGTTGGTTCTCTTGTCCTTTCATATTCAATTTGAGACAAGAGTGTTGAAAGTGATCCTCATTCCCACAATGATAACATCTGCTAGGTCCCCTAAACGAACCCGTGTGATATCCCTTATAATTTGTGCAAGGATCCCCTTTGTTTCCTCCTGTCCTCACTCCTAATCCAACACCAGCGCTTGGAGTATCAGGCTTGAAGAATGATTGGCCTTGGGGAGTGCCAATAGAACTTGAGATAGAACCACTACTGTACGAGCCTATGCTCTTGCTCTTCTTAGACCTTTGGCCTGGAGAGAACCCGCTGGACCTTTCTTTTTCTCATGATGCTCCCTAATCTTATATCTCTATAATACCATTTGTTCGCCCCTCAAG
The DNA here is from genome assembly GCA_037126225.1 of Dillenia turbinata. Lineage (NCBI taxonomy): Eukaryota > Viridiplantae > Streptophyta > Magnoliopsida > Dilleniales > Dilleniaceae > Dillenia > Dillenia turbinata. Next base: position 16,701,801 of record JBAMMX010000021.1, read on the forward strand.
GCCAACTACAAAACATTTTGATAGGTATGATCTTCTGTAACCGACATCCTCTTTTGAATGTTTAGATTCAACCTATCTTCAAACTTGAAATGTCTATACTCCTCAGAGACTACTATCTCTGGAACAAATGAGGACAAACTCTTAAACTCCGCTTCATATTCCACTATTGATTTATTTCCTTGGCGAAGTAGAGGAATTCTCTTCTTTTCAAATCCCGATCAAACCATATGTAGAATTTCTCATCGAATTCCCTAAGAAAATCATTTCAAATAAGGGGTACGATTGATCTCTCCTTTACACCATCCCACTAAATACTAGCATCCTCATCTAACAATCTCACAGCCACCATGAGATTCAGTTTATCATCAATTCCCATGTATGTTACCGTTTTACAGACCATCTTGATCAATTTCTTAGCCACTGTAGGATTATTGGACCCCGAGAATGTCACACACCCAAGTTGCCTAACTTTTTTCAACAACTTGAACAGTTCAACAGGTGGTTGGGTATATGGTGTAGCTACCAAAGTAGGAGGTGCTACCGATGCTATAGGAGGGACCGGTGGAACCATTGGATTAGAAGATGGAGGAGGAACTTGGACTTGAGGTGGTGCTTGTAGATGCACACCATATGCATTCCACCACTCGGTCCATTGCCGAAGTGTACAAGTAGCGGTGGAGGAATCCCGATTGAAGGAGCCAGGTGAGTAGGTGTCGGAGGAGGAGCATGGGAAGACGACTCACTCCCGTGTTCTTAAGGAGGAATTTCATTTATATTTCTCATTCTTCTATAAGGAGACATAATAATCTACAAAATAAAAGATACCTTTAACTCACTACACTAAAGTGACTCTAGGTACTTATGGCTAGAGGTATGTCAATTTCCTAGGACCTATAGGAGACTTTTAAATCTTTAATAAATATTTGGAAATATAGGAACCTTTAAAATCATTTGTAAATATTTGAAAATGTTTAGTAATTCCAAAACCATTGCTTTGATACCAATAGAATTGTCATGTCCCGATCCGTAGGTCTGATCACACGACAACCGCTATGTGATCTAGAAATACGTGCAGATACCAGCACGTATCTTAAAATTCCGCAAGGCTATGAAAATACCATTTTCAAACTAGCGAAAACCAACACATCAAATATTTAATATTTCAAAACATAAATTCAACTTTACAATATATATATATATGTAAGACATACTATAAGAAGAGTTTTCAAAATATAAATACCAAAATATAAGTTTCACTTCCAAAATGCCCTCCGATAGGTCTATCTACAAGTCTTAAAAATCCACAACTAGATAGGACCATTACCAACTGTTGGTCCCGGATAGCTTCTCCTTGGCTGTATCAAACTAACTGTAGGGGGCTGCTACAATGTCACACTTCCTCTGAAAAAGATAAAAGTGAGAGATGAACGGAGTGCAATGGTATAGTTATGACAATAAATGAGTGGTGAGTGTGAGAATGTCAAAATCATAAGTTTCAAACCAAACATCATTCATAGCAATATCAAACAATCTAGATAAATCATAAACATAGATGCTTCCACAAGTTCATGTTTTCCAAAGTTAATGGGGTCTCCTTAAAACAAAACACTCTCATCTAAAATTTAACCGAATTTGGGTGGAAGCCCATCAAGGGGTTTTCAATTCTTTCATTTCATAACACTAATTCCTCATTCCTTGGCGTTGATTTGTATCTCACCAGAATGCAATCCAAATAGTACGACAGAGGCACAGGAGGCCGCGTCTACCATCTCTTGCCAATAAAACACAAACTATTTCACCCCATTGAGTCGCTTTGTGGTGAGAATGACTATAGTCATTTACCATCACTAACATCATCATTTCACTCTATAATCATTTACCATCACTAGCACCATCATTTTACAAATGTTCAAACATTTTCTAGTGTACCATAAATTCAATAAATAGTTACCATACCATTAACACAATATTCATAAATACAATTTTCAGCAACAAAACAAATGGCACATAATCATTCACAAGTATAGTGGATGCATATATATTTGAAACTTCCATTTTGCGACATCCCACAATCACAAATCACATATAAAATCCATCTAAAAATCATTTTAGAAATCATTTTTAAAAGAATTTAGAAAACTATTTTTCTTATTTAAAGTCACAACGGTCCATCCACTCATAATAATGGGAGGGCAGTCACTCCTAGATTTTTCAACGGTAAGAGTCTTGCCATGATCTGTCCGTTTGACTCCTAAAAAACATTATCAAGTAACCAAAATCATCAAATATAAATTTTCAAGTTAATTCAGAAATCCTAACATTTAAAACCTTAGTTTTTCTCTCACTTATGGTGACACAATATTCTCCAAAATCATGTGAATAACTAGGTAAGCAAACTAAAGTTTGGATGAAAAGATGATACCACCTTGATTTTTGTCTCCAAGAAATCTTTCCTATTTGGGTTATACCAGACCCTTAAATCTCCCCCCTTTGTGATAGCTCCGATCTCCTAGTTTTCTCCTCCCAAAATCAAAGATAGAATCTGGTCTTGCAAAGCCAGGTAAGTAGTATGGAGTCTTTGATTTGAGTTTCGGTGATAGATTGGTTTGGGTTTGGAAGAGGAGAAAAAAATATTCCAGAGAGAGAAGTGACATGTAGGTTTTCGTGAGATTTCGGGAGTCTCACTCTCCACTTCTCCTTTTATTTTCAACTCATTTCCATATTTGCTTAATAGTCTTTGTTTCACTCCTAAATTACACAAATAGCCAATATGTTTTCCTTGGGTTATCGGGAAAATCAACCGAATAAGTTTTAGTGCTTGTAGTTCTATTTGGTTGTGAAAATGTGCTCCGTGACAAGCAGAAATAGGTGGAATGGAAAATGAAGTTTATGGTAATAAAATAGAATTTGGGATTATTTCACGAAGATAGGATATAATATAAATTATGCATTATGTAATTGAAGGAATTGAGTGGCATGGTGGTAATGTAACTTTTGGATGCTTAGTGATGCATGGGTTCAATGCACAATGCCAAAATGGAATTTGGAAATTGGATATACCGATAGGTATATGAAAATTATAAAACAATCTATTAACTCAAATTTACAATATATAGACAAACCACAACTACACTTACACCAAGGAGGTAGTAAGTTGTCAAGAGATAGTCACCACTGACTATCGACTAGAAAATCAAAAATTAAAGAAATCATTTACTGAATACTAAAATTCCACCGAATAAATAAATTCTCTTAGAAAAACCAAATTCTACCAAGCACTGACCATCGAGCACTCGAATAACTGATAAGTCTGGTGATTCGAAACTTAAAAATTTAAAGTATCAAATATCTAGAGGAGTTCCTGGACAGCCCAAGGAGCAGAAATTCACATTTATATTTAAATTAACAATTTTTTCATAATTTTATAAAATATAAAAATTCTCAAATATTTCATTTAGAATCAACATCATAATTCGAATTTGTCCAATATTAAAATTTTACCACCTGGTGCTTGCAAATAGGAGCGCTCATCGGTAGCCAATTTGAAACTACTTGTTGGTACCGTCAAGACTTGCAATTTTGGGAGACTTGTGTTTTTTCTAATTGCTACTCGGGCTTGGTACCCTTTCAATTTGCTCTTCGGTAAATGCATTTAACCTCTCATTTTGTTTGTCAACAATTGCAATTGTGGAGAATAGAACCTTGGACCATCACGATCTCGAAAAGATATTTCACAACCAAGCCATCTATTCCCCTTAATTATATAATACTTCATTTATATTATATACCAAATATTAATATCCTAAATTTGTTCCCATAGACTGCACTTTCATTTCCAATTTTCCCTGCTCATCAATAGACACATTGTCTTTAACAAGACCTACTCCCAGCACTTCTCATAGTGTTAACCTTCTCCAAGACTCAAAAGGACATATTAGGCATTTGTGTAATTTAGGAATAAACAAGTGCTATTAAGTAAATATGGGAAATGGGTTGAGAATAAAAAGGAGAATTGAGATTCCAAAAAGTCACAAAAAACCCGAACTTCATTTTCTCTCCCTAGAGCATTCTTTTCTTCTCTCCCAAAACCCAACTTTATCAATCACCAAAACTCAAGATCAAAGACTCCAATCTACTTATCCAACTCTCCAAAACTATATTCTAGCTCTAATTTGAGAGGGAAAACTAAGAAATCTGGAGCTATATTAAGGGGGAAGATTTAAAGGTTTGGTGTGACCCGAATGGGAAAGATTCTTTGAAGACAAAAATCAAGGTATTTTCGTTTTTTATCCCAATCCTTGGTTTGTTTACCTAGTTGTTCACTTGGATTTGGAGAATATTAAGTCACAATAAGTGAAAGAAAAATTAGGTTTTAAATATTACGATTTTTGTGTTAACTTGAAAATTTATATTGATGATTTTGGTTACCTAATAATGTTTTTTAGGAGTCGAATGGGTAGATCATGGTAAAACTCTCGTTGTTGAGGAATTTGGGAGTTACTACCCTCCTCGTCATTGTGAGTGGATGGTCTATTGTGCTTTAAATGAAAAAATAATTTTTTTTAAAATCTTTTATAAATGATTTTCAATGATTTTTCTGTAATTATTTGTAATTGTGAGATATCTCAAAATGTGAATTTGAAACATGCATGCATCCACTGTATTTTTGGAGCTAAAAATAATAACAAGATTTGAAGAAATTGTAATGGATGCAACTTAAATCCAAACTTGAAACTAAAAATAACAACAAGATTTGAAAAAAAAAATTCTAATGGATGCAACTAAAATCCAAACTTAAAGCTAAAAAAAAAAAAAAGATTTAAAGAAAAGTGTAAAGCCCAAAATCTAAGCATATTATTTGATATAAACAAAAAGAAATTTGGGAATAAGATATTACCTTCACAGATTTTAAAAAATATATTTTGAAGATTTGAAGAAAATATACTTAGATCTTCAAGAAATATTTAGAAGATTTAAAGAAAATAAGCTACCATCTCTAAAAGAAAGGAAGAGATGTTTTGTTCTTGTACTCAGACAAAATTCAAATTGGGGGCAACTTTAGGATTTAATTTTGCATGTTGACAAGCTAACAGAAATTACCACGCATGCGTCATAATCTCCCTAACGACCGTTCAGTTTCGTCTTCTTATCACACTTTTTAAAACTATAACGGTATAAATGTGTATTTTTTTATCATAGAGGAAGTATGTGGTTTTCGACCAAACCACAGGAGGGAAAACTTTAATTAACCCTTAATTTAATTATGCAAGATGGAACAAAAAAGGCAAGAGACTCTATTGCATGAGTTAGAGGAGCTGTAAAATATGTCAGGCGGTCTAGATAAAAAAGTTCAAAGAATGTGTTGACATTGAGCAAATTAATTGTAAATGTATATTGTGTTTAGATATTTGCAATAAATGGAATTCTACTTATTTGATTCTTGACATTGCAACAAAACATGAGAAAGCTTTTGCTTACTTTTAGGATCATGATGTCAATTTTAAAAGTCAACTTAAGTTAGTAGATGAAGTTCGAACAAATGAGGATCGGGAAAAAGTGGGAAGATTAGTGAAGGTTCTCACTACAAAAAAATACAGAATTAGCGATGGATTTAGCGACGGAAATTTTAGAAAAATTCGTCGCTAATTTGTTTAGCGACGAAAAAATTTCCATGGCTAATAGCTCGTCACAAAAATTTAGCGACGGATTCTAATATCCATGGCTAAATTTAGCCACGGATTCTGAAAATCCATGACTAAATTTTACATTTTATATTTTTATTTTTAGAGCCCGCCGGCCCACCTGTCGGCCGCCGCCCTAGCCCCTACTGTTTGCCCGCTCGCATATGAGCCAACTTCCTGCTGCTTTATATTTTTGTAGAAAATATATAGTTGCCCAAATTCAAACCTGGGACTAAGGGGACCTTTTTTTTTGTACTTCATTACTTTCTTTCTAACTCTTACCATTAAAAATATAATTTTCTAATTTAATAAAAATACAAAATATAAAATTATATTTAATAAAATTACAAAATTATCATTAATAAAAATACAAAATTATATTCAATAAAAATCAATACCCTAATTTAATAAACATATAAAATATAAATTTATATTTAATAAAAATACAAAATTACATTTAATAAAATTTCAATAATTAGGGACGAATTTAGCCACGGATTTTGAATTCCATGACTAAATTTAGCCACGGATCCTGAAATCATCGGCAAATTAGCCACGGATATTGAAATCTGTAGCTAAATTTAGCGATAAAAGATAATTCGTCGCTAAATTTAGTGATGAAAATATAATCCATCGCTAATTAGCGACGGATATAATAGTCCGTCGCTAAATTTAGCGACGGATTATGAATTTCATCGCTAAATTAGCGACGGATAATTATTTTCATCGCTAAATTAGTGAAGAAAATTAATTCGTGGTTAATTAGCCATGAAATCTATTTCGTCACAAATTTTATTGCTAATTTGCGACGAATTCGATTTTTGTCGCTAAATTCGTAGCTAAATAGAAATGAATTTTTTCCGTGGCTAAAATCATGTTTTTTTGTAGTGTCTAAAACATTTTTATAACCTTACACTTCTAATTTTAAGTATTTTATATGTTCAACTAATACCTTTCTTTTACTAAAATCGATGAAGTTGATGTCATGTTAAAGTTGTTAGCTAATAAAAGTGGTGGTGAAGATAATGAGATTGACTTAAAAGTAATGGCTCTAAAGATGAGAGAAAATTTTGACAAGTATTTTGGAAATCTTGATAAGATGAATTTGTTGATTTTCATTGTTGATGTTTTTAATCCTAAACATGAACTAGATCTTGTGTTATTTGTGTTGTCCAAGATATATGCCTGAGAGATGGGTAAAACTTTAGAACCAAATGTTAGGGTTGCTTTATATGAGTTGTATGATGAATATAAGAGGCAATTATAGCCTTCTGATGTTGGGATAAAGAAACCTGCAAATCCAAGCACTACAATTGATAAAGAGGGACAGAAAAAAGCAGCTAGAAGGTCCATATATTATGATATGTTTGATGATGAGGTTGCATAACTCTCCATCGAAACTAGATAAATATTTGGATAAATTCATGAAGAACATACTGGTGGCTATGATATTTTTGGATACTAGAAACTAAATGGTCCAAGGTTTCCCATCCTCTCCCAAATGGTTCATGACATTTTAGCAATCCCAATCCCTACTAGTTGGAGTTGAATCTGTATTTAGCACCGGTGATCGGAGCTCTTTGAAATATTCAATGAGTAGGCTCTTATATATGTTCAAGATTGGTTTAGAACTTATAAAGAGCCAATAAATGTTGAGGCATATGTTGAAGAAATTAAGAAGCTTGATCAAGGTAATAGCGTTTTTAAAATCTTAATTTCTTTACTTTTTTTAGACCAATGCTAAAGAGCCTGCAATCCCTGCTGTCAAAGTAACTTAGAATAATGGAAATCTTGTGTCTCTTGAAGGCTAAAGGCTTTTTACCTTAAATTTTTAAATTTCTATTTTATTTTAAAGCTTGTTTTATTGAATGATGATTTGATATTAGTTACCTTTTTGTTTCATGAACTATTAGTAGAGCAGTACATTTAGTTTAAAAGTTTCATATTTTGTTAATTTATTTGAACTTTGAACATTTGAAGTCTTCAAATTGATATTTGGTTAACTAAAATTATAAGTAAATTTTAAATTTTAAAATTATAGTTTATAACAACTAGTTGATATGAATGATATATATTATATTACATAGATGGGAATGTGAATTGGTATTACTTAAAAGTCTCTTATAAAAATTTCAATAATTCGATCGATTTAGATGAACGAATCGAATTAATTGACAAATCTGATCAAACTAAATTATCAATTTTTTGTCTATTAGCTTAAATTATGGTTATGAGAATTAAATGACCAAATTAAATTGGTTATTTTGATTTTGATTATTTCGATTATGATTTGACTGAATACTCACTCCTATTGACTATCGTCTAATTGCGATCCTGTGGTGGTGGCGGCTGGAGGCATGGGTTTGAGAGAGAGAGAGAGGGAGGGAGGGAGGGAACGGAACCCTAGTCATGCAAAGATAGGAGTGAGTCTAGGTTTTCGACCTCTCTTTCTCTTTTTTGCAAAGGCTTGAACTTACAGTTTTCATTAAAAAAAAATTACGGTTTTTATACAAAATGACATTTTCTCCCAAAATGGCATTTATTTCATAAAAATTTAGTCCTTTTATAAAATTTTGAGAATTTTTGAAAATAAGAAAACTTTAAAAAAAAGGTTCTCCTCGATCGAGAAACCCTAAGTCTAGAGGATCATCTTCACTGTTTCTGTTCAACTACAAACTAGGGTTATGACCATATGACTTTAGCATTTCATTCCTCTTTCTCTTTGTTCTGTTAACCTAAAAGACATCTCGAGCTATTTGACTAATTCGGAACTTTAACACTTCAACCTTAAGCTCACTAAACCCCATATCCAATCTAACATGCACAACGAGTAATACACATATGCACACATAATCTAAACACACATTTTATGTCATGATTATTTAATGAAAAAAAAAAAAAAAGCCAAATGCATGGAAGGAAATGTTTTGTGGGATTTTCTATATAAAAGAATTGGTTTTTAATTGAAGGGTCCCATCCATCCAAAATTCCAAATGCACCATGGTGACGTGGATTGGAATTTACTTTCATTTGTTCCTCAATCTAACCATACTCTTACATTTAATTAAGTTTTTTTCTTCCAATTATCTCATTGTTCGAAAATATAGTTAAGGTTTTTCATTTGCTCTGCAAGGTTGGCGACAGATTACAAAGCAAAATTCTCTTCTATCCAAGATTTTCCGGGCTCGTTATTATCTCAGAAGCCTTTTTTCTTGAAGCAAATTGTTAGTGGTCCCACATTGGATCTACAAAGAAATCATAGAATAGTTCTTAAGTTCAATAGGATTTCTCATTTAACAGATCGATATTTTGAGTTGAGTTTTTTGATTGGGTTTGAATCTATCACGTGAGTTTATAATAAATTGGTATCAGAGTCAGTCTAACATAAAAAGGGTCGCTTGGTGCTTGATAAGGTCCAAAATGAGAGCCATCCAAAATAGAAAAAGGCTACCTTATGCTCTGAAAAGCTGGAGTGAGAGTCGTGGATGTCTAACTTCTCAAGGAGTGGACAATATTATGAGAAATAACAGATCGATCTTTTAGGCTGATATGAGTCTATCACGTGGATCCATAACACAAATTTGGGCCACGATTCCAGCCATGTGTGGAGGAGTCTATTGGCATCTCAGCCTTTGTTAAGATAGGGAGTTCAATGGCAAGTGGGGAATGAGAATTCTTCTATTTCGAAAGCTCTCCGGCTACCTGATAAAATGTTATGATTATGTCATAAATTGGTTTTAAATTTTCTCTCTACAAAAAAATTTGATTTACATTTTTATCTCTAAAAAATTATTTATATAAAAAACTAATTTAGTTTCTCTATCATGCCGAATTATTTATATAAAATGTTATGATTGACTCATAAATTAATTTTTAATGTTATTTTGAGTTTTCTTACTCTTAAACATGCCAAATTTATATTTTTCTCTCTAAAACTAAGTATATTAATTTTTATAAAAATTACATTATTTGAAATTTTGTCTATCTAAATATATTATTTTTTAATTTCTTCTTTCTAAAAAATTTTTAAGTTTTATCGATGTTAGCGATATTACTCAAAGCAGCTGAAGTGATATTAGCGATAATCAAGTTTTATCATGTTCACTTAGCATATATATATATATATATATGCATGAGTATGATTATGAAAATATCAAAGTAGTATCTTTGTGTTGCCCTTGATGCTGTCACGACCTCAGCTGGTTTACCACTAGTTGGTGCAATTGATAAGATGGACAAGGTTGTGATAGAAGTGTTTAAGATGTTGTAAGTGGATGAGAGGAAGATGGTCAAGGAAGAAGAAGTTAAGAAACTACTGACTGAAATTCTCAGGAGTATTACGTTGCAGCTGGAAGGAAATCCTATATCTGTCTCCACCAATTCAGTTGTTCATGAGCCCTATTCTTCTTCCTCCTCACTTTTGCTTTCATCCATTTACATCTGGCAATGATTACTCAAAGAAATACCAATTGAGAGAGAAATTGAAAATTGAAGATAATATTTCAAGATTTTTAAGAAAATGGATCAAGATTTTTAAGACTTACTGAAATTGAAAAATACTATGGGTTATAGCATTCATTATTTCAACAAAAAAAAAAATTTTTTACGAATCTTGATACAACGGTTGAGTTGAGTTCCTACGGGTTCAAGCCGTGGAAACAGTCTCTTTGTAAAAATGCAAGGGAAAGACTGCGTACATATACGTCTATTCTAAAGCCGACCTTAATTATTGGGATTAAAACTTTGATTGTTGTTGTTGTTGTTGTTTTTCTACAAAATTTGAATTAAATTTTTATCTCTATAAAACTATATTAGATTTATCTCTAAAGAAAAGATTTACTTCTCGTTTTCCATCTTTAAGTGCATTTTTCAGTTTTCTTCCTCTATAAAAACCAAATTTATTTTTTTTCCTCCCTCAAACTATATAAATTAATCTTTTCTCTAAACATTAAATTATTTTAAAATCTGTCACTCTAAATATAAAGATTTTTTAGCCTTTTCCTTTCTAAAAGTAAGCATGTAAGATTTTTCTCTCTAAATTAATTAATTTCATTCATATTTTTTCTCTCTAAATGTATTTTTCTGGATCTTCTATCCCTAAAAATCAAGTCTCTCTCTCTCTAAAGTAAGCATATTAATTTTTTAAATTAAACTCGTTTTAATTTTTTCTCTTTTTTTCACTCTAGAAAACTAATTCATTTTTTTTTTTTTTTGTTTCTAAAATTGAACACAAGAATTTTATCTTTAAAAGAATTAACTTTTTATTGAATTAAAAATTTTTTCCTTTTTCCCTTTAGAGTTATGAAACAAGAATTAACTTTTTATTCTGTTTCTGTTTCCTTTTTCCTTTTTCCCTTTAAAAGAATTAACTTATTCACAGATGATATATTACTAGTTGATGAAACAAGAAAGCATATCAGTACTAAATTAGAGTTATGAAGGGTTATATTGGAATCCATATAATTTAGATTAAATAGATCTAATACTAAATATATGAGATGTAGATTTAGTGCATCAGAATAACGAAGAAACGATTAGTTTAGAAGAAAAAGGAGTTTCAAAGAGTGAATAATGTAAATATTTTGATTTCATCATTCAGAACGATAGCAATATAGATGGAGATTTGAACAATAGAATTTAAGCAGTTTAGATAAAATGGAGAAAAACATCCAGAATTTTTTGCGATCGCACGATACCATTACATTTAAAGGGAAAAATATATAGAATCACAGTAAAATTTACGCTATTATATAATACTAAGAGTTGAGCTATTAAACAGTAATAAGAGTAAAAAATAATTGTAACTGAAATGAAAATATTTAGATGTATATGTGGCAAGACTATAAGAGATAGAATAGAAACGATGAAATACGTAATAAGTTTGGAGTTAGTTTAATTGTAGATAAGATGCGAAAGTACCATCTAATGTAGTTTGGGAATATACAACTAAAACCCAAGAACGTACCTGTTAAAAAAATCGAAAACTTAAATATAGGAGATTTAATAAAACATAAAAATAGGTCTTTCAAAAGTTAAATGCAAATTATTCGTAAAAACTTGATAGTTATGAATTTAATTGAGGAGATGATTTTAGATAGGAGTGAATGGCGTAACAAAATCCACACAAATTAATTCAACATTCTCTTTTTGTTTTTGTTTTTTGTTTTTTGTTTTTTGTTTTTTTTTTTTTTTGCTTTTAATTTTAATTTTAATTTATTTTTTATTTTTTATTTTTTAAAATATTTATCTCGCATATGACTGATTTTAAATTTTGGGATAGAACGTTTTGATTGTTGTTATTGTTGTATAATATAAACATTAAATTAAATAAAATATATTAATATATAATATAATAATCAAGTTTTCAAGTTAATTTCAAACAGTTTTATTATACAATCGAGTCGAATTCAAATCCTATTATTTATTACTTGTCGAGTTGGAATTCGAGTTCGAGTTCAAGTTCGAGTTTGAGAATAGGGATATTTGAGATCAACTCAGTTCTAATATATCCTTATTTTGTATCTATTTTTATTTTTTTATTTCTATTTTCATGCAATCTAGAAAGTGCATATTAAGCACAAAAGGAGGGAAAATTTTAGTGAAGTAAATTTTCACCTATTTTTCCCTCCTATAACAATTCTATATTTGTAGAAATTGTGTGGTAACAATGTATTCCATCATCAGGACAATTATGTTTTTTCTTGTTTTAGTATTTTTTAACCATATTATTTCAACGAATGAGTTAAGAGACTACACTATTAATTTGGGAAGCAAATGGTTACCACAAAAAAGAAAATAATAAACTCATCGATTAGTAGCTCGAATTAATAAATTTATTTTATTTAATATAATAAATAAAAAAATATTTTTTTTACAGCTAAAAAATAATTTTTTTTATCAGATCCTCACACCCACTGAGGTTGTGTCATATCAAAACTTGACCATTATATACAAGTTGAATCGGCCATCTCAGCATTTAAAATTACCGAGCACACATCCACCTTTCAGTGGATGATAACAAATAGTAATAAATATTAGTTTTTTCTAAAAAGAAAAAATCAAAGAAAAAAAAATATTTAGAATAGGGCTATTGATATTCTAGTTTTCCCATTCATATTTTTTCATTATTAATATTAAAATTATATTATATGTTTTACTGATTCCGATAATTAATTTATTGATTTTGACTAATCACGGTCGAATTCATTAATAGACGAACTCTCCTAATAATTGTTTTTTTCATTTATAATATTCGAATGTGAAAATTTGATTAAAAAAATTTCATATTCTTGTTGCTGATCTAACAATATATTGATGAATTATATTATTTATCAATTATTTTTTTTTTACTAATACTATATCTCCAAAAAGATTGAAAATTAACATATTTAAAGATTAAAATTTAAAATGGTTTAAGAGTGATATAAAATTTAATTAAATGGATCCACTAATGTAATTTTGAAATCTCTAGAGGGATAATCTAGTGGTTATAATTTTTTTTATTATAATATATTTTTTAATCCGATAATTTTGGATTTAAATACAAACATAAAAAAAAAATAAAAATAAAAACTATTGAAAATTTGGAAAATTGTCACACGGATCGAGACTGGTTGGTCAAACGTGTAGATCCAGGACGATGCTGGTTCGGACATTACAACAAAACAAGGCTCTCTGTAAATTTGGGCCTCAGCCCGAATAGGCTTTGTTCCCCTCCTCAAGCATTCTCTTTGACAGACTACTTGTCACTTTTTGTGCTCCCTCTCTCTCTCTCTCTCTCTCTCTCTCCAGACGAAGACGTCGCCGTGGGAAGAGATTTAAGGTTAGATCACTTTCTTCCTCTTCAACCCAACTCTCTGTAATGGAAATTGTTTCTTCTTTGTCTAAACTAGTGTGCCTATGTGAATTTGGTTGAATTGATTAGGGTTTTACTGGAATTTAAAAATGACGACACATATTTTAGTGTTTATTCAAACGCTTTGATGATAGGGCTTAATTTGCCTCTCTTATACTTTGCCGGTTGTTTAGAACTCTAATATATTTGCAGAACTATAGAGGATATATATATTTATTTGGGGCGGGGTTTGAAATTCTAGGGTTTTTCATAAGAAGAAAATTTATATTATGCTGATTATCTGCAAAAACGCAGCTCATAAATAATTCGGTCCACAAGATATGCTACATTTAGCTTATGTAATACTAAGTTATCGGTATTAAGCGGAGTTAAATAATGTGTTCAACTTTTCACTTTCATTGCTCATGATAATATATGATGATTATGTAATTGAAATCTAATTCTACTTTTGGGTTGGGGCATTTTTTATTGATTTGTGCTTAGCATATTCGGGGTTGAGTTTGAGTTGCATTGCTCAAGATTTAAAATGTTCACCTGAATTTTCATAGTGCATGTTTGGAAATTGTGATATTTAATAACTGAATGAATTTGTATTCCAGTCTCCTTTTCTATGCCAAGAGTAATTAAGAAAATGTACTTGCATCCTATCTGATTCATATACATGGGTTGACAGTTTAGCCTGGTCGATCTAAGACCCCCCTTTTGATTTACTCTTATTAGATGAAACAAGAGGGTTAAGCTTTCAAGGATATTCTGTGTGGGAAGGCAGAGTTAGTACTGGTGTAGCATGTGCATTTGATTACTTTGGTTGTGGCGTGAAAATTTCTCCCAACAACAGTAAAAAGAAGTTTCAATTTCTCCAAGTTTGAATTTGATTAGTGAGCCTATTTTCAAGATAAGTGATCAAGTTTCTTTATCCATCTTCTTTGTATTCACAGGGCTTATGGAGGTCAATTGTCAGTGTTGTTCACGATCAATCTGACCTTGACCATCAAAGAAATAGATTGACTATAAAAAGCTAACTTTCTTGGAGTAATAGTCTTTATGGGCAACGGAATGAGCTGAATATGAAATTTCATTGGCAATAGTGTTGTGTATGGGATGGAGGTGGCTGTAGGAAAATTGAATGCCATATTGGCAAATGCAAGCCTATGTAGAAAAGTCCAAACAACAGAAATGATGAGATTGAAAGAGGGTGTTTGGGGGGGGGGGGGAGGGAGGGTTTATTTGTTGGAATCTGTTGTTATCCATAGCTAATCAAATGTTGTTTTTCTTACAGAACCTAACATTTGTACTACCCTTTTCACTTTTGCAAAAACAGATCTTGATGCTATGAGTCCTTATTTTCTAAATACCTTTTGTTTTCTATTTTGAATATTTTCACCTTCACTTGCAATTACTCATATGGTGATGATCTTCTCAATAGCTGCCGCCACCTTGATTAAACTGAACACTCTTGTGAAGTAGTAAAATCACATGTGCCTTGTGTTATTGCTTGTTAAAAGATTTCACTTCCTCAAATTAATCTTATTGTGGTCAACTTTCATGATAGTATCATTGGCACATAGTAATTCAAAAAAAAAAAATAGTTACTTTTGTAATGCCTTACGACGTCTTCTAAGAAGATTCAAGGAAAAATTTTATGACATATTGGGAAAATGATTGATGATCAAATACAACCCCAAATAATAAGGGAGTGCTCAGTAAAACATTAAATCACTATGAGTATCAAAGGAGATTTACTTGCTTAATTTGACCTGGTGAAGCTAGAGTTTTTCATTACAAAATGTTCCTCTAACTTTATGTTGCACTAGTGTCCTCATTGTGCTTTCAATTCCAATAATCTTTTGAAAGGTGTCAGTTCTCATAGCCCATCATTTGTGTGCTATTTGCATAACAAATAGCTGGACCTACTAAAATGCACGAGATAATGCTTAGTCAAGTGACTATAAAATGGTTTCTTTCTTCATTTTAAAGAAGAAATTGATTTTTTTTTCTCCTCTTCATTTTTCCCCCTTTTCAGTTTGTACATGTAGCCATTAAATGTGGTTGCTTCTATTAATGTGGAAAAATGAATAATCTACTCAAGATATCAAGATATGTTTGAAGACTACTTATGGATGTTGTAGTACTTTTCAATATCAACAAACTAGCTATTATTGTTCTTGATATGTCGTATACAGTCATATATTAATACTAATAGCCTGCTATTAAGATGTACCACTAAAAGGAACAATCAATTCTTCTAGTGGTTGTGATGCATCTTCAACCCCTGTATTTGGCAGGGTGGGAGGCACCCATTTCTTCAGGGAGCCCACATATAGTTAATTCTATTTGCTTGCTGTTGCTCATGTTTTGTGGGCTGTATCATATCATTTTGCTTGTTTGCTTTCTGGTTTTATTTTATTTTATTTTATTTATTTTACCTTTCCATCTGGAAAATGGAACTGCAATAGTTTTTACCAATTGTTTTTTCCCTCCTAAAAAATGCTTGATAGTGTTGAGTGAATAACTAAATCGTTTGGTTTGTTAATGTGAATGTGAGTATTGGGAATGTTAAGATCCATCTAAGCAATTATCTATGATATCAAAAATTAGAATGAGGGAAAAAAAAAAAATTGAGTTGTTCTAACATGGTAGAAACATATCAAGATAGAGGCGGATGTTTTTAAACTCATCCATTAATTATGTGATCATAGACTTGTTGAATGCAATAGAACATGTCTAAAAAATTATGTGAAGATCTATGATGTGTCTCTACACAATACATGTATAGTGGAAAAAGGAAGTTGCATATGCACATAATAAATGTAAGATATGATACTTTTTCTTCATCTACTAGAAAGGTTATATTTGCACGTCATTCTTCTATTATTTTTAAACACCAGCAACTAGAAAGTTTTAAGAAGTCTTGGAACTGCTCAAATTTTACATGTATATTTCATTCATCTCTTTTGATAATTAAATATTTGACTTCTAATTTAAGATATGGGAGAGGGAAGCTGTTTTACGTACTATTTGATGCAAAAGCTACTATTGGTATGTAACATTGTTCAATGCCATGTCAGGTCCTATTTCCTAAGCAACATTCATTGACATTCTTTTTTTCTTTAATCATCCAATCCCAGTATTTTTTTATACTTGGCCATGCTTGATAGTTGGTTTGCTTGATAGTTGGTTTGGTGGTGTTGGGATTAAGGCTTAGATTGTTGTTGTTGTTTTTGTATGCTTGATAGTTGGTTTGGACATGCATGTGTTGATCCAGGTGAATGGCCTGAAATTTTTTTATTTTTTATTTATTTTTGTTCTTTCGGTATTAGAACATATGAGAGAAAGAAAAATAGCAACTATAGAGCCAATAATGCATGGTTACAATGCCCTAGTTATGAGGATTTTCATTTTCTGGTGAGGCAACTGAGCAGGTTAATTTTCTTTTGTTATCCAACTGGTGAAAGTGGACCAAGCAAGTAGAAAGTGGTGGTAGAAAACAAAATAAATGTCCATGTATTCTGATTGGTCTATATTACTACCTAAGGATTTTACTTCGTCCTTATGTTGTTCTGAATCTTAGATATAAGCATCTTTGATATAAGCATGTGTTGATCCAGGTGAATGGCTTGAAATTTTTTATTTTTTATTTATTTTCTTTTTTTGGGTATTAGAACATATGAGAGAAAGAAAAATAGCAACTATAGAGCCAATAATGCATGGTTAGAATGCCCTTGTTATGAGGATTTTCATTTTCTGATGAGGCAACTGAGCAGGTTAATTTTCTTTTGTTATCTAACTGGTGAAAGTGGACCAAGCAAGTAGAAAGTGGTGGTAGAAAACAAAATAAATATCCATGTATTCTGAATTGGTCCATATTACTACCTAAGAATTTTCCTTTGTCCTCATGTTGTTCTGAATCTTAGATATAAGCATCCTGTGCGTGGTAACAAGACAACCCCCCGCCCCTGTGCCGGGGGGGGGGGGGGGAATCCATATCATATCTGTAATAACCTCATGTATAACCTTCCCATGGAGTTTCTGGAGGGCTTCAGATTATGAAGTGTTTGGCCTTCATTTTAGACACATTTGGATCATTGCCAAATCTAGTGAGTCCGGTGCCACCGTTTACCTTTTGAACACATAAATGATCTCAAACCAGCCTTTAGGGGGAACAGAACCATGAAATTTGCACAACTTCCTTTTTGCCTGGTCATAGGTGTCTTCGAAAAGTGAGCACTAGGAGTGTGCAAATGGTCCGAAAACTGTGATTGATTAGCTTGTTTTAGGTTTCGAATTTAACAAATGGGATAGGACCCAAACTGATGTTGCATGAGTTCGTTATCTAGTGCATTAGAAGATGTTAACTGCCTACCTTTATAAGCATCACACTCCAAGGGGGAACCCTACAAATTTACAGGCCCCTTCCTTTGTCTCTGGGTTTTTTCGATCTGACCTTTCTCCTTCTCAATCCCTTTTGCTTCTCACAACTTAAATTTTAGATTTTACCTCAACTCCTTATTGCCAAGTCAAGGTAGTCATTTATCCTATCCAATTCCACAATTGCATCAAAGATTCACTACTAGCCCCATCAAAGAGGTGAAAACTTTCAAAATTGACTTCCCAAAATAATTGACAATGGCATCTCCATGAAGAAGATGTTCTAGCTGGCCTCTTCGCAAATATCATCTGACTTAGATGCATGCGAATCAATTGAACCCTCACTTATTTATTCTTTATTTTATCCCAAGTGTTTTAATTGTAATAAAACATCATTGGTACTGATCATGTGGAGCTTATGATTTTCCTTTTTCTTTTTTTGTTGAATGCTTGCCGACTGAGATTGACCGTCTTTGGCGAAACCAAATGCACCAAACATTTGCAGTTATTCTGTCTTTTGGTTAGTGGCAGTGTGTAAAATTTTGAAACCGAATATTCTTGTCGGTCACAGAAGGGAGACTGAATCCTACCAAGTACACCCCTAGCAGGCACTCTCTCTCAAAATGGTTCTTTTTAAGAATAGGCAACAGACTGTTAGGAGTGGACTCATTCAATACATATGTACATTCCCATTTCCGGATCTGCCAAAAGGAAAAGAAGAAGAAATACCTTGAATCTTTATTAAGTACAGATCATTTTGGTTTTTTGTTCCTCTGTACAGTATTTGCATGTTCTAATTTTGAATTCTGTAATTTCTTTTCCTACCAACTGATTCTTCTTACTTTGCCAGAGCAGCTTGCAGTGATTCTCAACTATGTCTCGGAGGTATGATAGCCGTACGACAATCTTCTCCCCAGAAGGTCGTCTCTACCAAGTCGAGTACGCAATGGAAGCAATTGGAAATGCAGGTTCTGCAATTGGAATATTAGCTAAAGATGGAGTTGTTTTGGTTGGGGAAAAGAAGGTTACTTCGAAGCTGCTTCAAACTTCAACATCCACGGAAAAGATGTACAAGATTGATGACCATGTTGCATGTGCGGTGGCTGGGATAATGTCTGATGCCAATATCTTAATCAACACTGCCAGGGTTCAAGCCCAGCGTTATACATTTGCATACCAAGAGCCCATGCCTGTTGAGCAGTTAGTTCAATCTCTTTGTGATACCAAGCAAGGTTACACACAATTCGGTGGGCTTCGTCCTTTTGGAGTGTCGTTTTTGTTTGCAGGATGGGATAAGAATTTTGGCTTCCAACTGTACATGAGTGACCCAAGTGGGAACTATGGCGGTTGGAAAGCTGCAGCTATTGGTGCTAACAACCAGGCGGCACAATCAATGATCAAACAGGACTATAAGGATGATATAAGCCGGGAAGAAGCTGTGCAGCTTGCTTTAAAGGTTCTTAGCAAAACCATGGACAGCACTAGTCTTACTTCAGATAAGCTCGAACTTGCAGAAGTTTTTGTTTTGCCTTCTGGGAAGGTGAAATATCAAGTCTGCTCACCCGAGTCTCTGAGGAAGTTATTGGCCAAGCTCGGTATGACTCAACCTGCACCAGAGGCTTCCTAAAGTACCGTGGTTTGTGTATGGGAAGCTTATCATCTGTGATTCATTGTGTTGGCTCTTGAAGCTGATCTTGATTATTGACCACACTTTGCTATTTGTAGAAACTGCAGGCAATTTAAATTTCATTATGGACATTCATTGGGCGACCTTTTGGGATGAGGGGTGCATTGTTATAGAACACATTTTTGAACTCTTAGGTCCCAAAGCTTCATGATATTGTTAGTCTTCTGGATTCATTCACAGTTTCAACATGTGTGATAGACAAGTGTGTGTGCCACTGCTTGGATACACGTGTCTACATGTGCACGGACATATGTTATATTGGGATGGGAAAATCTAATTTTGAAGGAGACACTCGTGGCCTCTTAATATACAGCAACATTGGTGGTACGATGAGCAATTACTTTTTTTTTCACAACAATAGACTGATAAACAAGTAAATGCACCAAAATAATAGATGCTGTGATGTCCGGACTAAGATGCGAAGCTTTTTCATGCCTAATTATTAACATAAGTGTCCTATGTTAAATTAGTTAATTTGTCAAACATTGCCTACTTGGGTTGGGTACAATTTTTCATTTTTAAAATTATTTCTCAACCCCTCGAGATTAAATTACATGACCACGCCAATCGCATGCTAATATGTTTTACATAGACGATGACTGTTGTCATATCTTTCTTTTTTCGCCCGCTGCATCTGCTTCAGAGATGTGTACAGATTTAGCTCCATTTAAAAAAGAAAAATTAAAATAATACTGTTTGAAAAAAAATTCTAAATATGTCTTTTGAAAACTTGAGATGTATTGTTCATGTGAACAATACCATGTCGAGTCTAAACAGTACCATATAAAGTCTTATCCTCTAAATATATCAAGTTTTGAAAACTTGACATGTACTATTCATACGTTCCATATATCGATTTTTTAAAACTCGACATGATACTATTTATGAGAGACATGAGCAGTGCGACTCGACGTATGAATGCCATATTTGAAATTTTTTTCTCAATTATGTTTTAAAAATTTTTTTTTCCAAAGGTGACATTTTCGTAGATCTCTCTCGCATCAATTACCACATAGCTAGTTCCCCTCCCCTCTCTCTCTCTCTCGCTTATACAATCACCATTGACTTCGACCACCATGACCATCTTTCTAACCTTTCTCTTCATCATCGTCTCTACTCTTTCTCTCCTATCATGGAGACAGAATCTAATCACCCAATGGCCTGCCACCAGGCTTGCTCGGACTCCCCATCATCGGGCAGAGTCTCACCTTCCTCCGCGCCATGCGTGCCAACACCGCAGAGAAATTTCTGCAGGAAAGAATCCAAAAATACGGTCCAATCTCCAAGCTGAGCCTCATGGGAAAGCCTACGGTCTTCATGTATGGACAAGCTGCGAACAAGTTCATCTTTGCCAGTGACTCCAACACCCTGGCTAATAGCCAGCCACCGTCGGTCACCAGGATACTTGGTGATTGGAACTTGATGGAGCTCACCGGGGATGATCACCGCCGAATTAGATCTGCCCTTGTGTCCTTTTTGAAGCCTGACTCCTTGAAGAGGTACGTGAAGAAGATGGATGATATTGTAAGAGAGCATCTTGACGTTCACTGGAAGGATCACCAAACTGTGACCATAAGTAAACAAAGAAATGTCCTCTTTTAACTAAGACCAAATTCACAAAAAATCTCCATATATACCAAAAGTGCCAAATGGCTATTAGAATTTTGTTTTAAAGAATTCTTTATCATTTCCAAAAATTATCAAGCGGTAAAGATGAGGGTATTTAACATTCTTAGAAAATCATGAATAGATCAATAATTTTTATTAATAATATAATTGATTGTTCAAGCATATCATTAATTTTTGTTCTTTCAAATACTCTTTGGTTTCATGAGCAAGAATTTAAAAAAGAAAAAAAAAATCATTTTTTAGAATTAATAAGTTTTGAAGTTTGAACCAAAAAAAAATAATAAGGAATGTTTGAATTTGCATAATTTATTGAAAAGCTGAGTTTTTTTTTTTTTTTTTTAAAGTACCATTTATATTCTATACTATTGCCCTGGGCTACTAATAACACGTGACTTAAGTGATAAAACACTAAACTCTCTTAATTAAGACATCAAATTTAAATATTGCGAATAAAAAAAAATACACCAAAAAAATCAACCCTTATTTCTAAGATAGCCAACTTCTAAATTGAAACTCTTAACTACTCAAATTAGATTAGTCAAGTTTTTAGATATTTATGGTTAAGTAAAAAAAAATAATAAAAAAAAATAACCGCGTTTAGGCTTGGACCCTGGTTTCCTTTCTTTATATATTTCCTTTTTGACGTTTACCTCAACTCTCTCTCCCTCTCTCTCTACAATTTATTGGTGTGGACTTCTCTTTTGTTTGTTTTGCTTTCGAAAGAAACAACACCAGAAACGAAGAAATAATAGCACAATCAGGAGCCAACCAGAGAAAAAAAAAACACACACACACACTATTCTTCGCCAGCAATTTGAATCAATGTTTCACTATCTTCTCATTCTTATCTCTTTCTCTCAACTTTATAAATTATAGCTTTACCACCTCTTTTTTTCTCTTTACTCATTCAATTCACATTTTCTTTTTATATACATTATGTGCAATTTTTTCTTTTATTTTCTGAATTTATTTGAGGGTTTTTAGGATTTTTTTTTGGTTGAATGTTTAATTTTTTTTATTAATTGAAAAAAAGGGATAAGTTGTTAGTTTACAATTAAATAATTAATTGCCTTATTTTTCTTCCATTTTTGTGGTTCTCTTTTATTCATATAAATATAGCTTTTGAATTTAAAATTATGATTTAATTATTTAGTTTTAAAATGTCTAGAATATAAAATTCAAATTTATTATCACGAATATAAATTTTAATTCGAAATTGATACAATAGTAAAAAATTTTTAGTAGTGTTTTTTAGTAGTGTGAAAGAACCAAGAGTTCAATTAAAATAACTCCTTTCGTTTAACTCAGAGTGGCTTTAAATTTTCATAACAAAATCATGAAGAACGGGATGAGAGTTTTGAGATCAAGGCCTTGAATGGTTCATTAACCCAACTAAATTTTGTTTTTTATAGTATCCATATTTTTAGAAATGATGATGTATTTATTGTCTGTGTGGTTTTTTCCGATCCCAACTATTGGTTTCATTTCATTATATACTCAAATGAGAAATACTTTGTTGTAATAGGAGTTGCCCCTAATGAAGACACTAGCTTTCAACATAATGTGCTCCCTTCTACTTGGCTTAAAGAAAGGGTCACTAAGAGATGAATTTGTAATATGGTTTGAAGAGATGATGGAGGGAATTTGGTCTGTACCGATCAACATACCATTCACACGCTACAATCGCAGCCTCAGAGCCGGTGAAAAGATCTGTGATTTGCTTACAAAGCTTATTCGTCAGAAAAAGTTGGAGCTTGATCAAAATATTGTCCATCCTCACCATGATCTCATCACTTGCTTGCTTAGTCTCAAAGGCGATGATGGCAAACAAGTGACGTCTGAGAGTGAGATTGTGGACAGTCTCATGGTTATCATGATTGGTGGGCATGATACTTCTTTTGTTCTTACATTTTTAATCCGTTTGCTTGCATGTGAACCAACTATTCATGCAGCTGTTCTTCAAGGTAACTCTCTCGTTCATCCTCCTAATCTTTTGGTTTAAAACTATTAACGATTCGTTGGTTTAGTAGGAACGGTACTAAAATCCCAGACTAAATATTTGGGTTCGAGTTTTGAGAGTGGTAAATAGAGTCCCCTCCAAATGAGAACCCAACTGTGACTCATTCTAAATTAATCGGAATAAATCTCTAGATATTAAACGATGAACAAAGCCCAGACCAAAAAAAAAAATGGTTTAAAACTAAAGTCATTTGCAACCCACTTGGCAATGCAAACAGCAATGTATGCAAACAGCAATGTAAGGCATGGTGAAGTAACAGCGACGATTAAAGTGACAGTGCTAATTTCCTAGGTCATTTGAATGCATGGTGACGCCCTACGTGTCACAACATATTGAGCGCGACGTCTTGTGCGTTTGCTCGTGGTGTTATTTTTAGTGCTTCATGACGCTTTGTGCATCGGTACTGGTATTGTAGTAGTGCAATTTTCTATTAGAAAGTTATGTTACTATAATTAAATTTTTCATTTTAAATAGAATAAATTATACAATTAAACAATTAAAATAAATTGTATAATTACTAGTACATTTTTCACAGCAAGTAAATTAAATTATACAATTCAACAATTGCAATATAATTAAATTTCACAACTAAAATTTTAGAAATAAAAAGACCCCGAAAAATTTTTAAAAAATTGAAAAATTCATTATCATCTTCATCTTCGTCTTCGTCTTCACCTTCACATTTCTTTTTAGGTATATCAATTGTGCGATAATAATCCTATTTGTATCTTGGGTCTCAGTATTGTTATGCATAGTGATATTAATGAGTTTGCTAATAGGATCTCACATATTATTAGGAATCACATAAAGGAGAAGGTCATCTGTGCAGCTTGCCTCCTCCGGCTTGTAGGTCATGTCCTCGTTCCAGTCTTGCTAATTTTTTTCTTTTTTTCATGCTTTAGTTTTTGGAAACTGCCAACCAATCTATCCAATATTTCATAAAAATCCCCATATCAGAACTGAATACATATTATAAACTTCATTATTGCCTTGCCCTCTCCCAAATGATAAGGAATCTGTGTCCATTCATGAGATGTTTTGTCATCCTTTTGTTGGAAATCTGAGATAAATTGCAAGATGCTGTCCAAACACATGGCCCAATGATAGCCAAAGTCTTGGAGGTCCTACACCCATCCTGTTCAACCTAGCTTATGCTCTTTCAAGGTCTAAGATCAAGCCCAATTGTAGGCCCAATCTTAATTCAAGAGAGTCTAAATCACAGGCCAAGAAGTGTCCAAAGTCTTCTCTAACTAATTGTTATGTCAAAATATTTGATTGATTTAGTACAGTATTATAATTGATTTAATCAATCATTATGAATGATTTAATCAATATTCAATTATTATATTTGATTTGATCAATCATTATACATTTAGTTGATTTAATTAATTATTAAGAATGATTTAATCAATCATTACATATTTGGTTGATTTAGTTGATAATTAAACTAATCAATCATTATATATTTAAAAGACTGACTTTATTTTAATTCTTTTCCTTATCTCTAATAGCTAAAATTTCCTTATTTTTTAGTCAAACATTTGCAATCCTTTTTTTAGGCAAAAATCTATATATATATATATATATATATATATAGGTGTTGTATTATACTCAAAAATATAGAAAAAAGAAGTAAGCCCAATCTTTACTTCTCTCTTGTGTTAGCAATCTTCTCTTCTCTCTTGTAAAAGGCAATCATCCCTCTTATTTTGCAAATGATTTCTTTTATCATTAAAACAAATTTTTTCTTATTTTCTTTCAATACTATTGCTTCAAGATATTCAAAATTTCAATATGGTATTAGAGTAGATTCTATCCTGTGTATTTTCATGAGCATCTAGTGCCCAAGAAGAGCATGTTATATCCTAACTAAAAGGACCAAATGTGGGACAATCTTAACCGAAGTTAGCCAGAAATGTGGCATTCATATCGGCTCTTAAAGGCACTGTAGAAAAGCTTTGTCTCTCTTTAGTATTCTGGGTTTCAATCCCTCCTATTTTCATGCTTTCAATAAGGTGCAACCAATGGCAATGAAAGCATGCAACAAGTGGCCAGAAAAATGGAGCCAATCTTTCTTCACATATGGCTAAAAATTGCAATGTTGGAAATTGGCTACTGGAAGTACCTTTATGATGCTCAAACCTTCAAGAAGAATCCAACACTTGTCTGCTTTTGAAGGTTCTACCCAATCTAGCAAACATTTCCATGAGCAATCAAGCATGGTGGTTTTTGAAGGCATTCCAAAGCAGCCCAAACATGTTAAGATTCTATTCATAATCCAGGTTCGATCCTTGCTTAAAATTTCTTGAAAAATGAATATATGTTTTTATGAATAATTAAATAAACACATCAAGAGATGTGATATTGACAAAAGATAGATTTTGCTTTGCAGATTTAAGAACATCTGCGAGTTTTTTTACTTGCTCTGCATCAATCAAACCATCTCTTATGTTAATCCAATGGGGCTCGGAGTAAGGGGAAGAGAACCAATAAATTTCAGCAAAGAGGGAGGAGTCTAGAATTTTGAGTAAAGAAGATGAAGACCTTATCTTCAAACTTTGGCTCCAAAGAATCCTTTCACCATCCTTGAGGGGAAGTGTTAAAAATCAAAGATAAATTATAAGATGCTTTTCAAACACACAAGAGGCCCAACATAACCCAAGTCTTGGAGAACCTGCACACATCCTGTTCAATCCGACTCAAGCTCTTCAAAGTCCAAAATCAAGCTCAATTGAATGCCCAATCTTAGCCCAAGAAAGAGCCCAAATCATGGGCTAAGAAGTGTCCAAATTCTGTCTCCAACTAACCGTTACATTAAAATATTTAGTTAATTTAGTTAATCATTATAATTAATTTAATCAATCATTATTGATGATACCTGATCAGAGGCCCGTTATTGGCCCACTACCAAGCAAACCAAAATCTCATCCTTTGGGCTTGTCAAACTAAGGGTATTTAATCAAGACCACCTATAGCTCCTTAGTCATACCTATCCTCAGTACCTAAGCTCTTCAGTCATTTCCACTCCTCGGCTGACAAGCCTTATGACCGAAATCCAATCAACCAAAGCGACAAATATGACCTAAGACAATCCGCATAGGGAACAATTTTTTAAGCAAATTTAACCTTTCTTAAGAGAATAAGAATCTTCCCCATTCTCAAGATAGTCCCACAAGATAAAGAAACATGGCCTAACAAGCATATCAAATAAGGAAGGAAGTTCCTAGGATTACGAGACTTTACCTAATCACCTAGATGGCATATCTCTGAAATCTCAAACAGACCTCACGTAATCTCGAGAATTCTCAACAATCTCTTTACAAGGAAATTAGGGTTTCTAGACTCCCTAAACCCTACTGCACTTTTCAAGAATCACAAATATATATGCACAACATAGGCCAACACCCAGATAAGTTCTCTCAGAACTTTACACTTCAAATATACCGGCAACACAAAACCGAAATCACTCTTCTCAGTCTATTTACCATATTCAAAAATCATTCCGTCTAATTTAAACGTCGAAGTCTCCTCCACCGTGGAATTAACCTTTATCTCAAAACTCCCACTCAGAGAGGCAAAGCAAGTATTTGAGAATAAACCCGCTCCCCATCTAGGCATTCGACACCATTGCTATTATGTCACAAAAAAGGGAGAGGCCATCCATCGGCATCGATGACAATGACTTAATCGGAGTTCCCTTAGATCACCATGGTCCTCTTATTATCACCATGGAGATAGGTTCATATACAGTCAAGAGAATCTTAATCAACCAAGGTTCAAACTGCAACATCCTTTACTGGGACGCCTTCTAGCAGATGGATTTTGTCTCTACGGAATTGCAACCCTAGACAATCCCAATAAAAGGGCTCTTCAAAGAACCATTGTGCCCAGAAGGTACTATAGCACTTCTTATTAACTTTAAGAACCCCTGCAAATCAAATCACTACTATAATTATGTTCAACGTAATTAAGTCCCCTTCACCTTACAACGTCATCTTTGGCCGATCCAACCCAAACCACCTAGAGGTTTTACCCAGTACCAAACACATAAAAGTTAAATTTCGAATGACATAAGGCATTTCCACCATCTACTTCAATCTCACACCTCAGCCATCGCTATTTAGGAAAAGCAAAGAAGGCCTCTCAATAGAAACGACTGAATTCCAGGATGACCCCGCATCAACGAACAAGCCTCAACCCGCCGAGGAGGTGGAAGAAATCTCACTCACCAGGAACCCTGTGCAAATTGTCAAAATTGTAGTCAAACTGTCATCGTCTTTACGCGAGACCATCATCAAGTGCCTCCACCATCACTTTAAGGTCTTGCGTGGTCACTCGAAAACATGCAAGGGATCCATCCCTCTATAATTGTTCACAAGCTAATCGTCGACACAAGCCAACAATTAACCCAAGCCGTAAACCTATAAAGCAGAAGAAGAGGGTATTAGCTCTCGAACGTCAACATGCGATTCAAGAGGAAGTACAAAAACTTCTGACAACGGGCTTTATTAGGGAAGTAAAATATCCAAAATGATTGTCTAATGTGGTAATGATAAAGAAAGCCAACAGTAAGTGGAGGATGTACGTCGACTTCACCGATCTTAACAAAACCTGCCCGAAAGATAGTCATGCACTCCCTAATATCGATAAACTCGTAGATAACTCCTCAGGTCATCAACTTGTCAGTTTTATGGATGCCTATTCCAACTATAACCAAGTGTAAATTGCCCCAGAAGACGAAAAGAAAATAAGTTTCATTACGGAATTTGGCACCTATTGTTATAAGATCATGCCTTTTGACCTAAAGAATGCGATAGCCACTTTTCAGAGTTAGTCAACAAAGTCTTTAATGATCAGATTGGGAAAAATGTGGAAGTTTATGTGGATGACATACTCGTTAAGAGCACCAGCTTGTAGAGTCACATCATCAACCAAGAAGAGACCTTCAGAACACTGGAACACTATAACATGAGGCTTAATCCAGCAAAATGCACTTTTGGGATTACTTCAGGTAAGTTCCTTGGTTTTATAATGACAAACAGGGGAATTAAGGCAACTCTAGAAAAAATTCAAACTATCATAAACATGACACCTCCCAAGACTGTAAAGGAGATGCAGAGCCTTACTTGGCGAATTGCCACCTTAAGTCGATTTATGTCCAAAGTTGGGAAAAAGTACAAGCCTTTCTTCGATACTTTGAAGAAATCTCAAAGGTTCAAATGGACCACTGAATGTCAAGTGGCTTTCGACAAAGTTAAAGAATAACTAGCATTACCACCGTTACTCTCTCGACCAATCCTTAGTGAGAAACTTTATCTTTATCTGTCCATCTCTAAACATGCCCTATGTGCAGCACTGGTCTGCCAAGACGCTGGCATATAGAAACCCGTATACTATGTCATCCGCATCCTCCAAGAGGCAGAGGTGAATTAGAAACCCATTGAAAAGGTGGCCTTTGCTCTTGTCATAACAGCCTGACACCTCCGTCCATACTTCCAAGCACACACGATCGTGGTTTTGACCAACCAACCACTTAAGCAAATACTACAAAAAGAGGATATGTCAGGCCGACTAATCAAATGAAGCATCAAACTCGAGGAATTCGACATCACCTACTAACCCAAACCAATTAGCAAGGGCCAAGCCATCGTTGACTTTATCCTCAATTGAACACTCCCAAGCAGTAACTAACAAATACCCGTCAGTCCCCAAGAAGAATGTACACTACCATCCTGGACCCTACATGTGGATGGATCCTCTAATTCATTAGGAAGTGGAGCCTAACTCATCCTCATGTGTCTAACAAATTTAAAACCGAATACGCGCTCTATTTTGAATTCAAGGCTACCAACAACCAGGCTGAATATGAGGCACTCCAAACAGGGCTATGAATAGCCGCCTCATTAGGGGCACGGGAGATAAGGGTGTTCACGAATAGCCAGCTCATGGTTAAGTACATCAAGAGCACTTACGGGGAGAGAGAACCTATGATGGCAAAATACTTAGCTAAATTGCAAGAAGTGATGCAAAATTCCAAAGGGTCGATATACAATAGATCCCTAGGTCGGAGAATGCTAGAGCAGACAGCTGTCTAAATTGGCTAGTTCAGATTCAGTAACGACTAGCTGAACAGTGTATGCTGAGAGCCTTCCCTACCCCAGCGTCAATGAATCAGAGCAGATTCTATCGACACATCAGTCAACAAGTTGAAAAGACCCCTTACAAGCTTACTTAAATGATGGTCAATTCCCAGAGTTACCAATAGAAGTGGCTAAGCTTAGACAAAAAGCTGCCCATTACACCATCATCAACGAGACCCTTTATAGGAAATCTTTTACTCACCCATACCTTAGATGTTTGACCCCCGAAGAAGGAGACTACAGTCTCAAAGAACTACACGAGAGAATATGCAGTAATCACTTAGGAGCTTGAAGTTTGGTGAACAAAACTCCAAGTCAGGGTTGCTTTTGGCCTATAATGAAAGCTGATGTAAACACTTTTGTCAAAAAATATGACAAATGCCACTTGGTTCCTCATCTACCAAATTCTTCCCCATTACCAGTCCTTGGTCATTTGTGCAATAGGAGATAAATATACTTAGCTCATTCCCCCGCGCCATGGGCAACAAAAGTTCCTAATCATAACTATTGATTACTTTACCAAATGGGTAAAAGTGGAGCCGATAGCTTAAATCACCACGAAGAAGATGTAGAAGTTAATCCGGTAGTCATTAATCACAAGATTTGGACTACCTCGATCTCTAATCACCGACAACAAAAGACAATTCGATAACAAAGAATTCAAGGAATTCTACAATAAGCTAGGATTCAACATTGGCTGACATAGGTCGCTTATCCTCAATCTAATAGCCTCGCCAAGGTAACAAACTGAACTATTCTACAGGGACTTAAGACTACACTTGACAAAGCGAAAGGCTGTTAGGCAAAAGAACTCTACAAAATACTATGAGCCTAACACACAACACCGAGGAGAGCTATTGGAGAAACACCATTTCACTTAACATACGAGTCAGAGGCAGTCTTACTAGTCGAAATAGGAATTCACTCAATAAAGTGGAACAATACCGAACAAAGCCTAACAAATCCGCCCTACGAGAACAGCTACTATCAGAATCAAGAGACACAATATCTGCTTGAACTATTCTATATGGACCTATCATTTGCTCTTCAGCTAACCCTCAGCAAGATCTTCACAATTTGATTCCCTAGAACATTCAATAAGACTGAACGGCTATCTCTTTCATTCAACTGATGATTACCGAATACTTAAGAAATCGAACACCTCAACTTTTGGAGGGTAATAGTCAAATAAGGGAAAGAATCTCCCCATATAATCAAACTTCTTAAATGATAACGATTTCAAAACTCTGACTTTTGAATTACGAAATCTTCAGATCTCGTTGTAAGGAAACTAGAGTTATAACGCCCCGAATGCAAACGGCCTTATGAGACTCCTTATAAAAGCTTTCGGCACATCGTGCCAGGTAAGTCCTCTTAACTTTACACAAAACACACAAATCACAGGGAGATCCATCCTCCCTTCCTCTATATCTGTTGATCCTACCAAAAACCACTTTTCCGACTTGAGCATCGGAGTCTTCCATACCAGAACACCCTCCGACTATCTTTTGTAGGTTTCAAGTCTCTTCATTGAGCATTTATTTAAATCACAATGAGTCGAATTGGTGGAGTCAAGACCCAACTCTAACAAAGTCGCAATTGAAGACCGTAATTTCGAGAAGTCGCTATCCTTAATTACAGACTTCTTTACATTTGGAATTGTTAGAGGTGGATTATGGCTCCACAGATACCGGCTCCTTGTTGACCCAAGCGGTTGCCATCAAAGGGATATGATACTTGCAAAAATCGCCGAAGGGTGCTCTAGCAGGAGGACTCCGACGCTCAAGTTAGAAAATAGTGGTTTTCGTATGAGAGGAAAAACAGACTGAGAGCTTTAAGCAGTGATTCCCTGTGATCAGAGTGCCTAATGTGTAAGGCTGAAAGAGCGTACCTGTTTTGGAAGGTTTTGAGATATTTTATACCTGTGAGAGTCGTATACTGATGTAGTAGCGCTTTAACCCTACCTTCCTTATCGAGCCTAACCAGAAATTTCAGGGATTCAATATTTCGAATCAATTGTGATCCTCATCTTTTGGAAACTTTCGTATTCAAGAGGAAACTTTTCTTTAACTGAAAGATCCTCAGAATGCTGTTCACCGTGAGGGACGAAAGTTAATAGAATATTTTGGTCTTCCTTTAGGATCGTTGAAATCGTTAGCTATCGATCAGTCGTTCGACCGAAAAAGCATCTTCAGGACTCTATCGGTTGAGGAGCCGACTATTGGATACCCGATCAGAGTAGTTACCTTTACTTGATGATTCACGTTCGGTTGGCAGGGCGACTAAGGCCTTATCGTTCGGGAGATCTGAATGACCGAAACCCTTCGATAGATAATCGTATTTGAATCTAGGTCGATAGCTATCCCTCATAGGTTTTTTATGTGGGTCTTTCCAAGGCTGAGTCATCGGATCTGATCTCAGGGCCTTATCCCAGCAGGAATGAAAAAGCAATGTTATTTCAGTAATTTTAATTTAAAAAAATATTTTGAGATATATATATATTAAAAAAAAAACCATCATATGACGCTGACAAAAAGGTTGAGATCATGATCTAAGCGTGTTAGGTTTGGCACATCAAAGTCAAAATGGTGGAGATATAACCAGTGTTTTGAAACCCGGATCGAAATACGAATCGGTCACGCCAAGGGGTCAATGGGTCACTGAGTCAAACCAATCAAACTGGAAGGAAAAATCGGATGACGTCATCATAAAATTATAAATAAATATAAATTCTAAAATTAAAAATACCAACTTCCACATGGCTTAGTGGTGAAGGTTGTGATTTCTTGCACTCCAACGCTCAAGTTCGACTTTAGGCTCCTACAAATTTTATCACACATTTTGTTTTTCAAAAAATCGGGTTAGACCGGTCTGATTCAATCCCGTTTTTCGGATTCAACCCAATTTTTGACCGGATTTGACTGTTTCTTTCCAAAACCGGTTTTCTAAAGAAACCAGGACCAACTCCCGGGTCGATTTTCGATCTAACCGGTCAGACTGACTGGTCCGATCTAAGTTTCAAAACATCGGATATAACAACAATATAACAACAGACATTTTCCCTCACGATGGAAATCTTCAAATCTCAATTGCCAGTAGATTCTATAAACTTGATTTTAATAATTTACAAGTTTAGGATATATATATATAAATGCAAGCCCACGAATCTGCTATTCTTAACTTGGTAAAATTTTTATTAAATCTGCCCATAACAGTCTCCAAGACGACTTACTCAGACCTTTGACTGCTTTTAATTTGCAGAGAGTAAAACATCTCTCTCTCTCTCTCTCTCTCTCTCTCTCTCTCGCTCTATATATATATATATATATATGTATGTATGTATATATATACATTGTAAAGAACAAATAATTGCATGTCACTCACCAATTAATTTTAGAACCTTGATTACCATAGCTCCTAGGCAATATCCCTCCAGGTGAACCTACAGAGATGTAAGAAGGGAAAAGAAACTATGGGCTTCTCGTATGAAACAACAGAGATTTAATGTAGGTTAGTCGAGTGATTAAATGTCCAATCACATATTCTTGATAATAGAATATAAAAAGAAGGAAACAAAAGTCAAGAACCCTAAAATAATCAGAAGGTAATCTAACACCCAAATATCTTGCAAATGGGAAGCTCAAAATTTTATCTTTTTGTGTCGAGTGAGACACTAATACACTAAAGGAGCCTAGAACCCAGCCAACTGACCAATGAGCCATATCTCAAAATCCCCCCCCCCCAAAAAAAAACCTCTCTTTCTCTGGAGTAGTCAAAAATCCATAAATTAAATTAAACAAATTTAAAAAAAAAAAAAAAAACTCCTTCCAAAAAATCACTTTTAAATAAAAATTGTTATATTTTTTATTATAATAGAAATTGAATACTCTTTTTTTTTATTACAAAATAAATCAAAATTCTGGATCACGGAATCAGATGAAAGGGGAGAGGAAGGGAGCTGTTGTCACTAAACTATTCCCTTGAAACAAAGATTGTTATATTTATATGGCTATCTAATGTTGAATTTCATTAGGCTAATTACTAATAAACTTAACAGATGTGTATAAACACTTGAATACGTATGATAAGGGTTATTGAAAGTTCAGTCAATATTCATTAATGTGGAAGTATGATTTCATTCCCCTTTTCTCTCTCTCGTTATTCTTTACTACTCATCAACAAACAGTTTACTTTTTCTCAATTCCGTTCTCTCTCTCTCTTCTCATTTCTCTTCCCTTTTCTTTCTTTCTCTTCTCCCTAAACTTGTTATATGGATCGAGCCGAGTTCGTACTACTCGATTAACGACTCGACTCGAGTTTGATCGAGTTCGAGTCGAGTTCGTCACGTATCGAGTCGAATTTGAATAGTTTAATTTTAAATTCGAAAACTTGACTAATAATTCGATTGCATATATTAATATATATTATATATATTTATATATAATTATAATATAAAAAATAAAATTAAAAAAATATATTAATATATTATATAATAATCGAGTTTTCAAGTGGAATTCGACCATTTTGTTATATAGTCAGTCGAGTTCGAGTCCCTATCATACATTACTCGTCGAGTTCAAGTCAAGTTTGAATCGAGCAAAAATAATCAAGTTCAAGTTCAAATTCGAGTATAAGAATACTCGGAATCGATTCGGTTCGAATACACTCCTACCTCTCCCTCGCTTCTCATTTCTCTGCCTTTTTCTCATTCTCTCTCTTTTTGTTTCTGTCTCTTCTCACTCTGCATTTCTTTTTTCTTTTCTCTTCTCCTTTGTATTCCTTTCTAAATATATTCTTCTCTCTCATTTCGATTGAAAAAGCCTTTCCTTCTTCCTTTTCTGTTTCTGTGTTTCTCTCTTTTTTCTCTTTTCATCTCAATCATTTTTCCATTGATAACTTTCTCTAGACGGATAAACCGATCAAGATGAAAAAGATAATAGATCAAGAATAGAACAGAGAATGGTGTCCGCCGACTTATATTCACCGTTGGTGAAAGAAAACCCTCAATCAATCATTTTCAGTATCTCGATTGACAATCAAGATAAGAGAAGAAGAATAAATCGAAAATAAGAGAGAGCAAAGAGAGAGAAAGTGGTACCTATTGGATTACCATCATCACCTACAAAACAAAACAAAGAGAGAGAGAGAGAGAGTGGAAAACGAGGAAAAGATAACATTTTTGTCCAAATAAAATATGTGAATAGCGAAAAACCAGTTTCCAAAATTTTTCCATCCCTAAAACGAATTACATTTCACTTGTTAATGGCAAAGGAAATTTTTATGGACGTTGGTTGATTTAAGGATCGGACATTCATAACTTTTAAATAAACTTTCCATGTATAACAAAAGTACACATAAGAAAATATTTTTCTCTAAAAAATGGAATCGAAGGGAATTTAGTTTGGTTCAACAAAACAATCAAACATAAAAGATCAAAATTTGGTAGCACTAGCGGTCACTTTTCACCTTTCTCCACATTCTCTTTCCTTTTTTTTTCTCGTTCGAGTTTTATTCTTACTAATTCAGATTAACCTACTATCAGACCCTTTTTAAGAAAAAGACTTTCAACATGATTTTTTTCATATCCATAAAAAATTAAACTCAAAAAATTCAATTCACTTCCAACTAAACCAACCTCCGTTGGTTCCAAATTCTCCTTCTCCGATCACATTTACAGTACCACGAGGCAATGATATGTTAGTTGCAACGGTACAAAACAGCCATGGTACATGGAGTTGGAGGAATTTAATCATTTTAAATGCAATTAAATGCACTGCATCTGGAATTGACTTCGAGGTGTGGGAGTTTCATCATGAGGAAAAAAAAGATGGAGCCAACTCAAAAATAAAAGGAAAAATAGCAAGCTCATGAACACGTCTAGCTGATGTGAATAATAAATAATAAATTATGGATTAAAGGGTCGTGTGATTAGCTATTAGATGTGTTTGAATCATGGAACACCATACCTTTGCTCTTCCCTTAACATTTTTTGAAATCTTGGATAATCACAGATTCCCTAGTAATTATCATAAACCACAAGTTCAATAAGAGGATTTTCAATACTAAAAAATTAGTGATAATAATAATAATAATTATTTCGGACTATTTTTGTGAAAATATTTTGGTTCAATTTTAAAATATATAAAGTTTGTGCTAAGAGTGTGTTGCTCTAGACAAACATTGTAAGGGAAATAAGTAAAAATGTTCCTCTTGTTTACAATTAAGAGGATAGAAGATGACTGAAGCTCCATTCTATCCCCATGTCTAGTAGACACCCCGAGTGCATATTGACACAACGAATTTATTAGAGTATAAACTTTAAAACTTTGCAATTTAGTTGGTCCAAACTTAGATATTAGAAATGAGAATTTAGGTGCCAAGAAAAAAACAATGTTTCTTTATTAAAAATATATCAAAATATCCATTACAAAATGAACGACATCTTTACCAACGGACAGTTAGTCCAGTGAAATGGAGTGTTAAGTCCCTCAACTAGATCTTGGGTTTAAAATTTGAGAATAGAAAATTGCGTTGCGAAAACCGCCCATATATAAGACCCCACACACTCAAAATAGATTAGTTAGTAATGATACCTGACTCAAGTGATGTTGGGCTCAAGATTAACCAAACCCGCAGCTCATCAAACAATACACTTTTGGTGCTTACCAACCAGATCTCTCCTCGGTAACCAATTGCTTGGTCCCATGCAGATCGGCATCTAGACCTCCTTGGTGCTTGACGGTCATCACTCGATTTACTAATATAATATTCACTCTCTTTAAATCATAGAGGCAATCTTACGTAAATAGAAAGAAGATAAATAATCATAGTCAATAAGAAAAAGAGTCTCTATAACGATTTAGATTTTTCTAATTGAAATCTTTGAAAATCTTACACTATGATTTCTGCAATTTTAGGGTGTTCTCGTAAGAAAATTAAGACTTTAACACCCAACATGCGCACGACTCACACGCTAAGACTATATAAATATCACTAAACCACCCGGTCAGGTACACTTTCTAGATCTACGCATTGCACACAAGGCATACAATCTTTCCGTCTATTTTTCTTTTTGAAAATCACTCTCTAACTTAAGCATCGGAGTTTTCTCCGCCTAAACACCCTCTGACGATTTTTTGTAGATTTCATCGATCAAGATCATCAGATGGGCAAATCATCCTGTTTGAGTTAGAAGAGTCATTATCTGTGGAGTCAAACCCACTTTCAACAGTTAAAATATGGTTTCGAATATCGATGATGTGAACCAAAAAAAAAAAAAAAAAAAAGAACAGCATCTTTTATAGTTTAAACAACCCTAAATATAATAAGAAGTCAAAATAAAACCCCTAATACGGTGTTTCTAGACCTAAGAAAAAAGTAATGTAACTTGTAAGTTACATGTCTTAAAATAAAGGGAAGTAAATAACAAGTTAAAAAGAAGGATTGGTATTTGAGTTGGTACAGTCGGGTGCAGGCATGTCAAGCACTATGCACCCATTATATGCAAGCGTACCGAGCGTGGCGTGTAGGTGCGCCCTAGCTGCAGCCTGTCATGCTCAAACTGCTTATTCTGTGATCCTTTTCATGCATAATGGCCTCTTTTTGGATAGTTAAGTCGACCACGAATCACCCCTGTTGCTTTATGATAAAAAACTTTAATTTTGAAGGTTTTTTGTTCTATGTCGATCTTCCCTATTTGCAAAAAATTCAACTTCCCACAACCAGAATCAAATGGATTGGTTTCTTCTTGTTGTTTATCATATATCTACAATAAGGGTTGATGGAGGTGGGTTATGACTCCACAGATATCAACTCTTTCTTGACTTGAATAGTAGCCATTGATAGGTGGATTCATCTATAAAAACCGTCATAGGGTATTCCGGCGGGGAGACTCCGACGCTCAAGTCAATAAAGAGTGGTTTTCGATTGGAAGAAAACAGACTGAAAGTTATGGGAAAGTTGTTCACTGTGATCAATGTGCCACCTGTGTTAGGCTTAGAGAGCGTCCCTGATGTCGAGGATTTTGAGATCTCTTATACCTGTGAGAGTTGTGCGTTGTTGAGAGACTTCTACCCTATCTTCCTTATAAAGCTGATTCGAGAATCTCGGGGATTAATATTCTGATTTGATCACAATCCTCATTTATCAGAAAAATTTCCATTTTCGGAAGGGATGCCTACTTTATCTGGAAGATCCAAAATTTGTCGTTATGAAATAGGAAACTGAATTAAAGAAAATTCTGACCTTCCTTTAGAATCGCTTGGAGTGCTGCGTACCAATCGATCGCTCGACCGATAAGGGGCCTTCGAGACTTGTCCGGTTAGAGGGCTGACATTTGTTTAATTGATCGAGGTGACTGTCTCTGCTTGATGAGTCACGATCGGTTAACGGGGCGGCTGAGTCCCTATTATTCGGTAGACCCGGGCGACTATGACCTCTCGGTCGATTGTTGTGGTGGGCGTTTGATACTGATCAAAAGGTGCCTTTTGTGGGCCTTTGGAGAATTGACTCTTTTGGTCTGAGTTTTGGACTACATCCTATCAAGGGTCAAACACCCAAATAAAAAAGGATCCAAAATTATTTTATAGACAAAATCAAAGATAAAATAATTGTCTGCAAAATCCCTTTTATCTCTTCTTCAACTTCACCTTTTTTCCTATTCAAACTTCTGAATGCCCACAAAATCAGCCCCGATATGCTTGTTGCTACTCTAACATATCTTCAGGATTTTCATTCGCACCTCTTTGAACTATCTCATCAATGAAATCCTCTCTTTTTTACATTAGAGAAGTTGGTAGACTCGGATGCAATTACCTAGACCTAATCTTCTGGATTTTTTTTTTCTTTTTTCAAGATTTTGGCTTCTCATTATTTGTAAATTCTGGTGCATGATCGTTGAACTCAAATAAAATGAATGCAAACAAAATGATGCTTAATACATATACAATCAAAAATAAGCAAAAAATGTGGAGTTTAATATATTTGTAAATACAAACAAAGATAAGTAAAAGATATTGCTTAATATACTTTTTGTCGAGTTAAATATTTTTCTCCAAATTTGTATTCTTAAGCTGATTTATGTTTTCGATCTAATTTGGGCATATATTTTTCAAAATATGTAAATATATTCATTACACTACTCAAAATAAAGATTATACTTTTCAAAATTAGAGCCCAACTTTCTTTTTTTGAAAATTAAAATTTTGACCCGATACTTTTGAAAATTATATTTTTGATCCGGAAATACTTTGAGATTCTTAGCAAAAAAAGTGACTTTTCTAAGAATAAAAAAGAAGTTTTGAAATTTTTCAAAAATTTCTACCGAAAATAATTATGAAAAAGAACAACTTCAAAAATATTTCTAGTTCGGGATATCCTTATTTTTACCGAAAAATAATTATGAAAAAGAAGTGTTGAAATTTTTCAAAAATTTTTACCGAAAATAAATTTTTATTTCTATCTTTCTATTATTTTCATATTTTTTCCTTTTTGTTTCTCTAGGGTTTCTATGACTTTTATTTATATCCTTATTTTCAGTTTGACTTGTTTAGGAATCAAGATATTTATTTTTAATTTTAGAAGACTTGTTCACGGTTTGCCTTACTTATTCATTATTCTAACATAGGCCTATATCAACTCTTATTCTTTTATTGTAATTCAGATTTCATACTTTCATATTTTTCATAGAGTAAACAATGGTATACGACGACTAAGGGAAGCAATCCAAGTACAATCCTCCCTCCTCGATTTCGTGCTTACAGAAGAAGAATCTGATAAATCTCAAATAGACTTCACTCTCCAATCAATGTCACCAGAATGGTTGCCTCCACAAAAATCTATCAGTGTTGTCTCCATCACGGGATTGAACATACTATGATATCAACTGACACAGTGAAAATGTAGTGGCAGAATTAAAACTCTACACGTTTTGTCAATTCAAGCCAAAAGCTCTGCAAAGGGTGTCCATCCACCAAAAAAGAAACAATGTTTCTCTATTAAAAATTTATCAAAGTCTGCATTACAATAAGAAAAAAGGATAGTAATAAAACTGTAGCACAACTCTTCTAGACCTAAGAAAGAACTAATGTAACTCTTAAGCTACAGATCTTAAGACAAAGGAAAGTACAACTTCAAAAGAAACATTGAGACTTGGGTTGGTATCGCTGCACCCCTCGGGTGTAGATGTGTTGAGTGCATGCATTTGAGGAAAGAATCACAACTATCCATGGCCTAACAAATTGATTAGGGGCTTGTATTCAATTCAAGTGGGTGTGAGGATATATTCCATTCCACATAAGGGAAGTGTTAATGAACCAACGCCTTGTATAAATAATTAGATAGAAGAATTGAATTGATTCTCCAGCACATGTATGGAGCTACGAAGTTATTACAGAGCTTGATCGGGACCAGGGTGCAATTGGGTTGATCAACCCCATATGCGTCCATCAAATTCATATTTATTTGAGGTGGGTTGGATAATATAAAAAGTTTTTTATTTTTTTAATCTTCAATATTTATATCTAAAATTATGTTTTAATTAATTAAATTTAAATATTTATGAGATTTTATTTAGTAGATATTTTATTTTTTATTTTTTATTTTTAAATTTTAAATTTAAAAGTTCGAACATCACACAAATGATTGCCCGCCGCAAGTTGCATTTCGTTTCCTAGACATAGTACCTTGGTTTCTGCCATAATAAATCTGTAGTTGCACA
Organism: Dillenia turbinata; assembly: GCA_037126225.1. Classification (NCBI taxonomy): domain Eukaryota; kingdom Viridiplantae; phylum Streptophyta; class Magnoliopsida; order Dilleniales; family Dilleniaceae; genus Dillenia; species Dillenia turbinata. Next base: position 16,741,898 of record JBAMMX010000021.1, read on the forward strand.
CATGGGGTGTGTGCCAGTGCCATCAAAAAGGCATTTGAGGAACAGAAGAATGCATCTCATTCATTGTGCCAACTATCATTTTTTTAAATTTTTTTTTTCTTTTCAATAGCCGTGGCTAAAACTTTTTGAGAAATTATTATTTTCAACGCATTCCATTAATTGAGAAAGACTACTACTAACACAATTCAAAAATGTTAAATGAATATGATAACTGGATTTAATAATAAGAGAAGGTTTGTAGCCTTATCATTGAGAGAGAATTTCCATCATTAAAACTAATCTAGTATTTATCAGCCAAAAAATAATAATAATAAGTTCAAAATGGCTTCTGGCTCATGGGGCTTGGTCATCAAATTTTTCATCATACAATCTATTAATAGCAAGAGGAAGGGCAGCCAAACTAGTACTAAGAATTGCCATTGATCTCAAATTATGTAACGTGGTGTTTGCTAAAATACCCTTTATGTGCTTGTTTGGGTGTGATCATGGATCGATCGAGCCGGGCTAGGTCGAACAAGGTTAAAAAGGTTTAATAACGTATCAATTAATTTGATCTTATAAACCAAACATTTCTTACAAATACCTTTTTATTTTTAATTGGCATTTGAAAAGTGAGCTTCTATGATTCGATAAGAATAAAACTTATTTAAATGTTCATGCTACTCTGTGTCCTTGATGGAACTTCAGCAACAGTTAAGTCTAAAGGAAAATTATGAGCATTATGTTTATACTTAACTTTCATACCAAGATTAGCAATGTTAATGATATCTTAAAGTTGATAGAAAATTATACCAACATTAGTTAACTCAGTTAGAAGAGAATTGAGTTTCCTTAACTATGGTCGTGTAATATTCTGTAATCTTGAAAGATCCTCCTGAAAAGAGCTCGATAATAGGTCGATCTGGATTATTCGAGACGAAAGTCTGCATACCGGGTGAGAAAACAAAAAAAAAAAAAAAAGTTGATAAAAAATTTTCAACAGTAGGTCGATCCGGATTAGTCGAAACGAAACTCCAGATACCGAGTGGGAAACCAAAAAAAAAATGATAGAAAATTATGTTTATAAATTATCATCATAAAAAATTATTCAAAATCTTACGAGATAAATGACTTAATAAAATTTTTTCCCCAAAATAATTGTTTTGATGATTACATATATTTTTTTTGCCTGAGCTCATACGTAATTACTTTTATATGACAAAACATATGAATACTATAATACAAATGAGGGGAATCAAATGCTTGCCAGATCAGAGTGGAACGAAGGAAGCTGATTATTGAATTGTCATTGAAATCTATACTAGGGTGACATGGCAGACGGTGGTTGGTGGGAACATTCATCCCGTTCCCCTCCCCCACGTAAAGAGGACTGTCTCATCTTGACACAAATTTGGGATCCCGCAAAACCAAAGCCCACCTTAATTTCATGTCCCCCACCCCCCAAGTGTCATTGTCTTCATCCTACATCGACTCAACTGACGATAATTTGTTTTCTCTACTCTCTCTCTCTTAAATTACACTTAGAAAACTGAGTAGTCCCTTACTTTCCGCCAACTAAAACACAGAGTGATGGATAGACCTCTCTCTCTCCTCTTTCTCCTGCTCTTTATCCTACACCTCTCACGTCGCTCCCATCAACAGCCGATCAACCCCATTGATAAAGCCGCATTGCTCGCTATCAGACGCACCCTAGACGACATTCCCGGCTCCAACTTCTTCTCCACCTGGGACTTCACCGCCCCAGATCCCTGCTCCTCCTTCTCCGGCCTCACCTGCTTCCCTGACCCCTCCTCTTCCGCTCTCCGAGTCACCGCTCTCCAATTCGGCACCGGCCTCTCCGACTCACCTGGTCTCCTAGGCTCTCTCTCCCCCCGCCTCTCCAACCTCACCCAGTTAGCCCAACTAGTCCTCTTCCCCGGCATTGTCACTGGTCCAATCCCACCCGAACTCGGGCAGCTCAAAAATCTCCGAGTCATCTCACTCACAAACAATCGGTTAACCGGTCCCATTCCACAGTCACTCGCTTCGTTACCCAACCTCCACACGCTCGATCTCAGCCACAACCAACTCACTGGGTCTATCCCAGCTCAACTCACTGAGTTACCCCAGATCAAGGTCCTCATTCTGGCGTCCAACCGGCTAACGGGGGAGTTACCGTCCCGGTGGACTCAGCTTCTCCACTTGGATCTAAAAATGAATGACTTCGCAGGACGGATTCCGTCAAATCTGCCGTCATCTCTCCGTTACTTGTCTTTATCAGAGAACCAGATGTGGGGCCCGCTCAAAGGTTTAGAAAAGCTCTCCGAGTTGGTGTTCCTCGATATAAGCATGAACTCGTTTAACGGAACAATCCCAAGCTCACTGTTTCGTCCGTCGCTTAATTCAATGCTGCTGCAGCGGAACAATTTGTTCGGCGCGATTCCACCTAGAACCGCAGACCAATCCTACGGCCCAGGATCCGTGATAGATTTGAGTCACAACTTCTTGACAGGCCAACTGCCGCCAACATTGGCTGGAGCAGAGAGTCTGTTCCTGAATAATAACCGTCTGATTGCAAAGGTGCCACAGGAGTACGTTAAGAGCGTGTGCAGTGGAGCCACAAAAACTCTATACCTTCAGCACAACTACATTACGGAGTTCCCTATGGAAAAAGGGGCGAAGTTGCCGGACTCAGTTTCGCTCTGCTTGTCTTATAACTGTATGGTCCCTCCCGTAGGGCTGTCGGGCTGCCCTGCCAGTGCCGGAGGGCAGCTGTGCAGACCGGCCTTCCAGTGTGCAGTGTTCAATAATGGCACCACCATAGCTTAATTTTAGAGTAAAACTAGAGCTACAGTCTGGGGTTTTGCAAATTTCTTTTTCTTTTTTTTTGGTAATGTATGATGTGGATGGAGACCTGGTTAAAAATCGCCAGGTTTTGTAATTGTAATTGCAATTAGTCCCCCACACACCATAGTTTCACGAAATGTGCATCCGCTGCACATTTTTAGAACAATCCCGAAAATCAAGATAAATTGGTGCCAGTTTTTTTTTTTTAATTTTTTCCCCGATGTTCTCTCTATCTCTTCTATATTATAATTAGGGCTGGCAATTGAGCCAGGTTGACTCAAGTTCGGCTCGAACTCGGCCCGTTTTAAATGGTCGAGCTTGGCTTATTTAGAGTTGAGCCAAACTTAAACTTAATTTTTAGCCTCGATTTAATTACGAGCTGAGTTTAAACATTAGTGGGCTCGGCCCGATACAAAATCGACCCGTTTAAAAATAAGAAGCATGTGTTGCACTGTGCATTCTACCTTTTTTTTTGTCAAAGAAGAAGCCCAATTAGAGAGTCCTCCGTATATATATATACATATGCATTCTGCATTGGGGCTGAATCTGGAATCAGATATCAACCTACATTACATATACAAATATTTGTATAATCAATTTGAGATGAAAAGAGCATGGCATTTTCCATTTGATTCCACATGTGAAGTTGTTTCATGGCATGCCCGAGTTATTGGGGGGCAAGCAAAAGGTCTGCGCACAAACAGTCATACAATTTGGTTTCATTTCGTTTTTGCTTTACATGAATAAAATCTATTGGCTAGTTGAATTTTATTTCCAAATTTGAAATTACAATCACCAATTTTGAGTTTCTTTTTCAAAAAATCTAAAATTATATCCTTTCTATTGCCTTAACCAAGATTAAATATATAATTTTCGAACATAAATTTTTTTTCTCTAATCATCTGTTTTTTCTTTATTTATTGAGAAAATCATTCAAATCAAAATCATATTTCAATATTATGAATCAATCCAAATAGTAATAGGATAGGACAATTAATTTTCTAATCAATGACTTACATTTACATTGGTCAAATGTATTTTTTCTTTTTGGATTATTTTTATTTTTGTGATATTGCCTTTTTGGGAATGAAAGAATTGAACTGCTGAGATTTTTTATATATTTAAAGAAATTTTGTAGGCAAAAAATAATTTGCTATTTAAACTCGAGCCTGGTCCGAAATGGGCCTGAAACCCTTTTAATTTTTCGGGCTGACCTCGAGCCTAGATTTTTCGAGCTTTCTCGAGTCGAGCTCAACCTCAAGCCCATAAAATTTTAAACGGACCGAGTCCGAACCTTGTAAAGCTTGACTCAGAAAGCTCAATTGTCAGGCCTAATTATAATGTTGATATTTTTAAGTATATTTTTTTCTTTTTTATTGTTCCTCCAACTTGAATTTTTTTTTCCCCTCCTTTTTTTGTTCACGTGAAGCTGAAATAATATTAAAAAAATTAAGCATATATTGCACTTGTTATTCGTAAAACATAAAAAATAATAAAATAATAAAATATATATATAGATATTAATAAATATGATTGTTAGAAATATGTGACTCAATTATGTAGCAAAAACATATAAAAAATTTCGAAATCATAAAAATTAAAGTTTTGGATATCACTCAATGAACAATATAAATTCTCCGGGAACCGCGAATCCTTCGTCTCGATCTTTTTCGCAGTCGGGTGATAATCACAACGATCGAACTATCACCATAATTCCACGACATTGCAACTTTAAGCCGGATGATTTTATTACCATAAAAATTCTCTACTCGGAATTTTTTTAACCCTCTCAATGGTGTATTTTTCTCACTCAAAAATACAGTAGATATGCAAGAACTCACTCAAAGAAAAAAAAACCTAGATCTGTGTGTTATTCTCTCAAGAACAAGAAGGGATCTTACTCTTCTTCACTTATTCCCGCAAAAGAAAAAGAATTAAATTACCAACCACACAAAATGGAAGTTATCAAAAAAATAGGGAGTAAGTTATGGGAATAGGAATTATCGCATTCCCATTTTAAATTCCTAAAAGGAATTTTACCTTAGGTAAAATGCTCATATATGGGCATTTACCAACATCTTCCACTTGTACACGAGGATATTTTACGATCATTACAAAATCACAACTCATGCGATCTCTCCACATCACCTTACTGGACTTTCATATAAAATTGAACGTCGTGTGACTAGCGAGTACACTTGCAAATAAAAGACTTCTCGACACACCTATTAAGATGATTGATTAGTTATCGTTAGTACGAAAATAAAGATCGTTGTACCACAAATCCAAGACTAATTACATCCATCGAGTTACTTTTTCATCGAAAGTAATCCTCAGAAATCGTTTGACTATGTATTCACTATTATGTTCAAATCTCTACATTGATGAATATAAAAGACTATTCAGTGAATACAACAAAATGATGCAATGTCAATTGGTCTTCCTTTTCCTAAACTCGAATCTATCGGCCTCAACTCAGCTGCTTTCCTAGACCTGTCCCTCAAACATCAATTTATCTTCTGGATCATAGGTAAACAGACTAAAATAGCAAACACTGAATCAGAACCTCAAGAGACAGCCGTAAGTAATAAGAGTACTAGAAATCTTACCCAATAGATCTCAGGTCTCACACAGTGGAGCTCGGAGATAAATATCAAATTAATGTCTCAAGTAAAATAGCTCCCACTATCCCTAGTCGTCATATCACACGTGGTATGAAACACGTGTCATAGTGTTATTCCCCTATCTCTCAAAGAGCATATGTTAGATTTCTCTAACACTGTGCAGGTACGAAACTCAGTCTACACATAAGACTTTACATAGAGATCTCAGAGAGAGTACCTCAGAGACAATCTCACATATCGCAAGTGATATCTGAGATTTCAAAACTGACTACTAACAAGCTACATAGATGTGGGTACGTCCATGTCTGTCATATCGCAGATGACCTCATTCTGAACACGTATCAAGGCGACTTATGTTCTAGCAGCACTACTCTCAAAATCTCTTATAGTTAGAAACTGTTTCATCCTCGCTCACTCAGAGCTAGAGGTGGTCACTCGTGTGTGAGAGTCGACCTCGTCTGCCTAACATATCTATTATTACATCAGAAAGTATATATATGATAATAAAAGTAAGTGCATTAATTAAATTATAACGCAAGTGTGATTGAATAATACACAATTATCATATATATAGAAAAAAGAAATCAATAAGTATCAATGTCGTCAATAATAGTACAAGATGAGAAATGTCAATAAATACCCAAATTCAATGACTCTTTATGCCCTAAAATGGAGTCTCTAGTGATCGGTTTGGTGAAGGAGTCAGCCACTATACTGTGTGTCGAAATGTACTTGACGGTCACTTCACCCTTCTCGATGATGTCTCTCACGAAATGATATCTGGTATCTATGTGTTTGGTTCTACTATGAAACTTAGGATCTTAAGTATAAGCGATAGCGGTCTGATTATTACAGTAAATCATTACTGGCCTCTCACTATCCGCTACAATCCCTAAGTCATCTAATAGTCTCCGAAGCCAAATACTCTCCTAAATTGTAACTGAGCAAGTCACGAACTCAACCTCCATCGTAGATAGAGCAACACAGGTTTGCTTCCTATTGCTCTAAGAGATGGCCTCGTTATTAAGCAAGAAAGCAAAACCTGATATCGATTTACTCTTATCCAAATTGCCTCCCCAATCAGCGTCTGAATAACCCGCAAGGCGCAAATCCCCTCCTCCGTAACACAAGGAGAAATTCATAGTTCCCTTAAGATATCAGAAAATCCTTTTCATTGCTCTCCAGTGACCCCTTCCAGGATTTGCCTGATATCTGTTCACCAGACCGACTGCATAACATGTGTCCGATCGTGTACACAATATTATGTATATTAGGCTTTCCACTACATTGGAGTAAGGTACTTTACTTATTTCCCTTACTTCATCCTGAGCTTTAAGACATATTTCCAGACTCAGGCTGTCACCTTTGGCGATCGGAGTATCTATGGGATTACAATCACTCTTCTCAAAGCGCTCAAGAATTTTCCTAATATAGGTCTCTTGTAAAAGAGCCAACGTTTTTCTTGAGCGATCCCTCCAGATCTGTACTCTGAGGATGAACTTAACTTCATCCATATCTTTCATGTCGAAACTGGATGACAACCACATTTTAATGGTCATTAGATACTCGATGTTGTTCCCAGCTAACATTATGTCATCCACATATAACGACAGGATCACAAAAGGGATATCGGACCATATCAGATAGACACAATGATCCTCCTCGATCATTGTAAAACTGTGAGATATCACCTCTTCATGAAATCTTAGGTACCACCACCTGGATAACTGTTTTAGGCCATATATCGACTTCCAAAACTGACAAATCTTATCCTCTTGACTTACTAGAACGAACCGAGGGGGTTATTCCATGTAGATCTCATCATCTAGATTCTCATTAAGGAAAGCGGTCTTAACGTCCATCTGGTGTAACTCCAGATCCAAACTGGTGATAATCGTCAAAAGTAAACGAATCGATGTAAACTTGACTATTGGGGAGAAAGTCTCCTCGTAGTTAACGCCCTTTATCTGCGTGTAACCCTTGACTACCAGACAGGCCTTATACCTCTCGATCGATCCATCGGTCTTTCTTATAATTTTGAGAACTCACTTGTTCCCAATGGCCTTTCTATCCTCAGGTAAGTCAACTAAGTTCTAGACCCCGTTGATTTTCATTGATTCTATTTCCTCCTGCATGGCCTGCAACCATTGGTTCTTTGCTAAACTCTCGAGAGCCTCCCTAAATGTTCTCGGGTCTTTATCATCATCTGGAGTCACAAAGAGGACCTCATCCTCAATTGGGAAATGACGGTGAGGTACATATCCCCGACTACTCCTACGAGGAGGGAGAGCCGCTTCACCTTCAGATGAACCACTCCCACTAGGACCAAAATTCGTAACAGGGTCTTGTATCCCACCGCTGGGCTCAACTAAACTACTAGGCTCTTCCATCTCATAGAAAGTGTAGTCTCAATCGATTTCTCCTCTCCTAGAAATCATTCTCGAGAAACGTGGCATCACGAGACTCAATCTCAATGACAGCGTTGTTCGTATGTTCTCCTAAGAACACATGTCCCTTTGAATATTCAGATTATCTAATAAATATACACTTCTTTTCTCGCAAGCCTAACTTATCGTACTGATGTTAGGAATCATGAACATACGCGGCACAATCTCATGGCCTCAAATGCTGCTAAGTGCAGGCTGCCTCCCTGTCCAAAACTCGTATGGGGTACTGACTACGGATTTTATTGGAAAACGGTTAAGAACGTAGGCGGCAGTCAATAATGCATCCCCCCAATGGGCGATAGGTAAATTGGTATGCACTATCATAGATCTCACCATCTTCAACAGAGTCCTATTCCTTCTCTCGGCTACTCTGTTCTGCTGAGAAGTAACAGGAATAGTCAACTATCTCGTAATGCCTCTCTCGAAATAGAGCTCTTTGAACTGTTCAGACAGATACTCGCACTCTCAATCGGTTCTGAGAGTTTTCATTCTCAATTCTATCTGATTTTCAATCTCGCTAATAAACCTCCTGAAGCACTCTAGTGCTTCAAACTTGTGCAAGATCAGGCAGACATAACTGAAACGCGTGTAGTCGTCTATAAACGTAATAAAATACGTGGCTTTGTTTCGGACTCTCACATTCATGGGTCCGCAAATATCGAAATAGACCAACTGCAATAGAGTTATAGCTCTCATTGCTTTCCCAAACGGTTTTCTCGTAGTTTTTCCCGCTAGGCAAAACTCATACAAGGGCAACTCGACCTTAGTTAGCGGGCCCAACAGGCCACTTGCAGCTAGTTGGCTCATCCTCTCTTTCCCTATGTGGCCAAGTTTACTACACCATATAATTACATCATCCACTACACTATCAGATGCAAATGCAATAGGAGATGAAGAAAAGTTATCATAAAATGGAATCGAATCCAGTACATAAAGTTTCTCATGGACCAAACCGGAATAAATCAAAATACTGTCATTATAAACGGAAACTCTAGAGTTTCCCAACAAAATGGAGTATCCTAACTGATCTAGATATCGGATAGAGACGAGATTCCACTGAATCTCAGGAGCATACAAAACATCATAAAGATACAGGATTTGGTTACTTCGCAGTATCAGCTTGCACGTACCAATCCCTCTTACTTTTACAAATGCTCCATTCCTCGTATATAGCCTCCTCACATGGGGACTCAAACGGCGGAACTCCACGTATGTGCTCCTATCGCGAGCTACATGGTCCATGGCTCCTGAGTCTACAATCTATAAAAGAGAAGAGTTAGCGAGCATCACACTAGATGACACATAACTCATACCATGTAAAGAAGAAGAATGTACCTTTCGCTCACTACACTCGCATGCGAAATACCCATTCTTGCCACGTACATAGAACCGGACATTGCTCTTATCAAGCTCCTTCTTTTTACGTTTCTACCATTTGTCGTCGGTCTTGACAGATTGCTTTTTTTTGTCTTGGCCCTTAGCGTTCTTCTCATGCTTGCGTCACTTACGCTTTGTACCCCTGGAGCCCTTACTCGACTCTGCGATGTTAGCATGAGCTGAAGTAGACCTAGCCATCTCCTCCTCGAGCTCGCAATGCCTACTCACGTCCATGAAAGTATGGATACTTTTAGTGTGTGTGAGATAGGTCTTAACCATATCCCAGAAGTCAGGCAAAGACTGGATCACACCCAGTACCTGAAGCTCATTAAACATAGGCTTCCCCATACTCTTTAAAGAGGCAATAATACTCGACATATGTATTAAGTGATGCTTCATAGACTGGATCACACTCAGTACCTGAAGCTCATCAAACATAGGCTTCCTCATACTCTTCAAAGAGGCAATCATACTCGACATATGTATTAAGTGCTGCTTCATAGTATGATCGGACCTCTTCTTGTACGTGATGAACTTATAGGTCATCATCCTCAACTTAGAAGCCGACCGAAAGCCGAAATTCTCTTTCAGAGCAAGCCATACCGACATTGAAGTAGGATACTACTCATTGACTGGGATAGCTCATCGTGCATGCTACTAAGAAAGATCACCCTAACTTGGTCATCTTTCTTTTTCCAAGCACGATATACCTCCTGATCTCGTCTGGCCTATGCCGTCGTACACTCCCCGGGTCCACCATCTCGCGCTTAAGAACTTCCTTGAGTTCTTGTTCCTCGAAGACAAACTGAACGTTTCGGTGTCATATCTCATAGTTTTCACCGTTCAGCTTGTCTCCCTTCATAAGATCCAAAATGACAATCTTTGTTGTAGCCATGTCTCTGTCACACAGAAAAGAGAGATGTTAGTGACAATTGATACTTAATTTCACAATTTTGTGCACCCTACAAATCATCAAAACCCAAATGACTCAAATACAGACCCCAAAACAAGTGTATGAGTTAACGGACACCATACACCACAATCCAGGATTGCATGTCACCATTTGGATTAGGATTTGACACACAAAAACTCATAATTAGTCACATTTAGAGCATAAAAACCCTCAAAATTGGAAAAATTCCAATTCTGGACAAGCTTACGTGCCACCGGGAGGGTTCACGTGCCGACAAATGTCGGTGGCACATCCCCACGTGCCTTTATGCACTGGGGACAGGTTGTGGCGTGTGCCAAACGCGCAGCACGTCTAGCATGCGCCTACATGCGCTCTCTGCGCGTCGACACACACGCCAGATGTGCAGGCGCACAGGTCACGTGCCCACACACGCGCGACCCACCTACCCGGGTCGGTTCTGAGTCATGGGTGCGGGTCGGAACCAGGAACCCAGATCCGAATCGGTTCGCAGGTCGAGTCTGGATCCAGGTCGGAGCCGACCCGGACTAACCCCAGGAGCTCATGCGGGTGAGTTACACGCGTCTGTGCGTGCATGTCGTGCACACGCCTGGGTCTTCTTCTTCACCCGAGGGATTCTGCAACTGGGTCTTTCGACCCGGATGTCAGAAAATCACTTTTCCGACCCTGTTTTCACCGGATTTTTTTAGGAATCTTTAATTCCATTTATTTCAACCATCCTCGACTCGATTTTTGGAATAATCGCGTCTTAATCTCGGCATATTTTGAGTCCAAAATTCCGATCCTTCGCGGTCAATTTTGAAGCTCTACTTTCCGGCAATAATAATACACAATATATATACCAAAACATAGATCATGAAGAGAGAAACTCAAATATACCAATTTCATGCATTGATTTATCCTAAATCTCGACAAATCTGGGGTTGAATGGTTTGATCACTATTCACGACCGAAAATTTCAACCGGAATTTTCTTGACCTAAACATACTCAGAAAATTATGAAAAAATTATTTTCGTGATCTACATGACTTAGGTAATAACGTGGTATAATTGGATTCATGAAACTCATCCGTGATACGAATCTCAGATTTTATACCTTATATATTTATATCCAAAATTAATTCCAAAAATTTATTTTAAAATAAATCTAATAATTCTCTAATACCAATGTTAGAAATATGTGACTCAATCACGCAGCGGAAGTATATAAAATATTTTCAGAATCGTAAAAGTTAGGGTTTTGGGTATATCTCAATGAATAATATAAATTCTCCCGGAACCACGAATCCTTCGTCTCGATCTTTTTCACAGTCGGGTGATAATCACGATGATCGAACTATCACCACAATTCCACGACGTCACAATTCTAAGCCGGATGATTTTATTGCCATAAAAATTCCTTACTCAAAATTTTTTTAATCCTCTCAATGGTGTATTTTTCTCACTCAAAAATACAACAGACGTACAAGAACTCACTCAAAGGAAAAAAACCTAGATCTGTGTGTTTTTCTCTCAAGAACAAGAAAGGGATCTTATTCTTCTTCCCTTATTCCCGTAAAAGAAAAGGAATTAAATTATCAACCACACAAAAGGAAAATTACCAAAAAAATAGAGAGTAAATTATGGGAATAAAAGTTATCCCATTCTCATTTTAAATTCCTAAAAGAAATTTTATCTTAGGTAAAATGCCCGCATTTACCAACAGTGATAAAAGTGTAAACTTTTTAAAATGGAATACAAAATTGTTTATGAAATTAAACTAAAACAAATTCTAGCACACCTCTCATTTAACTTCCAAATATTTTTCCAATACTTTTTGCTGGAGTTTAGAGCTATAGGTCCACGTGCCCCTTAAAATCATAAAATGATTAATCATTTTCTTGAGAAAAATATTGATATATCTTTATTTTTTAATAAAAGTTTCATAAATTTAGAGCTATATAATAGGGTACAAATACTAAGCAAATCAAAAATATTAATAAAGGGGCATTTAGTTGGCATTTGAAAATTAAAATTGGATTCAAAATCAAAAATTTTGATATGAATCTCACAAAATTTATACTTTTATTTAGCTTTCACAAACTCCTTATTTTGGAAGTTTTATTCTCAAATTTTTATTTCCATTCAATTATAACAATAATAACAACTAGAATTTTAATTCCAAAATTTAGAATTGACCATATGAAAAACAAATATAAGATTATTCAAAAAAATAATAAAAGAATAATAATAATAATAATAATAATAATTAAAAAAAAACACACACACATACACTATTCAACTAAATTTATAATACAAGAATTGATAATTTAATTTATTCTAATTCCCCTACGCCACTCATTATTATCCAAAATCATCTTTTCAATTAACTCATTAACTGTCATATATTTGCACATATATTGCACTCAAATTTTTAACTATCTATTTCATCGTTTAATTAAATCTCCAATATTTAATCTCTCGATCTTCTTAATTGATACATCTTTGGGTTTTCGTTGTATACGTTTTAACTATCTCAACCGATACTCTCGCATATTATCCACAATTGAGTTCACTTCTAATTTAGTACGTATCTCTTTATTTCTAATTCTATATTTCCTTATTTTATCACACATCTATTTTAACATTTTTATCTCAGCGATATTCATTTTCTATTCTTATTGTTATTTAATAACTCAACATTCGATGTTATACAGTGGTACAGGTCTTACTGCCGTTCTATAAAATTTCTCATTAAAATGTAATGGTATCATATGATCGCAAAGAACTCCAGATATTCTTCTCCGCTTCATCCAACGCGCTTGAATCCTATGATTCATATCTCAATCTATGTTGGCATCGTTTGAATGACGGACTCTAGATATTTAAAACATTCACTTTTTAGTATATGTTGCCCTTTTAATTTAATCGTTTATTTATCATTCTGATATTTGTTACTAAACATATAGTTTATATACTCAGTTTTTGACCGACTCAATTTAAATTCTCTAGATTTTAGTGCATCTCTTTGTAACTCTAATTTCATACTAATGTCCTCTCTAATTTCATCGATCAACACTATATCATATACAAAGAGTATACACTATGATATTTCATCTAAAATACTCTTTGTGATCTCATCATTACTATCGTAAAAAGGATTGGAGTCAATGCTGATCCTTGGTGAATCCAATATTAATTGAAAAACTGTCACTAACACCCCCGTAAGTATTTATATTAGTAACAACTCTTTCATACATATTTTTCTCTTGCAGATGTTATAGTGTTCATTTCCATTCAATTAATCTATATAATTTATATAGGTTTCAATCTGATTTTTTATTTTTATTTCCATTAACCAAACATTCTTTTAAGATTTGAACAAGCTCTTTCAAGAAAAATTATCAAATATATACCAATGTTGGTTAGCAAGAGAACTGAGTTTTCTTAATAATGGTAGTGAGTTTAATTCCCTATTGTTATGAAAAAAAATCACGTTAGGAGACCTCCCCCAGAAAGGGTCTGATATTAGGTCGATCTGGATTAGTCAGAACAAAACTCCAAATATCGGACACTGAAAACTAAAAAAATATATATATATATCAAATATATTAATTATGAATATATGTCTGTAAATTTTTTGATATAATGGTACAAAATATATAATATACATACACCTAATTGTAGATTATAATTTACCTCACCTAAACTAGGGAACGGCACATGGAACCTCACGAATACCAAGAATTAATGGAAATCATGCGAGAGGAGAGCGTGAGCATTGATGAATGGGGAAGGGGATGTAATTGCCAATAACGGGTCTCAAGAGAAAAATATGACATTCTTGAAAGCCCGAGTGGAGTGGGGTAGAGGTGGTTGTTGCCTCATACTTGGTAGAGTGCAACGGGAGAGTGGTTTGCACGTGCTTCTACTTTGTCTAGGAATGGGAATTGCATATAAAAGGACGCATGTGACGTAGACAGTGTCCCTTTGTAAGATATTGCACTGCGCAAGTCCACGAAATAACATGACTGCAGAAGCACAATCGCACCTTACAAGCTCACAAGACTGCCCACTTGAGGAAACCCACATTTGTCTTTGGATTTATTTTGTAGAGGCAAAACCTTTTCATATCATTTCCCAAACTAACTCGTGAAAGCCCACAAGAGACGAGAAAAGCACCACCCTACCTTTTTTTTTTTTTTTCTTTTACCACCACTAATCGAATTCAAACACTAAAGAAACCTTATTAGCGACTCCCCAATATAATCTTTTTTATTTTTAAATTTTAAATCCAAAATTATTAATCGGTGGGTATTGCAAGTTTTTAATTGAGTCATTCAACCCTGAAAAGGTGCCGGTCATGTCCGGAATTTAGCTTCAATCATTTCTGATGTGTAAATATTCAGGACCACCAATGGTACTGCAGCTGCAGGCTTGAATATCATTAGTCATTATCAAGAGTCATGTTTAAACGGGTTCCTGAATTTTAGAGAACGCAAGGTTCTGCTTGTCTCACTGCAGTACCACAACAAGACGATCAAGTGAGGGCCATGCCAGGCAGGCTTACAGCATTTGGCACTCTGCCCCTCCTTTCCTATTTTACGTTTTCACTTTTGCAGAGAGAGAGAGAGAAAGAGAGAGAGAGGGAGAGTCTCTCTTGCACGCATGCACATGGAAATGGAAAGATGCCATCCCCCCCCCCCACCATCTCCATTATAGCTTCAAAAACATCATGGCTTGATCTAGACCAGTCTGGCCTCCTGAAAAAGGAATCCCCTAAATGGGATCTTAGCATACTTTCTTCTTCCACACCAACATTATCCAATACTGTAAAGGCTAATTACATGCCCTCTGAACTATGGATCGAATTCCCAAATTAGTCCATCGATTTCAAAATACTACAGGAAAGTCCTCAGACTTATAAAAGTATCACTAATTGAACCTTACGTTAGTAACGAAACCACATTGTTCGTAAAATGCTCACATGAAATGATATGACGAAAGAACTAGATGTATGGATGCCGACGTGACAATGTTGAGTCATCATCTCAAAACACATTACACCGCCACATCATCATGCTAACATGGCAATGCCACACAACCAACATGCTGACATGGCATAGGGGACTCCGGTCTTTCTAAGAGCAAATAAATCAAAGACATCAAGTAATTTTTAGATCATTTGGTGATTATTTTGACATAATGTCAATTTAACCATTTGGGCTAGTCTTAGGTTAGTTGACTGGGAAAATGGAGGAGAAATCCTAATTTTAATATTAAAAGTAACGTAATGATTTTTATTTTTCAATCTGGTTCTTAAAGCCGACAAGGATGACTGTTTTAAATCATTATCTCAGTCAGCAGTTTTAACCAAGGTTTCTTCTTCTGTCTCTTCGTCCTTCTTGAAGAAGCAACAATTCATTGTGAAGCAAAGCAGTAGCTGCAGCAATTACAGCAACAATTTGAAGAACGCTCAACATCAACAACAAGAACAGCAGCAGCGAATGGGTGTTTCATTGTGAAGAACTACAACAGCTACTGCAACAACTACAAAAACAGTTCCAAAAACACCAATGACACCAACAAGAACAACAACAACAACAACAAAAAATAGCTATCTAAACAACAAATAAGTGTTAAAATTTGAGGGATTTGAAGAGATCGAGATCCTTGAATTAAAGGATGACATTTCTGGGGTTTTGGGGTGAAAAAAGAAATTTGAGTTAGTGAGATGTCAAAGCCTAATTTTGTGAACACAGAAATTGGAGTGAGCCCTAATTTCTAGGTTTTGAACACAGAAATTGAAAGACCTAGATCTTTAAATTCCAATGTTTTTGTCATTTCTCTCATTCTTGTTCTTCAGCTTCTTTGTCCTTGTCTTCCTTTTCTTCTTCCTCTTCTTCCTCTTAAGATGTCAAGACCTTTGCAGCAATCGCAGAAGACGTTGGAGCAGTCACAGATGACAGACGCAACAAAGCAGGACTGCTCCCTTCTCCTCTGTGGCTGCTTTTTCCAACCAATTCTTCCCATCCTAAGAACACTATCGAGATTGATGAAATTGATGAGAACAAAGAGATTGATGAGATTAAAACCCAAAGACCAGAATGCCTCCCACTTACTGTTGTTATTTTTTTTATTTATTTGCTGTTGCCGCCCACTGCCTCATCAACACATTGGTTATGTGGCACTACCACATCAGCAACATGCTAATGTGGTAGTGTAAGGTGTTTTGGGACAATGACTTGACACAACCATGTCATCATCCGTACGTCCAACTCCTTTGTCACATCATTCTACATCAACATTTAACGGAGAGTCTAACTTCATCACTAACAACACAAGGACCAATCAGTTATACTTTTAAAAGTCTGATAAGTCCCCCAAAGCATTTTAAAATACAGGGACTAATTTAAGAACTCGACTCATAGTCGAGGGACTGGTCATGTAATTAACCCGATACTGTGAAGCATAACTGCCACTACTTTCACATTCAGCCCCCAACAAAAAGCTAGCAAGACAAACCATCAAAAAAATTTCTGGCCAAGCAATAAAATATAGGGACATCAGAAATTTTACTAATCTAGATACTCCACCATATTATTGACATACGATTTCAACGGTATACGATTATAGATTAATGCAGAACATTCAGAAGGTAGCTCGGTTAAGATGCTCATCAAAAGGTAATAAACAAAATTTTCTTAAACCCTCTTATCAAAAATGTGATTGTTAAATGAATTCTTAAATTTCCTCAGGGTCCCCACATGTTCAACTTTCTGTATTACAATATTTGATCACTTGACTACAGTACAAGAAAGAGAAAATCCGACAACCTGGATGGTATAAGCAAGCCAGCGCCATAAAAAGAAGGGTCAGTTGCGGGTCAGCATGGTCAGGCAGTGATCAGATGAACAAAAGCAGCATACCTGTTGGATAATGGAAATCCTTCTTGTAAAGTTGCTTCACTTCTGACAACAAATTAAGATCAGGTCATTCAACCTGCCAGCGACTCAATCAAGTTCTCATCTTCCTCTTGCGCAATCTCAAATTTCTAACTCATAACTTCCCATCCAAGGAAACTTTCAACAACCAGACCTCAATACCAAGCACATGGCATGAGAGGCACCTATGGCAACAGAGAGGACATTGTGGCACCCCAAACCATCATCATCCATTAGGAACCCTACCTCAACCGGCAATGGTTGTACTTCTGGCAAACCAGGAACTCCTAATTGAGAATCCTTGGCATTTCCCCACATGTATAACTTTCCTTCATCTATACATCACCACAAACAAATTTTTGTTACCTATTTGCATATACAGATCGTTGAATTCTAAGAGAACTGTCATAAAAAAAGACCACATCACTCTTCTCTCTCTGATTAAGACTACATGTGGACATTCATAAGGAAAATCAACTCCATAGAGACAATAAACTTTAGCAGCCTTCATCACTTACTGGGGTCAAGGTACTTTCTCTGCCCATGGTTTCAAAATCATACCCATGGATATATCACAAACCCCACTTAAAACAATATATCACTAGCAGCTAGCAAGTTTTAAACATATAGATATATAGTGATTTCAGAAAATATTGCAACTCAGGTGTATAAGAAGATCCAAAAAAAATATGGAATCAAAGTAGCATAGAAAGCATTCAACATATTTGCATATTTTGCAAAATATTGGAAGACAATGTTGCAGAATATTACATGATATTTTTGGACATATTTCACAGCAGGGGGAGCGAGAGGGAGAGAGAGAGTCAAAAGCTCCCTAAAAATAAAGAGCAACACAAATTTGAAAGTAAGTTTGGAATCATTGGGTGTGGGCAATTAAAACACCAGATCCTTGTATATTTAGGCAACTAAGATACTCATGTAAAGGTTAGACAATCTTTGGCCATTGCAAGGAATAAGAAAATGGTAGTATCTACTTGAAAGAATGACTTACTAATCAAACTTGTTTATTAACAAGAGTCAAATTCAAGCATTGTATTACTCAATTAACTTATATATTACTTATTTATTATAAATAAACAAATTAAACCTAATTTATTAAAATTTGATTTAAATTTTATTTATTTAATAAATGAGCGAGATGAGGTTGAGCGGTGCCTAAAGGATGATAAGGAAAGAGAAGAGGAGAAAGAAGTTGATTAAACTGATTGCCCTAAAAATAAATACTGAAATACATATGCAATCCTATTGCTGATCACTTTGGAGGTCTATTTTGTGGTATGCTTCAGTCTCACAATAACACAGCAAGGATGGTGAGCAGGCTCACAAATGACACAAGCATCATCCATAGAAAAAATATTAGCAGATGGACAGCCTGAGCTGGAGAAGCAGCAGAATTAGAGAGGAAAGTCACAGATAGAGCCAATAGGGGACGCCAAAACAAAGTTAGGGAGATTACATGTATTTCATAGGCAATCGGTGCAGTCGACTTTCTAAAGTTAGTTGAAGGTAGTTACTAGTTAGTTAGTTAGATATCATTTACTATATATGCATAAACAGCTGATTTCAATAAAGTGAAGATTGCCCTTCTTCTCCTTCTTTTTTTTTTTAATCATTTAGGCACCGCTCAACTTCATCTCACTCGTTCATTAGATAAATTAAATTTAAATAAGTTTTTTTGATATATTAAGTTTAATTTGTTTACCTATAATTTATAAATAATAAATAAGTTTAATTGCGTAATACAACGCTGAAATTTGACTCTTGTTAAGGATAGAAAGACATAGTATTTAAGCACCAAAAGCTTGGAAGAATTAAGTAATCTGTAGGAGACAATCTGTAGTATCCGTGTCTATGTTTAAACATTCTTATACAGATATTAGACAATTAGAACAAAAGCTTCAAACATTTTGGTGGCCTACTAATAAAAATTCAAAAAAAAAAGGACCTTCTTAGGAATCTTACCAGTTACAGCGGCTGAAGATGACCCTCCACATGCAATGTGGGTAATGCATTCACCTGCTAATGCCTCAATTACAGTAGGAATTTGCTGATTATGGATGGATGAGTGACCCAGTTGACCATGTCCACCATGGCCCCATGAAAGTACTTTTCCCTTATCTGGAACAAGTGATATTGCTTTAAAGTTACTATAAGAACAAATAAGTCGCAATTAAAGTGGTCACAGCATGTTCAAAGTTACAGTTTACTTACCTGTCAGAGCAAGGGAGTGATAACCGCCACTAGCTATCTGAACAATATGAACATCTTCAAGGCTAGGAATTGGTTGTGGCTTCCAGCCACCAACCTTATTGCCTCTTCCAAGTTCATAGTTGGAGTTGGCTGCATCAAATAACCAAATACATGCAATATCAAAAGTATTACTTTCTCAAACTCAGACAAGTAAGCAAGCCAATCATGACAAATCTCACATTTATTTCGAATCCAGTTCATTTTTCAAGACACACCACAATTACCTTGATTTTATACTATATAAAATGGTGATCATAACTCAAGATAAAGAATGGACAGTAAGTTAAAAGATTTGGAGTGAAAGTTCAAGAGTTCAGAAGTTCAAATTCAGGCACATCTAATGAGATCAAGCGTATGCAACCACTCACACTAATGATTTAAATGATGGGAAAAGAATATTGTTCTTGAAATGCCGGAATCTGATAACCAGGCCTACTCCCTTAAAGTGAAATTTGAAAAATAAAACGGATATAGACCTTTAAATTAGATAAAGGAAAGAATATACAAAAGCTTCTGTTGCTAAAAATTCCTTAAAAGTGACAAAATAGGCAAAAACAAAAACAAATACAAATGGCTAAGACACAAGTGCCCTCCAATCTCTATTCAACTCTTGTGAGCTATACTCCTTATAAATTCCAGAGGTGTAAGCCTACAAGTGAGGGGAAAAAAACATTTATATATATATATATATATATAAACCAAATGTCTGATTTTGATATGCTTGCATTCCGCTCTCTCCAAATAAACCAAGGGACAGTGTTAAAAAAAAAAAAAAAAAAAAAAAAAAAAAAAAAAAAGGTACACCTCCAAGACAAGCGAACATTCTTCAACCATCAAAAACCTCTAAACTAAATGAGAAACGAATCCAGAAAGATGTCGAGGCAAACCTACACATTATCACACACCGCAAACAAACTTTCCACATCTCCCACTCACCAAGGCATAAGTAATCTCTACTCTCAGAACCATTGTAGCACATGAGACATACTTCCAGAAGATAACAATGGGGTCTCCTCTTTTTTGAGTAGATCAGTAGTATTAATCTCATTAAACACCATGAACCAAGTAAATTATTTAAACAAAAATGATGGTACTTACTAATAAGATGATAAAATAAAGATCTGCAAGTAAAAGCACCTAATTCATCAAGATTCCAAATCCTAGTGTCTAAAACATCATTAAAAAAATTCATTTCCCTGTAAGAGAAAATTATAGAAGGAAACTCAAAAACTCTAACATCACTATTATTAAGATTAGTAAAAAATAAATAAATAAATAAATAAAATGTTCAAGAGATCAAATGATCCCCCATATATAAAAATTTTTTGTACAGGCAGAATAAAGTGTAAACAACCTGTAAGGACGGGGAAAGAAATGGATAAACACGAATCATCACTCACTTGAAAAGACACAAAAGAAAGAAAAGTATAAGTGAGAGATGAATTTCTAAGATTTGCAAAGAAAAACTCTCACAACAACATTGGCGTCCCATCCAGTCTGACAAAGAGAATACTTACTTTTTATTACCTTATGCCAAAGGGAATTGGTTTCTAAGGGTAATTTCTAAAGCCATTTGCTTACCAAAGAAATTTCTTGGAGACCATATTACCAAGACCCAATCCACCCTCAGCTTCCTATTCAACAAATGATCTTTCTTAAGGAGATGAAGAAATAGTACTTCAAGATGCATTACGGATCCAAGAACTTTTGTTCTTTCTAGCATCTATTATTTTGGCACAAATCTTAACCCACTCCTAGAAATTATAATCAATTTCTCAATCTTAGCGGCTGCCCTAATAGAAAACTGAAACAGAGAAAATGAAGTGAAATATTAGACAGCCATGCAACAATAAGAGTGATACGTCGACCTAAGATAAGAAAAGCCCCTTTCCATCGGCCTAATCTCCTACAAATTCTACCCACAACCGGATGCAAAAACTGCCCACCCCCCATCCTCCTTCAAAAGGAGAATACAATTATCAGCAAACTGAAGATGAGAGGCATAAATGTCATCCTCCACTACTCCTAAGACCACACAGATTTGCATGAACACCACTATCAATCAGTCTACTCAAAAGGTCAACCATGACAACACATAAAAGAAGAAAGAGGGTCTCCCCGCCTTAACCCATGTGAGGAGACTGAGAACCAAGTCTTTAAATATCCATTAATGAAGACCAAAAAGTTAGCTGAACCTAAACACTTTCTAATTCATCTTCTCCAACGAGTCTCAAACCCCTAATTCTCCAACATATTATCAAGGAAGCATTAGCTAACTATATCATAGGTTTTCTCAAAATATAACTTAAAAAATACACCCATATTATTTTTTTTAACATACTCAACAACTTCATTAGCCACTAGGGGAACATCTAAATTTACATCAATCCGTTTACTCTTGGCGATTATCGCGAGAATGGATCCGGAGTTACACCAGATGCACGTAAAGACCGCCTTCCTTAACGGGAGTTTGGATGAGGAGATCTACATGGAACAATCCTCTGGGTTCGTTCTAATAGGTCAGGAGGACAAGGTCTGTCAATTTCAGAATTCGATATACGGCCTAAAGCAATTATCTAAGCGATGATAACTAAGATTCATGAGGAGATGATATCTTATGGTTTTACGATGATTGAAGATGATCATTGTGTTTATCTGGTACGTTCTAATAACTCTTTTGTGATCTTGTCGTAGTATGTGGATGACAATGTTGGCTGGGAACAACATTGAGTATCTAATGACAATTAAAACATGGTTGTCATCAAGTTTCGATATGAAGGACATGAGTGAAGTTGAGTTCATCCTCGAAGTTCAGATCCAGAGGGATCGCTCGAGAAGAACGTTGGCTCTTTCACAAGGGACCTACATTAGAAAAATTCTCGAGTGCTTTGGAATGAGTGATTGTAATCTCATAGATACTCTGATCGCCAAATGTGACGGTCTGAACCTAGAGATGTGCCCTAAAACTCAAGAAGTGAGGGACATGAATAAAGTACCTTACTACGGTGCAGTAGGAAGTCTAATATACGCGATGCTGTGTACACGACCGAATATTTGCTATGCAGTTGGTCTAGTGAATAGATATCAATCAAATCTTGAAAGGGATCACTAGTGAACACTGAAAAGGATTTTTTGATATTTTAAGAGAACTGCGAACTTCTCCTTGTGTTACGGAAGAGGCGATTTGCGCCTGGTGGAATATTCAGATGTCGATTGGGGCAACGATCTGGATAAACACAAATCGACATCAGGTTTTGCTTTCTTACTCAATGGCGGTGCCATCTCTTGGAGCAGTACGAAGCAAACTTGTATGGCTCTATCTAAGATGGAGACTAAGTTCGTGACTTGTTTAGTTACAGTTCAAGAGAGTGTTTGGTTCCAGAGACTATTTGATAACTTAGGGATTGTAGCAGATAGTGGGAGGCCAATGATAATCTATTATGATAATCAGGCCGCTATCGCTTACACTCAAGACTCTAAGTATCATAATAGAACTAAACACATTGACACCAGATACCATTTCATGATAGACATCATCCAAAAAGGTGAAGTGACTTTCAAGTACAATTCTACACACATCATAGTGGCTGACCCCTTTACCAAACTCATTACTAGAGACTCTTTTTTATGACATAGAGTCATTGGGTTTGGGTACTTTTTTACATTTCTCAGTTTGTACTATATTAGTAATATTGATGCTTATTGACTTTTTATATATATGATTATTGTGTATTATTCAGTCACACTTATATTTCATTTAATACACTATTTTTCTTATCATATATATATTCTGTAAGGTGATAAAAGATATGTCAAGTGAGATCGACTCTCTCACACGAATGACCACCTCCAACTCTGAGAGAGCGGAGATGAGACGGTTTTTAGTTGTAAGAGGTTTTGAGAGTAGCTCTGCTAGAACGTAAGTCACCCTGATTCGTGATCAAAATGAAGTCATATGCGATATGACCGACATGAACATACCCACATCCATGTTGCCTGTTAATAGCCAGGTATGAGATCTCAGGTATCACCTGCGATTTGTAATAGTCTCTGAGGTACTCTCTCTGAGATCTCTGAGTAAAGTCTTATGTGTAGATTAAATCGCATACATGCACAGTGTTAGAGAAATTGACATATACCTTTTAAGAGATGAGAGAATAACACTATAGCACGTGTTTCATACCGCATGTGATAAGACGACTAGGGATAGTGGGAGTTATATTACTTGAGACGATGATTTAATATTTATCCCTAAACCCCACTATGTGAAACCTGAGATCCATTGAATGGGATCTCTTGTACCATTATTGCTTTCGGTTGCTTCTTGAGGTCCTGCTTTAGTATTTGCTACTTTAGTTTGTTTACCTATGCCCGAAAGATAAACCGAGGTCTAAGAAACAGATCTAGGAAAGCTACTGAGTTGAGGCTGATAAATTCGAGTTTGAAAAAAGGAAGACCAATCGACATTACATCGTCGTGTTGTATTCATCGACCAATTTTTAATATTTATCCATGTAGGGATTCGAACATAATAATAAATACACAGTCAAACAATTTTTTGGCGATAACTTTTGATAAGGAAAGTAACTCGATAGATATAATTAGTCTTGGATCTTAGGTACAGTGAGTTTATTTTAGTATTAACAGTGACCACTTGATCATCCTAACAAATGCATCGAGAAATCTTTGTTTGCAAATGTACTCGCCAATCGCACGATATCCAATTCCGTATGAAAGTCCAGCGGGGTATGTGATAAGATCACATGAGTTGTGATTTTGTAACGGTTGTAAAATGCTATCGTATGCAAGTGGGAGATATTGTAAATGCTCACGTAGGGACATTTTACCATGGTAAAAGATTTGAATTCTGAAATAGGATAATGGGATAACTCCCATTATCCCATTACTTGATAACTAACTCTCCTATTAGTTTTATTTTGATTGAAGTACGTGAACTTCAATTTTGAGAGAACAAGGGGACTGTGACATTTTTGTTCTTGAATTACAATTGAGATTAGTGAGAGAAACTCATTGAGAGGGTTTATAAAATTCCAAGTAGGGAATTTTCTACAACAACCTAATCACCGGAATAAGAATTGAGATGTTGTGAATTGTGATGGTGATTCGATATTGTGATCATAGTCTGACTGCGAATTTGTTTGAGAAAAAGGGTTTACGGTTCCCAGAGTTTTTTTTGCATTGCTAATTGAGATATACCGAGAACCCGACTATTTTATGATTCCGAAAAAAATTTATTATAATACTTCCACTGCATGATTGTATCATCAAAGTCTAACACTTCTTTATTTTGTGGAGCAGGGAGACATCAACTTATCCTTATTCTGTAGTTATAGCCATGTTTCCTAAACTACAAGCTTCACATTGCCTATCAAAGCAGTGTAACAGCCAACATGGCACAAATTCAGGCAATGGCCCAAAATGAAGTTGAATAACAGGGAAAAAATGAATAATAAGACAAGCAATCAACCTTGGATGAAAGTTTCAAAAGAGATCCATTTCAAGCTGAGGACCATTTTCATAGTAAACAATAATCGTTTCAGTAATATTTATGCTTTTTATCATTTTCCACAAAGGTGATCAGACATATGTCTCTCACAGTGTACTATCAAGTTTCTACATGGAGTTGCAAGATGTAGGTCTCTACTCCTACCTTTTTAAGTTAGAGAATGATGCAAACACAAAAGACATCTTGACAGAGAAAGAAAAACAAAGATAAAGAAGCCACACACACACAGAGAGCTGCATTTACCTCCCCAATTCCAGAGTTGTCCTTCCTTGGTTAGCACCATCGTAAAAAATCCCCCACAGGAAACAGCAGCCATGGGCAGGGGCATAGCCCTTACCTTGGAAGGTATACTAAGGCCACCGCCCTCATTTGGGCCAGGACCAGGACCAAGGCCCAGTCTGCCATCACCTTCATCTCGACCCCAGGTATAAAGTTCACCTACATTCAGAAAAAGATAAAACAAAATAGAATAGTAATTATGGGAACCAATCATAAATAGAAAAGATACAGGAAGCTTAACAATTTGATATGGAAATATTGATACATATTATTACAATCTGCACCATAGTCCTCTGACAGTTCTGAAATAGCCCTTCTTCCCTTCAAGGGTTTCCATCTCTTACAGTAAAGGTTTCAGGTTATTTGGCTCATAGAAAGAACACATCACAGCTAAATAAAAGAAAAGTTAACATCTGGAGAAAGAAGTTGATCCATTTTGCATTATTGAGGAAATCTATCATGGACATGCACAAGGATGCGGGAGTACTTAGAGCCATGCCAAAGGAATCAATAGAGATAAGTAGCTCAACCTCAAGCAATTAAAGAAAATGGAAATGCAGTGCAACAATGCGATATTTTCCAGACACACAAATAATTTGGCTCTTGAAACCCAGACAAGTTCTCCGCTGTAAGGTTATTAGATAGCAAATTGGTATCTGTGCCTTGTTATAGCCTTTAATATATGACTCCACTGAACCACCTTGAAAATCAGAAGAAGCTGTCCAAAATTAACCAATTAGGTAAGCAGGTTTTCACCTTGCAATAGTCAGCATGGTTGACATGGGTCATCCTATACAAATGTAACTGCTCTGATCTAGCTAAAACAAATTAATCAAGGAAATATCACCTTAATTTCAAGCATACCTGAGGTAAGCTATTTGCATGCAGACCATTTTTAACTCAAAAAACAACTCTAGTTTCAAGCTCCTTCAAGTTCGATACAGTACTACCCATTACAGAAATAACATTATAAGCCTAGTCAACAGCACACAAGAAACCTCTAGGGACACATGTTAACATAGTAATGTAGGACCACTTCTCCATTTTCAAGATTTCATGGCAAGGGCAAGAGTTCTTTAAAAAGAAAGAAGATAAGAACAAAATAAACAAATAAATAAAAGCGAAAAAAGAATTTCCTTCCTAACCTTTCAAACCCCCATGAACTACCGAACAAAAGAAATTTGACAGGATCTACTCATGCACCAAAAATTTTGTGCAGAAGGAGAATACATCTCCAAATGACTACGTGAGGTTTCATTACCTCTTGATGAAGTTCTCACATAATTAGCACAGGCTCTTGTGAATGATGTCTCTATGAACTAGTAAGGCTTTTGAATAGTTTAGAATCACACTCATGAACAAAGAAGACAAGGGACATGAGACACAACACTGTCCAGAGATGGCAACACAACAAAATTATAGAAGACTCTCCAGTATTGTAAGTTACAAAGGGGGTGCCATGTCAAACAATGTGTCCAACACGGACACCTGTAGCTCTAGCAGTTCCCATGGAATCACACCAATCTATAGCTTGAGAATGTTATAACTGATCAATATTTCAAGATGCCAGCTGCTACTTATGCCACTTTGGATGTAAGTACTTGAGAAACATAACATGAGAAGGGCTGCTAAAGATGGTTACGCAAAGTTGTTCATTAAGTATAAGAAAAGGCAGCCAATTGAATATTCCATTAAAAGAAGTACAGTGATGTGCATGAACTTGATATAATATACATATTATCTATATAACCTCATAATATTGGATTTTTAACTGGTTTATTAGAACTTTTATGTGTATTTGTTACTTAATAGGTTGTATTTTTGAATCCCTGGGGAGCATGAGTTATTTGAAACTGATTCAGATTTCAGAGATAAAGAACCCAAATGTTTAAGTCCAGAGAGGAAAGTAGATTACAGGAACGCTTGAAGGATGCGGCTACAACAGAAAGCTTGAAGATTGAGGAGATGAAATTAAGCAAGAGAAGAGTGCAGTTGCAATTGCTGAAGACTTCCAGAATGTGTTTCTACACGTTTCTTCATTGAGGGCATATATGGGAGTCCACTCATGGACGAAATTGGTCAAGCTCTATGGTTGGGGTAGTTGAAGAACTTTTGGAAATAAATTTATCTTGTTCTAAGGGTTTCAAAAAGAGTATAAAAAAGATAGATAGGAGGCTAGAGAGGAGGCCAGACTGGATGATACAAGCTGGCAGCAAAGAGGAGAAGAAATACCAAATACTGAGTTTTCTCTTTTCTCTTTTCCCTAATCTCATCTTTTCATTTTATTACTTGTGTTATTTAAGCCATGAGTGGCTAAAACCCTCTTCACTAGGACTACTCTTGTATTTGTTATAATGATTTGTGTTTAATTCCACTGATTCTTGTTTGTCTTTTTTAATATTGTTTGATTAACCTTGTGTTTAAGGCTTCCATTTGTTTGATCACCAAATAGATGAAATGTGTTTCATTAACCAATAGGTGTTTGTGCATTAGCTTTTGGGTTAATTAACATGCATTGAATGCATAAATGAGAATTGGTGTATGTTGTAACTATGTAGCAAGTCATATTGTGAATGTTAGAAATGGATACGATTTTAATCTTGCTTTGCAATTAGAGAACACAATAGGTAATTTGCTATGAAGAAATTAACTTTGTGATGCTTGAGAAAGTGAATTAAGATACATTAGAGATCCAGGTTTGCAACAGATGAAGAGTCAATATAAAGGCATATCTTTAAGGAACAAAACAATTAGCAATACAATTGGATGTCGTGGTACTTTTATTTTCATCAAATTAATTAGTTTTTATTGATATTGACGAAGGTTTAGCATAGCTTTAGTTTACAAGTATTGATATATATATATATGTATATAAATGTATGTATATAAATATATATGTATATATGTTTCAAGTTCATGTGCATCACTGTACTTCTTCTTATACTCCATATATATCAATATAGAGTTCATGCACATCACTGTACTTCTTCTTTCTTCACTCTCTGCCACTACAGTATTATGCATTACCGTTCACAGCTTACTAAACACAGCAACTAGCATGCAAACATTCATCAACCTTCACTAAATCATCTAGTATTCATAACCAATAATTCCTTTAAACCCCAATTTTCAACCCATATTCCACATCCCTAGTAGACAGCTTTCTTTCTAGGCTGTCCTACATCAATTGGTATCAGAGTGAAGATCCAGCAAGTTTGTTATTATAACCATGGGGACAAAAATTGAATTAAATTCTAAATTGTCACATATGCAGCAATTGAGCAAGAGGATGCATTCCTTAGAACTTGCAGTAATTGAGCGAGAGGATGCATTCCCTAGAACTTGATATGAATGCAAAGTTCACAGAAATATGAAAACAACTGGGCAGTTGGCAAGAATTCAACTGATATCGGCAATAATCCCGCTCATCAAGAAAGTCAAGACATTAGGGCAAATCAAGGTTTTCAATTAGCACATCAATGTGAGCAAAGACACAGGACAGAAGGACATGATACAGCCAGGGATATCACTAAAAAGATCAAGATAGAAGTCTCAAATTTTGAGGAAGATTTAGATTCTACAAAATTACATGACTCGATCAAATCCCTTGAAGAATATTTTAGCAAGTATGACATGATGATCACAAGGTCAGGTTTGCAAAGATGAACCTTGTGGGGTTGGCAAGAATTTTTTAGAATCATGTTGAGAATGATTTAACCCGCCAATCTCTACTTGAGACAGGATGAAAGCCAAGTTAAAGAGAAGTTTGTGCTAATAAATTATCTTGAAAAGATGAGGCATAATGTTTACATCTTAGTACAAGGCAATATGACAATAGTCAAATACATGCAAAATTTTGATGAACTCAAAACTCACAATTGAGGATTTTTTTCAAACAATAGTTCAATTTAGCGCTGGTGTAAAGGCTGAGATCAAGAGGGAACTGCTTAGGCAACCAATTTATTTTTTAGAACATGTGATCCAAGTAGCACTTGAAATCAAGGAGTACCTGAACTACCCAATAGGTAAGAAAGTTGGGTTTCAAGTTGAAGAAACAGCCACAAAGAGGAGTTATAATGCAAATCGTGGGTCGAAATCTTTTTCCCCAAATTGAACTGGTTCTAAGGACCAAATCAACACCTCAGACCCGAAAAGCAACAAAAGAATCACTTCTTTCAAGTGTCGGGAGACTGGTCATATGGGTTTTAATGGCCAAGGAATCATAATCTACATGTTGGCAAAGAGCATATGGAGGAAGAAGAACAAACAGAAGATAATCTTGAAGAAAACTCATTTGAGGAACAAAGAGAAAATAATCTTGAAGAGAACTCATATGACTATGAGACCTACATAGCTAATAGGTGGATACCACTCTTTCGTCAGTGGTGAGGCATATTTTGACAGACGAACCTCAATATTCCAGACTCTAGTACGATGTGGCAATCAAGCCAAGAAGCTTGTCATTGATGGTAACAATTGTATGAATCTTGTTTCAGCATCCACACTTGATTGTCTCAAGTTATCAACAAACCCACACTGATTTATGGAAAACGTTTAGGAGACATGGTTATGGTGCATGTCAAATCTGAAAGATGTCCAGACAGTATAAGAAGTTTCACTCAAAGAGTGCTCGTCATTACAAGGTTTTTATGAATATCAGTTCAAATATCTATGTTCTTGATCTACAAAAAGATATGGGTATAAGTAATGTCTCCACTATTGAAGATCTAACTTTACACCATGGCCATGATGACAATGCTTCTAATGATGCTACTGTTGCTAGACATCCTCCAACCCCCCCCCCCGGCATAAAGAGGAAATTGAGACTATTGCTGATCATCAAATGATTTCTCCAACAGGAGGTGGTTATCAAAAGTTTCTTGTGAATTGGAAAGGGCGTCCACTTTTTGATTGTACATGGATTACAGAAGAGGAATTACACAATCTACATCATTAACTTTATGACACTTTTCATACTTTTAACTCGACGGAGTCGAGTTTTTCCAAGCCAGGGAGAGATGATGAAGTATGTTGACAGCAACCTTCAGAATTTGTTAGAAAGCATGCTAAGAGTGGATCTAACGCTCAAAATTTAATTTGGCACATGCTAGATGATGAGAAGCCTAATTCAGAACTCAAATAAGTCATATTGAGTCTTTATTTTATGTTAAAAGGTTGCATAATTTTATTTTAAGTATTATAGGTAAATTTTTGTAATTATAGGAGTTCTAAAATTGGGCTTGATAGCAATGTGCACTCATGTCTGATTTTAAAGTCTTTAAGTCTTTATTTTTTTTTTAACCAGTAATCATTAGTCTTTAGTTATTGTTTAGTCTTCTCTTTGTCAGAATCCTAGTTTATTAGCAGCCAAAACTTCGGTTTGACTTGGATTACCACAAGTCCTACTGAGACTTGATTGATTGAGTAGGTTCACCACAAGTCCCATTGGGACTTGACTTATAAGAAGGGTATATACATGTAGTCTCTCAAGAGAAGACACAATTTTTTATTCAATAGAATTTTAGAAAATTTGTTGCGATTGTGCGGTACAATTGCCCTCTTAGGTGTGACTCTTAAGAAACCATAGGTGTGATGCCAAGGACTCTTTTCTCTCATCTTTCTTCTTCTCTCTTTGCCACTTCAGTATTGTGTGTTCACAGTTTACCAAACACAGCAGCTAGCACACAAACGTCCATTAACCTTCATTAAATCATCTTGTAGTCATAACCAATAAATCCTCTAAACCCTAATTTTCAAACCTAATTCCACCGTGAAACGCTAGTATATAGCTTTCTTCCTAGACTGTCCTACGTCAAGAGCAAAATCCATCTTTATAATAAAAAAAAAAAGGCATCATCAGCAGATTTGGAGATCATAGTATAGGTCCACAAATACCATCAATTGTGGAAGATGACAGTGAGGGATAATGGCGAACCCTAATAAGTTGGCATATGAAAAGCTATGAGATAGTGGGATTTTCATCTTGTTTTGGCATCATTATTGATATCTGATTGTCCTTGTGCCCAGATGTTATTAATTTGGCCAACAATAATCAAACTTTCATAAGCTCCCGCATGTGATTATCACAAAGAGGATATTTAGGAGGACATCTGTGTGAAATAAGCAAGATTGAAAGTGAGAGTTGTTATATTGAGTGATAGATGAAAAAAGAAAATCTATTTTTATTACAACATGTTTGTACAACTTAGAAATGGGCATAAATCTATGCAATTGCTAGTGCAGAAGGATATTCTAGTTTAGCATATCTTGACAGTGTATCTCCATGGAAGGTTCTTCTGTGAAGGTTAGGCTGGCATAAAGGTAAAAGACAGAGTTTAGAAAGGATTCAAAATTGCTACCACAACCCAATAAGGGAGACATAAAAGTGCTCATGGCCACAGAATCAATACAACAGTGACGAGGCTAGAGTCAAAGAGCCCATTGGATTGTTACACGATACTTAATATGCCTAACATTATTAAAGTCACAAAGGGAAATTTAATAGAATCTTAAATCCATGGATCAAATATTCTTTTGGGTGTAGTTTTCTGCACTTTGAAGACAATTGAGGAAAGGACTACAACATTGAATAATTTGCAAACTATGAAGTATGGGCACCTGCAAGCTGTATTGTAAATGTTACATTCAACTAATATATTATCAATGATGTTGATTATCTGGACTAACTTTAATCAACACAAAAAAAAAAAAGCTAAGTCGCTGAACACTGCACATAATCAATTAGCCAATTGATCAACTCTCAGAACCTAGCCGCAGCTCCTAAGGTGAGACCTCAGGGTGGAGTTAGCCAGGGGGGAATTTTGGGGAAAATAATATTTTACTTTCAGCAGCATTTCAGCAAAATGCCACTAAAGGTTTTAAAATGCCTTCTAAGTTCTTTGAAATATTTTTTGTTCCCCAACCCCAGCGTGTTATACTTCAACCCCACCCCAATTTAACTTTCTGGCTTCGCCCAGCACAGCCCATCGATATTTCTCTCTAATAAAAAGTTTGCTTTAAAAATACATAATCCAGGGACCAAAGAACATACAAATCTTTATATTTAAAACCAAAATAATGAACAGGAAACAGAATACCTGATTCGTTAATGGCAGCAGTATGCGTCCCACTAGTTGCAACATGGCGGATTGTGCCATCCCAAGGTCCCTCCACCAATCTTGGAAACAGCTCTCTATGATAAACAGAATGACCAAGTGCCCCAAAACCACCATAGCCCCTGCAAACTTCACCACCCCGGAAATAGACATCAAATTCTCCAATTAGATGAACACTTTCAAATGCTAATGATAGAGAGAGAAAGACGGAGAGGGATTTGGAACTGACCAAGTGAAGACCTGGCCGGCAGAGGTAAGAGCAACAGAATGAACACCCCCAAGAGCAACAGATTTCAAACCACAATCAAAATTAGGGTTTACAGTGGGCTCAAAAACCGAATTCTCATGACCAAATCCAAGACGGCCACCATCACCTTTTCCCCAAATCCACAACTTCCCGTCCACCAAGAGCGAGGAATGAAACAATCCACATGAAATTCCGACTTCAACAGCACCAACAGGGTCTGCATCACAGAGACGGCCGGAGATCGGGGAAGAGAGACGAAAGGAAGGAGGAAGGAGGAGAGAGCAAACGGGAGTTGGGTAAAGTCTGATTTCTTCAATCCCGCCGCCGAGTTGGCCTGATGCGCCTCTTCCCCATGAGAGCAGCTGGACTGTAACATTTTGATCGTCTTCTTCGCTGCTGCTCTTCCAGAGCAGAGGAGCGATTTTGGAAGACCTGACGAAGGATGCGCTGCGGCTGCAGTAGCATCGACGAAGTAGGAGGGACGCCATTAAGAGCGCTACTTTGAAGCTTCCAGTAATGGTGACCAGCTGGGTTTACGAATGGTTTTAGGTTGGCCAAAATCTCTCAAGCAATGTACGGAAATGGGGATTTTACGAAAATATTATTTTTTTAATTCAAAATTTTTTAAACTCTTAATCTATTGATTTTGGAGTCTTTGAATACGATGTCATATTTTTATAATTATTTTTAACACATCTTAAAAAAAAAAAGAAAACAAAGAAATAAGTTTCGTTCTTTGTGAGCACGAAACATAATTTCGCATCCACAAATGACGAAATTATCATGCTTAAGATCAATCGTGAAACATATTTCCCAATCATCCTTCTTTGCGTTTATACCTTTCTCTCCCCTTTGTGAATGAAGTATTTCTCCTTGCGACAGAGCCCTAACCTCTGCCAGAGCCATTATCGCTGCCTCCGATGCCACCGCTACTACCTTTGCCCGTTCTCTCTCCTTTCTCCACCCTTTCTCGTATGAGACTTCAATTATACTTTGTTTCTCACTATCTAGGGTAATTTTCCACAAATGTATTTTGTTTCTCACTATATAAGGTAATTTCCTACAAATGTAGTTCTCTCTCCTTTACTGTTTTTTGCAAATGTAAGTTAATTTCTTCATCTGTGCTTTATTTGTTTGAATCTAGAGTTTAAATTAACCAAAAAAAAAAAAAAAGATTGTGTCATTGAGAATCTAGAGTTTGCATTTTGTTTGAATCTAGAGTTTGCATCAACCAAAAAAAAAAATTTGAGTTATTTGGAATCTAGGGTTTGCATGCCAAAAAAAAAAAAAAAATTGTTGGTGCAAATATATT
This sequence comes from Dillenia turbinata, assembly GCA_037126225.1. Classification (NCBI taxonomy): domain Eukaryota; kingdom Viridiplantae; phylum Streptophyta; class Magnoliopsida; order Dilleniales; family Dilleniaceae; genus Dillenia; species Dillenia turbinata. Next base: position 16,775,777 of record JBAMMX010000021.1, read on the forward strand.
TAGAAAAAAATGTTGTTGCATTATATTTGTGGCGATATTAGAAAAAAAAAAACACTATACATTATATTTGTTATATTATATTTGTGACAACCACATTACTGTAAATCTATTAAAATCACTAATAATTCACTCTAAATTCACTATATATTATAATATAAGGTTTGCATTATATTTATTGTTGATATTGTATTATTGATGCTCTATTAGAATTAGTTATAGGGTTTGCATTATGTTTGTTACTGATGCCCCTTTCTTGATACTCAGTCAGAGTTAGTTCTAGAGTTTGCATTATAAAAGTTACCAATAATGTATTGGTTATTGTTGTACATGATAAAAGAAAACAATATGGGTGACAACTGTATGAGACTGGTATCTTCTTGGAGGTATAATTGATGAGACTGAAAATAATTATCGATATAGTGTGAGTTCAAAAATGAGTGTTATGGTTAATAGCATTATTAAATGAGAGAAGTTTATAAAAAATTTGTATCATAGAAGTGGGATTGATTCTAGACAATTCAAGCTAAATATAACATGTAGATATCCTTTTTGGTCTTGTCAGTTTCTCTCTTATTGTGTATATCAGTGAGAGATGATGAATTCTTGTCGGAGGTGTTATCACTTTCCAAATATATCTCAAATTTGATGGTTGTTGAACTATTCCTACAGTCAGAATCAATTATGAGTTCACTTGTTGGTCCACCCATTGTTGGTTGCTCAAATTGGGGTAGAGAGAATGTATCAGACATCCCAGATAACTCATTTAGGACTCAAAATTGTCCTGGTTTTGAAGGTAAGACAAGTTTTGGCTCTTATACAGAGATTTTGTGAAGTGAGAATATTGAAAATTAGTGATTACAGTATAATACATTTATTTTAAACGATATTACTTTGCGTAGTTATTATAAATCAGCTATGCCTATTGTAAGTGAGTATGGTGAGTCCAGTACTAGTTGACCCTATGAAGAGCAAGAGATAGATCTTGTAGAAACATTCGTTGATAAGGAATCAGAGGAAATACCATACCTACAAACTATAGAGGAAGGAGTTACGATGGTTGATAAGTATAATAACTGTGATCGTCTAACATGGAATGATGATCACACTTTAGGGTTAGAAGTTAGGATAGTCTTCAAATCCAAAGAGGAAGTTTAGCATGTTGTCAAGTGCTGCTCGATACGGGAGCACATGTACTTTAACTGTATGAGAGTTCTTCGAACATATGGTTTGTCAAATGTTCAATGTACCATGAGAATAATCGTTTGTAGCATGTTTGGGCTCGACAAAAATAGAGTCATCTCCTTTGGGAAATTACAAGGTTGAAAACAAAGCACACTTGTTTTTCTAAATTGTCTTTAGGGGATCACTCCAATGTGGACTTGAATATAGTGGGTTGTTTGAATAGAAATCACGTAAAAGTGAATATTGAGTATATGAGATTGTATGGGGTAAACCTAGTATACAAAAAGGCTTGATTGGGGTATCAAAAATCTATAGAAATGATGTATGGTAATTGGGAGACTTCCTACATATAGTTGTCTCAGTTTTTGGATGTTTTTCAGATGAGTAATCTAGGGTCTATTGTTGAGTGAAGGTTCACTGAAGTGTCGGGATCTAATAAGAGGGTTTTTCACTCAATTTTTTGGGTCTTGAAACCATATATCGATGCATTTAGGCATTACAAACCAGCTATTAGTATTGACGTCATATTCTTTCTTTGTATTGTGCTATTGTGGATAAGGAGACCATCGTAAACTGGGTATGATTTTTGGATAATTTGAGAGTGTACATCATTGGTGACCAGCATAGAGTGTGCTTGATATTGGATAGGACGCCCGATATAATGCGAGTCATAGAGAGGAATAGTTATCTCCAACCACCGTTTGTCTTTCACAGATTTTTTTTGCACCATGTGGAGGCTAATTTTAGTCAATGATTCAAGAACAAGCGACTAACGAAGTAAATGCATAAGGCAATCGAATAAAAATAAGTTAGAAAGTTTGATACTGTCATGAACAATATTAAAGAATTTAGTGAATTGATATGTAGGTGGTTGATGGAGATTCCTATTGACAAATAGACATTGTGTCATGATGGGGCCACAATGGGGAAACATGATCACTACTCAATCGGATCATTTAATAGCTTGCTTAAAGATACTAGAAAGTTGTTAATAACTACATGTATGCAACGACCTTATACCGTATGGTTAGATTTTTCAACAAGAATCAAGAAGAAGTAACTAACAATGTCAAGGAAAGCAAGATGTAGCCAATATTGATGATATAAAAAATGGTCAAAAATAACCAGAAATACAATTTCCACTGTATCATTGCATTTAATAGATATAGATGAGAGTTTGAGATGATAAGTGGATTCCATGGTGGGAGAGGTGGGAACAACCACACTATAGTTATAAATGTCCCATCATATACTTGTGGAAAATATGTTATCTCTAATCTTCCCTGTTTTCATATGTGGAGAGTTTGTACAGACATGGGTCGTGAGTTTAGTACGCTTGTAAATAGACTATATACTTGTTAATCAATGCTGCTTACATATGATGGCGAATTTCATCTTTTTGCACACAAGAACTATTGGCTCCCTCCTTCTTTCACATTGTTACACAATATTTCACACCTTAATAACCAACTAGGTAGACCACATAGTACGTAGATCCATAATGAAATGGATAGAAAAAAAACTTAGCATTGCAAAGTTCGCGGTGAATATGGACATAATCGTCATCATTGCCCGAATATGGCCCAATTGTAAGAGAGGGCAAGACAAGCCTGAAACTTTTGTTCCATCACATACTTGTTTTATATTGTATCATGGGCTTATTTAATTATTATTTATGTATAATATTTTCATAACTTGTTGCTTTTTTTGTTTATTTTTTATTTGGTTAATGGATTTAGAATTTTTATTGGTCTTTAATTTTCTTGTAATCATAGATATGGACTACACTTTTTCAAAGTTTATCCCATGCCACAGGACCCTAGTGTCTTAACTTTACAGTTCACACACTGGTCTTAGTCTATATAAGAAACAGGGAGTGATACCCCCAAGAGGTGTGTCGTTCTAATCGTGAGTTTTGGGCTGTTTGACCTCCTGATGTTAGAGTACAAGAGATTTTGTTGTGTGTTGACTTTTATGGTCTCTATAGCTATGAGCATATTTAGTAAAATCGTATGCTTATTATCGCGTTTGTTGAGAGATGAAGACAGGAGACTCATACCATTCACTTACCGGTTCGTGAGACTACGATTTCATTACCAGACATTTTGATTCTTCTCAACTGGTTGTTGATAGAGATGTAGTTATTGGGATGGACCACAGTCGTTCTATAGCTAAGTGGTAGGACGTTTGTTGTACTCTCTTGTGTTTCTTTCTTAAGCTGGAGGATTTTTTTAGAGACCGTCTTAAATTACGGGTTATCATGGACTTTCTTGATTCACATCCTCTAGATCCAAAGTCAAATGTGACATTAATGGAGTTTCACACACGTGATCGCATTATGCAACTGCTGGATAGTCTTTTCGGGGACTAGTCTGGGTCCAGGGTGAAACTCATATATTTGGAGCTTCTACAAGATCTTGATTACGCCGGACAGTATAGTTGGGACTGTGCTGTCTTGGTAACACTTTACAGAGCCATATGTCGGGCTTTTATTGATGGCATTAAATAGATTTGTTGTCCAGTCTTACTTAAACAGGTATTGTATCTCCATTTAATGTATTATTTTTTACTTAATAATACTTTCTCTATATAATATATCATTTATTCAATATTTTTTGTCTTATCAACTTTAGACATAGAAGAAAGTGTCCATGTTTACCCCGATTAGACGCCACACAATTGATCCGATACCCTCTGTTCTTCATCTGTTTGCCGGCTCTAGAGGATCTTTGTATATAGTGTTTACCTCATTTATTCGTATTTTTTCTCTATTCATTTGATTTTGTATAATTCTACCTTAACATTTTTTATTTGTAAATAATTGGGATATTTCACATAATTATGCATATGCAGGGCTATTTGTTCTTACAATATATCGAGATCAGCTAGATCATATGGGAGAGATTGGGATGAGTAAATTTCATCTTTGGCAATCAATTTATCACTATAGATCGAACTAACATCATTTTTCTTCTCTTTTTTTTTTTTCAGTTCGTGTGGATGCCATATTCGTATATTGATCTGGCAGTTTTGCCCATGTATTGCCTCGTTGGCTATGAAATATGGTGTGCTAGTGTCCCCCTTATCTGTTTTGAGGTCATCGAGACAGTTCGGGTTGTTACAGCATGTTCCTTTACCCACGCAGACCAACCAGAAGTTGTATTATATTGACCAATGCAGGAGACATAGACGCAATTGGACTAAAATACATGTGGTACCCTTGTAATTATGGGGTAACCATCAGGTAAGGAGACTTTCTGTGAGCCGAAAACGATAGATGACTACATGTCGTTGTATTTCGTAACCGTCGGGTACCATTGCAGCCTTGCATCATTATCAGTAGGGATTCCGGCCCACAATGACATAGATAGAGTATTTCGTAAGTCAAAATAAGTTTGTCATTTCATGTTATTTTATTGTTTACATAATATTTCCTTTTTTTATCATTTATCATGTTATGAGCTTGAGACATCCATTTAGTCATATCTGACATATTTGGAATGAAAGGAGTGGATCCAAAAGTTGGACATCTTAGAGACTCGGTTTGACATGCACTTCAATTTGTCGGACATGCGCCATCTGAGGATTACCGTTCTTCAACATCCGTATAGAGAGCTACTGAGCAAATAGACATACCTTCTACTTCTTGGCTGTGGATACTTATGATGAGCCAACAGAAATACTTGCATCATCTTCCTATCTGATTCTGACTCTGGTACTTTGGTATTTACAGACGATATTGACGATACTGTACCAATTGAGCCTCCACGACTTAATGTTTATGAGTGGAGATATCGTCGTCATTGACATTTTGATTATGTTATTACAATTGCATTTCTAAGGTTGATGAGGGTACACAACTATATGATATATTTCCACCTCCACCTGGTAGGCTGACTCGTATTCCCATCAGACATCAGCCGCGATGTAATGCTGGACGACCTCCTTGCGACACTTAGTCTAGATTTAGCATTTTACATTTATTGTATTTATATTTTGTAAACATTAATTTGAATTTCTATAAAAACTTTTCGTTATTGTCTCTTTCTTGTGATTTCTTTCTTTATGTTACTTAAACATTTATAAGTACTTCATATTATATTGTTTTAATAGTTGAGATTTTGGAGGTGATGTATGTTCGGTTGAAATTTGGTTGTGGCTATGGTTCAAAATGTTTGGTTATTTTTTGGTTCTTGGTGTTTGCATTAACTATGTTTGGTTGATGGTGTTTGCGTTAACTGTGTTTGTTTTGAATTGAAGTTATCTTGTGCTGTGGAGTATGGTTGTTGATGTTTGGAGTATGGTTATTAAGTGGTATTTTATAGTATGGTTATTTAGTGGTAGATTGTTTTATAAGTTGGTGTGAATTATTAGTGGTGTTTTGAGTATGGTTTATTTGGTGTAAAATAAAGTAGTGTTTTGTAAGTTACAGTGGTTTTTTGGTGTAGAGTATAGTGATGGTGTTTTGGTGTGCTTAGGATGACTTGGTCAAGTTTAGACATGGGTGTGTTTTGGTGTGTTTGGCATGTTTTATAAGTTCGGGTATGGTTTAGACACGGGTCATGCATGTTTGGTTATATAGGGCATGATTTTGCAGTCTCAGAGTGCGAATATAGGCACTCTCGGAATGCAAAACTAGCTGTTATTTTTTTTTAAAAAAAAATTCCTTGCAAAAAAATATTAATACAAAACTTGATTTTGCAATATAAAAGTATGAAATCAATAGATTAGGAAATAAAAAAAAAACAATAATATTTAAATCATTTTGAATTAAAAAAATAATATTTCATAAAAAAACCCGTACAGAAATGACCTGGTAAAAAAAATCCTAGAAAACCTACTGGGTTAAAAAAAATCCAAAAATAATCCACGTTTGTCGAGTTTTCAAAACTCGATCAACAATTGTTACGTTTTGAACACTCTCCAATGTTGGTTGAGATTTAAACACGACTAATACTTGGGGCCCCTACCCTAACTCATATCCAAACTCAAATACTAATCCTAATATCCAATTTCTCACCAACACAACAAAATCAACAAACAAACTATAACAATTCACAATATAATTATTGGTAAAATAGAATATAATTTTCATTAATATAACAAAATATACAAAGTATAGATTACATAAGTTTTAATGCTTTCTTCTTCTCCTAGTATAATGCCTAATACCAAAATCAAATCTAACATCTATACTATTATCATGGAACACTAGACCTAGATCATCTGCTTGTGTGATCTGGGAGGGTCCAACATCATCGTCATGGGGATCAGGAAAAAGTGGTGGGGACAAGTGAAACAAGAGTAGTACATCATCTCTCTTAACCTGGTCAATCCCTCACCAATGTAGATATCAGAATGAACTCTTTTATGTGGAGCTCTTGGAGTTAAAACATGAGGGAAGTTATCAACCACAGGTATGACAAAAGATGAAGACTCTATTTACCTGCTCGAAAACCCTATGATATCCGATAGATGCTGAGATGTGGAGGAGTGAGAGTACGGTAAATGTGGTGGCGATGATGCATGATATGACGACAGTGATGATCTCCTAAGACGTACTCTCCCTTGTCCTCATCCACGTCCTCAGTTCTCATGCTCTTCCTCGCCACTACCTCTAATTGGTTTAGTTTTCAAAATATGTGTTGTATCATGCGCCAAGACTACAATAGTTGAGTTTGTTGTCCCATGCATGTCGACATCGGAAGAGTCCCATATCTAATATATAATATCCTACTATTAGAAAGTATATATGTGTAAATTAAACTAACAAGTCTAGGTTATTGATATAAATCAAAAATTACCAAGTTGTACACTTATAATATAGCTCAAATAGCTCCTTGACGACCTATGAAACGACAAGTGATGGTACGGAACCAATGGCTATAAACAAGATTGACCACAGGTCCAAAAGACATGTCAAGTGGAGATAAGTGGTCACATCACACTGTCCAAATGTTAACATATCATGTAGCTTGACGGACCAATTAATCTCCTATGGGCCACGTGTGCTAACCTTGGAGTCAATTCTCAATATTATAATCCATCGGAATATACTGTATACCTCCAAACTGATTGATCACTCTATCGAGGAAATGTCATTCCACAATATTAAAGCAAATAAGTGATACTTGGGCGTACCAAATATCCCTACCCTTGTAATAGTAGTTGGGAAGGGAGGATAATACATTCTTAATGTAAGGCACCCACATGACCTAATCGATCGATTGCCTATCAAATGTCTTTCTATACACTATGATCACGTCAGTAGGGAGGGTAGTTACATCAAACCGTGCCTTCCACCACAAAGCTAGTAGACTATTCTCCTCCATAATTAGTGATCGCATAATGGGAACAATATAAGGAAACATCTTCCATGCCCAAATTTGGAAAAGAATAAGTGCACCACAAATCTCATACGAATATACGTGCGTAACTATACAAAATTGTCTATATAAATATACCAAACATGTTGAACTCCAATTATGACGACCACAAAAACCTAAATCCTCTAAAAGTAACAAATACTGTAAATGTATGTAGTGTACAGTCATATCACAAAACAACATACCCCTATCCACAACAAAATATATGCCCATGTCCATTTTATAATATGGACATCATCTATACCCTCGGACAACACACTAAAAAACTCAGACAATCAAGTCATACTTAAAGTAACACTCTTAAATGTTGAATATGGAGGCCTAACACCTAACAATCTCTTATACTCATCACCCTATGATATATCCGTCGACTTACCTACCACAGAAATCTCATCTACAGGCAACCTTAAAAGAACCTCCGCATCCTGAAATGTGATCTCACCATGAGGTACTCACCATGAGGCATATGAAAGGTGTGAGTTTCCCATTTCCATCTCTCTACTAAAACAGTGATCAAATGCTAATCGAGCTGAATAAACTGTAGTAGAACAATGCTCAAAAACCCTGACTGCTCTAGGAGTGGGAGTATTTGCTCATCAATATGGTCGTGCTCCCAATGCTATAAAACTACCTCATGTCGACAACAAGTGAGCCAAGTGTTTGCTACTTTAGTCTGTCTACTAAAATAGTGTTTGCTACTTTAGTCTGTTTACCGATGGTCCGGAAGATAAATTGAGGTCTAAGGGACAGGTCTAGGAAAACAACTGAGTTGGGATCGATAGATTCGCGTTTGGGAAAAGGAAGACCAATTGACATTGCATCACTGTTTTGTATTCACCGACCGATCTTTTATGTTCATCCATATAGAGATTTGAACATAATAGTAGATACATAGTCGAGCGATATCTGGGGATTACTTTCGATGAGGAAAATAGCTCGATGGATGCAATCTGTCTTAGATTTGGGGTACTGCGAGCTTTCTTTTAATACTAACGGTGACTACTCGATCATCTTAATATGTGTATCGAGAAGTCTTTGTTTGCAGGTGTACTCACTAGTCGCACGACGTTTAACCCTGTATGAAAATCTTGTAGGTTGATGTGGTGGATCACATGAGTTGTGATCATATGACGGAAGTAAAATGTCCTCGTGTACAAGTGGGAGATATTGAATATGCCCACGTGGGGTAGTTACAACATTTGAAATTCAAATAAGGGGTAATGGGTAGTTACTCATTACCCCACTCCCCTTATTTCTCTCTTGAGAACTCCTACGGGAGTAGATGAAGTCTAATTTGCAATTTTGAGGATTGCATAGAAAGACATTTTCCTTTCTTTTGATAGAGAATTAATTGTTATGAGAACAATTAATTTCGAGGGTTTTTTCGATCGTTTACGAAGCATCGGGTTAAAGGGTTGGATCGTTGTGATATTGCGGTGATTGTTCGATTACTGTGACTATCATCCTGATTTCGAGAAATTCGCATTGGGAGTTCGCGATTTCGAAGATTTTCTGCATCACCGATTGAGGTATATCGTGAATTCAAACTTTTATGATTCCGAAATTTTATTTATTACTTCCGTTACGTGTATGTGTCATGAAATTTCTAAACAATTAGAAATAGCTTGGTTTCGGGTTTCTTGCTTCTCGAGAATCCTATTGGTCTTAGGATTTTTTTTTTTTTGGAGTTCTTCTCATGGATCAGTAGATTTGAACTCTATGGCACGACATATCAAATATGACTAAATTTTCTTTGTCGTTTTCTTCCAGTAGTTTGTCTCACCCCATGGGAGTATTCGTACCTTACTGTTGCTGTTTATTTCATTTTCTAGAACATTAAGGGAATGTTCATTTTAAGTGTACGGGTGGGAATTTCAAGTTTTTTTTTTTTTTTTGTACTTGAATTATTTGCTTGGCGTTACATTTTTTTAATGGTTTAGAGTAATGCCAGCATGCCCTGTAACTTTTTTAAACAAGAACTATGCATTATGTATTAAAAGTCCAAAACTTTGAACACTAATTTTGAGCACAATAGCCATAGAAGTTGTTATCATTAGAACTTGCAATATAAAATTTATTTATTTTTATAAAAGTAAGAGAATGCATCATTTCATTGTTTTGCTCTAAAATCTATTTGATAACCTCTCGAGACGAAATTTAACAATTCACACATATGACTTACATATGATTTAGGTTTTTTTTTTTTGGGACTGTTTAAATTTTTCTAACCTAACTATGACATTATCCATAGTCACCCACTTTGCAGTCTTAAATTGATAGCCTTACAATCTATTTATAACCACATTTACTACCACTTAACACTCAAGCCCCATGAATGGCTATCAATGAGTATTTTTGCTTTATTATCATACCTTGGTTCTTTTAGTGCAACATTGCATTGCTAGACACTTAAGTAACTATTTTTGATTTATCACATTCATCATGTTTCACGCCCTTCTTTTATTCATCATTGAAGTCAACAAGCAGTGTCAAATAAATTTTCATTCAAGTTGAAACAATTGTTGGTTGTGGAAAAAAAAAAAATGTGACAAAGCAAAGTGTACTTAGAGAAAGAAATTCAATGCAAATTTGGAGTATGTTTTGCAAAAAAGAAAAAACACAAGTATTTGAGAAGCAAAGTTCAAAATTCATCAAAATAGAAGTGTGCTCGTATCATCCATTGTTTCATCCATCTTGTATAAGGATTTGCACTGTATTCTTTAATATATTTTGTTGAATCCCTATCCATTTATCCCTTTTCTTTGTCTTAAAATCGTCACCCTTGTAGCCCCATTACAGTCCTAGACCTATTGATTTAGGTTTTATTGCGTGAATTCCATTAGTGAAGAGATGGTTTTAAAGTAGGCATATGAAACACCTAAAAATATTTGATTTTGAAAACTCACCTCTTGCTTAAAATATGAATTTTATTCTGAGTTTTTTTTTTTTTTTTTTTTATGGTGATTTTCCCATTGATTATGGATGGTAATCAAAAATTTGATTTTGAATTTGTGATTATGCTTTAATATTATCTTTAGTTCTATGTTTATCGCTTGAGGACAATCAAACCTTCAAGTGTAGACGTGTTTGATATGTCCATATCTATACATATATTTTGGACTATTTTATGGACTTATTATGTATTTTTGGCATAATTGGATAGATTTTATACTCAAATTGGTTAATTGTACTTTCACATCTAAAATTGAGTGGAAGTCAATCAAAGCATGGAAATTATGCATCAAAAAACAAAATTGGATATCTAAAAAACTATCGGAAGCCATTTGAAGAATCAATTGTGACAATCTAGAGGAAGTGTATAGATTGTTATAGCTTCTAGGTTTGGTTTTTTTTTTTTTTTGGGTTTTTGAGGGATGATTGTGGAGGGGTAAAAAATATCAATACATTAGTTTTATAGTAGTTCCACCCTCCCTGGTGTACATCTACTCCTAGACTCTATCTGGATTTTCAAATCCACTATTTTTCACAAAATAATACAATCGACAACTAATTTACCCTGGTGTTAGTCGAACCTTATAGTGTTTCTCTTAAACACTTTCCACTAGCTTTGTACAAGAACTAGCAAACCTCACACATTTTACTCAACACACTTTTAAGCTCATATCAAAAGAACCCTTTCTTTTGATATTTTACAAAGACTTGGAAGTGAAACAATAATACAATAAGGAAGCTTTAACTTCTGATGTGTCTTTAAAGCATATGAAGAAAATATAACACAATAAGAGAATTTTGCTTGATCAATTATTGAATTTTTTTTCTTGTTCTTTGTTGATTATGGCATTTAGTTATGGTGTTGTATTTATAAAGGTTGAGATGAAATAACCGTTGAGCCTTATTAAATGTTGTACAAATAGCCATTGAGAGTTGTTGAACCTTATTTAATTTCAAATCAGCTTTTCTGAACAACTAGTCATTACTCACATCAAGTCGACTTATGCTATGTATTTTGTAAAGTCTAGGCTAGTGCAAGTTGACTTCTTATGTTTGTTTGGGTTGACTTGTGCTACACTTTGCTTAAGTGTTTTTATATGTGTGCTCATGTAAGTCAGCTTGTTATACACATTAGGTCAACTTAGGCTACATTTTGCTTGAGTATTTTCATTTTCCTACTCAAGTTGACTTGTGCTCTCCTTTGGTCAACTTGTACTTGACCAGTTGACTTGCACTTGACTGTACTTAAACATTTTCATTGACTTCATATGCATGTCAGGTCAACTTATGCTTCATTCTACTTAAGTACTTTACACTGTGCTCTTTATGTAAGTTAACTTATGTTTACTTCAAGTCAACTGTACTCAATAGTACTTAAAAATTTTTGCTTTGTGACTCATGTAGGTTAACAAGTTTGATTATCTGGTCGACTTGTATTTTCATCGGCTCAAGCAGCTTTTATCTTTTTGCTCATGCAAGTTGGCTTGAATTCACTCTAGGTCGACTTGTGTTTGATGATCTTAACCTTTTTCACTGAGTTGCACACGCAAGTTGAATTGTAGTAACTTCAGGTCCACTTGTTTGATAGCTTTAGTTTTCTCACGTTCGATCGACTCCTTTCCTGATCTAAATAGGTCATATCTGAGTTGAGTTGTTGCCTTCGTGGGTCTACTTCCTTAGTCTTATACAGGTTAGGCTTAGTTCTTCTTTTGAAACTCTGAAATTACCTATGTTAACCATTAGTTTATGTAGGTCTTGCCCTCTAGTTGAACAAACTTGAAGATCTCTTTGTGTAGATTTTCCAAGTTAACTTCTTTATTTTTTAGGTTGACTCATTTCTTCTTTAGATAGACTTGAACTTGCTTTAGGTTGACTTGTATCTTTGATTAGCTTCAGTGCTTCATCAGTAAGACTCCGTTGATCCTAAGAAGGTGTTACGTACCTAAGACAAGTCATGAGAAAAGTTGGGGTAAGATCTAAACAAGCAACAGCAAGGCGACAACATTTAGGGGCCATCGAGTGTCACATAGGTCGCAGAACACGCACATAGCACATGTATACAACACTTAGGCAATGAGCTACCCAATGCCATCACTGAGCCATGATCAACCAGAGGAGTCCAAAAGGATTTAGGACTCCCAAGAAGCCTAAAAGTCATAAGAATGCTCGAGGAAAAGGGGATAGATCAAGTAATGGCTCATGAGCTGCGGGCCAAGGAGTCCTACTCAGACATAGGTTCTTCAGGAGCCATAAGCAATAGCAATTCAAAGCAAACCTGACTCAAGCAATCAAAAGGAATTAGAAAATAGCTAAAGGAAACCAAGTTTCATGTGGAAAAAATGAGGTTTGCTCAGTGAACCAAGGACTTGAGACAAACCTAACTGTAGCTAACCTGATTTCTTAAAGGCATCCAAGCATACTATCATGATTAATGAGAGTGATTTGAGCAATCGATGTAACTCTAAAAATTGCTCAAGGAAACCGAAAATAAGGCTAAAAAATGAATAGTGGCCCGACAAAATTTAAAACCCTAAATTCGGTGAGTAAACCCTGGCCAAGGAGATAAAGGATGGACAAAATGGAATTCTAGTGTAAAAAGGAGTCCTAATGCAAAGAAGAGTTCCAATGCAACAAGAAGTTCTACCTAAGTTAGGAATCCTAGAGCAAGGCAAGGTCTAAATTGAGAGGAAGTTTCAAGAGGCAAAGAGTTTTGATCTAAGTAAAGTTTATCAAGACAAGATCGAGTTCAACAATAATATAACTAGCACATTTCAATTAGAAGTCTAGCAAGCAAGTCTTATTGCAACACTTCAAGTTAAGATCAAGACAATTTAGACTAAGAGTTTTATTTTATTAGTAGTTTGGTTTAGTAACAGATTATATTGGACAAGAATGGTTTAAATTTAGATATAGATCTGATTTTGTCGTTAGTGTTTTACTTTAAGTATCACTCCTCAAGGTATAACTTAGTTCTATAAATATCTAAGGAAACCCAATGTAATAGAAAAAAAGCTTTAGAGTTGTTTTTCTTCAATAAACTATCAAGTTAATTTCTTCTTTCAAGGACCTTTCTTAGGAGCATGAAGGAGACTTGTTTTCCCTAGTATTATACCACCTTTCGAGTGATTTTCAGGTGCAAAAAGATGAGACTATCAATCAAGCCATGAGCGAGAGCCAGAGTCATAATTATCAACCCTAACCCTAACCCTATTCTGACTACATTTGCCCAAGCCAACTCTTTCGTGTGACATAAGTGCTACGAGAGGATTTTTGCAATTCATAACTTTCTAATCAACAAACCCAACTACCCATTGTCATAACAGCAGGTCAACACATGACTTCTTTCAGTCGACTTCTTGTGTTCTTCATTTGTTCTTTTCCTAGGTCGACTTGTTGTTTACATAGGTCGACTTGGCTAATTGGTTGTTTTCTTCTCCAAAACTTTTAAGCCACTTGAAACGCTTTAAACGCATACTTTGCATCTTTAAATCTTATTAAAGTTTCGAAACTACTTTTAGGGCAAAAGATAGAACCATGAGAAACATGAAGTTTAGAATTACACTCAAACTCCAAGTTAAAAAACTAATGTTAAAAATGCCCAACATAATGCAAAGTAATAAATGAAGGAAATACATAAGCGAATATATAGGCCAATCTAATACAAATACATACACATATAGCTGGTAGCTTAAGTGTGTAGGAATGGTAGGGAGATTGGCTTAGTTGGTTCAAGCAGGTTGACGCATGCATTTGTCAGGTTGACTTGTTGTAAACTTGACTTAGCATATTTTTGTTTATTTATTTTGGCTCATGCAAGTTGGCTTGCTATTGTTTGTAGTTGACTAGTGGAAGTGTTTTGTGAACTCTATGTTTTGTGTAGGTCGACTTGAATAACGATTAGGTTGACTAGTGTTTAATACTTTTGAGCTTTTCACTATACTACACATGTGTAGGTCGACTCCATATAATGCCTAGGTCGACTTGGGCTTAAACTCACTTAAATTTTTCTAAGTCCAGGATGTGCAAGTCGACTTGTGTTATGTGTAAGTCGACTTGGCCTAGTGTATGACTTAAGCTTTAAGTCTTTGTTCGTGCCATGGCTTGTGTCCTAGCATGGCTCGTGGCTCATGTCGTAATGTCTTATGACCTATAACTTGTGAGTTAACATATCTTTGACAAATTTTTCTAAGCGTTGGTGTGGCAGGTCGACTTTTCATTTTGATCGTATACCTTTAAATTTTTGATCGTTTGAAGTTTAAATTTGTGACTTTTTTAATGTTTCTATAGGCTAGGTCAACTTATGCTATAAGCAGGTTGATTGGTTCTCATACTTATACTAAGCCTTTTTCATAGTATATTCTTTTAGTTAACTTGATTTGACTAACCTATTGTTTAAGTTTAAAGCTTGATCTATGCTTAGCAAGTCGACTTGTTTATTATATGAGTCGGCTTATTCAAGTTTGCAACTTAGATAATTGACTTTGCATATTTTCAGATTTGATCCAATTCTTTCTAGATTAATCTTTTATCATTCCAACCAACTTTGCTAATCATTTAACTTACTTTTGCTAAATTTTGATCATCGTCAAAACACATTTTGCCATCACCATTAGCCAACTATACTATTTTGGAGGTTTATAACTTGAGCTATAGTTGTCAGATTTTAATGAAGTTTGTATATAGAAGAAAAATGTAGCTAAAATTAGGTCTCACATAAAAAAAATTAGAAAATTCTCCTGAAGTAGTCAATTTTGGAAATTCATATCTTGAATTAGAGAACTCCGATTTGCTTAATTCAAGTGGTGCTAGAAAAATAAAATTAAGCTCTACAAATTTCATGTTTTAAAGGAAAGCTATTTTAGAGTGAAAGATGTGTGAATTATTAGTTAAATTCAAGCCATGAACATATAATGCGTTTGTGATAAATGGTGATATTTGGTTAAAAAACCTAAATCCAAGTTCAAGCTCGACTGATTCTCAGGTTCAATCAAATTCAAGGCCCACATTCAACCCACATTCCATTCTCAAACCCAAGTGGAAGCCCATCAAGCTCATGCCCAATCATCTATAATCCAAGAAAAACAGAGTCCTATGCATATTAGAGTTCGAATGTAATGGAAGAGTAGAGTTTGAATTCAAATGCAAAAACGGAGTATTTAACATTCATTTCAAGACAACAATCTTATAGAGTTGGTGTTAGATTTATTTCACATGCATTGCAGAAGCATGGAAAATCACAAAATAAATGGGATGAATTTTCAGGATAAATACTTCGATATATAAGTCTTTAAAAATCCATGAATCGCAAAATCTCTCGAACAAATCGCTTGGTCAGGATGGTGATTACAAAATCAAACCACCACCAGAGTACCATGTTACTTCAACCCTAAATTCAGTGATTTAAGTGACGAGAAAAGTTTTTTACTCAAATTTTTTTAATTCTCTCATAGTCTCTCTCGATCTCTTTATGTAAATCAATATTCTCTTAATATTTTTATTCAAAAGAACTTACACATTAATTCTCTACACAATTCACGTAGGAAAGAGATCTTCTAATATGGCAAAGAGAGGAAGCGTTTTAGAGGAGCTAGGAGATCATGGGAGTTATCCCAAATTCAAATTTAAATAAATTGAATTATCTTACAATTAACCAAAAATACCCCCTCGTGGGCTTATTAACCAATAGTTTGAGAACAATAAGGAAAGGAAGGGTTAGACTTTGAATTAGATCGAAGAAAAAAAGAATTACTTATAAAAATAGAGCATACATGCAAGAAAAAATAGCATTCAGTGGTGACAGTTTGGAGAATAGTTTAGAATTTTTAATTTTTTTGTCTTCAATTTTGATTTTTCTTTGGTCTTTCACAGTTCAGCTACTTCAATTTCGTCAGTCCTTTTTAACTTTTCCATTCTTTTATCCAACCTCCACTGCTGTATTTAGAAGCCTCTACCATTAAATTGTCATCCTTTAACTTCATCTTCTACCGTTGGCTTTCCGTCATTGTTCAATTGTTCAATTTTCAGTCAATTCACCTTTATCTCTTTGCTTTTGCCAATTTCACCCTTTGAATATATTTTCTCTGCCTTGTTTCATAAATATCCTTAATCGAATTCACCGTCGCAACTGTATCTCCTTTGACTTCACTATCATCTATCATCCGATCACATCGGTGTCACTTCAATTACTCTGTCATGTTCGAACATTATGTGTCCAATCAGTTCTAGTCTTTGAATCATTGTTTGTGCAACTTTACTTATTCTCTTTGTTTTTTCAGTTTTAGGGTTCATTTGAATATTTAATTTTTATTTTAATTTCAACATTGCTTTTATTTTTTACAATTCCAATATTATTATTTTTTACTTTTAGTTTTTTTATTTTTTATTTAATGTATAGAGATTTAATTTCATTATCATAGATTTAATTTTAGGAAATAAAAATAAAAATTTTAAAAATATTATTTTTAAGCTTTATTAGCATTTTAAAGTTATTTAGTATTCTCTTATAGTTTTAGAGTTAGTAATTTTATTTTTATTTTTCTTATTTAATAGTTTGGGCGAGGGAAGGCTTATTATTTAGTTATAATTAATTCATTTATTTTTAAGTTGTTTATTTGCTTTTATTAGGTTATAGGATTAAAGATTGATCACATAATTTTAGCTAATTAGAATAACTCGAAATTATCCATGTAAAATTGACTAGTTTTCACGAGATTGACAACCTTAGTTATTAAAAATACCACTAAAAATACCACAACATTTTACTTGATGGGAAGATTTGAGAGAAAAACCCTAAACCCCAAGTAGAGATGTTTGCAGACTTCTATTGCTGTCACTGTGATTTGTCGGAATCGGAACTCTGACAACAACTGTAGAGCTCCGTTGTTGAGTCTCCCAAAGCAGCCTCCGATTCCAAAAACTCCCAAAGCAGCCTCGGGTGAGTTTGCTTTCGCCGTTTGCTCAGTCCCAAAAGCAGTGTTCAAGTCCCAGGTATGTCGTGGGTATGTCGCATTCTGAAGTAGCGACATTCCTATGTCGCGTCTCATGGGACATACCATGTTGTGTCTCCAGAACGCGACAAGTCTGTGTCACTCTTCGAATTATTTTGGGCGCCGTATTCTTGTAATTTTTTTTTTAATGTTTAATCCGAACTTGTCTCCGGATGAAACCCTCGAATGGTTTTTTTCCACTTTTTCTCTGCTCTCTTCCATAAAACCCGTGTTCTGTTGAATTCCTCGGCCTTTTTTTTCCTTTAATTGTTCAGTCTCTCTTCCATGGCAGTGATTTTCGATTCTTAGCTAGATTGCAGTGAGATTTCGAGTTTGATTCAACTTCGCTCTTCGTTTCTCCTCTATCGTTTTCGGTCGCCTTTGAATTCTTAGTATTCGCCTTCAGAGTTCTCATCCCTCTTTCGTTTCAGATTCCACCGACGCTTCGATTCGTCTGTCTCGAGTTCATCGTCTTCGATTTTGATTCGCCTTTGATTTGCAATTGCCGTTGATTCTTCGTCGCCAATTTCATCCATTTCGGCAACCATCCGACTCCTCAGTCGCTTCGATTTCTCCGCCTTCTCAGTTGCAGGTCCGAGCATCCAACGCCATTGTCCATTGTCTTCGGTTGCAGTCGTCCGATCATCTTCTCAGCCATCTCCATAGTCGAACCCCACCGAATCCATCTCAATCCTAGCCTCAAAACCACACTCTGTTTGCGCGACTCCGTTTCCATTCCCTTTTCATTCGAGGTTTTGGGTTTTTTTTTTCTTCATTTATACAAACCAAATTTTAGATTTTATGTTTTATTTATTATTTACAACTCTAAATTTATATTAGAAAATTCAATTTTAGAAAATGAAATAGAATTAACACATACTCAAATTAATGCCCTGGTACGGTCGCCATCTCAGAAAGGAGGTAGCAGCAACGTCTGTGGGGGCAGTGGTTTGAAAATTTTAGACGAGAGAGAGACCATATTGGGTTTTCCTAAAAGCAGTACTCGTTGTCCAATTTTTTGACTTTCAAAATTGCTCTTCTACTTTCGGAGGATTCGTTCAAGAGGGAAAGGTATCATTTGCACGTACTTGGTCTTTCAATTTTGCTGTTTTTCTATTGCTCATGCTTCAACTTCTTACGCTTCTACTCCCACTACTTTTGAATTGATTTCGTTAAGTAAGAAATTTTAATTGGGTTTTCGAGGATTGTCATGTTTAATGGTAAGAAGCCTGTTGATTTTGTTTTTTGACGATTGGATAGCCTATTGAAACTGAACATTAGATATTGTGCACACAACATGCTTGATATAAAGTCCATGAGAATCAGGATAATTGTTGTTTGAATTTGACTTGTTTATTGCAATTTTGGTACTACTGATAGGCGCACGTGTAAATATTATTGGTTGATATTGCAATCAAAATTTTAAGAAGTATTTTCTCATTATAGAAATCATAAAAATTTCATGCATTTAAGTTTCTTATATTTTTTTTAGACAAGGCCCCGATTAGGGAAGTTGGGGGAAGATGAGGTTTTTGAATGCAAAATTTATTGAAGTAATAAATATTTTAGTTATTTTTATGCAAAAATTTGACTTTTATTTTCAAAACTCTATATTTCTAAAAAAAATTTCACTTTAGTTGAAAAAATGTCCCAAGTAAAACAAATAGAGGTAAGCTGAGCCTCACTAACAACATACAAAAGGATTTTTACAGGACTTTATCCCATGTTGATACTGGTATTTGATTTTTTAAAGTCTGCAAAGATTTATTGAGCAAAGTGTGAAGTTAGCCCATTACTCCCTTTTTAATTTTTTTTTAACCTTTTTAGTGGGGTCAGATTTAGTAAAATATAAAAAAAGGAATAAAAATATTTCCTTAAAATTATGTAATTTGTTGATTTAATGTGGTCAATTGACCCCACTTCATATGGCTCAGGATGCCAAATTATGGAAAGAATTTTTAAAAAAGTTTGTCTAATAATATTTCAACACATAACTTTTAAGAAATATCAAGCATGACCTTTTTTTTTTTATTTAAAAAAATAATCAGTAATGTTATTTGTTCTACAAAAAGCAGAAAATAGAACAACATGAACTAATTTCATTAGTCATTACAAAATATATAATGATTTTGCCTTTAAATGAAGTGATTTCACTAATTACCAATAAGCATAATGAATTTTTTTTTTTCTCTAACTCATTAAAAAAATTTATGCCCCATATAATTTTACAATTTTGATCAAACATAAAACTAACTTGGTTGGTAATGATGTTTTGTTCTCTGTTTTAATATGAGAAGAAATAATCATAGCTTTTATATATAATGTAATAAGGGTGTTGTTTGGAAATGCCAATTTATATATAAATGTATATCTCTAGAAAGTGATATTTGTCAACCTTCGCTATAATTTTTACATGAAAAAGATAACTTTATTCCTTTTTTCTCTACAATATTCTCTGAGATGACATTAACACAATGCTCTTCATTCTGTTTTCCTAAAATAAGCACATTCATGTATCTCTATTACTTAAAACAATTTTAAGTGGGAAATTTAAGAAGATACAAAACAAATTCGAGTTATTTTATGCCAAAATTAAATATACAATAAAAGTATGCAAAGACTCAGTGCAGCGACATAATAGTGCGTCCCCCTTGCCACCTGCCAAATACGAAGTATGAATTGAACATTGAAACAGTAAGCCCCCCTCCCGCTCCCGCCACTAACTTTGTCGCTTCAAATCAGATATATCCTTGAACAAGCCGTCATTGTAGTCTCTCACACTACTTTGGTTTGTTCTATTTCTTTTTGTTGATTATGCAATTATAACTTTTTGTTGAATAAATATGAACTAACTGTTGAATTCTAGTTGTTTGATGAACCCCCCCCCCCATTTTGCCATGTTATGATTATTTTCATAAAAGAAAGAAATTTGAGGAAACTGATTTAATCTGCTTGTTATTGTTATTTCTTTTCACAGGGCTATTTAAATTTTAATTTATGATGGCAAAAGGAGGAGAATTAAACAAAGATTTTAAAGAGGCTTCAGCCAAGAGAGACGTGGAGGTTGATGTTGATAATGAACAAGTAGAAGAAGGAGAGCAAATGGAAGAAGATAATGATGATGACGATGACGATGTTGAAGAAGATGGTCAAACTTTGAGTTTTGGTCAGGAGATGAATCCTTTGGATTTCCTTGAGGATGACGCTTCTGGTATCCAGCCTTATCAGCAATTTGAGCGTATTGAGTATGAAATTCTGGCTCAAAGAAAGCGAGCAGCACTTTCCCATCACCCGAGGTAACCTTTCCTTCTTATGATTTCCCATCCAACTCTTCTATCTACTTTTAATCATCACATTTGTTATTAATAGACATCTTGTTTTATGCTATATGAGCTTGTACTGCTAACATCCAAGTTGCACCAAAATCTGGTCCTAGTATTGTAATAATCTTTTGTTCCCATCTAGTTAGTGTTAACTCGGCGATATTCCTTGTGGCCATCTTGATAGAAGTTAAAGATCATATTCTAGTTCGGTAAAGCTGGGAAAATGCTTGATATCACTTGCTTTGATGGTTACCAGATTAGTCATCCTTACTATCTTTTAATGATTAAAATGGAGTTCATTAGATAAAGAGAGAAGAGTGAAAGGAAAAATGGATGAGAAATCCTCATAGAACTAAAGGAAAAAAGAAGCAAACAAAAAGAAGAAAGAGAAAGAAGATAGTATTAGGACTCAAGTATGAAGAGCTCTCATGTCTCTGGGGCCATTGGAAAGGATACAACCTTGAAACAGACCAGCTGCAACATCGCAAAGCAAGGCCAAGAAAACCATGTCATCCAAATCAGATAAATAGGAAGAAACTGATTATTGAGGACCCTTGAGTTCCTGTCCTGCGAAAGGCATCAACAAATAGCAAACTTGGCACATTTATGATACTTTTTGCGATTTTAGTTTCAACCTTAGGATGTGGAGGATTCATGGTCATGCTTTAATTTTATTTTCTCCAGAAATTACAAGATACTTGAGAATTTTGTTAAGTGGAGGGATAGGTGCTTGGTTCCTTTGGACATAGAAATACTCATGCTTTTAGGGAGTCAATTGGTCTTCCCACTTCCTACTAAGACTCTTTTCTCCCACATCGATGTGTTTGGAAGCTGGGAGAAACTTTTTTGGAGAATATCAAAAGAGATAAGAAGACTGTTTTATCATGATGTCCTTTTGTTTTTGTTAGTTTGTTTGCTTGTTTGTTTTTTTTTTTTTTTGTTTTTGTTTTTTTATAAACAAAGATATCCTCTTCACTTATTTTTGTATGTTTCTTCCTTTCTAATAAATTTAATCCTTTTCTTAAAAAAATGCTTGTAGCTTTTCTTATCTTAAAGATTAACCAAAATGGTGACTCACATAAATGAATAGTGTATGGGAATTAATATTATTTCTATTTTTTTTTCCTGATAGAATTTGTATCAGATAGAGAAAAGAAATACATAAATCTCAAACAATAATGAAGACTAAGAGTCAAAAAAGAAGAAAAAATAAAAACTAGTGAAAGATTGCTTAACAATCGATCTTCACATCCTCAAGTCTATAATCTCTATAAACTCCTAAGGCATTGGCCTAAAAGAGATGTGTAGAAGACATTCTTGTCTCAAAAGAGAGAGGAGCCAATCTATTTTCTGTACTCTTATGAGCACGCAAAAGGGAATATACGGAAGCCCATAAACTTTCTAGCATTTTGCTTCCTCCAAGTACAATAAGAAATAGCAACAAAAGCGCATCTCTGAAGCCTTTTTCCCTGTTCTGACGGAACCTTTTCCTCTATCGTCATTTGACTATTGATGCATGACCCAAGCCAATCAAATGAAATTTTTTAATTTTACTATTGTCAAGTAAAATGGTGAGACCGGGTAGTTAATTAGTAAGAGCTTTTGCCTTCCAAATAAGATTGTTAAAGACAAAGTAAGAGTTTGGGAAGAAAAATACAACGCCAAAGAAAGATTTCCAAGAAATGATGACCAAACTATCAATGCTCTAAACGCTAGTACACTCTAAAGAAAGATTTACTGGAAATGGTCTCTTTAGCTATTTATGAATCACGTAATACACCAAATTTCTGATGTCTGGACCACCCTCAAATTTGGGTTTAGAAACTTGATCTTAGCTCATTAGATCATCTCTCTAATAAGGACTCTTTTCCAACAGAGGAAATCTCTTGTCAACTTCTTAATCTTCTCTATCACCTTGACATGAATCTTTACAAAGGATATGAAGTAACGAGGGAAGCTAGAAAGACAAGCATGTGCAAGTGTAATATGCTAACCAGTAATGACAAAACACCATTCTGACCATCAAATCTCTTGTTAATTCTTTGAACAACTTGATTGCAAGAAGATGGACTTCTCATATTACCTCTTAAAGGAACCCCATGTAAATGTGAGGCCACTCCTACTTCTCACGATTAATGAGATCTAACAAATTATCAGGAGTCTCATTGGGTACATTCATATCAAGGTCACTAGCCATACTAATCCAAAACTCAGACTTTCCAAAAAAAATGTTGAGATGAGTGACAGTATCTAGAAAACCATCTTTTTCTTCTTTGAGAAAGAGAATGGTATCTTTTGCAAATTGCAGATGAGAAACACAAATCTGATCAAATCTCACCCAAAGGCTACAAAAAAATTTCTACTAAGACACCTCTTTATGATGCTACTCTAAGGATCAAAAGAGTAAAAAGGAATGAGGAAAGATGTTCCACTTGTCTTAGCCCACGAGAAGCCAAAAACCAAATTTTATGCTCCTAATCAATAATAACAAAAAAGGTGGCCAAATTGAGACATCCTCTCATCCATCTTTTCCTTCTAATCCTAAAACTCTTATTCTCCACTACATTGTCTTAAAAACCCACTTACCTTTCATAACTTTTTCCAAAATCCATTTTCAAAACAATTCTCTTGTGATTTTCCTTTTTTCATTTTTTTTTTGATCTGATTGAAAAATTTTATTCACAAAAAAGAAGTACAAAAATTGGGGGAAAGCACTAAAGAGCTGCTAACACATCGGTCTACAATGTAAAAGAATCTACAAAATCGACAATGTCTACAAACCATTTAAAGGGCTTTGAAGTAGACTAAAAGCATTAACAGTTCAAGAAATTATTATAAGAGCTATCAAGGAATTCTTTAGTTGTTCCATTGCTCTCCCTTCAAATTGACCAAAACATTAATAGAGGAAGCATGGGGAAATTCTCCAGTTTGCTGTACAGACTCACACACCACTCCAAACCCACAATTCATGCTGCATATATCTGAAGTCATCCAACATTAGTGCAAAAGAGAGAATTTTTTCCCCCCAAAAGTTGAGCCCATGTGTAACAAAATAATAACTGGAAAATCCATATTAAAACCATCACGACTTTAAACTTTATCTCTATCAAACCAAAAATAGCATCTCACATCTTATTATTTTAAACAGCCTCTCTATCCAGGATTATCTAGATTTGTAAATTGATGCTGATCCAACCTGTCAATCAAGGGCGACCTCAACTGTCCTTGGCATAGTGGTCTCCGTTGAAGCTAGTTATCTTGTTCTCATAAGAATATTATCGGTAATGGAATTGCCACATCATTCTCTAGCTCTCTAATAAAATTCCTTTTGTCTCCTGCTTGTTGCTACGCGATACAAGAACCTAGAATTACAAATCCCATCTCTAACCTACCTCATACTAATCCTTTGCCTTCAACTAATCTCCTCCTTAAGGAGAACCTTCCCAGGGTCGCATCTTAGGTTCTCTCAATGTCGAGTGTAGGATCCTCAAACACACCTTCATCCAAATTACGTTTGTGGTTTTTATTCTTTTTCCTTGATTAAATATATATATTTTTAAATTTTTATTTAAGCAAAGGACTTTGGTATTTGAAACCAAGTTCTTCACCAGGCCAACATATTTTATTCTTTTTCGCTGATTAAATGCTTTTCTTGTTTGAGCAAAGGATTATGGTAGCTGAAACCAAAGTATTCACTAGGTCAATGTTTAAGCCTTTTTCTAGACAGTCCCCTATGTTTGTGTGGAAATCTACAATGTATTATGTATATATGTATATCTATATGTATATATATGTATATGTAAATATATGTATGTATATATGTATGTATGTATGAACGGAAGCCTAGCGCTAATGAAAGTGAATTACTATCATTAATGACAATGATAATATTGTTTGAGTATGCTTACCCTGCTATATGCAGTTATACAAAATTCACTATAGGTGTATGTATATATGTGTATGTATATATATGATATATCTGTATGTATATATGTTTAATTATATGTATATATGTATATATATATGTAAATATATGTGTTTATATATATATATATTCATATGTCTGTCTATATGTATATGTAAATATATGTATGTATATATATGCATATATCTGTATGTTTGTATATATGTATATTTATATGTCTATATGTATTTGTATATATATAGGTGTATGTATATATGTTATATTTGTACGTATGTATGTATATGTATATATATTATATATCTGTATGTGTGTATATATGTATAATTATATGTATATGTCTATATGTAGAAGGGCGTACTCAGTGCCGAAACTCCCACATTGTGGGCTCTGGGGAAGGGAATACCTAGGCAGCCTTCCCCTTGCTTTTTGCAAGGAGGCTAATTCGAACTCCGGACCTCCAGGACACAATGGAGAGACTCCACCATTGCGCCAAATCCGCCCTTCATATGTCTATATGTATATATATATATCTATATGTAACTATATGTATGTGTGTATTTATATGTATATTTGTATATATATGTATATGTATATATGGCCCTTATTGTTATGTCCAAGTTCCGTCATTAATATTACCTGAAATAATTATAAGTATGAGCATGTATCATAGAAAGATGTCTACATTACTGCATGAAGTAATTGTACAGGAGTTATTAATATCTCAACAACACTTGCACAGTTATGATAATATCCATGTGTCTACACTCTAGATTAATTATTGAGATATGTACAATATTCACTTCATAATAGTTGCATGATGGAACATTATTGTGTTGTAACATTGCGATGGGAGACAGAAGCATGGGGTTGTCTTGAAAGCATAACATTGGGAATTTATACATTTTAGGCAACTGTCTGTGGACTGTCATTTTTTTTAGTAGATATCAATATTGATGTCCACTTCTGGTTAAAGGGTATTGCATTTGATCATCTTACACAAGGGTATCCATTTGCATTCCTCCTTGGAGCTAAGAAAATGTCAGTAAAAGATCATCCTGCTTTAGAACTGCATAATCTGTCCATGTTATGCATTTTCTTCCACACATTTATGTGCCTCAAATATGTTAAATATTATGGAAATTTCTGATGTTGTTCTTGCAAAATATCCAGTAGCGATGGGCTAGCAAAGAAGCTTAGACAAGAAGACCTTTTCAGGGCAAGCCAAGAAGACATTTCATGGGCTAGCATTGAAGAAATCTTAGAATCCATGAACATTGGTGTTCGGAGAAAATTCAGAAAGGTGTGACATTTATCAACTATTACTCATCTTCTTGAGATTCAAAACAAAGCATTTGGGATGTCAACTTTTGATAGCTTTATATCGTATTGATTAAAGTCTTGAGATATCCTGTATCACTTTTTCTATCCTGTTCACTAACTTGGAGCATTTGTTTAACAGGAAAATAAATATATAAAATTGAGATGGAAAGCTATACAATCATCACTCACTAAAATCTTTGAGAAAACAGAAAATCAAGAGTGACTTTTTAAGTTACCATTTGAAACCTTTAAAGGGAAAACGAGCCAAGTAATCATAATTGGCCTGTATCTCCCTCTCTCTCTTTCTCTCTCACACACACACACATTGATTTCCTCTCCCCAATCTGGCGTCTCTCTCTCCCTTACCACATGCCTAGAACATTGAAAAGGGGAAAAAAACCATAAAAATGCTATCTAGTTATTAAAGCATCCTACTAAGCATATGGGGTCAAGGATCACAATATGTTAATAGTCTTATTTTCTTTTATTAAGAAGAGGTTGGAAAGAAGAATAGGACCCAAAACCGCAATTACTAAGCAGTTTTACCAAAGGTTTGAGACAGAGAGAGAAAAAAAGCAAGTATACCTTCTTTTATTCTTCTCGATAAAAAAAGTATACTATTGTTGCACATAACTGAAATTTCCCTAGGGCCATACTTTCTTTCAGGCGGAGCCTCCAGAGTACTGAAAATCAGAGAGCTAATTCCAAACATTTGCTTGCTTTGTGAGCAAAAAAGTATTACCAGATTTATGGTCTTGAGATTATCTTTTCAAGTTTCACATCCTTCCTGTAGGACTTTGCCTCTTCTAAGCATGTTGCCCTTGGTTAAAATTTTTTTCTTGTCATTCCCAGATGAAAAGGGCAACTTTGTATTTGATCAACACAATGGAAACATATAGTATTTGATTCAAAATTCACCCGCTTTGTTCTGTTCCCTAAACAATTCAGGTACATTTGTTGTTGTGGATTAGGTTGTATGATGTACCATTAAAATCAGAAAATGCTTTCAACTTCTAATCTTGTCATCTTTACAAATGAAACATTCTAATGAAGTACGTACCATTTTGATGGAAAGACAAGAAATTTCTATTGCTTGCCTCTCCCTTGCTTTACCATGCAGAGAGCATTTATGCAATAAAATCTTAAAAGGTGTTTCAATATTCTTACCTCTCAATAGATACAAAAAGGAATTGGGAGCATTTTCATTGTGCCAGTACAAATAGACCTTCCAACTTTTCTTAAAAGGTATTCACTCGTGAGAAGATAAGAGAAGGTGATCTTATTGGGCTTATCCAGAAGAAAGAGATGAGGTTTTTAGAGATCTTCAAATGATTGTTGAGGAGGACCATTACAAACTAGTCATTATAGTTCTGATTGGCTCCTACCCAAGGGTATTTTTTTAGAAAGATCTTTTGTGCTTGGGAAGAGCAAAAGAGTTAACTTTAAGATGGAAAAGATGGCCTTATCTTTATGTTCGTCAAGAAGTATAATGTGTTTAAATGGTTCAAGTATTTACAAGTCATTGCAGCATAGGTTTTAGATTTATCACGTTTAGTCCCAAGTCCAGTTGGCAAGTTCTAGGAATTTAGGCTGTTAGTGAGATTTCTGGTGTCAATACCATTGTAGCTAAGATATTAGGCAACCATTTTGAGTACTGTGTTGGATGAAAATGTTTCTGCTCACTTGTTAGCTTTTAATGGCAATGAGGTGCTTGTAGTTGATAGGAGGCAGATATTTGTTAAAATGTATTTTGAAAAATCATAGGATGTGTTTGTTGGTAGTTGAATGGGTCATGGAGTGGAGGTCCTGGAGGGTCGGACTGACTAGTGGTCACTTCTCTTCTACTCTGTTCACTGTTTGTAACAATAAGAATTTGTTTCAAATCTTGTAAAAAGTTTTAGTTAGGTGATCTGATGTAAGGACAAATAGGATAGATTGCCTACAATCAGAAGAATGGCAGGTAATAGCTAAGAAAGTGTTGTAGCAGAAGAAAATGTGATAAAAACCTAAAATTTGTTGTTGAAATTTAAATTGTAGATTTAATTGTTCAAAAATTGGAGAGAACTTTGATCAACAAGTATGAAAAAAAAAAAGGAATAAGACGGCTAGAAGAAGAAAGCTTAGGCATGCATGCCTTCAACACAAATAACTACACATTAAATCTATTTATCAGTTCATTCACTCCATTCACATTTCATATCAATGAGACATATTTATAAGAGCTAGAATAATCTAATGGCACACCTAAACCTTCAAAATACTTGATAAAATTCTAAATTCACTAAAATAGAAAGTTTCTAATATTCTAAAACTCCAAAAAAGACTAACTTAATACTGACTTAAGTTTAAAATATTTATCAAGTTTTTAGTAAAACAAGACATGTTAAAAAATTAGAAAATTCTAAATTACTAGAAAATTCTGCAACTTATTTTTAAAATACTAAACTTATTTGTCTTTGCAATACAATAATTGCCTTTTACTCAAGGCCGCCAAAGATCACATTTTTTTGGCCCAAGCTATAACCGTGTCATCATGATCTTTTCCCTGTATTTGTGTTTACTTTAGCATGGATGTATAAAATGGAATGTTTGCATGTGGAATTGGCCGCTTTATTTGATGTCTTTAAGTTTGTATGGATATCAATTATTATTATTATTATTATTATTATTGTTATTATTATTATTTCATCTATTTATTTATCTATTTTTATATTTATTTTTTGCACTCGCAATTTCCTGAAGGCATTATTCTCTTTATTCTGGACAAAGAGTTGATATTGAATGTATTCTTCTTTCTCTAAAGCTCTTGATTGTGGAATAATAATTCCAGTCTATGAATCTAGTGTAAAATGGTCTATTTGTTGAGTATTTTTTGACAAATTATATTGGATAGATAGAAATAATTGGTGTATTGGTTGGTTATGAGGGCTGGTTTATGTAATTGTTGCCTTATATAATGTTTGGTGTGTGAAAGAATGTTTAACTTAGGTATGTGATCTTTGCCATCGGAAGATCTTCAGAAGTGAAAAGGAAGAAAACTGGTAGTGGTGATGTTATTGTGTGCGGGTGTTATTGGGAAGAAATATTGGTATTATGAGATAAGACCTGGTGATGGGAATTTTTTGAAAGTACAACTTCGTTCTTAAATAAGTAAGAAATTGAGAATGACTAATAGTTTACTGGCCTACATTCTAGGGATTATGTCTATGAATGATTCTTTAGAAGTAATAATTTAATTAATTTAGAGACACTTTCAACAGCTAAGTCTTGAATGGTTTCCATTTCCTCTGTGAAGAATGGTAGAAGATTTCTTCCTTGACATAAGATGTAAGTGTAACCAGCATAAGCATTTTGTGAATAATATTCTAGTGGAAAGTTATCAAATCCACATGCCCCACATTCAGAAACTAGCATTTGAAATCCCTATGGAACCTTTAAGAAGCTTAAAGTTCAAATGAACAGGTGTAACATTGATTTTGAATAAGTAAGACATTTTAGTCTGAAGATTCTATTATGAGAAGCAGGCTGCTTGGAAAGTGAAATTTACGTATTGCACTTTAATCTTTTTGAAGTATACTTGCTTTCTTTTATCCTTATTTTCTTCTTAGTGGGAAATTTGAGCTGTCTGTTGGTGTCTTCAGTTGTTTTGTAGCGTTTCTTAGGACATCTGTTTCGATAATTAATGTATCAGTATCTTTGTATTTTCGATGTATGTGCAATAGTTCCATTAGTGTAAATATTATATATATATTGTGTACATATATTTATAGATTAACATGGGTGGAAAATTTGGCATATTATTCTTACCCAAAAAAAAGGCATAATATAGTGGCTGCCTATCTGGTGTATAGTTGATGTGTCCAATTTACTTGTGCATGAGTACTTATGCATGGAAGCATGCAAGAATACCTGCTGCTTCCTCTCTCTAATTCGCTACTGATTTTATTTTTTTATTTTTACTCAGCCAAAGAAAAAAGGAAGAAAGAAAGGATCAAAGAACAAATCGAGTCCTGAAGTCACTCGAAAACTAGGTGATGCTACCCTTCATTATTCCTGTGGGCGTTATGAAGAGGTAAGAATATAGCTAGAGAACTTCACTTTCAATGTTAGGTAATACTTGTTTAAATTCAGTTTTCTAATCTGGAAATGCCTCTCCCTGTTGCTCCTCATGGTAAATCAACTTTTTAAAATCTATGTTATATTTATGGATAATCCAGTTAGCTTGAGATATTCTCCACAACCATGTCCCTTTCCTCCACTGTGCTTGGTTTGCTTTTTCTGACGAGGCTGGAAAACGGTCCTTACGTTCTCCCAAACCTTGTCTTCAATGTTAAATTAGAACTGATGACCGTGAGGGTCCCACAAAGGCCCTATACTTTTGATTACTAACTGCAATTTTTTTCTCCACCACTTTGTGGGTAGCCTTGATGTGATCAACCATGCCTTCTGCCTTAGGATGAAATTTACCACAGCTGGGAATAGGAGCAAGTGTAGTACAGAATTAGGATTCAAACCATAATCAAATTCAAATGGGCTGCGAGGAGTAGCTCAATTTTGGGAGCTGTTGAAGGCAAACTCAGCATGTGGAAGTGCTGAATTTGATCGTTTAGGCCTATCTCCTGTAAGACACCTTTAACATTCCCAAGCTTCAATCTGTCACCTTTGTCTGGCAATCTTTTTGTGGATGGTATGCTTTATTGAAACACAACTCTGTTCCCATCATTTTCCACAATAATTTAACACAATATCAAAGAATTAATAACAGAAGCAGTATAACTGGTCTTTCAGTTGATGTAGCCTACTTCTGGTTTCCTAGTTCATGAATTTGTGAACTTACAAGCTCCTCCTTCCCTTCTGCAATAGGAGGTCTCTATTGAAAAACATTTAGCTTCTCTTTATCAGTATATTATGGAAATCTCATTCTCATTATGAATTTGTCTGAAACATCCCTTCAATGTTTATAAACTCCCTATATGTGCTTTGTATGTCCTATTTGTTTTCATTTGCAGGCAATATCTGTTTTATTTGAAGTTGTTCGGCTTGCCCCGAATTTGCCAGATCCATTTCATATCCTTGGTGCTGTGTTTAATGCCATTGGAGAACGTAAAAAAGCTCTAAATTGTTACATGCTAGCTGCACACATGACTCCAAAGGATTCATCTCTATGGAAGTGTCTTGTTGACTGGTCACTGTAAGTTCCCCTGCAATTCCTTTGTTATTTTTGTGATTTCAATTCATCTGAAGCTAACTCCCTTGAACGAAAATATTCACTCATTCTGACATGTAAATTATATAAGTAGCTTTATATCTTACCAGCCTTTTCTTAGTGTTCCCCGACTTCCAACCTTCCTTTTGAGTCTTCACAAATTTGAAATTGGTTCAGCTGCTACCATGGCCTCTTGTAGGGGAAATAATGCCATTATGCTCACTGACAGCCATTACAGCTGATATACACCTGATAGCCTGTGATGGGCTGCAGCAGGCAATTTGGCTGCAAAGCAGCATTTATCCTTTCGCTGCACCTCCACAAAGAGGATAAGCTGTCAATCTGCTACTCCAAGTTTCGTTAAGTTACATGCATTACAGCTGTGAAATTGACTGCAATGCCATCTGCAGCTGTGATTTAAATCTATGGCTGTGATAGCTACTGAAACTTCTCCTATGAGTCTGTCTTAGCATTTTAATGCTTCTTCCTTCCACTTGGCTAATTGTATTAGGAAATTGAAGGTGCTGTTAAGGTTTTTCTGTGGCCTATGGCTCATGATTAGATTGGTACTAATGCTGAATTAGGAGGAGCTCTTAAAAAAAATCTTTCTCTAGATATTTGTATTTGAAGTTATAATTGCAATATGTCTAGAGATAATGGTTTCCTTAATCATCTGTTTTCTTGAATCATATGAAACCAACTTAACAATATTTATTGGGAGCAGGATTTGCACGAATAATGTGGAAAATTGCTGATGATGAAATTCATGTTGTTAGAGGTTGTAAAAATGTTAAAGCTATGTGGAGAAATGTGTTTATTTAGTTTAATATTCACTTGGAATGGAGAGGAATACAGGCATTTTCAGAATTCATTTTGTTCCTAGCTCTCTAAAATTGGATGGGATTATTTTTTGATGCTCCTTTGTGAACCTTTTGTGAGGTTTCCATAAAGAAATGGTGTTATAGGTGTTTTTTCTTGCTTTTTTTTTGCACGTATCTCCATACGAGGATTTCTTGTCGTCCTCCTCTCTCTCTCTCTCTCTCCTTTTTGCTTTACAAGGAGCAAGGATTGAATCCATGACCTAATGATTGTGGTGTTTGTTGCATAGCACCTCAACCAAATGGATTGGTGGAGGTTTCCCTCTTCCTAATTTCCTTTTGGTTTAACCTGTTTCTTTTTTGCTATAACAAAAAGGAATAATTTTCTTTTGAGCTACCACTAAGAATAACATATTAAGTTATGCAAATATCCTCCCACATATGATTACCAACGGATTCTTTTGTTCATTTTATTTTATTTTATTATTATTATTTTTTTAATTATTGACTTATTCATCAACCATTAGTTGTTCATCCCTTGTGTTTTACTTTTTCACTGAAGGCTTGTTAGGCACTTTCTAAGGCAAAATAAGCATAAGAGAATTAAAGATGGAGGGTAAATGATTTTAAACTTTCTCTGATCAACGGAGTACAAAATTAGAATGGATAAAAGATCAACAAACACTTGGTACCATACATGCATTTCACTTTTCTTCTCATGTACACTGGAAAAATAGTGTTTGAACCAAAAGTCTGTAACCAATCATAAGGGCCTCTACGTTCCAACCAAGTAAAGTCCCAGTGGACCAGTGCAATTTACTTCTTGCTTGTATTGATATGAATTATATGCAGTTTAAAATGGAAGCATTATCCACATGTGGTACTGAGTTGGACATAAACCTGTCCAGCAATTCCTTGACATATGTCAATTATTTTCTCGGGCAATTCTTGGACTCTTTTGGTCTCTTCTCCTACAGCTTAGGGATACTTAGCTATTGTTAAGACAATTTGGATGCTAGCATTTTTTTCCTTTTCCCTTTGATCTGTATGAATATATTGCTAACTTTGAAATATTTATATTGGTATAACATAAATTTAAAAACATTTAGGGAAAATAATATTGTTATTTGTTGCATTCAAGTTGGATTGTGTCCTATATTTGGAAAATTTATGATATTATATATTCATGGTCCATGTCAAAATCGCTCCATGGGTTTAGTTGTATCTTTCAGCATCTATTCTTTCATCAAATAATTGAAGATTATGAAAGTATCTTGTACTTAATTATATTTGTTCTTCAAAGCAGAGAGCAAGGAAATTCTGGTCAGGCTATGTACTGCCTTTCCAAAGCAATAACTGCTGATCCCGATGATATTGATCTTCGAAAATATCGTGCATCTCTTTACATTGACCGTGGTGATCTTCAGAAAGCTGCTGTTTCCTATGAGCAGATATCAAGACTTTGTCCTGATAATGTTGAAGCTGTGAAGTCTGCTGTAAAGGTTTACAAATTTCTTTGATGTTTCATTCACATGGGATGTTCTTGCTGTCCATCAAATCTGTTTGCTCTGAAACCCGTCTGATTTTCTATGCACACCAAGTGTTAAGACATGTTAGAATGATATGGGATACTAATTTTTGTTCCTATTTTTCCTTTTATTTATTTATTTTTTGCTTTTGAGTGTATCCCAGTCCCTTTTGTTGCTCTTTATGTAATTCTTGTTTTCTTTGTCTGGTGTACATTCTTGCACCATATTTGTTCTGTTCTGGGAATGTCGAGTTTCTTGAAGATCAAATCATTCTTAGAAGTTATTGAAACCCCAAGTAAACATGAAGATGTTGGGGGTTGAAAGATTGAGGCTTTGATAGGGAGAGAAGTAGTCATGTAGCTCAGAATTAATGCCCAGTAATCTTCCTTAACACTACATAAATATACTACTTATATGATACTAAAGTATTATTGAATTTGTCATTGTGCATTACATACATTGTTCGGTTTATGATAGACGTTTTGTTGATAATTGGAAACAGCAGAAAATTTTGAGCAGACTAGTTATACTGTTTATTTATGTTCCATATGTAATTAAGGAACCTTTTGTAATTTGTCTATCTTTATTTCACCCATTTTCTTTTTGTGCCTCAGTTGTACCAAAAATGCGGTCAGATTGAACGCTCTTCAATGATTCTGGAGAAATATATTGTGGATCATCCTGTTGAAGCTGATTTAACTGTAGTTGATTTGCTTGCTGCCATATGCATCGCACAAAATGAATATGGGAAAGCTCTTCATCACATTGAGCATGCACAACTGGTTTATTTCTCTGGGAAAGAGTTGCCATTACATCTGACCATTAAAGCTGGAGTCTGTCACATATATCTTGGAAATATTGAAAAGGCAGAGGTCTGTTGCAAGTGAATCATTCTCTTGCTTATTGATGTGATTTATGGCATGCTTGCACTCTGATTTACTGTTTACTTTAGTATATTTCTTGCTCTCAACCATGGCATTTTATGACGAATGCGCTTGAAAATGGTATTCTTGCTTACACAATCACATTTCTGGTCACAAGTTCATTGCTAGGGCTTGCTGTTTCTAAATTCAAATCTTAATAGAACTGTAGCATGTCTGGAGGTGGTGGTTCACAGAGTATTCTGATAATTGGGTTGATAATATACCGTTTTTTGAGAAGTTGATGTCATATCCCGAATGTGGCTGGCAGGACAGAGATAGGGCTACTGAGACCTGGGTTCCACTAGCTTGTACAACGCCAGCTGGACATGCATGCATGCATTTTCTTTGATAAACATCTATGAGGATAGGGAATTAAGCAAGTTGTGACTTGTGCCAAATCAAGCTGAACAAAAGTAGGAAAGAGTAATACAACAGTGGCGAGCGATTCCCAGTCTCTCTCTCTCTCTCACTCAAAATTTCCCCTTGTCACCTTCTCCTTGTGGTATTTTTTGTCCTTTGTGATTTAATGCCAACTTTTAAAGTGGAATCAAAAGTTTTTGAGGCTTGATTTGTCTGCGATATTTTTAATTTCTGCCAATTGGTAGAAAACAAGGGTAGTAAATGTTATGGTTTGATCTCTCTAGCCAGGATTGTCCTTAGTGGCTATGTGGCATGCTGGATAAAGTTCTGATCCACTTAAATAATCATGTAATAGTAGAGGTATTTAGAGATTATAGCTGTCTTCTGGGTAAAGCGAAGTGGTGATAATGGAGGCTCATACTTGGATATGATATGTTATTCTGGTGATTGGGAAAGAAGAAGAGTTTGCTTACCTAATGGAGACAAGAGGCTGCTACATTTTCAGGCAGGTTCTGAAAGAGTTTTCCAGAGAAGAGTTGGGAGGATGAATCAAAATAACAATTTGGAGAGAGTGGGTATTAGTTCTACTAGCATGCAAATACAGCAACAAGGTGGAAAAAATTCTAGTAGTCCTTTTCTTTCCGAATGTTACTATCAGTCGGAAATTATCCCTTGCCAACAAGTTCAGAGAGCAAGTGGAAGATTGGTGAAGGAAGATCAGATGAATCACTGCTTCCAAATAGACAGGCTTTGGATCCCAGACATGTTGAGTTGAAGTGTTGGTCAAATGTTGTGAGAGACGAGCATTGCCGGAAGTGATGGTTCTATGACCGAGGAACTCTGGATTTGGTGGGTGTTGAATATGGAAACTCATGGCAAAGATGGACGGCTCTCTGTATAGCAGACATAATCAACTGTGGACTTCGCGGGACTGCTTGAGAATCCTATTTCAAATTCAAATCACATTTTTGGTCGTCGGTTATTTTTGGGAAGAAGGGAGGAGGGGCGAGAAGGCAGGTGGGAGTTGAAGAGAGTGACAGATAGAGAAGATAGATATGGATTTTACTAGTCTTTTAGTGGTGTTTTGGGCCAGGCATGAAATGGGCCATGTTCAGTGGGTTTCTCACACCAGTAAACATGCATTGGGGAATGCCAAATGGGCTAAAAGAAAATAAGGGAAAAATGTCTCCCAACAAAAGGAGAAGAGTTTGATCTATTTGGGTCCCAAAGAAGGTTCAGCCCATTGTGTTTAATGAAGTTGGATACTGACAAAACCTGTCAGGTAATATGAGATCCGAAGAAGTTAAAATGACCCGCGAACGTAAGTTTCCTTCTTAGTCACCGAAGTATGATTGGGAACCACAAGGTGTTTAGTTCTATGAGATTTTCAGAAATACAGGATACTTTGGCTCCTCAGGGGCAGGAGGCTGTGATTTTGGACTCAAATGATGGTGGCGAAGTGGAATTTAAGCAGGATGTTGGGAGAGCCTTGGATACGGACAATGAGGAAGATTTAAGGAGTCACTTGGGATCTGATAATGGTCTATTATTGGAGAAAGGGAGTTTTGATAATGAAAACCTAAACGAACAATTAGAAGAGGAAGTTGTTCTTGCTTAGTCAGTCATTGAAAGTGAACTTGCATGTTGATCAGCAGGTTGTGATGATAATCCTAGGAGGTTTCCACAAGACATTGGTACTAAAGTCTTAAGGCTTAATGGAGGTAGACATTTGTTGTCTTCTAGTTCCTCCCTGAAACACCATCCTTCTTTGCAGTTTATTTCTCAAATTCTGGCTTCTAAGAGTCCTAATTTGGGGGGGGGGGGAGCCAGTCCAGTCATGGCATTGTTCAAATGCTCGCCGGAATTCATACTTGCACAAGTAAAACTGATGCTTTTTTGAGTGCTAAGGGTAATCCTGTATTAGCCTTAGCCCTAAAGGATGTGAGGGATAGGCGGGAACAATCACTTCTCAACAAATTAGACTTTGAGCCTAGTACTGTGCCCATAGAAGCCCACCCTGGTTTTCTGTCTTATGTTACCCTAAGGAGAAAGAATAAAAAGGTAAAGGAAGTGGAGGGATCTCTAGTTTCTCATAGAGGGTTAGAACAGGTGATCAATGAAAGTTCTTAGTTGGAATGTTAGGGGTTTGGAAGATTAGAAGAAGAAAAGAAAGGTCAAAGATTCTCTCCATTGTGCTGATCCTGACTTGGTTTTCATTCAGGAGACTAAGCTCGAAGAGGTGGATGTCAGCCTTGGTAATTCGCTCTGGGAGTCTAGATACAAGGAATGGGAGTGTCTTCTTTCTTGTGGTTCCTTGAGTGGGATGGTTGTCATTTGGGCTCTTAGAACCTTTCAATGTATTGATAGTCTTCGTGGTTCCTTCTCACTTTCCATTGTGCTTTAGGTTAGAGGATTGGTTTATGTGTATTTATGGTTTGAATATGCCTAGATTACATCATTCATTTTTTGGAGGAGGTGTATGCAGTCTTTGGTTTGTGTTCCTCGAACTGGTGTTTGGGAGGGCATTTTAGCATGGTTCGATTCCCCTTTGAAAAGCTTAGTGGTAATTGGACTACCACCAATATTTTGTATTTTGATTGTTTCATTGGGGACCGAGCTTCATGACATTTCTTTGTCTAATACTCAATTTACTTGGTCAAATTCCGGGAAGCTGCTTCTCGTACCGATTGTTTTCTTTGTTCTAATAATTGGGAGTCCTTTTTCCCTAATTTGTGAAGAGAAACTCTCACTGAAACCACATTGGATCATTTCTCTATTCTTTTGGAGTCTAATTGCATAAGTTGAGGTCCTATAACCTTTAAATTCGAGAACAAGTTTTTGTCCCATAGAGACCTTGGAGGAGCCTAGGAGAGATACTAATATAGTAGTGGGGGGATCTAAATTTATGAGAAAATTGAAGAATGTGGAATAAGAATGTTTTTGGTGATATTAGAGATCGTAAAAGTTCTATTTTCTGGGGGTATTAAGGAGATAGACATGTTGGAAACTAAGGGAGGCTTAAATGGGGATCCTTCTGGCCGTAGGGAGGTCCTTTGAGGAGACTTAAGGAGGAGGTTTGCTTGTGCCAGAAGACTTGTATGGTGCTGGTAGACTTTTATGAAGTGGGTTATGAATGGGGACTGCAGTACTAGTGTATTTTTTTTTTTTTTTTTTTTTTTTTTTTCCTCCCCCCTCCCTTCTTTATCGGTAGCCAATGGTAAGGGCCAAAGAAGCTTTATAAGAGAGCTAGAGGATGATAAGAGTAATGTGGCTACCAAGCTTACCTCTATTGAGGAGTCTATGACCAACTTTATAGGGAAACATACACCAAGGTGGTAAGAATTTGCTATGCTATTGAAGGGCTTGTTGGGTTTCTTACTGAGGGTGTCAGAGTTTCATCGTTAGACCTTTTGAGAGGAACGAGATTGAGGTGGCCTTCTTTTAGGACTTTTGGGATGTTATTTGCAAGGATTTGTCTAGAACTTTTGATGAGTTTTAATACTAACGAGGTGGTGGGAATGAGTATGAATTCTACATTCATTACCCTTCTTCCCTAGAAATCTCGTTCTTTGAACGTAAAGGACAGTCTTTATCGCATTATAGCCTGGGTTTTAGCAAATAGGTTAAATTTAGTGTTGACAGGGTATTGTCTTGAAGTTGGATTTGAGAAAGTCTTTATAGTTGGAGTTCTTATATATTGTATTGGACAATAAGGGGTATCGGACTTGATGGAGAAGATGGATTAGAGTGTGTTTAAGTTTGGCCCTCTTTCTCCCTTTCTTTTCATTCTTCTAGTAGATCATTCGTGTCGTTTGGTACTAAGAGCTGATATCTTATCTGATTTGAGGGTTGGGAATGACGACGTCGACGTGTCTTATTTTCAGTTTGCTGATGATACTATTCTCTTTCTTGAAGAAGATATTGAGGGTTTGAGCGATATGATAGTGTTCTAAATATCTTTGAGTTTTTTCGAGTTTGAGATTAATATGTCCACGAGTGAGATTTTTCGAATAAACGTTTCTAGCGAAACTCTTGATCACTTGGCGAACATTAGTAATTATGTTAAAAAGTGTAGCATGTTTCCTATTTAGGGGTTCCTTTATGGGCAATCCTAGAAATTTTCAGTTTTGGGATTTTATTATGAATAGAATCTGTGAGATCGGACGGGTGGAAGAGGGCTCCCTAATCTTCTCATGCCTTTCTTGTATCTCTTTATATTTTCTATTTGTTTTTAGGATTTCGATGGGGTCATAGATAAAGATGGAAAAATAGATGAGAGACTATCTGGTCAACTGGTTGGTTGGTCAAGAAAGAACATTTGGTAGGTTGGAAACAAGTGTATAAACCAAATCTTGAGGGTGGGTTGGGTATCGGTATTGTGGTTTCTAAAATCATCTCTTTGGCAAGTAAATGGTTATCGAGATTCTCCTTAAAAACCAATTCTCGGCTTATAAAAAGTAAGTATGGTCTCTGTTAGGATTGATGAGATGCTATTGCTAGAGTGGGAATTTCTTATTGCAGGAAATTCATATCTCATTTATACAATGCCTCTTTCCCTGGTGTCCTTTAAGGTTGGTGATGTTCTTTCTTGGTTTTGGGAGGATTTGTGGATTGGGAATTTGTGCCCTTTTTATTTCTTTTCCTAATCTCTATAGGTCATCTAGATCTTGGTTTGCATGTCTTAAAATTTTTTATTTCTCGAGAAATGTTAACGATAGGGAAGTTAGTAAGGTCTTCTCCCCCCCTCTTCATGTAAGAAACCTTCTATTCACAGTTTTGACACTAGAATTTTGAATCTTGATTCTTTAGCCCTTTTACTTGTAGATCTCTCTTTCTTCATCTAACTATTATTCCCCAAAGTCCTGCTTTTCATATATGTAATTTTACTTGGAAGGCAAAATTTTCCTACCGAGGTTAAAACTTTTATTTGATCCATGGTACTTAATAAAATTAATGCCAAAGATTTCCCCCCCCCCAAAAAAAAAAAAAAAGATCTTCTAAGGCTATCTTGCTAGATGTTTGTGTCATGTGCTATAACAATTTAGAAACTAAATACCACTTATTTTTATATTGTTCTGTTGTGAGGGAGTTGTGGAACTGCCTCTTTGTCGTGTGGCAATGATTAGGTTTGTCATAGAAGTATTCTTGATATGTTCCTTACTATTTTTAGTGGTTTTGTAGGGGAAAAGAAAATACTTGATTGTTGTGAAAATGTGTTTTTACCCATCATGGGGAGCAGAATGCCAGAATTTTCCGTAATTAGATCATTGAAATTTCTCTTTTGTGGGACAAAGTTATTTTTTATACTTCTCTACGGATTCATGTTTGGGGTATTTATAAAAATTATAGTTTAAAAGATTTGAAGAGTGATTAGAAAGCAATTGTACACTAGCTTTTGTGTTTTTTGTTGTTTTGATCTTTCCTAATTCTTAAG
Organism: Dillenia turbinata; assembly: GCA_037126225.1. Classification (NCBI taxonomy): domain Eukaryota; kingdom Viridiplantae; phylum Streptophyta; class Magnoliopsida; order Dilleniales; family Dilleniaceae; genus Dillenia; species Dillenia turbinata. The sequence continues at coordinate 16,816,121 of JBAMMX010000021.1, forward strand.
TTTTTATCCTTAGAAGTTTTTGTATGTTCTTTCTTCATCTAATATATCATTCTTTTTTCTATTAAAAAAATATGAAAGAGTAAAATCAACTCTCAGCATAATCATACAAACATCAACCACAATGTGAATCACACAGTGAAGCCCCCTAATGCTGTCAAGGGGACACCATCTCACCTGATCTCCTGTCTGTGTAACCGCCTCAAACCTTGGGAAGGTAAGGGCACAGATTACCTGGTATCTACATGCTCTAGGTAAAAGGGATAAGTCGGGGATGGCAAAATAAATTGAAACGTTTATGTCTATAAATCAGAAACAAGCTGAGGTAAGACAGTTGACATCATATTTCAAATTTGTCCTCTCAGAAAGCCAATCGGAAATGATTTTATCACTACGCGAATCCAAAATCAAACTCGAAGCGAGAATCAACATCCTTACTTAGGGCTAGGCTAGGTCGTTTGGGGCTTATGGCGCTTCGCTTCCTCTGAGTCCTCTCAAAACAGGTTCTGCCTACATAGGAAATAGCAATGATGATAAATGCACTCCTGTTTATTACCACTGCAACAAGTAGTATCCACTTAGTAGCAATAAATAGGATGTCATCCTCTCATAATTGAAATAACTTCAGTGCATGAAAATTAATGCTCTTGGCCACTCTCAGTAACACTGCAGTTTTGACTTAGAACACACACTGATGGTCATCGTTATCTTGATGGTTTCATTGTGATTAGAATGCCCCTAGGCAGTAGGCAACAGTCCACAAGCAGCACCTACCTAGATTGCTCTTTTGGATTCCCTAGGTCCTGCCTTTCTACCTATGCAGGGAATCATATCGCCTGAGTGCTTCACCTATGCTAGTGTCGATACTCTGTCTTGCCTCTTAAGTGTTTCACCCTGGAGGAGGCTACCAATTTGGGTGGCATCACTTGGCTTAAGGGACCAGTGGTATGAGGAGTTCTATTGGTAGAGGGTTTCTGAGATCATACTAGTGCCTTTTGCTCCTTGGCTGTGCATCCAAGGTCCCCTAGTGGGAATTCAGCTTTCTGGGTGTACAATGATGAAGCATCAGCACACTGAAAAAGGTCCAATAACATCGAGATATGTATTACTATGCCATGGTCCTAACTCAATTTGTTTTGATCAGAAGCCTCCCTTTCCACATGTGGTTTGGTGGTCTTTCATCTGTGTCGGGTTTTTTTAAGCCACCTAAATTTGTATGTCTTTGTGTGGTTTTCTTTGTCCTGTCTTATGTTCAAAATAATCCATGAGTGTTGTATATGCTATTACACGTTGCAGTTGGACCAAACTTGCCGCTTTTGTTTTCTCTACGTCAAATTTAATTATTAGGCTCCTAGCAAGCCGTGGCTAATGAGCTTGACTTGTGTAAAACTCTATTTAAGCTTAACTTTGACACCCAAAAAAAAAAAAAAAAACTTGCAATTTTGGGTGACTTGAGTGGGTTAGGTCTTGGTAATGTGCTATTCAAGAATATTGCTTTAGCAAGCAAATGGTTATGGAGATTCCCCCTATTGCTGGTGGGTAATTCATTTCTCAATTATACAACATTTTATTCCTTTGACATCTTTTAAAATAGATGATGATTTTTGTGTGTGATTTTGGAAGAATCTGTGGGTTCAGCACTTGCTGTTATCCATTTCTTTCCCTTGTGTTATAGGTTATCTAGACTCCACTTTGGTCATATCAAAGATTACCATATTTAGGAGGGGCATTCGTCTTATTAGGATTTTCATTTTTTAAGGAATCTTAATAATAGAGAAACTGTTCATTTTTCTTCTTTGATTTTTCTCATTCAGGGGATTGAATCTTCTCCTCATGTTTCTGACACCAGGGTCTTGACTATTTGGGGGAGTTCTTACATGTGAATCTCTCTTTCATCGTCTGATTGGTTTTCTCTAAAATCTTCCTCTGTTATTTGGTCAATGGTGTTTAATAATATTAATATGAATGATCTTGTTTTGAAAAAGAGATTTTATATAGTTATCTCCATGGATAAATGTGTTGTGTACTACACCAATTTTGAAATTAAACATCATCTATTTTTCCATTGTTTGGTTGCAAGGGTGATGTGGAAACGCATCTTTGCTTTGTGTAACTATGTTTGGATTTGACCCAGCAGTGTTCTTGATTTATTTTTCATGAAATTTAGACTTTTTGGAAGGAAGAAAGATGTTCAGTTGCTGTGGAAATGTGCTTTTTGGTCATAGCATAGTGTATTTGGAGAGAGCGGAACTTTTCAATATTCCGCAAACTATTAAAATTTCTCTTTTATATGACAAAATTATTTATTTTATTTATTTATAAGCTCATACCTCGAGAATTTATAAAGATCATAGACTAAAAATTTTGATAAGGGACTAGAGATCCATTATGTATTAGTCTTTTTGTATTATATTGATTTGTACCGACTCCAAAAATTGAGATAGAAGGTTTAGGTTGTTGTTATATTATATTGATTTGTATATATATATATATATATATATACATATATATATTTTTAACTCCTGAGAATTTATCATCATTAGGAATTTTGTACAACTTTTCATCCATCTTTTTTGGGTCAAAGGAAAAAAAAAAAAAATACTTGGGGTGTCTTGGTTGATTCACACACACACACACACCCTTTTCTCATATTTGGGGATGTTGATCCTTTGCTGTGAAACCTTGGCGGTGTTAATGAGGTATACTCTTTTCCTGCCCCCTCCTTCAAATTATTCCATTGTCTCAGGCATAAGGAATTTCAGGATGATCTATCTGCTTCCAAGTGATTTTCTATTACTTGGCATCACCTAATTTTTCCCTTGTGATTATTTAGACTCATCAGGATTTATTATTCCTAATATTGCTGATCTCTTTATTGTGTCTGTGATTATTGTGGTTTCTCATGCCTTTCATTTTAGGTGTGTATTATAAGAATCAGTAAGAAATTGTTGACTCTGGAGTTCTGTTATGACATATTGGGGTTTTGAAACATTTAGCCTGATATTTTAGCTCCCATTTGACTTTTCTCCATGTTGCACCCGCCCCCATATTTCTTCCACTTCGGCCTCCTCTCTTTATTTTCCCTCTATCAGGGGATACCTTGGGAGTGGGCTGGGATCCCCCCTTGGTTGGGGGGGGGTATCTTGTGTACAAAGTCTAGTCTTACAGTATAGCCATTTTAAATGGTTCTATTTACATGCATTCCTGGGGTGTTATTGACTCTGTTAAAATTGTCATCCTTGTTCTGCTTCTGAATTCTGTGTTTTGCTATCTAGGTTCTCTTCAAAGTTTTGCAAGGGGAGAGTGCAAAAGATCATGTTTCCTTTATTATTGAAGCTGCAGATGCATTTATGAAGGTCGATCACTGTGAATATGCATTGAAATATCTTCTGGCTTTAGATGAACGTGCTGGAGACAATGATGTAAGGACAATAAGTCATGTTTATTCTTTTGTTTACACAGCAATGTGCATTGCATACTGCCTGATTCAGAGATCTTCTTCTTCTCTTTGTTAAGAGAACTAGATACATGTCAATTTCATTCTATTCTTTCTTAAGGATCTCTATAGAATATGACAGTTCTTTTCGTTTAATTAAAGAGAAAACAATTATATTGTTTAGTTCTTCTATGTTGATTTGCTTTATAGTTTTTGCTTGTTTTGTTTTTCTTTCTTTTTAGTAGGATTAAAGCCTCTCGTTTTTTTCCCCTCCCTCTGGTTAATGCTATTGGTTCTTCTCTCGATCAAATGATTAATAATTTAGGTTGTAACTTCAAATTTGTTTGAGCTTTCATCAATAGCATTTATCTCCTTCAATTTGATTATAACACAATGTTTTAATGTCATTCCGTCTATACAGTAGACAATTTTACTTTGTTGTTGACTTTGATCCACATCTTGACAGGGAGTAGTACATCTTCAAATTGCACATTGTTACTTATCCTTAAAAAAAAAAGTACAAGCTATTCAATATTTTTACAAAGGTAAAGAGGACTTCCTTATTGCTGACTTTTTTGAAAGCATGACTTTTTTCAGTACCTGTGGGATGAAATTGTTGATGTAGTAAGCTTGATTAATACCCATGTTTATGTTCATGATATAATGAAATAATCTTTAGGTCAAAGAAAGGGGGAATTTGCTTGTGCTCTAGGGTAATAGTTGGCTATTGCCTGTGAAAACCTGACGCAATGAGTCTAAAGCCGATATCGACTATAGTGGCTGGAACATAGATTCAAATCTTGGCTGTGGATGGTTACTGTTGTGACATAGCCCTAATAATATTGGATGTAAGTGGTGTTACGTACTGGAAATCATCCTTAACGGACTGATAGGCTTTCCACTTCGTGGAGATGTCCCATGGTCATGTTGCATAGTTCTAAAAGATTATGATACACAGATTCACACCTCACAATATGCATCTAATGGAGGTGTTTCTTGTTGACATCTCTATCTTTAAATACAACAACTTTTAGACTTTACAGTAGCCCCCCTGAACTGCTTCATCACTTTCAAGTTGGAGGCTAAAAATGTCGGCACACTTCTCTAGCATTCTTGTGATTGTTTAGTGTTAGTTAAAACGTTTTTATTTTATTTATTATTTTTATTTTATTGCAGAAAATTAGTTTATTGTGATGTAAAACTTTAGGTATACAATACAATACACTATGATTTGAAAAATAAAGGAAATTGAAGTGTGCTATGACATCTGATTTGACAACTATGATGATGACCCTGTTGTGGGCTGCACTTCATGCATTATAATTGAGTCATGGCTCTAGTGGCTGGTAGCAGCCAAAACCATCATGTAATGTATCATAAAATATTTCAACTCAATTGAATCTGAAATAATGCCTGTCAGGCTTCATTGTATTGCTGTAGTTGTCTTTATACGTTGGGAGGAAAAGATCTGGTTGTAGTCCAAATATCCAAATATCAGTAATGAAAATGTAATAGGCTTGTGTTCCACGAAATGTGCATTTATGTTTTCTGACAAAATTTATTTTCCAGCACTAACTACACTTGGAAGCAATATTAGTGCCAGAGTAACTTTGGCTACTCTGCTTGTGGAAGAGGATAGAGTCGATGATGCCATTTCATTACTTTCTCCTGCAACTAATTCAGGTGGTGTTGTTTTTGCATTGCTTTTTATTGATTTGCCTATTTTAAGACTTGCTTTCTTACTTTTGCGGCTTCTATATATAGATCCAGCACATGATACAAAATCAGAAATATTGAAACCATGGTGGCTTAGTGGGGAGGTAAAACTAAAGCTCTCTGAGATATACAAGGCAAAGGGGATGCTTAAGGACTTCGTCGATGCTATATTTCCTCTGGTTCATGAATCTTTGTTTATTGAAAGTATTCAGCAAAAGGTAATCATGAGAAACACTTCTTTTTGTAATTAGAGAAGGAACTATATTATTCACAAAAGTTAAGAATTGCAATAAAGAAAGCTCATTGGTGGTGCTAATATCAACACTACAAAGATAAGGACTGCATAAGGTTGACTTCCTATACAAAAGGTTTAAAACCTTATAAGAAGACACCAGATACGTGGCAGTCTCTACCTTGCCCTGATATCTCTCTCTCCCCCTCATGCCTAAAGCTATATGAAAGACAAGACGTATTGCACATGAAAGCATGTCCATAGTTAAATATCAAGATTTGTATGTTTATTATGTAGATAATATTGGTCGGGTGGACTCCGAAGGTGCCTGATTGCAAGTCTTTTCTGTTGATCGTGCTCTTTTGAGACAACATAGCCTTCTCATTTCGGCTTATCTAATGCACCATATACAATACTAAGTAGATTGGACACGATGTTTCTCTAAATTATTGCATGGAAGTGTTAGAAAGATTCATACAAGACAAACTATTCCCAGATAATGAAAATTGATTTATGACATCAGTTATCATCTTTGATTTAGGGCATGATGTATGATGGTCTCCGGAAATTATGCATTACAAAGAAATCATCAAGGGAATGCACTCATTGCGACCTAAAGAAGAATCAATCAATCTTCCAAATAAGTTAGAGAGGCTTATTCTCTATTCCTCCGTGTATTTGGAGAGAACAAAATGCAAGAATTTCCATAAATCAGACTATTGATCCCCCTCCTCTTTGGGATAAGATTGTCTTCTATACTTTTTTGCAGGCTCACGCATCTTGAGTCTTTAATAATTTAGAAGATTTAAAAAGAGATTGGAGAGCAATGTTGCATTAGTTTTTCGGTTATTCTTTTTGTAAGTTTTGCTCCTAAGGAGTTGTATTCTTCGAGGTCCTAAAAAAAGGCTACATCATCCTCTTGAATGAAAAACTGAGAAGGTAACAAAACACAGTCTTAAAAGATTAACAAAAGTGGAAGCTGATGTTTATTCTCTAAAAGATTTTCATATCTCTCCTTCCAAGTAACCACCAAATAGCTGGAGGGACGAAACCCCTTGATTTTCTTTTTCCCTGTATGACACCCTAGAGTCCATGTTTCAGACTTCTACAAATTCTTCCTGGGGCACCCATGGAATCTGAAGCGACATCTTCTTCATTGGTAATAAAGCCCCAAATCATTTAGTGACATTTTCTTCACACCTTGAATTTTAATCTAAATCCAAGCACTACAACAAGGCGTCTATTAACAAGGATCATTCTTTTTCCCACCCCCAATGTTTTCTTGGATTTAAATTCTATCCCAAGTTGCCTGCCTCCCATGCAAAGAGAGAAAGAAATATAAAAGAAGAAAGGAATGCTTCCTTTAGGGAAGAGAGAGCTTCTGTAGCAATTTCCAAGGGAAGAAAACTCTTCTATTCAAATCAGTAACACCTCTACTAATAGCCTCAAAGATGATCTTGAAAGTCTGTTTTTTGTTCTATATGACCAAGCATATTCTGCCTAGAAGTATCTGCATTCTTTCTAGATGCTCAAAGGAGTTGAAAAGACTTTATTACTCCTGGTCTTGGCATCCTTTAAAAACTCAGTGCTCTATTGCTTATAGTCATCATGCCTCACACCACTACTGATCTCATTGATGCCTCCTTGTCCTTGCCAATTCCAATAGATTCTTAAAGAAGTCCATTGAGGACATAAGACCGCCTTAAACATTGTTCTACAAGGATATCTGCAGAGACTTCATGCTTCCACTGTACAGCAAAGCTCCTATCAGAACTTGCCAACAGTTGTTTATCTCCTTTCACATGGCTATGGGGCTTATATATATATATATATATATATATATATTAGGATCTTGTGGACCTTTTTTCTTTCATGAGCATCTTTTTATTTTGGAGGGAGGAGGGATGGATGGAAAAGGTTGATGGGAAGAGCTGAAGTGGATCTCAGAGTCCAATGTGTGGGGGAGACATATATAAAAGGAATGGAAATTGGTCCCTCAACCTCCATATGGCACTATTTAAAAATCCATCAGAGATGGATACTCTGGGAATTGGGATGGACAGAAGGGATTTGATAATTGTCTTGTAATCGTAAGTGTTCTTTCTTCTGAGATTAAATTCTTGGACTCGAAACAAAATTTAGCCAAAGCAAGAGGAAAAATACTAGGGAGACAAGTTGATCAATTTCATAATGATTTAAAGAATAGTATGAAATCCAAACACTACCAATAAAGCAAAAAGGGAAAAAATGAGACCATAACTTATTTATTATTAACGTCAAGGAGTTTTAATACCATAACCTAGTTTTGTTGTGAATATTTATCATCTATACTTGTAGCGTCTTTCTTTTTCGTGTTGAGAAATGATATTTTAAGAAATAAATGTCTTGAAGTGACCAAAAAATTCTGAAGTGAGGAAAATGTGAAAATTGAATGCACTCTTAACAAGCAAAAATTTGAATTCTTTGAAAGGTCCGATAAAGGAGTTTGTTAATGCTTGAGCCTTCTATTATGCTATTTGGTTTTTAGCAACTTCAGCTGCAAGGTTAGCCCCATGTTGTGCAAAGTTGTTTGCATTTTGTGACTATTATTTTCCTCTTAGTACTTTTATTCTGTATGTCATGACACCAATTTACTTTTTCATATGCGTGTAATCTTTTTTTCCCTTGTTCAATCCACCATTGAGACTACTTTTTATTTTATTTTATTTTTTTGGGGGGGGGGGTGGGGAAAGTGATCTTCCTTTTTTCCTTGTAGTTCGTTATCTATCTTAACTGTACTGCTACTCCAAGACTTGCTTTGTAATTATGAATTTGGAGAAAACATAAATTTTCACATAACTTAACTTTCAGTATTTCAGTACTATTTTTATGTTAGGTTCTCAATATTTAACCATTAGACATTATAAGCCTTTTCTCCCATACCTTTTTTCTTGTCTTCTTTTAAGAAAGTTGGTTCTTGCTTTAGGTTAAAGCAAGGAAAAAGCTTCCAAGAAGTGTTCTATTAAAAAGAGCTGAAATGTTGGAGGATCATGAAACAGATAACATTTTTCATGGGTTTCGGCCAGTAGCTACTCCATCTGACAGGTTGGTAGATTTCTCGGTTATGTTACTTTCATTGGCTTATAAAATTCTTTTGGAAGCTTTACATTTAGTTTTCTTTTGGTTATTATTTTTTTTTCATGAATGATGACCAGCCCCAGCCTGACAAATTGAGAAATTTAATTTCTGAATGGAAATTTCTTTTGCCATTTTCGTGTTTTGTACATTTAGTTCTATAGTGGTTTCTAGATAGATGTTCATTTAGCAAAGGCTTGTTGTTTTAGTGAGCTAACAAAATGATCTGTGTTTAAATGCCAATCTATAGTTTTAAGGAAAGTATCAATATTTATATTACCATGTCATGCGTATTTTTGTTCATTAAGATCTGTTGCTTGTCCCTTGTGACTGTTTCTAGAGATTTCAAGTAATTGACTTTTGTTTTGACACCACTTAATTTTCTAATTAGCTTTTCGATGGCTACAAGAATCCCTTAAGTGAATGGCTATTGGTATGAGTAGAACCTAACATAAAGTTGATTTTTAGGTGGCTACTTCTTCCAAAGGGTTGGTAACTAATTGCACCTCACCTTTTATGATTGGTGGCATCTATGATTTCCTTGGATTACATATCCAGTTCGAAGACCCTTTTTCACATCTATCATCCTTTTGCCATTCCAGATCATAGAAAACAATGAGCATTTCACCTGCTTGGACATATCATATTGGGTGATATTTTTCATCCAAATGACATGTTTTCACCCAAAAAATCATAATTTAGCTTAATAACCCATTTCAAGATTTAATTAAAAATAAAATCTGTGATCTAGAGTCAGTTTGCCAATATACACTAAAAAACGGATATATTATTTACTCCTGGATTATTTCAGCTGGAGACAAGAACGGAAAGCAAAACTCTCCTCTTTTAACATTAATTTGCGATAAGACCTTATTAATAAGCAATGAATGACATTATGATCGTGAAGACTGAAAGGGTAGTGTCAATAAAAAGCAGCATAAGGTAATGTATTTCTTTCATCGTATTAAAAATATAATGCCACGTTAATTGTCTAATCAATATCTAACCCTAAGGAGTTAGGGTTTGAGTCTCTGTATCCCCATATCAAGGGCAAAATCTCCTTTAAGACCCAAGGAAACTAAAAAATAAATAAGCAAATAACTGGGAGATGATATGTATTAGCATTTTGCAGAGTCAATTTCTATTAGGTGTCAGAGAGAAATATTATTGGTGTTTGATGAACTTTTTGACTATTTTAGGATTTTTAAGAGAACTTGACAAGAAGTAAAAAAGTGGCTTTGTAAATCAGTCATGATGTAGAAGCTTTGTTTTTGAAAATCCATTTGTGTTATTTCAAAAAATTCCAGAACCCCCTCAACTTTGGCCATACTAATACTCTGTTGTACTTTTGAAATCCAAAATGGTTTGCCTAAAGATCGAAAAATTTTAGTTATTGCTTGATATTTCGTGGACGTTTGCCTAAGAGACAAGAAAGAGAAAGCAAGTCGCATTTACAATTTGGAGACTAGTTTCAAATTTCTTGGCAAAGGTCGAAGAGGGAGATCAGATCTGGAACCTGAATGTGATCCATTTAGTGGGTGGATCAAAACCTATTCTAAAGGTTTTGGGATAATTGAGTGCAATAAAAGTTTAAGAAACTATTTGAAAATAGGTCTAAGGTTGAGGGGTTTATTTGTGGTTTTAGCCTAAATAAATTTAGAGAAATAAGAGTAGGGCCTATGATATATAGGTGGATTCTAATAATTAGCACTCAACAAATATTGAGCAGCAACGTTTTCAGAATAATAACAATGTTATCATCATTATCTTGTCCTGGTTGCTGAACACTAATGAGGATACAAGTGTTAGAATCCTACTACAACAACAAGTTTTGTCTTTGAAATATAAGAATATAATCTTAAAATTTGGTTGGAACAAACTGGCAAAAAGAAAACAATTGTTTGAACCCTTGAAAGAGGGATTTTTCTCTTCAAGAAAAAGGTCAGCATGTGACTTCTTCGATTTTTTTTTTAATATATATATATATATATATATATATATATATATATATATATATATATAGAAAAGAAATTGTATTTGGTAAAAGAAGAATGTACAATGAGGCCAAGGAAAATAATCCTCAAAAAGAAAAAACAAAGGAGAAACTAGACTCCAAAGCCATGTCACCTCTTCTAACATAAAACTAGAATAAAACCGTCAAGTACAGACCACAACGACAAAAAGAATGCAAACTAAACCCAAAGAATAAATGAACCAAAAAACCTAGCACATTTAGCATCTTGCTTTCTTTAATACCCCAGGACTGCCCAACTCCAACTAAACACTGGCAATCTGCCCTATTTATCCCGTTACAAAGCTTTAAAATGCCCTCCCCTTTCCTTTCCTTTTTTTTTTTTTTTTTTTTTTGAATCCTTTTCTCTTCTGTTTATGTTGACCAAAAGATCGGGTTTCACTTCTAGGGGGGAATGCTAGTTTCAGACAATCTGAAATTCATTTTTTTAAAAGAGTTTGTTCTCAACTTCCCTTATTATCTTTTGGGGTAGTAACTTTTTGTGGGTCTCCTAGAACCGAATCATTCTGAGTGTCATTTTGAAACTCCTTTCCCAGAAATGATTCAGCTTGCTGAACCTGCTGAAATAAAACCTTGACATCTGAGTCACTTAGATTATCATCCCCAAGCTCCATATTTTCCTCCAACATGCCTTCTTCAGACCCTATAAAACTCTTTGCATCACCCTCCCAATCACTATCTAAGCCACCAGCCAGAGCCCTTTCAAACTCATACTCATGCCTGTCATCCGAATGGAACACCACGTGGTTTTGATTCAACTGCTGACCAAGTAACAGGCATTGCTCAACTCTTTCTGGCTACTTCAACTGCTTGTCAACTCCCTTTTGAGACCCACTTCGAACCCTGAGTAAACCCTTCTCTAACAATTACAGCAGGTTTGAGAGAGAGGAAGAGAGACCTATACTGCAAGTCAGAACAAAGAAATGCATAATGTGGGGGGCATTGAAATCAAAGTTGTCATGCTTGTGAACGCTTGGCTCTGCTGTGCCAAAAATCTGATTCTGGTATATATGGTAATGTATTCATATTAGAACATTAGAAATAAACTCTTTTCCATGTTTTATAGGATTTTAGTAAATCACCATTATTAACTCATCTTACCTTGGGTCTGTTTTTCTTTATGGCTTTGCGCTGAAGGTCTTGGGGCTTCTTCTTCACCTTTGATGTCCTCCTATATCTCTGTAAATGTGGTTTCAGGCTTGAATGCCATAAACTGACATGATACACTCTGCATGCATAAAATGCTCAATGCATTACATTCCTCGAATCATATATAAATCTCAAAATTTTGTAATTTTGTCTGACCAAGGATTTTAACTAACTATAACTTTCTTGAAAATATTTTAGAATATCTTAGGAAGTAAAAGCTAGTTGTGAAGGTTTTGGGTGATTTACGAAGTGTGTGGTTGAAAAAAAAGGGATTTTAGGCAAAATTATTTGGACAAACTGAGAGCAAAGGGACTTGGGAATGAATGTGAGAGTAAGTAGAGAACACTTGAGAGTAGGACCTGAGGGAGGAATTCCAGACTTTTTTCTCTTAGAAGATGATGAGGCTCAAGGCATTGCCTAGAAGACTGGAAAACATTGTTGTGTCCCCATGACATCTATGAATTAAAGATTTATTTATTTATTTCTACAAAACAGCTTCTACAGATGCAATATGCCACATAAAAATTAATGTGTAACGTTCTTATAATTAAATATATATATGTCACGTTATATATATATATATATATATATATATATATGTCACGTTATATATATTATATATATATATATATATATATATATATATATATATGTTATGATTTGACGTTTGCTTCAAGATGAAGAGATGTGACCCTCCATGGGCAGCGATTTAACAATCTACTAATTCTTACTTCTCTGATTTGTGTTTTCTAAGCATGCATGAAATGCTACATTAAATAGTTTGTTGATATACCACTGGTTCTTGAGTGAAAAGCATGAATTTGGAGTTATTTTATGCACATGATATCCCACTATGCCTTCTATCAATTTAACTAATGTTTACAACATTATTTATTGCAATATGATCCAACAGATTGAACTACTAGTATTTTAATTTCTTTGTTTGATTGAATAATAATTTTTACCTATTATTTCATGTAAGTGGAAGAATATTTGGTTTCCACATGATCTGGATGCAAGGCCGCTGTCTGTTGCTCATCCTCTTTTATATTTTGTTACTGATGTCCTTACTGCTAGAGAATTTTGTTTCATGGTAGACTGAAAGCCACTAGGGCAAAGAAGTCGCTTCAAAAGAAAGCGGCCTTGAAGGAAGAAAAGAAAGCTGCAGTGCAAGCTGCTGGGTTTGAATGGTGCAGCGATGATTCTGATGATGAGCCTCCGGTATACTTCATTTTAGGGAATTCAAGATAAGTCAGTATTAACTACTAAATTTCTTTTATGTTGTCTCAGAAAACTGATTATTTACCTGGGTCTTTTCAGCGACAAGCCTTAAAAGAGCCTCCACTGCCTAATCTCTTGAAAGATGAAGAGCAACACTGCCTTATTGTTGATGTTCGTATCACCTTCATTCATCTTCAATACTATTTCCATCTTCCTTTTTTTTGGAGATAAATGTTGAACTTTTGTATCTGTCCTATGATTATCATGTATGTTTTTTGCCTTTGCTTTAATTTTCTTTTTTCTTTTTATTTATTTATTTATTTTTTTGTGCTATACTTGTTTAGTGGTAACTGCATCCTTTTTTACATTTTGCTTGCCTATGCTGTTTATAGCTTTCTAAAGTTCTCACATCTTTGCAAAGACACTCGGAAGCATTAGAGATAATAAATCTGACATTGAGGTTGCCTCATAACAAACTCTCTGCTGATAAAAGGGAGGAGCTTCGTGCTCTTGGAGCTCGTAAGTCAATTCACAAATGCTTCTACATTTTTCCCTTTACTTTAGTGGATTTTCCAACATTGAAGTTTGTTTCACTAGAATATTTCCACCTGTAGACATTTGTCATTCTGTATTTCCATGAAAATAAGTGTTGAAACTCAAGAACAGCTGAAGTAAATTTCCTGTGTTGTTTTGCAGAAATTGCTTACAACAACATCATCGATCCTATGCATGGTTTTGACTGTGTTAGGTACATTGTTCATCAGCATCCATACAGTTTGTCTGCGTGGAATTGCTATTACAAAGTCACTTCAAGGTATGCAATACTTTTATGCGAACATAACAAGAATCATTTTTTGTACATCAATTTGTTTGTATTTTATGAACCGCAAACATGAACAAAGGGCACAAATGCAGTAGGATTTGGACTAGTCAATACAACATGTTTTTGAAATAAAAGGACAGTATACTTTTAAGATGAAGCAATAATTATGTTAAATACAAACTATTATGCTTGTACTCAAAATTTTACTGTTATTATCCTGACAATAGTATATCTAGTATCAATATATGTAAATTAGAGGAAAAAAAACCTAATAAATTCTTAACAGTACAAAAACGTATCCCAATTCTTGTCATTCAGCAAAGCACATGAATATGCAACATGGTCTACCCACTACTCATTCTCCAAAAAAGGAAAAAAAAAAAATGCAATTTGCCTCTTGAACTTTAAACATCGATATTGTCTTGAATGTTGAATTTTGGAAAAATTGGTTCTTCTATTTTCAACTTGGTCAAAAATTGTGCAATCATATGTTACACGTGTCTGTAATATTATATAAAAAAGTAATTAATAATAACATAATAAAAACTAAAAGATGAAATGAAAAAAGTTAAAATAATAAGAAAAAGGGGTTGAAAGCATAGTTACATGGATTTCTCAAACCTTTTGCGTTCCACATTTAGGAACAACATTCCCAAACGCGGACTGTTGGCAACCCCAAATGCTCAAAGTAGCATTCCAAACTTCAAAGCAATAAAAAGCAAATATTAGATATTGAATTCATACCTGGTATCATTTACTTGGTTGCCGGCAAAAAAAAAAAAAAAAAGATGAAGAAAAAGGAGAAAGAATAGGCTGCATCGACAAATATTGAACAACCTTGTTTGGAGCAAATAACTATCAAATTGGAGAGAGGAGAGGCCGGAGACTCGAATAGTGGTGGTTTCATGAGGATCAAACACTGGAAAAGCTGCACATGGACTTCACTTGCTGACAAGGAAAAGGATTCTGGCAAAAAAAAAAAAAAAAAATCTGGAGAATAGGTTGGTTGGAAATTTCTGAAGTGGCTGGTGGTCTTATTTTGCTAATCAGAAGTGAAGGAGATGTTGCCAAAAAGGTTGGTTGACTAGTGTTGAGGAGAAGAGACGCTGAAGGAAGGAGAAGAGACGTGTTTAAAAGCGAAAAAAGGAAATAAATGATATCAATTCCTAGAGATGTTCACTGTTTCCACCAATCCCTGATAAGTGCATGTTTGTCTTCTTAGTCCACTTGTTTAGACTTTAGTGTTTACTCCACCACATTTTTTTTCAAACTCCTTTAAGTGTCCCACAACCTTTCACCTTTCACCATTAATTTGTTATATGCTAAATATCAAGTATTTATCTTATAACAAAATAGACAATGCCAATTAATTTGCATTGCATACTCGGACTCTAGATTATTGATAAGTTTAGGAATTTAAATATAAGTCGATACTTTTCAGCTTATTATTTTTTAAAAAAGTTTTATGCATAGCTTTCTGTATCAGAATTTTGATCCTAAATTGAAACCAAGCCTACCCCCCCGTACTGCCTTCCAGGAAAAGTCCCAGATCATGTGCACGTTGCTGTATATTATACTAAATCGTATTGTTATCCATGTAACTATGGTTGAAACCTACTTTATAATTGACTAACATAAAAAATCCTACAAATTTATTGAAAAAATTGTTGTTAGTTCCTCTTCTTCTCCTATCTTAATCATTTTTCTTTTTCTACATTTGCAAAAACCTATATTATTAGCGGCATAACTTGATGTTGAGTCTATTTGCAAATTTTGTGAATGATTTGTTTGGTAATCCGTAGTCTGAACGAGAATATTTCTGAATCTTTGTTCTCTCTCATGATTTCTTTATCGTGAACTATCTCCATTTAGGCATAGTGTTGAGAATTGAGCAAAATTTCCTCTCTTTTTTGATTTTAAAATTTGAACACACTAATGGTCCATGAATCTAAGGAAAATAGCAAATTAAGTGCACTGAGCAAATGATACCGCTGTAGCCAAATTCAATTCCATTGACTACTGACATGGCCAATTGTATACAATATGTTTCAACTCTTTCTCTAGTTTTATTTTTCCTTTGTTTTTCTCCTTATTTCAATATTTTTGTATGTAATTTTTATTATTTAATGGATTGTTTAATATTTTTTATTGTAGTTACATGTATTGCTTAATGATTACAAATGCTTGTCTTTTATGAAATTGTCAACAGAAGCTTAGAGGAACAAAATGTAAAATTTTAGTACAAAAAATTAATTTTGACGAAATATTGGACAAAGGACCAGTTTTACTAAAGTTCAATCTTTAGGTCATCAAAATTTAAAGTTTGAACAAAGCATAGGAGAGAAAAAATATTGAACAAATTATAAGAGAGGAAAAAAAAACTTCTCTTCCTTAAATTAATTGGTCAATTTACAGCATATTTATACAAAAAAATACTAGTGTTATTTTTGGTTATGACTGAGACAAAACCATAATTATAGGAACTACTATAATTAATATAAATTATAAAAAAGTTTGACTATGTATCCAATAAATTAGAAATCATGATCATCTAAGAAATCATAGGAAAGTCTGACTATGTACTCTGGTGAATTAGGGATCATGATCATCCAAGATATCATAGAAAGGTCTGACTATGTACTCTGATAAATTAGGGGTCATAATCTTCTAAAATATCATCCAATACTCCCACTTAAGCTGGTGAATGAATAGCAGTCATTCCCAGCTTAGTAATATTAGTTTTAAACCTTGGCTTCACCAATGCCTTAGTGAGAACGTCAGCTTCTTAAAGTTTTGTAGGAATATTTTGTAGACTCACTGTGCCATTATCAATTTCAGACCTTATCAAAGTCTTGTCAATTCGAATATGCTTCATCCTGTCATGTTGAATAGGATTATGAACGATTTGATAGCTGACTTGCTATCAGTGTACAACTTCATTGGCCCTTGTGTAAAGACTCCCAACTCCTTCAGCAATCTCTCAATCCAAATTAGCTAATAGTTTTCTTGAATTTGTACTGTGCTTTTGCACTGCTCCTGGCAACAATGGTTTGTTTTTACCTTCTCCAATATACTACATTTCCCCATACCTCTCTGCAGTATCCTGTGGTTGATTTTGAGTCCATTGATCCTGCCAGTTTAAGTCGGCGAACCCTTCAATGTCTCTTCTTTCATTCTTCTTGAACAATAATCCTCTTCCAGGTGTACCCTCCAAATCCTGTAGGATCTGCATCAATGCTTCAAGATGTTTTTGGTAGGTTAATGCATAAATTGACTTACCACACTTAACACTGTAAGCAATATCAGATCTAGTGAGTGGTATATTAGCTTTCCTACCAATCATTGGTATTTGCCCTTATCCATCGGTGGATCATTCTCAGTGATCTTACTCTTCCAATTTTTTTCTAGCGGAGTCCCAATTGGTTTGCACCTAAGTTTCCCAGTTTCCTTTAGCAGGTCAAGCATATACTTCCTTTGTGATATAAAGATGCCTTGTTTGCTCCTAGCTACCTCCATTGCAAGAAAGTATTGAAGGTTTCCAAGATCCTTGACTTGAAATTCTGATTTGAGTAGTCCCTTGAGATTGTTAATCTCTGTTGTATCATCTCCTATAATTATCATATCATTGGCATACACAATCAGGATATAGTCAAATTGCCTATTTCACAATTAGAGTATGATCTGCCTGTTCTTATTTATAGCCAAATTGCCTCATAGCATCTCTGAATCGAGTGAACCAGGCCCGGGTGGATTGTTTTAGGCCATACAAAGATTTCTTCAGCCTGCATATGGACTTAGGTGAGTCATCTTCATCAAATCCAGGAGTTAATTTCATGTACACTTCCTCTTCAAGGTAATCATTTAAAAATGCATTTTTGACATCTAATTGATGCAACTCTCAGTCTAGGTTGGCCGCAAGTGACAATATAACCCTGATAGAAATTAACTTTGCTACAGGAGCAAATGTTTCTTCGTAATCAATGCCATAGGTTTGGGTGTAACCCTGCGCCACTAACCTTGCCTTTTAGCTTTCAATCTGACCGTTTGTACCAAGTTTAACTATGAAGTTCCATTTGCAACCACCCACTTTCTTCCCCTTTGGAAGTTTGACAATCTCTCATGTTTTATTTTCTTCCAAAGCTTTCATCTCCTCCATCACTGCAGCTCTCCACTTTGGGTCATTTAGTGCCTCATCGATATGTCTAGGAATCTCCACATCATCCAACTTGGAGAGATATGCCTTGTAGTTAATTGGGTGTTTAGTTGTGTAATACCTTACCCATTTTCTAAGTGCAATAAGTGCATCCAGATCACAAATTTTATCGGTACTTTCCTTTAGAACTTTAGATGGATTTGCCTCCAGGTCCAATGATTGGCTTTGAGGAGGAGCTCGTGGTCTTCTTGTGTAAACTGAAAGTTCACCCTTCATTCAGAATCTCCCTCTTGATCAATTACCTTAGGAGGTGTAAGTTAGGAAGAGGACATTGATGTATGTATGGTATTAGGGAGGTCTGGAATTGAAATTGGTAGAGAAATGGAAGGATTCCAATGATTTGCTGCATTCAGTAACTCCCCGTGAAGAGAATTATTGGGATAGTAATTGTGCTGTTCACAGAAGGTGAAATCATAAGAAATGAATATCCTTTGAGATGGTGGATGATAGCATTTAAAAGCTTTTGGAGTGGGTGAATAGCCAATAAATATGCACTTAATGGCTTTTGGATCTGGTTTTTCAATGTTGGGAGTTGTGTTGTGGACAAACAACGCAGCCTAAGACTCTAGGAGGAAGGGAATTCATGATTCAGACACGTGCTAAAAAATTCCTTAGACATTGCAGAGGAGTTTAAAAGTTTAGTGGTTTGGAGGGTAGGCGATTGATAAGACAGGCAGCTGTCAAGACAGCTTTCCCCCACAAAGAATTTGGAACATGATTGCTCAACGTTAGGGCACGGGCCACTTCAAGAATATGTCTATTCTTCCGTTCAACAACTCCATTTTGTTGAGGGGTTTATGTACATGAGCTTTGATGGAAGATACCATGCTCAGCAAGGTACTCCTTAAGATCACATGCAAAATACTCCCTTGCATTACTAGTACGAAGTATGTGAATAGAGGACCGGAAAAGATTAGTGATAAGTTTGTGAAACTATTTAATGATGGACCTCGTTTTAGACTTTTTTTTTAGCAGATAAACCCAACATACACGAGTGTGATATCAATGAATGTAATAAACCACCTAGTTTCATTTATATTAGAGGTGCGAGCAGGACCCCAAATATTACTATGGATGAGGTGAAAAGGTTTTGAGGTTAAGGATTACGTGGAGGATAAGATTTTCGTGGTTGTTTTGTAATGATACATGATTCACAATGGAAAAAAGAAGGATCTTTATTAATGAATAGTTTTGGAAACAAGTGTTTAAGATACTCAAAACTAGGATGACTAAGACGTTTATGCCATAACATAACATCAAAACTAGTAATACTAGACGAGGAATACTTCTCTAGACCAGGAGACTGTGGTGGAGATCTGGTGAAGTAGTAGAGGCCATTTCGCTCTTTAGTATTGCCAATCATTTTCCCTGAAGACGGCTCTTGAAATTCACAATGAGTAGGAAAGAAAGTTACTTTACAATTGTGATCCTTGGTAAGCTTGCTAACAGAAAGGAGATTGTATTATAAACTACGAACATTAAGAACCAATTTCAAACACAGATCATGATATGCAACACTACCAATGCCAACCACATGAATTCTTGCCATCAGCCACAGTGACACACATATTTCCATTACTCTTGGTGTACTCGGTAAAGTTTGTAAAAGACTCGCTCATATGGTTTGAGACACCAATATCAACAATCCACGTTTGATTTAGCTGGGATAACAAGGCTAATAGGAAATTACCTCGTTGTCCAATAGGGGCTACAGAAGAGTGAGTAACCTCAACTTTTATTACAAACCTTGAGTTCTATAGAAGACTCCTGAGAAATTCTACCTGCTCAGTAGAAAACGGAATTTGAGAGATTTATGTTGAGGATATGTCTTTTGTACACCTGGTAAACGAAGAAAGAATAAATAGGCTATAGCCAAGTATTAATGCAGGCAGGAATTGCATTGCTCTGATACCATGAACAAAGTATAGGAGAAAAAAAATATTGAACGAAGTATAGGGGAGGAAAAAAATATTTCTCTTCCTTACATTAATTGGTCATTTTACAGCATATATATACAAAAAAATACTAGTGCTATTTTTGGTTATGACTTGGGTAAAACAATAATTATAGGAACTACTATAATTAATATAAACTAGAGGAAAGTTTGACTATGTATCTGATAAATTAGGAATCATATTCATCTAAGATATCATAGGAAAGTTTGACTATATATTCCGATAAATTAGGGAACATGATCATCTAAAATATCATAGGAAAGTTTGACTATGTACTACGATAAATTAGGGGTCATAATCTTCTAAAAATACCATCTAACAAAGTTTAGGGACTATTTTGACAATGGCCTAAAATTAACGGGCATGCACATTCCCCTTCCCCAAAAAACTGGAAGAAAAAAGAAGGGAATAACCCTAAGCATTGGATTAACAAGAAGCACATATTTAAAAGTTTCATATCCAGCTTTTATAAATAAATGGAGATAAGCTCACTTTACAAATAATTAAGATGCTAAATACAAGTTGAAAGGCTAGCACCTTTAGTATCGAAATGATCTGTTTTATTTCTAAAAGGGGAATTGTGCCCTAATGGTATCACATATATTTTTAGAAATAATACGATTATTATTTCCAAAGATTCCGTTCTCTCACGATCTCACTCTCTTTCCTACACTTCTCAATCTCTTCTTCTCTTGTTTTCTCTCTCACCATCTTACATCTTCTATCTCAGATCTTGATGTTATTATGAGTGTTAATGCAACATAGGTTTTGGTTCAGGATAACTTTAACTCTTATGCCTTCGTAGGATCACTCCTTAAGGTGGCCTCCTTACTTAGGAAGGGTTCAATTCTTTACTCACCCGGGATCAAACCGTGACAGCCTTACTAGAGAGAGCACCATTCTTGTTGCTGTACATTTTCTTTCAAAGTACCATTCATTTCATTTCTTACTTTGATGATGTCAAATAGGTTGGTGCAACAAATGTAACTCAACTCATGTATTCATTCTTCTTAAATTCTTGCTCTCAAATCATAAGATCACTCAATATTTATAAAATGTAGCATGGAAGGATACATACACATAATTCATATATTCATAACCTTTACATATGAACTCCTTGACTTTCTTTTTCTTTAATGATATTTCATGCATTCCAAAGATGAATCCTTGCTTGAGCATTACATTACATGCCTGCATAATCTCATTATGTAAACTATTTATAAGCATTAAGCATATCCCTAGACACAAATTGATGAACAAGCAACACATAAATAAAACTTTGCATATTCAGCCCTTAATTTCTTGGAATCCTTAGCTATCCTCTCCTTTCCTCCACTAATATCTTCAATATGTTATGACAAGATATATATTCGGTCCCAATTTAGTTTCCATGCCTTCTTTTTCTTATTAAAGATTCATATAATCACTTCCTTAATCCCCTATCATGGCATAGTGAAGAGACATTGAAACGAGAACTTAGAACAGTTAATGTACATTTCTGGCTGAGGGATGCAACAGAATCAGTCTTAGTAAATAAAAAGTAACTTGGGATACACACATCAGATTTAGGTGATTCTAGAGCTCGTGGAAAGCTAAGAAACAGGGCTTCGGCTTTTATAACATGACCAAGTAGTGTTATCACCATATGTCATATCCATTGCTGAGTTTTAGAAGGCTAGCCATCATGTGTTGACCATAGTGTTTTTGATAGTATAGTCATGAGGTATAGACTAGAAGTAGCTTTAGTTTTCATGCAAAGTTACATCTACAAGGGATTTGTGTTGTTTATGGTTAGTGAGAGTTATTTGTGCTCAACAATGGTGAGTTCTGAGAGTGAGAATGAGCATAAGGGGTTTATATGTCATGTGTATTGATTTATTTTATGATTGCCATGAGATGATATGGCAGTAATAGTGGTATCCTTGGATGTAGGCATGTTTACCAACACTCTGAGATTGAGAATGAGCATAAGGGGCTTATATGTCTGATATATATTTTTTTTCCACTGCGTGCACGGCGTGAATTTCCACCACACACACTGCCCATTTTTTTATTGGCCTTCATTGTCATCTTCAATTTTTTATTGACCTTCATTGCCATCTTCAATTTTTTATTGGCCTTCATTGCCATCTTCAATTTTTTATCGATTTTTTATCGGCCTTCTTTGCCAACTTCAAATTTTTATTTGCCTTATTGCCATCTTCAATTTTTTATCTGCCTTATTGCCATCTTCAATTTTTTATTGACCTTCATTGCCATCTTCAATTTTTTTTTTTTTTTAATCAGCCTTAATTGCCATCTCCAATTTTTTTGATGATCATTTTTTATCGCCTTTATTGCAATCTCCAATTTTTAGCCTTCATTGCCATCTCCATTTTTTGGCCTTCATTTCTTATTAGCTTCTTGGCCTTAATCGCGATCCGCCCTAATTTGTTTGTGTTCCTTCAGTCTTAATCGATCTCAACCCTAATCTTTATTTTGACCTTCATAGCCATAAACCCTCACTTTTTTGTCCTATCCCTTTTGGCCTCAATCGCTCTCAAACCTAATCTTTATTTGGCCTTTATCACTATCAATCTTGCCCCAAAAAAAAAAAAAAATAATAAATTATTGCCGCATAATTCCCTTTATTTAGTTTTGATTGCAGTAGTTGTGGTTGTCTGTCTTCAACAAAATGTCAAATGCTTCAAAAAAATCAAGCATTGCGGACTTAACTAGCAAGCTGGGAATGGAAAACATCTAGTCTCCACCTTGAGGGGGGAGTGTTGGATTGAAGAGTTTACTCAGAAAAATCAAGCATTGAAGACTTAATTAGCAAGATGGGAAGGGAAAACAATCCACTATCCTGCTTGAGGGGGAGTGTTGGATTGAAGAGTTTTTAGAAAGTTTTATTTTTGGACTTCTCAGATTATGGGATTGAATTATGGGATTAACATAAGAGTTGAATTATAGGATTGATATAGGATTAAGTTTGGGGAATTTCTTGTTTTGTGTGATTCAATTAGATTGTTTCCTATTTTTTGTAATTTAGAATAGTTTCCTATTTTTATGATTTGATTAGATAATTTTCTAATTCTTGTAACCTAGAATAGTCTATAAATTGTCATGTATAATTTCATTTAATTAAGAAGAAATGCAGAAAAATTATTCTTTCATATTTTGTGACAGTTTGGTTCTCTCTTTATTCCCCTTCTCCTTCTCAATTCATCTGCCTGGCGGTACATAATTGGTAAATGACTTGGTCTCAGATAATTGGAGGCTGTGATTGTCAATTGGCTGGACAAAGTGTTGGGGCATAACAGCCACTGAGTCCCTCCCGTCTAAAGAGATATTGCCATGAAGTAAATAGTGCCTTAACTTCTGTAATAGCTTTCTTCTCCTTCCCCAGCAGTCTTGCTCCACGTAAATAATATCTTAAATTTAATGCTGACGTGTTCTTCTGGCGTAAACAGTACCTGGATATCCTACCACGTCAAAACTTTTCCACTTATTGAACTTTATGGACCAAACTCTCAGCTTCAAGCCACAAATTTTAAAACATCAAGCACCCTATACTCTCTCTCTCTCTCGTTATACACTTAGGTTATGTTAAATTGAAATTCATAAGGTGTTCTTTTTTTCTTTTTATTTATCAAGTTGGCTTCTTTTCACGCCTTGTCATTTTGTTCTTTAATTTTATTATAATTTCCATCATAATTTTCTTCTAATTTATTCAATTTATCTATAATTTTTGGATGTTGGGGTGCACTCTAAAAGCCATGAACTTATGATTCCTTTTTTTTTTGGGGGGGGGGGGGAGTTCCCTACAGTCATATTTCTATAGTTGCTTAACACACTATGCCATAGAGGTCTATTTTATCTTCATATTTGAATCCTACTATTAGTCAATTTAGAATTTACCATTAAGCTTTGTCCACTTTTGTCTGTTAAAGATCTGTCAATCAATGATGAAAATAATTGTGTTTTAGGTTGGAGAATCGGTATTCAAAGCATTGTAAATTCCTTCGTCGTGTGCGTGGAAGATACAAAGACTGTGTACCACCCATAGTCATTTCTGGGCATCAGTTCGCAGCAATTAGCCAGCACCAAACAGCAGCAAGAGAGTACCTTGAAGCTTATAAATTAATGCCAGAAAATCCCTTGATCAATCTATGTGCAGGTAGAGTCTTGCTTTCTTAGAATGAATTATGTTCCGGGCATTTATATTTAAATGAAGGAGAATTTCATTTCTATTCCTGCAGGAAGTTCATTAATTAACTTAGCCCTTGGGTTTAGACTTCAAAATAAACATCAGTGTCTGGTTCAGGGCTTAGCATTCCTCTACAACAATCTCCAGCTTTCTGAACATAGCCAGGTTTGCTTCTGTTAATGTTGTCTCTTCATAGCTCTAGCATATAATTGAGACATGCATGGATTGATTCTCATTCTGTCATGTCATTGGAGTCATTCTTACTAATTTATTTTAAAGAAATTTTCTTTGTCATACAATTGGCATGCTGAAATTGTCAACCAGAATTTACAATTCTTTTAAGAACTTTAAAATCACATAAAATCCTGATTCAAGTGTGGTTGATGAAAGTTGTTCAGCTAGGGTGGTTAGCCTATTCCAGAAGATAGAATGCCTATTCCCACATTTGGCAATTTATTGGAAGTATTTTGGCTAATTATTTAGATTGAGGATGTAAATCTTATTATCTTGTTACACTAATCAATACCTTGTACAAAGCTGTCTTAATTTTTCATCATTTACCATTCCCAATATCTGTGGGCTTGATGCTAAATATGACCTTTATTATATGAATCCATTCTTAAGTGATAAACCATAAATTTTCTTTGTTGGAAAAAAGAAATATCGAACAAAATGTACTGAAAATGTGCAGGCATACAAAGTAAAGCGGGAAAGATTTTCCACATCAAGTTGATCAAATACGAATGACTTGATGAGGTTCTGGTCATCATTCTTAGTAAAAATGGGAATTGTAATTGCTGTTCTTACCAAGATACTAGTCTTGCTGAGATTGTTTTAATGATAGTCTTCACATTTTGACTTTTCACTCGTACCATGGGGCAAACGCTGGCTCTAGAGGGATTAAAATTGAGTTTGTGAATTGTATGATTTGTTTTTTGCTCTCCAAAACCTTTATTTAGTATTCTGGTTAAGATGTCATTTTCATTTTGATTTTTTTTTGGCCTCTAGTGTAGTAATATACTAGATGATGGTGTAATATAATATATGAATAATTCTCTTCAATCAAAGAGATATTTCAATGGCATCTTTGTATCTCAGAAGTAGAAGAGAGAGGAATGGAGATTATAAGAATTTGTTCCTACCGAATTCTTCCTAACTCATTTTTCTATTTCTATGAATCAGCTCTTACTAGAATTATACATGAACACTAGGAACAATAGAACTTTGTTTGGCTTTACTGTTCATTCAAAACTTTCATGGCCCTTTCCCACACCAAACATGAATATTTGGATTCCTTTGTCCCATCCTTAGTTTTATTTCAATACAGTAGAAAATTTACATAAAATAATGGACTTTCAATTGGCATAATTATTTAGAATCTCATTTACACCGGTGATTTTATATACTTTTTTTTTTTTTTTAAATCATCTATTCATCTAATTATTTGAACATTTTAGTATGCCAAAATTTTATTTTGTGCAGAATACATGCATAAGAACTAAATTTGACATGAAAGCAATAATCTTGCATTGCATGCACAAAACTGTAGGAACATATGTACCATGAATAATATCAAGCTTTAACTGTTGTTTGCGCCTTGGATCAACATTGTGTATGTTAATGAGACCATTCTTGCAGCAGTTGTTTGATATATGGAGTGTCGCAGTACTATCTCCTAAATTCATCTGTTACAGTCATTACACCAAAAATAATAATCATTGGAGAGAGGTAATGGCTTTGATGCTTTTTAATCATCAAAGGCTGCAATGGCGAAGTTCCATAGTGTAATAAATACTCTGTAATGCTCAACATTTGCACTCCAATACTTTTGCAATCATGACCGCGATGCATGCTGATTTAAGATAAAACAATGAATGAATAAGTTGTGAACAAAAAGTCCCTAGTCTTTCTATTTGAAACAGAGACCTGAAGATTGGTGCTGCGGACATTATATAATTACAAATTCCCCATATAATGGTTGTTTGCTATTATACCAGCAGAGAAATAATGAGATTTCTGGCCAAAGGGGAACCCCCCCCCCCCCCCCAAAAAAAAAAAATCCTTGAAATATTTCTATGGCCCGATCTGGGAAAGTTGAGGCTAGGTGGGTTTTTCAGTGCTTGATATGAGGATAATTTTATTTTTTTTCCTTATGAAGAAATTTAATTTTCACTTATAAAACCCTATATTTCATGGAAAAAAAAAATTTGTTTTTACTGGAAAAATGTTGGAAGTGTAACAAGACAAAATAGAGGTAATGTGAGCGAAATTGAGGTTACCCAAACACGGTCAATGTTGAATTACAATGTTATCATGAATTTTGCATATAATAACTTCAACTTGTTATCTTTTATATTATTTCTGCTCTTTTACGTGAATTAGGTATTAACTTGGTCTCATTGATCTTGCTTGTTCCGTTTATAAAATATTTTCGTTCATCTGCTCGTATCTTGGATAGTAAATGATCAGATGTTATACATAATGCAATTTCTTTGCAGCACATGGATTTTTAGCAAGTGCCCTTAACTGATTTTGTAATTTTTACCCCCTTCTTGATTTGGTGAAGGAGGCCTTGTATAATATAGCTAGAGCATTACACCATGTGGGGCTTTATTCGCTGGCAGTCTCATACTATGAACAGGTTCTTACAACTACGGAGAGGGACTACCCTATCCCCAAGCTTCCTAATGAAAATCCTGACATTGTGGAAAATCTGAAGCCTGGTTATTGCAGCCTTCGCAGAGAAGCTGCTTATAATTTGCACCTCATTTACAAGAAGAGTGGAGCTCTTGATCTTGCCAGACAGGTCTTGAAAAATCATTGTACTTTTTAACTATACAAAAATGTAGCTTAAGATTTATTGTGTTAATTTTTCTTTTGTTATATATACTTATTCGATCCAAACGCAATAAAGTTTTGCAATTTATAGGTAATATTTTGCTCTTCTTATTTGTGATATTTACTTTGGTAAATTGACCAAAAATAATACAAATACATACTGGTATTTCTGAACTGACATTGATACAATTTAATTGTTGGGTGACTAACATTAGGCATATTTACTAGGTTGTAAAACCTAATAGGCTCAAAACATTGCACTAGCAATGTTCTGTAAGGGAAGTTTGGAGTGGATAGCCTTAGAACACTCTCATCTTAAGCTATTTAATGTGATTAATCTGGAGGAAGTTGAACCTTCTCTTTATTTCCTTTCGAAGTGTATTATACCTGCATTCTCTAATTCGGCAAGAGTCACTGTCACTGTTATCTTTTGAAGTTGCTTAGCAGTAGGTTTTGGGGTGCTTGATATTTGCGGAGTTGTTGTAATGAGTGCACAGCACATTGCTTCTCCTTACCATGTATGTATTGTAAAATAGCACTTGTACCTCATTTGACGACTTTAATGTCAAACAAATGGCATAGAGGCAAGTGACCTAAACCTACCATTATCAATCTGTCAACCAACAGCTTCACAGAATAAGGGACCTCTCTGGAGAGCAAGCAACCTAAGGCTAATACGGTTATTACCTAGCAATAGCATGACCAACCTTTCTAGTCTGCACCTGAGCTTGAATTGGTTCTTCCTAAGGAAATATGATTGGTCGGACCAAGTGTTTGTCCGGAGGAGTCTGCACCACAACCTGTGACTTGGCCAATCGCTGCTACAGTTCGAGCCTTTTTTTTTTACCTCTGTGTATCAAAACTTGGATTCTCTATGAAAACTGGAATCTTTTCGTGACCAAGTACTAGCGATAGTAGCTTAATTTTTCAGCATTGAGTAGTAGAAATTGAGTAGTAGGATAGGTGGATTCCACCTCATTCAAGTCGAAGAGTTCCACTGTAGCAAATGAAGTGGTTTTAGAAAATTCGAAGGACCCCAGCAGAGTAAGGCCAGAGGGCGTAGGTAATAACCATGTATGAGTCAATTTAGGAATGGTTGATATTACTAATATTACTTCCCCACAATAATCAAAGAAACCAATAATCTTTTCTTTTTAGTTGGCATCCATTGATTAATGTATAAACCTTTTTTCTAAAACCAACAGCATTTTCCTTCCAAGGCATTAGAAGATGACAACAACGGTGCTGATAAAAATTGAGTATAAGGTTTTTAGAATGTTAGAAAGTGGTGTTTCCTTAATATATAGTTTTTGTACTTGGAAAAGAAAAAGAAAAATAAATTAATAGATGTAATGAATGGCATCGTCTACGATGCGGAATGAAATAACAATAATTTCATTATAATATACACCAACGGATAGTCGGTCTAGTGGGATACGATGTTAGCTCCCTTAACTAAGGTCTCGGGTTCGAGTTTTGAAAATGAAAAAGATTACGTTGAGAGGGTAATCACCTGAGTAAGTCATTGTAAATCTGGAAATGGATTAAGATTCCGAATATCGGTATTGTATAAAATAAAATAAAAAAAAATTTACCCTACACCATTGCGGTACCAGAAATTAGAATAAAGAAACAGAAAATGATTTCAACATGGATTTTTCTTTTTCCTCTTCCATGGACTAAATATGGAAATTAAGATGCAGTGTCTAGTAGAAATGAATTTGGACTATACCCATCAACTCATTGATATTTTATATCTCTTCCATGGACTAAACAGGTTCTTCAAGTATGATATGCATGTGTTTCCTAAATGTACAATTTCTAACTGGATTTGATTAACTAAATGCACATAGTAAGGTAAGTTACTCCATCATCCCTCATGTGGTGCAACTGATCACGATAACTCCGGAGAACATATTATTTGACAGTAGCAAAGCTACGTGGAGTATCACATTTGTTTCCAAAACTTTTTGTCCCAAATGAGATATCTGGGAAGAATGACTAATTCTCTCTTGCCCCACTTGAACAACCCACATGAGATGGCCTTCTAGGTGCATCCAAAATGGACTCTTGTTCTAAGAACAGGTCAACGGCTATCAGTTGTGAAAAATATTTGGGATTGATAACACCTTAGGCAAGAAGTCGTCATTATCAATTGGTATCAAAGTATAACTAAATGATTGCCCATATTCCCCATAAGATATTTACATATGTGACCTTCAATGTGAATTGCCTGCAATCAATTCTAATTTTTAATGCAGAAGTTATATTAACAGCTGTTATCTGATTTTACTATCAATCACGATACTCTTTTCTTAGGTTATATCATACTCAAATTTATCTAGAACTCTTATAATTTTGCCCCTTCTAATGAAGCAACAATCGATTGTCACCCATATTTGCTTCATATTATCATCACAATAAAAACAAAAAACAAAAATTCACAGAGTCACATCAACAAGTGCCCTAAAATTTCCAAAAGTGCATACAATAATCAAATCAAACTTAAAAAAAAAAATTACTTCTAATAGAAAAGGCAAAAAAAAAAAAAAAAATTGCCAACAGTTGTGAATGCTCACATGAATACCAAAAATGAAGGATAGCATAATGACTTTCAGAATGTCGAAAATGGAGGAAATGGAGTGCCGGAAATGCACAATGACTATCATCAATGGCAGAATGAGATACCAAAAATGAAGTCATCAAATCAGGAAATGGAGTTGAAATGGAGCTGAACTCATCACTGTCAAACTCTAGCAGCAATTGCCGACAGGAATCATCAAGGAGATCGCCTTCACGTCGCCTTTGAGAAGGGGCGGGGGGCTTTTTTAAATTCGTTTTCACTGAAATCTATAAAATGGTAGACTGAAATCGATTTCAGTAAGTACACATCGATTTATCAAAAATTGACTTCAAACTTGTTTTCCTATTTTTGCTATTTTCTGAAATTTGCTTTTTAAAAATGATTTTTAGGAAATCAATTTCAATATTTTTATGAGTCAAATAAAAACAATAATATTAATATCATTTTTGATTCTAAACCAATATTAAACAAAATAATATTGTTTTTGACATTATGAAAATTTTAAAAATTTTATATATTTCAATCAGTGTTATTATGAATGTGATAGATTTCATTTCAATCAGATGGGACGTGGTCCTAGGCTCGGCTGGAGAGGTCAGCTCTTGAAAGGCCCACACAAAAGGCCCACAAAGGATTGCTATCGAACGATGTTCAAATATGATTATCTACCGAAGGGTTTCAGTCATCCAGATTTACCGAAAGATAGGGCCTCAGTCGCCCTGCCAGCCGAACATGAATCATCAAGTAAAGGTAACCGCCCCGATCAGGCATTCAACCGTCGGTCCTTCAAGCGAACGAACTCTGAAAACCCTTCATCTGTCGAACGACCGATCGATAGACAACGACTCTAACGATTCTAAGGGAAGGTCAAAGTATCGTAATGACTCGTACTTCCTATTTGAGAACAGCCTCTTTAGGATCTTTCGGTTGAGAAAATGATTCCACTAGAAAACAAAAGTTTTCCAAATGATGTGAATCATAATCAATTCGAAATATTGAATCCCTAAGATTTTCGGATCGACTTGATAAGAAAAGTAGGTTTGAAGCACTTCAGCGATGCACGTCTCTCACAGGTATAAGATATCTCAAAACCTTATAAGCCAGGTATGCTCACTTGGTCTCACACATTGGGCACTCCAATCACAGGAAACCACTCTCTTAAGCTCTCAGTTTGTTTTTCTTTCATTCAAAAACCGCTCTTTCTGACTTGAGCGTCGGAGTCTCCCCGTTGGGACACCATTCGGTGGTTTTTACAGATATTACATCCCTTTGACGACAACCGTTCGAATCAACAAGGAGCCGTTATGTGTAGAGCCGTAACCTACCTCTAATAGATTGTTGCCGTCTATGGGAAACAGACTAGAGTAATTTCTGTTATTTTGACAACTATGCCTCCGAGATCTAGAGAATCTTCGAAAGTCACCCCCGTTGTAAAAGGGCGCACTGTAATACTTTCTGAGGCCGCCCTTCCTATAGTACCCAATCGCCCTATTCGAGATCATGCGGCCTCTCCTTGCCTACCTCATCAGGAACAGGCCTTGTAATCTGTGATCCCCAACCAGTCGATGGTTGCCCTTGCTCCAGAGCAGATCGACCAACCCCACATGGAGAGGTTGGAGTCAAAGATTCAGGATATAAGCAAACAATTGGAGGGCCTTAGCCGTGCCCTCAGACCTGAGGGCCAGTCTTCTATTGGGGGGTCTAGACGTCCCTAGCAACGACCGTCACCCCTATGCCATAAAGTATCCGAAAACTCCATATTAGCCTCTTATGATCTTCGAAAGCAGATCGAACAACTTGTTGTCGACGAATTCAGGCGGGCCAATGCTCAGGAAAACCAAACCTCCCCCTATTTTTATGCTTCACCTTTCGATTCCAAGGTCTCTTCAGAGCCTATGCCCTGCAACATACTTTCTACCCCCATGAAAAGGTACAATGGGACAACAGACCCCCAGGATCATGTGACCCATTTCGTGACTGTGATGATTTTTAAAGACATGTCTGATGTGGCCATGTATAAACATCTTCCCACCACTTTTTCGAAAAATGCACTAACTTGGTTCAATTCTCTTCCGTCGTTAAGTATAAGGACTTTCTCCCAACTACGAGAACAATTCGAGTCACAATTTGTGATAAGCAGATGGGTCAAGAGAAAATCCACCTCATTGTTGTCATTGCACCAGAAGGAAAAAGAGTCCCTAGGGACTTCCTGAAAAGATTCAAAGCAGAGATGATGACAGTTCCATCTTTGAATCATTCAATTACGCTGACTGCGCTATTAACAAGACAACGGCCTTCTGGCATGAAAATATCGATCACGAAGAACCTTCCTGCTATTATTCAAGAATTTTACGCCCGAGTCAAAAAATACATTACAGCTGAGGATACTGAGGCGTTTCGACCACAGGAGGGATCAGTCCGTTCGAAAAGAACATAACCAATCACCCGAAAGGTCTCCATCAAGGAAGAGCCGAGCGAATCCCCCTCCTTTACGAAAGGTATAATAACTATACCCCATTGAACAAGACCCCTGGCCTGGTCTTGGCTTTAATCAGAGACAAGCTGTACATCCGATGGCACCCACGGTTGACTGAAGACGACTCCAATAAGGACAGAACAAAATACTGTCATTTCCACCGTGATTATGATCATATGACAGATGATTGTAAGAAGTTGAAGGATGAACTAGAATTCCTGATACACGATGGAAGACTACAAGAGTTCATCGTGAGGAGGGAAGGAGATCCCCCCGTCGATCACCGGTGTGAACCGCCGTGACGCGAACGGACGGAGGACCAGCAAGCCGCTCGGCTCCCGGCCGACAGGAGAGATAGAGTAATACTCCAAATCAAGGATGGACTAGTCCTCCAGAAGCTCCCTCGTTCTTCCGATAGTCCATCAGAAAATGAAGCAGGACGTTTGATCACGCCGATCTTCTATCTCCCGAAGGCACTTCCTTCTAAACCATAGGAAATCCTACTGACAGACGCCGATAAATGACAAGGGGAGAAGAGGCCCGTCATTGGTTTCACAGACGAAGATCTAATCGGAGTATATCCAAATTGACACGACCCACTCGTGATGACCGCCAGGATCGGGCAACATGAAGTCAGAAAAATCTTTGTCAATCAAGAGGTAGGCTATAATCTTCTATATTAGGATGTATTCAGACGAATGAGGTTTACTTCTGCCCATCTCCAACCCCATACAGGCCCAGTCAAAGGGTTTTCGAGCGAATGGATATATCCTGAAAGTATTATCTCACTTCCGGTCACTCTCGGAGCACCCCCAACCATGTAACAGCTTCCGTCGTATTCAATGTGGTGGATCTTCCCTCACTCTACAATGTCATCTTGGGCAGGACAGGCCTGAATGCCCTAGAGGCTCTGCTCAGCACTAAGCACATGAAAATCAAGTTTAGAATGCCGCTAGGGATCGGGACATTGTCATGCGATCCGGAGCCCTCGACTCCCGCTCCTAAGTGATCATCAGGCTCTACTGTCAATGGTTCTCCTTCCGGGCTGTGGGGGTATTTTTCAAATTATTGAAGCACCGACTTAATGGATTTTTTACAAACACACTCTTTGTTCTTATTGCTCGAAAGGTCTAAGTCGCCTATCTCCTATCGTTTGTACGCGTCGTTAATAAGAGATAGAACTCCTCGAACGAGTGGACGCGATCCCTCTATCTAAAAGTTCTCTATCGCTCGGAGGGTTTAAGTCACCCAGCTCCCATTGTTCGTATACGTCGTCAATAAGGGATGGAACTCTCCGAACGGGTGGACACGGTCCCTCTATCTAAAAGCTTCCTATCGCCTGGAGGACCTAAGTCGCCAAACTCCCATCGTTCATATTCATGGTCAATAAGAGATAGAATTCGCCGAACGGGTGGACGCGGCCCCTCTATCTAAAAGTTTCTTATCGCCCGGAGGGCTTAAATTGCCTGGATCCTATCGTTCGTATACATCGTCAATAAAGAATGGAACTCCCCGAACAGGTGGACGAGACCCCTCTATCTAAAAGCTTCATATCGCTTGAAGTGTCTAAGTCGCTTAACTCTTATCGTTCGTACACGTCGTCAATAAGGGATGGAACTCCTCGAACGGGTAGACGCGACCCCTCTATCTAAAAGCTTCCTATCGCTCGGAGGGTTTAAGTTGCCCAACTCCAATCATTCATACGTGTCGTCAATAAGGGATAGAACTCCCCGAACGGGTAAACGCGACCCATCTATTTAAAGGTTTCTTATCGCTCGGAGGGCCTAAGTCGCTGCCCAGATCCTACCGATCATACGCGTCGTCAATGAAAGGTGTAACTCCCCAGATGGGCGGACGTGTCCCTTCTACCTTAAAGTTTCTTATTGAGTGGAGGACCTAAATTACCCTGATTCTGCCGAATTAACGCAACAACGATTACAACTGAAAGTAACAAGATGACTTCTATTGGCAAAAAATCAAAAGTTTCTTATTGAGCAAGAAAAAGTCGCTGGGTACAAAATTTCAAATGAAAGCTATACAGTCGGGCTCTGAGTATTTGCCGCTTCTTTGACCGGGGGTAAAGCATCGCTTAGACCCATACAGCGGATTATCTCTTTAGTGCACTTTAATTTATCGGACAACTTGCGTTGGGAGTCTTTGAAGATAACAGCATCATTCACATGGGACTCCTCAAGTTTAGCTATTTTACGCTTCGCATTTCGACACGACTCCTCCCGAAATTGGGCCAACTTCTCAATTGATTGATAACGTGTCTCGCGCACCATGGCATCCGATTTCAACCGTTCACATTGCCCTTGGTATTGGGCCAACTCTGATTGAAGTCTTCTCAACTCTTCCTCCTTCTGATTGAGCAACGCACCAGACGTGCTCTCGGTCTTTGCGACCTCTTTCTCTCGAACAAGAATCTCCACCTATACTTGAGCCGGATGAGTTAACTCAAAAAAACGCTCCTCTAAGTGACGTATCACCTATTTCCCCTGCTATTCTTAAAATTCGGTAAGAGCCATGGTTTGAAAGGAAAACTGAGTCAACAAAAGCAAAAATGAGAAAAATCCCAACAAGTATTGAGAAGGCGATACCATTAAACCTAAGAACTTAAGAGCCATGCCGACTTGCTCGTAACACATCCTGTGGAAGTCGAACTCACATCAATGAAAGTCAAACCGATTGGCGATGCGATCCGCCTCAACCAGGTCTATGTAGCTATACTGCATATTCCCAACATAAACGGCGACGGTTCCACGTTCTTTTGAGCCCTTCTTACCATCGAAGGATCGAACGAGGATAACAGATAGAGAAGCCACCCCTTCAAAAACCTTGCGCTTTCCCTTACGTGCAGGCCAAATCGGAACAGTAGAAGAGGGTCCTGCCATCTTGCCTCTTGCGACCCTGAAAACATTCGCTCTCGCCATGGCGCCAGACGAAGGATCATCTCCCGATCCTCCCAATTTGTCCACACCAGCACTTATTTCACCTGACAGATTACCTTCGTCTAAAATGGTAGTCTCCCTTGATGTAACTGCTGTCGGGATTGAACAACTAGACAAAATCACCAATGCAGATGAGGGAGAAGAAATTGCCCTCCTCCTCACGGAAGGAAGTGGCGACTCCAGAAGGGCCTCAAACGCCCCGGTAGAAGATCCTAGGGGGGCCTTAGGAGCCCCGATGTCCTCCTGAAGGGACCTTTTCACACCGGGTCGAACCAGCTTATCAACAGTGACATTCTCTAGCACAATGTCATCAAGAGAATCCAAGGAATCAACCAATTTGATCTTCCACCTCTCTGACAGAATGGGGCTGTCAATTTTTCTCTTCTCCCCAATCAACAGGTCGATCAAGGGCAGCATCTGATTATCCAGTAGGGACTCGACCCATATACTTCGACCGGTGGACCTGCAATAACCACCGACGGACCGAATGAAATGACCATGTTTTGATGAGGCTGGGGACTTCAGGCCCAAAAAAGGCACCCCATCGGCTTTGGGTAGTATGGACATGTGATCTTTATTCGAGAACTCAACATAAAAGAACTTCTGCATCCACCTCTTGTCAATGGATTCCTTATAACAAAACCTCCAGTTGGACTCAGGTCGGGTCTATAACTTGTACCAGCCTTTGGTCGAACCGCTATTTCCACATCTCATTAAGATGAAGATAGACGACAAGATGTCAAAATCGAAACGAAGATTACAAAATCCTAATAAGGAAGCCACAGCAACCACCAGACGCCAGACACTAGGGATCAGAAGGGTTGAAAATATATTCCAACGGTGTAGTACCTTCGCGAAAGGAATTGTGTATGGAACTTTTAGCCTATACTTAACCGATTAGAAGTATATCGGTAGCAACCCACTGGCGCCATATTGGTCCTATTGGCTTCCGTGGTAGACACCAGAATATAATCGTCCCCCATCAGCATCTTAGTTTGCACCTCTTGGAGTTCCCTCAGGGACATAGTACTCACAATGTCGCCGATGCTCGAAAAGGTCTGAGAAGCGGACGTTTTCGCCATTGTTTCTGAAATGACTTTTCTGATAGATCTCAAAAAAGGGCAAAAATAACCACCGCCTCTGGCGAATATGAATTCTTATGAGGCGTGCAGAAAACGATTCCCGAAAATCGAAACGACAAAGGTCACACTAAAATGCTTTGCGTCTTTCCAGTGATCATAACTCACGATGCTTTTCCCAAGAAAAAACGTCATGAGTTTGGGACAAATGATGGGACGTTGTCCTAGACCCAGTTGGAGGGGTAAGCTCTTGAAAGGCCCACAAAGGACTACTACCGATCGATGTTCAAATATGATTATCTATTGAAGGGGCTTAGTCACTCAAATCTTTTGAACGATAGGGCATGAGTCGCCCCGCCAGTCGAACATGAATCACCAAGCAAAGGTAACTGCTCCGATCGGACATTTAACCGTTGGTCCTTCAAGCGACGAGCTTTGAAAACCTTTCATCGGTCGAATGCCCGATCAATAGACAACGGTTCTAACGATTTTAAGGGAAGGTCAAAGTATCCTAATAACTCCTATTTCCTATTTGAGAGCAGCCGCTTTAGGATCTTTAGGTTGAGAAAAGGATCCCACCAAAAAATAAAAGTTTTCCAAAAGATAAGAATCACAATCAATTCAAAATATTGAATCCCAGAGATTTTTGAATTGGCTCAATAACAAAAGTAGGATTGAAACACTTCAACGGCGTACGACTCTCATAGGTGTAAGATATCTCAAAACCCTACAAGTTAGGTACGCTCACTTGGTCTCACACATTGAACACTCTAATCACAAGGAACCACTCTCTTGAGCTCTCAGTCTATTTCTCTTTCATTCGAAAACCGTTTTTTCTGATTTGAGCGTCGGAGTCTCTCCACCGGAGCACTCTCCGACGGTTTTTGCATGTATTATATCCCTTTGACGATAATCACTCGAGTTAACAAGGAGTTGGTATCTGTAGAATCATAATCCACCATAATCCAATAATAATGATTCAAATCAAATTTTTTATTGTAAATTCGAGGACAGAGTGTAATCATAAGTATGTTTCTAATTTAAGTATGCTAACGTTGGCATAAATTGAACCAAAAGTTACTTCTATTTTTCTATAAGATTTTATATTTTTGAATTAAATTTCAATTTTTTTCAAATAAAAAAGTACAAATAATATATTTTTAAGTGACAGAGAAATATTTTTTAAAATTTTAAAGTTTTTATTAAAAAATTATTTATAAAAAGAATACTTACAGGTTGACATTGTAACTAATTTTGTACTTCATTTTATTTTTTATTTTTTATATATTCTAATGGAGTGTTGCTGGCGTGAAAGATTCACCTAATTTAATTATAACTATGAGTTAAATCAATCAATTAATTAATTAATTAATTTTTGTGTAAATAAATACCGGAACTGAGAGTTTTCTAACAGCTTGCTTTGGCATGAATGGTGTGGTGTTGTGGTGAGAACTGAAGGGTCAAATGTCAATGGAAGATGTAGTGAGAGTGCAAACCCTAGCTCAATCAGGTCTCTCTCACGTCCCTCCCCACTTCATCCAACCTCCCCAATCTCGTCCAACTCCAATCTCTACCTCTTCTTCTGATGATGATGATCAAATTCCTCTCATTGACCTCTTCCATTTCGATCCGGGTCACTCCTCCGACGTTCTTCTCCGACTCCGTCAAGTCTGCAGAGATTGGGGAGCCTTTCACGTTACCAACCATGGCATCCCCATTGGGCTTCTCGATGAGATGAGAACGGTAGGACGCTCCTTCTTCGAGGAATGCCCCATGTCCGAGAAGCGTCAATACGCTTGCGATCCTACTACTCCGGCCACGGAGGGTTATGGAAGTCGTATGCTTGTTGATTCTAATGATTCTGTTCTGGATTGGAGGGATTATTTCGATCATCACACCCTTCCCATCTATCGTCGCAATCCTTCCAATTGGCCTCTCTTTCCTTCCAATTACAGGTAGGATGTTCTTCATCTCTCTCTCTCCCCTGTAAAATATGTCATTCAGAAACGAAGTCAATTTGAGTCCTAATGAATGTGCATTGCCCCCTTAAATTCATTTGTAATTGAAATGAAAGAATTTTATTGGGCAGACAAGTAGTGGCAGAGTATAGTGATCAGATGAAGGTGCTTGCTGAGAAGCTGTTGGGTTTAATTGCTGAGAGCTTGGGATTGAAGTCTTCATGCATTCAAGATGCAGTTGGGGAGTTTTACCAGAATATCACAGTCAGCTATTACCCTCCGTGCCCACAGCCAGAGCTTACCCTTGGGTTGCAAGCCCATTCTGATATGGGTGCCATTACACTTCTCATACAGGACGATGTCGGAGGTCTTCAAGTCTTGAAGGATGGCAAATGGGTTACTGCATTCCCTTTACCTGATTCTGACGCTATTGTTGTCCTTTTGGCTGACCAGACTGAGGTATCTCTTTGCATCTTTTCTTATTTCTTCACCTTCTGCTTCTACCTTTTCCGGTGCAATTTGCACAATGTAAAGCTCACATCAAATCCTTGCTTTATACGTCCCTAGGTTCTATATCATTACTGTTACATAGGTCCCAAATGACCAAAAGTAGGCTAGGATAATGAAACGAAACAGGCCTTTATTTGATCTTTGCTTTATCTGCTTTTGCATAAATTTGGCTAATGTATATGTTCAACTTAGGCAACAAACTTTCAATTTAGAAACTAGGTTGCTATGAAAACTACAAGTATCTCTAGATCATCTCTGGTGTCTAAATTTTCCCTTTAAGGCTAGTCATTGAGATTTGCACTTCACAATGTCCTTGTTGGTTGTCTCTGAACGCGCAAATGCCATATGCAGATTATTACCAATGGGGAATATAAAAGTGCTGAGCATCGGGCTATAACCAACACGGACAGGGCTCGCCTCTCTATTGCCACATTTCATGATCCTGCAAAGACAATGAACATATCCCCTGCCCATGAGCTTATTAGTGAGTCATCTCCTCCACGATACCGTACAGTTCTCTATGGAGAATTTGTTTCATCATGGTATGCAAAAGGGCCTGAAGGCAAACGTAACCTTGATGCACTTTTGCTTTAAAGCTCGAGTTGATAATGCAACCCAAGCTCTCTTTGGAGCAAGCTTTTTGAAGAAATATAATTTACTCAATCTTTTTGCTGTAATACATGCTGATTATTACTCATTGAAGTATGTCTCTGTTTCTTATTATTGCCTGCTGTGTTAGGGTCTGTCTTATGTTGTACCGATGATAATGGATCCATTTGTTTGATTAACTGAAGGCACCAAATTGTTTATTAAAAAAGGGTCTGTTTAGCATTGTTGAAAAAGGGGAGGAAAAAAAAAAAAAAACCCTCAAAAGAAGGTTTATCAAAGGCCAGACCTGGTGTTTTGAGATTATTGCTTGATGGTACTCTAAAACTGGTAGTTTGGTCATCAATGGCAGCTGTGTCATCAATAGAAGTTGGGAAGTCAATGAATGAGGTGAGCAGCCACATTAACCCCAAAATTCTTTAGGGGGTATTAGCATTGAACATTATAGTTCTTGCTATGCCGATTTTTACGTTCGCCAACTCTATCGAAGAGTATATGGATGAGATTTGGTGAATTATCCCCTTTTCTTTTAGAAAATTTCTAAACTCATTACTCACGTATTCGCCACGGTTCTAAAAAACTTAACATTTGTGTAATATTTTTTGGTGACAAATATAAGGAAGTTTTTAAAATGGTTCAAACGCTTGTGAGCATGCAGAACCAAGTTTATCTAGTTTTATAATCCATGAAAAAAATAAATATTTGTAACCTTTTTCAGATGTAATAAGAGATATCCAAATATTTGAATGTATTAGATAAAAAACATTTTTATATATGGATTCAGAACTACGGGTGTGAACGGTTCGATTCGGTTCGATTTAGTAGCTAAATAGAACTGAACCGAGAATCGAAATTTTAAAAAAATTTAAATCGAAAATTGAATCAAATTTAATTCGGTTTAAAATCAAACCAAACCGAAAAAATTCAATTTGGTTTGGTTCGGTTCGATTTAAACTGAATTTTTTTTTTCATTTGTCACTTTTTTTTAGGTATAAAGAGATGTCATTTACTATTAATGTGTAAAAAACATATAAGTTTCC
This sequence comes from Dillenia turbinata, assembly GCA_037126225.1. NCBI lineage: Eukaryota > Viridiplantae > Streptophyta > Magnoliopsida > Dilleniales > Dilleniaceae > Dillenia > Dillenia turbinata. Next base: position 16,856,240 of record JBAMMX010000021.1, read on the forward strand.
TTTTCTCTTCTTCAAATATAATATTTTTAGAACTATTTAGGGGTTTTAACTCTAAAAAAGGTTTTAAATTAGTTTAGATTTTAAAATAATATTTTTTTTATTTAAACCATATCAAGAATAATTATGGAAAAAAATATTCTTATAAATAATATAGTTTTTTAAATAATATAATCTAATCCATCATTTGAATATTATAAAAATGTAAGGAAAAAAATTAATTAAATTAGATTTTTTAATATAAAAATATTAAAAAAAAAACTAATTTGTTCAAAACGAACAAAACCGATTTTAAAAAATTAAACAGAAACCTAATTGAAATAATTTTGGTTTGGTTCGGTTTAAATCGAAATTTTTTTTTAAAGAAAAAATCGAATCAAACCGAAAATTTCGGTTCGATTCGGATCGGATTAACGGTTTAACCAGAACCACTTGCACCCCTATTCAGAACATGGGCAATACATTCGTGTTTCTTTCCCAAAAATTCAAGTTTGCAAAGTCTATTTTAAAATTTTTTATTGGAAATAGATATTTTAAAATCTGTTTGCTAAGGTGTCCTAATCTAACATGCCATAGTAAGTAGCTATCTTCTTGACATGTTTGTAAGAGCATGATTATCTTGATTAATATATATATATATATATATATATATAGATGGTTCCACCTTGATGCACTACCAATCACTCGATTTGTCTTACGATCTTGAAAAACAAGAATGTCAGGATCAAAAACAATTTGCAATTAAGGTTCTTAGTTATTTTGTTAATGGACATTAAATCGGAAGTGAATTTTGGAATATATAAAATTTTAGTATTTTTCCCAAAAAATTCTTCTCCTAAATTTTTAACATGCAAATCATTTATGTTAGCAACTTTAATTAATTTATGGCTAGGTAATGGTTTTAATTTTTTAATTTTTTTCTTTATTCCTAACCATCTAAAACTCACAACTTGAATCTACAACCCTTCCTTGGAATTTAAAGAAGAGTTTAGACAAGTACCTTGGCTATCGATAGAAGATTTGACTTGTTGGAGCATCTATTTAAGCTCATCAATCTCAGCACCAAGTGTTGTGTTTAGAGCCATGGCTAAGGAAGTTTGTGCTCAGGAGGTTTAGGACTGCCTCTTCCTTTTGATGTAATCGGACACCAAGTGTGGGTGAAGATTCCAACCTTGATGTGCCTTGATTTCTTGCAATATGAGCATATTCTAGGCTATAACAACTTGTTTTCTTGGACTCTAATCTTGACTTGTTGAGCTTTGTTGGCAACTTGATCTTTTATCTTTGCTTTGAAAGCATGGCCTTCAGCTTTGGTGTTCTGGGAAGATTCTTCCGCCTCATGCTTGCCTCTGCTCTCTGAATCATAATACCTCACTTCCTAGTAGGAAAAGAATTCCTTCATCCTAAGAATCTCCTGGTGAACATAAGTGAAAGCTTCTCACAGGGAGATGAGAAGACCAAAGGACTTGTCCTCACTCTTGCTTCGTTGTAAGACATTAAGATCAGTAATAGTTGGCCTTAATGTATCTAATTCGTTCCAAAGGTCCTCATACTCTCCAAACAATTGAGTGAGAGCCTTTTCGTCTTTTCGGATATTTGAAATTTGCTTCTTGATTTCAAATATCCTTCCCAAATTTGTTTGTTGGCCATAAAGACCATACATTTGATCTCATAGTGCTTTTGAATTTGGAGCACACGTGACCATATTTCTATGGACATGATCATAGAGTTAGAGAGAAGTATAAAGACCTAGTAATCTATCCTATTCCACTCCTCATATGTGCGGCTTGATTCTTCCATAGACATTTTTGTGACATGAACAAGAAAGTTCCTTGAATTCAAAGACCTTTTGATATGAGCTAACTATTGAAAGTAGTTGGAAGAATTTAGAGTGATGGAAGAAAGGAGTTGAGCATGAACAAGTTCTAGTTTTGCAAGAAAGACTCAAGCAATCTTGGAATTGGTTCAGTTGAAGAGGTTGGGATTTTACCTTACTCTGATACCATGTTGAAAGCTTGATATCAAAACAAAAGAATAATTGAAAGAATAAACAAATGAATTTATATTAATATTTGAACATAATAACTTTTTTAAAACATAGAACAATCAATGCAAGATAAGACAACTTCTTGCTTTCTTACAAAATAAGGAGAGGAGAATCCTATTTACAAGAACACCAGCTAACTAGCCAATAGAGACCAAAATATATATATATATATATATTAACTAGTAGAGAGAAAAAAAACGAGACATTAAAAATTCTTGTCAAAATGCCCTTGATAAATTGGGCTGTGCTATGGGCCTTTTCTAGACTTCTTTGGATTTCCATTTTAAACTTTATGAAGGACTTACCTTAGACTTTAGATAAGGCTAAACAGTAGCAACATTATGGGCCTTGGATCTGGCCGAATCAGGTTAGAACTCAAAACACCTAGAACATAGGCTGTAACCCAAAACACCTAGAACAGCTTCCTTTGGGCTAGTCTTTTGGGCACTCTCATGGGCCTTCACTTGGGTTTTTATGAGAGAAAAAATAAATGAAAAATGTAATAAAATAATATAAAATTAGATTTTAAAAGTAAAAATAGAGAAAATAAAACTAAAAAATAAAAATAATAAACAAGAAGTAAAAATAAACTGTCAATAATAATAATAATAATAATAATAATAATAATAAGTGCATTAGTTCAATTCATTTCAAATTCTCTTACGCTACTCATTTCTATCAAAAGTCATCTTCATAATTAAACTCTTAACACTTATATTTTTACGAATTATTTGTATCGAATTTTCAATAGTTTGCCTAAATGTTTCATTGAATCTTCTACATTTAATGCTCGCTCCTCTCGGTGTGTCTTTTGATCTTTGTTGCACATGTCTAAACCATCTTACACAACATTCTCTCGTCTTATTTGTAGTTGAATTCATTCATAACTTAATACGTATCTCTTCATTTTTAATTCTATCTTTTATAGTTTTACTATACATCCATCTGAGTATCCTTATTTTAATTACATCCATTTTATACTTTATTATTGTTTAGTAGTTCAACACTTTGTACCATATAATAATGCAGATATTATTGCGATTCTATAAAACTTCCTATTCAACTACAATGGCATCGTGCGATTATAAAAAACTCTAGATGTACTTATCTTTTTCATCCAACCATTTTGATCCTATAATTCATATTTTCATCTATATTTTCATCGTTTTGAATGACAGACCCAATATATCTAAAAATTCACTCTTTGGTACATCATATCTCCTTAACTTAAACGTTTTTTTATCATTCTGTCTACTATAATCAAATATACATTTCATATATTCAGTTTTTTACTGTATCAATATAAATCTTTCAGATTCTGGTGTATCCTTCCGTAATTCCAATTTAGCACTAATGCACTCCTTAGTTTCATTGACTAGTACTATATCATCTACAAAAAGCATGTACTATGGAATTTCATTTTGAATACTTTTTTGTAAAACAACTAGAGGTGAATAGTTGTTTTTTTTACTTTTTGCGATTTTCAATTGATTAAAATTGAATAAACAAAATTAAGCAAACTGTGAATAAAGAAGAGATCAGACACAAAAATTTTTATAGTGGTTCTACCAACTTGGTGTACATCCACTTCCAGACAACCATTCTGGATTTTCATTATTTCTCTAAATAGTACAACCCACTTGCTTTTCAGGTGTAAGTGAAACCTTACAACCCACTTGCTTCAAGAGTGCAAGTAAAATCTTACAAGTACTTCTCCCCAAAGTACTTTCTCTCTCAAAACCCAAATCTTGAATCCACATGATCTTCAAACTCCCTTAGGATACAGGGAGGTGTTACAGAGTGTGATGCTAATTCTTGGATATAATGAAGTTGAGTTCAAAGAATATTATAGAGGTTGTTTCTCAGATGAAAAGAAATTAATGTATAATAAATGAAAACACACAGAGAGAATACAGAGTGAGTTTAATATAGTGTGTTCTTGTGTGGCAAAGTAAGAGTGTTTAATGAGATCGTGTTTCACTTGCAATAGTTGTTTTTTCTCTTAATTCCTTGATACTTTGTTCTTTATTACTTCGGCATTTAAAACTCATTTGAAGAATGCCATTGATATGTTAGGAATATGAAAGAACACTGGTTCACCTAACCAGAATTGGGTAGCCGAAAGAAAGAACATGACCTTACTTGATATAGTTAGGAATATGATGGCTAACTCCCAACTGCCTAAGTTCTTATAGACCAAAACTCTCAAGACAACAATGTACATCTTAAACAGGGTTTTAATCAAGACTGTAGCCAAAACTCTTTTTGAGTTATTTAAGGGTTAGAAAACTAGTTTAAAACACGTACGCATTTTGGGCTGTCCTACAGAAATAAGAGTTTACAATCCACGAGAAAAGAAACTGGACCCAAGAACCGTGAGTGAATACCTTATCGGTAATGCCGATAAGTCTAAGAGATACCGATTTTATTGTCCATCGTACCACACTGGTTCATGGAATTTAGAAATGTTAGATTTCTAGAAAATGACTTGGTCAGTGGAAGGGATCACTTTCGAGAATTCTCTTGAAAGGAACCCATTAAGTATCCCATTAAGTTTAAGTACCAAGTTAGTTGTCATTCAAAATGACTCTCAAGTGCCTATGGACATAAATCAGGGTATGGAAGATAACCGAGAAATTTCATAAACAGCTGACCGGTCAACCTTCTCTTATGGAGAATGTTGAACCAATATTAAGAAGATTTAATCGAAAAGGAAGGTTAGCCATACCTGATGACTATATTGTATACTTTTAAGAGTCTGACTATAACATCGGAGTTATAGAAGATCCAAAAACGTTTTCACAAGCCATGAGTTCTAAGAACTCGAACTTATAGCTGAATATCATGAAAGATGAGATGGACTCCATGAGGAGTAATGAAGTCTGGGATCTTGTAGAGTTGTCAGATGGTGTAAAACTCATAGGATGTAAATGAGTTTTCAAGACTAAAACTGACTCATTAGGCAACATAAAAAAATACAAGACTAGACTCGTTGCTAAAAGATTCACACAAAAAGAAGGAATTAACTACTTGGAGACAATTTCTCCAGTATCTAAGAAAGATTTCCTTTATATTATTTTGGCACTTGTTACATATTTCGACTTAGAGTTGTAATAAATGGATATTAAAATAGATTTTTTTAATGGAGAACTAGAGGAAGATGTTTACATATGTTAAATTGAAAGATTCTCCTCTAGTGGTAGTAAGCACTTGGTGTGCAAATTCAAGAAATCCATATATGGGCTGAAACAAACCTTTCGTCAGTGGTATTTCAAATTCCACAATATAATCACTTCTTTCGGTTTTGAAGAAAATATTGTGGATCAATGCATATACCTTAAGGTCAGTGAAAGCAAGTTTTATTTTCTTGTCCTGTATGTGGATGATATATTACTTGTCATCAATAATAAAGGGATACTGTACAAGGTGAAACAATTCCTCTTTAAGAACTTTGAAATAAAAGATTTAGGTGATGCATCTTATATCATCGATATAAAGATACATCGAGATAGATCCCATAGGATTCTAGAACTATCTTAAAAGATCTACATCAACAAAGTATTTAAGAGATACAAGATGGAGAATTGTTCACCGAGCATAACTCCAATTGTCAAAGTAGATAGGTTCAATTTGGACCAATGCCATAAGACAGATTTGGAAAGGTAACAGATGGCTAGCATCTCATATGTTTCCGTTGTTAGAAATCTCATGTATGCATAAGTTTGTACAAAACCTGATATAGCGCATGCTATAAGAATGTTAGATAGATATCAAAGTAACTCGGGTTTAAAATATTGGAAGACTATAAAGAAGGTATTAAGGTATCTACAAGACTCCAAGAAACACATACTTACATACAAAAGAACTAACTGTTTGGAAGTAGTCGAGTACTTGGATTCGAACTTTGCCAACTGTATTGATTCTCGAAAATCAACGTCGGGTTACATCTTCATAATAGCCGATAGAACTGTGTTGTGGAGAAGTGTTAAGTAGACATTGACTGTGACCTCCACTATGGAAGCTAAGTTTGTGGCTTGTTTTGAGGCTACGTCACATGCGGTGTGGCTCAAGAGTTTTATATCTGAGTTTAGGGTTTTAGATTTTGTACCTAAACTATTATGTGTATTTTGTGATAATTCAGCTATCGTATTTTTGGTTAAAAATAATAAGAATGGTAGTCGAAATAAACACATCGACATAAAGTATTTAGCCATTAGGGAAAGAGTATTAGAAAATAAAATTGTGATCCAACACAATAGTATTGATTATATATTGGTCGATCCCTTAACCAAAGGCATGTCACCAAGTAAGTTCAGGGATCATGTTATAAATATGAGCTTGTTTTCTTATTTAAATAAAACTCAGAATTGAATTTTTTCAATAAAGTTATGCACATATTGTCTTGAGATAAATTCATCAAGTTTGGATTCAAATAAACGTAAGGTTTATTCATAAAGTGAATATCACCATAAGTTTAGGAAATAGAATATATTGTGGTACACGAAAGATAATATTTGCTTTTAGATGACTTATTTTCGTGACTCATGTACTCTACTTTCATAAGGAATTGACTTCGTTTTAATTTCGAGTAGCTTTGTTGAGCCAAGTGGGAGGATGCTAGAATTTTTTGAATTCATTCAAATTCAAATGAATCAATGCATTCAATATCAAATTAATAGGAAAAAACATAACCGGAAGAATTAAATATGATGAGGAATGGAAGGAATTTGAATTGAAATGTATTTGACTGGATTTTGGTATTTCATTCGAATCTTTATACAATTAATTTTGTTTTTCCATTTTGAATATTTAATTCTCTTCCCATAATGTTCAACAATGATTTCGGGTGATAATAATAGGGTTTTAATAGCTCTTTGATGGTTAAGAGCCTATAAAACCCCCTCTTAGTATATTGGGTTCCTAAATCTGAATTTCATAATTTCACACTATTTATCGAGTGAAATTGAGAGTTTAGAAGGTTTATGCACATTCCAAGGATTATTTTGGTAGTGTTACAATCGTCGGAGCTCGTTGGAATCACGAATGGCCGTAGATACTTTCGATCCCCTGTTTTCGGATTACTCTTATTTGTGCTCATTTTTATTACACTTGTATACAATAATATGCAACAACAGTCACTTGTCATTAAAAATTAAAAGCATTTGGCAAAATAAATGGCATTGTTTAAAAGTAAAACATGATCTTTTAGATATAAAGACGTTGATTTCAAAGCCTTGGTCACCAAAGTTGCCCCATTTCTAACTTTCAGAATTACCTCATCTTTCTCTAATAACATATTGCTTACTGGTTCCTATATTGGGGCACATATATTTGAACTTGTACCAGTATCAAGAACCCAAGGAGTTGTTGAGTTGTTTGAACATTTAGAATCTATGTGACGAGAAATTGACATGCCTTCCAAAAGTTTGTGTGATGCCTTGCCATTTCCCTTCAAGGACTCCAAGTATTCAGGATATTTTCTTTTCCAATGTCTATCGCATCGACAATGGAAACACTTTTCAATGTAATTTGAGTCACTCTTAATCTTAACTCTCCATTTCTTCGAGACTCCTCTCTTTGGCTTGGTGGAGAATTTGTTTTTGTTCTTCTTCTTGTTTCTAGTCTTAGTAGAATAGGAGATGATCAAAACAGTTTTTTTTTCTTCTTCTTCTTCTTCTTCCTTGCCATTGTTCATGTCTATCATGCCATGACAAGCATATTAAGAAGCTCTAGTAGTGTGATATGACGTTCATAAACAAGTTTATGATACACTATGGGAGCAAGGCCAGCAGAGATTGAACAATTAAATCAATTTGGAGATCCCCATCCACTAAGAAGTTAATCCCATGAGGCTGTTCAATGAACCTAAACCTATCTTATCTTATGGACGTAGGTTCCAACATCTAAAGAGCTTGTGTTTTGTGAACCTCCTTTTTATGGTTCTTTTCGGTAACACAATCGAGTAATCCCAGATAATAATCACCTGAGATGGTCGCGATTCCTTCATGCCCACAAAATATTTTCCTTATCTTTTAGCATCAAATTATTCAATTGCAGACCAATCAACGAAAACGGTTTTCCTGCCAACATGGATTCTAAATTATAAATTGAGAGTCAAATTCTTTTCTCTATGTGAGACCAACAGTTTATCCATAATTAGTTCCCAGCTTTACAAGGCCAGACGTATGTGTCATTTGTCTCGAAATAAAGGGTCCAAATAAAGCAATAAACCCGATCTCTTATTAAGGAAAATCACAATTAAAAGAATATATAAATCCCCGTCAACATACAAAACATGTAGGATAATTATTTCACATATTTCATCCAAAATAATGTGGTCTCATTAGCTTAGGACCCTCGGATTCATAAACAAATTACCCAAGAAAAGATGAAGGCTCTAGGTCATAAATTTTGAAATAACCAAGGAAACCCAGAGCCAATGCCTCTGCAGCTCATACCCAAAACTGTCTGTGCAGTAGAACCATAAATGAAACAAAGATATACCTAACCCTGCATGAAGCTGGCATACTTGGTGCCCAGGAATAGCCTCTGAATACAGAGGAGAGCATTTTTTGTAACCTCGGGATCATCATGATTCATTAGTTTCATTACCCGCTCCTTAGCCTTGAGATCTGTCACAATGATCCGCCCGGCTGGATGATACTGGATAAACTGTGAGAGGTCATAGCAAGCAACTGCCAATGACCTTGGATCATTTTGAGAGTCCAAAATAGTGACGAGGACCCTAAGAATCTGCAACGAAACACCAACAACGCTAGAAATCAGTATATTTGAATAACAAGCAATATCTGCACAAAATGTCTGTGAACCACAGAAATAGACATTTCGACCATGTAACATTTTCTAGAGGGAATTCTCACAGATAGCATGACAAATTGCAAACCACTCTACATTGCAATCCTTGTAACTCTTAATACTAACACTAGGCAGTTATGCACCGATCCATCTATAAGTCTATAAGCCCCTTCTATTTGGTTTGTGATCTATCTTACACTAGGATAAAGCTTCCTAGTGGGCCATAGAAGATATGGTAAATGGTTGCAATATTAATTAGAAGCTGGACAATTTGACCCTGTTTGGATCATAGCACTGCAGAATGTATGACCTTAAATGTATAAATTCATCTGCAGATAATCAAGTAACTACTAACACGAGGTTCAGAACAGGGTGGCTACAATCAATGTATCATGCACTTGTAAAGAACACAAAACCATTTCTAATCTCCATCCCATACATATCATGAAAGTGTAGAAGCTTTCATTCAGAATAGGGATAATAATAATAGAAATCCTAAACCTCTAGGCCCCTAGCAATTAAGTTCTAATACATTTATATATTGCCAGTCAGGTCCTCAAAAATGTAATTACTACTTAGAAAAAATGGAAATTGCTGATGTTTGAAAATTTTCTTTCACCAAACCAAACTAAAAGTTGCCCACACACAACCATAATTAATTAAGAATAACAAAAATAAAATAAAATAAAACATGTAAACCACCAAACATGTCTATGTCCATTGATAAATTTACTATCTTGTCATATCATTCAAAGCTTACAATAAAATTAACCCTTACATCCCTAAATTGCATTACACTCGTATTCTCACATAAAAAATCCCACAACTCACCACAACGTGGACACACAACTCTCTTATCATAACCATCTCAAATTCCAATTACACCTAATCACAAAAACATACCCATAACCCAAAATAACATCATCACTCTTGGTGCCCTCAAACATCAAACTCTCTCCTTGGTAAGCACCATAGGAACCAGAACAACCAATGGCAATCTTGCTCACCAGAATCCTCAGAATCCAAGATATCACAAAATCTATCCAAGTCTTGGTGTACAGGAATTTGCTTCCCTTCAAAATCTATCCAACTCTTTCCATGGTGTACAGGAATTTTTGTTCTTTCTATGTTTTCCATTGACAAAAAATTCTACCTTCTAATTTATCTAACTTCATTGAACAAACCTAATAGGTGAGTTGGCCTATTTGACTGTCTTTTGACACACTGACTGCCACGTGGTGCTTATGCAGATGAAATGATACAAAACAGAAAGTAGAAAAATAGAAAAATTTTTCTCACTTCTTTTCTAATCAAAAAATAAAAAAGGGAAGAAAAAGAAGAAAGTACTTCAGCTAAAATAGTTTCCTAATTGATAGGCTAATGATCGATAATATTGCAAAATCATTTTAGCATAAGGTTGAAGATACCATTTCTTTTTCCTTATTAAAATTGTCATTTCGTCATTTTACCAATTGTACAATTTGGGGTTCAGCAACAAAGAGGGCAAAGTAGAGTTATCAAACCCCATAAATCCAAATTTCACATGTTTGAACCAATTAATTAATTAAATTAGCTTCAAAGTAAACCATGAGACATATACAAAAGCTCTCAATTTTATCAATGGAGAGCGAAAGAATTACTTGTAGGTATTGAGCATTCACTTAATGAGACTAAGAGATAGAAACCAAGCCCTAAAAGTTTATTCAAGAAGGAAGAAATCAAACTTTAATGGGCCTCTTATGTTGATTTGGTGGGAAAATGATTGTTGAGAGCCTTTTATGGGACATTGAGTAAATTCTAGAGGGTGTTACTGTTCCTGCAGTACTCTTCACGTGGCACTGTTCGCAGTTTCTGTTTTTTGACATTCCCCATTTTTGGTTATTTTATTTGGATGTCTAGTTGTTTGGGAAATTATTTCTATTTTATTATTGGAAGAAGAATCATTACTAGGACTATTTAAGAGTTTCTAAATTTGTCTTAATAGTAATTTTTATTTTTGTTAAGGTTAATTATCTATTTAAAAACTTGTAAAACTTATTATGAGAACGAAGAGCAAAAATTTGAATTTATACTGAGTTCTCTCAAAACCCTAGAAGGTGTGATGCTTGATTATTTCAGGTGTACCAAAGATCTACTAGTGTGATGCTATCAAGACTATCTTCTTTCTTCTCATCTATTGCTTTCTTTCATTCAATTTAATTGCTGGATTTTTATTTATTCTCTGTGGAACCAAAAATCTCTTCAAGAAAAACAGCTTACTTAGATCATAATTCCTCCACACCCTAATTCCCTACACCTAAATCTTTGCCGTAATTCCTCTAAAGTTGTCCTACATCACTAAGGAATTAGCGGAAGCTTGTGAATGGATAAATGAAAAGGTGGGAAATTTGGAGGTTGACAAATAAGCCAATTCGCCAGTGTCAACAGAGAATTGTTACTTTCTAGAGCTTCCAAGTTTGGGAGTGGAAGGGGTTCAAAAGAAGATGCAAAATGCTAGGAATTTGCTGGACTTTCAGAGGGTGCTGCCATCAACAGAGAGAAATGGGGGAAAGAAACAGGGCCTCTTTGGTTTACTATAGCTATTATATTGTTTCTTCTCTGCGAATTTGAAATTCCAAACCCAACGGTGTATAACTTTTTGAATTTTTTACATGAAAAAAAATAAATAAATAAAATAAAAGAGAAGCAATATAATACTTTCTTTTTTTTCCATATTGCAGCCAAGCAAGCAGCATATGGCAGAAAAAATGTCTCAATAGACCTTCAAATTCCAAATGCAAATATGTCAAGGTAACACATGTTGGTACTATCTATCTCCACTTCAATCACAATAATCTGCCTGCATCACAGAGCATGACAGATACAGATCATTTATCCAGACTTCCCATGAAGTTAATAGTTACACCACCATAGCCTCCTAAAAACTGCCTACTACAACTAAAAAGGAGAGAATACACACCAAAACATACAGCAGAATCCAGATATCTATGAAAAGTTTAGAACAATGGTTATCAAGTAGATAAGAAAAATATCTAGAAAATTCTTTTGGTAAGGTACAGAAATTCCTTGTATGAAATGCCAAGAGACGTGGAAAATAAAGGGAAGGTAATGAAGCAAAGAAGTAAGGACTAGATAGAAGTTGCAAGGTATGTCTTTCTACTAATCTGAAAATGCGGGAAATAAAAGTACAGAACCAAAGAAAAAATCTGAAGAAAGAGGCAAACAACACCTGAAAGTTATTTTCTTCAAACTTTGTGGTATTATCCCGCCAGAATGTAGGATCCTTATGAATTGGAGACCAGTCAAGTCGGCCAAGTAGAACTTCCTGCTTGTACTTGTCAAAGGAGCTCATTTGCTTAATATGATCCTTAAGACCCTCTTCCAACTGATTTAGTGCCTCCAGCAGATCCTAGAGACAGTGTCAAGATTTATCATTGCGCTCATTTTTAGATTTCACATCATCCCAATAACCTTAATTCAACAACTTAGAATGTACACAGACATGAATCACTAAAAGACTCAACAAGAGAAGGGTGAATTAAGATTACAGACAACCTTAATGATGTGTACTAAAGAACGCTGACAGAGGTACAGAGAGCACCTTGGGGGGGTAGGGGAACAACCACATTCAGATTAAATCTTAGCATTGCATTCTGGATGCTCAATCTAAAGATTTACCGGTAAAAACACAACAACGTCCAAATATTATAATTAGGACTACGCATCAGTATCTAAATATCACTATTGAGAATTCACCAGGCACCACATAAATACTCGTCAATAACCAGACATTGGAACATATGAAGCAGAAACGACACGAAAATGGGATGCAACATGACAAAGCAGAGACACTGCAAACATGGGATTAACTTATAGGGCGCCATTTGACATGGATCATGATGTTAAAATTACATATACATATTATAGCTCTATATTGATCTAAAAATAAACTAAAATATAGAAATAAAATAATAAATGTGGTCCTACATACATTTATTATACATTCACCTTAGGCAAAATTTATACCTTTATTTTGAGTTTCACATCGCCTTCAATTCATCTTTTAAATTTATGATTTCAGTGAATTTATTTATTTATTTATTTATTTATTTATTTAGCATTGGGGAAATGTTCTAGAAATGTCCTACAGAAATAAAACATTAAAAAATGTTAACCCAGCAAAAACGTGCCCGATACATGTCCTCAAGGTTGTGGAACAAGTTTCATGACTTGAAAAAATGACAACACGGGTACAACACATTCTGAGGAGTACCGGTGCTCTCTACATTTAGTCAAAAGTCTTTTATGCAACCCTGAACTCCTACTTATGGCACGGGGGGATCCAGCCGCCCGATCACAAGCTCATGTGTGCATGTGCGAATCAAGTTTGGCCTGTCATAATTTCAGCAAATATATTTCATATATAATATGAAAATTTTAACAAAAGAAAAAATGCTAAATGATAATTACACGAGTATATAGTGCACCACTTATGTCTATTAGAGCCCAGGAGAAAGGGCTGTTCCAAAATTTTGGATTACGTCTCTTATAAATTAAATGCATGAGCAGTAAAAGGAGAGATAATTGGGTGGGGAACCAGAGGAGAGGAAAGGGAGGCAAACAAACAAAAAGAAGAAGAAGAATAGACAGAGAGAGGGAAGAGCGCAGAGATAGACTAGTCATTGGAGAGGGAGAGTAAGGGGATAAATAGGAAAATAACATGATACAATTCATTAATCAACGCTTGTCTTACAAAACCATAACACCTAAACAAAATAGACAAAACCTAAAACACTAACAAAGAAACAATAAACCACAATTCCAAATTAATATAAACAAATCAGTCCCAAAAATAATAGAGATATCTAAAAATACCCAAAATTGTAGATGGCAAACTACCACTAAGAGCTGCATCAAAACTTTACAAATGTTATTCAATGTTTATGAAAAATAAATCTAACATGGTTGAGTAAAGAGGTGCCCATGGCGTATTCCTCACAGTATAAAATCTCAATACAATGCTACCTCCACTATAAACATAACGGCAGATGCACCAGCCCTTTAACCAATCACAATGGAGCAAAATCTTGTTCACTAATTAAGCTTCTCAAAAAAATAGCTTTTACTCATGAAAGCTTCCCATACTTTTGAGCTATGCTCCCTAATTTAGTGATTCATTAGAAACCCCATTTATCTATATTATTTTTATGGGCCAAACATCCCCATTAATGATACCATTCAGATGAGGAAAAATGAGTTGCAACTAAACATGTGTTTAGGCCATTACTTAATATAACAAGATTAAGCCCAAATTTGCTGGCTTGTTGTTGAATGTTGAAGCATTTCAAATGTAATATATACATAGACACATGCATGCATGCATGCATGTATATTATATTATTAGAAAGGGATAGAAGAAGCCCGCATATAAGGACAAAAAATAAATAAACAAATAAAGTTTATAGTTTTCATATCCCTTTGATACAGTAAAGAAAATGATGATCATTTTTTGCATTGCTTTTAAAAAAAATAATAAGAATTTTTTTCATGGTTTCTTGTTACAACAAACATATTTCTTCCTTCTTTTCAGTCAGGACCCTAGAAATTTCATCCCAATTATCTATGTTATCCCTCTTGCGTGTTATCGTGTCATCCATTCGGGCCTTCCCCACTCAGGATGCTAACTCATCAAATTATAGCTCCGTAGAGATCAAATATTAACTTTTCGCATCATCCAACCACCCATAAATCTAAGATTTCTCCTACTATAGCATAAATTCATTTGCATGTTCCAACTAACTCCCACCAATTCCCACACCCCCCAAAAAAAAAAATACAGTTGCAACTCCCTCTTCTGAAAACCACACCAACCTTATACAATCATAAGTCAAGTAGATACCTTGCATGCCTTGGCTTTACTTTGGGTTTTCATTTTTACCATATTCTTGTCTTGTTGGAAGCATCAGTGGACCTGATAGTTGGAGCCTCCTTATTCTGAGACAAATTCATAGGCAGATTTTTTTTTTTTTTTTTTTTTTTATCTATTATGTTATATGTGAAAATTTCATAAAACATAACAGAATGACCAATTGAAACTCAAGTTTGTAGTACCGGCAATGTCTACTCAATCTTTTATATAGAATGTAAGAGAGCAGGTAAAGCATTAGGAACATTTCAACTTTCTCACCTCATCACTCCATGCCTGTGCTTTCAAATTTTGAACAATCTGAGGCATTCCAAGGTTAACCATCTCAGCACCAAATGTTCCCTTGGGAAGCAAGTTCCTAAGGGTCAAGATGACTACCCTCACAACCTACCATAGGTTAATGCAAATAAAAACTTGTTATAGAAGAAAAGACATTTCTCTGAATAAAAGTTTGAGAAACCATCATAAACAGCCATTAAATGGGTACCAATCTAACTTTTCAAATTCTAAAAGTCTAAGAACCAAAAAGAAGTGCAGGGTGAATAAAGGATGAAAAAGATACTAGGTACAAAAAGGAAGAGAAATTAATTTGTACTAAAACTGCTTCTTTTGAAATTTTCAGATGAATAAAAACACACAAAAAAATTGCATTCTAAAACAGGATAGGTTGATCTATGGCTACATGATGAAACAACAAATTGTGATATGTGAAAACGCCATTACCTTCTCCTTGGTCGAACTCTTGACAACCTCTATCAGCCTGGGCACTATGGAACTGGTCATGTACTCAATTGCATGTTCATTGTAAGACAAGAGCCAAACGCAAAGACATGTTTCATAAAGGAGCTGTTCAAAAGAAGAATTTCAGATGGTCACATAAAATATTAAAGGGCAACTTCTAGTCTGCTTCTCATACTTCATACATCTATTTTTCTCCTCATGCACTCAAAGTCACCTGTCTACCCAAATTCACAGAGGCATTCACTGTTACCATGAGTATTTTATTCAAAAATTGTATTCTGACATTAATCTTTGTTAACAATAAATTCTATATCACTGATTTGTTATTAGTCGACATGCTACGTAATGAGACCTTAGTTATCAGCACCGCAGGTTAGAAGACTGCACTCTACTCCAAACCAATACCATAATCTCACAACATTGTTTTCATATAGTGCATGAGGAACAAAGGAGACTGGCCATCAACAGCTTGACACAAAAAGATGAATGGTGGTCTCCAAAGTTAGTATAGATGAAAGTCCATCATTTTCATTTGGACATGCTTTTGCCCCCATGGGCAAGTTTACTACACATAAGTAGTCAAATTTTACCTGAATAGACTGCTGCTGAGTTGAGGCAGGAGAGATCAATGGTATGAGCAATCTCACTCCATCAGCTCGAACAAAAGAAGATCTGACCAAGGGTTCTTTCAATAAAGATGCAAGGCAATTGATAGCAGTCGGAATAGCGCGACCACCATGGGATGGCTTCTTTAGCTGCAACATGATATCAAGAATGTAACTAATGAATTATATCAAAGGAAAATGCTGACCAACAAAAGTTCTATAGTGAATGAATGAAATAATGGAGAGATGAACCTAAGGAAAGGATGAAAAAAATTTCAAAACTTCTGTCTGTCTAACCATTCTGACATTTTCCAAGAAAATCACTTCAGTTTGCTAAAATTTGGTGTCATTTAAAATTTCAAACTTTTATTCCCAAAAACCCTATATTTTTAGTTTTTGCTTTTATTTTTTGCACTCCCAAAGACAAAAGGTATGAAAAAGTGAAGGATAAGAACCATGGATGGGAAGAAATACATCAATCATTAGAGTCCCTGACTTAAAATTGATCAATTTTGGCTTCATTAATTGGTGTATTTTACTAGTGATTCCCTCATTACATACAACACAATTTTTTTTTTCCCTTTGCAGAGCACTGTACAGATGTATGGACACTGATTGATCTGTTAAACAATGAAAGTTCTTGTCTATCTGTTCTGGCCATTATATAGCCACCTGGTCCAGATCAAGACTCCACTATACAGTAAAGAGTAATTAATTGTAGAACTACGAACTTGAATGCACTGAATGAACTTCTGTAACAAAATTCGATAAAGAAAGACAGAGAAAAAGGAAAAAGTCTGCAGGGCACTAACAAAGAAACAGGTACCAAGGCTACACAGTGGCAAAAATAATGGTTATTTACTAGGGCCAATTGGCTGCAAAGCACAAAGTTGTTCCAAGCACACAATTTTTAACTACAACGAAAGAAACAGTGGAAAAAACAAGGGGGGGAAGCAGACCATAATTGAAATATTTTGGAAGCAGTTGAGACACTAAAAGCAATCATGCAATGATGGTCTAATACCAACCTGAGCACAAAGCCATTCCACAAGTCCTTCAAGCACATCATCAATGGAAGTACATTTACTCTTGGAAATTGAGGCTGCTCCGTGACCATTTGCAGTGACACCATTTTGAGTTTTTGGCCTTACACTAAAACAACACAATATAATCTTCACAATCAGCAGAAAAATTTGCATGATGCACCATTTAATGATTTCATTTTCTATAAATTATAAACTTCACCTTGTGAGCAGTTTATATTAAAGTACCTTACTATGAGCGCAAGTATCTTACAGCTTTTCTCTTTAATGAACCAATTACCTTTCGAGAGCAACCTGAAAAAGAAAAAGGTGTGGCTTTTTAGTTGCCATAAATTTTAGAAGCACTAGACAGAGTTTCTGAGTTCAGGCTCTCTACTATGAGAAGACCCAGGAAAAAATGACACAGCATCACGATGCATCTATATGCACAAAATAAAATGAACTGCTTCACTTCAAAATCAAAGAGTATAGGAGAAAAAATGAAAGAAAGAAAAGGAAATGTAGAGGAAACTATGCATTTGAGGAACTGGGAATTAAGAGAATATGCTATTCTAGCTGCCCCTACCACTTTCATTCACATCAAGTACAATTTCTCAATATTTAGAAAATACCAAAACTTATAAATGGAATAAATTGTACAGAATGTTAGAAGTTTCTCAGATTCATCAAACTTGAACCTTTCAAAAGTGAACAGTTTTACCACCAGACCAAAGGAAAAGTTAAATTCAAGCATGGGTTGAGAGAGAACGTAGAATTAGAAATGAATATGCTAAGAGTAAATTAGAAGAAAATCCAATCAAAGATAGACTGAGAGAAAATAGATTAAGATGATTTGGGCACATTCAAAGGAGACTACTTAATGCCTATGAGAAGAACTGATGGCATACAAGTTAAAGGTGCTCCAAGAACCACAGGGACATATGAGAACTAGTATTAAAACATGTTATGTTAATTTTTAACTTAACCACTAAAATTACTCTTCATAGATGCAAATGAAAAAAGCAAATTCATATAGTCGACCCCCGCCTGAGTCAGGACTAAAACTCAATTGAGTTGAGTCGAGGTGGTTGAGAGATTAACACATGAATGAATGAAGTAACTGCAAGGGGTTAACTGAAGATTTTGTTGTGCTCGAATATAAGTGCATGGATTAACAAACAAAATTCCTACTTGATTGCTCATATATAGAAATGCTGACTTCAAAATATAAGTGCATAGATACACTAATATAGAAATGTCTGACAACGTTGCTGACTTCAAAAATCATAGCCGTCAAAATAAAATAAAAAAAGAAAAAACCTGAGGAGTTGGATTGATGCTATCATTAAGTACTTAACTTAAGAAAGGTTCATAAGTATCTGTGTCCGAAAGAGACTTGTCATGGAACAGTCTGGCTCTTTTCGGGTTTGCTGCAAAATGACATGAAGGATAGGTGAAGTGGAAGTTCAAATATAATTTTGAAGGCAATATCTTCACACATACCTGAAAGCATTTCATCTATAAGACCTAGAACATATTCTACTGTCTCTTCCTTTTGTATATCACGTAAAATGCTGACAAAAACTTGGACATAAGCAGGACCATCCTGTCACATATGCTTCCATCAGTCATTAATTTAAATAACTAAGTGCATTTTTCTCTTTTTGATTGTATGAGCATATATATTAATATCACAGATAGAAACATAAATTAAAAGCACAACTTTTCAATCTCTAGATGGTCATCAAAATCATTAACAATCAGAAAACTGAGGAAAATGTTGAAACTGAGCATGCCAATAGATTGAATAATTTCGTTTAAAAAAAAATGGTGATAGTTTGACCAAAGAGATGATGTTAAGAAAATAAATCTCAAAGAAAATCAAAATGAGCATTACATCATCCAACAATCCGGCACGGTAGCTTTCAGATCTGTTATCATAACGTCTTAACAGCTGAAGGCATGTCCCTGTGATCAGCTTACTAGTCATGTATGTCTCCCATGGAATGTCCCTCTTGAGAACCTTGAAAAGCAAATAAGATAAATAATCAGAAAAGGATTAAAGAGCTTCTGAATTTTATGCAATACAATGCTGATGATAGACAAACAGCTCATACAACATAAACTTTTTTAACTAGCAGTAATGTAAAGATCTTGGAGGGTAAACGAGTGCCAAAGCCACGACTCCTTAGTTTTAGTATGTTATTATGCTGGTCAAATTCAGACTAATGAACAAGAATGTGCATGCTCACATGCATATATGAACTCTTTACAGGTGCAAATTTATGTGTACATAGGTTTGATAGGCCAATATGAACATCAAGAGAGCCAATATGAACATCAAGAGAGAAATGCAGAGGCAATATTAATTAAAAATGGCAAGATTGGACACTACATGAAGATGCAACTCGAAGTCAGAAAAAATAAGTGGGTTAGTGGGTATGTTAGTGTCAGAGGGCCTTGTCTACATAATGTGAATGGTGCCAAAAGTATGCATACCACCCTGAAATAACTGATGAATGACAAATCAACCCTTGGCGTCTGGTTGTATTACTAATAAGCAGTGTTAAATAATTATGTCATGTTAAATGGACCATATAAACGAATGTGTAGGTCCTGGCAAGCATCATGTTGAGCTAAATTTAGGACGTATATAACCCATGTAAAATAAAATGTTGTGTTCATGTTTGGGTTTCCTTTACAAAACCTTTTTTTCCTCTTTCTGGGCACAATTACTGGGTTTTGGTTGAAACTGAAATATGATCATTTCCCTAAGATCCCAATAATACACAAAAATTACCACTCATGCCAATGGAATGTTCAAGAAGTTTGAAAAGAAAAGCCAGAGAAGAAAATGGAAAACCATGTCTCAAATCTCCCTTTTGATATAAAGATTGCTGACTTTGAATAGCTTAAAATCTCACCCCCTCAAAAATCAAAAGCAGAAAAAGGAATAACACGCTAGCCAACTGAAAATGTAGAATCTTATATCTGGCCAGTAAGTGGACAACATATGAGCTTTAAAATTCAGATTAATTAGTCAATAGGCATGACTCAGCTTAAGTTATGTTTCACCAAGCTATGTGCATTTTTATACTTTCAATATCAATATCTGAGCAAATATATCAAACAAAATCTATTTTATAAATGGAGGAACAATAAGATGGAAAATTATAATGTCTAGCTAAGAAAGAAGTCCCCCTTCCACCACCCTGATGTTAAAATGAAGTTTTCAAACATACTACCAAGAATATCCATCACTGTCATGGACAATAACATGGTTTGGCAGTGAAGCAGTTTGAACTTACAATTAGTGAGGAAATTTTTAAGAATTAAGAATCGGATCTTTTTTGGTTTAGGGAGGAAATGTTTTAATTTGCTTAGTGGATACTAGCTTTACAGGTGGATTGGGGGCCAGTTTCAGACAGGCTAGTTCAACTTAAGTATCAAATACTTCCTGAAACCATTTAGACTATTCCAAGTATTGCACTTACTTCTTTTTGAGAATGTGCATAAACATTATTCCGCTGAAATCCGAGGTCGACATACAACGGGAAATACATGAAAATATTGGATGAATCTAGAAGCATGATAAGAGGGATGTTTTTTGCTTTTGTAGCATATGAATTTTACTTCTGTTGCTCTCGTTGACGCTTGTTTAAAGATTAGAGGATGTTTTTATGAATTCAGTTCAAATAACTACACAAAATTAAGCACAAACAAACAGCATCCAATTTAATAAGTTCATCAAATTCAGAACCGTAGAATGAAAATTTGCAATCATCAAACCAATTTCACGATCGGAACGATATAATCGGATCCAATTTCAGATCAAATAGTGCACTAATTCACCATTGAAAGCATCTCAGAAATCCCAATTTCCGAAAACGAAACGACAAATGAGGGCACTCGAACAAAAGACAAGGAGAAGTGGAGGAAGAGAGAAATTAGGTTGAAGAAGGAAGGAAGAAATTCACCTGCTCCGTGGTGAGCTCTGCTTGCTGATCCATAGCAACTCGATCGGAGTTTCTGATAGAAGACGGTTCGAATCGACGAAGAGGAACGCGAAGATAAAAGAGATTGTATAGAGAAAGAGAGAGAGAAACCGGTCTCCGTGATTCAGTGAATTTCGCGATTTGGAAAGAGAGATCTCTGTTTGCGTGGATGCTTCGTCGTCTGTATTTGAATTATCTTTTCTTTGGCTTTTGGATTTTTATACAGCCCTCTCCGCTCAGACAATAATGACCAACAAGACAAAAGCCCTCAATAATCATCGTCTTCATTTGGGTTTTCTTAAATTACAAAATTTATCATAACTTTTCATATCTTAACACTTTGGACCTCGTACTTTTTTAAATCCCTATTTGCTCCCTATCTTTGATTTTGGCACAAATCCTAATTATAGGGGTTTTATACATAATTAATCACATTCTAGGCTTACTTCCAAACTATATACAGTTAAAATAGTTTGATTGAGTATATCAAGACATGTTATTTCTTTTTTTATACCTGATATTTAAAACTTTTATATTTTAAATTTATAATAAAATAAATATAAAAAAATTGAGTTTTTCTAAAATTGTTGTTATGGACAATAATTTATTTATATTTAAAAAATATAAAAATAATCAATTTAATATTTTAAAGATTTTTCAGATAATTTGAAACAATTAAATTTAAAATAAGAATTAAAATTGAATAAACAAGTTATTTTAATTTGACAAATGATATTTACCGATTACTATTTCCAAAAGGCAAAAGATTTTGTTAGAGTGTTTTTAAATTCCCAAAAAAAAAAAAAAAAGAAATCATAAATTCAACAGATATGGTGATCGATGCGAAGTTTTAATCAATGTTTAAACAATTCAACTTATGGTGGAATGTAAAGAGGGTTAAGGCAAGGTGGTAGGGTAAAAATAATATTTGCTTGTTGAGGACAGGACAGGATTTGGTTATTCAAAACCTTTACAAAATAAGACCAAAAGTTGTATTTGCGGGGATATTTAAGTCATAATGAGTTTTTACTCAAATATTTTATGAAATCTTGTATTTGAATTTTTGTAAATATATTTCTATGATTTTCATAATTTTTATTTAAAAAAATACCAAAAGCATTTCATAGTTACCACCCTTAAAAGTTACATAATTTGGCCACACTAAAGTTTCACCATTCCACATTGGTCCCTCGCTTAAGCCCCTGCAAGAATATTAAGGTCATGCGTGTCTGGTGACAGAGCACTGAATTCTCTTAATTAAGATATTAAGTTCGAGTTTTCAAAATAAAAAAAATTAAAAATAAAAAAATAAGTATCCAAAAGAGTCAACTCCTAAATTAGTTCCTACAGTATTTAAATTGAATTAATCGAATCACTCAGATACTGGCCAAACAAAAAAAAAAAAATCATGTAAGGTATATTTATGCATCTTAGTTAAATAAAATTAGTAGATATTATACAACCATTTTGTGGTATTTTATTTCAGTGAAAAAATATATTATTTAAATATTTAAAATTTCATATTAACGCACAATTTTTTTTAAAAAAAAAATTAATACTTAAATACATAATTACATTTTTACGATTACACTTTAAATGTATAAGAGAATTATTTGCTTTCTTTTCTCTAGAAATGGTGGGTGAATAATTATTTGATTGTTACTAAATTTGTATAAATATTGTAATGGTTAATTGGACCGTATCTCTAAAATCAGCAAACCAAATCAATATATTAAATGTATTTTTTCAATGTATTTTTATTTTTTATATTTTTTTCAACGAAAGACATAATTATTGTATAAAGTTTGAAATTCGATTTCAATATGAAATTGGTCGTGCATATTTGTTTCAAACAGAGTAGGTACATTTTTTAAGTTGGTTTTGGTAATATTTTATAATGAGTTTTGCATGCCTTTTTTTTAAATATATATATATATATATATATATATATATATATATATGTTACTTCTTGATTTGATTTGAATCTTCATTTATGCTATTGAAACATTCAAAAGGTCAATGTAATAATGGATCTTTTGTTGCATCTATTGTACATGTCAATTGAAATCTCTTTGATATCGATTATTCTTGCTATTGTTGCTCTGAAATTGCAAAACAGAAATTGGAAATTGTTTTGTTTGGTTAGACTTTCTAAAATAATGTATTAATATAATTTTGATAATATAATATTTATTATTTTGGTAAATAATATTTTTCATATATCGAGAAAACATTGAAAGTATATACAAAATATTCGTAGTACATGTCACTGTTAGGGTTAAAGACCAGGTGGGCGAGAGTCTACCATTGGCTTCTATATCTTCTTCGACGAGACCCTCATTGTTTGGAGAAATAAGAAGCAAACGGTCAGTGCTTGCTCCAGTGCTGAATGTCGTGCTCTTGCTGATATAACACAAGGACTCATCTAGATTCAATGGTTTCTTGAATATATTGGTGTTATACACTCATCACTTACAAAGTTATATTGTGATACTAACATGAATTGACTTAACTAGACGTGGGGTTGAGTATCCTTAAATATGATCGAGATTCGACTCCTGATAAGAGTATTCGACCCTTATGTGTATGTAATATTCTCCATTGAGAGCTCCACCCTTCGAAAAGAGCCACTACAACGATCAATCTGGATTAATCGAGATAAAACCCTGAATATCGAACGGTGTTCAAAATATGATACCAAAAAAAAAAAATTATATTGTGATAGCAAGAGAGCTATTCAGATTACTCATGACAATATTTTTCATGAATGTACCGACAACAATAGACACGAATTGTTATTTCATCATAGATCAAATCAAAATCTGTGACATCCAACTTGTATTATTCAAGTTGATATGTTGATCACCTATTTGATTTTGAGGGGATGTTAATTTAGTTTTGGTAACCCAATGTTTACGAATTTGATAACATAATATTCGAAGAATATTGAGAGCATATTTGCTATATATACACGTTTACTCTGTACACTCTACATACGGAATAACATACAATATTTTTGAATTCTTTGTTTTATTTTCACAATGAATGAGTTTATAGTTGTCAAGATACAAAAATGGAGTTTGGTGTATCTTCAGCAGCAGTGTTCGTCTTCCAACTTCATCAATTGTCACCTGGGGTTTCTTATAGTTGTTTGCTAGGAAATTTTTTAATATTAACGTTTTCTCATTTTTAAAATATTTTAATATATTAAATTAATTCATATTTACATAAAAATTCTTATATTTTCTATATTTATATATTTTTACATGTTAACAAATTATTTATATATTTAATAATAATTTTTATTTTTTATATTATTTATCTTATGATTAATAATTATATATTTGATCATTTTAGATTTTTATTATAAAATATGACTATTTTATTATTTTTATAAAATAATTAATATTTACATAAAAGTTGTTAAATTTTTTATATTTACGTATTTGTCCATATTTCTATTTCTTGTATTTTTATAAAGCGTCATTTTCGTGTATCATTTCGTATCGGTTTCTATTTTTTCATTTCTATTTTTATGTAATCTAGATTGTTTGTCTGGGATATTTGATAGAAAACGGTTTGTTCATGGAATGAGTAAGGATTACAATTATAACTACAAATTAAAATTTTATTTTTATTTTTATTTTTTTTGTAAACATACTCTCTCTCCCTTACTCACACACACCTCTTCTCATTCATCGATTAAAATTTTTTCTCTTTTTTTTGTTCTTTTTTTTTCTTGTTTCAAATTCTCTCATCTCAATTTTCTAGGAATTTTTTTTTCTTTTTTTTTTTTTAAACAATCTCGAGAATGAATAAAGAGCGCATACATAAATTTTCCTAAATTGTATGAATAAATCTTTAAAAACAATCCCCAACATAAAATTATCCAATTCCTATTACAAATAATGAGTCATTTAAACTCTAAACACATGATCTTTTGATATGAGGACCAAAAAGAAAGTTAAACGCAGAAGACTGTGTGTCAACTTGTGTGGTTATAAACAAAGAAAAAGGGATAATGGCTCAATTTGGTTCACTATGGGATGAATATGCACGTGAAGTCTTTTTAAGATAGATAAAGTGTGTAAACTCAATTGTCCTTATTATATTAATGCATGAACTCATGAACGTGGTCTCAAAATGTATAGCAGAGTAAGTTCTAAAATAAACATGCTATGATTGATAAACACTCATGAACAAAAATTAGAGCAAGTATGATGATATGCTCTTAAGGTTCAAAAGCACACAAAAGTGTTTAATTGTGTATCGAATTTTGTACATCTTCATCTAATTCAATCATCAAAGTCAATGGGATGCTTAAAACATTTTTATCCGAAAACAACTAATCACATTTGTCTCATTCATGCGTTTCAACTCAAATCAACAATGTATACTAACTCAAAAATTATTTTCAGATGAAAATCAAAAGAATACAAAGTTCCAAGAAAAATAGAAGAGATGTTATGAATGCATAAAATCCTCTCCCACACCTAACACTATCCTAATCCAGAAACCATAAGCAGAAAATGAAAACTCTATGAAATAAGAGAGATAAATCTAAAAAAATTGAGAAGACAACTGGAAAAGGAAAACAAGGAAAAGAAGAGAGAAAGAAGACTCCCCTACGGTGAGGCAGGAAACGGGAGTTAAAATCCCACAAAATCTGCAAGTGCTTGAATGCTCCTCTCCACTCGCAAGATTTGTTGCTGCATGTCATGCACAAGCCGAGCCAAAGAGGTGGAAGGAGACGGCCGAAAAGCATCAGAAATACTTGCAAAACTAGAAGAAACTCTCGACTGAAATTCATCTGGTGAGGTAAAATGATAAACACCATCCTTTTTACAAACAACACCCATTCGCAACAAGCATTCAAAATCCAGTGGTTGAGCAGGGCAAGCGATGTTCATGTTGTGATGTTCCAAATTTAAAACCCTCAAATTAATAGCTAAGTGAGTGATTAGAGATCCTAGAATCAACGGTCTAGTAGAAGATGAGAGAACATTCCTAAATTGAGTAGCCAACCAATAACCAAAATTAATTTTCTAGTTTTGAGTCATAGACCATAAGAAGAACAGTTCTGTCTTAGAGCAAACGGCTGAACTAGCATTTCTCCCAGAAAAACTAAAACCCAAAAACCGTTGTATAATTTGCAATGCATGATCCTTGAGATATTGACTCTTGAAGTGATTAGGATCAAAATGCTGAGGGTCATTAGACATTTCTAACCAAATACTGGAATAATATGAATTGAAGTGAGGTGTGTAATCACAAACAGAAGAACACATAAAGGATTCATCCGTAAACCCTAAGGTCTTATTAAATTCTGTCAAAGAGAAATGAAATGCACGGTTCATTAATCTGAACTCAATGATTCCTGGGGTATCTATGGTCCATTGTGAAGCAGTTTCAAAACTGAAGGTGGTGTAAAATTCACAGGTTAGCTCTCTGAATGCAGGATATGACAATTGAATGTAATGACTCCAACCAATTGCAGATAAAAAACCATTGATTCTATCAAGCATGCCCAGTGATTTTAATGTAAGAATGTGAAAATATTTGCAAGAAATTACAGGTCTGTTGGAAACATCAAAATACCTGTGTTTGAGTTCTATAGAGTTGAACTTCAGACAACCTCCTAGCTTCAGTGGGCCTGGAGGAAGGATCGCCTTTCCTTTGGCAACTCAAGACCGCAACTTATGCCTTCTGGAAGAAGATGGTATCTGCTGGTCTGTGACTGGAGGCTCTACAGGTTCAGGTTCAATTGGTGGTTCTGCAGGTTCAGTTGGCTCGTTGGCACTAGACAAGGTTGCAGTCGAACGAGGAAGCATTACCCGAGGCTTCCTATGTGAAGCTTCCGTCCTAGGCAGCCGCATTCAAGGCCCCTTGCGTGGTTCTTGCGACTGTGGAATAGCCTCAGTGGATGGAGAGGATGAGTGCATGGAGGAAGTGGCGGAGGGAGACGGTTGATCGTCAGAAGAAAGTGAGATTGGTTCTCCGCTAGGGTTCGTGACTGGTACTCGTTGGGATGGACCTTCGATTGAAGATTAAGCACGTTGTCGAAGTCCATACCCATGTTCTGCAACCCGTTTCCTTCCCATTAAAGGAGGTAAATCGCAGAGACCATCGGTTGAATAGGTTGTGCGCAATTGAGGTGCCTAATTAATTGGTGTGCAGAGCGAGGAGGAGAGGGTAGTCGTGGCTTGGGCCAGTTGGGTCTTCGATCGAACAGGTGGTGTGCAGTTGAGGATGAGGAGGGATGAACACGAAAAAGGGAAAGAAGGATTGGTCTTCAATCGATAGAAGGGAGAGCGTTAAGCAATGATGGTGGGATGATTTGTTAGATGAGTTTAGGATTCACTACAAACTCGAAGGAGATGAGCGAAGGGGTTCAATCAGAAGGCAATCTGAATCTGGGTTTTCGAATGGAGTGAGAATGGATGAGAAATTAGGGTTCGTTCGAAACCTAAGGCTTGCGATACAGAGGATTCCAATCGAAACTGGATCCTTGATCGAGAAAACCCAAAATCATGAAAGATGCAGAATAGTGAAATTGCGATGGAGAAACCTTCGATTGATTAGAACGAACGATGATCGAAAGAGGCGATTAGGGTTCGCGGTTGAAAATAGGAAAATTGGGGTTGATTGGGGTTTCGATCGAAAGGTTTGTTGGGTCTTCAATCGATGGTGGTGGCGATTTGATGAACCAAAGGAGATGATTGATGCTTGCGGTCGGTCGAATCAAAGAAGGGTATGTTGGGTCTTCTAAGGTTCTTGAGCGATGATGAACGAAAGGGATTTGGTGAAGAGGATGCAAGGTGAACTAGGGTTTAGCGATGGGGTTTTGATTGAAGGTTGCAATTGATGGACTGAAGGTTGATCGAAGGAGACGATTACAGAAAAAATCGCAGAAGAATAGAGAGAGAGAGTATGTTGCAAAGGAATGAATGTAGTCTCTCTCTTCTCTCTTTCGTCTCTTTTCCCCCTTTTTTTGTAATAACCCCAAACCGCTTGATTATCTCCGGAGAGAAGGAGTGCTTCTGCCCAAAATGTGAACTTCAACCCTTGAAACTCCGTGATCATCTGGTAAGAGTGAGATTGCTTCTACCCCAAAAATTCTATTTCGTTTCTAAAACCATGTGATCACGCCCTAGTGCCAAGACTGCTTCTGTCCAAAATTTTTGTCTTTCCATTTGAAAACTGCGTGATCATCTCTTAACTCTAAGAGTGCTTCTGTCCGAAATTTCTGAATTGCTCTATCCGGAACCTTGCTTGGAAAATCACTAGACACATGCAAAATTGGAAGAAGGGATAAATAACACTAATGAAATACTCAAAATTAAATAAATAAAATTATTAGAAAATTAAATCAAACTCTTAAAAATTTTGGGTTGCCTCCCAACAAGCGCAATTATTTAATGTCGTTATGCTCGACGGTCTTCATGGGTGATTCAGCCGGAGGAATAATCTGGAGATTTTAATGTAATGTCCAACATTGTAGAAACCTCCATATTATCGTAAAATATCTTCAACCTATATCCGTTCACCTTGAAGATTTTATTTGTGTCAAGACTTTGAATTTCCACTGCACCATGAGAAGACACATAAGTAACAACAAATGACCAACCCAATGAGAATGCAACTTACCCGGCATAAGTTTGAGTTGAGAATTATATAGAAGCACCTTTTGCCCAACCTCAAATTGTTAGGATCAAACCATCGTGAAACAATTTGGTTTTCCCTTTATAAATTCTCGAGTTCTCATAGACCTCCAATCCCAACTCTTCGAGTTCTTACAATTGTAATTTCCTTGACTCACCGGCTTCATCCATATTCATATTGCAACATTTGATCACCCAATACGCCTTATGCTCAATTTCCACCGATAAATGACAAGATTTTTCAAAGACTAACCTATAAGGAGACATCCCGATTGGTGTTTTGAAAGCTGTCCGGTAAGCCTATAGTCCATCATCTAGATGTAAACTCCAATCCTTTCATCCCGGGTTAACCGTCTTCTCCAAGATAGATTTAACTTCACGGTTGGAAATTTCGGCTTGTCCATTTGTCTGAGGATGGTATACCGTAGTGACCCGGTGATGCACTCCATACTTCTTCATCAATGCTTTGACCACTCGATTGCGAAAATGACTCCCTTGATCACTTATGATAGCTCTAGGAATCCCAAACCTGCTAAAAATGTTAGTCTTAATAAAACCTATAACAGACTTAGAATCGTCAGTTCTGGTGGCTTTTGCTTCCACCCATTTTGATATATAATCAACATGCAAAAGTATGTAAGCATATCCACAAGATGAAGGGAATTGACTCATAAAATCAATAACCCAGATGTCAAATATTCCACAAACAAGAATTGGAGTTTGGGGCATCTCATTTCTATGGGATAAGGTACCTGTTCGCTGACATCTATCACAACTCTTATAAAACAAGTAAGCATATTTAAACAAGGCCTCCCAATATAACCCACTATCTAAAACTTTCCTAGCAGTTCTTTTTGGCCCAAAATTTCCCCCACAAGCATAACTATGGCAAAATGCTAAAATAGACTTATATGCATTTTCTGGGACACATCTCCTAATTACTATATCAGAGCAAAATTTTCACAAATAAGGCACATCTCACACATAGTATTTTGCCTCACATCGAATTTTTTCCTTCCTTGACTTACTAAGGTGACTAGAAAAAATGTGTGTAACCAAATAATTTACAATGTTTACATGCCAAGGAGTAATACCTTTCAAGCGAAACAACTGCTCATCAAGAAAAATTTCAGAAATAGGTAATGGATCTTCTTCCTTCACTAACCTGCTTAGATGATCAGCTACCAAGTTTTCGACTCCTCTTCGATCTTTGATCTCCAAATTAAACTCTTGCAGTAAGAGAATCCACCTTATTAACCTTGGTTTTGACTTCTTCTTTGCTAATAGATACTTTAAAACTACATGATCAGAATACATAATTACTTTAAAACCAAGTATATATGATCTGAATTTATCTAAAGCAAAAATAATGGCTAAGAGCTTCTTTTCGGTGGTGGTGTAGTTGTATTGGGTAACATTCAATGTCTTTGAAGCGTAGTAAATGATGTAGCTCTTCTTATCAATCCGCTGGCTGAGAACTATTCCCACTACAAAATTGCTTGCATCGCACATGATCTCAAAAGGCAAATTCCAATCAGGTGGTTGAATGATTGGTGCAATAGTTAATAGGTTTTTAAGCTTGTCGAAGGCTTCCTTGCATTTTTCTCCGAATTCAAAAGGTACATCTTTTTGAAGTAAGTTGGATAATAGCAAGGTAATTTTTGAAAAGTTCTAAATAAATCTGCGATAAAAACCTGTATGTCCAAGAAAAGCACGTATCTTCCTAACATTTATAGGGTAAGGTAAGCTCTTGATCAAATCAACCTTTGCCTTATCCACTTCAATACCCCTAGAAGAAATCACATACCCTAGTACTATGTCTTCCTTTACCATGAAATGACATTTTTCATAGTTTAAAACCAAATTCGTTTTCATGCATCTTTTAGAATTTTGATCAAATGTCCTAAATGACTATCAAACGAGTCACCGTAAACAATAAAATCATCCATGAAAATCTCAATGCAATTCTCAATATATTCAGAAAAAAATGCTCAACATGCACATTTGAAATGTACCTGGGGCATTACATAGACCGAAAGGCATCCTCCCATAAGCAAATGTCCCAAATGGACATGTGAATGTAGTCTTCTCTTAATCTTCTTGTACAATCACAATTTGATAATAGCCTAAAAAACCATCAAGAAAACAAAAGAATGATTTTCTGGCCAATCTCTTTAACATTTGATCAATAAAGGGTAAAGGGAAATGATCATTTCTAGTGGCTAAATTGAGCTTCCTAAAATCAATGACCATTCATCAACCATTTTGCACTCGCATGGGTATTAACTCATTGTCTTGATTTCATACCACTGTGATCCCTGTTTCCTTTGGTACCACATGGATTGAATGCATCCACTTGCTGTCCGAAATTGGATAAATTATGCCTTCATTCAAAAGTTTGAGAATTTCCTTTATCACCACTTCTTTCATGATTGGATTCAGCTTTCTTTGTGATTCTCTCACTGGTTTAGTGTCCTCTTCTAAGAGAATTCGATGCATACAAATTGAGGGACTAATATCTTTATGTCGGCTAAGGTCCAACCAATTGCTGTCTTGTGTTCTCTTAGAACTTGGAGTAGCCAATTTACTTACTCTTCTGTCAACTCCTTTGCTATGATAACGGGCAATGTTTCTTCATCACCTAAGTATACGTACTTAAGATAATCCGGCAAAGTTTTCAATTCCAATACTGGAGCTTGCAAAATGGAAGGTAATAATTTCTTATGAGAAATAGGCAATATGGCACTTGAATTCAATGACCTTGTGTGTGGTTCCAATATTGATTCTAAAATTTCACAAGTCTCGGCCATCTCTTCCTTGGTGTTCAATTGTGCATCCAATTCAACATTTGTGTCATTTTTTTCTTCAAAAATTTCCTACACAATTGAATCAATGAAGTTAGTAGAACAAATCGAATGACACTCATTTGGGTACCTCATGGCTTCAAAAATATTGAATTTAACAATCTCGCCGTCAAACTCGACGGAGAGTGTACCCTCATCCACGTCTATTTTTGTTTTCGCCGTTTTCATGAACAGTCTCCCCAATAGTAGTGATGCTGAATTTGTAATGGTGTCTTCATCCATTTTGAAAATATAAAAATCTGCTGGAAAAATTAACTCGTTAACCTGTATCAAAACATCTTCAATAATCCCTTCCGGATACATAACAGAATGGTCAGCAAATTGAATAACCACTCTAGTTCCTTTAAGGGGCTTAGATTTGAGCAATATAAATAGAATATGGCATGACATTGATTGATGCTTCTAAATCTAGCATAGCACGTTCAAATTTCCTCAAACCAATGACACTGGGTAAAGTGAACATACCTGGATCCGAATATTTCTCGGGTAGGGATCTCTTTATGACAACAGACACGTTCTCCTTCACCCTTATTTTCTCATCACCTCTTATTTTCTTTTTGTTTGTGCACAGCTCCTTCAAAAATTTTGCATATTCGGAAATTTGTTTGATAGTATCCAACAAAGGTATGTTTATTTCTACCTTCTTGAAGGTTTCCCAAACCTCATTTTCATAATCTTCCTTCTTAGATCTTTCCAACCTACTGGGAAAAGGTGGTACAACCGGGTTAGAGTTTGTTGGTAAAGGAGAATTGGAATTTACCTTATTTGAATTTTCATTAACAACTTCGGTTTCTTCCTCTTTATCCTTTCCTTTGTTCTTCTATTTGGGTGATGGTGGGTATGATTGCAACTCCTTTCCACTCCTCAACACTATTGCACTAACATTCTCCTTAAGGTTCACTATCGTTTGTGAAGGTAATTTTCCTGAAGTTCAAGCCTCCAAATTACTAACCGAAGTGACTAGCTGAGTGATTTGATTTTCCTAGTTTTGTAAACTCGCCCTCGTTTCCTGAATGCTAGCTCTCGTTTCTTGTTAAAATTGTTGAGTGTTAGTCGCGATGGCTTTTACAATATCTTCAAGTGACATACCTGAGTTAGATGATTGTGTCAGTGCGTGTGTTGGCCTGTTGAATGGCTGAGGAGGATATCTTGTCTGTCCACATTGGTTCCTGTAACTCAGATTTGGATGATCTCTTCATTCGGAATTATAATGAGTGGAGTAGGAATCGTATTTCTTTTGAGATTGACCAGGAAATCTTCCTACGGTATTTACTTGATGAGTAGAATCTTCTTGTAGAGATAGACACATATTCGTAGGATGTCCGAAAATTGAGCATATTCCATAAACTTTGGTTGCTTGTATTTGCCTTACAACCATCTGACGAACCATAGCAGTTAGTTAAGAAATTTGATTTTCAATATGAGAGTGATTTACCTCATTAACACGTTTTGTAACTCCATCTGTTCTCAACCCAAATTATTGAGAATTTTTTGCCATGTTTGAGATCAACTGTCTGGCTTCTTCAGGTATCTTATTGACCAAGACTCCTCCACTGGCCACATCTAACATACTCCTATCCATAGGTAGAAGTCTTTCATAGAGATGTTGTATCAAGAGCTGATCCGGTATTTGATGATGTGGGCAACTAGTACAGAATTGTTTGAACCTTTCAAAATACTCATATAGCGTCTCCTCGCTAATCTGTCTGATCCCACATATCTCTTTTCTGATGTTGGCAGCCTTAGATACAGGGAAAATTTTCTCCAAAAATAATCTCTGCATCTCATTCCATGTATTTATTGAATCCGGAGGTAGGTAGTACAACCAGTCATTTGCCTTATCTTTTAGGGAAAAGGGAAAGACTCTCAGCTTAATTTATTCCTCGGTCACACCTTAAGGCTTCATACTCGAATAGACAACGTGAAATTCCTTCAAATGCTTGTGTAGATCCTCACCTGGAAGACCACAAAAAGTAGGAAGTAAGTGAATCAAACCAGATTTAAGTTCGAAAGCTACCTCAAGAGTTGGGTATTCGATACCCAAGAGTTGTTGATTCAGATTGGGTGCAGCCAATTCCTTCAAGGCTCTCTCACGATCGCCATCTTTTCTTCTTCTTCTTCAATAATAAACCTGTCACAAATTGTCAGATCAATGTAAAAAATTGCTATTCGACGTAACTTATCTTTCCTCTATCTGGCATTCTTTCTTAATTGACGAGCAATTTTCTCAATTTTGGAAATATATTTCAATTCACCTTCTTGAGAATAACGGGTCATAAAATAAAAGAGATCAGTAACATAAATAATAAAAAAAACACAACTAAGAAATCAAAATAGCTCTTCGGCAACGGCGCCAAAATTTGGTTGGGTTGTCAAAACTCTCAAATTAATATTGATTTCCCTAATGCAACAAATTGTAGCAATAATGGTATCAGGTCGAATCCCATGGAAACTAATTAATTTAATCTTTTAGTTAATGTTAAAAATAAAATTGGAGGGTTTCGAATAAATTGCTAAATAAATAAAAAAAATTAATAATCTAAAATTAAGAAACAAATCAATAATATAAAATACTAAAATTTAGAAAGGAGATTCAATCTATTAAGTACTGATCCAAGGGTTCATATTTTCGATTGCGTCATTGATTATTGGTTAAAAAAAATATTATTCTTGTAATTCAAGTATTTAACCTTACATCTATTAGGATAGTTATAATAAATCTTGCGTTTTCCTAATTTAATCGACCAAATACAGCATCCAATCGAAACTTATCATTAATCGACTGGATACGATAGCGTTCCATATCAATATAATGATAGCATTAAGTTTTGTGAAAACAGTTAAATCAAAATACAAATAATTGAGATAACCACAATTAATTGATTTTGTTCTATCGATTCCCTAGGTTAAATATGAATACCGGTAAAAGATCCACAAACAAAAAAACATAACATAATTGCTACTTATACTATTCCTTCATGACAATTATGGATCACTGAATTCCTGGATAGCAATGGAAAAACTAATATTGAATTAAATTGTCAGATTAACCAATATTAAGATTCCCTAAAAATAAATTAAAAATAGACAAATACTTGAATAAAGATAAAAATTTAATTTAAACACATAACCTCACAATAAAAAATAATCGATATAATTTTTCCTTGAATTAGAATAAGAAAATTAACCACTCATGGTGGTATTAATCAATACAAAAAAATAAAGAAAAATAATGTTACAAAGAAAAATAAAATAAAAATAAAACCTAAAGATAGCAGCTGTGACTTCTGTGGGATTGTGAATGTGCTGCTGGCTTCTGTTTTCTTCACTCCTCGAATGAGCAACAGCAATTTCTTAAGCAGCAGCTGGCCCTCCTCATATGGAATTGTAGAAAAGTGGTCGTGGGTTTTTTAATTGGGAATGTGCTTCTTTCTTTTATAGCCGCCAGCCCCTTTTCTTGTTTTTAGAATTGCTAAAAGAAACTAGTAACATGAATATTTTGTTATACTTTTTCTACCTCTGGTCTTCTACATTAACTAGGAGTCTACCTATTAGGTAGAGTATAAAACTTTTCTCCTACTAAAAATAACTTTTTTTACTAAAATTAAAAATCTAACTAAAATTACTAAAACTAAAATTCAAATTTCTCTTCTTCAAAATCCAATAAAATGTCTTGAGTCTAATTAACTCTAAAATTCCCTCAATAATCTCATTTTGCTTTAAGTTTTCAAATTCAATTCCCTAAAATTAAAATTCAATAAAATCAACTATTAAAATATTAAATAATTTAAATTCAAATGATGAAAATAATAATAAATTTAATAAATTATATGTTATCAGTGGTCCAAGGGTTTGGAGCAGTAGTGTCATCCACTTTCGAAAGTAGTGTTATGATTTAGTTACCAATCCTTGTATCTTACCTGTCTCGAAGAGAATACGTCTTGCTTTGAACTATTATCTCGAAACGAGTACTTCTCTTCTTCAGCTATTAATACCATTCTCGTTGAAGGAAGAGACATTCGTCGTAGAAAGGGCGTCATGATTCTAGGGGAGCACATTGCCTCCTGTATAGAGATACTACGACCCGTGGAATAGCTTGAGTTCTACACCAGGTCATGGTGGACCCCAAGTTCTACCTTCCAACCTAGGCCATGATGGAGTAAATTGCCTTGAGGGGGCGGCTATGAGCCTTTCCCCCCATCACAAGGGTTTTGTCATCAAATTTAAATAAAGGGTCATTAGGAGGATGGATGAAGACGAATAATTTAACCTTTTGGATGATATTTTAATACTTAACCCTTGTTAGTGTTGAGGAGCATCAACGTTGAATAGACCAGTGCATCCATCGCATCAAGCTGAAATTAAGAATACAAATTACTTGAACTTAACCCTCTACATAAACATTGTTAGCTTGCCAAAAATTCAAGTTAATTGCATATCATATTTCTTAAAATGTAGTACTTCTGCATATCAAAAACATAATAAGGACAAGCCACCTCAATGACCTACCAACAGTATCTCATGTACAACAACCTTTACGGTTCATTGTTCTTTGGAAAAAAAGGTGAAGTTCAAATTGACATCATAAACTACATTCAAGCAGCCCCAGTGGCAAAAGACAACAATGACAGGACAATGCAATGGTATCTACCTCATTGTATATAAGGTAAAGTTCTCATTTATCCCACTCCAAATCCAAGAGTTCTGGAACCACCTTTGCAGAATTTTCATCTTTGCTTGTTTGCGGCTGATTGGTTATTCGATCCCAGCCCATGATATGAGGCAAGGCAAACTGCATTGTAAGACCGCGTTAAGTGAGAATTTTGAAATTGAAGTGCTAAATTGTGCAGGAAAAGAAACCTATAGGGTTCCAACTTACGAAGAAGAATGTGCTTATCAGAGAGTCAGAGACAATTGCTCAAAAATTTGAAGTCTACGTGAAAAGAATTTACTTCAACGAGAAGCATTCCCAAATGTTTCTTCTTTTGCATTACAGTTTAGAAGGTTCATTAAAGCAGCAGTGGTATTACATCTGCCAATAAGCAGAATCACCTGGCTATGCCTGCTAGGGTATGTGATTGTGGTCAAAAGATAATTACTAATTGTGAAGTTATTGCTTTGTGATGGTGGACAGAATGAAGGGGGTGATTCAGATAGATTTAGAAAGGACGGAGGAGAGACAACAGAGAGAGGGACAAAGGGGAAAAATCTTGAATATAATTCCTGGTATATACCTCAAACAGCTATTCTGAACACTAACCGACTCTCACAACTCCTAACAAACTGATAAGATGATATATTTTATGGGTTCCCGACATGAATATCTATCTTCGGTACCCATAAATACCATAGGATAATGCTTTTGACATCAGTATTAGATACTGATGTTTAATGTGGTACTGCTATTGGAAAATTGCTGCTTTTCTGCTGTATTCCATTACCCGGGTAGTGAGCTGCTCAATTGGAGACTGGACACTTGCTATGAGAGGGCAGATGTGGGGCCTCAGATTATAGAAGTCAGCAAATGCTCCATGCTCAGGAGGATGGAAACTCATTGTTCTATATATCAAGTACACCCATGTTCACTTTCAGTTTATAACATCATTTTAAAATTTATATCAAGTACCCCCATATTCACTTTCAGCTTATAATATCATTTTATAATAAAAATACTATGCACCAATTTTTAGCTTTTCCTCCCTCCAACAGGCTACACAAATCCCCTACATTATTTTGCAATAATAATAATAATAATAAAGGTGCTATCAAGCATATAACTGCATCTCATTTAAATTATATAACTAACATACAATTTTTTTTTACACTAACATTAATTTTGAAAAATATTTTCAAATATCTTATAAGCAGATCTATGTTAAAACCACATAAATTTAAAATTATTAAAAAAATCTAGCAGAAAATTTTCAAATTGATCCCATTGAATTATTTTAGCTTATATTTGAAAACAGGAAATTTATTAAACATCAAATGTGTTAATAAAAATATACTTATTTTATTATGATATGGATGAAAATTGTAGTAGTAGGCCAATTGATATTATGTCTATAACGAGTGTATAAAAACTTGAGTGATGAATAACAAATTTATATATTTTACAATCTGATGTATTATGTATTTAACCCAAAAAATGGGAAGAAAGAAATCCAGCTATACACATCTGATCAACAAAT
Organism: Dillenia turbinata; assembly: GCA_037126225.1. Taxonomy (NCBI): domain Eukaryota; kingdom Viridiplantae; phylum Streptophyta; class Magnoliopsida; order Dilleniales; family Dilleniaceae; genus Dillenia; species Dillenia turbinata. The sequence goes on from JBAMMX010000021.1 coordinate 16,894,105, forward strand.
ATTTGTATGTATGCATGTATGTATTTAAAATCTAAATTCTCCTAGTGACAATTTATGAAATCTTAAAATATAAGAAAATTGAGTTACATGTCACATGTGTACAAATTATCATGCTGAATTGTCTCTATAAAAATTAAATTTTTGTCTATCTTAACTATTATTTACATGATAATCAACAATGGATAATTTTTTTGAAAGATCTTAAACAAATGAATATAATAGTACAAAGCCTTTTATTCAACTCCATGCGCCAACAAACTAAGTATACTAGACAAATAAAACATACATAAAAGTAACAGACAGATTGAATTCATAATATGAATAACTTACACAACCAACAGTCTGTTGGAATTCCTGATCAGAGAATAGACATGGCACCAGAAAGTTAATGAAAGAATAAAGCTTGCATTCTTTTGTAAAATTTTGTTGACAAGAATCAAAGAAAATTTAATGTTCTTCTAATACAAATCATGGGGTTTTTTTTAATATCCTATTGGCATCAGAATCCCAAAAATGTCCAAAAAGGGACAGAATTGACAAATCCCATGAGTTTTAACTTGAATTTGTATTTGACGTTTCAAGTCTTCTATTAAGAAACATCTTCAAGAGGACATAATTTAACAAACCACACAATTTAAAATCTAAAATCTTTTATTGAAAAGACCTTGAATATTAAAATGGCACCAGGTAATAAATTGCAAAGATTTTATTTACAATCACAAGAGCATAATAGAAAATTTTACAAGAGCATAATAGAAAATATATAAGGACATATCTGATATCATATTTCTGATTTCTTCCAAAAGGCTCAATGACTATGAGGTTTGACAATCTACTTTTTGAAAAGGATTTATATAGATATTTGTTTTCATAGAAGGAATTATATATAAATTGTTCACAAATCCCATGCAAAGAACAAGCCTAAATAATAATTCAGCATAAATTTGTGGATATTTTATCTCCAAACAATTCTGATTCTCATGTTCCACTTCCACATGAATTTTATGGCCAGAGTTGTATAACTCAAATATAAGAACCACCTCCTTATGAGCACAAATGACAATAGACAAAAGACACCCATGTTTGTTCTTCAATCTTTAGTGCAGAAAAGTAAATAAAACAGGTATAGATGGCATACACTGAAAGCAGTTCGCAGTACGGCAAATTCAGCAGCTGTGATAGGAATAGAGAAGCGATCATTGGATTTAAGGATGTTGTTGACAACACCTGCCAAAGATATTGTATAGTAGGTAAGAAATCCCTAGGGGAAATTATACAGTAGTTTTGAGCCAACCATGAAAGCATCCAAAGAAAAGCCAATAACAATAACACCTACTCGTAATTGCCAAAACATACACAATACATCCAGCTACACAAACAAGTGCAAAGAACAAAATACCAAAATGTGGGAATGTTGCAGCAGCACATTACCAATTCAAGAAGTGCAATAAAAAAAAAGAAAAAAAAGAGTTCTGGATTTGATTATTTTGCAGTTCAGCTAAATCCTTGGAGGAAGAAAACTTGCTAGACGAATGCAATTTCGTAAGAAGCATGTAATCACATGCTAGGACATTTTAATGGATATCATAATACACCTTCATCAATTTTCAGCCAATCTTGTGGCTAAACTACAATTCATCTAAATCCATGGAAGAGGAAAACTTGCTAGATGAATGCTCTTTCGTAGAAGCATGTTATCGCTTGCTAGCACATTTTAACGGATATAATACGACCTTTATCAATTTTCATCCAATCTTATGGCAAAAATGGGCCAACATTTTAGCTAATAAGGATTGTTTTCCCTTGTATAGGGGACTAGATTTAAATAGCCGCAGTCACTGTTGTTGCCATTATCACTCTCATGGTTGTAATGTTATTGGGTATTTTAGCTAATAAGGGTTGTTTTCCCTTGTATAGGGGACTAGATTTAAATAGCTGTAGTCACTGTTGTTGCCATTCTCACTGTCATGACTGTAATATTATCGGGTGTAACAAGCATGGCAGAGAATCACAAACTCTGGATTGATAGGCTTTTCCATTTAGTCAAGTTGTTGCAAACATGGTTATCATAAACTTACTTTACACATAACTCATAACCCATGCCAGAAAGACAGGCATCTAAATGGAGGAATTTCATGAGTAGCTTACATCCATTATTTTATAGCATGATATGGACCATGAAATTTACGAAACAGTAAGAAAGTAAACATTTATGATATGTGTCTCACAACACTTTCCAACCCAACTATTTATTTGCAAGAAATTTTAACTTAGTTGTTTTAGAAATTTAACGATATTTTTTAAGAATTTACAGTATTTACTAAACCACTTTTTCCACGTTTCAACAGCCCCCTCTTCTGCTATTACTTTGACCTTTCAGGTTCTAAGCATGGTAATAGTGTTTTGTTGTTGGATCTCTAATATTATGGTTTACATAAAACTGTATATTACCATTTTTATATGGGCTTTTTTCTAGAAAGAAATTATTAGCTATAGGAAATTGAAAAAAAAAAAGGTGCAAGGAAAGGAGGAGACTAGTTAGGCTTTAAAAGTATGCCACCTAGCTTATTTCATGATTAGTTACAAGTTAACTTATTTATTTTAATGTTACAAATTTCATGGGAATATATTCTATAAAACCAAAACAAATGATATGAAAGGATTTGAAGAATGGAAGTAATCTACATCTGCTATAATACATGGTTTGATAATTATGGTCACAACAGCATTAGTGATACCAGCCCTATCACAGACCATCGCAGGCTGTAATGGGCCATTACAGCTGTATTGTAAGTTTAATGACCATTACACCGCTACCAAACCATGACAACAGCGTTAGTGACCAAAACCGTTATGTAGTAATTGAGAAACTGTAGAAAACAACATTTTTTTGGCTTGAAGCCCTATGGGTTCACTAATTATTCAAGTACTTACAGTAACAAAATACTAGAATCTCATCACACTCAATAAGAGAACGTGGTTGTCTACAGATAAAAAGGATGCTGGTGGGGGGAAAGCTAATCTCTAATTTAGAGTATAAAATTAAGAACTTGGGAATTGTCCAATTCCTAAACTATCAAATTGCAAGTTATCCCTAAACTGGATGTACTTGTCAAATTGCAAGAAAAATTAATTGTCCATCTGAAAATGCAAATGGGGCTTCAAAGTCCAAGTTCCAAACACACCAAAAGTGAGGCTTTGCTTTTTATATTTATTATTGATAAAGAAAGCAATAAGTCATTCTCTGCTATCAAGAAACAGTTCCTATTTGGGTGTAGAAATGGTGTCCCTGTTGATATTAAGGGCTGATTCTCACAATACTTGATATCTGAGGCTACCTCCCAAACAGGAAAACCATTTACAAACAGATATTAAGGCATCATTTGAGTTGGGGCTCCTTCAAGTTCCAATGATCTAATCCAACATTATGTAAACAACTACAATAAGTCTATGTTATCTAATTGTCATTGGTCTTTGGGAGCAAAAGTTAATTGGTAATTAATACATATGTTTTCTATAATACAGAATTGATGTACCTCAAAATCATTTACACCAATTGTCAACATAGATATCATTGATTACATGTTCAAAACTGAGCTATAATCAAACAAAGCAGAAACCAGTATAATTGGAAACAATCAAGTAAAGTTCTCACAATCTGCCCGCGCCCCCAAAGGGGAAAAAATGAAGAAGAAAAATCGCAAATATCAACCCCCAAGGCTGAAATATGTTACAAAATATAAGGGAATTTACAAGAAGCTGAAACCATATTCATCAAAAACATTTCAAAAGACAAAGAATTATACTCAGAGAGAGAGAGAGAGAGAGAGAGATAATGACAGCAGAATGGACCTCCATGAGCAAAATAAAATGCTAGCAACTAATCCACAACTAGTTCCCACCATCATGAATATGGAAATGTGCATTTCTGGCTATTCATTAATGTATTTGGAGAGAAAATAATGCCAGAATTTTCAGAAATCAGAATATTGATCCCTAGATTGTTTTTTACACTTCTCTGAAGGCTCACACCTCTCAAGTTAATAATGATTATACTTAGCAAAGTTGAAGACAGATTAGAGAGCTTTTCATTAGTTTTTGGGTTTTATGTTTTGTATTTTGGATTTTGTCCCTGCTAAGAAGTTCTCATCTTTTGAAGCCCTTATACATTCTTTCATACCACTAATATAAATCACTTTTCCTACCCAAAAATAAATAAATAAATAAATGAGACCAAAACTAAAACACGACCCTTGGATTTGGATGGAGCAGTATTGCCTAATTTAATTGAAGTTCTTATTCAAGAAAAGAGATATTTGAAAAAAATATATTTAATTAAGCCTTAAATAGTTAACACAAGGATTTTTTAAAAGTTTAATAAGGAAAGTACAATGCCATCATATATGCATGACTACAAGCAAAATGTTTTATGATATGTCCCTGTTGCACTCATTCTTATTGAAAAAACAAATTGATTTATATTCTAAATTATAACATAATGCCATTGAACACTTAATCGAAATGAACTAAAGAAAAAAAAATTAATATCCCAATATTCTCAAATATCAAGAAGGCAACAAAAGAAAGGTAAACATAAGAAACATGCAACAAAGGACAAAGGGACATGAGAGAGGGAGAGAGACCAACAAGCTAAAGCAGGAAAAAGGAATAAAGAGAACTATAAAAAAGAAAAGAAAACAAAGGGAAAAAAAAAAAAAAAAAAAAGGAAGCCAAGAGCAAGAGAGGAAAGAGTATAAGGTTAACCAGAATTGGAAAATAGGGGGAAAAAAAATCCCAAAACAGTAGTCTAAAATGTTAAATTTTAGTAAGGCACTTACCTAGTACCTTAATGTAGTGGCACCTAGACACAAAAGGTGAGAGGCTCTTCAAAGAAACCTCACCTGAAGTGCTCAGCTGGCGCTTTGATTGCCAGGAATGCCTATCAAAACACTGGACTGGGGGCACTTGCTTCCAACATTTCTACATGCTTAGGGCAACTTTTTAACAGAATAAGCCAAGTCATGATATAGAAGAAGGCTCAAGTGATATTAGTTCTAGTAGGTGACCATTCCTTTCTATAAATTTAAATAGTAAAGAAGAGATTTTATAGTAGGAAGATACATCATATTAACCTGCATTTTACATTATAGTTGCTTGGACACCCCTAAATTCTGGTTCAGAATAATTGTGCTTTCATAGCTTTTGTTCCAAAGTTTCTCCCCATTAAATTTCCTCCATATTTGCTTGAAAATCACTACGTTGATGGACGCCAAATATATTTTAGTTTTTCACTGAGAGACCAGGCTGTGGCATGGTCCATACACACCAAGTTTATTGATGTTTTGAGAAGCAATTAATAAGTCTGCATAGCTTTGAAATTTTGGCATTAATCAATCTTACAGGCTTTGCAAGGAAAAGGAAGCAAAGAGATTTAGCTCCATGCTTCGTTTGCAGCATTTTGGCGTATTCCATTAGACACAAATCTGCAGAACAAAGGAGATTAACTTTTGAAGAACTTATGGTTCAAAAAATAAGATTTCTCCCAGGAATGCTGATGTAGAGGAAAATTTTGCAAGAACAGTCCAGAGATTTCAGTGAAAAGGCATCTAGTAAGTGTGACAAGGGCACTCTTGGTGAAAGAAAATGAGCAGTGTGGTTGCTCTATCCATTTTTGTTTAGATAGAAGAAGAATGTGGTAGCTCCATCCATTAATCAAGGGGATAAAAGGGCAAATGAAAAGGCAAAATCAAAATTGTCTAAGCTGCTTTATGACCATATGCTTCAAGTTCTACTATTGTATTTTCCAAGCCCACAATGTGGGAGCTTTGGCACTAGGCATGCCCCTTTATTGTATTTTCCAAGCCTACTCTAGTTTGTTATGTAATATTCCATTTATATTTCATTCAACAGAAATCCTGTACCTTCCTACGCTTCTTCCCATCTTCTCACTCATAAATTTGCATCTTTCACTAAACTACCACCATAAATCGCAGCAGGACTGGTCACTTCAAATGACTAGTAAGTTGGCTAAGGGCAGACCAGCAGCCAACTATGAGAATAAAGCAATCAATTGCACCTGAATTGCCAGTGATAATGAAGAAAATTGGTGGATAAGATGCCTCATTATGTCAAGGCTGAGACAGATTCTATATGAAGTACACAGGATATGTATCATAAAAATTATGGTAAATCACATAAGATCACGAGTGTCATTTCATTTCCAATTCAAAATAACCAAAAAACAAACCCACAAGGCTCAGCGCTTACTCAATGAGAACATGTACCCGCTACCATCTGATTGTGGCTTAACTGCTAAGCTTTTTCTGACTTGACCTGCATTACTGCAACCAAAAAATAAAAGCCTTAAGCTTGCAGTTTGTCAACTCTAAAATAAATCAAAATGTAATATATAAATGCAAAGAAAGAGATCACGGTGACTAAAATTTGGTTCAAAAAAAAAATGGCAATAAGCAGTTATCAAGAATTCCAAAATTGTGACAATCTTGTATATCTTAATACAAAAGTATGTCATGTGAGTAACCTGGATTTCATTGAAGGATCATGAAAGAATTCACAAGACTCTTTGGCACCTAAACTTATCAACGATCCTACTTCTGTCGCCGATAGAGCAAAGTGCTGCAAATTTCAAATAGATAAGTCAGTCAGCATATTAACACGATGAAATCCAGAGAGAGAATTTTTTTTAGTTTAAATACAGAAAAGACTTAAAGATCTAGTAACATCATGAAACAGCCTCAACATGAAGAATAGCACTTGAGACCAGAATTTCGTACAGCCAGATGGAAGAGGGCAAAAACACTTGCAGTTTGTCCAAGTGCTATCCACAAAAAAAAAAAAAAAAAATCCTTGCCTGCCTCTTCTCCCAATCATACTTCCTCTCACCAACAGCAGGCCAAAATGTCATCATAATGCCACCACGGCGATCCACTCTAACACCCCCAGACTGTTCAGAGGGAAGAGCAATAAGTAAAACCCACACTTCAAAAGAGAAAAGAAAGTTACACAGGGAAAAGAAAAATAACAGTAGGTAGAGGAGAAGAGATAGGAACATACAGTAAGCTTGCTGAACGTTGGGAGAAAAGGGTCCACAGAGAGAGCAGCTTTACCCTTGAAGACAGAATAGGGGGCAAAAACTCGATCAGACTTGGATCCTACAACTCAAAAATAATTTAAGAACCATAAGATGAATGCGTAAACAAATCATAAAAATTAAAATGAATCTCAAAATTTGAAAATGAAATCAACACAGATATACCATTAGCAGTGACATATCTAGTGGTTGAAAAACCAGCATGTTGCTCAAAACCATTCAAGCAATAAGCACGCTTTATGCTGTCACCTTTCTCAATCAGAAACTTTCCAGACCATGTTTTCCTGTTGAAGCATAAAATTTTGTTCTTTACATAGCACAAAAACATGGCTAAGGTGGTACAGAGCACAAGTGCCATGACCCAACTGCAAAGCATGTCAAATTCGAAGACCAAAATGAAAATGTCTTCCCAGGCCATATACTGGCCTCTAAAAGACATTGAAACTAAAAATCTTGAAGATTAGAAAGCAAAGCTATCCCAAGCATAAGAAATACAAGACAGATAATTCACAGTAGTCTCTCATGTGATATACCAATTCTAGCATCTAGATAACAAAATGAACATAAAACAGTAATCAGATGCAATGCCAGATTTCCCACGAATACTTACTTCAAGTGACCAAAGATCTGACTTGTTAATCCTGAATGCTGATGCTGTGGCCGCATGTTGACTCTCTGCAAGACCACAGCCTTCGAAAATCTGAAACAGATATGTAGAGAATGAGAGATCAATTACTGGGGACCTGGGAAAATAGAGTATATATTTTTTTTTTGGGTGAATCTGCTGGAATATGCTTTCCAGATCAAAGCAGTAGAATGAGAAAGTTCATGTCAAAAATCTTTTTAAATTTTTGTCACAAGCTGTAGGAATTCCATATCTCGACATGTTTGTGTGCGCATGCATGTCTGCGTGCGTGTGCATGTGCATATGCATGTATGTTATAAAGAGCAATGCTGAATAAAATAAATTTCTAAAAGAAGAATCCACCATATCTCATCTAATCAAGAGGGACCAACTATAGCATAGAATAGAAAGGACATAGACATATACGAGCTCCATTAATAAAACCAATTGGCTTAGAGAGCAAAACAAGATCATCATCCTTTACCAAAAGCAACACAAGTGATAATAGCACTATCATACCGAGTACTAGTGTCTCAGGATTGACTCATTGAAACCATTGGAGAGGGATTGTTGGGTCACAGTGATGGTCTAATGTCTCGATGACAAAAGGGGGTGTTTGAAGAAATCTATTTCTCGTTAAAATCTATCACCCCTTCGTTCTCATATGGCCTTGTTTAGGCTAAAAGGTGACTTAAGGTAAACAATATTGCCAGTGACGGATTTAGCAGACAAACAATACTTTTCATAAAATAATATATATATATATATATATTATTAACAAACCACTAAATTCTGGGGAATATAATTAGCACATTATATGCACCACATTTTACATCTCTAAATGCATTCTAATCAACAAAAATCCAACAACATCATAGTATCACCACTACAAAGAAGAACTAATTCTAGGACAACTCAAACCAGCCCTCTATTATTTTTCTTTTCTTTTAAGAAAATAACAAATAAAAATGTCGAATTACAAACCCATGACCCCATTTTCCAAACCCATAAAAATAATCATTAGCCTGTCCTTTCTTCACAGAGCTTAGCCAAAAATCTCAAGTGGGTCACGTTAGACATAATAAAAAGTAAAACCCTAAATCTAATCAGCAAGGCTCAAACACTGAAACTACACAAAAGCATTAAGCATCGTGATATGAACAGTATTACGATGAAGGAGCATTACCCCAGTTGAGATGTTGCTCAAAAATCACTACGATAAAACTCAAGAATTAATCTTGAGCTAATAAGTAAGGAATGAATAATGAAAAAGAATAGCAATAAGTAGTAAGGAGAACAAATACCGACGCCTTTTGCGCGGATGAGAGAAACTAGGGCAATCGCCGGGTGAAGCTGGCAGAGCAGCAATAGCGCGCTACTTGACTCTTAAAACTTCCATTACTCTCTCTCTCTCTATCTCCCCTCTCTCTCTCCAACCTCCCCCCTCCCCCCAAAAAAAAAGACTACTACACGTCAAATGTCCAATTTCTGTCTCTCCCCGCTTAAAATGAGCCATAGAACACGTGTGTTGCTTACACATAATATTTTTTAACATAAAAATAATAATAACGTTAATTTTGGCAAGAAAAAAAAAATTCTATGTTTTGTCCGAGAAAGGTAAAAAAAAAATCTGATTTTGGGCGTCCAATTAACTTCTTTTTAATCTTGTGTTTCAATTGACCACGTCAGCATCACACCAGCGTAATTTTTTTTTTGCGATAAATGATAATTTTAAAAATGTTACATTGATTATTTTAGAGTTAACATAAAAACGATTCTAATAAAGATGCATCTAATAAAAAAAGCAATTGAAATGAAACCACCGGTCAAATTCTAAAATTAAAAATAATTTTTGATAAAACTAAAGGTCAAATTTCTTTTATCTGAATACCAAAATTAAGAATTTTTTAATTTGAAAGACCAATATATCATTTACGTTATTTAAAATTTTGTATAAAATATATAAATTTTCTAATTATTACACCTTATAGTTTAATAAAAAAATTAAAATACCTGATATATGAGAGATAAATGATAAAATCTTAAATATCAAATAATATGCTTAAAATGTTAAGTGATACTCTAAAAAAAGAGCACAATTTTGTAGATTTTTCTTCTTATGCTCAACACTAATGTTTTCCTATTTACAAGATGTTTCAATACATTAAATTAATTAATATTTATATAAAAGTTCTTATATTCTCTATATTTATATATTTTTCATATCAAATAAATTATTAATTTATTTAATTACAAACATGGAACCAGGACAGGCCGAGTCCAGTCCGGTTCACTACTGGTTCCCGATACCGCAAGTTGGGCTAACAGTGATTCTTAGGCCAGTCCAGTCCGGGCCGGTTCCAAATTTTTTTTAAGTGGAATCGGCCCAGCCCTGTGAACCGGAACCGGAATCGAAACCGGCGTGCCGAGTCAGGCCGAGCCCGGTTCCGATCGGGAATTTTTTTTTTTTTGCTTCATTGCCTTTTTCTTCTCTACCATTTTTGAAACCGACGGTCTGATTCCGAGCTCGTGCTGGTCCTGAGATAGGCTGAGCCGGTTCCAAAAAGAGTTGAACCGGCCCGGCCCATTACAGTAACCAGGTCGGGCCGGTTTGGATTACTGTTCATCTCAGTCTGATTCTGGGTAGGGCTTTTCAGGCCGATTGGGCCGATTTTCGGGTCCAAACCAACCCGGTGACATCTCTATTTAATTATAATTTTTATTTTTATATTATTTGTCTTATAATTAAAAATTACATATTTAATAAAATGATTATTTTATTATTTTCATAGAGAGAGTCCATAAATATTTAGTAGATTCTCTTGTAACCCCAATTGCTAATCCTGAGAGGGAGTGTATGAATATATAGAGAGAGAATTGTGGAAGGATCTTTTGGAGGTTTGTAGAGACATTCTTAGGAGAAAAAAGCATGAGGCAAGGAGGAAAGTCTACCAATCACAAAAAGGAGTTCTTTTTTTATTATTATTCTTATTCCCTTAATTATTTTATAATTTTAATTATATATTTCAATCCATGAGCGGCTAATTCTATTAGCCACTTAGATTCCATTGTAAGCTATGTTGGTTTGTCTACTTAATATAATAGTATTAATCTTCTTTTCAAAGATTGTTTGATTATCATGTTTGTAATACTTTTTTATTGATTGACCATCATTTAGATTATTTTAACATTCATGATATGAAAAAAAGTAATTATTATGAATTAGATCCAATGATTGTCGATATATGTTAAATGTGTAAAAAAAGATTTGATACATTACATGTATGATCATTTAGTAAATTTGATTTGGTGTGTTGTTTATAATTAAATTCTTACTAGAGGTATGAGAATTATTATATAACAATAAGTTTGATATGTCTTAAGAGAGCGATTAAGGTAAAGTAATGCTTCTAATTACCAATTCAGAGAAAAATAATTCAATAATTAATCCTTGAAAAACAAACCACAAAGTAAATATAATCAAAAGTCCCATGATGTTTCATCCGGTTGATTTTTCCTTTGTTAATTGATATATTATTTTTTGATTAATAGATTTTAGTAAGATACATACATTCTAATATATTTCATTTTCTAAATATTACGATTAGTTAGGTAGGTTAGTAATCAGATAGTAGCTTTTGCGGAAATGTCTCAACTTCATCTCTCTATTATTTGAAAGATTCGTATACTTATAAAATTGCACATCAAGTTTTTTGTTGCTAGACTTTTTTTATATCTGATATTTATTTTAGTGAATGAAATAGTATTTTAGAAAATTTGTTATATTCTTTTTTTAAGTTGAATTTTTATTTTGGTTCTTTTTGTTTTAGGTACCCGATTACATGGTATTAACTTATTCTATATTAGAAGGGTTAGTACAATACAACTCTGAGCCAGAGAGACTCTTTAGGTAGAGGAATATACAAGTTTGTGTAAAAATCAAACAAGAAGGAAGACAGCAAGTTGTTCAAATACTCATTGATTATACTTCAACAAATGTAGAGAAAGCATACAATTTGGTGATTGTCCAACCGTAGCGAAGGCTACCAATTTCAAATTAGATCCTGTCCTCATTAATATCATGGTGTTAATTGGATTTCCTTCAAAAGATGCAAATTTGCATATTGCGACATTTTGGAGTATTGTAATACAATCAAACTAAATGGGGTTTCCACATTTGCCATAAAACTAAGGCTATTCCGATTTTCTCTAAGAGATAAGACAAGCCTCGATATTAGGATTTCCAAAAGGATCGATCTTCATCTAGGATATTTTGGAAGATCAATTTTTATTAAAGTTATATCCACCAAGCAAAACCACAAGGTACTAGCATGAATCAAGAGCTTCAACCAAAATAAAAGCGAATTTATATATAAGGTATGAGACCGATTAAAGGAATTCTTAATGTAGAATCCTTATCACAATCTCCTCGATGTAACACAAATCAATATTTTCTACAATGGGACCGTGAAACAATTTGAAAATGCTAATCGATACGACAAGAGGAGATTCTTTCATATTGAAAATTAATCAATGAAGCATGGAAGCTTATTGAAAATATGGCAACCATCTAATTATAGTGGTACCTCCAAAACCCAAGCCAAGGTGTACAACTTAGACTTGCTAACCATGCTTAATGCAAAAATCAATGCACTCTCTAAGCAATTGGAGAATACAAATATCAATATAGTACAAAATCCAGTTTGTGATTATTGTGGTGAACCACATAGAGCAATTGACTGTAATAGGACAAGTCATGGTATATATAGCCTTAAAGAGAAATGTATGAACCATGTGGGAAACTATCAAAGTCAATGAAATAATCTTTATTCCAACATTTACGATTTGAGATGGAGAAATCGTCCTAATTTTGCATGGAGTGATGGAAACCAGAATTTAAGGTCACATTTACCTCAAGTACGAGATCATCAACAAAGTTTGGAAGAATGTATGTCCTAAATACAAAAGCAAATACAAAAAACAGATGGAAGAAAACAAGAATCAACACGATGCAAGATTTAAGAACTTGGAGAATCAAATGCAGCAATTAACAAAATCGTTGAGTAATATGCAGACTCCAGGATCTATCCCAAGTAACACATAACTCAACCCTCAAGAAACATGCAAGGCAATAGAATTAAGAAGTGGTAAAGATCTCACTGAAGTTTAGAAACCAGAAGAAAAAAAAGCAGAAACAGTGACTGAAGTAGCAAATAAGTATATTTCTACCAAAAATTAAGATGGATTAGCGAGTGCATCTGCACTTTACAGCTGCGTGTACACTAGTTGCAAGGGAAAAACATGAAGCATAAAATTGATTCAGATCCTCTTCTACCAAAGCTACATAGATACAACTATCTTCTATGTTATCCTCATAGATTAAGGAAAGATAAATCGACTAACAATATGTGAAATTTTTTAAAATTTTTAAGAAATTTCTTATTAACATGTCATTTACATAAACTGTTGAATAAATGTTTAGTGATATGAAATTTTTTTAAAATATTTTGTCCAATAAATAAAGAGGATATGGAAACAATTGTTTCTACTGAAGAGGTAAGCACAATTTTTCATAGATGTAACATTAAGTCTTTATTTTTCATAGATGTGGTGGATATGAATTTGATACTAGGGAGCCACAAAAACCTCTAAAGTCGGTGCTTTTTGAGATTAAAAATGAAAACAAGAATATTTTACAAGAGACTAAGAAACACTTTGAAACTGTTGCTATAATACACTTAACGGTTAATGAAGAGTTGGCCCCAAGCACGTCTCCTCTTAAACCTTCCATCAAAATGACATCACAACTAAAATTAAAAATTCTTCCTAAACATCTTAAATATGCTTTCCTAGGTGATTTAACCCTTCCGGTCATTATTTTTTCAGTGCTAACTATTTTGTAGGAAGAAAATCACTTCAAGTCTTACGTGAGTATAGTGTTTGGGTGGACTATAACTGATATCCGAGGTATAGCTCTATCCTTTTGCATGCATATAATCCGATTAGAGGGCAACTTCAAGGTAGTAGTTCAACCCTACTGACGACTCAACCTAACTACAAAAGAGGTAGTAAAGGATGAACTGATCAAATTTTTTTATGTCGGTATTATCTATTCTATCTTAAATAGTGATGGATAGGTTTTGTACAATTGGCTCCTAAAAAGGTAGTGTAACTATTGTGAAAAATGATCATAATGAATTAATTTCAACTCAATTATTGATTTGCGTGTCTGTATTGATTATAGGAGACTAAATAATATTGCTAAAAACTGATCACTTTTCTCTACCATTTATTGATTAGATATTAGAAAGATTGGCTAACCATTCTTATTACTATTTGTTATATAGGCACTCTAGTTATAACCAGATACCTATATTACTAGAAGATCAAGAAAAGACCACCGTTTTTGTCCTATGATACTTTTGCTTATAGGCAAATGCCCTTTTGAGCTATGCAAATGCCATATCTACTTTTCAAAGATGCATAATGTCGACATTTTCTGATATGGTTGAACAATTTTTGAAAGTACTCATGGATCATTTTTTTGTGTGTAGGCAGGCTATTATATGATCAATGTTTACATAATTGGACATCAGTTTTGCATAAGTGTTAAGACACCAACTTAGTGTTTGATTGGTAAAAAGTAACAAAAGTAATAGTTTTAGGTCACAAAATTTCTGTTATGGGAATTGAAGTAATTCCTACAAGAGTAAATGTGATAGCTAAATTACCCCTACCAAAGTCAGTTAAATCTATTAGAAATGTGTAAGGGAATGCTAGTTTTAATAGAAGATTTATCAAGAATCTTTCAAAAATTTCAAAACATTTGAATAATTTCTTGATAAAAGATGTGTCTTTCAATTTTAATGAAAAATATTTGTATACCTTTAAATTTTTTAGAAACCAATTATCATCTGTATCTGTCATTATAGAACCTGATTGGAATGAATCGTTTCAGGTAATGTGTGATACTAGTGATCATGTAGTGGGGGTCATTCTTGGATAGCAAGGGATCAAGGTATTGCATGTGATATAATACCCAAGCAAAACCTTGAAAGAAGCACGAGTAAACTACGAAATTATTGAAAAAAGATCTCTTAATTGTGGTGTTTGCATTCAATAAATTTATATTCTATTTAATTGGATTTAAAGTTATTGTTTATATTGACTATGTAGCTCTCAAACATTTATTACAAAGTAAAAGATGCTAAACCTAAGCTAATACATTGGATATTACTTTTGCAAAAATTCAATTGGGAAATTAGAGATAAATATGGTGCAACAAACATTGTAGTTGATCACTTATTGAGATTGAAATCGACAAAGAGCATGATTTAGTCATGCCAATCAAAGAAACCTTTCTCGACCACTATCTTTATGCCATTGAAGTTAAAAAAAATCACGATTTGCAGATTTTGCCCATTAGTTGGCAAAATCCTCCCTCACATGACCTATCAATAAAAGAAAAAAAAATCTCTTATTTTAAATATTATTTTTTGAAAGAACCTTATATATTTAAATTTTTAGGATGGGATTGTAAGAATGTGCGTACCGAATGAAGAAATTCCTTGCATCCTAGAGTATTGTCATTCTTCACCTACAAAAGGGCATCCTTATACAATTTGAATAGCCACTAAAGTACTTCAATCAGGTTTTTCATGGGCTATACTTTTTAAAGATACACATTACATTATCATACATTGTGATGCATGCTTAAGGAATGGGAACATGTCCGACATGAAATGCATTTGACAAATATTTTAGAGGTTGAGATATTGAGGAGTAAATTCATGAACCCTTTTGTTTCTTTATATTCTTACTTATATATATTAGTTATGGCGGATTATATTTTCAAATTGGTGGAAGCTATTCCAATGTGAACTAACGATACCAACATGTTTATGAGTCTATGAAGAAAAAACATTTTTGCTAAGTTTGAAACCCCAAGAGCTATCATAAGCAATAAAGATATAAGTTTTTGAAATGGACAATTTGAGGCCTTGTTGTAAAAATGTGGTGTGAGACATAAGGCAGCCACACATCTTATCATCCACAAACAAGTGGGCAACTCAAAGTATCCAGTTAAGAAATCAAATGCATCTTAGAGAAGATTGTCGAGAGTTCTAGAAAAGATTGATCACGAAGATTAGATAATACTCTTTGGGCATATAGAATAGTATTTAAAATACCTATTAATCTTCTTATCGCTTACTACTTGGGAAACGTTGTCACTTGTTGGTAGGGTTAGAGCATAAAGCATATTGAGTTATTCGAACACTAAATCTCTACCTGAAAAAGAGCTAGTGAGGAGAGGTTTCTATAATTAAATAAGTTAGATGAGCTTAGGAATATTGCTAATGAGAATGCCAAAATTTATAAGGATAGAACTAAAATGTGGCATAATAAACATCTTCGTAAGCATATATTTATTCCTGATAAGTAGGTATTATTTTACAATTCTCGTTTAAGACTTGTTCTATTTAAACAAAAGTTTAGGTGGTTATAACAATTCATAGTAACATAAGTATTTCCTTATGGAGCTGTTGATGTCATCTATCTAACTGAAGGATCATTCAAGGTGAATGGACAAAGGTTGAAACTCTATCATGGAGAAGAAATTGCTAAGGAGAGGCATTCCATTGCTCTCAGTAATCTAGAGTGGGCTAGAATGAAAAATTTAGTTCTAAACTATAAATGAAACCTCCTGTTGGGAGGCAACCCAATCAAATCTAGTTCTCTATATTACAAAAAGGAGAGTAGGAAATTTGCAGAAGAGTGCAGCTACAATGTATTACTGCAACTTCATTGACAATTTTTCATTCAATTATGGCATAGTGCAGTTGTGATATATACATGCAGCTGCAGCTAATGTAAATATATATACACACACCATAAAAGGGATTTCAAACCAACAAGCATATTATCACTCCCCCTAACCTTATTCCATGGCAGCTACAACCTCACATCTTATTAGCACCATTGTTTGAAACCTCACACCACTTCAAACCTCGTCGACACCATGCATAACCTGATTCTGTTCTCAGTGCTAATGACTTGTCAATTCAGCTCTTAGATTCACATTATTAGCATGCAACGTGAGCCTTCATTAGTAGTCACAATATCATGAACCATACCCTTCCTCTCACAGTTGAAACCATAAATAGTCTTTTTCATCATCTATTTGACACTCTATCATTAACCGCCAATCCCTCAACTTTTTCATCACCCTCATCAATCATTCCTTCTTTAAGCAATCAGGGGTTTATGTGTCTTCATCTTCAAAATTGAATCTCACAAGAAAAATGATCAAAACTACATTTATAACCCTCAAGAATCTAACCCCGTAAAGCACTAAACTTGAATTTTTGTTGACTACTCTCTCCTTTGGTGCTCTCTTTTTAAGTTAGACCACAGTAGAATTTTAGTAAAGAGTGGTTTTGTTACGCCGATTATGCCATAGATGAAATTATGGTTATTCTGGCTGATTGATTGGGAATGAGAGTGTGTTTGTCCTATGATTGGGACCCTATTATGCTTATTCTTATTGGCAATAAAATTATGCTTATTCTGTGATTGTTGATTTGGCTATGACTATGTTTGTCTAGATCGAAGCTTAAGAGGGAGATTGTGTGTACTCTTTGTGGATAGCTTGTGAATGTTTGCTCTTGATGTGGTTTTATCATGTAGTGCTCATGGCCACATATCTAGGTCCCATTGTTGTTAATAACCAACTCATATATAACATGTGTAATGTACAAGCAGAGGAGCGGATGGAGACTATGATTTCCCTTGGGTTTTATTTGAATCCGGATCGAGCTGAACAAACAAATTTTTTTATCTTAATTGACAAACTAGGTTAGAGCGAGTTTGCAACACATCCAACACATCCAGGTATGAGTTTTCAAAACCAATCTAAGAAGTTAGACAGATAAGTTTGTTGAAATCTAGAACAAAATCTTGATAGCACTGATGCAATAACCTAAAGGGGTGAATAGGTTATTAGCTAATTTTGATTTTTCTAAATATAAAAAGGGAACTAAATTTTTTAGTGGAATAAAATGAAGAATAAGATAAAACAAAACAGAGAACATTTGAATTTATAGTGGTTTCACTTTCTTTGGTGTACGTTCACTCCCAGGATTCACTTGGAGTTTTTAATCTATTATTTTCTCAAAAATAATACAACCAACTAGCTTACCTAGGTGTTAGCTAAAACTCACAAGTGTTTTTCTCAAACACTCTTCACTTGCTTTTCACAGGTGCAAGTAAACCCAAATTTCTCATGTTTCACTCACAGAGATTTATGCCCAGATCAAAAAGATCAATCTTCTGATCTTTTACAATAATTATAGAGTGAAATGAAAAACATAGAATGAAGCTATAATTTTCTGACGTGTTCTTTACAAAATAAAATACAATAAGACTGAATTGAAAAATAGAGTATGGCTCTTTTGCTCGAGAAACTAGATGCAAGAGTGTAAAGAGTTATTGCTCCTTCATCTTTGAGGTTTTTGTTTTTTTTTTTTTTTTTTTTAGTTAGAGAAGCAAATGCAACCGTTGAGAGTCATTTATGAACATTGAATGCAATTTTAGGAACTGGTGTGGTGGTTGAACTACTCATTAAATTCAAAACAATTTTTTTGAATCTTTATCCGTTACTCACAGACAATTGACCTGTTGGAGTTTGAAGTCGCAATAATTTTAAATTTTGAAATGCTAAGGTTGACTTGTCACAAGAATCGGTCAGATTTCTTTTGTGTTCTTGAAATGATCAGGTCGACTTGATATGTCAATGGGTTGACTTACATTAAGTTGTATGTTTCTTCTGAGTCAGCTTGCTTTGGGTCTGAATTGCCACTTAAGTCATTTCAAGAATATATTAAATCGACTCAAACTATATTTCATTCAGATCAGGTCGACTTACAAATAAGTTAGGTCGACTTGTTTTGTTTAGATGGGAGGGATAGTTTGACTTATTCTATACCTAAGTTGACTTGATTACGTTATAGACATGATTTTTCTGAGACTTAGATTTGTCAAGTTGACTTGTCATTTTGATAAGTCGACTCATGTTCATTTTGTTCCTAGGTCAAGTTGACTTTTTGTTTTACTAGGTCGACTTATTGTTCATGTAACGTGTGGTATAGGTCGACTTGTGTAAATCCTAAGTCAACTCGATTAGTTTACAAAGTTAGGTGTCTAAGAGTTATTTTTCTCAGATCGACTTACTTCTTTCTTAGGTCGACTTGTTAAATTTCTATGCTGAGAAAAATTTTTAAGTTCAACATTCAAGTCGACTTGTGTGTATAGTAAGTCGACTTGCTGGTAATGCTAATAGTTTGACCAGACTTCAATTTATATCCAAGGATAGGTCAACATGAATTATGCTCAGATCGACTTATGGTGTTTGTGTCTATGGCTAAGGTCAATTTGTGCACTCATTAAGTCGACTTGGTTAGTTCGCAAACTGGGCTTCTGAGACATGAATTCGACTTATTTTAAATCTAGGTCAATTGCTAGTTACACTGTTATGGACTCAAGTTGTCACGCCCCGATCCTCGGATCGATCACGCGACAACCGCCGCGTCGTCTCGGTAAATGGGTAAAATCTCCCCATCTACCGGGACTCCGCAAGGCTATCAAATTCACAATAAATCATCAAAAGCATAAAATTCTTCAAAAACAAGAAATCACAAAATCATTACACATACAAGGAGCCCATACGGCTCATTCCTGGACGTACAAACACACACATTGACACACATCGGGGAGTGGGATCCTGTACATGCAATCATACATTCGCACACATCGGGGAGTGGGAATCTGTACATGCACGAGTACACAGCAACACACAACGGGGAGCGGGAACCTGTACATGCACGCATGCGACGTGACCATCCTGACCACTCTGAAAGCATTTAACATACAAGAAGTCCCAAAACATAGCCGTCGGATTTTACCAACACTTACCCGAGGAAAACAAGCCAGTATCGGTAAAATCCTAACGGTATGAGTTGTACAGAACTTCACAAAATCAAAGAAAAAGTTTTGAAATTAAGATTTACAGTCCAAATGTCCCAGTACAGATATAAACAGTTTTTCAAAACTAGAGAAATCAAAAGAAATAAAAACAAATCAAAAATCGGCGGATTTTATCAATACTTGCCAACAACTCGGCCAGTATCAATAAAATCCGCATGGCATGGGATGCACAGACTCCCCTTTCCGTGGTTTGCAAGCTATCAATCTCCAAAAGTAACCCTGCATGCCAATACCTATCCAATCAGCAAAAATATTTCTCAAGCTCCGTCGAGTAGGCTTCCAACTAAGTCTCCTCTGAAAAATGGGGAGAGAGAGGGATGAGTATAGGGGTATACTCAGTGAGTGGAGTGCAATGGTGTGATTGTGTTCATAAATAAGGTATGAATGTGGGGCAGTCAAAGCATATCTCATAAATCATTTCATATACATAAAATCATTTCAATAAATCACATGTCACAAATATGCATCCATATCAATTATCCTTTCAGAAAATCCTGGAGTTCCATCGAAAAACACTTCCATCTTAGGGCGGCTAAACCCAGACGAAAGCCCGCCAAGGGTTTTTCTATCCAATGTCTCAAAACAAACCCCCTTCCTTGGTGTTGGCTCGTACATCACCGGGGTGCACCAGATCTAATACGACTGCGGCAGAGGGAGGGACGTCTAACTCCCCCGTACATCCAAACCCCAACCCACGTCACCCCATCGGGTCGCTCCGTGGGGGGTATATGACTATAGTCATCTACGGCACCCTTCATTCCTCAATCAATCCATTTCTCATCAATGTGCCATGAATTTCAACAAATAATCCACAATTTCATGCCAAAGCAGTTCATAGAGCAATATCAATTATCACATGGCACAAAAATATTTATAAATCCAATGGATGCATTCGTATTTCACAATTCAGTTCAGACAGCCCACAATCACAAAACAATTTATATAAAACATGTAAAAATCTTTCAAAATCATTTTCAAAGCAATTTTAAAACAGATTTCTCATTTACGAACACAATGAACCGTCCACTCACCTCTAGAGAGGGTATTCACTCTCTATTTCTAAAATCAACTCAAAACGACTCTTCTCGAGTCTCCAAATGTCAACCTAGACCAATCAAGACGAATAAATATCAATTAAAGCTCTATTAAAGGGTTTTCAAATTCCCCTTTTTATTTACAATAGCCTTAACTTGCATAATTACGTTCCAAAACTTTCGTTTCCTCAAGCTAGTATCATTTCAAATCACCAACGACTTTACATTTCCAATATTCCTCAATTTTATCAATTTCTCCCGAATTTACATAATCCTAATTTAATTCATGCCAATTTACATCAAATTCTAGACCTAACCGCAATAATTTCATACAACCACTTAGGGAAATACATTTCTTTCAAGTCTAACACATTTCAGAATATATATATATGTAATTTCTACCTTAATTCAACAAAAATAATTCGAATTACTGAAGGGATTGAAAATCCCTCACCTAGGGTTTTTCGTGGTTCACAATCCTTACTCAGGTGCTTTCTCAGTCCATTCTCAAACCTGCAAGGCTTCCAAATTCGACATTTAATTCAATAAACTAGACTTATTACTAAGGAACGTTGAAAACCCTAAAGCTAGGGTTAGGATCGATCCTTACCTATGCAGAGGGGCGGTGCAGGCTTGACCTAGGGTTGTCAAAGAGTCAAAAGGCTATTGGGTTGATCGTTGGCAGCAAGGGTGCTCACAGCGAGCGTCGTGCGAACGAGCAGTGGAGGGGGAGAACAAGAATCCTACCTTCGCGCGCGAGAGAGAAGGACAACAGTTCCATTCGCGTGTGAGAGAGAGAGGAAACGGAGTTCGGTTGCTCGCATCGCAGGTGGTGGCGGATCGATCGAAGATGAGAGACGAAGGTCAGGGAGAGTGAGAGACAGAGAATGTTCGCAAGAGAGAACGAGAGAAACTGTGGGATAGAGAGAGAGACTGAGGGACAGAGCGAGACTGAAAGAGAAAGACGAAGAAGGAGGTGGCGGTGGTGGTGTCCGGTGGCTGCAGTGGCAGAGGAAGGCGGTGATGATGACGGCAAAATCGCGAGGGAGAGGGAGAGCGTCGAAGAGAGAGACGGGAGAGTGAGCTTCGATTAGGGCTATTAGCCCTAATCGATTTGGGGAAGACGGGGTACTGTGTTTCACCCCGAAACGCAGCATCTCCTCTTTCCTTCTTTTAATTTTTTTTTTTTTACCATAATATATTTAAATAACTAAACAATTATATATATATATACAAAGTCAAAATTTTTCTACTTTCTTATAGAAATGTTTACAAAATACTCAACATCGAGTTTCCGGTATTACACAAGTCGACTTCTCCCATGCTTAGGTCGAGTAACTTATTTGCAAATTTGTATTTCTGAGACTTAAGATTTTCATGTTGAGTTGTCTAGCGCTCAAGTCAACCCAATGAGTTTTTTACTGAGCCAAATTTTAGATTTCTGAATCCTATGTTGACTTGAGGCAATTGTGTAGTCGACTTGATAGTTTACCAGGTTGACTTGGTCAATTTATAAGTCGATATTTCAGCTTAAATCTAAGTGATTTGAGTGAGCAGGTCGACTCGATTAAGATGCAGGTCAAGTTATTCCAAACAAATTTAACTTTATTAATTTTTCATCATATTTAAATTTCAATTAATTATTTATAATTAATTGTTATTACTCCTAATCATCATCAAAACTCATTTTACTCAACAATTTCTCCCTTTTTATGATGACGAAACATTACTGAAAAATTTGTTAAAATTGTTTAAAAAATTTAAAAATACTCCCCATCAACAAATGTCGGAGTTTTTAAGGCTATAAACACTTCTAATTAGTGTTATCACATTAGGTGGTTATTGGGTTAGTGGTGGTTATCCCACTAACCCCATAATTCAAAAAAATGTCACGTGGGCACCCATAACCAACATAGAGTTTAAATTATAAGAATGAAGATGAAAAGTTAGGTTGAGTTAACTTTAAATTTTCAAATTTGGGTCAAATTTAGGTCAAGATTAGATAGGGAAATGGATTTTGGGTCAAAGCTTTCGAATTGAATTTTTAAAAATAAGTTACTCAAGTTAACTTGTAGGTGGAAAAGGTCGACCACTCTACTAGCGCAGGTCAACTCACATGGATTGTAGATCGACTTGCCTAAGTGAAACCTTGTTCTGAACCTAGTCAAGTTGATTCGTTGTATGCTTAAGTCGACTTGATTACCTTTTCAGAAACATTTTATGTGTTTTGTAATTCGCTGGTCGACTTATACTTTGAATAAATCGACTTGTATCATATAAAAATTATTTTAATATACACACAAGTTGGCTTACGAACTCTGAAAGTCGACTCAATAATTTTTTAGAGATTATTTTGAGCCTCAATAATCATAATTTGACTTGTTATATTAATATGTCGACTCCATAATTTTTTCAGAATTTAGTTCTAAGTCCTATCAATCTCTAATCGACTCATACATCATATAAGTTGACTTGTACTCATTAAATCACACATATAAAGTCAACTTATACCATGCATGAGTTGACTCATAGCACGTTAGGTTGACTTACTCAACTTGTACATCAACTTACACATTTAATCTTCATAGAAATTCAATCTGCATGTCAACTTATCTTATTTATAAGTCGAGTCATCCTTCCAGTGTGTCGACATATCTTATGATAGACTTCTGAAATTCTTTTCACATTTTACTCACAATTGTCCTAAGTGTTTCAAATACATATTTTAAACATTTTGAACTTTAAAATTCAATCCATCATCTCTAATTCTTTTCTTAGATTATAAAATCTCTCTATATCTAATGTTTTAGTGAAAATGTTAGCAATTTGCTTTTCTGTTTCAACATATTTTAGAATTATATCCTCTTTAAGTATATGATCTCTCATAAAGTGATGTTTAATCTCAAAGGGCTTAGTTCTAGAGTGATTGATTGGATTTTTAGTTAAATTTATAGTATTAGTGTTGTCTATTTTAATTAGAATGTCATCTAAATTTAAGCCATAATCCTCAACCTGATATTTGATCCATAAAATTTGAGCACAATATTGTCCTACAACCGCATATTCTGTTGAAGTAGTAACACAATTTTGTTTCTTAGAGCACCATAACACTAGTATACTTCTAAAGAATTAATAAGTGCTACTTGTGCTCTTGTTATCTAATCTACATCCCGCAAAGTTTGCATCTAAGTATCCATACAAATCGAATGATTAATTCGTATCGTACCATAATCTTAGATTGTATGTGTCTTTCAAGTATCTCCAAATTCTTTTAACTACAGTCAAATGTGACTCCTTAGGATTGGATTGGAATCTAACACACAAGCATACACTGTACAAAATGTCCGATCTAGATAAAGTCAAATACAGTAGAGAACTAATCATGTTTTTATATAGCTTTTGACACGCTTTCTTTCATTTTCATCTTTATCTAGCTTTATTTAAGTGCTCGTAAGAGTGGCATACTCCTTAGGTTCACTAAATCCAAATTTCTTAATCAACTCCTTAGTAAATTTAGATTAACTAATAAATCTCCATTTTTGTGTTTGTTTGATCTGCAAGCTCAAGAAATAATTTAATTCACATATCATACTCATTTCAAGTTCAGCATTCATAGACTTAACAATTTTTTTGTAAAAATCATCATTGATTGCTCCAAACACTATGTCATCCATATGTATTTGTACTATTAATTTTTCTTTTAACGAAAAGTTTTGTATCAATTTTTCTTCTTTCGAAGTTATTTTCAATTAGAAAAGTGTTAGGCCTCTCATTCCAAGCTTTTGAAGCTTGCTTTAGACTATATAAAACTTTGTTTAATATACACATATGGTCAGGAAGTTTTGTATTTTTAAATTTAGCAAATTGTTCTACATAAACTAACTCATTTATAATTCCATTTACAAAGACACTCTTTATATCCATTTGATATAATTTAAAATTTATATAGCAAACAAAAGCCAAAAGCATCATAATGGCTTCTAATTTAGCTATTAGGGTATAAATTTCATCATAATCTATTCTTTACTATACCCTTGAGCTACTAGTCTTACTTATTTCTTATAATTATGTCATGCTCGTCCAATTTGTTTTTAAACATCTATTTAGTGTCTATAATTGAATTGGTCCTTAAGTCTAGAAAGTATCTCTCATACATTATTTCTTGTAAATTGGTTTAACTCTTCTTACATAACTAATATCTTATCAATGTTATTAGGCTCTACTTGGGAGATGCATACTACAAATTTACATTGATTTTGCAGTACAAATCTAATTCTAACTCATTTGTCTAAGTCTCCTATCACATTTTTAATATTTACATTTTTTCTTAAACTAGGGTATTTAGGCTCTCTTTTAGGATGGGATGATTTATCTTTTTGCATCTCTTTCTCATCTTTAGGATCATTTTCTTCCTTAGTTACCTTTAGATTCTCTTGATACTCTATCTTTTGAGATTAAATTCATTTCATCGTATTCTCTATCCATAACATTTTTCTTAGTATCATCATATTCATCAAATTCAATATGAATCGATTTTTCAACCATCATAATTTTTTTATTGTATATTCTATAAGACTTATTAATGGTTGAATATCTTAGAAAAAATCCTTCATCACTTTTTGTATCAAATTTCTCTAAATTATTCTTACCATTATTAAGAATAAAACATTTATATCCAAAGACATGAAAATAGTTGATCTTAGATCTCTTGCCCTTAAACAACTTATAATGTTAAGAATTGACTTTACTGAAACTCAATTCATATGTAAACCGTATTAATATCTTCAACCTAAAAACATTTTGTTAGACTATGTTCTCACATATAGTTCTACCCATCTCCTCTAGTATTTTATATTTCTACTACTCCATTTTGTTATGGAGTCATAGGAGCTGAAAAATTGTACTCTATTTTATGTTTTTCACAAAATTCTTGCATGATTCTATTTTCAAACTCTTTACCATGATCATTTTTAATTCCCAAGACATGATATTTTTCTTATTTTGTATCTTTTTACAAAACTTAGTAAATAAGCTACTATTTTCTTCCTTCTTTGCCACGAACATCACCAAGTATACTTAAAATAGTCATCTATAATTATAAAATCATAGTATTTTCCACCTAGACTTTGGTTTTGAGTTGGACCAAATAAGTTCATGTGAAGAAGCTCTAAGAGTCTAGTAGTAGATATTTCATTCTTAGGTTTAAATGAAACTCTAACATGTTTGCCTTTCATACAAATATCACACAACATATCCTTTTCAAATTTGAGACTAAGCAAGCCTCTGACTAAATCTTTTTCTTTTAGCCTAAATATTTGGGTTATATTAACATACCCAACCTCTTATTCCGCTACCAATAATTTTTCATATCTAGAGCCATCAAACAAGTTTCTTCATTTTCTATGTCATCCAAGTATATCACATAAATGTTACATTCTCTAGAACTTTAAATCTAATTCTATTGGATTGCTTATCTATAACTAAGCAAGCAATGTAATCAAACACAATAATATATTCCTTATCACATAATTGACTAATACTAGACAAATTATGTTTTAAACCTTTTACAAATAAAACATATTCAATTTTAGTTGAGGAGTTACCTATGTTGCCAATATCAATGATCATACCATTAGACTTGTCTCCAAAGACAATCTTACCTCCTTACTTCATTTCCAATGAGCAAAAGTGCATAACTTCTCTTGTTATGTGTAAACAGCAACCACTATCTAGAAACCACCGGCTCTTGGAATTCTTGGAATGAAAGCATCTTGGAATTCTTGGAATGAAAACATACCTACACAAAAACAAACATTCACATTTTGGCCTTTGATACCCATATTTTCTTGGGTCTGTCAATATTAGTGATCAAAAAATTTTTAGGTACTCATGTTAATGTTCCTTGTTTTTGTGATAATGACATTACTTTATGCTCAATTTTAGACATACTATTACAAACTTTAGTTACATTGCTTTTATGACTTGGGTATGTGACATTAGACTTTTTTTTTTTCATTTACAAGATTGAGCTACATGTCTATTCTTTATACAAATATGACATCTATTTCTGGTTTTATCTTTTTTGAAGTTAGGAACAAAGAAACTATATAATTTCTTTTGTGTATTCAACGAATCATAGCCAAGACCAACCTTATCATAGATAATCTGTTATGCACCTAGCATGAGGTCTAATTTCTCTTGGTCTTGAATAAATTTATGCAGTAGAGAGCTAAGTCTCTTTTTCTTCCTTTTTCCTCCTCAAGTTCTTTTGTCAATTTTGGGTTATTTTGAGGAGCATTTATATTCATCCTAGAGGTCTCATCTATTTGATCATGTAGTTTCTTGTTCTCACATTTGAGAATATCATTCTTATTTCTAAGATCTTTATTTTCTTTTTGAATTTTATTGATCTTCTATTAAAGATCACCTAAGGTTTTTTTAATTTCAAAATTGCACTTCTTGGATTTTTTTCAAATCTTCTAGTGTCTCGATTAGAGCCTTATCTAAATCACTATCAAAGTAGGAGTTAGAAAAATATACTTCATTGTCTTTATCATCCTCCAAAGCCATGAAGCATATGTTGGCTTGCTCCTTAGTGGCATCCTCCTCACCCGAGCTTGCCTTTAAATCACTCCAAACCACTAATACTTTCTTTTTCCTTTCCTTCTTCTTAGGCTTCTTTTCATATTTTCTTTCATCCTTTAATTGAGGACTACTCTAATTTTTTATATTCAAAGCATCTTAATTCTTTTTCCTTACTATTTCTTTTGAAGTCTTTTCTTTCTCGATACTTTGTTTTCATTTTGAGCTTTTTCAGTTTTTGTGAGAACATTGATATTTCTTCCTCATTATCATCCTCACTTTTCGTACTACTAGAGCTCTATCTATCTACCTTCAATGCAATTGTTCTTCCTTTACCTTCCGTTGAGGTTGATTAAGATTGAGTATTCATCTCCATCTCATAAGTGATGAGAGTTCTCACTAATTAATCCATAGAAAGCGTCTCCAAATTCTTTGATTCTTTAATGACAGTGACTTTGGACTCCCAAACTCTCAGCATACATCGGAGAATTTTGTCCACCATATCTTCTTCAGGAACTCATTTTCCTAGCAACCTTAGCTCATTGGTGATGATATTAAAACGAGTTACCATTTCTCTCACCATTTCACTATCATTTATTTTGAATGTTTCATATTCTTGCTTGAATATCCTAATTTTGCTTTTCCTTACTTGTCAGCCCCTTCATACGTTGCTTCTAACCTTTCCTAAAACTCTTTTGCTATAATATTTGAGAAGACTCTATTGTATTTGGTGATGTTTAAGGCCACATGAAGCAGATTCATAGCTTTACAATTTGCTTGGAAGGCCAACTGCTGCTCAGTGCTCATATCTTTTAGTTTTGTTGGAATTTTGACTCCGTCTACAATAACCATTAGAAATTTAATGCCTTTTTTATTATTCTCCATGCCATAAGATCTTGAGCAATTATGAAATTCTTTATTCTTTGTTTCCAATATGTATGATTACTTCCCTTGAAAAAAGATGCTCTATTTGTAGTGTAAGCCTTTGCAAGAATACTATCTGTGCTATTGTGAGCCATGGAATAGATCTTTAATCTAGAAGTCATTAGACCTTTTCACTTGATACCTGCTCTAATACCACTTGATAGCACTGATGTAATAATCTAGAGGGGGTGAATATGTTATTAGCTAATTTTGGTTTATCTAAATATAAAAAGGGATCTAAATTTTTGAATTGAGTAAAATGAAGAATGAGATAAAGAAAGAATAATACAAAGAACACCCAAATTTATAGTGGTTCTACCTTCTGTACATCCACTCCCAAACTTCACCTGGAGTTGTCAATTTACTATTTTCTCAAAAATAGTACAACCAACTAGCTTACTTAGGTGTTAGCTAAACCTCACAAGTATTTCCCTCAAACACTTTCCACTTGCTTTTCACAAGTGCAAGTAAATCCAAATTTCTCGTGTTTCACTCATAGAGATTTAAACCCAAATCAAGAAGACCAGTCTTCTAATCTTTTACAATAATTATAGAGTGAAATGAAAAATACATAATGAAGCTACAAGTTTTGATGTGTTCTTTACAAACTCAAATATAATAGGACTAAATTAAAAAATAGAGTATGGCTCTCTTGCTCGAGAAACTAGATTCAAGAGTGTCAAAAGTTATTGCTCCTTCATCCTTGAGTTGCTTTTATAGTTGGAGAAGCAAATATAGCTGTTGAAAATCATTTATGAACATTGAATGTAATTTCAGATACTGGTATGGTGGTTGAGCTATTCATTAAATTCGAAATAACTTTTCTAAATCTTTATCCATTACTCACAGGCAATCGACTTGTTGGAGCTTGAAGCTGACATAATTTTGAATTTTGTATTCTTGAAATGATCAGTCGACTTGATATGTCAATGAGTCAACTTACATTAAGTTGTATGTTTTTTTTAGATCAGCTTGCTTTCAGTCTGAGTCTCCTTGTGTAGACTTAAGTCATCTTAAGAATATATTAAATCAACTCAAGTTACATTTCATTCAAATCAGGTCGACTAATAAATAAGCTAGGTCGACTTGTTTTGTTGTGGTGAGAGGGACAGGTTGACTAGTTCTATATCTAAGTCGATTTAATTATGTTACAGATATTATTTTTTTAAGAATTAGATTTGTCAGGTTGACTTGTCATCTTGATAAGTAGACTCGTGTTTATTTTGTTACTAGGTCAGGTCGGCTTTTTGTTGCTAGATCGACTTATTGTTCATATAACATGTGGAACAAGTCGACTTGAGTAGATCCTAAGTTGACTTGATTTGTCTATAGACTTAGGTGTCTGAGAGTTATTTTTCTTAGGTCAACTTATTTCTTTCCTAGGTCAACTTGTTAAATTTTTATACTTAGAAAAATTTTTAAATTCAATACTCAAGTCGACTTGTCCGTATAATAAGTCGACTTGTTGGTAATGCTATTAGTTTAACCAGAGTTCAATTTATATGCAATGACAAGTCGATATGAATTATGCTCAAATCGACTTACAATGTTTGTGTTTATGGCTCAAGTCAACTTGTGCACTCATTAAGTCGACTTGGTTAGTTCGCAGACTGGGCTCTTAAGACATGGTTTTAATAAGTTGACTTGTTTTAAATCTAGGTCGACTTGCTAGTTACACTATTATGGACTCAGGTCGACTTACTTATCTGCAGAGTTATGTTTTTGAGAGTTTAGATTTTCATGTTGACATGTCCAGTGCTCGGGTTGATCCAGTGAGTTTTATACTTAGCCAAATTTTAGATTTCTGAATCCTATGTTGACTTGAGGCTATAGTGTGGTTGACTTGATAGTTTACTAGGTCAACTCGGTCAATTTATAGGTTAACTCTTCAGCTTAAATCTAAGTGATTTGAGTAAGCAGGTCGTCTCGATTAAAATGCAAGTTGACTTATTTTGGACAAATTTAACTTTACTATTTTTTTCAACATATTTAAATTTCAATTAATTATTTCTAGTTAATTGTTATTATTTCTAATCATGATCAAAACCCATTTTATTCAACAATAACTAATAGAATTATTACTTTCATATTATTAAAAAATTACAGAAAATAGCATAAAACTTGTTAGATTTTAGTTAAATTAGTTGAATAATGATTATGATTCTTAAATCACTATTTTCCCCCCATTAATTTGGCACCTCTTGCACTTTCATAATGGGAAACAAAAACCTGAGTTCAATAGGCTTCTAGTAGGTGATTGGATATTTTTATGGCGGTTAGCTTCCTTAGGTACATCCTTTGTGGAAAACTAACAGACCCTAAGCAATTGACTCTTGATTGATGCATCATATGCATGGCCCACTCTCTCTAACTCTTTGGACTCAAGACCTTTAGGTACATCCTTTGTGACCAATCTTGTGCTAGCAAGTCAAACCCATCAAAACTCGGGCATACCAACTGGCTCAGATACATTCTTTATGGTGAATAACATTCCTATGGTAATTAAATAACAATTTGGTATAAGATTTGTCTGTTAACTTGCGTACCAGCAACTAATGTTTGGTGAGATAGTTAGAAGGGGACTTTAGCCACTTAACCATGGTCAGGGATTCAAACTGTCATGGGAACATAAAAGCCGACATTGGGAGACCTCCCCCCATAAAGGGTCTGACAGCAGGTCGATCCGGATTAATCGGGACAAAACCCCGAATACCGGGTGGTGACCAAACCAAGAAGCAAAAAAAAAAAAAAAAACTTGCGTAACAACACAATACATGAAGACTCTTGGCATATCAAGGAAAGATTACAACCATATGGTCTCTTTTAGATCCTAATGAATTAAAATTACAATCCAAATAATTATTACAAATTAATAAACAACCTCATTAAATCAATCGTATTAAAATTCATTCATAAAAATCAACCATTCATCTATTGGTTTTCCAAAGTCCATGAATACCCAACCATGCATTTGTAGCCTTTTATTGTATAAATAAATAAATAAATTACGTGAAAATAAAATAAAGTTTTATCTTACTACTCAGTATCATATATTTAGTAGTATGAAACCCGATTTCATAAAATTGTTACGTTATTAAATTAATCCGAATTTTATAAATTCATGAAGTTGCATTTTCATAAAATGGGAATAAACTATTTTTGTCAATGTTAACTCAAATTTTTCATAAAAGTTATACATATGTACACACTACTTATTAATTTCCTCACATACACAACATTGGTAAGATTTTAAACAAAAGTTTCTCACATATATACACTAATATTTAAACCAATAATTATTGTATGTGAAAAAGAGTACAAGAAAATTTTCATAAAAATTATCTTAAGGTATATACTATTTTCTGTGTTTCATGGTAGCCTTTAGAATTTTCATTTAAGTTAAAAAATAATAAATTCTCTGGTTTCTTATCGACGAACATGGAAATTTCAAAATTCGAACAAATCCATAATACAGCGTAAATATTTCAATTTTGTTATTATAAAATTATTATTATGTATAGATTTTTTTGTGCCATTTTTTTATTTTTTATTTTTTTTTTTACACTTTTCAACTAATCATAATAAAATAAATTAACTCAAATTTAAATAATAAAAGAAATTGTCATACGAATCGCTTGTACCACAATCACTAGTGTATGCGTATATCATACAAACACGCATATCTGTGTGTATTTAAGGAACAAAATTAATTTTCGAAATTCTTAAAATTTGCTATTGAAGAAAATGATTTTCTAAAATTAACAATAAAGGAAATTATTTCTTAGAATAAAATCACATAATCAATAGTTGAATCAACCAGTCACTATTTATTAATTTTATCCAAAATAATAATCTGAAATTTACCCTTTTTAATATTTTTATTTCTTAAATAGAAAATATATGTACTTATTAATTTAATATAACAAAAATCTAATAAAATATGATCAGTAGCTCTGATACAACTGTTAAAATAGAGAAGAATTGCATAACAAAATATGTACATTTCACAAATTATATTTAAATCAAAATATTTTAATTTAATGGATCAACATCTTATTTATGAGATTTATTGAACTAATACATACATACATTCATACATATATAGGAAAATCATAAATATAAAAAGATTTTACACCTAAAGATATCGAATTATGAAATTACCGAATAATTGCAAAACTATTTTGCAATTTAAATCCGAGATTTGAAATTAAATTAGATGCCAATACGAATGATGTCAAATTGACAAGAAAAATAACTTGATTATTTTCTTATAATATAATAAGAAAATATTTTCTTAATCTCACTCTTTCCTTTGATTTTTCTGATGAATAAAAGAAAAAAAATTTTCTCTTTTCTTTTTTTTTTCCTTCGAATTTTAAAAAATCTCTGTAAAAATGATGTGCACGAAATTTTCTTAAACTTATATCAAATTAATTATTAGGAAAATTATCACTCTATTATTATAAAACTAACTTAAATGCTATCTATAGTAATGTAGAGAGAGAAAATGTGTAGAAAGAGAGAGATTAGAGATTTTTGAAGAGGGTATGCCACAAAGGAAATTCACATCATGGCCAGAAAACCATGCACAAAAATGCACTTAGATGAGATAATTTGTAACAACCCAACCTATTTGCAAAACAAGAATCCAGCTGTGGCAATCAACCCAACATTATGCAGTGAAAACAGAGCATAACAAAAGCAGGGCAAAGGGAATGAGGTAACGCAGTAGATGGTGATGGGGTTTTTGGAAAAGGATTGGAAATGACAATTTGGGAATAGGAAGAGAGAAAGAGAAGGAGATTGAGAGAGAAAGAGCTAGAGAGAGAGAGAGAAGTTAGAGAGAGAGAGAGGAGAAACAAAAAGCATAGAACAAAGAAACATTCATCTTTTTTCTTCCCGCCGTCTTTTGGTTGTTTCATCTATTTATACTAGGAGGTGGTACTACCATACAACAGATTTAACTACTCCCTAACAAGATCAATCTAACTAACTACCCATAGTTCCAAAAACTATTGGACTAACCGTCAGCAACTTGGGGTTGATTGTTACAAATTTCCTCCCTCATTAAACCATCTGACTGTGGATGACACTGCAGATGCTTGTATTTTTTATTTTTTTTTTGTCTTCTTCTTCTTCTTCTTCTTGTAGTTCACAATCAAATATAGTGCATTTGGCACAAATCTGTAATCTTCAATTACCTCAACAAGCTAATCCATTATGCCAACATTGGTGTCGTCATGAGTCCTCCCCATGAAATCAACAGAAGCCCTTTCCTTTGCCTCAAATGATGCAAGTACTCATAAATGTTGCAAGCAATAGTTGCACAATATGGGTTTTTTATTTGTATAGTTGATGGTGTTGATCATTGTACTACAGGATGGACTGAAGGAGGATTCTCCGGCAACATCTTTGGGGATGATAAAATTGGTACCGGAGCCAATGGGTCAGAGATAGAACCACTATTACTAGACACCACTCTTTTTGGAATAACAGGTGGCAAAGTCGGGGAAATATCATGAAATATTACAGGTGGAGGAGCTGAAGTAAATGGAGGTAGTACTGTCAATGTACTAGGTAACATAGATGGTGCTAGTTCTTTATTTGTTTCTGGAGCAAAGGGAACCTTAAGGGGTGGAGATGCAAGTGCAGGTTGGAGAATTGGTCCATTTGAATGAGTTGTTGAGTTCAGTTCATTGCTTCCAGGGGAATTTGCTTGATAGGTGGAACCAGGTGAATCTTCATCTAGAGGGGGACTAATTGAGATAGAAGTTAAAGATAGAGATATATCATACCACATTCTTTTATGTTCTTTATGATTGTTTTTGTTCAATATTTTCATGATGGTATTGAATCTATCATCAAAAATTATCATAAGATTTTCTAATTATCAATCAAATTTATCCATGTTTCGTACTAACCGAAGATAACTTTCTTGGATTTCCATGGCCAGTTCTTGTATTCATTCTTTGATTTCAAAGATTCATCGAGGAACGTTAACTCTGATACTAATTTGTAACAACCCAGCCTATTTGCAAAGCAAGAATCCAGCTGTGGCAATCAACCCAACATTATGCAGTGAAAACAGAGCATAACAAAAGCAAGGCAGAGGGAATGAGGTAATGCAATCGATGGTGACGGAGTTTTTGGAAAAGGATTGGAAATGACAATTTGGGAATAGAAAGAGAGAAAGAGAAGGAGATTGAGAGAGAAAAAGCTAGAGAGAGAGAGAGAGAGAGAGGAGAGAAACAAAAAGCATAGAACAAAGAAACATTCATCTTTTTTCTTCCTGTCGTCTTCTGGTTGTTTCATCTATTTATACTAGGAGGTGGTACTACCATACAATAGATTTAACTACTCCCTAACAAGATCAATCTAACTAACTACCCATAGTTTCAAAAATTGTTGGACTAACTGTTACATTTGAAAAATGTTTCAGCAATTTGGGGTTGGTTGTTACATAATTCTACCGACCCTCTAACCAATCATTTTGACTTAATCGACAGAGCCTCTTAAAACTTTTACTTGCCATAAAAGTTTTGGATTGGTGTATAACTCCCTCGTTTTAAGTAAAAAGAAAAAAAAAATCACTCACTCTCCCTCCCCCTTAAAGGCGGCCCCAGTCTAGTCCTCTCCTCTGTTTGCAGGGTTGAATTCAGAGTCTTAGCTAAAGGTCTAGTCTAAACCCATCACAAGCCCCATTGTCAACAAAACGAAATGAGTCGAGAAATATTATTGGTTCTTTCTCATTTCCACAGGTCATATGGTTGCAGATGGTACCATAATAGGCTAATTGATTAAAAAAAAACACTAAATCAATAGACAACGCTATAACAAATAGAAATAACCTTTTGAAATAAACGGCCAGTTAGCCGTTAACCTTGTTAATCAGTTACAACCACTATCAGAATTGTTGAATTAGTTGCATTAATTAGATTCAGTTAGAATAAACTAAAATTTTTTAGGATTAGTTAGGTAATTGAAGAAGAAACTGTATAAAATGAGAAAGTGTACAGAATGCAAGCAAGGAATTGAAATGAATTGCTCGCTCTCTCTCTCAGTCCTCTGCTATTCTCTCTTCTCTCTCACTGTTTCTCTCCCTCTACCTCTTTTCCTGTTTACTCTCTCTCTCACTACTTCTTTCTCTCTCTACCACTTTCTGTCTTCTTTCTCAATTTCTTTCTTGAAATTATACATTCTTCAACCTATACGGTCGACTAGCTGTGAAAACCAGTCAACAATCAAATTCCACGATCGACTGACTGGGTTACTAGTCAACCACCAACCTCACCAAGTTTCCAATCGATTGTCTCCCTAATTTAGTCGATTGGATTCATGACAAATTGATATCAAAGCATAAGATCTTTGAAAAAATATTAGAAAGTTATGGCAGAAGACATCAGATTTAAGGCCATTGATGAACAACTCACAAAGATGCAGGAAATCCAATCAGAACTCGAACAAAAGATGAAAAAGAAATCTCAAAAGTTAGAAGCAAAAATTGAGATTATCATAGCCAACATGGATAGTAAATTCAGCACTATTATGAGAATGGTAAACAAAGATAGGATTGATAATCAAGAAATAGATCAAATAGCTAAATCCCCAGTTCTTCCAACTCCAATGGAGGAGAAAAACCAAAAATTTGAAACTCTCCTAGCTAAAATGGAAACAAGGATCAATGGTCTAGGAGTATCGACGAATTGAGCTCAGACAGAATATCAAGAAACTGACAAGCTCTCCAAAACTCCACTTCTTCCCACTCCATGGGAAGGATGAATTAGCACAGAATTGGTATCTCCCACATTCAAGAAAGACACAGCAGGACATAGGAACCTACCCAACTCACCAAGAATCAAGCTTCCCTTCTTTACTGGGGAAAATCCTCGAGCATGGTTAAGAAAGCGTACAAAATTCTTTATTGTACACCAAATTCCTATGCCTTCGTGGATAGATACCATTGCAATGTATCTTGAAGAAAGGACAAAAATTTGGTTCCAAGGGTTTAAACTAGTAAAACAAGAAGTTGAATGGGATCAGTTCTCCTAACTTTTATACTAGAGATTTGAAGCCAACGGAGTAAAAGATGAAGTCGAAAAGTTCAATAAGCTGCAACAGTATAAGACGATGACAGAATATTAGGAGAACGAAGAACTATGGTCTATAATGCTCCACACAAACCCAAAACTCACTAAGTCCTACTTTGTCTATAGCTCCATTAGTGGGGTGAAACAGGAAATTAAGCTGATGCTGAGGATGTTGAAACCCACTACCCTACTGCAAGTTTTCGAAATTGCAACACTACATGGCCAAATCAAGGAGAACTGAAATGAACAAAAGT
Organism: Dillenia turbinata; assembly: GCA_037126225.1. Taxonomy (NCBI): domain Eukaryota; kingdom Viridiplantae; phylum Streptophyta; class Magnoliopsida; order Dilleniales; family Dilleniaceae; genus Dillenia; species Dillenia turbinata. The sequence continues at coordinate 16,930,764 of JBAMMX010000021.1, forward strand.
TGGGATCCAGGGGGAACTAAGAACATGGAATATATTCAGTCCCAACTTTCAAACTTTCATCCGGGCAAGGATGTGCTTAAAGGGGAGGGTATTGTAATAAGTGGAAGCAGACTTGTTAGTCAATTACAATCACTATTAGTTAGGGTTGTTGAATTGGTTGCATTAGTTAGATTCAATTGGAATAAACTGAAATTAGTTACGATTAGTTAGGTAATGGAAGAAGGAATCGTATAAAATGGGAAAGTGTACATAATGCAAGCAAGGAATTGGAATGAATTGCTCTCCCTCTATTCTCTACATTCTCTCTTCTCTCCCTTTGTTTCTCTCCCTCTCCCTCTTTGCTTGTCTACTCTCTCTCTCTACTTCTTTCTCTCTCCCTTTCTCTCTCTATCTGTTTCTATCTTCTCTGTCAAATTCTTTCTCAGAATTATATATTCTCCAAGCTACACAATCAATCGACTATGAAAACTAGTCAACCATCAAATTCCACAATCGACCAGCTCGGTTACCAGTCGACCGCCAACCTCACCAAGCTCCCAATAGTCGACTGCCTCCCTCATTCAATCGACTGGGTTTGTGATAGATGCTAGAGTACTTAACCAAAACTCAAGTTCGAATCTCAGGAATGAAAGAACTACATTGGAAGAGTTTCTCATATAAATGATCCAACAATAGCTCAATCCGGATTAATTAGAGTATTGCTTTGGATACCGGTTAATCAAGCACCAAAAAAAGGCACTAGATCTTCTCATTATGCTCGCAGTTAAAGCTGAAGAGAATCTCATAAATTGGAAAAACAAAGAGGGGGTGAAATCTTAAGTTGTTTGATACTCAGGAAGCATGCATATGTTATACCTTGTAGATATTACTATCATAGCTCCGTAGACATAAACGTGAGTAGATCCACAATTCTTACCACATAAGTGTTGTATTTTAATTATTTTATGGATTAACATTAATCAATTATTTAGATTTGATTATTGGATTATTAAATAATATCAATTATAAAATATTATTTATATTATTGTATTATGTTAAGCACTTGACCAATTGATGAATATTGTAATGGGCTTTGTAAATGAATAGTTTATTATGGGTTGGACTATTCATATGTAGCCCATATGAGAGGTCCCTACTCTCCTATGATATAACCATCTCTTCAATTGCCCCATTATACGTAGAGATTTTTTTTTTTTTTTATATCAGAAAGGGAGCAGTAATCATCTCTGGTTCTTACAAAACAAAACGAAACGTCGCCTCATCCTAAACACAATATGGATCATTCATTGGTGCCAGGTATATAATTTCATCACCAATTATTTTATTTGTATATATATGAACATGTTATATTTCATATCTACATCTAAAATCCGATCTAGGTGATTTGTAAAATAATTCATCAATAAGAACTAGGAAGGTTGTCCGATGAGAAAGTGTTTACAGTTAAACCATGTGACAGAGAATCAAGAAGAGAAGAACAAGAAGAATTGCCCCAAAACCAGATCCACCAGAGTCAATGCTGCTGATACTGGCTTGCTGATATGAAGAAAGATGAAGAAAAGCCGAGTCTAGGGACAAATATGGCAAGAAACTGAATTGAGAATAAAAGTATCAGAGAAACAACCAAAATGGCACGCGAGGAAGAGCTTGTTTCCTCAGCTCCTGTCCTTATTACATAAGGTAACAGATGTGGAGCCAAGATAACCAACCCAAGTCCCCCAACCATTAGTGAAGGAACTAATGGTGGTGGCTCTCTGTTCCTCGTCTCTCTCTCTCTCTCTCTCTCTGAAATTGAGGGGCTGGATGTAACAGGTCTTAGTTGCAGATAGAGTGATGATTCTGAAACAATATGGTGGCTCTAATTGGCAACCCTTGTTGATTTGGTATTCTCAAATGCATGATTCTCTTTACTTTGTACATATCGGTAGCAGTTAGTTAATAAACCAAAGATGACCGACTTTCGCATGAATAAATAACTTAGTATACTACATTAAAGAAAGAATTAATACGTCATGAATAGATGAAGAAAATTGACAAAGATAATTTATTTTTTGTTGACAAAATAACATAACCATTGAAAGAATCATCAAGGGTTTTTTTTTTTTTTTTTAAACACCTCATATGATACAAGTAGATATGAAGATGCTGATCACAATGATAAAAACAATAATATCTATTAAAAAAAAAAAAAAAAAAACCCTCCAACGGTAGTGATAATGCACAATAATAAACTCCCCAGTTCCTCTGGCATCACTAGGGATAGTTAATCTCGTACCAAAAAACCGGTGTAGTCTAGAGAATCAGGTTGATGAAAACTTGCTAACCATCAGGGTTATTACCCAAAGAAATGTCTGGAAAAGATGGCATACCGCAATAACTAGAGAATCAGGTTGATGAAAACTTGCTAACCATCAGGGTTATTACCCAAAGAAATGTCTAGAAAAGATGGCATACCGCAATAAGTGATGAGCATAAACAGACCTCAAAGCAAATTCTGCGGATGATAGATGATAAAATCAATGGAAAACGAAGACAATGTAACAAAATAAATAAATAAATAAATAAAAACAACCAATTTGGTAATTTTCATTAGAACATCAAGAGCCCCGTGAAAAACACCCCTGTAAGAATTGCTGGGTATTTCTCAATGTAAACAAACCATTGTAAGACAGAAATTTGATCATAAGCCAACACAAATAAGGCACAAGGTTCAATTTAAGTCGTAGGCTCTAAGAAGCTAAATATCACTTTCCATGTATCTATAGTTCCAGAGTTTAGCACCTAGAATTTCATTGCATTACAATTGTAGGGAAAAAACCAAAAATGACAGGAAACCAAGAACCAGGGGACACAACCAATAATTGCAGTCTCAAATTTCATCCTACAGTGAAATTGAAATCTAGAGGTAAGCTCCCATAGAATAACTATACTAAGTTAATGTGAAATACACAAATAAAACAGCCAAGAAATTAAATAGCTAAAGTTTATGCTCTAATTATGATCCTGTCAGATATTGCCACTTCAAATTGCCTGCAGTGTTGATTGCAGAGACAAAATTCAACCACCATATGGAAAAGGATAGTGCAGTTCCATCTGACCACCCTCGGTCCATCATTTAACTCATAATGTAGGACTATATCGAAGATGTTGCTCATAAAAGTTGATCAACTGACAAAATAAAACAGAAGCATATATTAGTAGTTGCATTGCACTGCAACATCCCTTGTACCTTAAAGCACTAATTAAGAAGTATGTACATACTAAAAGTGGATTGTTGGCCTTGAGAAATTTGTTATCCACCATCACTTCTTCTCCATCAGACCTGAAGTTGATCAACTATTATTGAAAAAACTCACAAGCAGTACAAAAGATAAAACATTTAAGAGCAATAGCAAGTCAATAACCCAATCTCAACTCACTAGGCCTATAATCACAAGATATTACCATACAATACTCACTTGCATTTAGCACATGTACTAAATAAAAGCTTCGAATCCAAAGACCTTTCTAGAGCTTTCATAGGTCGTAAGGACAATAATATTCCATATGAAAAAATTTGGTCCTAATAGACAAATGTTGTTAGAGGAATAAGACAAAACAAAAGGTTTTAATAGCTTTTAAGAGGAAGAGAGGGTCTCGCAAAAATCTCCAAAACATAAACCTTTCCCCTGGATCAGTGTAGTGACATGACTCCCTCATTAGGAGAATTGCTCACTATTGATAACTTGCAACTGAGGTTTTACATGCAAGTGTGTTAGATGCATTTGGATGGGAGTGGGGGTGACTTGACGATGTATATTGTGATTTTCATAACTTACAAAACAGCAATTCAACCCGCAAGTGCATACTAAGCACAAGTAATCAAAAGCTTTAATTAATTCATCCAATAATTAATAGCACCTCCATAATATCAACAAGCTCTTCAAAGATAAAGATTAGATGGAGTCTTCTGGTATGAACCCTAATACAAGATCTAGTTAATGGATACTCTGCACAATATCCATAAACTAGATCCTATACTAGGACCCATATCAATTTGGTACCAGAGTCGACCGTCATGGAAAACTTTGCAGAACGGTTTATCCAAATGGAGAGATTCATGAGGGAATTCGATCAGCGAATGGAGCAGCAACAGGAGCAACAGCTGGCCAAGGAGGAGGAACTCCAGCAACAGCAGACAACATTGATTTCGCTGATAGAAAGGCTTTGGTGAGAGCTGCAGGGGCACAACAAGATCCAAGAGGTGAGTAGCAGCCACGCCCTTGCAGACCAACACAAGGAAAGGAGTAGTGAGATGGAAGGAGGCATTGGTATCCCCACAAAGTATCCTGACCTCAAGAGCTATGAATATAATAAGTTTGGGCAGGATATTTAGCTTTACATTTATGACACCAAAATTGGCATCTCAATACAAGTGAATTGTGAGACAGATTTTGTCTCTCATGGAGATATTTCAGGGAACTGGTTGATGATCTGGCCATGCAAGTGAATATATGTCTATGGGTGCAGTATCTTGTTAGGGAAGCATGTCTTGATGATTCTAAAATTGCAGGAAAGAAAAATTATGAGAAGTCCAGAGAGGAGGCTTATCAAGGGTTCTTGAAGACTTGAGAAGACCCATCCTGAATTCGTGAATTCGAGTTTGAGGACAAACTCTTTGACCACGAGGGAAGTAATGATATACACTTGGATATCATTGAAAAGAATTATTGTAAAAAGTGCATATTATTGGAAAGAAATGTTTTAAAAGGATATTTATAAACTAATAAAAAGAAACTATTTTACAAAAATAATAGTTTTCTTATTTTAGTTGATTGTAATCTTTTTAAAATTAGCAGTTATCTTAGTTTTGGGAATCCTTCATATTAGGAATGATTACTGAGATCTGTTTTAAACCCTAGTTTTCCCTATTTAAAAGGAGTATGATCAATAAAGAGGAAAGTTTAATATCTCCTAAAAGAAGTGTGGCGGGAAGTTTGTTAGGGAACAAGTTTCCAACCTCAAAAATAGGGTTTAAGAAAGGGAAAAACTCGAGCAAAGGAACAGATAAATTCCTTGCAGAGTATCCATCAACTAGATCCTATACTAGGGCTCATATCATCTTCATATAAGGTAAGTTCCTAGAAAGCCATTTGGAAATCTTCCATCCCCTTTAGAGTGGGTTTCATCGCTTGGGAGCCAACATGGGAAGAACTCTTACTCAGGACAATATTTTAGAGGTTGCCTGGTTATCAGGTCTGCTCCATGTAAGAAAGAGCTTTAAGTTGGTTGATCATTGGCTCCTTCCCTGCTCCAGGTCCCATTTGCTTCGGGAATTTGTGCAGCCCACTCTACACATCCATTGGGGGACTACTAAGTGGAGTTGTGCCTGGGGTGGCACTTTCAGTGAGAAGGGTCATCATAATCATCCTCATAGCCATTTTTTGGATGGAAAAATGGAGCTTAACAAGAGGATATTTTTAGGGGGTGAAAGACACTTGTTGAATTTACCAAAGATTATTTTATTTTTATTTTATTTATTTATTTGGTTGAAAATTCTTGCACTTCCTAGAATTCTATGTCAGCACCTCCTTGTTGCACTCCTCCAGTTTAAGATTAATCTTTCATATCCACAAAGAACCAGAAGGCAACGGAAATCACAAAAATCAGGATAACAATTGAATCTCAAGTTTCATAGTTACTTTTTATAGGAGAAGCCTTATAAGGGGAATAACAAATAGAAATTCAAGTAAAGGGGCAAGAGAAAACTGCCACTTTTCTATCTGTTTGTTAAAGTTCTTTATTTTCATAGGAAGAAGAATTTAGATCATAGGCTCTAAGGACGAAAAATTGGCTGAGGCAAGAGAAAACTGAAAAGAAAAAGAAAGAACTAGTACAGGACTGCTCTCCACTATCCAAAAGACTAATCTCCAAACATACCTTAAATATGGGCACAAAGAGTAGCATAAAAAATAGTCTTGTCAATTTGTATTCATATAATGCCTCGGGTGAGGAATGAACATATAATGGTACTAAAATTCAGCCACTAATGGGCCATCCAAGTCAGAGTGTCAGATGTATTGGCAGTTGCTGTTGCTGATAGAAAATAAAACATAAAGAAATTATTAAACTCGATCTCTCTAGATGGAGTTCTAGAATTAATGTAGTATAGCTGGTATAAAAGTTGCACTCCTAGAAAATGACAAACAACAATAAGACAGAAGATATAACCACATGCTAAAATGGTCAGTCGCCTTAAAAAAACTTGCAGATGTTTAATCTACAGTGTTTCCACCCTAAATGTCAACCTTGTTCTAGAACATATTGTATCACCCATTCTCCACTGCATTGTTCATTATCCTAGCAACCTTTGCAAATTCTTCCTCAAACTCACTTTTTGTGCTCAGTCTATCACAGATAACTGAAACCAGTATCCTATCAGTCTCTTGCAACAACGTCGCAAAAGACCTGCAAAAATTTGCTCCTCATGGTTCCTATCATGTCCTTAAGATGTAACAATATTCACTACAGATACTCATTCACCTGCACTCAGCAGGCTCAGACGCATTAGAAGTAAGGATAGTCCTAGTCAGTTAGGAAGAAAAATATGACTTTAATTAATGAATTTCTAGTTCATGGATGACATACATATGCACTAGATGTTATACTCTACATAAATATTGAGAAAGGTAACAATAGAAGCTCTTACGGGCTAATTTAACCAAAAAGAAACTCTATTTAATTTCATTTCCATTAACTTTAATATCCTAGGAAAAATGAGATGCAAGAAATTATTTGTCAAAAGAACAAAGTAAAAGATCTTGGAGACTAGGATCACCAACCTCGCAGCCAGAAAAGTTACAGAGACATCCTGAACATCGTTCACCACAGAAGATGAATAGCTGATAGGCTTGATGATCTTGGTGATGGAAAATTTGCTTTTGGCTTCTTCGAACTTGTTTCTGCAGCCTAGATCAATCCCTAGAAAATCACAAGTACCGATGGCAGTTCTCACCTTCATATTTTGATCATCAGCACTTTCACATGCCGATGAATCTTGTCTAAACCTCTTCACGGAACCAGACTTCCTCCTCTTAGCTCCTGTAAAGCGACCTTCTTGCACTGGTTCTGTTGAATCAAACTTCAACGGCCCACATGCTACAGCAACACCTTCTCCAAGGTTTGCCACAGAGGCCTCCTTGCTGGCTTCTTTGAGCTCAATAAGCTTTGCATCCAAATCGCCAGGCTCTTTTCTTTCTTCTCCTATAGGAAATACAAACAACGTCTCATAATTGGTAATTTAGGTGTTTTATTCAACATCATTAGCATCACCATTGTGGTCTCCCCCTATAATGGAAGCCTCCATATTTAGAAAAAGAAAAGACTTAATAATACCTAAGTTGTAGATAGGAACAGCAGAAGAAGTTTCATGCAAAATCTTGTTATTGTTTACACCTCTCCCACTAATGCAATTGTTTACACCTCTCCCACTACGGGTAGTGGTCACGGAACGCTGAAGCATCTTCTTTTTGGGTTGAGTCTGTGAAACTACATTCTTCCTCTTCCGCTTTCGCGATGGCTTATTTTTGGATTTCAGGCTACAAAAATAAATGAATAAATAAAATTTCAAAATGAATGCAATCCGAAAACAAACATGCAAACAACAATCACATTTCCAGGCAATTGAAGAAATGGGAGATTGTTCTAACCGATCTTCGAATGCATCAACAACATCCATACATGTGAGCAGATTCTCCAAGGGTTCCCATGTGTTGGCCGCCTCTGGCCACCCACGCCTAAGATCAACAATATGTAAAACTATCAGAACCAATAAACCAAAATGGGTTCCTCAAAAATTGAACAGTTCAGTTTTAATTATAATTGTTGAGGTTTCTGAAAATTTCTTAATAATGAAGCAAGTTGTTTGTAGGACAATTTCATGTAGAATTGAAGTCAATTGGTCCCCAAGAAAATGTTAGAGCTGACCCTATAATTAAGTACTCAATAGAGGAATTGAGACTGATATATTGACAGGATACGCACCATTTAATCAGATACTGAAGTTCACCCTGCAACAATCATCCACAGACGACAGAAAAGGCAAAAAATTTAGAGAAAACATTAACAAATATTTGCATCACTAAACCTAATTAAAAGCTCAATCAGAAGCAAAGTAACAGAGAACCAAATCTCTCTCGAGCTAACCTTGCGAACTCGCCTTCTTCGAATAGCTTCGACTTCGAAAAATCCATCGGCGAGCTTTGGACGCTCTCCAGCACCATTCTGATGATCCATCTCAACATCGTTATCATCAGCATCAGCATCATCTTCGTCGTCGTAATCATCATTCTCCTCATCAAAACCCTTCTCTTCATCATTATCATCCTCTTCTTCCTCGACTTGTCCATCCTCCTCCACCTTCTCCTTCCCCTTCTCCTTCACCGCCGCCACATCATCCCCCGTCTTCTTCTCTTCAATCACAGCCCCAGCCTCTGATTCAGTATTGGTAGCGGCTGTTTGAGAAGAGCCATTGTTGTTGGGGTTGCTGCTGCTGGTCTTGATGTTTCCATCTTCGTCGCCATTGAAGGTGTTGGTGGTGGTTTCAGTGATGAGTATGAGGTCAGTTGGTTCGTCGTTGTTTGACGAATTGGTGTTGTCTGCTTCTTCGCTCCTCTTCTTCCCTCCTCCCTTCATTTTAGGGCCTTTTGTCTCTCTGTCGTCTGTTTTTCTCTCTCTCTCGTTTTTATTTTTCCTTTTCCTCTTTCCTTCTGTGAAAAACAAGCACGAACTTGTCGTGTTTCAGAAGGTTAAGTCCATAGGCGCCACAGCATAGCAGTCTAACTTGATTTATGTTGAAATTTATAGAATAGATGGCATACCTAGGTGAGTGTCAGTCGGATCGGTTCATTTCGGTTTTTTTTTTTTGACCGGACTGATCCGAGAATATCAATTAAACTATTTTTTTGTTAATCACCCCGAACCAAATTGGCTTGATTGAGCTTAGGCCAATTAATAGATGGATTAAGCAACACAAGTGATAGAGACGAGAAAATTGAGTTATGTTGGGATCTGATACGAGAAAAAAAAATTAAAATAATACATTTAAAAAAAAATAATTTAACACCCACATGTCGAATTTTAAAAACCCGACATGTACAGTACTGTATGTCAATTTTCAAAACTCGACATACACAGTATTGTTCATGTAAATAGTGTTATGTCGAGTATTAAAAACTTGACATAGGTACTATTCATATATTATTCATGTCGAGTTTTAAAAATTCAACATAACACTGTTCACGTAAACAATATATGTTGAATTTTTAAAACTCAACATGTAGTCGTTAGATTTGAAAATTTTTTTGTAAATGTGTTGCTTTAAAAAAAATTTTTATTTATTGCTTCGGATCCGAGCATTACTCTGGAAAAATTTCTCGAGAGGAGATAGATAACATGAGAGAGAGATTTTTACGTTTTAACAGATCAATTGATGAAAGTGATAAAATGATTTTTTATTCTTACGACAAAGAAGAAAAAGAGAAGAAGTGAGAGACAAAAGGAGAGAATAGAGGAGGAGAGGTGTGTGATTGACGCAGCAGAATGAGAAGCATGGTTTGAAATTTTAAAAAGAACCTTTATCTCCCTTCCAAAAACGACGTCGTCTCAATGGCATTTATGAATTGGTCACTAGTTACTATGTAACTGGTTGATCAATTAATCGTCAATTTTCAACTTTCAAACTAATATTTATTTAAAAATATAACCATGTTAGCCGGTCGAACCGGTCAAACTATTTAAATTGTGTATCAATCACGTTATCGATCTAAGTTCCGATACCATAATTAAAATAGCGGTCGAACAATTTTCAATGTACACAAGTTTGACTGCCACATGGATAAAATTAAATAAAAAAATGAAACATTTTTTTGAAAAAAATATTAAATAAACAAAATTAGGAAAGAAATAAAATAAAATGTCATGTCTCTAAAATTATGGAATCAAATGACTGTGCTAGACCAGGTGGCATGTGTCATGACCCAACTCTCAGAATCAAGAAATAGAGTTGATCAAGATGCGGCGACTAAGTTGAAGGAAAAACAAAGCACTTGGGAAGCAGAGGAAACCAAAAATAGAGTAATCATGAAGTTTGTAATCGGATTAATAGATGGAGGAAAATGAATGAGATTGAGTTAAAGCGTGACAAAGGATTAGAAAGAGAGAGGAGCAAACAGAATACAGAGAAGAACAGAGAGAAAAGAAGAGAAAGAAGAACAATTAGAGAGAGAAAGAGTGGAGTAAAACCCAAAAACCTAAATTCCTGCATTTCTTCGATCATACAAGCTATTTGTACAAATTTATTGATTAGTTACTCAACTAACCTAACCAATTCAATTAATAAGTTATTACAATTTAAATTAACTAATCTGTTGGAATAATTGGTTTTGATTTGTTGAAAATCTAGTTGTTAAATTTGATTTTTCTTCTTACTAGCCATTACAATATCCTCTGTTTAAAGAATTCCTTGTCCTCAAGGATGAAAAGTGAGAAACTGGGCTTTAATGAAATTTATATCTTCCCATGTTAATTCTTCTCGACCGAGGTTGATCCATCTAATTAATTGTTGAGTGACAGGCTTATTATTTCTCAAAATTACTTGTTTTTTAAAACTACTTTTGGCTTAACTATGACTTGTTTGTCTGATCCTACTAAATGCAAAGTGGGCATGGTTTCTTCGGTAGGACCAAGCTTTTCTTGAATAATGAGACATGAAATACTGGATGAATTTTTTATATTTGTGGCAACCGTAATCTATAAGCTGCTTTATCCATTTTAGTCATTATTAGAAATGAACCATAGAATTTAGAAGACAGTTTAAGTTACCTTCTAAACTCCATAAACTATTGCTATAGGGTTGTAACTTTAGATAGACTAGATCATCTACCTCAAACTCTCCTTTAGATCAATTTTGATCAGCCTTTATCTTCATTTTGTTCTAAGTTTTGGCTAAATAATCATACAGAATTTGCAACATAGCATGTTTGTTAGGAATAAAGCCTATAGATGCTGGTGTAACAGAATCCAAATTGGGACCCATTGGCATAGATTTAGGCTTTATATCCATATAATGGTTCAAAAGGGGACATATGTATGGTAGACTAAAAGTTAGTATTATATTACCATTCAACCAAATTCAGTCACTGAAACCAAAGTCTTGGTTTGTCAAAAGTCATGCAACTTAAATAATATTGATTCAATCTCTCATTTTGGTCATCTATTTGAGGGTAGTAAGCGATACTAAGTTTTAATTTGGTGGCCACTAATTTGAATTATTCCTATCAAAATAGACTTGTAAATACCTTTTCTCCATCTATCACAATCAAGCTTGGAAGACCATATACTCCACAAACAATTGAACAACCTTCATTATAGTATAAGGATATTATAGGGCTATAAAATGACTGAACTTGGTGAGTCTATTAATGACTACCAAGATAATATTATATCCCTGGGACTCAAGTAATTCTTCAACAAAGTCCATACTTATTTGAGACCAAACTTGTCAAGGAATAGACAAAAGTTGAAGTAGTCCAGAGTATGGTACATTCTTATACTTATTTCTTAGACATACCTCTCATTTTTGCACAAATTTGATTATGGTTGCTTTCATTAAGAGCCAATAAAATGCAATCTTTACACTTTGCAAGGTACCATTCTATTCTGAATGTCCACCTATTGCAGAACTATACATCTATTGCATTATTTTGGTTCTAAGGTAAACTCCCTATATATAAATATATATATATATATATATGTATATATTCTTCTTGAACTTTAAAATTCCATCCTAAAATTGAAAGTCTATTTTACAATCAGTGTCAAGTGTTAGTTGTGCTATTAAAGCCTGGCAATCATCATCTTCTTCATACCTCTAAATAATATCTCTTAGCCATCATGGTTGTACCAAGGATGTTGCTATCGCTATTCCCTCTTGCTATTCTTCTGCTAGAAATTCCTTCCGTGACAACACATCAGCCATCGTATTTTCTACTCCTTTTTGTACTGTATCTCATAGTCCAACTCTAATAACTTGGTGAGCCATTTGTGTTGTAATGTGTTAGCTAGCTTTTACTCTACAAAATACTTGAAACTTTGATGATTAGTCCTTATAATGAAATGGTAACCCATCAAATAGTGCTTCCATTTTGTTACAACCATTACTACTGCCATTAACTCATTTTCATATATGGACAGCCCTTGACTTCTGATCCTAAAGTTTTATTCAAATAAGCAACTGATTGTCCTTCTTGCATTAGAACAACTCTCCAACCCTTAGAGCATGCACCAATTTTTACTACAAATGGTTTAGAGAAGTCTAATAGCCTCATGATAATAGTTGTGCTTATTGCTATTCTGAGTTGCTGGAAGGTATGATCAGATTCTTCATTCTAATGGAAATTATCCTTCTTGAGAAGGTCATTGAGAGGTTTAGTTATAACCCCATAATTCTTAACAAATTTTTTATAATACCTAGTTAAACCTAAAAAACTTCTCAAAGCTTTAACAGTTATAGATATTGGCTAGGACATGACACATTCAGTCTTTAAGGGGGTCCATTTTAACTCCTAAGTTAGAAATCACATGTCCTCAATATTCCTCCTGAGGTAACGCAAATGTGCACTTGGAAAGCTTGACAAATAACTAATATTGCCTTAAGAATATGAAGACTTCCTTAAGATTCTAAACATGAGTAGGAAAATGAGGGCTATATATCAAAATGTCATTAAAGAAAACCAGTACAAATTTCCTTATATAGGACATAAATATGTGATTCACTAAAGATTGAAAGGTGGATGAAGCATTGGTTAAGCCAAATAACATAACCAAGAATTCAAAATGTCCATGGTTAGTTTAGAAAGTTGTATTGGCTATATCATTGGGTTTAACTGTGATTTGATTGTAACCTACTCTCAAATCAATCCTAGAGAACAATTTAAAACCATGAAATTCATCCAACAACTCATCAACGTTAGGAATTGGATACTTATCATTAACAGTATGTTTGAATAGAAAGATTTAAAAATATAAAAAAAAATTAGGAGAGAAAATTATTTATTTTCTTTCGTTTGGAAATTTTATGTGGAAAGAAAAAAAAAGAAAATTGAGTAATTTTTAATATAAAAAATTTTCTTCCCCAAAGTGGGAAGAAAGGGAAGAAAAGGAGAGAGAAAAAAATGTGTCTCATAGATATATCAAATTTACTCTCTAAAAATTGAAAGTAAAATTTTTTATTTACAATGAATCTTATTTTTTTTTCTTTTCATTTATAAAACTCCCAAACAAAATGGAGAGAAAATTATAATTTTCTCTTCTTTTCTTTTCTCTCCAAAACTCCTAAACATATCGTAATGGTAAGATTATTGAGTTGTCTATAGTCTACACAAAATCTTCAGGTCATTCTTCTTCACCAATAGAGTTTAAGAGGCAAAGGGTCAGCACTGTGTCTAACAATGCTAATACTCAGTATCTCTTATACTTGTTTCTTTATCTCAGGTTTATGGGACTAGAGATATCTATAAGATTTGAGTTTGAATAGTGAGCTTCTGCCTTTAAGAGAATGGAATGGTCATGTGCACTTTTTCGTAAAAGTAAATTTGGTGTAGCAAACATGTCTTCAAATTGCTGAAGTTGTGTAAAAATTTCTGCATTTGATTGCGATGGTGTACAAAGTCCACATTGAGGGTGACACAACTCTGTAATTGCTCCTTTCAAAACTTCTTTGTCACATCCTGACCCACAAGTCCGAGCACATGACAACTGCTGTATAATCTAGGAATACGTGCAATCACCAGCACATATCCCAAGACCCCGTAAGGTTATAGAAATATCCTCATTTAATCTGAAGAAACCAAAACATCAAACATTTAACATATTTTACAAAAGTTTAATTTAAGTAAATATATGTATGTAAAATATATGACCGATGAATTTTGTAAAATACAGTCGCCAAAATTAGAGTTTCACTTCGAAACATGCCCTCCGTTGGGTCCATCTACAGCCTAAAAAATTACATCTAGAAAGAGGCAATACCAACAAAAGTCCCGATAGCTTTTTCTTAGCTGGATCTATCTAACTGAAAGGGGTTGCTGTTATATCTACACTTCCTCTAAGAAAGATAAAAAATGGGAGTGAGTATAAAATACTCAGTGAGCGGTTTGCAATGGCATGTTACAACAGTAAATGAGTGGTGAGTGTGGGAATGTCAAAATCACAATTTCTAACAAATTAATTCATAGGTAGTATCAAACAATTCAGATCATTATAAAATAAATGCATCCATAAATTTCATACTTTTTAAAAATCATGGGAACTCCCTAAAGAAAACACTCCCGCCCAAAATTTGGTCGAACCCAGGCAAAAGCTCGCCAAGAAGTTTTTAATTATTTCTTTTCAAAGCACTAATTTTCCCTTCCTTGGCGTTGACTCGTATCTTACTAGGGTATTATCTGGATAGTACGACGGGGACGTAGGAGGTCGTATCTACCTCCCTTGCCAAACAAACCCTCAACTCATATTTTTCAATATTTTACAATATCCAAACATTTCCTAATATGTCATAAATTCATCAAATGGTTACTAAAGCATATCACAATATTCATAAATACAATTTTCAGCAACCATGACATATATTTATTCACAAATACAGTGGATGCATGTGTATTCAAACTCATATTTTGGGACATCCCATAAACACAAATCGTTGTAACAATTCATTTAAAAAATCATTTATAAAAGAATTTATAAAAGATCATTTTCTCATTCAAAACACAACAACCCGTCTACTCACTATGTTCGGGATGGTAGTCACTCCCAGATTCCTCTACAGCAATAGTCTTGCCATGATCAGTCCATCCAGCTCCTAAGGACATTATCAAGTAATAAAAATCATCAATATTTATCCTCAACTTATCTCAAAATTCCAATAGTCAAAACTTAGTTTTCTCCGTCACTTACTATGACTTACTAGTCTCCAAATCCAAATAAAGAACTTGATTGGTAAAATAGAGAATGGAATAGAAAAATAACTATACCTTATTTCTTGTCTCTAAGAAACCTTTTCCGTTCGGATTTCACCAAAGCCTAGAGTTTCACTCTTTCTTGTGACAGCATCTAGATTCTTAAGGTTTTCTAATATCAAGGCTAGAATTTGATTTTGAAGTGTTAGATGAAAAATTTGGAACCTTGAATCTTGGGTTTTCCAGTGGATCGATTGAGTTTGGGGAGAGAAGAGAAATTGGTTTAAAGAGAAAAATGATGTTGGATTACGTGAATCTTCTGGAATCTCAATCATATTTCGGTTCTCTTATTCTCAACCCATCTTCCTATATTAGCTAAATGGTCATTGTTTACTCATAAATTACACAAATGCCCAAAATATCCCCTTTTTGGGTTATTAGGAAACTCCATGGGTCAAACACTTTGACTTTTATTTGATGGAGCAATTGTACTCGGTAACCAACAGGGTGGTTTAGAGATACAATACAAATTTCGTAGGAAATAAACTAGAGTGATAGAGATTTAGGAATATTTTAAAGCATGAATATATAATGTGAATTTTATATAATATTACTAAGAAGATTGAGTGGCTTAGTGGATAATATCTTTTTGGAGGAGGTGTTGGTCATGAGTTCAAAGCTCAATGAAGACATGTTCAGCGGCCAATTTGGATTTGAAGACCAATAATATATTTGTTGAAAAATGACCAAAGGCAACATGTGTGGAAGAATATCCGAAGGCAGCAAAAACCCATTTGTTGAAGAATGACCGAAGGGGTTTGTCATTGGGAGAGAACCGACGGCCACAAGCAGCTAAAAGTGACAATTTGAAGTATGAATATAGAGAGGTCACCGATGGCAACAAATTGAAACATGACCGATGGCTTAATTAACCAAAGCAAGAAATTGGAACATAACCTAACCGAAGGTAACAAATTTATTCAAGCATGACCGATCAGGGAATTCACTAATGAGGTATCTACCAACAGCAAGGTTTAATTGTCTGCCGATAAAAAGGTTCAAATATCCAAATGGAGGAGTTTCATAGTATTGTTACCGATCAGTTATTTCAAAATCAATACCGAATAACATTACTAAGACGAGACCTATAACGAAAAATACATAAATTTATTGAATTCAAGGGTGACCGATGACCGAACAGCAGGCAATAATCGAACAAGAAATAAAAATACATTATACCGAATAGCAAAATGGTAAGTCTGAATTTGGATGCACAATGACCGAACACCATGAGATGACTGATAGTCTAGACAAGTGAACGGTAACATACCGAGACGTAAGATTAAATATTCATCGGTAGATTAACACAGTACCGAATAACTATCTTAAAATGACTACCAATGGAATTTTCAAAATACCTATTGGTGCAAATATTTACTATGAAAAATGTAAGTGAATAGTATTATACCGAACGGTATATGAAAATTGAGTATACCGATGGACATATATAAAATTATAAAAAATGATCTGCCAACTCAACTCTGCAATATGTAATAAATTTGTAATTTCACTTTACTCCGAGGAGATAGTAAACCACTAAAAAATAGTCACTATAGGCTACCGATCAGAAAAATCAAAATTTGAAGAGTTTATTAACTACACACTAAAATCTCATCGAACAGGTAAATTCTCTTATAAGAATCAAATTCCATCAAATGCTGATCTCTGAATACTCAATTAATCGATGACTTTACTGATCAGAAACTTTATAAATTAAAAGTTATCGGTCAAGTATCTACAGGAGTTTCCTAGATACCTCAAAGAGTAAAAATTCACACTTATATTTAAATTTAGCTATTCCTCCATCATTTTACAAATTATAAAATTTTTAAATAAGCCATTTAGAGTATACATAAAAAATTCGGACTTGCTCGGTGTTACATTCTTTGTATTCTTCCCTCTTATTGGCTTCATTTTTTAGTTTTCCACTTTACCTACCAAGATCACTCTTCTTCATTGCCAAACTTAACTTGTGGTTGCTTGAACTCAAATGTAATGGAGTTAAAGTTGTACATCTAATTTACTCCCAAAACGATGTCCCAACTTTTTTAAACTAATTACCATTAGATTAAATGAGAAATTATACCCTTGTATGCTCTATTTTACATTCCTAAACTTGGTGTAATAGGATATTTTACTACCATCTACTAAGACTGCATATAATGGTTCATCTACCCCAGTCTGCATTTTTAGCTTATCTACCAATACTTGATTAAAGAAACTATTAAAACTATCAGTGCCAACTGACACTATTATAGCTACCCCATATAGTCTCCCTTATAGTGCTATGGTCTTTCTATTCAAGGGATTAGAAAGAGCACATAAAACAC
The DNA here is from genome assembly GCA_037126225.1 of Dillenia turbinata. Lineage (NCBI taxonomy): Eukaryota > Viridiplantae > Streptophyta > Magnoliopsida > Dilleniales > Dilleniaceae > Dillenia > Dillenia turbinata. The sequence goes on from JBAMMX010000021.1 coordinate 16,948,147, forward strand.
ATTGACAGTCTCTCCCAAATTTTCATTTTTTTCCTTAGTTTCTTCAATCTTTTTCTTTTCTTCATCGTCTATTGCAATTATCAAGTTGAGATGTTTGAACTTCCATTGATGTCCCAAAGTATATTTTTCTCCATGTTAAAATCAAAGATTATTGATCCTCTGATATAGGATTTCTTGTGATGAGATTCTGGGTGTTTTGTTTTCCATAACAGCTTCAGATTGCCATTCTTTTTCCTTGCTAGTATTGCTTCTAAAAGCAGTAGCTGTTCCTCGAGAATTCTTTGCCCCAATCTTCACTTCTTCTGGGTCCCAATTCTTACTCATTCCCATTTTTCTTTACTTAGTGAGTTCTAAGGATTGTCCTTGAAGAACTATAATTTTGAAAGGTTGACGTAATTTAGTTGGTTTCAGCATTTTTTGCATAGGATTAATTCCTCTTTTCAACCCATTAATAAAAGTAGATATGAAATAAGATTCAGTGAGTTTGGGGTTTTTATGAAGCATGATTAACCATAATTTCTCAAATTTCTCTTGATATTCAAACAACAAGCTAGTTTGTATAACTTATTAAACTATTCAATTTCATCTTGGACCCCTTTAACTTCAAAATGTTGACAAAGTAGCTTGAAAAATTCATCCAAATCTACTTCCTTCTTTAATAGCTTTAAACCTTAAAACCAAATCTCCGCCTTCTATCTAAGTACATCTCAACGTATCGACCCATAGATGACTGTATACTTGATATACTACAAAGAATTTATGGCATTTTCTTAACCACATTCGTGGATTTCTCCCATGAACACTGGAAATTCAATTTTTGGTGGATTTGGTAAACTTCCATGATGAACAAGTTCTTTCTTAGAAAATTGAGAGCCTATTTCCACCCTCGATCTTCCTTCAATAGGGATGGATAGAATATGAGACTTATACAGTCTTTCCACATCCTGCTTCTTGGATTTGTCTTTGTTCAGTATTTTTATCATGGTGTTGAATTTGTTATCCACACTAGCCATGAAGGTTTCCATTTTTTGACTTGTTCATTGAGCTTTCGTCCTAGCTTGATACAGTTTTCTTTCATTTCAATGGCCATTTCTTGCATCTTGGCCTCTTGTTTCTTGACTTAAATTTTACTTGATTTAGATCTATTTCCTTCAGCCATTTTCTTCGATTTGATATGAATTTGTCATAACCCAACTCGTAGAATCAAGAAATATAGTTGATCATGATGTTACGACTAAGTTGAAGGAAAAACAGAACACGCAGGAAGTAGGGGAGAGTAATCGTGAAGTGTGTAATCTGATTCATAGATGGAGGAAAATAAATGAGATTGAATGAAAGAGTGGTAAAGGATTAGAAAGAGAGAGTAAGAGTGACAAATTAAAGGGAAGAACGGAGAGAGAAGCAAAGAGAGAGTAGAACAGTTAGAAAGAAAAAAGAGCTGAGCAAAATCTAAATTCCTACATTTGCCAATCATACAAGCTATTTTGTACAATTTGTTAATCAGTTACTCAACTAACCTAACCTTTTCATCTCATCTATTGTTATAGTTTAAACTAATTAGCTAATTAGTTGGAATAGTTGGGTTTGTTGAAAATCTAACCGTTAAATTTGAAACGTGAACCAAGCGCTCCTTAATATTTTTATTATAACTTCATTTATCATAAACAATAAAATAGGGCTAGAAACAAAAGTAAAAGCATAGTTTAAAAAAGTTTTTGGTTATCTTTTGTTTTGTGATATATGATCTCTTATTATTTTAAATGATTTTTTATTTTTTAATATTTTTGCACATTCTTTCTTTATTTTGTATATATTAAAAAAAGAAAAAAAATAAAAAATAGGAGAGATTTCATTAATTTTTCTTATCTATAAAAATTAAAAAATATTGAATTTCAAACAAAAGTAGAATGAAAGATAATGAAATTCAATTTGAGGTGATTTAATATTATATTTAATTTTTAGTATTTTAAATTATTTTTTTTATTATATGGGGTTGTAAGATATTGGAATAAAAATTTTTAGTTATTTGGGTGTCCTTGCACTAGGGTTGTGTTCAGCTCGGGTACATGAATTCGAACACATTATTTTAATCCAAACTCGAGGTATCCGAGTTATTATTTTTTGCCTTAAATTTGAATCCGAACAAATTACTCAAATTCGGGCGGGTACCCGAACCCGAATCAGCATTCAAACGAGAGAGAGAGAGAGAGTTGCTGGAATTAGGGTTTGCTGCAAAGAAAGCACCGAGCGAAAGTGGAGAAAGGACCAAGAGTCATAGCTGTGATTTGTTGCAAAGAGTGGAAAACAAGTTTCTTTTCCTTATATATATATATAAGGGTAGGCATTTTTAGAGAAGGTATGCATTTTCAGAGATGGGGTGAAGACAGAAAGTCGTCGGTAGAGCCAACTAGGGTTTTCGAAGGGAATATGGGGCTTCTTCTTGAACGCAAGAGAGAGAGAGAGAGAGATGAGGATGAAGACAGAGAATCATAGCTAGAGTTGGGTTTGGAGAGCCATTGATGAAAAGGTAGGCATTTTCAAAGATGGGGTGAAGACAGAAAGTCGTCGATAGAGCCAACAAGAGTTTTCGAAAGGAATTTGATGAGAGAGACAAAGAGAGAGAGAGACGAGGATGAAGACAGAAAATCAGAGTAATACACCAAAATGACATGAGAAAAAAAAAATTTAAATAACACTAAATGAAAAAAAAAATTCCATTTTTAGCATACATATGACGGGTTTTGAAAACTCGTCATGCACTGTTCATATGAACAGCGTCATGTCGAATTTTTAAAACTCAACATTAGGGATTTATGAACAGTACCTATTCGAGTTTTAAATACCCGTCATGATACTGTTCACATGAACAGTAATGTGCATGTCAGATTTTAAAAACTCGTCATGACATTATTCACATGAACAGTGCATGACGGGTTTTCAAATCACGTCATATGTATGCTAAAATTGTAAATTTTTTTTTCGTCAGGTGCTTTTTTAAAACTTTTTTTTTCACGTTAGTTGGGTGCATTTCTCCATAAAATCATAACTAGAGTTGGGGATTGATGAGAGAGAGGCTGTGAGTTGGAGATAATAGAGAGAGACTGTCGGCTAGAGAGAGAATGAAATAGATTAGGTGTTTTCTTAAAAATATATATATATATATATATATATATATGTATTTACACAACTTTTTTGTCATATTTCTATTTTTACTCTCATAATTATAATATATTTATAAATATATTTAATTTAGTTTGAGTGGATTGGATTAATTTGAGTATTTTATTTCTTAGCTCAAACCCATCTTAATATAATAAAAATTTTGAATTAATCTGATACAAATACCTCTGTTTAAGTGAATCACAGGTTTTGTTAGGGTCGAATACAACCTTACCCTGCACAGGCTATTGGTTGCGTATGCGGGTACCATAGTTCGAACCTTGGTCCAAGATCAAGCTCCCAAGCGGGATCATAGCCACTGGCCCATAGTTGATGGTGACCATTTTATCTCTATCCGCTTCATTGCCCCACCTCACACGCTCGCACACATTTTCCCCTCTCGCAATTGATCTTTGCAGAGTCAATAATGTCCGGGATTAGGGTTTTGAGGCAAACTAGGGTTTTGTGCGAAGCGGCCAAGTCTGCTGTCCGAGGTTCGAAGAGTGGGAAAGCTGCATCTTCTACTGGGTTGAACGTGAAGGCTCCTCGATCAGGGTCTCCAAGCACTGGGATTGTGAAGTTAACTCCTGTTTCGCCTGCCATGCAGAAGTTTCTTGGCGCTTCTAAGGCCTCTCGTACTGATGCTGTTAAGAAGATCTGGGCCTACATCAAGCTTCATAATCTCCAGGTTTCTCTCTATCTCTCTCTCTCTCTCCTCTCTCTCTCTCTCAACCCTAGAGTTTCCATTTCTTCTAATATGCAAGGGAAATATTCTGATGTGACTCTTCTGCACCGTGAGTGATTTCTAGGGCTGTAAATTACGGTTTCTTGTTTGTTTTCCCAATTGGATTATTTTAACTAATAATTTTCTGGATTCGCTCTGTTCCTGATAGTCCATTTTAATGTTCTTGGTTGTTCGCTTTCTTTTAAGGTTACATGTAGTTTGCGTGTCATTTGATTGGTGCTATGAAGTATGTGGAATTGAGTATGATTTTCATGTTTGCAGTAACAATGATTCATGAGACACCATGGCTGGTTGATTTCATCTAGGGTTATTAGCAACAAGGAAAAATAGGAATGAAAAGGAAAAGGTATGCAAGTATTCACTGGGATAAGAGATGAGTCCCCAGATTGATTAAGTTTTAGTTAGTTGCTGCCGGAAATTTGGAATCAGTTTGAGGGTTTTAGAGAATGAAGATGTGAAATCTGATATTAGATTCTTTCTCCTACAAAACGACGTGAATAATAGTATGCAAGTCTATCTGTTCCCTACTTCCGCTATTATGCTCAGGGCTTAAACATTTGATTGTACTATTTTTCTACAAACTTTTTTACTCCCTTTATGCTTTCATCTGCATTCTGTTTGAATTACTTTTACTTGCCCCTAGAATAATGACTTTCAGCAGCTTAAATCCTCTCATGCCCTATTGTGATTGCACTTGTACATTTTTTCCTTTTTTTGTGTAGCAACCATTTTGGTTTTTATTTATTTATTTATTTATTTTCCTTTATGATGTTGTGATTAAGTTGTTGGCAAAGTAATTGTTTAACAGATACAATTTCATCAAATGCTTTTAGGAGAATAGAGTACCTAAATTTGTTAACTGAAAATCTTTTGATATTGTTCTTAAGGGAAATACTGACCTGATCTACACTAAATTTTTTTGCTGATTGATCATGTCTGTTCTTTTTACATTTGGAGGATTCATTGTGAATAGTGGGGGTTTGGAGAGTTTTGGACAATTATCAAAGGGAATCATGATGGGTTTGAATGCTAAGAAAGATCGATCTCTTCTCTCCGTTACATACATACATACATATATAAATGTAAGTTGTTTTGGTAATTGTTTATCTTATGGTTCTGCAAAGTAAACCTTGGAGGAGCCTAATAATTGGCTTCTCACAGGGTTTTGAAGCTTTATGGTATCAAAATGTCATTAGTGATAGTGTTAGATTGAGGAGAAAGTATGTTTATATTATTATTGGTAGTTTTAGTAATATTACTACTTGCGGTGAAAAGCTTGTTAGAACACTTGGTGAAGTAGGCATTTGAGGTGTATACTTTCAAAATTGACTAATAAAGAAATAAAGTTCAAAATTGACTAATAAAGAAATAAAGTATCTAAGTTTTGTAGGACTTTTGTAAACTTTGAAGAGTCTAAGCTGGATGAATGAGCCAAGTTAAATTTAATGTTAATTAGCTTGAGCTTGATTTGGAGAAATGGTTGAGCCTGTAGGGGGACTAGAAATCCTCAAGCTTAAACATTTTTTTTTTGAGTCAAGCTCTAACAAACTCTATATAAAATCGAGTTCTAGTGGTTTACTTCACTTATATACTAGTAACAAATATGAGTCAACCAGCATAAAGCTTCAAGTGGTCAAATAATAGAGCTCCAGTTCAGCTTCTCTACTAATACATATTAAAGCAAGAATGAGCTTTAATTAATGAAGTTGAATTTGATTTCAAGGAGCTCTTATTTTTTCTTGCTCTTGAGTCTGGATTTTGTAATGAAAGAAAATAGGCTTTGAAACTTCTATAGAGTGCGTACTAGTTTTCTTTTCTTCGTTTTCTTTTATATTAATTCTTCTTTTTCATCTCTGATTAAAAAAAGGTTGAGATGGACAGCGGTACTGTGGAGGGTATACCCAAAACTTAAGCTTCTCTAAGTGTTAGCTGATCTTTGGGATACAAAGGTGGCTTGAACTCTTGCATGATCTGGTTTGTAGTGGTTTTAATATATCATCTAATTCAGAATGGATAACAGGATTATCACATACTCCCTTTATTGACCTAATTATTCCTAGGCAGCTGATGCCTTTTAACTCTCCTATACTGAATGCAACTGTATCAATCCAATTATTATTTTTGTAGTTATCTATGGTCGTGGCATTCTACAGAAACAGAAATAATGAAGGTTGGAGATGGTTTGGATGACTGTCCACCAAAAATTGGAAGCATTCAAGGAATGCACATGAAGAGAGGAATTCTCTTTGTGTTTGTGCATAAAGCTCATCTTGTTAGCCTTATCTATTCAGGAGAATGTTCATCAGAACGGATGAATGCACCCTCTTAGCTGCTTGAGCTTTTTACCGTGGCTAAAGGTCCAGCACAGTAAGGGAACTCTTGCTTTGAAAAGCACAGCTGTGTCATTCAAAATGTTATTTTGCAGAGTTACATTTTTCAAGATGAGAAAAATTGAGAAGGAAAGAAGCACAGTCAGTAGGAACACAAAAGAATGGGACCAAACATTGATGTAGCAATTTTTTTTTTTTTTTTTTTTTTTTTTTTTTTCTGGACTGAATTATATGAACTTAGGATGAATACTATTTCAAATTTTTTTTCCCACTGCAGAAAACAAAAATAGGAGGTACATGAGGTTCAGCCCTGAAGTCCATGGGTGTGCAAAATTAAATTTATAGTTTGACGGTGGACATTTAGTATTATTATTTACTTGAATAGAAATGGTTATTTAAGTAAGTTCATCACGCGGATAAATTTAATTACGATTGTGCAGCTGCCAGGATAGAAGGCCTAGGTGGTTGTTGTTGTTGTGCAGCTGCCTTGTTTTGCGTGATTTGTCCATACGCCATTGGTGTATAACTTTGTGTACAATAATAAGGTCGTAGCATGCTTTTTAACTCGGTGAAATTAAAATGTTTAATGCTGGAGATTGGGTGGTGGTTATGTTATCTGGCCCAATTCCCTTGCTAGCTAGGAGTGGTCCGTAGAAATTATTACAAACTTCTTCCACAAAATCCCATTTTATTTTTTTTTGTCTATATACAATTCACTATCATCCGTAAAATATCTATTTTTCTTGTTGTTGGTCCCCCCCACCCCCCGAGGAAAAAAAAAAGGACAGATAAGTAAGAATTCAACCCGGAGGATGGAAGGTAGAATTTGGAAAGAGAAGTGGTGGAACTTGGCTTGGGATTGGGATCTGTATGTCATTTTCATTTACTGGAAGGTTTTGTATAGAACATGCAAGCTAGTTGTGTGAAGTGTGCCGATTTAAAGCTTTTGCTTGCAGCATATTTGATTCTATTGTTGAGTATGAGTTAAAGGCGAGTTACTTTCAGCTGCAACTACTTGGATTGATCTGGGTCATGGATTTTGATATTACTTAATAATAATTTCCACGTTAGGTTTTATGGCAACTAATAATACAGTTTTAAGAGTTGTAATTTGCTGTATTGGGTGGCTTGCCTTTGGACTCCAACCTGGACTGTCAGGGAGCGTAAATAATGATCCTGAATTCTCCTGTTCTCATATGGTCGTATGACCAAGTTAAGCAAATAGATATTGTGGTGACAATCTGATATTTGAATGCTTTCGCTTGCAGGACGGTGCTGACAAGAGAAAGATTCACTGTGATGAGAAGCTGAAGACCATATTTGATGGTAAAGACTATGTTGGGATGCTGGAGATTGGTAAATTGCTGAATGGGCACTTTGTGAAGACTAACTGATTCATCTGTTCCAAAACTAAACCCAGTTTGTCCTTGAAAATGGTACCTTGCACCCTCTAAATGAAAGCTCCGGTAATGTTAAGTGCTGTACAAGCTGGAGCACCATTTTCCATTGTATAAATTTGTTTTGAGAGCACACATTGGGTTGGGGTCCTTTTATAACTCTCTAGCTGAACATCTTGTTTAAAGATTTTAGTAGAAGCCGAGCCATTGATGAGTTCTGGCGAAGACTCTGACCATCCTTAGATTGCCTGTTACCATCAAACAGACTTCTGCACATGGATCTTATTGCATGTAGGTTGAAAATGTTTATGGGTGACGAAAGCAATAGTGCAACATGGACAATTTATGGAAGCAACAGCATGTAATTTATAGAGGTGACTCATTTGGATGCTTCTTTTCTTGTTTTAGAGACTCTTAGCGACCGTTCGGTAAGACTTTTTTATTCGGTTTCTTTTTTTCTTATAAGGAGAAGTCTTGTCAAATAATATTTTTTTGTTAGAAACTCTAAAAAAAAAAAATAAGGAGCTTTTTTTTTTTTTATGAAGAAAAACCAAAAAAAGAGTTTCACTCCTTTTAAAAACATGCCACTTTTTGCAAACACAATGTTTTTTCGTTCCATTGACGCCCTCATTTTAAAATCATAATTTTAATGTCATCCTCCTTTCAAATTCCTATGACTAAAGCTCTCCCCTTTGTCCTATAGAGCTTAATGATGCTCTTTTCTCTTCTCCTCTCTCTATAACATCTAGTAGATCTATTCTAATTTCTTATAGATTTCGTCAATAGAAGTCATATTCTCTTTATTTACCCTGAGCCAATTTGCTTTGTTGCACCAGGATTGAAGTGAGAGAATGGAGGTGATAGTCAGCAACCAACGGCTCCTTGTACCCTAAAAATGCTTTCAGAAGCTTCAGGTAATCTCTCTGATATTTTTCATTTGACTTTTTATATGGGTTGATTTAGGGTTCATCGGCTCAGATTTTTTGGGGGGTTTTTATTTGTTGTTTGATTAAAAATATTTCCGATTTTTCTTTTGCTTCTCTTACTTTTTTATCTCAATATTTTTCGATTCTCATATTTCTCTTTGAATCAATTTATCTTATAGGTTTTGGATGATGATAGTCTCCTCAAACTATGCTACCTGATGGAGCCATCTGCCCTTTTAGAGAAAATTGTGTTACAGGTGCATGATCTTTATTGATGAGTCATGTAGAAAGTTTTTCCATAGATTATGTTATGTGTTTATGGATGGTTGGTGGTTTGTCTCTTTATTGAACAATAACCCTTCTGTTCTATTTTAGTTATAAAAGATAAGATGTGTTTTATTCTATTTAGTCCCAAAACTGGCATCCTTGAAAAGTTTAAGGACATGAATACAACTTCTACGTTATACTATGTCAACTTTCATATAATATGATCAATAAGAGATAAATTAAATTAAAAAAAAAAAGAGATATATGACCAATTAAATATATATTCAAATGTTGATTTGTTTGATCTTCCTGTTATGTTGATACAATTCTTGGCTGAATAAATTTATAGTTGTCCACTCATAATAATGTATTCATTCATTGACTTTATGCAAGTTTTATATCATTTCCTTGTTTCCTCTGATTAAAATATATACTTTGTGAGAATAATCGTTTCCTTGCAGTCTACTTCTATTACTTGCAACTTAGTTAATTGAAATCTGTCTAATTGGTCTATTAGAAAGTTATAAACTAGCTTTCTTGCTCCATTTGTGCAATATGACTGGCATTCATCGATGAATCATGCTCATTTTGTGCTTCGACTTCAATTTAAGGCCTACAAAGGGTAACCCTTATTGGGGTAGGTGAAAGATTAAACTAGTGTTTTGTCAAAATATTATTTTTCTTGTGTTATTGTATTATTATTATTTTTTTTTTCAATTTAGTTAATGAACCCATTAAGTGATACAAGCACGAAGTAGGTGATTGAAAGGCATGCCCTGCATTTGGACTATCCATCACTTAAGTTACAGGTAAATTTTAAATTTACTATTGATATGTGAACATTTATCACATGTTTTTTCTTATGTGTTTGCATATTTGTATATATCCTGGTGTTTGTTTATCATGCGATAAAATTGTATTTGAATAATCAAAGAACTTACTTTAATCAATGGCAACACATTTATTTTGTGTTTTTTATTATAATTGATTTATATCTCGCAGTTTATGACTAGTAAAGAAATGTTTCAACTTAGATCTAAAATTTTAGAAAAACAAAAACTTAATGTAAAGTGATATTCCATCGCTATCAAATTCTTACTTTAAGCTTGTATGAATGAGATTTGTAATAATGGAAAACCAGAAATATCATTTAGAAATAAGAGATGAGAAGTTGTACTAGACTATTCAATAAGATGTTAAAAAAATCTATACACAAAAGCAATTGAAAAATAGAATGGATAGTCTAATAGGTAATTTGACTTTATGAAAACAATTAGAGGGCAAAGAAACATGATTGGGATGGTACCTAAAACCATCGAAGCTAATGCTACATGGTGATTGACCAAAATAGGGGTAAATATTTTAATTTTTTAATTTTTAATTATTGTAAATGATTTAAAAGAATGAATTCATCTAAATGTCAATTTATCTTTGTTGTTTGTGTATTTATCTTTGTTTGTGTCGGAGAATATGAGATATGTCAAATTTCGTTATCATGGGTTGAAATATCATGATAAGGAACACAATTGCAACAAGTGAATATGCATGGGCACCAACAATAAATATATAAATTGAAAATAGTACCAGAAATTCAATTCTAGTTATGGTCCGATTTAACACAATCTTCTAGTATGATTGGATTTGAATTTCTAGCATTGTTTTTCATTGGTATATTCATTGTTGGTGTTCATGCATACTCACTTATTGTGATTGTATTCCAAAATATGTACACTAATTCATCATGATATTCTAATATGTGATAACGGAATTTGGTATTCCCCTATTTTCCTCCACATACAACAAAGATAAATTGACATTCAGATGAATCTATTATTTTAAATAATTTATAATAGTTAAAAATATGAAAATTAAAATATTTTCCCTTATTTTGGCCTCCTATCATGTGTCATCATTTTTAGTGGTTCCAATTGTATGGTTCCATTCCAATCCTATTTATTTACCCTTTAATTGTTTTCATAAAATCCAATCACCCTTAAACTATCCATTATATTCTTCAATTACTTTTGGATATAGTTTTTTTAGCATGTTATTGAAATAGTTTAGCACAACCTCTCATCTCTTATTTCTAAATTATATTACTGATTTTTCAATATTAAGAATCTCATCCATACATGTTTGAAGTAAGAATTTGGTAACGATGGAATTGTACATTTTTTTTTTTTAATTTTAGATCTAAATTGGGATATTTCTTTGTTAGTCATAAACTGTAATATATAAATCAATCATTAAATAAAGACAAAAGTATGTGCGTGCTTATTGATTAAAACGAGTTTTTAGATAATTCAAACATAATTTCATCGCATAATAAACAAACATCAAGACATAAGAAAAAGTATGTGTTAAATGTTAACATATCAGTGGTAAATTTAAAATTTACCTGCAGTTTAAGTGATGGATAATCCAATGTGTCAGGCCTTTCCAAGTGCAGGTTATGTCTTTCAATCACCTGCTTCGTGCTTCAAATGGCAAGAAGACAAGTATCACTTATGAGTTCATTAACTGAATTGAAAAAAATAACAGTATAACAATACAAAAAAAAATAATATTATGACAAAGTACTGAGCTAATCTTTCACCTCTCTCGATAAGGGTTACCATTTGTAGGCTTTATATTGAAACTGAAACACAAAAGGAGTATGATTAATGGATGAATGCTAGTCATATTACACAAATGGAATAAGAAAGCTAGTTATAACTTTACCAATTAGATAGATATCAATTAACTAACTTGCAAGTAAGGAAAGCAAACTGTAAGGAAACAATTATTCCCACAAAATATATATTTCATTTAGAGGAAGTAAGGAAATGATAAAAGATATGCATAAATTCAATAAATGAATATATTTTTATAAGTGGACAACTACAAAATTATTTAGTTAACAATTGTATAAATATATAAGGAAGATAAAATAAATCAACATTTGAATATATATTTATCTGACCAGACATCTTTTTTTTTTTTAAATTGAATTTATCTTTTATTATTGTTCATACTATATGAAGTTGACTAGTATAACATAGAAGTTATACTCGCGTGCTTGAACTTTTCAAGAATGCTAGTTCCAAGACTAAATAGTATAAAACACATTGCATCCATATCTTTTCTTTTATAATTAAAATAGAACAGAGAAGTTATGGTTTAGTGAGAAGACAAACCACTAACCATCAATAAACATATAACATAATTTATAAAAAAAAAACTTTATGCATAATTAATCAATAAAAACCGAACACTTGTAGCACAATTTTCTCCAAGAGAGTAGATGTCTCCATCAGATAGTATAATTTGAAGAGACTATCATCATCCAAAACCCATGATATAAATAGATCTAAAGAGCAATGTGGGAATCAGAAAATTTTGAGATAAAAAAGAAAAAGAAGCAAAAGGAAAATTGAAAATATTTTTAATCAAACAACAAATAAAAAATCCCCACAAAAATATGGACCGATGAACTCTAAATCAACCAACATAAAGAATCAAATGACAAACATAGATTTAAAAGGAAATCAGAGACTACTTAAAGCTTTTAAAGGAATTTTTAGGGTATAAGGAGCCGTTGGTTGCCTATTCTAACTTTTGTTCTCCTTCGCTTCAATCCTAGTGCAACATATAGGGTAAAATAGAGGAAGTAGTCTAGTAAAAACAAGAAAAATAAAGAGAATATGATTTATATCAGTTAGATTTGTAAGAAATTAGTATATATCTGCTAAATGTTATAGTGAGAGGAGAAGAAAAAAGAACATTGTCGAGCTTTATATGGCAAAAGAGAGCTTCGGGAAAAGGTTTTTGAAAGGAGGATAGAGTTGAAATTATGATTTTGAAATGAGACAAATTGAAACGAAAAAACATTGTCTCCACAAAAGCTGATTTATTTTTAAAAGGAGAAACAAAAGCTTCGAGGAGCTTTCGGTGAAGCTCTATTTTTTTTTCCCCAATAGAGAGAGCCTTTCTTTTTTTTTTTTTTTTTTCCTTTTTAGAGTTTCTAAAAAATATTATTTGGTAAAATTTTCTTATAACGAAAAGAGAAATCGAAAAAAAAAAAAAAGTACCAAATGGATGCTTAATCAGTAGGACATATATCCACATACAACACATAACAGCATAGTCATTTAATTTTAATATTCATTTCCCATATACGCAAAACTACTAAGGAATAAGTAAATCGTTAGGACTGGGAACATTAATAGACAATTCATGTTCCGATCTACAATGAAATATATACACACCTATCAGTAATGAAATAAATAAAAAATAAGTAAATTAAAAAGTTCTAATTTATGAGGTGTTCAATCCATTGCTCTACAATGGCAGGACTGCCATACCATGGTCTTAATTCATCATCTGAACCAACAGGTGAGTGATACACTCCATCAAAGCTGATATTTAGTGCACCCTCCAGATGAGCTGATACTTCTGGTACAACACCATCACCCCAGACATCTGCCTGCCCACAAACCTGCCAAAATAGTCTCATTGTCAACAAGGCTGCAATGACCTTAGCTTTGACATCGAACTTATCAAATCAAACGAGTATGAATAGACATTAGCCTAAAACTTTTGACTCAGACAACTTCAAAATTCCCCAGGAAGGTTTAAGTCATGTAGACCGGAAGATTTCAGCACCATAGCAAAGAACCAAAAATAATGTGGTTCACCTGCTTGTATCCTTGTCCAATAAAGCGAGCACGAAATGTGGGAGCATTGAAGGTTGACATACTGGCATCACCGACAACAGCAACCTCAGCAACTGATTGGTTGTTTTCAATGTTAATTGTGGAATCAACGCTCAAAATTGAGTTACCCAAGAATCGAGCCCCCTGGATATACCTGGAGTTCAAAGCTATGATTCAGTAACATGAATATCAAATCTCCATGAAGAAGGATCATGCAAACATAAGTTCTATCATTTAGATTATTTGCATCTCATATTTGTTTGGCATGTTTAACCACTAACATTCAGTTAGTAGGGAGGTTCCCTCTGCATCTCCCTCATTTTATATAATCAGTGCAAAGAGTTCTGCATGATGATATAGCTGACACTAATAATGAAAAATAGGCACTGTGCCAACAATCATTAAGGTCTTAATCAGGACTTTACACAGGCCATGGGCTTAGTCATTCACCTGGTTCCAAAAAATGGGGGAGGGTCCCTATGATTACTAAGATTTCAATCTAACCTTTCTTTCTGGGTTTCATTCATACTGGGCTTGTTAAGAGTCGCCTTTTCACTATATTAAGCTGCTGAAGTAAATTTCAATTGTGATCGCTACAGATTTCTTGCACAATTGTGGCACATGGTGAAAACTCATTGATCCCTCGATCAACTGAAGCCTATACTAAACAAACGGTTCACTACTTGTCAAAGGCTTCTGAGTTAGCATAAAATAGGATAAATTACAAGTTGTACCCCATTTATCCCTAATAAATCTTTATATTTTTTCTTTTAAGAAATTATACTTGCACAAATTATACTTTGCACCATGACATTTAGGTTGCACTAAAGACTTCAACGACATTAAAGATTTTGTTACATTTTTTATGAAAACCCTGAAATAAAACATGGTGTTTTGACAGTTTCTCTTCCTTTTTCCATTTTTTATTTTCATCTTCTTCCAGTCTTCTCCCTTGTCTCTCTTGTTAGAAATCAACACCAACTCAATCCACATCATGAAATCGAAATCATTGAGAGCAAATCAAATCAATTTGAACAATCACTCTCAATCTCTTTTAGGATTGAGTTCTCACCATCTCCTTCAGAAAGATGTTGACTGACCAAAAGTAGAAAGATGTTTAACACTCTAATAGCTACTCAAATCTGCTCGCAAATTAATTGCTTAAACTTCTTCACAATTGGCAGTTCCAAATTTTACCTCAAAACTCAATTTGATCTTTACTTCTTTTATCAAAATGAATGAAAGACTCTACACATGTCCAACTATCATTCTCCAGTTTCTACCAATGCAGCATAGATAAATGCTTGTCTTGGAATTGTATATTATTGTATAGAATACTCAAAAAACATATTTAAAAAAAGAAAAGAAAAGAAAAAAACTCTCTACAATGTGTTTTTATGGTGTTTGAATTTTCTTTGCATGGTGTTTTCTTCATTACATGAGTGTAGGGTGCTCTCTCACAATTACAAAACCAGTGACAGCGCTTTTTCCAATGATGTCAACTTTCAGCCGGCAGTCGATTGCTATGAAGTGGGTCTTTCTTGATTTTCATTTCAGGAAAACTAGTATGAGAGAGAGGTTTAAAAAAAATTACAAAAATGAGGGCATTTTTTACAATTTATTGTATTTGACTAGCGTTTGACTTTAGAAAATGCCCCAAATATAGAGAAAGAGCACACTTATCCCGCTATAAGAATAAATGCGACATACAGGACTGTTTCAACTATAGAGAAATTAAACTTATGAACCATATGATAAAATTATGGGAGAGTGATAGAGCATGGATTGAGACGTGAGATAAGTATCTCAGAACCAATTTGGATTTATATCAGTACGATATACCACCGAATCAATTTACGTGCTAAGACAGTTGATGAAAATATTTAGAACGCGGAAGAGAGACCTATATATGGTATTCATTAACCTAGAAAAAGCGTATGACAAGGTCTCTAGGGACGTGTTGTGATAGGCGCCAATGAAGATAGAGATCTCTTTGAAATACATTAATTTTATTATAAATATGTATGAAAGAGTTGTAACCAATATAAGAATTTGCGAAGATCTGATTAATAGCTTCTCTATTAATATTGGACTCCATCAAGATTCGACATTGAATTCTATACTGTTTGCAATAGTGATAGATGAAATCATTAAAAATATTCAAGATAAAATACCATAGTATATGCTATTCGCAGATGATATAATTTTGGTTGATGAAACTAGAGAGGATATCAGTATTAAATTAGAGTTATGGGGAGTTACATTGGAGTCCGAAGGATTTAGATTGAATAACTCCAAAATAGAGTATGTGAGATGTATGTTTAGTGACAACTATCAGAATAATAAAAAAATGATTAAATTAGAAAGAAGAGAAATTTCAAAAAGTGAACGATTTAAAGAGGTTGGTTCCATTATTCAAAATGATGGCAATACAGATATGCATGTGAACAATATTATTCAAGCGACTTGGATGAAATGGAGAAAAATATTCGGAATTCTCAGCGATCGCATAATACCATTACATTTAAAAGGAAAATTCTATAGAACCCCAGTAAGATCTACGCTATTGTATGACACTAAGTGTTGGGCCAACAAGAGCAAAAAATGACAATAACTGAAATGAGAATATTTAGGTGGATGTGTGATAAAATTAGAAAAGATAGAATTAAAAACGATGAGATACGTAATAAGTGAGGAATTAATTCAATTGTAGATAAAATGTGAGAGTATCGTCTGAGATAGTTTGGATATATACAATAAATATCTAAAGACGCACCTATTAGAAAGACCAAAAACTTAAATATAGGAGATTTAATAAAATATAGAGATAGCTCATTGAAAACTTGAATGTAATATATTCATAAAAATATGATAGTTATGGATTTAGTTGAGAAAATTATTTTAAATAGGAATGAGTGACATAGAAGAATTCGCATAAATTAAATCAATACTCTTTTATTTTATTTTTATTTATTTATTTATTTATTTATTATTT
The DNA here is from genome assembly GCA_037126225.1 of Dillenia turbinata. NCBI lineage: Eukaryota > Viridiplantae > Streptophyta > Magnoliopsida > Dilleniales > Dilleniaceae > Dillenia > Dillenia turbinata. The sequence goes on from JBAMMX010000021.1 coordinate 16,964,660, forward strand.
TTTCTAATATTTGTCTCTTATATGGTCGACTTTAAATTTTTGGGATAGAAAGTCTAGATTGTTATTGTTTTTGTTGTTGACTAACATTTGACTTTTTAACAATGCTGTAACAGAAAATCTGTGTTGCTAAAACCTAAATGTCAGAGTGGAAAGTGTAATTTCTTAAGCGTCAGCATCCCAAGTGTTATCCAACGTTAATGTCAAGGTGCAACTTGTAATTTTCACCCCAAAATTAAGGAATTGAAGCTGATATTCCTCAAGGTTCTTTTCCCTTCTAATGCAGTATACTCCCTAAGCTTCTCGAAAAGGAAACTGAGATGCAGCCAAAACTTACTGCATGGAGGTTATGTAACCACATCATCTCTATGAAATCCATTTTGTTCCTTATATGATGACCAGTGGATGACTTGTGTAATTGTCCTTTTTCTACAAGAAAATTTCCCTTTAATGAAAATTACTTAACAATATATTAGGTTGACAATTGGGCTGAACCAGGTCAACCTTGCTTGTTCAACAACTTCTAGAGCACAGCATAATGTAAATTTGGCTAAGCTGAATCTGAATGGAATTCGAGCCATAGACCAAGTTGGGGTATGGCCAAGCCTTATATTGACGTTAGCCTGGCCAAAACTGCAATGCCATTTAACCTTTTTTCCTCTTTAATTATTTTACATAATTCTCAATACTTGTTACTTCTGAAAGCATAGAATATTACACCACATGTAGTTTGAATGACCGCAGTCCTAATTTGAATCTTCATTTTAAAACAAATGGGAACAGGTGAAATTTTATTAAATGTAGCATACAAATTTGGGAAATCCTAATTTTAGTATTCAATACAGAAAGAAAAAAAAAAAAAAAAAAAAAAAAAAAAAAAAAAAAAAAATCCTAAGTTTGGTGTCTTAGCACCACCAGTGTGGTGCTAACTTCTTTGCCACATACACCTAAAAACCGTCAGTGTGGATAACAGAAACCATTATCACGGATGATGAAAACCATTATCAGGGATGACAGTTTTTAGGCGCACCGCCACAATAACTGAACCTTCTAGCAGGGTGGTAGGAGAACTAAAAACTGTCATTGAGAATCCTGATCATAGATGATAGTTTTTAGGTGCATCTGACCCAAAAAAAAAAAAAAAAAAAAAAACACACACACACACACACAATTAGCACCACACAAGCATATAACGCAAATATAGCGACCCCCCAAAACCGGAAATAGTTCTTGAGGAACACCAAATTTAGGATCATTTTTATTTTAAACACCAAAATTAGGATTTTGCCTAAAAATTTCATTGTTAGGAAATACCAAATTTTCTAATTAAAATGCAATTATCTGTATGGTTGTGCTAGCTTGGACATGGTCCAAAGCAAATGTGATTGCAGGATGATGAGTTTCAATTTGGACATAAATAAAATAAGTTTAAAACAGACTAAGCTGAGTTAGATCAGGATCAAAGACACCACTACCTCAGCATAACTAAAACTATGGTGGCAGCAGTGGTGGGTGGGTGTGGGGGTGGTCTTAAAACTATAACAAATAATACAGCATTTAGTGATCATATATTAAACAAACCATAAAGTAATTCATTTACATAAGCCTATATGTATCAATGGGTAAATTAAAATTATGGAAAAACTCAGAGAAGCGAGGTTGTGGCATATTAGGCAATAGATGATTGAATTGTAATGATTAATGATTACACATTATGCAATTAAATGTGATCCTTATGTTTCATGTTTTTTAGTATAAACTTACTAGGCAGGCAGCAGTCATAAAACAAAGCAATAAGAAAGGCAAATAAGGATGCTAAGTTTCATAAGTGAAAGTCAAACAACAGTAAATACAACAGTGCAGGAGTTATATGCACGTAAAAGGGAATTTTATGCACCAGAAATGAAATTTGTGCAGGAGTTATATGCTATTCTAGAAATATGGCATAAGGTACTAAGAGAGGAAAAATAAATAAATAAAGACATCAAGGCAATTAGCATGTTCAAGAAGATGGCCCAATAATTGAAGAAGGTTTATCATCTATTTTCTCATGTCCATAATTCCTTTCAGGTGTGAATGTGTGTATGACTATATGTATCAAAAATCATTCCTTGGATTGGCTGGACAAAGGGAGAAATGCATTGTATGGCAGAAGTGAAGTTTCAAAGTTTTTTGGTATAAAGCAGAGTTTATAAAGTTTGTTACGGTTTCACCACTCAGAATTGATTACATTCCTCAAGCTTTAAAAGCACCTCAACAATAATAAGCACCTCAAAGAACATATTGGATGTATAAAAGAATGTACAAAACTTCTAAGAGTAAAGGATTCTGTACCAATTCTTCTTGATCAATCAAAATTCTCCTTGATAACATTCCTTAATCGGTAACTACTCATTTAGTATAGTTTGGACCATCCAGCAAACAAAACAGCATCTAGATTCTAGACAAAAGAGATATGAAAACCAATAGGTGGAAGAGATAGATAGGTTAAGGGGACAGGTTAAATAATACAGGAGAACAGAAAGAGAGATAATGCCTTTTACTGACCTGCCTGCAATGCACACATATTTCAATTCTGGAGTATAAACAGCTCTTGCACAATTCTTTTCAACATAGTCTAAGAGACCCCTTGTTTGATCAATAACCCCCTGCACACCTTTGGGAGGTGGTCTGAAAGGCAACAGATAAAGCAAATGAAACAGATAAAAGTATATAATATGTATGAAAGCAGATTCAAGATCCTAAGTTTGAAACACTAGGCTTTTAGCCAGTGAAGTAAAGACACAGCACCAAATGCAGTATTCAATGAATTGTGTGAAAAATTACCATTATTTGTCAACAGGATAGCGAAAGAAACCCAAAAGGAATTAGAAGTGTAAAAGAAAGGATTCAACAAATAGTTGCAAGGAAATATGCCTACTGGTGGGGGGTACCAAGAGTCAGTAGCAATGAAATATTGGAGGGCCCAAATTCCTCCATATAGACTCGTGCAAGCCATCCTCCTGCTGAGTGTCCAATTATGGACAAACTCCTGCCTAAAATAGAAGTTTTATGAAATGACATCCATCATGCGGAATGCATATCAAGTAGAGAATGAAAATGACGAGCAGCAGAAAGTTTCAACAAATGATGGTCACTTGCTTTTGGAAGAAAGAACAATTTTCAGCATGATTAATTTGCATTTTTAGCACTTCTTGGAACATATCTTCAGAATTAAACATTTTTTCTGGCACAGGCTACTGGAGCAACAACATTACATGCCTAATTATGAAAAGTGAAGTGCATATTCAAATGGAAAAGATACTAACGGTTATACACTTGTATTTTGTTATTTTGTTGAGCTTTTTCTAGAAAAAGGGCTTTGAGAAAAGATGATTGCAGAGCTTTCATGGAATTTCTATTTTATAATTGGATTGGAATAGAGAAAGAAAGATAACAAGATTCAAAATGGTTTGATGTGAAAGTGGCCTAATAAATCCTAAAAAATCCTGTCTGTGTCAAGAAACCAAACTGAAAAGGCTACAGATAGTTTTGCCAGGTTGGCTGCACAAGCAGTTCCCCCCCCCCTTTTTTAAGCAAATGGACCAAAAGGTCATGGTGCATAATTCAGAAAAATTGGAAAAATGAGGTTTGCAGTTGATGCTTGTTTAGGTAGCAGCTGGAGTAACGAAAATAAGGTTTGCAACTTTGGGAAACTTCATGTGCAAAGGCTGCGAAGCACAGCAATAAAAAGAAAAAGGAAAAAAAGAAAAGAAAGGTTCTTTGTTTTTTCGTTATGTTTGCATGTGACATGTCATGTGCAGAGAAAGAGAAAACTTCGACATAAGGAGTCCTCAAATTGTGAGGGAGAATGATGGAAATAAGTTTGACAATTTTGATAGGAAAAAGGTTGGGGAGATAAGAGTTCTTTCTTTTCCAAAAACCAATCAAATCTTGTAGTCTTGTTCTTGATTTGACTTTAATTTCTGCTTGGCCCTTTTCCCAACATGTGTCATCAAAACTGATGCTTTGTGATGGTGGACTTTGACAAACTCGGGGTTGCAAAATTTGGAGGATGAAAACTTCATTTGATAAATAATTCCATTTGGTGACAAATTAACAAGGACAATTTGTTAAAACAAGAAGAATTCGGTGATACACTTGAGAAACTATAAGAAGTGATTGATAGCCATCCGAAAGATATTCATACAAAAGAGTTACATATAACTTTTCTCATTCACATGATGCTTACCTTCCATAAAACTTAATTGAAAATAGCAAGTATTTATATGTCAAAGTTGGAGGTGGGACTTTGTGCAACAATAAATTTGCCGAACTCTGACTTGGACGTCATGGGTTCAAGTTGGAGAAATAACATTTCTACTTGCAATTAAGGCTTTGTATATTCAATCACTGCAAAATCTCACAATGGCAGGAGCCTCAATAACTAGGCTCCCATTTATTATAAACTTGATAAGAAACAACTTGTGTTTGAGGAGGGAACTGTATAAACTTGATAAGAAACAACTTGTGGTTCAGGAGGGAACTGTATGGTTGTAGACAAAATAGGAAACATATTTGCAAGCACACTTAAACAAGATTTGTAAGTTTAGAAACATATGAGGATAAGGCCATATAATCATCACTCCTACGGGCTTAGAAATGAACGGCAGCATCAATCGCTAATAGAAAAAATTGAAGGTGGAGTATAAGCCAATACTTATTAGGGGGCAATATTGAAGGTAAAAAGGAGAAAACTATGACAAGGGTATTATTTAAATGGTCAATGGATGAGTATTTTCAGTAAAAGGAAGACAGAAGTGAAATAGATTTCATGTCAAGAGATTGGAATGATAATGAAAGTTAATTATAAGGAAGAAAGATTGAATGGAGTGCCAATGTGAAGATAGGCTTGGGAAATAGTAGCATGTAAACACTTGAGGATGCTAGTTATTTCCCAATATTAACAGATATTTGATTGTAGTGGCCTTGGAAGTTAAATAGATGGGGCAATTGGTACTTTGCTCATAGTGTAGATGCTACGCATAAGAATTTGCATGACTTGGTTATTATCCAGTCAAAGGTGCCCACACTCTGCATCTATGCAGAAATGATGAAATTATTAAACTTGCAGCAAAGACCATGGAATCAAGCATCAAGGCCCATCAACTATAATGGCCAATATCTAGTAATATCAACAGCTTAAGCAGCAGCAATATTTATAGGATTTGGAGTTCCACAGAGAATGCCAATCATTCATCAATAAGTATTTTAAAAACATTTCAATTTTCAACTGTAATTTGTGAAATAAAGGCATAACTTCTTAAGGTTAGCTTTATTACTTTCAAGTTCTTAAAATGGCTCCACTCAATATTAATAACTTTACCTTTGCCCAAAAACTCAGAGCCAAAATCTAATATCACATGATTTCATTTGTTGAAAATTTGCAGGATGTAATACAAATTCCTTCTGTATTAGCCATAAAATCTTGCCACATCAGATTCAGTACGTTCGGTCTTTAAATTTCATTCAATATTGGTTTCACTTAGCAATTTTATGCCCTATTTTAATCCCAATGGAGCAATTAGGTATTCAAAGTAGGCTCCACTCATAATCAACTCATGGAAATGTTGAAATTTGAGGGTGAATAAACAGAAACAAACCTGAAGCAATTTCATTAGCCTCGTGAATAGCATCATCAATCCTCTTAAAGTACCTGCATTCAAGCACAATACATAAATTGCTCATCCGCAATTCGCACAAATGTATAGAAAATAAAGATAAGGGTACCAATCAAGAACAGGGCGAGGACGGAGAGTTCCACGCCAGTAATTGGGATCAATTAAACCGGCTGCATTCCTCAACCAATCAACCCTAGATACTTTGGCAACCACTGTTGGCACCCCATACTTTTGCAATGTCAGTTGTAGCTTTTCATAATCGCCTGTATTATTCCCCAATCCCTGCAAAACCCCAAAATACCATCTCAATCTGTGGAGAGAGAAAGAGAGAGAGAGAGAGAGAGAGAGAGAGAGAGAGAGATTTTACAGGAAGAATGAGAGCGGGACGGTGATTGGAGGACGTGGATTGTGAGAATGCCAAGAATTGGGGGCGAGATCGGGAGGACACAGGCGGTGACGGAGTTGAGACAGAGAGAGCCAAAGTCATTACCATAACCGACGAAGCTTGACGAGAAGTCATGGAGACGGGTGAGAGAATGAGAGAGGGAGAGGGTTAGGTTGGAGTGGTGGAGTGAAGCGATGAGGAGGGTTAGGGAGCAAGGCCAACGGGCGGCCAACACGTTTGACTTCATCCCGCCCCATGTCTTTCCACTCTTAATTTGCCCGCATACCCCTTTATTTCATTTTAGTCCTCTTCTTGTATTGAATTATAAAATAGTCCTCTTCTTGATATTGAATTATAAAAATAAATCATCATCAAATGCGAATTTAGTTTAAATTTACAAACTCTTCACATTTTTAGATTTTTAAGTTTAAAAATATTATTTATAAAAGCATAATCAAAATCTTATGAATTACAATTTGATATTTGAATGATATTATAGTAATAGTTTTTTTTTAACAATATTATTAATCGAACTTTAAATATTTTATATTTTATTTTTTTATAACATTGGTTCATTTTCTCATACTTCAAAATTTGGTGCTTGATTGTTTTTGTATTATGCATCTTTAAATTGTTTGATTTAAAAGCACAAAAATTCAAAGCCAAATGTAACTTAAACTCTTTTTTAAGTAAAGAGGTATAACATTATTTAAGATAGAATTTTATTCCATAATTTATTAATTTAACCAATGTTATGGAAAAAATATAATTTTTCTTTTGCAGCTACATATATACCTTATAGAGCATGCCAATGATGATTTGATTTTTTATAAATAAAACCTTTTTAGGCAATGAGAAAGAAAAGAGAAAAGAAATAAAAATAGATTAAAAAAAATTAAAGAGTCAATCCCTTTTTTTCTTTTTTTGTATAAGAGATACAATCAAACAGGATTAAACTAAAGAAAAAATGATGGAAGTGGCAAGATTCTATCACTTGATCCGTCCCTGTCCCTGCATTGAAGACAACTGTTTTTCTTGGAAACCCTTTGGATTTGGATTCTAACAAGCACACAACAACTATGGTAAAGGCAATGGCCTTTTCTCCTGTCAAGCCTAAATTTGCTGCTAGATTGAGAAGAATACAAAACCAGAGTTACTAACCACCCTTGGAGTGGACCCAACTTAAGAGCTCCAAAGTTTTTGCTGCAATACAATGAATGAAAAGATGTTCTTTTGTTTCTTTACCCAAACTTCTTTCCTAAACACCAACATGGTTACGCAAGGGGATCATCAAAGGAGGCAATCTGCACACACTTTCCAAACAAAAGATCTTTTGCCTAATGGTAAACTTTTGTTGATCAAATAGCCTTTCCGAATGGAAAGCTACCACTCCAAATTGGTATTTTGATGAGTAATAATTAACATTCACATCTTTCTCTATACCATTATTGGGGTTAGTAATATTCAATTTCCATTAATTTGCTCCTGAAAATCTTGGATTAGTTTCCACCAAAACATGAACTACAATATATTCGTAACTCATCCACTCCAAGAGCAAACAAAACCTCCTTTTCTCTCTTGGAGACAAACAAAACTTCTCCTAAGTGATGGTTTCTAAAATGTGTACTTAAACTTGCTAATGCACGAGATCAATTGTAAACAAGTGAGTAGTCGGGTATTGTCTCCATGGGCAACTACATCTTTTTTTTTTTTTTTTGTACATAGGGAGACTCGAACCCGAGTCTATTACAAAGGGACGGGGAGTTGTGCCACTTAAGTTAAAACTCATTGGCACAATTTCATTACATCTGGTTATTGTGTCTCTCACCAATTCAATTTCGATTAAAATGGACTTTAGAGATAAATGAGATAAAAGCAAGTAAAACATAAACTGCCTAAAGACATGAAAATAAGTTTGCTGGGATACATAAGAGAAGATATCAATGATATCAAATGTATCACAAATTTCAACCTTTGGGTATACAAGGATTTAGGGTATAACCACCAAGTGCACCGTATATATTTAATATGTCTCATACTTATGCATATTTTCTCATATTTTCTATGTGTTATAATGTTTTCACATTATATTTACCAGCTTTAAAACATTGATACATCTAGGTCAACTCCATTCACAAATACTCCATCAGGGTTTGGATCATCTCTATCTATTAATCCTCTCATACCCTCAATTGAGACCTCTCAATCAAATCTAGTTTTTTCCAACTGAAGTCTTATGTCTAAAACCCTAAACTGAACCTCAAACTCCTTGGAAAACCAATTCTACACATCCATCAAATCCTTGTGAGTTACGTGTTTATACTAAGAGAAACAAAACTCAAAAAAGAGGAGAACAACAACTATTTGAGCATGACCATGAATACAATCCATATCCAAAATCCCATGAAAATTCACCAGGTAACACAAGTTTTGAATTTGTCTCTATTGAAGTATGCAATGATGATCTTCACTTTGAAAAGGAGTGAGGTCCTTCATTTTTCATCATATTTATAATTTTGTGTCTTACAATGGGCTATCACCTAGTTATTGGGCTTTTGTTAGGAGGCTTGACAAAGTTTGAATACCGAGTTCTATACATGAGACACTAAGTGCACCAGAATAGAAAGCCACAGTTTTGGAAGAAATTTGAGCTTTGGAGCAGAATAAAACTTGGGAAATAACCAACCTACCAATTGGAAAATCTCCATATAATGTAAGTGGATCTTTACTATCAAACATAATACGGATAGGAGTATAAACAAATTCAAAACTTGATTAGTAGCAAGTGGGTTCACTCAGTCCTATGGAATGGACTACCAAGAAACCGTTTCTCCTATAATAAATCATTGTATGGCCTCAAACAATCACCAAGAGCCTGGTTCGATAGGTTCATAAGGGCTATAAAAGAATTTGGGTACTTTCAGTGCCAGGCTAATCACACCATGTTCATCAAGCAATATCTATAAGAAGAAATGGGTACTATAGTCTACATGGATGATATTATACTAATAGGAGATCATGAAGAAGAAAAAGTTAAAATGATTCTTAGTTCAAGAATTTTAGATCAAAGACAATCTCAAGTATTTTCTCGGGATAGAAGTAACGCAATCAAAAAAGGGCATCATGGTCTCTCAACGAAAGTATGTAAAAGAAAGAGGAATGCTCGGATGCAAACTTGCTAACTCCCCTATAGATCCGTTTGTGAAACTCAAAGTAAGAAATAATAATGCTCTATGGACAAGGGAAGATACCAAAAATTAGTTAAAAAACTTATTTATCTCTCTCACACTAGACCATATATTAGTTTTTCTATTAGTATAGTGAGTCAATTTATGAATAATCCAACTGAAGAGTACTTGGAAGCCGTTTTTAGAATTCTAAGATAACTAAAGATGACTCCTGGTAAAGAACTTTTCTTCAAAAAGACTTCTAGTAGAGAAGTGAAATTATTCAGTGATATAAATTGGGCTGGATCATTTTCTGACCGTTGATCAACTTCAGGATACTCCACATATATTTAGGGAAATCTAGTTACCTAGCTAAGCAAAAGGCAATTTGTTATATCTCAAAATAGTGCAAAAGCAGAGTTCAGAGCATTGACACTAGGTATTGTAAAGGAATATGGTTGCATAAGGTCCTTCAAGAACTAAATATTCCTATTATAGAATCTATGAAGATGTATTGTGACAATCAATTTGCCATAAGTATAGCAAAGAATCTGGTTCACCATGACAGAACAAACACATAGAGATTGATCGATTTTTTATCAAAGAAAAAATATAATTTGGGATAATTTCTTTACCCTACTTCTCAGCAAGTCAATAGACAATAGACGTTCTCACCAAGCTAGTTCCCAAAAAAACATTCAAAGAATTCAAGTCCAAACTATGCTTAATCAACAGTTACAGCCGGGGAAATGTGAAATTCCGGATTTCTTGTTCTTAATAATAGAAAGTCAAAGTTGTAAATTAGTAGTCTCAATAAAAGAGATTTTAATTATATATTTCCCTATTCTTAAACAATTATACTTTTTTTTTGGAATGTTGTAGGAAAGTTATTTACGTTTTTTAATTTTAGGAAAAGATGATTTCTTTCTTTTCCTATATATTGTAAAGAATTATTTATCAGAATTAAGAAAGAACTATTTATTTCTTCAGTTATGATTGTTATTTAATGTGTATTTAATTTGTATTTAATAAAACAAGGAATTTTTATCCAAAAAAAGGAACACTCGGGTTTGGATATTCCCCGAATATGATTATATTTTGCTTGGATGAGTTCGGGTCAAAAAATATATAACCTTGATACCTTAAGTTTGGACTAAAATAGTGTGCTCAAGTTTGGATACCTAGTATGGATCCAATCCGGCCCTAATGCTCTATGAATAGCTCCATTTTAGATCTTTCTTTACACACCATATAGAAGTTCTCTCATAGAGTATGAAGTTTTTAAGAGGATTCATATAATAACTCTCTCAATTGAGTCAAAAATTTTTTAGAACATTTACAAAGCTTGTAATTCTTCAAATCTTTTGAAGAATTAATTTTTAGTTGCTTATGTTGCTATATGCATGGATTAGAGATTTCACAATTGAAGAGTTATATTGGACGACCAAAGTAGTTTTGATTTTTTGATATAATAAACTATTTATATTCTATCTATTTATTTAATTTAAGAATATATTTATCATAAAAATTTGAGAAATTATATTTCTAATTATATTTAAATTGGATATAAATTAATGAATATTTGATGTGATAAATTTGATTAGTAAAATTGTCCAACTCATGAAGATTAGATAATTTTTCAATTAATATTGATTTAATCAAATTACTTGAGTATTTAACCCAATTTTAACCTTAAGTCTATTAAAAATAAAATAAACAATTAATAATAAACAAATTAAATCTAACTAAGTGTGAAACTTTAAAGATTTTCCTAAACCAAATTATAAGATAAAAATAAAATTATTAAAAATATAAAATTATAAAAATAATAAATTAATCTAAAATATTATTAAGACTTAAAATTAACCTTTTTTTGAATTTAATATCTAAAAAAATTAAAAATTAAAATCTTAAAATTGAACTCAATAAGATTATGAAATTAAATAGCAAATAATAAAAGCAGTGTTAGACAAATAAAATAAAAAATAGACTACAAAAAGTAGCCCTAAATTGAAAGTTGAATTAAAACAAAAATTTGCGGATAAAGTAATCGATGGTTGATAATGATCTATGTTCTTCATCTTCTTTTTTTACGACGGTAACGAGCGGCAGTGGTGAGTTGATTGGCGATGAAAATTATGTGGGGTGAACAAGTTAACTTTGGCAATCAATGGAAACGAATGACTCAGCAGCCCACGCAAGAGGCTCACTCAGCCGTAACTGAGAGAACAATTAGGGTTTCAAGCTCTAACTTTCGCCATAGGTACCAATAGACATGAACATTGCGATTGCCTCTGCATTATAGTTCGGCGGCCCTTGGATTTCTAGTGACAATGCTTGATTCTTCGTCTATCTTCACCTTCAATGGGCGGATAAAGGCTCTCAACTGCGAGCAAGCAATTGAGCCTTTCTCTTACTAGGGAAGCAACCATGGCCATGGCCACCATGGTGAAAAAATGTTGTAGCACTCACAACTATGGTCCCTTGATGCTGTTGAGTGATGGATGCTCACCTCCAACAAGTAAGACCGTAGAGCCTCAATCCAATGGGTCCGCTATCAGAGAGAGAAAGATAGATATAGAAAGCGATTGAAGAGATTGAGAGGGAGAGTGTGGGAAGAGAGTGTCTTGGGTTGTGGAAAAAAGTAGGTGGGAGAGAAAGGAGAGGGAGAGAGTGGAGGGGAGAGAGAATTTTTTTTTCCTTTTGCTCTAAACTTTTAATTTAAAAAAGTTTTAATATTTTTTTTATTTCTTTGATGGACTGTAGATTAAATTTATATATTTTCGTAGTTAATGGGATGTTTTATATATATATATATATATATATATTTTTAAGTTTAAGGGCTTTTGTATTTTTTTGTTTAAAAAATAATTAAAGTTATAACTTCTTTTAGGATTAAATTTGTATGGAAGCCTTTTCATTAAAAAAAAAAAAAGTTTTGAGACTACTTGTATTCCTCCCAAATTTACTATTTTTTTTAATAATTAATGGAGAAGAAGTATTTTTTTATTATAATTATTATTAAACTTTTCTACTTGATAATAGTTGAAAGAGATAATTATATGTCCCGTCCCTAAATTTTACCTTTTATCACAAATTAATCATTACAGTTAAAAACGCTACCTTATGGTTCTAAAACTTAAAAAATCGTATCGTATTGATTCTTCCGTCACTAATGGCGATAGGGTGATCGTTAATTGTTGACGTACAATGACGTGATAGTCTACGTGTTGTATGGATGCTAACGTGTCATTGTCATTCAGCACCTGAAGACATATCATAATGCCACGTCAGCACCCAAAATATTGTTCACATGCCACATCAGCATGTTGCTAATGTAGCAATGCTATCACATTAGCAAAAAATCCTTCCCCTCAAAATTGATAACCCTCCTCTCTCTCTCTTCTCCCCTCCCCTTTTCTCTTTCTTCTCCCCTCCCCCTTTCTCTCTCTTCTCTCTTCTCTTACTGAAAAAATAAAAAAAAATAAAAATAAACACTCGTCTTTGGTGGCCTCGGTATTCTATGGGTGGCAATCAAAATCATATCCTTCCCACTGAACTTCTTCTTAAGCTCTCTCACTAGCTTAATGTGAATCTTGCCATAAGCTTTCCTCAATCAATAGGGGGTGTGGATAACAATAGCCTTGCAGTTTCCAAACACATCAACTTGAATTGCAGAGTTAATGAACAGAATCTTCAAATCACTCTTAAGCTCCTGGCTAGTGTTTTCTAGATCAAATAATGACTATGCAACAGTCTCCTCAAATTTAGAGGGTTCAACATCCTTGGCTGTTTGGATCTTTCTCCTTGTAGTCAACATCCTTCCTGAGAGTGAGAAAGTAGTAGAGGATGAAGAACCCTAGCTTTGCTTTCAGCGTACAGAGGGTTAAAGAGACAAATAAACACTTGTCTCTCTCTTTCTCCTCCCTTCATCCTTTCTCTCTCTTCACTCCCCTCTCCCAATTGCAAGGTAGAACAAAATCTAATAGTAGCTAGAAAGTAGAGACAAAAATTGATTTCAAGAAGAGATGGAGGGAGAGGGAAGAGAAAGAGAGAGAGAAACCTAAGCGGAACAGCCACAAACCTCACGCAAGACGACCTTGCCGAGGCCATTGATGCCTTTACAGAGCTCAACAGGAACCAATTCCATCAACATCTTTGTTACTCTATAATCCCATATAACAAACCCTGCTTCGATCTAAACCCCTCCACCCAACCCAAAACTCCTCTTTTACTTTCTCCTTTTCCTTTTTATCCAAAATCACCCAGCTCTCCTCTCTCTTTCTCTCTCTCTCTCTCCCCAAAGAAGCGAAGTTGTAGAGAAAGAATCGAAGAATGAGACGATGAAAAATCACTTCAAGAATAACAACAACATCGGAGATGAATCAGGAGGAGGAAGAGGTGGAGATGAAGTGAAAGAAATGACGAAAAAGCCGTGGAATTTGAAGCCGAGAAGAGCGATTATGAAGACTTTGATTAAGCAACTGGAACCAAATCAGTACCATCATCAACATAATCATCTACGTTCAAATTTGAATCAAATAAAGAATTTGCAAAATCGATTAGGCTTGGAGGTTTAGGGTTTGTTCGATTATCAGCACAATCATCAGCATAATCATCAACACAATCAAGTCATGGAATTTGTTCGATCCACTTCACTTCATATCGAGCCCCAACAACATTCCTCACCATTGATGGGTTAGGGTTTCACATTGAGCCCCGACCACAGTCCTCACCACTAGTGGGTTAGGGTTTTTGGCTAGGGTGTTCTGCGGGTAGGGTTTCTTTAAGGATTGCATTGGGGTTTGGTGATGGGTTAGGTTTTTGGCTAGGGTGAAGTGGATTGAATGGGTTTGATTTGATTTTGATGTTGGTGTGGAGCCATTTGTGTAACCCCAGATGAACTTCCAGATCTTCTTTCGGTTAATGGTTAAGAGGAGGAGGGAGAGAGGGAGGAAGAGATAGATAGAGAGAGAGAAGAGTGATTTTTTTTTCAACTATTGCTAATGTGGCAGTGCCACATCATCACTTTGGTTACGTGGCATTGCCACATAAGCAAATATGTTTGTTGATGTGGTATCATGATATGTCTTCAGGTACTGACATGATAATGACACGTTAACATCCGTACGATATGTAAACTGTTACATCATTTCATATCAGTGGTTAACGGCTATCATGTCGGCGTCAGTAATGAAAGGACTAATACGATGCGATTTTTGAAATTTGAGGATTATAAGCTAGCATTTTTAACTGTAAGGACCAGTTTGAGGATCATAAGGTAGCGTTTTTAATTGTAGAGACTAATTTGTGATAAAGGTTAAAATTTAGGGACTGAACATATAATTATCTATTAGTTGAAATAAGGCTTTACCTGAGATTAGATGAGTTCTTTAACTAAAAGCTAAAAATATAAAATTTTAAGTTATGTGTTATAAGTAAATTATAATTATATTGAGTAAATTACATGTTTAGTCCCTAAATTTTACCTTATTTTCATAAATTAGTCCTTACAGTTAAAATGCTACCATGTGATTCTCAAACTTAAAAAAATATAACAAGTTGGTCTTTTCGTTAATGAGGACGGCAGTCTGGTTGTTAACTAATGACGTATCATGACGTGGCAACCAACATAGTTGTATGGATGTTGATATGTCAATGACAGATCAGCTCATTCAACACCTCGTCAAGTCACATTAGCAAAAACGCTGACATGGCAGTACCACATTGTCATTTGCTGACGTGGCTCTGCCACGTCAGCATAGTGGGGGCATTATCGTCAATCCGCATTGCAGTGTGCAGCTTTACCTTTTTAATTTTTCATTTCTCCTCGTTAGAAGGCATTTGTTCTACTCGATAGAGAGAGAGAGAGAAATAGAAGTCTGGTTTAGGGTTTAGGGGTCTCTCTTATATTCTCAATCTATATCTCTCTTGTACTCTCAATTTTGTCTATGGTGTGAAGATTCCTCTTGCACTCTCTTTCTCTCTCTCTCTCTAAAATATTTGGGTTTTGAAATGGAAGATCCTCCGTTGAAGTGCAGATGTGATCTTAATGTCATCTTAGTGACTTAGGGACCTCTCGAAATCCTTAACGGAGGTTTTACGGTTGCCTTAACTTTTGGGTAAGTTCATAATTTTTTTTTCATAGAGGTTCTATGGTTGCCCTAACTTCATGAACCTCTACAATATAGGATGTGAATGCTTGTAATTTTTTTCAGCGGTATGATCCATCATTGTTTGATGAGCAATTGAGGTCATCCTAGGATTGAAAAACAAAATTGAGAAGTAGAAGACAAGAACCAGTTCTGCGGTAGCAAATTTTAACATGAGAATGACGGTAGCAAATAACATGATTGAGAGGCTGAAGGAGGAAAATCAACATCTAACATTGCAAAATTTAGAGATGGAGGACATTTGTTCCAAGATGAAGATAGAGATTCAAAGGCTGCAAAAGAATGGTATTCAAAGGCAACAATGTTTTGGGGTTAGATGTGTTTGAATAGTTATTATTGTAATTTCCATAGTTGTTCTCATATTTAAAAATGAAAGTAGTGGAGACTCTGTTTTATCTTTGCCTGGAAAGTGTAATTTGTTGTTCAATTGAAAAGGAATGAATGAAGCAATGCAGTTCAAAAACATGTTACTTGTTAGATTTCAGTTCAGAAGGGAAAAAATGCTTGGAACCATCCTATACCAAACGACTGATATAATATAAAAAGAATGGAGTGTATCCTGTAATGTTTAAAAATGTATAGACATTATCCTGATATAATATAAAAAGAATGGACATCATCCTGTACCAAACCACTGATACAACATCCTGTACCAATGACAATTTTAGTTAAAAAAATGAACATCATCATATAATGTTCAAAAATGAATGGAAATTCAGAACCTTCATTTAAAATGCAGAACATCATAGAATTCTTGGATTACAAATGTAGAACAGCATACAACATCCTGTACTAAACGACTGAACATTCAAAATCTCATAGAATATCCCAGGAGAACAACAATCACAATTCTCAGTTTTAATTCTTGGATTACAATTTCAGTTCTCAGAACATTCAAAATGCTTGGATTATAATTTCAATTCTTGTCATAAACATTACAAACTCAGACAACATACAGGCTTACATTGCAATCTCATACAACTACTTAGAACCATTACAATCTTGTAAGAGGTGTTAGATTAACCACTTGTGACCTATTTTGTGAAGCTTAAGGAGTTGTTTGATTGAAAGCCTGAGATGAACTAACTTGACCCTACAATAAATGAAGAGATGAGTCAAAAAAAGAAATCATTATAAAACCATCACAATTTTAGTATTGAGGATACTAAAAAAAATTACCTTATTCTTGCATAACCTCTTGTTGTGTCCAACTTCCTTGCATATGGTACACTTGATTTTCGAACCAACTCTCGATAGATGATGGTGATCTTTTGTTGGAACTTCAGTGGCCTCCTTGCGCCTTTTATTTGATGGCCGCCCAAGTTTCCTTTTATATATTGGAAGTAACAATGTTGGGACATCATTTTTGTCCCATACATTGGGACCATTACAAAGATAGATAATCGGATTATAACATTCAGCATAGACAGAGGGGGAATAGTAACAAACACATATTTCTCAGCCTTATCCTTTAATTCAAAAATGCAGCTAATTGCATGAGGACATAGAATGCTACATAATTCCCATTTCCTACAGCTACATGTCCTATGTTCCAAATTTACAATAAATTTGTTGCTAAAGTTTGAAACTTCATAAATTCTATCACCAACCAATAAAGGAAACCAATGTCTGCTCTATTTCTTCAAACTCTCTAGCTTTCTCTGAATGATAGGACAAATTTTACTTTTAAAAGATGAAATCCTAGTCCTATTTCACTAAACTTGGTCATCAAACCAGTTCTGATAAACTTCAATAAACTAATGACAGACAACTCTCTTGCTTCCAATATTTTTACATTAAAAGACTCACATAAATTATTCACTAATGTGTCACATTTACTATACGCAGAAAAGGCTGACCTTGTCCATATTTTCCTCTCCTTCTCCATCAACCAAGCATATGCTCTTGGGTCTGTTCTTTGGATTTCTGTCATGTCTCTCAGAAATTCAGCCTCATATGTAACCCTTGCAGCAGTATAAAACATGTTTTTCAATTTTAAGTCTAGGAACTACTTGTGGAAATTGTTATACATGTGTCTGACATATAACATATGTTCAGAATGGAGGAATAATGCTGAAATTGCATTTATCAATCCCTGGAAGATAGGACAATACCTATATTCAGTATGCAATAAATTAAAATTTCTGCAGTATGCAACAAAACAGGGGAACCGGGACAATCCCTTCTATTGATCAGAAATGAAAATCTACCTTCTGTCCTCCCCAATCTTTGTCAACAAAATGATTCAAAAACTATCTCCATGAATCAGTCTCCTCTAGCTCAACGAGGGCAAAGGCCAAAGGGAAAATTCTATCATTTGGATCTCTACCAATTGCAACTAATAATTACCCTTCAAATGATATTTTCAAGAAACAACCATCTAAAGCTATGAAAGGCCCACAGGCTGCCAAGAAACCTCTCTTGCATGCCTCAAGACAAATGTACAATCTTCAAAAAAATTGGAGTATTTAAGTACAAGTCTCTCAAAGGATGCTCTCCATGAGGTACAATTGAACTCTCAATCTTGCAAGTGTTCCCCCTATTTGTTCTCAAAATTTCTTCAAAATACGGCCTTAAGAGGAAGAATTGCTCCCTATCCTGCCCCTCTGCAAATTCTTTGGCTATTTTTTTAGCTCTTCATACCTTCATACTTGTATAATCTAACCCAAATTTATCCTTGACTTTTCTCTGCAAGAAATTCACTTTGATGTTTAGATCATCTTTTAACTTCTTCATCCATTTTTTTGCCAACCAAGCAACTGTTGCATGTTTGTTCTTCCATGACCTTGCACAAGTATGTGTAGGCCTATATGTGATCAGCAGGACTGTCTTCTCATGATTACATAATTTCTTTGCATATGCCAACCAGTTACGACCTTCAACACATCCCATCCTAACTTTGGACTTGTCATTTTTATAAATCTCAGATTTTTCCCATTGTATACAACGTAATTTCTCAACACTTAATTAAAAAAAAATCCAAACTCTCAAATATTTAGCTCTTTCTCGATTCTATATTCCTAGGGTTGTAATCCTGCTTGAACTCTTCATAACTCATCCTATCCCCTTCGGCTACATCCCCTCATTATGACTATCAATGCTAGAAATAGTGTAATTTAGATATTCTTCATCTTCCATAGAGGGATCATTTCAGTCATTAAAATTTACAAGACCACCATCATCTTCAAAGTCATCTAAGCCCACGACAGTAGGGTCCCTATCACTACCAAATAGGTCAGCCCCTTCATCATCACAATTATTATCTTCAAATCTGAAACCTAAGACATTGTCTTCAGAATCAGAATCAGAATCAGAAACTAAATCTTCAAAATCACACTTTTCAGATTGGCTACTCTGCATCGCTTCTACCTCCTCTCTAAGAACACTTTTATCAACAAAATTATCCTCGTCTATCCTATGCTCTATGTAGAAATGAACTTCCTTCTCTGTTTTTAATTTTTCATCTAAATATTCCAACAAATCTGCATCATTAAAAAATTCACAGAGCTCATCTCCATCAATTTTTACCAACGCCTTTACAAAGTTTTTATAACCTAATTCTACTACCATGCTTTTCAATTCAACTAAAGAAATCTTATCTATATCACAATTGTTAAAATAGGTCAACTCTCCACCTTCATTTTTTCAGGTCCCTCAAATTTACCCCCCATAATGAACTACAGTAGTAAATTTAATGGAATCCATATCTAACAATGAAATAGAAATGTATAAAGTATTAAAACCCTAATTTAAATAATAGTGAACCATGGTCTCAGCCCTAAGTATACAATATTACAAATAAATTAGCATATTGATGGAATTTGTGAACTACAATTGAAACATGAACAATAATTAAAATATGAACAAAATAATTGATAAATTAATTGTGAATCAGAATATAAATTTAGTGATAGCTAAAACATAATTAAAACATGAACAATACAGTTTGTAAAAGAAAAAGAGTAAATTAAAATCCCAATTGAAATCATAAATTAGAAACCCTAAATTTGAAACCCTAAATTGAAATATTAAATTACTAAACCATAATTGAAACTCTAAATTGAAACACTAAATCGAAACCCTAAATTGAAACCATAATTTCAAACTAACGGTTTAAACGACCTTCAAACCCATTTGTAGGACCCATGACCCTAAATTAGAACCCCTAGAATTGAATCTCTAAATTTGAAATTGAAACCCGAATTCAAACCCTAATTTTCAAATCTAATTCGGTAACCTTAATTTCAAATTAAACCCCAAGTTACTAAACCTCAATTAATTAATTTCTTAAACACTGATTTAAATCCTTAATTTCAAAGTCTGTTTTAAAACCCTAATTTCAAAGACTAATTTCAAACCAATGATTTAAACGACCTTCGGACCCATTCGTAGGACCCATTTCTAAAAAACTAAATGTAAAAAATAAAAATAAACAGTAACAAGAAATAGATCCAACCGTTAAATTACATACCTTAAATGACTTTTTTGGCCTCGTCTCGTTGTCTGATTATTGAAACCACACTTTCAGGACCACAAAATCGATCAATGTTTCCTTCAATGCAACAATTTGTTTTCTTTCAACACAACAATCTCTCTCTCTTTCTCTCTTTGATAGACTCTCTCTTCGATAGACGAAAGAAAGCAAAAGGGTTGCTCCTTTCGAGAATACAAAATGATTAAAAAAACCCTAATATTACACTGCAATATGGATTGATGATAAACCCCCCACTATGCTGATCTGGCAGAGTCACGTCAACAAAATGACAACATGGCACTACCATGTCAGTATTTTTACTGACGTGACTGGACGAGGTGTTGAATGAGCTGACCTAACATTGACACTGACATATCAACGTTTGTACAGCCGCATTAATTGTCATGTCATGACACGTCATCAGTTAATGTTCAAACTGTCGTCGTCATTGATGGAAAGACCAACTTGTTATACACTTGTTATACATTATTTTAAAGTTTAAAGATCATAAGATAACATTTTTAGTTATATGAATTAATTTGTGAAAATGAGTCAAATTTCAAGAGTTGGAGTCTGGAGATATAGTTTACTCTAATTATATTATTGATAAAATAAAAAAAATCGTAAAAATAAGCCCCAAACGAGGGCGCCGATTTCAAAAATTGTTATTCATACTGTGGGGTCCGGGGTCTTGCCACATAAAAACCGAAAAGGTTAAAATCACCCAGGCGAGAAAATCAAATCGGGGGATAGAATAGAGCAGGGAGGTTGAAGGCAGATGAGGCTCAATGGGTCTGCCATGCCCGGAGCAACACAAGCTCTTGCTCTTCTCTCAATCCCCACTAGCAAACCCAGACTTGCATTCCCAATAACGAGCGGAGCATCTGACTATCATTATGATCACCGGATACGATTTTGTTGTTTTGAGGGTGAAGATAGACAAGTCCAAATCCAAAGCCCTAACCTTGTTGCTTTGGAATACGCCGAATTAAACCTTACCCACAAAGTCTACGAGGTACCCATTGAACATTCATGGATTACACATGTGGGGTTTGTGTAATTTTTAGTAAAAATGTCGTTGTTGTTAATTTTGCACTGCAGGAAGTGGGTCATGTTAGAATTCGGCAGCATGTCAATCCTCTCAAGTCTTCCCTCTCTGTTAGTACTTTCTTTGATTTTTGTTATTCTTGTTATTGAATTCGAATAATTCATGATATTCTTACTTGCTTAATATGGAACCTCAGATACCGGTCCAAGCTCCTGACTGGAATGGGGTCTTTGGCGATGCTTCTCGGCCTCTGATGGTTGATATTGGGTGTGGTAATTTTCTCTTCTCCCGCTATATTTGTTGCTGGGTCATTTTCTGTATCTGCTCTTTATGGTGCCGGTTTGATTAATTTAGGTCCTGCTTGGAATGTGTTGTGGGCATGGGTCATTTCTATGTAGAGTTTGGATTGGGCGCTACTTGTCTGGGAATTTTGATTCAGTTCTGCAAATGCTACGTTGGTAATGCTAGTTGGTTGCTTGCAAGTTTCTGTTACAGTAGAGTTGTTGAAGAACTTATGCCGCGCTTGGTGTAAGCAATCGGAGAGGATAGGATAGAATCAAAATGACTCCACTCCTATGTTTGTTATGACTAGGATTAATTTTAGCAAATCGACTAATCTCTCCAAGGTATAACCCCACCTCAATGGTATGGGCTAATCCCACCTTTAACCATCGAGTTGAGTGGGATAGGATAATTTGATCTGGATTAACTTATTTACATGGCAGGCTCGCATACACAGGTGCACACACACACACACACACGTACACACATAAACACACACAATATGCTCAAACATATATCCTGCATGCTACAACTTATTTTATCCTATCTAATGTTATTTCTTTTAGCATTTGTGGTTATCTTATCCCTCATGCAGCACGCTCAAAAATGAGAACTTTACTAAATATTTTATTCTCAATCATTTGTGTTTGCATATGGCACATGACAGGGGATAGATTGGATTAGTGGGGATTATACTTGGTTGGGAACTTCCACCTTTGCTCTTTGGCAATCTTTTAGCCATATGTTTGCTTCCCAATCTCATGCCTTTGTGATGTGATTGCATCTTTAAAGAAAGGCTTTATGTCCAAATTGCTGTTATTTCTTTTGGCTTGTTGAAAAGGGTGGAGAAGAGGCACCAACGTAGCTGTCCTCTCATTTCCACAAGGCCCGCACTAGCCGTCTTTATGGTTATGGAATAATGTTATAGCCCTTTTCATCGACCTGTTTCTCCAAACCTCTAGAGTCTGGTCAGTAATGGAAACAATTGATGCTGAGATTATTGGTACTGGCTCAGCACTTGACTTGTTTAAAGCTGTCAAAATTGTAACTGCAGTGAACTATAAGCTTGAATTTGCATATGATCTTTCAATAGTTTCCAGTTTGATGAGCTGAATTTGAATTCAAATTTGGAGTTGGGAGGAAAGGGAGGGGAGAGAAGACTTCAACTCTTCAAAAACTTGTCCCCTCTGATTCCATGGGAATTGGATGACGGATTTAGATTTTGATTTAATAAATATATATATTTACACACACAAAATTTAGCTCCTCTCTTTCTTCATTGATTTTTTTAACATTCAAACAATAGGAGACATCTTCTCGCTTCCCATCCCCTTCATTTGTCTTTCCTTGTGACCCCCTCAAAACTCTCAAACAATATGTAAGAATAGTTGAGGATTATTTAATTAGTAAATTACTGCAATTTGAGTGAATATTATCGACTAATATGTGAGTCAATTTGAGCTTATTAATTTGTTAGTTAAGCTAATTTTGATCAGCTTTTGAACTCTTCTACCACTTGATTCAAACTTGGATACCTGGGTTCTTAAGTCAACCTAACTCTTTTGTTGTTTTCGAGCCATTAAGTATTTTTCTTTTTTGTTAATTCTGTTTTGATTGGTTCTCTTCTTTGTTGTTGGACTGCTCTTGGATGTTACCATGCATTTATCTTAATCTTATTCCTTTCTCTTTAATGTTGACCTCTTTAAGATTCTTGAATTATCTAGATAACTCTAGAAATTTCTTCTTTATCTCCTAAATTTTATGTTGTTTAATCTATAATTAAGTTGAGTTGAATACTAACATTTGATTAGGTAGGAAGCAATTCTCAGTCGCTAATCTCTGATTAATAACTGTTGGTTTCTTTCTTTTCAGTAAAGAAGATTGATACTGGTTGGTTGGATATTGGTCCAGCCTACCAAGAGGGTCCCACATACAACAATCCAACCTATACAAAGGGCACCAAAGCCCCTTGACTAGGTTGGAGCAATTATAAGAATCGATACCCT
The DNA here is from genome assembly GCA_037126225.1 of Dillenia turbinata. Classification (NCBI taxonomy): domain Eukaryota; kingdom Viridiplantae; phylum Streptophyta; class Magnoliopsida; order Dilleniales; family Dilleniaceae; genus Dillenia; species Dillenia turbinata. The sequence continues at coordinate 16,987,852 of JBAMMX010000021.1, forward strand.
TTTAGCTATTGAATGGTCTCATAATTAATATTGCTCTTAATTTAATGTAGTTAAAATTTTATTTATATTATGCCTTAAACTTTTAATTTCATGTAATAAATTTTTGGAGTACTTGAACCTCATTAAAATATAGAAGTCATCTATCATATGCTATTTATTGTGATCAAAGATACTCATTTGGGCTTTGCATTTCTTTATACCATTGGCAATAATTAAGGATAATAAGCTGTTTTCAGCTGTCTGAAGTCATATGAAGTCTTATGTAATCCTTTAAATGTACTCAACATTTCACTGAAAACAAGTGAGAGAAATCACTTCCATGGTGGAGTTCCTCTTCTTGACATGGAAGTTGGTCATATTTCATGTTGTGTTTTTGTACAAACTCTTGTGTCTAGCCCTTCATCTGGAAACCATTCATATGCAAAGGGATGAAAGGAAACATGATCTCTTCCCAACAGCACCTCATCTCTCTCTCTCTCTCTCTCTCTCACACACACACACACACACATTTCTTTTCCCTCTTTAAAGGGATAAGGAAAGAGTTAAAACTAAAGATGTCATAAGGTTGTGCTAGGTACAATCGCAGCAGCATACAAAAGAATCAACAACCTACCCTGAAATCTGCACATTTTATCTTCCCCCCCCCTTTGTTTGTCCAAGAAATGAGAGCTTTGAGACAATACTCTATAAATATTGATAAGGAACATTACTATCTTAAAATCCCTATCTGCTGCCCATGCTTTAAGGAGGCCAAAAGATTTTAGAAATGAAAAGAGAATCTTCCTTCATATACAGCTATATAATCTTGGCAAAATTTAGCTACGTACCGTATCTTTCACTGTAACAGCCACCAACCAAGCTGCTCCACCACATGCGTTAAATAGCATGCCACATCTTGTCCATTCAAAATGCTGAAATATAAGCAAGTCACTAGATTTTGTATTGTATGAACTAGTTTTAGGCTTTCTCTGAAGACTATCATTCAAAGGGAGAAGCATTGCTTTTGAACCCTTTGGTTGGTAAATGAATGTCAACTAATGAGAAATTTATATTGGCCAAGTCTAGCTATGCACTTTATCTTTCACTGTAACAGCCACCACCCAAGCTGCTTCACCATATGCGGTAAATAGTGTGCCACACCTTGTCCTGTCAAAATGCTGAAATATAAGCAAGTCACTAGATTTTGTATTGTATGAACTAGTTTTGGGCTGTCTCTGAAGACTGTCGTGCAAAGGGAGAAGCTACTGCTTTTGAACCTTTTGGTTGGTAAATGAATGTCAAATAATGATAAATTTGATGTGCTTCAGAAGAGACCACCACAAGGATAACCTTGTACTGATTGCTAACAGTATCAAATTACATTAATTGGCTGCTTGATGTGAGCACTACACATGGTTAAAAGGAAGATGAGGTGGATAAATGGAATTGAATGCTTATAACCATGACTAGATCACTGAGCCCCATAGGTAACTTTGGAGAATTTAAAGTGCACGCTTGCATATTTATACATACCAAAGCAACACCGTGCAGGCCGGTTGTAAGCAGCATGAGGATTCATCATGTCATTTCTTGCTAAAATGCATAATATATGCATATACATGCATAAAAATGTATTACATGTATGATGACATGGATACATATACGTAAACGAGCACATGAGTAGAAAGGAGGGGGAGGAGGGGAGGTGATGTAGAACATATTTGAATTATTATTATCATTATTTTGTTACATCAGGGCTTTTAGTATATTTTGTTTCCTTTTTGTCTTATGATTTAAATTATACTATTATTATTATTTTTGGTTAAATGCCTTTTTGTAATGATAAACAACAACAGCAACAGCAACAACAACAACAACAACCACCATCACCTGGATTTTAATCCCAAATTTTGGATTGGTCATTTGAGAGACAAATACATGAAGAGATAAAAAAATATATAGTTAAAATTTAAAACAATAATAGAAAAGATAACCAAAAAAAAAATCTATAAAAACTTAAAATGATGAGAGAGTTGTTTTAACTTGTTTAAACACTCTTACGCCACTCATTTCTATTTAAAATCATCTATTCAATTAAACCCTTAAATATCATATCTTTACGGATAAATTGTATCCAAGTTTTCAATAACCTATTATTATATTTCATTAAATCTCCTATATTTAAGTTTTTGATTCTCCTAACTGGTGTGTGTATAAGCTTTTATTGCACATGTTCAAATCACTTTAAACAATACTGTTGCATTTTATTCACAATTAAAGTTACTCCTAACTTAGTAATATCTCTTTATTTATAATTTTATTTTTTCTAGTTTTATCACACATTCACAAAAATATTCTCATTTCAGTTACAATCATTTTATACTGTTATTGTTATTTAATGGTCTAATACTTGGTACCATACAATAGTGTAGATTTTATTACGGTTCTATGAAACTTTCCCTTCATGCAATGACATCGTGTGATTATAGAGAACTCTAGATGTTCTTCTCCATTTCATCCAATCCGATTGAATTCTATGATTCACATCACATTTATATTGCCGTTGTTTTGAACGATACAACCAAAATATCTAAAACGTTCATTTTTTTGTACGTTTTTTTCTTCTAATTTAATCGTTTTTTCATCATTCTGATGATTGTCATTAATCGTACATCTTATATACTCAGTTTTTGACTACCTCAATTTAAATCCAATTTATCACTAATACCCTATCTCGTTTCATCTACCAACACTATATCATCTGCAAAAAGTATACATTATGGTATTTCATCTTAAATATTCTTTGTGATTTCATTTATCACTATTGCAAAAAGGATGGAACTTAGTGCCGAATTTTGATGAAATCCAATGTTAATCGGAAAGCTATCATTTAAACTCTTGCAAGTTCTTATATTGGTAATAACTCTCTCATACATATTTTTAATGAGGTTAATGTATTTCAAGATCTCCTTTTTCATCTATGTTCATCACAATATGTTTTTAGGAATCAATATCATATGCTTTTTTTAGATCAATGAATACCATATGTAAGTCTCTCTTATGTACTCTAAATGTTTCTGTCAAATGTTTTACTAAATGAATTGTTTTGGTGGTGGATCTTCCCAGCATAATCTAAATTGATTCTGAGATACATTTATCTCCGATTTTAATCTATACTCAATCACTTTCTCCCATAACTTCATAGTATGATTCATAAGTTTAATTCTCTTATAATTGAAACAATTTTGTATGTCTCCTTTATTCTTATATAGTGGTACAAGTGTGCTCTCCCTTCATAATTGGGGCCTTTTTGTAATGATGGACTTGGAATGTTGAATCGATTCCTATTTAATTCTTTCTTTATTCCTCTTGATTCCTTATCTTCTTTCTCTGTCTCTTTTTCTATTCTTATTGTTGTTGCTCCTTCATGATAATATAGTGGCTTTTGATTTCTAATGTTGCTAATTGTTCGAAATTTTCAGGCAGTGGCAGATTTCTTCTCTGGCTTGCAAAAAGAAATCCTGTTTCCAGAAATTATTTGGGATTGGAGATACGGCAGAAAGTATTCATCTAGTTGGATTCTCTGTGTATCTGGGTCATGGAATTAATAAATATTTTCTGCTCTGTATACTAAGATTCTATACTTTGCTTCTGTAGCTAGTCAAGCGTGCCAAGTTATGGGTAAAGGAGCTTGCTCTTGATAATATGTGAGACTACAAACTTATTTACATTCAGTTAGAGAAGAAAGAAAAATATTGTTATATTGCACCAAGTTCTGATGATTTTGTTTCTCTGTTGTTGCTTTGTGGGAGCCAGACATTTCATGTTTGCTAATGCTACAATTTGTTTCAACCAACTGATATCAACTTATCCTGGACCTTTAGCATCAGTTTCGGTTTTGGTAAGTGTATTGATTATAAAGTAGTCCAGAGGCATGGCTTTATGAAAATTTGAAAATCTTACCTTCAAAGTTTTGTACATTTCTATATATATATGTGTGTGTGTGTGTGTGTGTGTGTGTGTGTGTGTGTGTGTGTGTATGTATGGCCTTGACTTGAAACATGTGGTAATACCATGTACAGTGTCCAGATCCATATTTCAAAAGAAGGCATCACAAGAGGAGGGTTCTTCAGAGGCCTTTAGTTGACTCTATTTTACACAATTTGACCCCTAGAGGAGAGGTAAGTCTTCCACTTTCAAAACAAAAAATGCTTTCATCTGTAAGCTTTATTTTTATTTGTCTATTTAGATTTTTTTGGGTTGGGCGTGGAGAACAGGAATGTATCTCTAAACTGTATCTCTAAACTTCGAAGTCCATCTGTGAAGTATGGAAACTTCAAAATGGATGCTTTACTCATTCCTTGCACCATGTTCAACACTATGCTTGTTGAGTACTCGTCAGTCACTTTCTTTTTGTTATTATTTTTTAGGATACCAAATATTTCTTCCCTTCTTGGTCAGTTCTTAGGCATTTCATGAACCCTTCTAGAAGTGGTACATCTTTTGGGCACTCTAGTGATAATTTGTATAATTACTCGAAACATTTGAAGCTTGCATCACTTTATATAGTTATGAGTGTCAGTTAAGCATTAGAGATTAGCGACACTTGAACAATATACTTTCTTATTTTGTAGTATTTAAAGGGAAATCTTATCCTTATTTCACAAATTATAGATAGATGTTTCTAAAAGAAATATATATATATATATATATATATATATATATATTTTTGGCATTTTACTGTGTCTGCATTACTGTTTTTATTTTTAGTCTTTATTTTTTTATTTTTTAAAGAAAGGAACCCTTCTTATCTTCAAACATTTGTTCTTGCTATGTAGCATTTCATGGAATAGGATAGTGCTTATTTCTCCTTTATGATGTCACATGTCAAGAGGTTTTAGTAGTATTATCTTGACCAATTTTGGAAGAAATAGGAACTATGTTGTTCTTTGTTATGTTCTTATTGTTTTCATTGTTTTCGTACAAGAGTTGTTCATCCTCTTCTCTTATTATTATTTATTTTTCAATTTGTAAAAGGATATTATATAAGACGTGTGTGCTAGCCATGTGGGATGCATCCAATTTGTTTGACAATTTCTCAGATTGTCATGCTTGATACACGAGTGGTGTAGCAGCAATGGGTGAGTAGGTGTGTGTGGCGAATGCATGTGCCACTGGACAAGCATGCATTAAGTGAAAAGCTTCATTTATATGTTTTAATGGTGGATAAACAGGTGCTGATTCAGTCGGATGTGCTCGAAGTGGCAAAGGACATGAGGGAGCAGTTTGATGCAGAGGCTGACATGCTTCAACACGTTGATGCTGTCGACCCAAGTGTTTTATGTGACAAGGATGGGTGGTTATTGCACAACCCTATGGGAATAAGGACTGAAAGAGAGATACATGCAGAATTTGAAGGTGCAAGAATCTACAGAAGAATGTACTTGAAACGCTCATAGGGTTTGTTCTAGTTATATTTTGGTTTTATTCTTTAATAGGTACATCATTTTTACCCCTTTGTATAAGGTCTTTTCGTCTGTGTGGTGGTTGCTGGTGGGTGCTTGGTTTGTTGGTTTACCTCTAGTCGTTTAGAATTCCCTGCGGAGTAAAATTGATAATTATAAGGGTGATGAATTGCAAGTTGTGGACCAAAAGGTCTCACACACCAATGATTTTTTTTAATCAATTTGACTCCCCTTTACAGTATGCTTTATTAGTAAATCTTTTTGTTGTTTATTTAATTTTAAAGTAAAAATAAAAATAATAATAATTGTAGTAGTAGTAGATTACTCCTTCAATGTCTAATTGGTTGAGTGATTGGATATTGATATTCTTTAAAAATCTCTGGTCGTGTTTTGTGTATTAAAAAAATGTGTCGGTAGATATTTGTCTCCTTTGACTCGGGCTTTAAAGTGATTTTCGAATATCGGTGGTTTGCTCCTTTCATAATAAACTATCACCATTTGAATTTATCTAGCACCAATTTTGTCCTCAATGTTTTGATCACAAAAATTAAAAATTTCTAGAATTAGGGAATTTTAGGAATAAAAAGACAAATATATTCAAGAATCCAAACTTAAACGTGGGCTGACTTTATTAAAAGTATAGATAAATAGAAAACTTGTATGACCTAAAATATATTTATAGGGACCTCTTGTTCCAAGCTGGCCATTGTCACGTTTAAACTCTCTTATGTATTTGATATTTTGGCACATTTGGTACATTTTAAGCTTGCTATTATTGTTTGGATTTTGACACAATAATTATAAGTCATTTGACAGAAAATTTTGATTTTTACTTTTATATTTTTAATAAAAATTTCTTATTTTAATTATAAAAATATTTCAAGTAGAATAATATAAAATAAAGACAAATTGAGATTTCCCAAACATTACTCCAAACGGATATTTTGTTGATTTTTAGAGCCATATGTTTCTCTAAGAATATTTTTTTTTCTACACTCTCTAATTAAATTTAATTACTATATTTGAGAACCCTTCCTACAAATGTTTGATAAAAATATTTTAGTTGTTACTGCTGTTCCTATTTTTTTTTTTTTTTTGACATGATAAATGTGACATTTTGTTGCATTATAGGCCACAAGGGTAATGGAATATCTTCGAAAAAAAAAATCATGGAATATCTTGGGAAGAAAAAGTCATATTATATTTTTTTATCTTATCAGATAAGATATTCTCAATGATAAATCTTTAAATATATTTTTAAAAATCTTTTTATTTAATTTAATCTGTTTTTATCTTATTTTTATTTTATTCTGATTTTAATCTTTATTCACTAAATTAAGAATCTTTTATTGAAAAACACTGGGTTTTATAAGTTAAAATTTTCTATTTAAAAATTTAAATTCGATTAAAACTTATATAAGAGCTAAACCTAATATTAACTTTCTTAAATCAGTGCCTACTTGATTAAATTTTAGTCCAATACACATATTCAAGCTCATTCATCCCTCTTTTTCCATTTTTATTTTTGTTTTGAAGCTTGCTTGATATCAACTTCTTGTTTTTCTTTTATCCTATAGTAGCATAAAAGGACTATTATATATAGGAAAGAAACAAATTGGGACACTCACAATCGTACAGGTGGCCCTCTACACCTAAAAGTGCGTGCCACCTTCTTCTCACTTTCCATACATAGATATGTTACAAGAATAATATATTTTTTTTAATTAATTGATATTTAAATTATTTAAATAATTTATTTTAAATATTATTAAATATAATTTATAAGTAATTGACATATATTCAAAAGTTTTAAAATGAGTTAAAGTGATACTTATTTATAAATATACATCAAACAAGATAAATTATAAAATTCTTTTTATAGATACATAATATTTATTTATTGTTAATCGGTTCATAAATCTCTTGGTTTTCATCTTGAGCCGCTCAAAATAAATTCATCTTGAACCGGTTCATAGCAATTATGATTTATTTATTTATTTATTATTATTATTATTTTTGGGGGTGGGGGGCTGGTTTGATCATTTATTGATATGCTTAAGGATTAAGGCATCGGGTTCTGAATTAAAGAAGAAAGTCTCACTCTCACGTCTGGTGTTGAGCCGAAACCCCCAGCACGCGTAGCAAGCGCGTCAACAAAGAGCAAGATACGCGCTATTGCCGGAGCGGGTCTCTATATAAAGGTGCATAAGGCGCTCTATTTATTTATTCATCTCTCTCTCTCTCTCTGAACTAAGATAAACGAGCCGACATCGAATCAGCGATTAGGGTACGTTCGTTTGAACCGAAGAAACCCTTTTGTTTATTGTTTTGGATTTTCGTCTGTCTTGGTTGCTTTCCATCAGTTTGTGCCTGGTTTTTTTGATTGTTATATTGCTTCTTAAAGGGTTTCAAGGAATGATCTCAGTTTTCCTCTTTCGAATTTCTTTCCTTTTGTTTTCTCCTTTCGATCTTGCTCTGTTCCTTTTTGGACATGGGTTTTTTTTGGGGGGGGGGTTATGCTTTTTTCCTTTGTACGATGTCGCTGCCCTTCATTCATTATTAGATGAAATATTTGTTCTCAAGCAAATCTGCATATGATTTTTGCTTTTGATGAAACCTCCCAATGATAGTTTCTATAGGTGCGAATTGGTTTTGGTTTCTTGTGGATTTGTTTGATGTTTGCCTTCGCTCTAGCGAGGCTGAGATATTCTGTTCTCAACAGATCTTGATCGTGATCCTGTAGGGTTCAAATTTTTATTCTCTGCTGCAATTTGGAGTAAAAGCTGAAATTCTTCATAGTTGAAGAGGGTTATTGGCCATATTTATGCTGGATTTATGGACATGTGCTTAGATTATCGGTTTCATTTATGGAAATGTGATAGAGAGAGGAAGGTGTATTAGATCTTAATCCATTCCGCAATTTGGTTATCTTTGGGTTATGTAATAATTTGAGGCTGGAAAAATGTTGATCTCCTCTCTACCATGACCAAGGAAGAGGGTGAGGAATGCAAGTGGGGCAGCCATTTTTATTATATCTGGGTCTTAAATTATCACATAAGTTTCTATGTTTACCTTCTCTATTGCTCTCTGTGTCTTTTGTTTTAATTTTACCTGTGGAAAGTTTAATGAGTTTGCCCTTACAATAGCTTGTTTGCTTTATTTGTGGCATCATATTCAGATTTGAAGAAGGATGGGAGGCGGAAAGGACAATCAGGATGACAAAGGATTATTTTCGCATCATGGTGGATATGGATATCCACCACAACATGGGGCATACCCTCCTCAGGGTTATCCTCCACAAGGATACCCACCATCAGGCTACCCTCCTCAAGGTGGATACCCTCCTGGTTATCCTCCGCCAGGTGGACACCCCTCAGCACCATACCCTCCCCCTGGTGGATACCCCCCTGCTGGATATCCCCCTGGTGGATATCCCCCTGCTGGATACCCTGGTCCGTCCGCTCCACATGCACCTCATGGTATGTTCAATGACTAAGATCTTTCTACTAGGATAGGGCACATCACACGGGGTTTTCACCTCGTGAAACGTTGATGTGCTTATTGTTTTTGTGAAATGTTGGCCTTCAAAAGACTTCCCTGTGTGGCCCCCAGCATTATGTTATGATATTTGTATTGGACCTCTACTGATAGTGTAGGGTAGTGGACATTTGTGTGTGTGTGTCACAGAGAGAGAGAGAGAGAGAGTTCAGCACACTCACGAGCACTTTGGAGTCGCATAATGTGTTTGGATCCTTCTGAAGCTTTTTCTAGTTGCATTTTGTCCATTGCAATAGGATTAGGTTGTTCTATAATGTGCAATTCTGATAGGTTTTTGGTAGACCTTAGTAGGCCAATTGCTATAATCTAATATTTTCTCTCTCTCTCTCTCTCCGCATATCTACTAAATCTTCATTGACCTGGTGTTTCAAAATGATAGGAGGCGTTGGCGCGATGATAGCTGGAGGTGCTGTTGCTGCCGCTGCTGCTTATGGGGCTCACGAGTTGTCCCACGGTACCCATCATGTTGCACATGGATATGGTCACGGTTACCACCATGGCAAGATCAAACATGGTAAATTTGGCAAGCATGGCAAGTTCGGTAAGCACCATGGCAAGTTTGGAAAGAATAAGTTCTTCAAGAAGTGGAAGTAATTTTTTGGTGCTTCTACTTTCAATCTGTCCGGGAATTAGTACTTTTAATGTTCCTTTAGCAATGCATTATATGGGTGGGGGGGGGGGGGTTTCCATTTTCCCTTTTGTCAAATGAAACCAATAGGGGTATTGTTGTATTGGCAACTTGCTTTTATGTGACATATTATTTGGCCATATTTGAGCCAATATGTCTCAATTTGTTGCTTCTTTTTATTTATTTATTTTTACATTTATTCGTTTGTTTGTTTGTTTATCATTTGTGGCCTTTGGGGCTCTTGATGCTAGCCACGAATCAAACTGCGGAGTGCAGTATTGCAGTTTGAATAGTTTGAGATCTGATTTTTAAGGTATTTATGTGGTGAAAGTGAAAGGCCTATTCCAAGCTTTGCATGGTCCCAATTTTTTTTTGGTATAGGGAACCATCAAAGGTCTACTTTGATCACAAAGTATGGCTTTTTCCTTTTATCAATGATTTAATCTCTTGGTACTTGTTATTGATAGAATTCTAATCTAAGTCATCACAATGATTTCTCAGTTTCTTCTCTTAAATTTCGTAGAGTTAGTACTATCTTCTAAAACTTTAGAACAAATTTTTCTAAGATACCAATTGTCTCATACATTGACACTAATTATACCTCTCTTTAGTTGTATGTGCTTAACCCCTCTATGATGGGTTTCAAGTTAGGGTAAGTCAGCGTAAAACCAATACAAAAATTTATGTATTTTTTACAATATTGTGTTATTGTTCGCAATGGTGTAGAAGGATCCATATAGTAGATGTCAGTTAGTGACATGAAGGTTTGGTGGTTGTTGATGGTTGTTGATGTTGTTTTAGTTGCATGAATCTATATATCTATATATATATATATTTATGGTATTTTAAATCTCAAATTGAATATATTTAGATGGTACGAGAAGTGAGTATGCAAAATTCTTTCTTTTTTTTTTTTTGCAATCAATTCTTTTTTGTCAATTTGATAAAGAAGTTGCAGGTAAAGACTTGGAACCAAAAGCAAGTTTCAAATATGAACATTTAAATTTGGTTAGAACAAAAGGCAAAAGGTTTAATAAAAAATTGGTGTTGATCGTTTTCAAAATGCAGAAAATGCTATTATACCAACAATAATAACTCTGACTAAAATCTTCTCTCAAGAGAGCAAAAATTTTTGATTTACTTATATTGTTCTCCTCTCATGTTTTTCTTTTTGGGTTTTTCTTAATAAAATTAGGATATAATATATATTTAATATGGTCTCCAATTTGATAAAGAAAATTGGTTTGCATGAGTATCAAGTCTTACAATAATAATGTCAAAATCTTAAATTATGTAAGCATGTTCACAACATCCTTTTTTCCTAAGATAAGAAACAAATATATTTTCATAATTATGTATTTAATATTTTTTAAAAAAATAGGTTGAAATTATAATGATTCTGATTTATACAATGATCGTTCCTTTATTCTAAAGCGTTAATCCCTCAAACTTTCTAACCAACAAAAAGTGTATTTTTTTTTTTTTGTTAAAAAAAATTATTTAAATTGAGGTGAGATTAGAGGTCATTTTTCAATATTTGTGAAATAATGCAAAGTAATAATATGGGATATTTGGCCAATCCAACAGATAACCTAAATTTGTTGCAATCTTGGATAATATATATATATATATATTTTGGTCCTTACAGGATTCGAACCCAAATCTATTATAGGAGGAGGGAGTGGGAAGGTGTCACTTGAACTGAAACTCATTGACCAATCTTGGATAATATCATATTCTAGCGAAATTTTTATACATGATTTAATTCTACTTTTATTGTGAATTCGTAAATTTTGAAAAAACAAAGAAACCCTAAATTTAAAGATAAAGGCCTCCGCACTATCCCTTTTATAAGTACAAGTAAAGAACAAAATTTAAAGTAAATTCTGTTGCTTCAGTTTAGTTACTTGTAAACAAGAAAAGGATATCGAATTCAATTCTATTTTTTATAAAAATGTTTCCATCTGTAAATCATGATTATAGAATAGATATATTTTTTTTAATAAAAGAGAAAAAATTAAAATTAACACACATTGTGAGACTCGAAGCTAAACTGGCTAGATTACTTAAAATTGAATAATTCTAATCTCAATGTATAAAATCTCAAGATTACTTTAGGCCTCAAATGCAAATGAAATGATTACAAATCTTGCACCATAAAGAAATCTCCAAAATTATAACTTAGGGACAATGACATTATAAGAAATACTTGATCAAAATATATATTATCTAAAGAGCCGATGCCAAATTTGGTTGGAATACCTAGGAATTTACATCCGGAGAGAGTGGGAGAACATCCATCGTATTAGTTAATTTGTTTTATTATATTATATAAAGATTTAAATTTTAGATTACGAAATATAAAAACAATTATTACAATTAAATTATTTCCTTAGCACATATTAAGTAGAGCAATGTGACATGACGTTTTAATATTTAGTGCCATAGATCATCTGCATTTTTTGTGTCCATTTGTTTTATTCCTCCGGCGGAATGCTCTCTCGAATGAATGCTCCTTTCGACCCTTTTGGTCATTTTAACTCTCGGCTGTCCCACTTCTCGACGGTTACCTTCTACAAGTGTAACTCATTCCGTTACGCGATAAAAAGAGTTTGAAGTCATCCATTAAGGAATTAAATATCTAACGAATATAACATTCTTTAATCAGAAATGAATTATCCCAGTTCCAAGGAAAATCTGTCCTAACACAGAGACATATCTCGTTTGTTGCTCTTGATAAGGTAAGAAGTCTCCATAACAATTGAAATTTTCTTTAATTAATAGGATATTGAATCTTCTAGAGAACTTTGATGACATTCCTTATAGTCTCAAAAATTCTCAACAATCTCTCTACAAGAAAATTAGGGTTTCTACAATCCTAAGCTTACATGAGACCACATATACTATATATTCAATATTGGTAGCCAGCTAGATACGTTTTTAAAAACTCTACACTTCTCACAATAAAACAACATAAGACTCTCGTGGCTCTTCTCAATCTATTTCTTATTCTCTAAAAACCGCTCTTTCTAATTTGAATATCGGAGTCTCTCCTACCAAAGCATCTTTTGGCGGTACTTGTAGGTTTTATCACTTATGAAGGTTCAAAAGACTTTTCAGCACCCATTTTACACTTGTGTCAGTGGAGCAGGTATCTGTGGAGCCAAACCTACCTCCATCAGATTGACATTGTCTGTGAGAACATATTGATTTCTTAGACATGTATTTCACACCTTGTCTGACTGTCTTTGCAATCACCATGCCACTAAGAAGAAGGAATGATAATGCCTCAAAGGCTACGTCTGTAGGGGGATAGACGTCCAGTCCCGCGAATACTTCTCTGCCAATGCCTCTTGAAAACCAGCTGGATACCTAGTCGATCAACACCAGCATTTAAAAGAAATGCTCCCCTAGCAGGAATTTTATGCACCTGCCATACAATCCCAGGACCAACTGACTTCACCTACTACTTAAGCTTCTCCTATTGGAGTCCATCGCTGAAAAATGGAGAGGCTCAAATCTAAAATTTAAGAGATGAGTAAAAAGTTGGAAGAACTTAATCGCACCCACTGATCAAAAGGATCATCCTCTCCTTAGAGGTCAGAGCAGAGCAGTTGCATTGGCATAGACTCTAACCTCAAAATCATTGAGAGCCCTTGATTACTTCTTTGCATGATCCCAACAACTTGAGGAGACAAGTCGAGGATCTTGTGGTAGCTGAATTGAAGCATGTCAGTGTAGGCAAAGAAGATGTCACTCAATATGCCTCCAATTTCTCTCCTTTCGATCCCAAAGTTTCTATTGAATCAATGCCCCCAGATGTGCTCCTCCCTTTTACGGCGAGATACGATAGTACCACTAATCCTTGAGACCATGCAACCCATTTCGTGATGCTCATGATCTCAAGAGATATATCATACGCCGCCATATGCAAACACTTTCATACGACCTTGAAAGGCAACACCCTGATTTGTTTTAATTTACTTCCTCCATTTAGCATCAAAAACTTCTCCTAACATTCAAAACACATTTTGTGATCAATCGAGGAGGTAAGAGAAAATCCACTTCCCCCTATCTCTATAGCAAAGGGAGAACGAGCACATAAGAGACTTCCTAGATAAGTTCAAGAACGAAATGATGAAGGTTTCTGGTTTGTACCATTCCATTGCGCTAGTAGCACTACTCATCGGTTTACAACCTTTAGGAATGAAGACCTCAATAACGAAGAATCCTTCATCCACCATTCAAGAATTTTATGTTCGAGTGGAAAAATACATTGTAGCGGAGGAAGTTGAGGCATTCAACAATCACCAAAATAGGTCGGGAAAGAATGAACGTAGTCACTCGCTTCATCAGTAATCACCTAAAAGGAGTCGACAAGGACCTCCTCCTTATTGTAAGTTTACCAACTATACCTATCTTAACAACACTCCCAACCAACATCTTCTTCTTTCAGCGAAGCCTCTCTTATCTCGAACACAATGACCCAAATAGACACCCAACAAGACCAGATTGAATGAACGCTTGCACCAATCTTTCAAAGGATTGAGGCATTGCCTTTAAAGAGGTCCTTATAGCCCGTGTCGAGAAAGGACGGAAAAAGAAAAAACCTATGATAGGCTTTGATGACAATGACTTAGCAGGGATTGATACAAATCACCATGATTTGCTAATCATTGCAACCAAGATAGGCTGGTATACAGTAAAGAGTATCTTTGTTGACCAAGGGATAGACTACAATCTCCTCTATTGGGATGTATTCCAATAGATGGGATTCGATCACATGCACCTTCAACCTCATGTCGAACTAGTAAAGGGACTCTTGGGCGAGTAGCTTTACCTCATGGGTACTATCCCTCTTCCTGTCACTCTCGAAACTCTGTCCAATCATACAACTGCCATAGTCACTTTTAATGTAATTAAACTAAGGTTGGCATACAATTCCATCTTGGGACGCCCTTGCCTGAATGCTTTAGAAGCATTACCAAGTACTAGGTATATGAGAATCAAGTTCAGAACACTTCTTGAAATTGGGACACTTCCATGTGATCCGGAGTCAACTATTGCTCCGGTTTAGTAATCTCTACTCATTATCTGTTATCATTTTGTCCGTGACTCTTGGTCATAAATTGACTAAGTTGATTCAAGATTTTCATAATTGTTCTTGCAATAACATTCGCATTTCATATGTTTTACTGTTTTTCTTCGTAATGTCATGACTGCAACAAGTACACACAATCGAGAATAGCTCATGAGTGCCAAACGCCCTCAAACATATAGCTGATATGGGACCAAATTCCACCAATTATGCGTGGCCCACACTCTTTCTCAGTACAATGCCTCTAGACTCTTTCTTGGTGCAATGCTAATGAGCACTCTCTCGATATAATGTCTCTAAACTCTCTCTTAGCGTAATGCCATTGAGCACTTTCTCTATGCAATGCCTCTAAACTCTCTCTTGGTGCAACACCAACGAGCACTCTCTCAGCACAATGCCTCTAAACTCTCCCTTGGCATAATGCTAATGAGAACTCTCTTGGTACAACGCCTCTAAACTCTTTCTTAGCACAATGCCAACAAGCACTTTCTCGACGCAATGTCTTCAACTTTCCCTCTTGGCATAACACCAATGAGCATTCTCTCGACGCAACACCTTCGGACTTTCGACACAACATCCCATGCGCTGTGCAAATGCTTCTGAAGTGCAATGCCTTTACAGGGCCTAGGCACATTGCCTTGTTGTCTCTCAGCACATCATTGGGACATTGCGACAACAATAACACATATAGCTCGGGCCTTGCACCCTCTCGATAACGAAGATGGTTTTCCACAACCTCTTCCCAGCAAAATCCAAGCTTACATGCCGTAATGAACGAAGTTGCAGGGCAGCAAGATTGCAAGGTTTTACTTAGTATTACCCCACATGTCTGGGACATCACCTCAACGGCCTATTTAAGACTCACCCGATGTCACTCACTCATAAGGAACGATCAAGCAGCAAAACAACATATTAACCATGCAGAAGTCATAAATGGGAAAATGGACCTGAGGGTTCTTTCATTCCAAAAACGACTATATTACATAAAAACACAAAAGAAGAGTACAACGATGATAGCAAATTAAGGAGAAGAGGGAAGAAAAGGCCTTTGCTATAAATTAGTGAAATAAGCTCGAAAAACATCTATGCATGAACAAGCAGTAGTGACTTCTTTAGAACGGCCTCCCCTGAGAGCACCATCAGAGCTCGGGCTTATCCTGTCGGAGCTACCAACATTAGCTCCATTAGCCGAGCCACTTCTGAGCTATTGGATAGTGTCCTCAGCTTCATGCAACCTTTCGGAGAGCTCTTAGTGACTGTATTCATAAGTTTTCTCCCATTCTTGCAAGAGCTCTTTAGTAGCTAGTTGACCTACTTCACTTCTTTTGAGAAGATCCCTCAACTTCTCACCCTTTTCAATAACCATATCAATACCCTGATACGAATAATCCAGGTTAGCCGATAGCAACTTTATCATTTTTTCCTTTCTTTTTTTGGTAAGGCAATAGAAGTTGCCCTCTCTTTCTCAGCATCCTCTTGGGCCCTCTTGGCTTGAAGTTGAGAAATCTCCTCTCCCAAACCCTCCAAGTGATTCTTCAAGTAACCTACTAATTTCTCCTTCCTTACTATCTAAAACTCTGCCATAGCAATGGCCTGCGAATGAGAAACAAAATTACATCAATAAAAATGGAAACGATGAGTTAACATAAACATTACCAAGAAAGGCATACCTGGATTAAAAGAGACACCACTGCCTCATCACCATGTTCCACCGATAAGTGGTTTAGCTCAGGCTCTACTCAATGGAAATCCAGCCAATTAGTGAATTTCCTCACTTTAGCGATATACAAATAGAAAAAATAATTATCACCGTAGCTCATAGTGGCGGTTCCTTTTTCCTTTAAATGTGGGCGGGGGGGAAGAGGGTCCATCTGCCCGAACATCATCCCCTTGCCCTTTTACACGAACAGATACTCCGGAAGGGCACTTGAATTGCTAGGCTCAATTCTTACTACCACATCTTTTTGACCAGAGTCGGCGTCCTCAAAGAAATGTCTACACTAGTCTTATTACTAGACACCCTATGGCCTTTAGCAACCAAGGAGGAGCCGAAAGTACCCCTTTAACAACACCTACCTCCTCGACACTAAGGATAGGGTCAATAGCTTGCCTCTCTTTTTCCCTAGGAATGAGGGTAGCAAGTGGGCATGCATCGTTTGCCCCATCTTTTGATGTACCCTCTCATTCCTCATCCACACTTACACCCACAGTAGCCGATGAACCCGATTGCCTTCTACAAGAGGCCTTTGCTTCAACTTCCTTCCATTCTGCACCCTCCAATAAAGGAACAGGATCCCTAGGCGCTAGGAGCCTTGTGCCTATCGAGCCTGATTTATTGTCCTCTCGGATCTCATCACTATTTGGCATCCACACCAACCTCCTTTTCTTCCTAGGAGGGTAGCTTGAGAATGCGTCATCAGAGGCACTCCCTTCATCCTCAAACATCTTTCGTGATTGGGTCTGGGCCCTCATTGACTTCAAGGTAGTGACCCGGTCAAGATCATCTCCCTCGGCAAAATTGAGAACATCAGCAAGCCTTTGAGCCCTCTTCTCCAACATAAATGGCTTCTGAATTTGCAACTCCTCATTCAGCAGAAAGCTAACCAATTTCAGCATTTCATCCTCCATTAGGGCTTCCACCTAGATAGCCCTACCCATTGTCGTATAGAATTAGCCAACTGATCTAACAAAACCTGAATGGTAGGAAGACGTGGGTACCTTTAAACCCGCAGAGGGTTCTGTGTCAACTCTTGGCACTGTCGGCACCAAATCTTTATTCACAAATTTAATAAAGAAGAACTTATTCCTCCACAACCTGTTGAGGGTCTTCTTATAAAAGAATTTCCACTTCATTTCCCTCCTAGTTTGGACACAAAACAAATCTTCCGTGGGGCTCCAAACAACACACTTTCTCAAATGAAACATCGATGATAAAACCTCAAAATCAAATCTTAGGCGACAAAAACTCTATAAACTTTCCACCACGACTATCAACTGCCATGCGCTAGGAAACAGTAGGATTGGAAATTTGTTCCAACCTCTCAACTAAAGGGCCTAAATAAGGGACCTTTAGACCATATCTCATATACTCCTTATACATAGGAACACAGCCTTCCAGTGTTTGGTTTGGCCTTTCTTCCAGTGTGGGCAAACTCAGCCTGTAACTGTCACCTAAACTCATGTCTTTTGATGTAGCTTACAACTATCTTTTAGTCATCACACTCTTAATCTCTCTAACATGTGATGGCCACGTGAACTAAAGCCCTTTGCCATCACAATTTCTCTCGCAAGTCTCTCTCCCTATAGTTTTAAAATCCTAATTTCCCAATCGATGAAAGTAGAGCAACGGAAAGCAGAAGTCATAGTGGTTTAAACAAATCTTGAACCACCTTCAAAAGAGACGTCTACCAAAAGATTTGCGAATATCGAAACAGTACGTACAACATTTAATGCTCCATTCCTGTGCCGGTTCCACTTTCATGCCTATTCCACTTATCTAAAATTGCTTTCACTCTGCGTCCTCTCGGGTTACATAACTCTCAACTCTACTTTTAACACTACTCCTTCGAACTGGTCTTAGGAATGGGGCAAATGATGGCGTATGGTCCAACGGTTCATTACTACTAGGCCAAAATTACCCAAGCCCATTAGTCGTACAAGTTTGTAGCCTCTTGGCTGAATGCTCTCTCAGACGAGTGTTCCTTTCGACCCTCTTAGTCATTTTAACTCTCGGCACCCAAGCCTCTCGGTTGTCCCACTTCTTAGTGGATTCTTTCTACAAGTGTAACTCATTCAATTACGCGATAAATACAACTTGAAGTCATCTATTAAGGAAATAAATCTCTAACAAATTTAAATTTTCTTTAACCGGATATGAATCCTCCTAGTTTTCGGGAAATTATCTCCTAACGCAGAAACATATCTCGGCAATCACTTTTGATAAGGTAGGAAGTCTTCACAACAACTGGAACTTTCGTTAATCAATAGGAAACTAAATCTTCTAGAGATCTTTGACTACATTCCCTGCAATCTCAAATATTTCCAACAATCTCTCCATAAGGAAATTAGGGTTTCTACATCTCTAAACTAACATGAGACTTACCATACACATATACTATATATATTCAGCATTAACAGCTAGCCAGGTACGTTCTCAGGAACTCTACATTTATCACACAAAGATAACATAGGGTTCTCTTATATCTCTTCTCGATCTATTTTTTATTCTCTAAAAACTGTGCTTTCTAACTTGAATATCGAAGTTATCCTGTCGGAACATCCTCCAATGGTACTTGCAGGTTTTATCACTTACGAAGACTCAGAAGACTCCTCAACACTTGTCTTACACTTGTGCCAGCGGAGCAAATATCTATGGAGCCAAACCCATTTCCACCACACGTAAACTTTTCGATACTTATGTTTTCCCATTTTCGAAACGATTTTCGTTTCCAAAATATTTCGATATACTAAATTAATTAGTATTTATATAAAAGTCATTATATTTTCTATATTTATATTTTTTTTCATATTTAATGAATATTTATTTAATTATAATTTTTATTTTTTATATTTATATGACAATTCTACTGTTTTCATAAAATAATTAATATTTACATAAAAATTTTTATATTTTTATATTTACACATTTACCTATATTTTTGTTTTTTATATTTTTACAAAGTGTCTTTTTTGTATCTTTTCGTATCGTTTCCATTTTTCATTTCCGTTTCAGTGTAGCCTTGATCAAAATTATTGAATGGATATTTATAAAATATTACAAGGGCCTCGACCCATTAGGACTCCTAAGAATTCAATTCAAGTAAATTTATTATTGTTAAATTCAATTCCTATCACAAAGCAATAAGGGTACACACCCAATAGTAAGCTATACTCGCAAAATATATATGTACCAACAAGTTGGTTTTAAAAAACGCCATTGATTTACTAGGTCCAACCAAATGCACTTGAGGTTGCATTTGGCCAACAATGTCTTGCAAAGTTGTTCCTACTCGAGAAGCGATGTTCGATGCTGCTCAAGCAGTTGAGATTCCCTGTACAGATTGCCCCAAGAAAATCCTTTTGTTCTGAATAACATAGGAAAATCTCCATTTTCGCAAACTCCACTGCTTATAGCCGTCTCATCCAGACAAACCTGTTTTGCCTAGGCGATTGCCAATCTGAAGCTATCCTTTATAACCAAGCTAGATCATGATGGTTTAAGCCCCGTTCACTTGGCTTCAGCAACCGGTCAAGTTGAATTGATGAAGGAATTCCTATCTCTACTCTTCATCTTTCGAAAGGAAGAGAGAACTCCTCTTCACTCTGCTGTCATGCCCGGACAAATTGAATACATAAACCCTACTTAGTCTATTCTCTTTCACCATCTCTTCTCTTTCTAACTTGAGCATCGAAGTTTTTTCCGCTGGAGTCTCCTCCGATGATATTTGCAGATCTCATCATCCACAAAGGCTTAGAAAGTTCGCCAGCATCGGTTTCTCGCTCAGGTCAGCAGAACAATTATTTGTGGAGTTAAACCTATCTCCAAGGGGAACAAAAATCATCAGCTCTACATTGATTAAGGAGAAAATGATTCCCTTTATTCCAAAGAGCCCACGCCACCAAAAACCTCACCCCCTTTGGCCTAAAAAATGACTGTAATCCAATGAAAAAAAGAATTATTCTTCATCCCATCTGTCTTCAAAGCTAACGGAGACATAAACCAAATGCTCCTACCTTAAGAATATTCTTTCCAAGCATGGAGAGTCCTCAGCACAGAAGCAATCGCATTTATTACATGAAGAATCAGCCGAAGGAAGTCTTATAGCAAGATTCTCGTTAGAAGGAAGAGCTTCTCTGTACGCTCTCTAAATAAAAGGTTCAGATTTTGGGAGGGATTCAAGAGTTTCCACAAGGTTGACCAGCAATAACTTTAACAATCTGAAATACCACTACTTGAAGGTCCCTGCTCAAAGTTATCCAACATCAGGCACACATAGTACCCATTTCAGCCAGAATAGATACCATTTTTTTTCAAGTGCCAAGATAATTATTCTTTGGAAGGTGCCGACTGATAGGAATAGTTCGAATTTGCTCTACCTCAAATGGTAAGGAAAAGAACAAGGAGAGACAGCTTCCAACTTTTAGAATGTGAATCTATAAGCTGCTCCACCAAAGCATCAGCATCCAGGCCATTATTTGGAGAACAGACTCTAAAACCAAACTGATACAGCAGCTACTTGCCCTTCCACATTTTTATAGACCCACTATTTCCAACGACCCATCTAACTCCTCTCTCCAAGAGAACTTGCATTGTGACCCAAATTAGCCTGCATAAAATCTGAATGAGGGAAATATTTGGCTTTGCGAACTTTCCCTAGCAATTGTGTTTGGATGAGTCATCAACCTCCAACCTTGCTTGGACAAAAGAGTTCGATTGAAAACAGCCAAACTGCTGAAACCAAGGCCACCATCTTTCATCGTTTGGAAAAATTTGACCCATACCATCCAAAAGATTTAGGACCCATCATCACCTTTATGCCACCAGAAACATCTAACTGCTTCAATCTCATCAAACACCCCTCTTGGGAGCTTAAGACTACTCATCACATCTGTTGGAATGGCTTGAATTACTGAACTATCAACCTAATCTTGTGTTTGCCATTTGCAAAATATATATATATATATATATATATGCATGAATGTATATAAAATAAATAAATAAATAAAGACAAATAAAATAAAATAAAGAACCACACAGCAAATACTGATAACCAAAAATCCTCCATTAGCATTAGAATCCTAAAGTAGTTGTCACACAATTATCCCACTAAAAACAGGTATCATATGTCAAACATCAATACAAAAGAGATGAAGCAAAGAAAACATATATGCAATTATTCCATGTCCTCTCATTACTTATTATCAACCAAACCTCCCAAAAATGCCTAGTTGGATGGAACTTCAACTTTGTCAACACCTCAAGTCATTGTCCAGTGAAAACCTACAGATGACGAAAACCAAGCCATGTATTTGTCAAATAAGCAATGATGCAAATCATTATGAATAATGAAGCAATTGTACTAGTTATAAGCCGGAGATTTCACATTATATATGAAATTAGTGAGAAAAACTTTGTAGGTTTATATCAGGAATATTTAATCTGTCCAATCCCGCGACATCATGTTAACAAATTCCCTTATAAAAATTTTTGTTAGAAGCCTAGTGCTCATGATGTCAAGCAAGTTGTAGTCAAATCCAGACCTAAAAGCAGAACTCAGAGCAAGCTATGTATACTAACCAAGCAATTCAATCTTTCCTCAAGATCTCAACTTGTGTTTCCTTGATTTATTACAACCTTTGCCTTGGACATCTGTGGCTTGCTAGTACTTGCCTCTACCTTCAGAGTCTGCGACATGCTTCTTGCATCATCATTTGAATTACGAACCATCTGGACAGTGCCCACAGTTGTTTGCTGAATCTTCTGGTACTCAGTCCTCAATATGCCTTTTACCTCCAATGCTCACATGCCTCCAAGTGGAGTAAATTGACCAGGAAAGACAATTTTGGCATAGTGCGTCCAGGGAATGATTTATCTTGACATTCTCTGGGTAGTTTACCTGATTTTTCTGCTTTCCATTCAGCCACTTGATCATCATTCACAAACTCCTAAAGTCTATCGTCAGTGTGATTTTCTCCGAGAAATGCTTGTAGCATCTCAAGCAACTCATCATCTTCCTCAACATCGTTCGTCATTATTTCATAATCATCATCCTCATGCTTCTTATATTCCCCATGATATCTCCATTTTGTATAACTCAACATAATCCCGTCCTCTTATAGATGATCATTCACTATAGGAGGACTTTGAATCCTCACATTCAAACATTTGTTACAAGGACAACGAATGACATTCTGGTCACCTATGTGATCCTCCTCAAATTTCAGAAAGGATTTAACTCCTTGCTTGTAATTCTCAGATGTTCTATGCTCGAGCATCCAACTTTTATCAAATTTTGAGCCCTAATCAAGAAGAAACAGAAAAAGCATTCAAATTACAACATAAAATCTTTGCAAGCTCAAAATGTGGACATCATGATATTGATAACAAAGAATTCACATTGTCATAACTCAGGTGAGTTTTAGGGAAAAAATGCAACTTGTCACACAAAGGAATTCTTGGAGTATAAGTTCACCTTAGTTTAATCAAGGGAAAAGATACTAAACCTTTTTCTTTTCTTTTCTTTTCTTTTTTTTGGGGGGGGGGGGTGTTGTTTATTTCCCTTCTATTTATATCTGTAATTAAAGAGCAGTAGACAGCTTAGCTGCAGGTTTTGTAGGAGGATTGGCATAACTTTATAGCTAGACAAGTAGACATGAACACTTCTTGCCATATTCAAATGTGGATCATTGTAGTCTGATGGCCTCATGGAGAACCATTAATGTAAACACCGGAACTTGAGCCTTCATGATAGTAAATGACATTTTTACTGGATTATCATTTTAATTCCTTAGGGACTACAATTTGCAAAGGGGGCACAGTGGAGGCAAATGCATTCGAGATCCAAAAAGCAACATAGAAGACTACTTCACAATGCCCACATTCTACTGGCAATAGTGCATAATTAAGTCATAATCAAAATGCTGCAATTAGATTTTAGTTAGGAAACGTGTCACAAGATAATGCATCATATACTTGAGGAGGTAAAATGGTGGCTGGTTCAAGTTTTTCCATCATAAGTAAGATATTAATTTGAAAGGTAGATCAGATTCTATTAAATCTCCCTGTCCCTCTGTTTTTCACTTCCATGCCTATAATTTCCTCTGGGATTTATGTAGTACCCAAGTCATCTCTAAAACTAGCAAATTGAAAAAGCTTAGCCCAAATTACGTCTACTAAGTAACCTATTACGTAGGAACACTCTGGATGCAGCAAAACCATAAGTATGGCTCAAAAAATGACAGCCATATACACATTCAAACCCCCCCTCCCCCGCGCGGGGAACCCAAAAAAAGGAAAAAGTAAAAGACATTGAAGAAAGGACCAGAGAAAAATCTTAAAGTCTCAATCACTTAAACTTTCCCCAAAATTATTGAACTTTCAAATAAGAAAGTTATTGGACTCCTGGATGTTCCAAAAACTCAACTTATTACACATTTGATACAAGCAAAAAGCATAGTGGCAATTCTCAATGACATGCCAGAGGTATAGCATTATCTAGCAGGCTCACATTTTTGCACAAATAGAGTCATACAATGGCCTTAAAAAGGGTAACATAATAGTAAACATAAATAGAGTAATAGAGTTCCCTCTCCCCCCTTCGATTCTCTCTTTTTCATCTAAAAACATCTACATATATTCTTTTCCTACGAAAAATATGTTACATTATGCAATCTAAAAATAATAAACCACTTAGTATATTTCATCATACCAAGTTTCACACTACCTATCTTTAATAGAACAAGGCACAAACCCATAAGGTGCACATTGTGCATGTTGTGGAGTAGATATCAAAAACATTAACACTTACCCTGGGAGATCCAACTAGAGAATGCAACAAATTGAACATGAATAAACCAGTAACGACAAATCCAAACTCCCCATGCAACTAACTTAACACATCAGGACAGAATCTTAAATGGTTGCCCTTCTTGCCCAGTACAAACTAGAATATTTTTCAGATTCACAGCACACCATTTTCTTCAAATAGATACATCAACATAAATATGTAGAAATTCATTGTAAATTAAATTGGTTGTATGAATTCCAATATATCAATTTATTTTAGATATAAAGTTCACTTAACAGGCCAGTGTTGAGTTAGTGCTCACCCAACCATAAAGAGCAATGCTTACCAGGTGTGTAACAAGACTAGGCTTTTGCCAAGAGGCTTCAGCCTCAATCTGTATGTCTTGCTGGAAAGCTCTTCAAGGTAAGTGAAGCATGACCACCTGCATGCACTCCATCTATTGGTTTGTGCAAAGACCTAAGAAATTGAACTTCATTAACTACAACAGTTTTCTACTAAAGCCTAAAAGAGAAGTAAAATTCCACTGCATACTAAATTACAAAGTTACAAATAACACATGTAGAAGAAAATTTATATATAAAAAAATTCTAATAAATCAAACAATTTATAAGAAAAAATTAAGGTGGTGTAGCTCATTAAGACAATGACAACTTGATAGATGAAGAAAGAACTAGAAGGAGAGGAACTAGAAAGTGGGGAATATGAGAGAGAGAGAGACAGAGAGAGTAAAGTGAAGTGAATAAACATGCACTAAACAAAGTGGCCAAGTTGTTCTCTTTATTAGTTCCTTTTACATATAAGAAGGGTAAAAAGAAAAAGAACGCCAAGAATTGTCCAGTTCTTAGTTACAAGTCCAATAAATTTCCATTTCATTGAAATTCTTAAGAACCTCACAAAAATTTTTGTGGACTCCTCTTCCTTTATCATTGGAAAAAAAAATTAGTATTTTATAATATTTACCTGGAACTTTTCAAGGCACTTCCACCCACTAGTTTGACAAGTGAAATAGTGGTTAGCAACAACTAATTAAGTTTCCATTTCATTGGAATTTCTTATACCCTTCACAAAAATATTTTTGGACACCACTTGGAGTTATCTTCCACAAAACAATCCAGTAAGATATAATATTTACATGGAACCTCTGAAAGCTCTTCCACTCACCAGTTTAAAAAGTGAAATAGTGGTTAGAAACAACATTCACAAAGATGTGCTTAAATATAGTTGAAATAACACCATTTAGACTAGTTAATGAAAATTTAGATTTGGCCACCATAAAGTGTAAAAGAAGCCCGTGAGTAAAACTAAACAATGAGGACACTAAGTGATTAACAGCAATGTAGCTAGAATTATCTTACCTAAGAAAGTCAGTTCCATTATTTACCTAAATAAATAAGCCAATAACATTTTCTCATGGCCAGCAGGTGTCAAGAATAGTAACCACCTAAGATATAACAGCTTTTATGTGTGCATATGGATGCAAATTTGGTATACACTGTGCATGTATGAAAAGAAACTCAGTTTATGAGAACCACTTAAGCTGAATTCCATTGACGAATATTAAAAGTGACATAAACATAGCACTTGCATAATGCATGGCATACTTTGATTTATGTGTCATCTCTACAATGACTTATTGGGCCAAACGTGAAAACCACATTGATTCTCTAATTTTAAATGGTACTTGTACTTGAACCCAATAATAATAGTTTATTTTCCCCATAATGTCTAAAAATATGTTTCACACTAGTAAGAATTTGAAAAATATTTACCACACTTTTTATAGTAAAGATTACTAAAGAAATAGCTTGATTTGAAAAATTAATTGATTATTCTAACACTTGTTGCATACACAAACTGTTAGAAATCAGAGCCAAAGTGGCAAGGTAATGTCCAGACATGAGGCTCAATCATAGCCCGAGGTCTTGGAGGTCCTGCACTCATCCTGTTCAACCCAACTCAAGCACTTTAAGGTCCAAGATGAAGCTCAGTTGAAGGCCCAATCTCAGCCCAAGAGAGAGCCCAAATCAAGTCCCAAGAAGAAGTTCCGGGTTCTGGCCAGAACCTTGGCCCAGGAAAGGGCCCAATCTGCCCACGGCTAGCAAAGCTAGCTGTGGGGGTCCAATGGCCAGGGGAGGAAAGGGGAGAAGCTTTCTTTCCTCTCTCTCCCTAACGGCTAGAAAACTAGCCATAGGAGACAGCTCCAACTGCTAGGAAAACCAGCCATTCGAGCATCATTCAAATGGCTAGATTGGGGAGCTTTAAGCTCCCCTCTTCCACTCTCAAGCTTGCTGCCCTCTTTCACCATAAATAGCTCACCCCCTCTCTTCATTTTGTAGGGCTCTTGACGCACTTGTGTAAGATATGAAGTCCCTTCTTTGCAAAGAGATTGAGAGGATTTAAGTTGAGTGAAAAGTAGTGTAAGATGAGTGGAAGAATGAAGGGTAAAATGGCAAAGACCCTTTCTCACTCAAAATCCCTCACTGCACATTATATTGGGCATTGACCCATGTTTGTTCTGAAGCTATCATCTCCATAGGTTCCTCAACATCCCTCAACTCCTATGGTATTGGCTGGTGTCCTTACCATGTTAGGCTTTAGTCCCACTATCCTCATAATATATTTTTTCATATATATTTAAAAAATACTTTCTCTTTATGCTTCTGCTGTCCTTTTCTTTCTTGCCGCACCAGTGCTGGCATCGGAGCCTTATTTTTCGCACACAAACATAGGCACACTCCATTCCTATATACACGTGCTTGCTTTCAGAATGTTCTGCCACTACCCATGAGCACATACAGCACAATAACAAACATGAACACAAAAACAAATGCAAAACCTTTTGTAGACATGTTTTCTGTCATGTTTAGAGCCATCTAAATAAGTATATAATTTAGTCTTTTTGCAAACCGTAGAAAGAACCATTCTATGTTAAGGAAACAAATGAATAACTACGTAATTCAAGTAGCAAACTAGTAAAATGCTTTGGGTAGTATGAAGAGATCCTAAATTCAAATCCCGCCAGTATTAGGGTTGGGATTTTCACCGCAGAGAGACACACCATTGTGTGAGTAAATCAATTTGGGAAAAAAGAAAAGAGACTAAGTGCCCTTTTAGTAAAGACATTCTTTAATCTATCAGATTTCATAGAGTAAATCATAATTCACCATACCCACAAACCGAGGTAGGATACTCCCAGATTGTCACATTTTGATTTTAAACAACATCCTCACTGGCCAAGTAAGTAGAATAAGATACAAAGTACAACCTAAAGTACAAATCCAAGAAGAAATTGCCCTCTGCTAGTTAGATAGTCTTCAACATCTGATAATACTAGACTAGGTTTTCTTTTCTTTTCTTTTCTTTCTTTCAAGTCAAGAAATACAAGAAAGCGTTAATCATATAAAGAAAATCAAAAATAACGCGAGAAATAGACTGAAAAGAGAAGTAAAATGAGTTACCAAGATGGCAGGTGACGGTATAATGCCACTGTCATTGCCATGGCCAGGTAGAAGCTTGCTTTTCCTGGAGCCCATGCTTTTACCCATCAAGAATGAAAATCAAACGAGAGAGAGAGAGAGAGAGAGAGATTTAGAAGGCAGCATTGGAAGTGGGTTTTTGGCCATCATTTTCCCGGACGCATGTGCCCTTTTAACATTAAAAAAAAAAAAAAAAAAATTTAAACAATCTCTGAACCGAAAATATGCTTCAAAATCTTACATGTATTATTTACGTAAATATCGTATCAAAATTTAAAAATTCAATATTTATCAATATTATTTATATAAATAATATCATATTAAATTTTAAAAAATTGATATGATAGTATTTGATTATTTTACATATTAAAATTTTAAAATTTAATATAACATTATTGATATTAAAAACTCAACATAGAATATTAATTTTGAGAGACATTTTATTATTATTTTTTTTGTTAAAAGGATACATATCTCTTATTTTCCCTTAAAAAATGGAAATGGAGGGGCCATCGTCCATGCCCCGTTTTGATATGGGTTTTTTTTGGCCAATAATGGAGAGAGAGACCTAATTATTTAACTAATAGTTATTAAAATATTAATATTTTAACGCCAAGAAAATCCCAATGATACCATTAAAAAAAAAAATCCAACATCAATAAAATATTAAAGAGGATTGCATTCTTCTTTCGCGGTATATATTATTTTGGATTATTTCTCTTTGAAAAAAGAAAATATTCATTATTCTGTTTGGAGACATATGATATAACTACTACTACTAAAAGAAAAAAAAAAAAAATTAGCTTCAATCCTTCGAATTCATGGGTCTCCCTCGATGTTTTATTTTCTTGAATAAATTTATGAATATGCTTATTTTCTTCTATTTCTTATTCTTCTTATTAATGTTATGATGAGAAATAATTTATTTTCGGTCTTACTTAAATTTTTGAAATATTGATTTCGAGAATGTATAGTAAAAAAATTGAGTAAATATGAGTTTAAAAAAAAAAAAAAAGTCGGGGGGGGGGATTAAAAAAAAAAAAAAAAAAAAGTTAATTTTAACTTCGTCTTATTGAGAAGCTTTCTTATTTAACTTCGTCTTCATTTTATTTTTAATTTTTACAATTTGGTTTTTATTATTTTTATCACAATTACACATGTGACTAAATATAATTTTATTTTTAGAAAATGATAAATGCAAAGATCAGTTTTGCCAAAATTGAAAGTTTTGAATAAGATATTGTAAAAATTTAAAGGATATAAATTAGTTTTTTATGGAATCGAGGACAAAATGACCACTTTGGCAACCAAAAAAAAAAAAAAGAATGTAGGGTTATATTGTAAAACTTTTGAATTCGAAGGGCACTTTGAGGATGACTGCATTTTAAGCTTAAGCAATTAAATATGTTCATAATAGAGGAAAAAGAAGGGATGAAATTGATGAATTATCTGCCATCATACATCAAGCATAAAGTCTCACTTGATTTTTTTATTTATTTTTTTTATTTTTTTTTAATCAGCACTAGCAAAAATTCAAAATGAATAACTAAAGTTGCAAATGACATTGTAGATTGCTTCAAGATAGTGTTTTTAGATCGTATTGATTATGTACTTGTACGGGCACCCGAGTGGTGAAGGTTTATTGCTCAAATACATGTTACCAAATAATGCTGTTCTCAATTCCAAATTCTTCAAGTTGTTTTGTCTCTTTGCCTCTTGATGCACCATTCTTTCATATCCGAGCTCGCTTCTATTATGAATTATGCAATTTCAACATGGAAATATTTTAATTAATTAAATAGTTGTAATTTTTTAATTTATCGATATTGGCAAAGGATACAATCACATAAGGCATATAGAGCCCTTTTCAATCTGATTTACAGCCCTCCCGGGTCAATAAGATATTGAACATAATCACTTTGGTCAACTCTCATCATCTATCAGAAATGTTGAATCTTGGCCAATTCCAATGTCCATCAATGATGTCATCTCATCATCGAGCAATGTTGGCAATGGAGACCCCCCTTCTTGCAGAAACAATTTTAGTTTCATAGGCTTAAGCTTGAAGAAGCTTTCACAGAGCATCTTTAACTTGCCAACCGTGGTGGTGGCTGGCAATTTCTTTGTCACTGGTGGCTTTTCTCCGATTGATGCTCCAACACATTTCAAGGTAATAGAAACAAGTCCAGATGCCATTTTCTGTGGTCCTGTGGCACCAATCGAGGGTCTTTCATCTTCAATCCCATGCAAACTTTTAAGCTCGCCAAACCTAGGATGGAGTCGCTTAACTTCTTCTGGACTGTCATAAAACTTTGACAAGATCGAGTGCACATACCGGATCTCAGAATCCTTGCGCTCCTGTGGACTGACCTCACTTCCATTCAGTATCTTAACTTTTGCCAGTCGCGCTATTATAGAATATCTTGGGATTCCACCCTTTCCTGGATCAGCAATTGGATTTTCTGTAAGTCTGATATCCACTAAACTGGGAAAAAGATTCAGCGAATCAACAGATGCCGGATCCTCAATGTTGTTACCTCCAAGAAGAAGGCAATGCAGATTATGGAAGGGCTTATGGCTGCTCTCGAGTGATTTATAACCATTAAAAACCTCTTGCAGTTTCTGATTATCAGGGTAAAATATCTGCTTCAAGTTGTTCTCGGTTAAATAAAGCTGCTCCAAGCTTCTTAGCTGTGAAAGCTTTAAGATTTCATCCCATTGATCGAGAGAATTATCTTCCAAATTCAAAAGGCGTAGACAATTAAAACCTTCGACAAAAGCAGAGGAAGTAGGCATTATTGCCCTAATGTTGTTCCCTATCAGATATAACTCCTCTATCGTTGGCATCCACTGTTTCAGCATTTCAACCTGCAGCCAGTCTACACCAATGTCATTTAGAACCAACACGCGGATGTTTTCCAATAATGGCAGTCCCTCGACTTCATGAGCCATCCTATTGTTGGTTAAATTGAGAGTGTGTAAAGCTGGTAATTGTTCACAAATTGCACCAACATCTTTCCACTCAGAAAGCAAATTTCCTGTCAAGTCAAGCACCTTTAGATTTGACACAATGGCACTGATCTCAGATGAACATCCAGCAGAGTTAACACCTAGATAAGACAAAGAAGCAGTGGTTAACTCTTCAAACCGGCTTAGCTTGTCTTCGATTTTCTCCTTTCCAACAAGCTGCACAGATACTCGTTTGCTGCTTGCTGAAAAAACATACATTTCATCTTCTTCTTGCTTGGTGGAGGAATGGTTGCAGTAGCGGAGCTTGAGAGCATCCAAGACGGAAATGCCATGACTCAAATTGCGGGGTCTGACAAAGGAAGCAGATTTAGGAGAAGTAGCTTGAAAATAGCGAATCCCATTAAGAGAACCATCATGTTTTGCATTGCCATTGTCCCAATCGACTCCAACCCACAGCCCAGAAAGCCCTTCTACAGCTCCCACATACTTAACAGTCCCAATTCTTTGACAATCCCCAATCATGTGCACTCTCTCACCAGTTTTCAACTCCCCTGATAATGAAGTATCTGATTTTTCTGAGTTTTGCATCCTTGCAATTGATCAAAGCAGCCACCGTCGTTGCCACTCTCACACACTGCGAGAGAGAGAGAGAAAGAGAGAGAGAGAGAGAATTTCAACAAGGAACTAGAGCAATGCATATACAAATGCATATGCAAGAAAAAGTTAAAGCACATAAACAAACCTCTCACTCACTTATTTATCTAACAGTAAATAAGCTTTCCCTAGAATGTTATTTACATTAACCTCTTCTGCTTATCTGGGTTGATAGCCTGACCAATAAGGTTCCTTGATTCAAACCTTAGTTCATTAATGAAATGATTAAGAAAGATTGGAATATCTCATGCATGCATGAAGATAGAAATGCTTCATCCATGCCTGTTTAGTTCACTAATTTTACTTTTGTTATGGTGTCAAAAAATATCAGGATAATGAAGAAATCACAAAAAAAATACCCAAGATGATATACATTGATATATGCTTTTCGCAGATGATATAGTTTTATTTGATGAAACTAAAGAGGGTATCAGTACTAAATTAGAGTTATGAAGGGACACATTAAAATCTAGAGAATTTAGATTGAGTCGATCTAAAACTGAGTATATGAGATATAAGTTTAGTGACAACTATCAGGATAATGAAAAAACGATTAAGTTAGAAGGAAGAGAAATCTCAAAGAGTGAATAATTTAGATATCTTGGTTCTATCATTCAAAACGATTACAATATAGATGGAGATGTGAATAATAAAATTCAAGCGGGTTTGATAAAATGGAGACAGATATTCAGAGTTCTCTACGATCGTACGATACCATTACATTTAAAGGGAAAATTTTATATAACAGTAATAAGACCTGCACTATTGTATGTCACTGAGTGTTGAACCATTAAACAACAACAATAGTAAAAAATGGTTGTAACTGAAATAAAAATGTTTAGGTGGATGTGTGGCAAAATTAGAAAATATAGAATTAAAAACAATAAGATACGTAATAAGTTAGAAATTAGTTCAACTGTAGATAAGATGCGAGAGTAACGTCTGAGATAGTTTGGACACGTGCAGCGAAAATCTAAAAACGCATCTATTAGGAAGATCGGGAACTTAAATATAGGAAATTTAATAAAACGTAAAAGTAGATCGTTAAAAACTTGGATGCAATGTATTCGTAAAGATATGATAACTATAAAATTAATTGAGAAGATGATCGTAAATATGAATGAATGGTATGGGAGAATTTGCATAAACTAAATCAATTTTTTTTAATTATATATATATTTTTTCTTTTCTTCTTCACTTTTTGTCTTTCATATGGTCGACTCCAAATTTTGGGATAGAAGGTCCGGGTGATTGTTGTTGTTATGGTGTCAAAACTTGGATATAAGACATGAACTAGAGCAAACCAAGCTCATTTCCATGCTTTCAGGTTTTTGATATCTTTCATGTTCCACACTATCTATGAGAATATTTAAATTTTTTTTTCCATATTTTTCTTTGATTAAGATGCGGAGACAAAGACATATTCAATGATTGACCTTCAAAACATTTGATTCTAAAACAAGAAAAGAAAAATTAGAGGCACAAAAATTCTAAGCAATTAAGAGGAAAATCCTGAGAGAGTTGTTGTAAATCATCATTATATCGGGGATGATTCAATAAACTAGATAGTTTTGGTTTTCAATAAAACCTTAAAGAAAGAAACCTACCTAGTCAAACCTCGTGTTGTTGGTTTACACATTAGAAAGACAATCTTAATTAATCTTGTACACAAACAATAAATCCATATGCACAATCTACTACAAAGACTTTAAGTAGTGCATTTTGGACTCCCACAAAATCCACATGCCTTGTAAAGACTTCATACAATTTTGTAGCATGATGCCCCTTATTATGACATAGCATCATTGTTAGAATCACAATTGATCACGTGCAAGTTGTATAGGGGCGAGAAGTTCCCATAACAATGTTTGTTTCATGTTAGAACACAATAAATTTTTTAAAATACCACTAAAAATCAGAGATATGACCATGTTATTTTGCATGCTAATGATAGTCATCTCTACACATATATTAGAACATAAAGCACATCACCATCAGTAGATAGGACAACTGCAAAATATAGTCTCAACATTCCAATGACTTGTGGTTGTTCGGGCTTGCAACTATTTAAGGTCTCATAAAATGACTTGTAAACAGAATAACATGTTAAAGAGGACCATTCGTTGGTAGACAAATTTCATGAATGACATTTAGAGTTTCATGAAACCAAATATTGAACATTTATACTATACCCCAGGCAATATTATAGTTTGAATCAAGATGAGTAGACTTTGTAGGAAAATTATATTATGATGTTATATGATTATTAATAGGCCAAAACCATGCAATGACTATGACTGTGTACACTATCAAAGGTGGAACAAATCAATGAATTCAAAAATTCTTTTTTGGTGTGCACATATGAAGCAACATTGGTGCATTTTCCAAGTATGTAGATGAAATGAGAGTTTAGATATATGCTAATTTAACCCATAATTCAAGAATATGCATAAAAATTAGTGCTCATGCTGAACAGTCATAAAGATCATCCTCTAAACATATATATCATGCATGAAAAAAAAAATGACAAAATTCCCTGTTTAAAATCTTATGAAAAGTCCTCAGTAATCCACTATATCAAACTAATCTCTTCTCTTTTTTGTCCCCACTATAATAATAACTATCAACTCCATCTTAAATGTTTCCTACCTAATGACTTATTCTTTTTCATGCAACTAAATTTATTTTTATGTTTCAAAAACAAATATTTTTTAAGTCAACTAGAGAATATAAGCCACTGATTTCAAATAGACCATAGAAAACAATGGAAAAAGCTAAATTCGTCTTAGATGCAGTAGAAAATGAGATATCTTAAAACCCAAAAGAATGGGGAAAAAAAAGAAAAAGGTTTAGATTACTCAAACCATAGTTTATCCAAGTTTTAGCACCATCAACAAAGTAAAGCAAATTGAATTGATGTTGTGGATATGCTATGAAGTACTCTCTTCCTTCTCAATTATTCAATGTAGAAGCTAAGGCTTGCATCTAGGAAACAATTTGACAGGATGCTAACCTGCCTAAACATAGACACAATGATCTCAACACAGAAACCTAATCAGACATTAATGAGATATCATAGGCTTGAATTAGTGTAGGAAAGCAGAACCTAACATTTTAAATATGTTGTGAAGTACTCTCTTACTTCTTAGTTAAATGATTAGAAGCTAAAGCTTTCATGGTCTGCCTTGGCAAGTTGCAACCTCAGCCAAAAATTAATGAGGTCCCAAAGGCTTGAATTTGTTTAGGAAATCAGAACCTAACATAGCAAATATGTTGTGAAGTACTCTCTTAGTTATTTGATTAGAAGCTAAAGCTTTCATCTAGGGTCATTGGCAAATTGCAGTCTCAGCTAAACAGGAGTGTGTAATGAATCTCAACACAAAAAAAACCCTAATTAAACACTAGTGAGGTCCTAATGGCTTGAATTTGTTTAGAAAGCAGAATATAAACACTAGCATCTAACTATCAAATGATGCAGAATAAATCTAACAAACATAACTGAAGAGAAACCATCACACTTGGCGGCTTACATATTAATCTTCTATATATCCATTGCTTCTTCAAATACTGACAACTTGCTGATAAATCTTCAATGTCACTTTGTCTCTTCAATTGTGTAGCCCTAGTTTTAGGAGAAGCTTAGGAGAAAAATTATGGTTTACAAAATACCCCAACAATTGGCCAAATTACAATTCCACACATTCCAGATTAATAAAGGATACAACATACGGAGATGCAAAATAAAAACCATGCAATGATTTGGAAGCACACATACAAAAGAGAGATGGAGAGAGAGTACCTAACCAGTTCCAAATGGAACTAATGATGGTTCAGGTTGAGGTTGTACTGACAATGTCATGGCAATATGAATGGCTTAAGAGCTTCAGAGATTCCAAAGAAACCAAAGATAATGAACAATTAATGAGGCATGGGAAAAGACGAAGATTCATAAAACTCGTCTGAAATTTTGTAAGCAGTTCACATCAAAAAGACATTAGAGAGCAGCTTCTGTGAATTGAATTTAAAGAAACCCTAAATCTGAAAGGCGAGGGTTCTTTTAAGGGAGCAAACAATTTCCACAAAAGGGGCTCCAAGAAACCCTAACATGAGAGACAGAACTATAATAGTTTTCAAGTGATCCACATTCCCCCAAGAGACAAAGTAAACCCTAAAAATTCAGAATAAGAGAGGATAAAAAAAGAGAATCACCAGGCACATTCTTGCCCCAAGAACAGTTCCCAAATCCGACAATCTTCGAATTGCTGGAAAATGAAAGCCTGGCTCCCGCCCTCTGTCACTCTCACTCACTCTCTCTTTTCGCTGGAATGAAAAGACGGATTTTATTGGCGTTTTTTTTTTTTTTTTTTTTTTTTTTTTTTTTTTTTTTCTTTTCTTTTATTTTATTGGCCTTTTCAGGGTTACACGTGGACCACTATTTTGCCGGTTTTTTTATTATCTCGTTCAATTAAATGATTATTTTTATTATATTAATAAATTATTAATATTTTTTTTGTTAAAAGTTTCACCTAATTTTAATTAGACATAATTTTAATTTTCTTGTAGTCATAGAAAGGAGAATAATTAGAGTTAACATTGTTGTATTAGATTAGAACTTCATGGATTTCATTTGAATATTGAAATTTGGAACTAAATATTTTTAAAGAGACAGTTTAATTATTATAATTCACTTTCTTAACTTAAAAATCTAAATTCAAATTTTAATATAATTAAAAAAATTTGAAACTAAACTATGTAAGAGGACAATTTTAATCGATAACTAAATCATTTTTTTTTTAGAAAAACAAATTTTCAAACACTAGACGTAAAAATAAAAAGAAAAACAAAAGGAAAACAAATGCTCATCTAATGTGTTATCACAATTATTTTTAAGTTTTTAATGTGAAATTATCACCTAATACCACTTGAGCTTAAAAAAAAAAAACAAACCAATTGTATTTTAGCATAATAATAATAATAATAATAATAATAATAATAATAATAATAATAATAATAGTAATAATAATAATAATAAGCTTTCACGTATAGTTTTATTTATTTATTTTTTGTGATTTATGTGGCAACATTTTAAATATTTTTGACTTAATGTAAGTTTGGTTCACGGAATGGGAGGAAAATAGGAAGATTTATTTCATATGATAGAATTAAATACATTTCCTTTATTTTTGTTTGGTATGGATAGAAGGGAAAGAAATGAGTAATATATTTTTTTTGGTTTGATTGGAATGAAAAGTGAAAAAAATATTATCTTATTTACTATTATACTTTTGTGAAATAATATTTTTAATATTTCTCACCACATAGTTTTTATTTTTTTATTTTAAATTTTTTTCTAAAAATATAATTTTTTCTAAAAAATAGTTATTTAATATATTTTTCTTATTTTTATAAATTATTTTCAGTATTATTTTATATTAAATAAAATTAAAATATTAATGTAAACAAAAAAATAAAAAAGCAAAATTAAAAAAAATAATTTGTTCAATAAAATTGATCAATGAAATGAAATTTTATCATTTTATATTAAATAAAATTAAAATAAAAAGGAATAATTTCATAAATATGAAAAAAAAAAGATAAGAACAAATTTATCCAAAAATCTCATTTTCTTCCATTTTCATCTACTTTAGGATGGAAATGATTCTTAAGTGAGAGAAAAAAGGGATTACACTATATTTTTACTTTCCTTTCATATTTTATTCCCAATCAAACGAGTGAAAAGTGCAATCTCCTTCCAATTTTATTTCTCCATCTTCTTTTTCCTTTCATTTTTTACTTCAACCAAACTACCTTTTAACTTATATTTCCATATATGGTATCATAGCAACAAGTAAGTAGATAGGCTTAAATTCTTCTCATAATTGTGTATCTTCGAAAACCACAACACCAAAACCATACACACCATTACTTGGCCTTAGTCAAATCCTTTTAGCGATGATCGAGTTCGACCATTTTGGAGCCACATAGTCCAATCCAATCCTTCAAATGACAACCATTACTTGGCAATCAACTTAGACATTCAGAAATTTGACACTAATGCACTGAAATTCTCATCCAAAAGGATGTTTCAAAGCTTCATATATGGGAGAGTCCTCACGTAGATGTGTAAGTCTTCTACCTGTGTCAAAGATGATCTTCCATGTCCTTCAAGGATAGCTCAAATAGCAGAATCTCTCCATTTCTATTCTTCTTTCTCGGATTTGATCCCGTTTGGTTGCGTCTCCTTGTACAAAAAAGAAAAAAAAATGATCTTCCATCAGCATCTCCGTTCTAATGAAAAGTTTTAGTTTTTTGGAAAGATCAATTTATCCAAGGACATGTTGCACATGAATTCATCAAGTAGTAGTATGTGAGATTATCAATATTAACAAGTTGACGTATGATAAATGTTGTCAATTGTTTCAACTTTTGCTGAACAGACTCATTCACTTGCCCTAAACCTATCAAAAAGCTTTACTACAACTTTAGTACCATCTCCTAAAGTTGCTTAACAAATCAAGCCAAAAGCTCCTTCCTGGAGCCTCTAACTAAAATCACTAGCGATAGAATTTAAGACCTTATAGAAAAACTTGTAGGTAGTCAAGGTACTTGATCTAAATAATCCTCTTTAGCCTCCTTTGAGCTTCCTTCCTTTACAAAAGTTCATCAAAATGCCTAGAAAATATGATCAATGCCATGTGACTTGCTTTCTTCTCAAAAGAAACCGAATTTGGAGAATATATCATAATGTTTAGAACATTTGGCATCTTCAAAGGCAGGATGTAATGTTTTTTTTTTTTTTTTTTTTGGATTACATGAGAATTCGAATCTGAAATCTCTATATTGGAGGAGGGGGATGTGACCACCATACCCCTTAGGGACAAAGGCAAGATGTAATGTGCAGTTACTTTGCATCATTAATTAGGGAAAATATTTCAAAAAGCAAATAGCAAAGTTACCACTATATCTAAATAAAACAGCTTTACCAAAACAATTTCTCAAACAAACCATGTTTGCAACTCTCCATATCTACATCTGTTGTGTCTTAAAGGGTGGAGTCAACACACCGCAACTTAATGTCCTGAAAATTGTTAAAGGAGTTCTCAAGAGTCAAAGATCGGATTGTGATCTTAGGATCCCACAAAATAAAATTCATAAGAAACAAAATAAATAAAAAATAGAAAAAAAAAAATCAAACCCAAGCTAATTAAAATATGGAAATGAGGTTTGAATGAATACTAAAAATTATATATAAAAAAACACTTTAACACAAAAAAATCCCATCAAGAAGGATGTTTTGGAGTTGATGTCTATGGTGATTATTTTTTGCCTACACTCTTCATATGTATAGGCAAATACACTGCTCTGTATATGGATTATGATGTTCTATCGACATTTTTCGGTCCAGTGAAAAGAACTGATTTTCCAAAAGGATCCATTTGTGTAAAAATAAGTATCATCCAATCACTCCAAAAAAATCTCTATTCTTGTCCAACTAGAAGTAATTCATATCTATTGCATATGAATTCAAAAACTAGGATTCCATGGGATTGGTTAGCACAAAACTCATCAATCATACCAAGACTTGGTTAATACCGAAATGTTTTAAGTTCTGCTAGATGTCTTTTGTTTTTGTTTTTAACATGCCTAAAACCATGAAGAAGCTTTACGACAACTTTTGTACCATATGATCCTTTCACGAATCAAGCCAAAAGATCCTTCCTTTTCTTATTAAAATCACTAGTTGCAAATTTAAGACCACATATGAAAATCTTGTTGGCATTTCAGACACTTGATTTAAATAACCTTTTGAGTTTTCTCTTTCTATAAAGGTTTTTTTTTTTTTTTTATTATCTTGATCGATCGATATCCGGATTATCCGATTAATTTAGTTTGAGCACTGTGGGGCTCAATTTTGAAGTTAGCTCTCCCATAATAAATTGCAAGTGATTTGCTTGGTGAAGAAATTACCCTATTAGAAATATTTTGTATGTTTAACGATATAAATGAATTGTAGCATGAAATCTCCTTCACTTTAAATTAGTAAAAACACTTCATAAAATAAATAATAATACCCTTCTAAAGAGTTAGCATTGTATCGAAATAAAATAGCTTTCAATATTTGTTAAACAATCCTGTGTGCAACTGTCTATACGACCATATCTACACCTACCATGTCTTAAGCTCCAAAAATCCCAACATAACGTCATTGAAAATTGTAAAGGAGTTATCAAAAATCAAATTGTGATTTTAGGTTCCTTAGGAATGGAGGATCTTTGAAATGAAATTTTGAAAGGGCTTGCACGTGAGATGATCACTGTCCTTAAGGAAATTATGCCCCCACTATATTGCTGTCTGGGTTGATGGCAGATTCCTTCAGAATATGCAAGTCGAAATAGAAACTTGAGACAACAAAATCTCAAATTTCTCCCAAGAACGAAATAGAGAATTTCAAGAGGACGAAGTCTTATTGTATTGCCAATGAGAGAAAATTCTAAGTCTGTTTTCTCAACGGTGGGAGGGATTATTTATAGAGAATGAAAGATGTATATCTCTTCACTTAAAGGGCACAATGAATATGTCCTTTTGATTTAAAAATCATTAATTTACTTAAAAGACATTATTTCATTGTAAGGAAGTTACATTTTAATCAAAAGACACTTATTTATTTAATTTTCAAAAATGTGTATTTTGAATAAAAATAAATAGTCGAAGTGTTCAAATCACTTCATCTCAATGCCTCAAGTGCCCTATCTTTGACCCTTAAATAATTAATTATTTATTTATTAATTATTTTTAGGGTCATTTGAAGAAAATCTCATTTTTCCTCCAATAGACTATTTCAACCAAATTTAAATGGTTTCAAATTTGATGGGTTATAAACCCATCAACTTCTTTTCAACTTTTCAATGTGAGACAAATACCCACAATGTATATTACAAACTATATTTAACAATCCCCTACTTAGTTTGTAATATCCATTAGCAGTACAACTTCTATTAGAATTATTTCCGCAATAGGTGTCTCTTGACTTAAACCTAAAGGTAGTACTAATCTTTTCAAAATCTTGTCGAAATTTATGGTGAGTAATTATTAAACCTTAATTTCTCATGACAAGATCGGAAAAGATAATACATATAATTCTTTATAAATCTCTAACACGTTCACCGTGAGCTTTAGCACCATAATATGGCCGTGTGCTACCTCATGAATTCATAAACACTTATAAAGTTTATACCTAACTTTATTAGAAGCGGCACCACTTCTTGTGTTTATATCGGTGAAGTTTGAAAATCTCAGATTTGGATTTTCCTTGTTCTTGAACCGAACAAACTTCATTAAGAATAATTATTATTCACCCTCCTTTTCTTAAGCATTAAAATTCCAATGCTTGCGACCTATCACTGACGTAACTTGTTGTTACCTTTTAAACCTTTAAAATTGCTAAGCAATAAGAAAGGTAAGGTTCCTGTTATCAGTGATAAATTAAAATTGTCTTAGACTCATTTCACTTGTAGTACTTTTAATTCTATCTCTCGAGAGTCCTTTGGTTAATGGGTCGGCAAGATTGCTACTAGATCTTACATAGACAACTGTGATTATACCATCAGAAATCAATTGTCTAACATATTCATGTCTTAAAGTAATATGTCTAGATTTACCGTTATAAATTTTGTTGAATGCTCTAGACATAGTTGCTTCGCTGTCACAATGTAACGAGACTGCTGGCATCGGTTGTGGCCACAACTCTATGTCTAACAATAAGTTTCTTAGCCATTTCGCCTCTTTACCTGCTGCTGCTAATGCAACAAATTCTGATTCCATGGTCGAATGAGTAATACATGTCTGTTTCTTGGAGGCCCAAGAAATTGCTCCTCCACCTAGTTTAAATATCCAACCAGATGTTGATTTGTTGTCATTAACACTAGTTATCCAACTAGCATCAGTGTAACCTTCTAGTACCGAAGGAAATTTGTTATAAAATAATCCCAAAGATTTGGTTCTTTTAAGATAGCCAAGAACCCTTCCAATAGCTCTCCAGTGATCTGTATTGGGATTATGTGTAAACCTTGAAAGTTTACATACTGCAAAAGCAATGTCAGGTCTAGTGCAATGTATGGCATACATCAAACTACCAATTGCACTAGCATAGTTTAATTGACTAACAGACCTTCCTGACTTTTCCATCAGTTTGTTAGAAACATCAAATGGGGTATTAATTTCTATAATTCCTAAGTAGTTAAATTTTGAAAGTATTTTATCCACATAATGTGCTTGACACAAAGCATAACCCCCACTATGTTTCTTAATTTTGATTCCTAAAATCGTATCGACTTCTCCCAAATCTTTCATTTTGAATTGATGAGTCAGATACCTTTTAGTATCATTTATACCTTGTATGTTAGTTCCAATGATTAGCAAGTCATCTACGTAAAGACATATGATTACTCCAAAGTCTTTAGTGAATTTGGAATAAATGCACTTATCTGCTCCATTATGTTTAAATCCATTTGATAATATCACATTATCAAATTTTTCATGCCATTGTTTCGGAGCCTGCTTTAAACCATACAAGGATTTTACTAATTTACAAACTTTCTTTTCATTACCAGTAAGGACAAATCCTTCTGGCTGCTCCATATATACCTCTTTATCAAGATCACCATTCAAAAATGTTGTTTTAACATCCATTTGATGGACATGTAAATCATAGATTGAAGCAAAAGCAAACAACACTCTTATAGAAGTAATCCTAGCAACAGGAGCATATGTATCAAAATAATCTATTCCTTCCTTTTGTCTGAAACCTTTAGCAACTAGTCTTGCCTTAAAGGTTTGCATAGTATTATCAGTATTATACTTCTTTCTAAATATCCACTTACATCCAATTGGTTTTGAACCTTGAGGTAGATCTACTAACACCCATGTACCATTTGCTAAAAGAGAATCCATCTCATCATTTATTGCTTCTTTCCAGAAAGCAGAATCTCTTGAAGCTAATGCTTCATTATATGTTTTGGGATCATTCTCTAAATACAATACGATGGGTATTTTATTTATTATCTCAGTTCTATTTCCTTCAACCAAGAATGTTAGTGATTGTGAAGAAATAAAATCAGAACCAAAGTTCTTTTCTTTTCGCACCCTTTTACTTCTTCTAGGATCAACAGATAAATCAATTATCTTTCATTTATGGGAAGAATTGGGGTGTACAACAGTATCCTGTGCCAAAGTGGGAGAAGGAATTCCTTCATTTGATTGTGGATTCGTAGTTCGATCATCAAGAAACGTAGTTTCTAAAAACTCAACGTCTCTCGACTCTATAATTACATTTGAGTTCAAATCCAACAATCTATATGCTTTTGAGTTTTCAGCATATCCCACAAAGACACTTTTAAGAGCTCTAGGACCCAGTTTTGTTCTTTTTGGATCTGGAACTCTATAATAGGCAATGCAGCCCCATACCCTCAAATAACCTAAGTTTGGTTTCCTTCTTTTCAAAGTCTCATATGGAGAACTTTTCGTTTTCTTTGAAGGTATTCGGTTGTGTACATGACAAGCCGTTAATAAAGCTTCTCCTCATAAATTTGTTGGTAGTTTTGCATGCGTTAACATGGAGTTAACCATATCAACCAATGTTCTATTTTTTCTTTCTGCCAAACCATTTTGTTGTGGGGTGTAGGGTGCACTTGTTTGATGAATCAAACCATTTTCTTCACAAAAATTAGAAAATTCAGTTGGAAAATATTTCTCACCACGATCACTTCATAGTATTTTAATTTTCTTTTCCAATTGAGTTTCCACCAATACTTTATAACATTTAAATATTTCAAATGCTTGATCATTTGTTTTCATCAAATAAACATGAGTGAATCTGGAATAGTTATCTATGAAAGTTATAAAATATCTATTCTCACCTCTAGTTAAATGACTATTTAATTCACATATATCAGAATGCACAAGTTCAAGTAACTCTGAAGTCCTTTCATTTTTGGGGAATGGCTTCTTAGTCATTTTGGCTTGTATGCATACTTCGCATTTTCTAGATTCTTTATTTGCACAAGAAATCAAACCATATTTAGACATGAATTTAATTGTATTGTAATTAACATGTGATAAACGTTCATGCCATAAATTAAAAGAAGAATCAACAATATAAACAGAAACTTCAACTTTATTAATACTTAATTTGAACATGCCATCACATGAATATCCTTGTCCAATAAATACACCATTTTTAGATACAATAAGTTTTTCTGCCTCTAGGACAGCCTTTAGGCCCTTCTTGCACAACAGACTTGCAGAGATCAGATTTTTCCTCACATCCGGAACATGGAAAACATTTGTCAAAATCAACTTCTTTCTAGATGTAAATTGCAGTTCGACGGTTCCTTTTCCAAGAACTTTGACCGTGTCATGATTGCCCATAAGAACCTTTTCATCTTTGGTTGCTATTGTATAATCCTTGAAAAGTTATTTGTTATTACAAACATGTACAGTAGCACCAGAGTCATATCACCAATCAGAAGATTTTCCTATTGTTGCCATATTACATTTTGTAACCATGCTGATATTAAGCCTTGCAATCATAGCAATAATTTCTGACACATTTGCAGGATTGAACTGAGTTTCAACAACATTTGCCTTGTTTTTCCCAGCATTTTCCTCCATCTTTAACTTCTTATAAAATCTGCACTTTTTCTTAAAATGACATTTCTTTCCACAGAAAAAACATGTCTTGTTTTTCTTATTATTATCAGAACCATCTTTGGAGATGTTTTCATGTTTTCTCTTCTTTCCTGTGTTTCCTCCTTTCTTAGTACTAGACTCAACTTGATTTATCTTATTTCCTGACTCTAAAGCATATTTGTTTTCACGTTTACGAGTTTCCTCTTCAATTCGAATATGCTTTAGAAGTTGGTCTATAGTAAAATCCTCAGAAGTGTGCAATAGTTTCTTTCGATAGTCATTCCAAGTGGTTGGTAATTTTGCAATCACTGCAGCCACTTGAAGTTGATCAGACACTTCAACCTTTAAATCCTTGAGTCTGGATACTAAGACAAGCAATTCATCCACTTGTTCCATGACAGATTTATTATC
Source organism: Dillenia turbinata (assembly GCA_037126225.1). Classification (NCBI taxonomy): domain Eukaryota; kingdom Viridiplantae; phylum Streptophyta; class Magnoliopsida; order Dilleniales; family Dilleniaceae; genus Dillenia; species Dillenia turbinata. Next base: position 17,032,305 of record JBAMMX010000021.1, read on the forward strand.
AACCATTTGAAACTCAAAAAATTTCATGCTGAGAAATCTGTCAGTACCTTGCTTCATAGATGTGTATTTGTTTTCCAATGCTTTCCAGAATTCTTGTGGAGTCTTGAGTGGTCGAAACAGATCATACAGTCGATCAGAGAGAGAGTTCAGAATGAAGCCTCTGCAACGAACTTCATCATCCTGGCGTTTTTGACGAAGGGCTTTGACTTCATCAGTGTCATTATCATTCGGTTCTGGAACAGTCGGTAAGTTGGGATACAAGAGATAAACAACATTCAACTCGGTAAGAAGGAAGATTATTTTATCCTTCTAACGAGTGAAATTTGTTCCATCAAAGCGATCGAGTTTGAACATTTCTGGGTTGAATATCTTGTTGAAGACAGAGTCGAAACCACCATTTGGTATTTTGTTAAAAGTAGTTTCGGGAACAGTAACCTCCATTGCAGAATAATTTCCTTAAGATTGTTAGGAATGGAGGATCTTTGAAATGAAATTTTGAAAGGGCTTGCACGTGAGATGATCACTGTCCTTAAGGAAATTATGCCCCCACTATGTTGCTGTCTGGGTTGATGGCAGATTCCTTCAGGATATGCAAGTCGAAATAGAAACTTGATACAACAAAATTTCAAATTTCTCCCAAGAACGAAATAGAGAATTTCAAGAGGACGAAGTCTTATTGTATTGCCAATGAGAGAAAATTCTAAGTCTGTTTTCTCAACGGTGGGAGAGATTATTTATAGAGAATGAAGGATGTATATCTCTTCACTTAAAGGGCACAACGAATATGTCCTTTTGATTTAAAAATCATTAATTTACTTAAAAGGCATCATTTCATTGTAGGGAAGTTACATTTTAATCAAAAGACACTTATTTATTTAATTTTCAAAAATGTGTATTTTGAATAAAAATAAATAGTCGAAGTGTCCAAATCACTTCATCTCAATGCCTCAAGTGCCCTATCTTTGACCCTTAAATAATTAATTAATTATTTATTAATTATTTTTAGGGTCATTTGAAGAAAATCTCATTTTCCCTCCAATGCACCATTTCAACCAAATTTAAATGGTTTCAAATTTGATGGGTTATAAACCCATCAACTTCTTATCAATTTTTCAATGTGGGACAAATACCCACAATGTATATTACAAACTATATTTAACAAGGTTCCCATAAAAATGTTGTTTGACAGAAACAAATTATTAAGTTAAAAAAAAAATGAATACTAAGAATAATAGGAAACACATTAGCACCAAAACTCGTATAAGGACATTTTTGTGAGGTAGAAATAAATACATGTCTGCATATGACGAATTGAAATGTATCATTTTTATGTTAGTAAAGTCATTGCTATTTTATCCCTACTATTTTAATATATTTATAAAAATACTCCTAAAATGGTATGGTAGGATAGTTAATGATGATCATATCTTAAAAATCATTACTCCTACCAAAACAGTAATTTATTTTTTAATTACAGTTATCATATAGTTTCTTAAAAAATATGGTAATCATATCGTAGCATCACTCCTAAATCTATTGTATAGTTATACATAAACTAGCCCACTAATGGATTATTTTTAGCAAAAAAATCAATCCATCTTAGCAGGTGAACATGGTAAACGCTGCCAACTATTTCAACTTCCGCTAAGAAAAAGCTCTTTACTTACCCCGAACCATCGAGTATGTAGTGCAACTACGGTAAAAGGGTTCACGCAGTACACAAAGTGATTCTAGATTTAATGCGGGGTAGAAGGAGGGTAGACGTATGTGTAAGAATCACGTACAAAAATGAAAGAGCGTACATGACTTAGAGTTAGGGTTTGTAGAAGTTTCATGAGGAGAGAAACAAAAAAAAAAAAAAAAACCAATCCTTCAAATAATAGATTTTCACAAGAATGCAAGAGAGAGACACAAGTAAGAATCATTACCACAAAAAGCTCAAACATTTCAATCTATGGATCGATGTCCATGACTACAAACACAAAATCACACACAAGTCGAGAGAGAGGGGAAGGAGAAAGAGGGGATTACCTGAGAAACTTCGGAGGCAAGAATAATCCCAATTGTGAATATCAGAAGTGAAACAACAATGATTGTCACTAGTAGAAGTAGATAAAAATAGACTAAAGTTAGAGTGAGAGAGAGAGAGAGAGAGAGAGAGAGAGAGGTTTAGTGTCTTGGTGAGTGTGAGGTAGGTAGATTGAGATGTGGGCATGAGATGTGGGTGAGAGAGAGAGAGAGCTAGGGTTTTGAGAGTTGCAGAGAGAGCTAGGGAGTCATATATGAAAATGACCAAAAAAAAAAAAAAAAATTCCTAAAAACACTCTATCGGAAACTAAATTTCAAATCTAGCCCCCATTGGTCGAGTGTTTAACACTTGAATAACACTGTTCATTGAGTGTTGAAGACTCGATAAATTCGTGGTCAAAACCCTAACCCTAATAATTCTCCATGGAGTCCGAAGACACTCTCTTGAGGCAATGGCCCAGAGCGGGTCTTTATGTGATTCAACCCTAATGAGGAAGCCACAATAGTGGAGACAAAAGAAGAAGAAGAAGTAGATGAAGAAGAAGTAGTAGTAATAGTAGTGGAATCGGGCTGAGATTTTTGCAACCTGGGAGTGAGCGTGGAGACAGAAGAGGACTTGGAAGGAGACTAGATCTCTTTGTCCTTTGAGGGTTTAGATTTCTTCTTGTTAGATCCCATAGGAGAATTGGAGTTAACAAATCTAGGCTGTTAGTGGTTGATCCATCGGCATTAAAAGGGTCAGATTTCTTGGAAGAGAAGAACCTACCTTTGAAGACCAAATTGTAGGACCCAAATTCAATTCTAGGGTTTTGCTGTCAAGTGCATCATAGATGAAGGGCAGAGCTGTGGGAAAATAGTTGATCGAGTGTTGAACACTAGGGCAATGTGGGTTAGATTTGGAATTTGATTCTCGGTAGGGTTTTTTAGGAATTTTTTTAAAAAAAAATTTTTAAAAATTTTTAGGTCATTTCCGTACATGACTCAGAGTTAGGGTTTGTACAAGGGAGAGAGGGTTTCAATCGATTGAGAGAGGAGTGAGAGTTGGGGTCTTTAGAGTTGGCTAGCGATTTAGTGACCCCCGGTGGATCACTAGAAGTGGCTGTTGCGGGAGTTACTTAATAAAAAGGTATAATTCAGTGATGGTTATTATTTCTATATTTAATTTGGTGATGATTAAAATTTTTTATTATCATTAAAGTCTATTTTTGTGAGAGACAACTTAGTGATGGTCTAGGTAACCCTCTCACAAAAGTATTAGAGTCCAATTTTATATGACTCCGCTAATATAGCCATTCGTGTGCAATGAATTCTCGAATGAACTTAGCTATGTCTTTTTTTTTTTCTCAACTATCTTTTAAATATATTGAAATAAGTAACTACTGATGCAAAATATATTGAAATAACTAACTACTAATGCAAAAGATTAGCAAGAAAATTAATGAAATTAATCACCTCATCTAAACAGCAACAATAATTTAAAATAAAATTGAAAACTAGACATCAATTATTAACCTTAGCCTTTAGTCCAACTTCATTTTTTTATGGGTTATGTAAAATAACCTAGAAGGGGGTTGAATAACTTGTTTAGTGATTTTATAGATTTTTCAGTTAAATTGGAATTTACAGATCAAGACAAAGAATGAGAGAAAAAAAAAAAAATGAGACACAGGATTTTATAGTGGTTCTACTTAACATGGTGTACGTCCACTATCAGGCACCCTCCTGGATTTTCATTATTATATCCAAATAGTACAAACAACTAGATTTGTAGGTTTTAGTTACATCTTACACTCTTGACTCTGCAAGACTCTCAATATACATATACAACAGAGCACGTACAACAAAGAGACTACCCTTCTCCTTGTCTGACTATAGTATTTTGTTTTCAAGAAATAAAAATGATGTCCCTTAAATGGCCAGATTTTAGATTTATAATACAAGTATGTAGAGCACAAAAAGATTTTACAGTGAACAAGTTAATAAATGTTCAGGAGTGATGTTAATTTTTTGGATCAGATTTGTTGATTTTTCCAATTTATTACTTGGAGATCTGATGAGATATTTATAGTCTCATTATTGCTTCGAACAATAGATCCGTTGTAGTAGTTGAGCTTTCAAACATTGGCCATCAATGTTTTCAAACATTGTACATTAATGAACCATTAATGCTTCAATTACCTATTGCTTTTCTGCAAAAGTGAACATTAGAAGCAAGGTGTCGATTAATATTAGCATTTTGTTGACTATCAAGGTTTGAATTTCAAGTTTTTTTTTTTTTTTTGTGATATCGACAACTCATTTTACCTAGTCAATTATTAGTATTTTTTTTGCAGATGATTACTCGACTGTTCTTAAACATAGCTGACTATGCATTCTTTGGATATATCTTATTTGCCTAGGTTCAGATGTAGCTAGTCGACTACTATGATAAGTTAGTTAACTATTAAATTTGAATTTCAAAATTTGTTTTTGTAACGTTGATAATTCATTGTGCCTAGTTGATTATTTATCTTATCCTACAGGTGATTGGTTGACTATTATAAAACACAGTCACCTAACCTTTTTTTGGATATGTCTTATTTGTCTAAGTTCAAATATGGTTAGTCAACTACTATGATAGGTTGGTCGACTAATGCAACATTTAGCTGAAATATTCAAAGAGTTAGTCGACTAGTGTGTCTTGTGACTCACAAGTAGCAAATTACACTTAGTTATATGTCGACTATCTTAAATAGTCAAATGGGTTAAATATATAGTTGACTAACGTGTGTGTAAGAATGTGAGTTATCAGAATTAGTCGACTAACCTAGTGCATTAGTCGACTACCTACCCACTTGTTCTAGGTCATAATTCTACCCTTTTGAATATATAGTTGATTGTCTCTTTTGTTTTGTCGACTATATTTTCTTTTAAGACTAAATGGATGCAGTCAATGTTTATAGGATGTTAAGTCAACTATTCTTCAGTTATCAAAGGTGGGCTTTCTAAGTGTTCAAATATTCTGTTGACAGCTCATATGGATTAGTTGACTAGCTTGTCAGGAATTAAAAATTTTCTTAAGTATGAAGAGTGTTAGTCGAATTCCCTATTTATGTAGTCGACAAACTTGTTAGAGGTTAAAATGATTTTCATGAAATAGTTCTATTAGTCGACATGATCTAGAGATTAGTCGACTATTTATGTGTTTCAGACTTCAGTTAATCAACAATGCTTATGAAATAGTCGACTATATGCAATTGCGCTACGAGTTTTTCTTATCTTAGTCGACTACTTCTGTGACTTAGTTGGCTAACATATTCTGTTTTAGAATTATTAGTCGACTAGGTCACGACCTTCTATCAACAGCTTTGAAGATCACTCATAATCTAGTTTTCATCAAGGTTTTCTCAATCATTTCTACTAATTTAAACTATTTTGCTCATCATCAAAACATGCAAGCACAATATTCTTCCACTTTTTGACGATGACGAAACATGTGTTACAAATTAATTTTACTCCCCCTCAAACATTGCATCATAGACATTGATGCTCCCCCTCACACATATACACACATCACATCATTTAGTTAAAACGCAGAACATACACAAACACATATATGTTAATGTCATTTTCCATATCACATACACAGCACATATATGTTACTATCATTTTCCTCTCCCCCTTTTTGTTATCAATCAGGAAGGGAGCCAAATTTAAACTTAATGAGCAAAAAATTGGCTTGAGATTAAGGCCAATGTTGACCTATTGATAAGGTGAAAGAAATCAGCAAAAATGCAGTGAAGGAAAGTAGTAATTCATGCATTGTGTGCAAAAGAAACAAACATAGTTCAGTGGAGCAAACTTGCTATTTTCGGACTAGACAGACAACATTTAGTATTTTAACCATAACTTTTTGTTCTAATATCCGATTGAGGTGATTCTTGTGGCGTTACAACTCTTATGAAGATCTCAGAGGCTGGATCAGACCAAAAGATATCTAAAAATTTAGTCAAAATTACTACAATGCTGGAAAATGGAAACTGGAAATGAAAAAGGAAAAATGTGATATAATTTTGGAATTACGTTGTTAGTAATTTTAGAAATTATCCGAATTGAAGGAAATAGAATTTTGAAGTATTTGAAAAATTAAAGATCATCATCAAGTAGCAAAAGAAAATCTCCAAATTAAATTTAAAGTCCAAACTTCGAAAATAGTCCAAGTTACTAAATTTTTCTTAGTATTTTCACTCCTATATATAGTATTGCTTGGGCAGCCACAAGGAGTCTTCTTCATGCACGTTTTTTCCCCTAATTTTCTTTCATTCTTCCTCTAATTACAAAACCCTAGCAGCCTTCTCCATCCCAATAGACTTCGACCTCCATATTCGTGCAAATAAGGGTTGTAATGTTTTCTTTTATTTTCTTATTTTTCTTTTCAATATCTAGTTAATTTTATTATTCCTAAGACTCGATGGATTTTATTTTTTGATTAATACATAGATTGATTTGATTCTTTCACTTAATCTTTATTGGCATGATTATTATTTTGATGAGATTTTATTGTTGTTCTTAATACTTCAAACGTTTTTGGACCTAACGTTTTGATGAATTAAGATTGAGTGCATGCATAACCAATATAACAAAATTAGTTCAAATAATAAAATTTATATAAAATTATGAGTATGACCATTTGATTAATTTCATGTGTGAGGATTAAGGGAAACTTTAATTTATAGTTTTTTACAAAACTTAATACGGTTTAATTTAATTGAAATTGCATGACCATTAGGTTTCGGTTAGTGGAATTAGGGATTCATTGTATGACCATTGGGTGAATCTAATATTGAAAAATCTGTCATTATCAATAATAGATCATTAACCAATGAATTTAGGGATTGAAGAGATTCGACCGTGTAAAAAGATAAAAATAAATGAAATCGATATTTTAGGGTTTTCATCACATTAGAGTTTTGTATTTTAGATCTTGGTTTTAGTAGTTTTTAAAATTTTTACAACTTGATTTGATTTGTTCAACTTAGATTAGAGTTATTCAAATTTGATAGTATAAAATAATCTTTTAGGATCGACACTTGTTCTATACTATATACAACACTCGACTAAGATATACTTGTCTGAAATCATGATACACCTAAATTACGTAACAAAGGCTCCTGTGGTACCAAACGTAAATGGTGAAAGCATGAGAAAAAGACCCGAGACCTAGACAAAAGGAAACCATTCGAAAAATCGAACAACAAAGTACAAAAGCGCAGGAAAAATGAGTTTGATAAGGACAAAGTGAAGTGCTACGTATATAGCAAATTTGGTTATTTTGCTCGTGAGTGTGATGAGTTAAAGATATATCGTTATTCTTTATATGGTTTGAGATTTGTATCTTCTATTGTGATACTCACTTACTCCTCTCCTTTATGGATTGTAGATTTAAGAGCCACCGACTATGTAACTCAAGATAGGAGCAAGCACGTGGAGTTTCATCAAATGAGTCCTCAAGTTAAGAGGATTTATGTGGGGAATGGAATATTTGTCATCGTCAAAGGGATTGACACTTGCAACTTAAAGCTGCGAAGTGGCTAGATTCTATATTTGCATGACGTCTTTTATACTCTGGATATTCGACGGAATCTGATTTCTATACTTTGTCCAGACTACTTAAGATATGCTCTGCCTTTTGGAAACTCTTCCGTTTCTATTTACTATGACAATTTTTTGATTTGTTCTGGTTTTGTCCATGATGGACTGTATGCACTGGATACTATTGCCTTTAATGGTTCTTGTTCTTCTATTATCTTTACATCTAATCGTGTTGATGATGATGTAAATGTATAACATAATAGATTAGGATATACAGGGTAAGAGAGGATAAACCGATTAGCAGCGAGTGGTCTGTTGGGCTAGTTAACCGAGAGTGAGTTGCCCGTATGTGAGTTTTGCGTAGTTGGCAAAGTTACAAGAAAACCGTTTGGCCAGACAATAAGAGTTAAAACTCCATTGTAGTTGGTCTAATCCAATATCTGTGGCCCTATGAACGTAGGAGTTTGAAATAGAGCTGTGTATTTTATTATGTTCATAGATGATTACACGTATTTCAATCACATCTATTTGTTCTCGTACAAATTTTAGGCATCATAATGCTTTAGGAGATTTATTAGTAAGGTTGAAAATTAGTTAAATTTGTAAGTGAAAACTTTCAGAACCGATTGGGGGTACGAGTATTTGTCTAAGCAATTCAAAGAGTTCTATTTCGAGGAGGGTATTTTAAGACAATTGACTATTCCTGTTACTCCTCAATAGAATGGAGTAACCGAGAGAAAGAATAAGATTTTATTGGAGATGGTAAGATCTATGATGGCACATGTCAATTTGTCTATCTCCAATTAGGGAGATGTTTTGTTGACTACTGCCTATATTCTCAACTGTATCCTATCAAAATCCATAGTCAATACCCCATACAAGGTTTGACAGGGAGGTAGCCTGACCTTAGCCACCTGAGACCATGTATGTTCATGATTCCTCGTATTCACATGACATGTTAGGCCTGTGAGGAAAGAAGTGTATTTTTATAAGATACTCAAAACACTCCAATGGGTATATGTTCTTAGGTGAACATATAGATGACATTATCACTGAGATTGAGTCTCGTGATGCCATATTTCTTGAGAATAATTTCCTTAAAAGAGGTAAAATCAATCAGAACTTTACCTTTTATGAGATGGATGAGCTTAGTGGCTCAACTGAGTCTAATGACAGAACCCAAAAATCTGTTATGGGTATTACCTAGTGGGAGTGATCCATTCAGATGTGAAGAGATTCCCCCTCCTTGTAGGAGTAGTCGAGAACATATATTTAAATCAACGGAGTTTGGGATCTAGTTGATTTGCCTGAGGGGAGAAAGACCATTGGGAACTTGTGGGTTCTCAAGATTAAGAGAAAGTATGACAGATTGGTAGAGAGTTATAAGACCCATCTGGTAATTAAGGGTTACACTCAGAATAAGGGTGTGGACTACGAGAAGACCTTCTCATCAATAGTCAAATTTATTTCGATCCATTTACTTTGAGTGATTGTCGTGAATATGAATCTGGAGTTATACCAAATGGATGTCAAAACTATCTTTCTGAACGAAAATTTAGATGAGAAGATCTATATTGAGTAACCATCTGACTTTGTAGTGATACAGGAGGAGGGCATGGATGCAAGAATAGAAGGCTAAAATAATTATAAGATTTCACAAAGCAACTAAAATTTCCCAAGGAACACAATAACATAAGTAAAGAATTTAAAAATATATATTATGAATAATAATATGGTGATGGATTTCTTATGGCGAGATTGCGTGTTTTCTTTTGTTTACAATTTTTTTTCACATGGATCCTTGCGATTTTTTTTATTTTTTTATTTTTATATAAATTTAATGAGTTGACATTGCTGGAATAAATATTAAAAATCAAAGTACAGACAAAATCTTTTTATAAAGTTAAAAATATAAATAGCAGGTTATTTTCAATATTAATTTAGTAGCTTTTCTTTTATACTTCATTGATGCAGTTTCAAGGGGTTTAAGCCATAATACGATGAAATCAATACTGAAGGACAGAACTATTCACTTACCAAAATCTTAGGCAATTACTGTGATCAATCCCTCTTGTTGATTTAGTTTCTTGACTTTGAGAATGCCAAAGAGAACTTGAAAGCTGAAAAATGCACAACAGACAAATGCTGCTGCTGCAGTTACCTGCACAGGCAATTAATTACAATTTAAGTAATAACGAAATTAAGAAGACAACCAGAAATTCAGAAGAAAATTACAAGCAAGTTTAAAGTAATTTAGTTACCCAAATTGAATGTAGGAACTGCATGATTGATTAAATGCGATAACCATAAAAATTCTTAAAACAAATTGCAGTGTATGGATGCCTGATAGATACCAGTCTTTGAATACATGCAGCTAGTTTTTCAACTCTATCAACCAGTCTAAACAGGTTGTAGAATGCTTGGGACTGCCGGTCCCATCTCTTTCTAACATCCTGAAACATTTTAATAGTTGAAGAAATGAGCAAAGTATATTGAAAAAGTTATATTTTATGAAATAGAAATTGTCCAGAAAGTTTGCCTTCAAGACAACTTCAACACCAGCTTCACGAAACCACGGCAATTCCAATGCAGATCTACAAGGCAAAGAACAGAGCATGGGTCATAGAGCTGAGTGCAAGTGTATCTCGAGTTGGAGTTAAGATGAAACGTTCAGAAAGAAGTGCAACAGCTTAAAAACTCACGGTTTAGCAATCTCAGTAATGTCAAAACGTGGATCTAAGCACTTCCCAATGCCGTCTAATACTGTATTGACCATCGCACCAAAATTTTTACGGTTAGTGCTGAGGAGACACATGCAAACATTTTCCAAAGACATTACCTATAAATGCTCTAACGACAGAGGTGAATGTTGCAGGGAATCTGAATGGCTGATCTGCGGCAATTGCCAACAAATCTTCCCCTGTATGCAAACATGATAGCATAGATGAGAAAGCATTCCTCACAGAAGTGAGCGTACAACTGGCTCAAAAGGTCTTCATTCTAATCTAAGACTAACTAAATCAGAGGCCACAAAGTTTACCATCAAAGAACCAGTCAATGCCGATCCTGTCAAGTATGTAACAACCTCCGTGTTATCCCAAATTACATGTGAACCACATTTCGTGTCTTATGGTATCGCAAGGCATTCCAATATTCAAATCTTTTCATGAATACATTCTTGACATTCATAGGCCATCCCAGCTATCCAAATAGTCCCCAAACCTTTGCATGAGTTCACAACTCAAGATGTATCTCAGAATTAACAATATGATCCAAATGTCCCAAATGAAAGCAATAAATTTGTAAAAGAAGTTCTTCAAGCAAATAAATAAAATTCATCATCATGAAAACTTGGATTTATCCCATACTAGCTTAAGAAAATAAAACAAATATTTATCAAATCTAAGCATAAAGTAAAGTACAAAAATTTCATTCCATAGTTCATATAACATAGAGTCCAAAAATAATATTTATAGGTATAGTACCTATCGAAGATTTCCAAACAAATTTCTTCCCAACCGACGATAGTCAGTGTCTGTGCCTCCAATCTAAGTTTCATCTGAAAAATTAAAGAGAGGGAGTGAGTATTTAAAAATACTCAGTGAATGAAGTGTAATAGTATGATGAACATGAATGGGGGGTGAGAGTGGTTTTCTCAAACATGTATAATAAAAATTCATTTCAATACGAAAAATAAAGCAGTATACATAAATGCAATTCATATCAAATTCACTATGACTTATGATTTTCAATTTAATAAACAAATTGAATTTTTTTTTCAATATCATTGGGATCTGCCAAAACCATTTTCCTACCAATGACCGTTGGTAGGATTCCGCCATGAGGTTTTTCACAATTTTTCATAAAATCCCCTTCACCTTGGTGTTGGCTTAAAATTTCGTAAGGTGCCACCACGTTATCACGGGAACGGGTTAAGGAGGCTCTCCAACACACCTCCCACCAAGCAAAATTTTAACCAACTTTAATCACGCCACCCCGATGACCCCGCTCTGTGGCAAGACTTAGACTATAGTCATTTATTTCATTTCATGCACCGTGTTATAAAAATCCAGTTTATCAATCAAGATTTATGCTCATACAAAAACAAAAACAGTCCACAAGTCACATATCAATGTCTCATTGTAACACAGTGCAAATAATTCATCAAATCAATAAAAGAGTCATGCACTTGTCAATAATTCAATTCGGACACACTACAATCACAAAATATTTCAAATTCATTTCAAAACTCATTTCAAAATTCATTTCATAATTTAAATTTAAAATCATTTTACTCATTCATATACAATATAGCTATTCACTCACCTCTTGAAAGGGTGTTCACTCCCAATTCCAAAATTGAACCCAATGTAATACTTCCTTGGACTCCAATTGATTATCCTAGATCAATAATCACAATTTTAATGTTAATTTACGCTTATTTCTATGATTTATGAATTTTTCCTAATTTAGCACAAATCCTAATTTCTTCATTCCAAGAGTGTAGGCTCTAGTTCCACTATTCACATATCATTTGTAACTATATAAAATTTTCATTCAATTTCCCCTTTTTTTGTCAATTTCAAATCCTAACTTTACAACCCTAAATTTAAATTCCTCAAATCCCACAATAAATTCCCAATGCCTCAATAAGGAAACTAAATCCAAATTTAAGAGTAAAAAATTATTTCAATTTTGGAATTTGATTGAATTTTGAGGGTTGGGTTTCAAAAACCCTAGGTTTCTCTTTGTAGGACAAATCCTAATTTTCCTCCAATTTCACCTTACTCCTGAATTGCTTGAAGTATTTGGAAGTTGGTTGGAGTGATTTAATGAAAGTGTAATTGATTTCTAGAGAGAGAAATCAAGAGTGAGGGTGAGAGAGTGAGAATGTAGAGAGAGAAGAGAGTGTTCGTGAAATGCAAGAGGAAAAATGAGAATTGAAAACATTGCTCAAGCCTTGTTATAATAGATGGTGAAATTACCATCTTGTCCCTCATAAGTTTTAAGCTGTATTTGAATTTGGAGGGCATTTTTGTTATTTTGCATCTCAATTGGTGAGAAGTCGACTCAGCATGGCGACTCGGTTGGGAATAAGGTGACCTACAGGTTAAATTTTTTTTTTTTTTTTTTTTTTTTTTTTTTTTTTTTGCATGGATAAGACAACTTGTCGTTGAGCAAGACAATCCACAATTTATGATTTCAAAGCTTTAGGTCGACTCAAACAAGGAAGTAAGGCGCCTTACCTATGCATCACCTTAGAACCCCTATTCTACTACTCAACCAAATCGCCTCATGAGTGATGCAAGGCGACCCAGCGACACCACGCCTCAGAAACCTTTACCTTGCAAACACCCAAGTCACCTCTTCACCTTATGCAAGGTGACTTGCTCCTTCAAAACCACTCACAAGGCGCCTCATCCTAAAGCATAAGGCGACCCAATGCATTTCACTCTTAGATACATGACCTGTACACACTTGGAGTCGCCTTCCTAGCTGCACAAGGTGACTCACTCCCCCCAACACATACACAAGTCGCCTCCTACCCTTCACAAGTGGCCTTGTCCCTTCCATTTTTCATACATGAGGTGACCGAATCAACCCATGAGGTGCCTCACCCCTTCCAAATTCATATCCATAAGTTTACTTGTCCATCTTTAAGGCTACTTATCACTCTCTTGTTCCACACACACAAGACCCCTCATCAAGTCACAAGGCCCCTTACTCCACATAAGTCATAAATACTAGAAATCACCCCACGTGTGCATATAGTGGTTTGAACCCAAGACCTTCCATTTTTCCTAAAAGATTTACATCACCAAGCCATTCCATTGCTCGTTAATTATATGAAACAATAATTTATATATCCATTTACAAATCATTTTGGAATTATACAAATGAACAAAAATCGAAAATTTCAAACACCGAATTATTGGTATGACAACAATATTTCCTAGTAATCAAAAAACAAAGAGGAAATAAACAGTACCAAAAGAGGTAAGTCTAAAGACGCTACATCCCTCCATTAAGTGACAAAATCCTTCCCGATTAGATCACCCAATCCTCAATCTCACACTCATCTCACTCTCCTTTCCTCCAAACCCTAGGGCTTTTCCAATTTCTCTTCCTTTTCAATCAAATGATACAAAACCCTAAATCCAATGAAAATAAAGTCCGCTAGAATCGAAGAATTTTAACGAAAATCAAGAAGCCAAAGACCCAGATAGAGAGAGAAAGTGAGAAGAGAGAGTATTGAGAGAGAGTGAGAGTGAAAATACTTTTTTCATGTTTGGTTTGGTGAAAAAAAAAGACCGAGAGAGAGAGCGAGAGGGAGGGAGGGAGGGAGGGAGGTAGGAAGCTAAATGTGAGGGGCAACTGATGGTGGAGTTGAGAAGAAATTAAGGTGAGGAGACGAGATGTAGCATCGGCCGAAGAGGAGAGGATGACGAGTATAAAAGAGAGAGAGAAGCAATTAGGGCTAGGCCTCAAAATAAGTGGTGATTCTTCGCGACGGAAAAGAAAATCCGTTGCTAACTTTTGTGACGAAAAAACTTTTCATCATAAAAATTAGCGACGAAAAAAATTCGTCATTAATTTAGCGACAAAAAGCAATATCCATCGTTAAATTAAAGATAAAAAAAATTTATTACTAAAATTAGTGACAAAAGTGATTATTTGTTACTAATTTGTAATGAAATATAATTTTATCAACTTCTTCAATGAATTTAACAACGAATTAACTGTTTGTGATGAAATTAATAACGAAAAAGCAATTTTCGCAAATTTACATCAAAATTAGAGACGAAAATATATTCATCGTGTGGTTCATGGTAATACTTCGTTAGAAATTGATTGAATTATGTATTATTAAAAATAGTCAATTTGATAAAAATTATAATATTCACTATACATTCAACTTAATTTTGTTAGTTAAGAAAAGTAAAAAAGAAATACGATTGAAAATATTTCATAAGAAAGTGTAGAACAAATTTAGCAATGATATTAGCCATGAATTCTCAAGCACCATTGCAAATTAGGGACGAATTTAGCTATAAATAAATTTGTGTGATAAACTAGCAACGAATTTAGTGACAAACACAGCCAAATTTAGCGACGGACTCCTTTTCGTCGCTATCGTCGCTAAAATTAATGACGAACACGATATTCGTTGCTAAAATTCATGACGAACAAGCCTTGCGTCGCTCAAATTAGTGATGAAGATTTGATTCGTGACAAAATATAACCACAAAATTGCTATTCATTATTAAATTCGCCACGAACTTATTTTTTCATAGTCAATTAGCCACGAATTTGGCCATTTTGGTGGCTAATTAGCCATGAACTTGACCACGAAAATATTTTCGTGGCTAATTAGCCACGAATTCTTTTTTTGTTGCTAATTTTGTTATGGATATGTTTTCGTTGCTAATTTCATTGTAAAATAGCAAGGAAATGTATTTTCATGGCTAAAGTCGTAACAAAATAGTGACAAATTTTCTTTTGTCTCTAAATTTCATTGCTAAAACCATGTTTTTTTATAGTGTCTTAATCAGCTTCTTTTATTGAATATTAACTTGTATTTATGTATATATTTTCTAGTTTTCCATATCGTAGACACAGTTGTATAGGAGGAAGCCTACTTACCTAAGACATTTGACATCGACGAAGTAGAAAATAGGCTTTGGAGTTCAGAAAGGGCATGCTGTTTATGCTACTAGATCAAAGAACATAGAGTCGCATTGCGAGACATTTGTAAGCGTTTTAGCTCTCTTAATCACTTTTTTTGTTAAATATTAATCTGTATTTGCATATACTATTTTCTAGCTTACCATATTATAGACACAATAGTATGGGAGGAAGCCTACTTACCTGAGACATTTGACATAAGTTTAAAAAAATAAAAAAAAGGAAAAAAAAAAAAAAAAAACGCATCATGCATCTGGAAACAAGTTGAGTAAAGGTAATTTTATTTTTCAGGACTTGTATGAATTTAATTTTTTTTTTCTTTTTTGGATATAAATTGATCTTTAGTTGTCTGATTATATACATTTTTTATTGGAGAGGCATACCCAGCTATTGAGAATGGGCAGGCTGAGTCTTAGGGAGCTACTTCATCAAGTAATGATCCTGCATCTGAGGTTTTGGCAATTTTAACTGTATGATATCGACTTATGGGAGAACGAGTCTGGGATATCAAGAACAAGATCCAAATTTTAGGTGTGGCTAAAGTCAAGACACAAGAGTACATTAGTGATCAGAAATTTAGTGACGATCAAAATTTTGGTCACTAATAGTATCCTTTGAAGACGAAAAAATTCGTCACTATATTTTGGTCATCATGTAAATTTTAGTGACGAATATAAAAAAATGGTCACTAAATGGCATGGCGGGAAAAAATCCATTAATTTGAAAACCATTAGTGACCAAATTTAGTGACAACAATTTTTTTGATCATTAAAATTTGGTCACTAAATGACACAATACAAAAAAGCCTTTGGTGACTTTTAGTGATGACTTTTTTTTGTCACTAAACTTGAGGTCAATTCTTACAATTTTTAGTAACGACAATGGTCGTCACTAAATATATATAATTATCGTCACTAAAAGGATTGTTGTAATCCCATATCGAATAACAAAACAAAATTCAAGGTACATATAAGTATCTTTGAAGCAATAACAATTGGACGATTTAAAGACCAGCCCAACCGTACCGTTAGGCCTCGACCTGGTCCGATCCGAAGACCGGCCCAATCGCACCGCCAGTCCAAGCTACCGATACCGATGGTGGCCATCGGCGGTTCAGGCATGACCGCCAGGCATCGGCCTAAGCTAGACCACCGAATTCCGACACCGGCGGGACCACCGGATTCCGGCACTGGCGGCCGCGCCCGACTGGATGCCGACACCGACGGCCGCAGCCCACTGGCCACCGGTAGCGGTCCTTGCCGCTGACGGTTCTTGGCAATTTCGGCCTGACCATCGGTCCCTTTTAGTGACTACTTTTTTTGTCATCAAATGTCGTCACTAAATGCGTTGGTCGATTTATTTTTAATGACCACTTGTACTTTTAGTGAGCAACTCGGTGACAACTTTTTTTGTTACTAATCTGGTGACGAAAAAAATTTTGGTCACTAAAGTCGACTCTTTAGTAATGACTTTTTGTATTCCATCACCAATGATCTTTAGTGACGAAACTTTGGTGACCACTGAATGACAACATTTTTATGGTCACTAATTTGATTTAGTGACAATATTTGGACCTTTAATGACCAAAATGCTTCGACCATTTTTTTGTAGTGGTATTTTCTAATATTGAACTTTTGTTATAGCATGGCAACATACAAAATTATGCAAATTATAGGAATATTAAATTAATAAGCCACATCATGAAACTTTGGAAAAGAGAGATTGAAAGAAAAATTATAGAAAGAGATCAAGGTGACTGAAAATCAATTTGAATTTATGCTTGAAAGATCCATGATGGAAGTCATACACCTTCTTAAACAATTAGTTAAGAAGTATCGGAAGAAGAAGTATGACTTACATATAGTGTTCATCAATCTAGAAAAGACGTATGATAAAGTTTCTAAGGAAATTATGTAGAGAATTTTAGAAACAAAGGGTGTAGGAGTAGCATATATTGAAATAATCAAGAATATGTGCAAGGATATGATGACAAAAGTGAGGACATTAGACAAATCAAAGAGTTTCCAATAAAAATAGAGTTGCACCAAGAGTCAGTATTAAATTTCTATCTTTTTACACTTGTTATGGATGGACGTATCAAACACATCCAGGACATGGTATCATGTCTTAGTGGATGAGACATATGAAGGAGCAAATGCTAATCTCGAATTTTAGAGAGAAATGTTAGAAGTGAAAAAATTTAGACTTAATAAGGTAAAAACAGAATACATATGATTTAAATTTAGTAATTCTAGCATTAGTAAAACAATGGTTAAGTAGAAGATGATAAATTTTCTATAAGTGAGAATTTTAAGTACATAGAATCAATTATACAAAAAGATGGAGGGATTAACAAAAATGTAACATATAGAATACAAGCATGATGGTCGAAATAGAGAAGTGCATTGGGTATTCTATATGATCTAAACGTATCTCTAAAACTCAAAAAGAAGTTTTATAGGATGACAATTAGATATATTTTGTTTTATAAATCTGAATGTTGAACAATGAACCTAATCTGTGAACAGAAGATTGAAGTTGCAGAGATGAGGATGTTAATGTAGATACGCGGACATACAAGAATGGACAAGATAAAAAATGAATGTGTTAGGAAGAAAGTTGGGGTTAGACCTATTAAGGAAAAATTGAAGGAAATATAATTAAGATGGTATAGATACATGCATAGACGACTGATAGAGGTTCCAACTACGTGGTGCGAGATTATGATATGTATTCATATTAATCGATGGAGAGGAAAATCTAAGAACACTTAGATAACGATAATAAAATATGATATGAATTATTCAAATACAAATAAAAATATGATACAATATAGAGTATAATGATATAAAAATATCTATATTGTCGATCTCATTTAATAGAATAAAAACACAGTTATTATTATCGTATAAACAAAGCAATTGTATAAATCAAAATATGATATAAAATAGAATACAATGAAATAAAAGAATTCATATAACCGACCATATTTAATGATATAAAGAATTGGTTATCATTATTATTGTTGTTGTATATATAACTAAAAATATGTGTACATATATATTTTTTTTCTTTTTATGTTCATGTTTTCTGTGATGCTTAAATTTTAAACTTAGTTTTGATTTAAATATCTATTGAATTAAATTAATGTTAACAAAGTTAAAAATAATAAAATATATTTTTTTTAAAAAAATAACTCCATTAACAATACCTCTTGAGGTGCAGATGTTGCTGCTATCAATTCCAGGTCTCGGCAGGCCCCGGAAACATGGCGTCGCTCATGGCGTCAAAAACTTCAGCAACGTCCATATAAGCGCTGCCGGTGTACCCTAGCCATCAGCAACGCATACTCCGTCAGTGTCGTGTGACTAATATTTGCTATGCCTTTTTTCACTTTGCTCTCTAAAATTTATAACTGGGGTTTTCCCAACGCCCTTACAACGTGTCGACTTGGACATTGCAAAGAGCTTTGTAACAAAAAAAATTAAATAATTGAAGTTTTTGGCTTGTAAAAGAATTGCCTTTGACTTGAGGTCAAAAAATCACATGACATATACTGCGGGAGTCTTCCTCATAAGTCACGGCGCCGCGCGGTAAACAGTGTAAACACGAACCCAAATGCAATTCAATGCTTTACAACTTCCCACTTTCACTAACTCACTGATTAAATAATAAAAATAAGTGCTGTGTTGGTCAAAAAGTTTTAAAATTAAAAGTCAAGATTTTAAGAAAATATTGTCGGAAGCAATTACCCAAATCATGTGTGGACAAAAATTCTCCACTTTAGTTCCATAATTTATACCCCACCTAGCACGTACAATGCTTAAAACTTCAAATATTACTAATTTTCTACGAAGTTGGGTGCTAATGAGTGAGAGACTTGTTCTTTATTTTGTTATCTAATTATATTTCTTTTTTTTAAACCCTTTTTCGTCTTACAATTATCACAGTTTTGAATCGACAGGTGATATTGATATTTGCACATCTTATCTTATGATCATAAATAAATAAAAGAGTTTATCCAGTATATAAAGTATTTCCCGATTTAGTATGAAAGTGGGAGGAGAATAGACGTATATATACGTAGCATTCCCTTTATATTTTTGTATAGAGACTGTTTCAAGGTATAAGAAGAGAAATGATATTTTTCGTTATTGATACCCCACCATGAGATTTTAGATGGCCCTGGATTTCCATGCAACTAGCAATTTTAGATTTACTTATGACATATGGTCTCCAATTATTCTTGAATCATTTTTCTTTCTTTTGTTCAGAAGTGATTGATCAACTAATGGAAGGTGAAATGAATTTTCACCATGTCAAGATCACAAGTGACGAAGAAGGTGACGAAGAAGGAGGAGTGTACATTGTTAAAAAGTCAATTTTGGATGACAAAAGTAAAACATATTAACATTTATCCTCCAAACTAGCTATAAATATAAAATACGTAAACTTTATGGAACAAATTTGTCCTCCTATTGTCAAAACATCTCTCTCTCTCTCTTCTCTCTCTCTCTCTCTCTCTCTCTCTCTCTTCCTTCTATTACTCATCTTTTTGCTTAACATTTTGTCATTACTTTCATGTGCTACTTACCCCACTCCCAAATTTGAATGTTGTATCCAATTGAGCAAAACATCAAGTTAAAGCTACCCTTTTTCCTTTTCTTTCACGCCTAAACCAAAGAAAGGGAATTTGAATTCTCTTCTCCAAAGTGCAAGTCTCTCTAACACACACACGCACACTCAACAAGTACATGAACAAGAGACATCACCAAGTCTGACATCTTTTTGTAGCCAAAACATTCATGGGCTCAATCCAACTCCATGCCATCATTCTTTTCCTTCTATTCTTTCTCCTACCTTGGACAAGCCATTCATCAGTTTATCACATGCAGAGGAAAGTCGTTCTGTTTGGCAAAGTCACTGGCAGCAACAATGACAACGAGAAACTGAATGAAGGGAAAGAGATTAAGGCAAGTAGTCCGGTGATCGAGGGAGTCCTTATCAAGGGGGGTGTTCCTCCTTCCGGGCCATCAAAACGACATAACCATTGCGCTCAGGGCGATTGCTTTGGTGATTCAGGAAAAATTTCTCCATGATTATGATGTATTTGCGAGTGAGATTTGGGTTTTTACAGTTTAAAAAAGAAAAAGAAAAAGAAAAAATATTACCAGTGCATTGTTTAGTTTGTTTTGAGAGTAACAAGTGAAGCCCATGATTTTTGATGGACCATTTGTTCTTTGTTTGCTCTTTTGTTGCTTTGCTTTGTGACATTTTGGCCAATGAAGTATGAAATTAATGTGGGATTCTGCAACACTAGAATTGGAAAGAGATGAACAATTTCTGCCGCTCTTTTGATCTTTTGATAAAGACTAGAATCCATATTGAAGTTCGACTAAAAGTTTCAAAGATAAAGAAGGGAATCCAAATCATCATTTTGTATTTGTTTGTTGTTGTATTGACAAATTTTGTGATCTTAGTGAATGACACTAAACAGGAAAACGAAATGATTGTAACATCATCAATTACACCTATAGCTTTCTCCCACTTGCACTTCTCTTTTTTTTTTTTTTTTTTTTTTTTTTTTTTTTTTTTCTGTTATATAGTAGAGAATCAAACTCGATACCTCTACAAAGAAAAGAACGATATTAATTGAATTATAATTTATTGGTCTACTTGCACTTCTCTATCAGCTCTTAGCTCTTAATAGAAACAAGTTGTGTAATATTGAGGTAATAGTTGGATTATGCATAATAATAACCTCCATGGATGACAAAATCTATAATCCAAAATTAATAGTAGTGGATATATAGAACATGGGCATCCATGGATGACACAGGATTTCTTAATCTTCCCCATATTTGCCTTGGCCGACTCTAATTATTGAAATTAAGATTTAAATTGTTGTTGTTATATTCTTTTGTTAGAAAAATGAATCTACATATATTTATCCCTAGTAGTCCTTTTCTAAGATGCAGATGCTGGTTTTAATATTAGAATGGAGCTACCATTTGCCATTTATACATCCTATCAAGCTTCATGTAAACAAAAGCTTCCTTCCTCAACAAAAATAAAATAAAATAAGACAACCATTGAGGGCTTCTTTAAAAATTTTTTATTTATTTTATTTTATTTTATTTATTTGTAATATTTTAATAACAGTGAACAGATTTGATAGATTGAAGTTATTTTTTTTAATAAAAGGGTCAAAAATTATTATTATATTGATAAATTTTTGTAATGAAAATCTCATATAATTCACGCTCAGTTAATTCTCAAATTCACTATTTTAACACATTTACTAATTTAAGTTAATATTTATCTCTTTTAAATTGTAAACAAAGAAATATCACTATAAAATTAAAGCGTTGAGGTGATGGTAATATTTATAGGCGGTGACATGTAGCGACCATTTTTTATGGCGTATAGCAACACTTGTGACGAAACGGTTAGGAAATATATATATTTTACGACAGTATAATATTATTCGTTAGGAAAAGTTTAGCAATTGTCAGTAAAGGTTGAACAACCGTTTGTAAAAAATGATGTTGAATTTTCACTGTTATTATTTGTGGTCAGTAAATATAAAACTTTTAGTGATGGTTTGAAAACAGTCTGTATATAACCATTTTTACTGTCTACCTAACTATACCGTCTACATAAATTCTACATTTATACTAACTCATAAAACTATGTTCAATTCAGACGCTTATCTTTTGTGGCCAGTAAATAAGGTAAAATTTTAGAAATAGTTTGAAAATAGTCTCAATATGACTACTTTTACTCACTACTTAAACATACCATCTTTATAAATTTCACACAAATCTGATGATTATTATTTATGGTTAGTAAATATGACAAAGTTTTAGAGACGGATTGAAAAATGTCTCTAAATAACTCTTCTTTACAATCTAGTTAACTATACCGTGGACCTAAGTTGTATATTTATGCTAACTTATTCATTGTACAACCTTTAAAACTTATGTTTAATTCTGACGATTATCATTTGTGGTTAGTAAATATGACAGAGTGTTAGAGACGGTTTGAAAACAGTTTCGATTTGACTTTTTTTATAGTCTAGTTAAGCATACCAGTTTCGTAAGTTTTATTCAATTCTGACAGTTATTATTTGTGATCGGTAGATATGGTAGAGTTTCAGGGACTGTTATTTAACTGTCTCTATATGTCTATTCTTTACTATTTATTTAATCATACCGTCTGCATACGTTCTTCATCTATCCTAACTCATATATTTTTCAGTCATTAAAAGTTATGTCCAATTGAAATGCATATCTTTTGTGGTCAGTAAATATGGTAGAGTTTTAGAAATGATTTGAAAATAGTCTCGATATGACTACTTTTACTCACTACTTAAGCATATCATCTTGATAAGTTTTACTCAAATCTGACGATTATTATTTGTGATTAGTATATATGATAAAGTTTTAGAGACGGTTTGAAAAATGTCTCTAAATAACTCTTCTTTACTATCTAGCTAACCATACCATGGATATAAGTTATATATCTATACTAACTTATTCATTGTACAGTCTTTAAAACATATGTTTAATTCTAACGCTTATCATATGTGGTTAGTAAATATGGCAGAGTGTTAGGAACGGTTTGAAAACAGTCTCGATTTGACTCTTTTTACAGTCTAGTTAAGCATACCAGTTTTGTAATTTCTATTCAATTCTGATAGTTATTATTTGTGGTCGGTAGATATGGTAGAGTATTAGAAATGGTTTGAAAACTGTCTCTATATGTCTATTCTTTACTATCTACATAAGCATACTGTCTGCATAAGTTCTTCATCAATCCTAACTCATATATTATCCGGTCGTTAAAAATTATGTTTAATTGAAACACTTATCTTTTGTAGTCAGTAAATATGACAGAGTTTTAGAAACGCTTTGAAAACAGTCTCGATATAACTACTTTTACTCACTACTTAATCATATCGTTTTCATAAGTTTCACTCAAATCTGACGATTATTATTTGTGGTTAGTAAAAATGACAAAGTTTTAGAGACGGTTTGAAAAATATCTCTAAATAACTCTTCTTTACTATCTAGTTAACCATACCGTTGATGTAAGTTGTATATCTATGCTAACTTATACATTGTACAGTCTTTAAGACATATGTTCAATTTTGAAGTTTATAATCTGTGGTTAGTAAATATGGAAGAGTTTTAGGAACGGTTTGAAAACAGTCTCGATATGACTCTTTTTACAGTCTACGTAAGCATACCAGTTTTGTAAGTTCTATTCAATTCTGACAGTTATTATTTATGGTCGGTAGATATAGTAAAATTTTAGGGACTGTTATTTAACTGTCTCTATATGTCTATTCTTTACTATCTACTTAACTATACCGTCTGCATAAGTTTTTCATCTTTCATAACTCATATATTATCCAGTCGTAAAAAGTTATATTCAATTGAAACGTTTATCTTTTGTTGTCAGTAAATATGTCAGAGTTTTAGAGAAAGTTTTAAAACAGTCTCGATAAAACTATTTTTGCTTGTTACTTAAGCATATTGTCTTCATAAATTGTACTCAATTCTGACTGTTATTATTTGTGATAAGTAAATATAACAGAATTCTAGAGACGGGTTGAAAAATGTCTCTATATGACTCATCTTTTACAATCTAGTTAACCATATCATCGGAATAAATTGTATATCTATGCTAACTTATATATTGTGCAATATTTAATACCTATGTTCAGTTTTGACGTATATCATTTGCGGTTAGTAAAAATGACAGAGTTTTAAGGACGGTTTGAAAATAGTCTCGATATTTTTCTTTTTTCTATCTACTTAAGTATACAAATTTCGTAAGTTCTATTCAATTCTGAGAGTTATTATATAAAGCTTAAGGGACGGTTTGAAAATGGTCACTATGTGACTATTTTTATTGTCAACCTAACCAAACTGTCTGTATAAGTTCTACATCAATACGATCTCAAATGTTATACAGTCTTTAAAAGCTATACTCAATTCAGACGCTTATCTTTTATAGTTAGTAAATATGTAGAGTTTTAAAGACGGTTTGAGAACATTTTCAATATGACTATTTTAACTCACTACTTAAACATATCGTTTTCATAAGTTCTACTAAATTCTGATAGTTAGTATTTGTGATCAGGAAATATGACAGAATTTTAGAGATGGTTTGAAAAATGTCTCTATATGACTCTTCTTTACTATTTAGTTAAACAAACCGTTGGCATAAGCTCTATATATATGCTAACTTATATATTGTACGAT
Organism: Dillenia turbinata; assembly: GCA_037126225.1. Classification (NCBI taxonomy): domain Eukaryota; kingdom Viridiplantae; phylum Streptophyta; class Magnoliopsida; order Dilleniales; family Dilleniaceae; genus Dillenia; species Dillenia turbinata. The sequence goes on from JBAMMX010000021.1 coordinate 17,056,862, forward strand.
CTTTAAAACCTACGTTATATTCTGACGCAAAATCATTTGTGGTTAGTAAATATGACAGAGTTTTAGGGATGGTTTGAAAACAGTTTTGATATGATTATTTTTTCTATCTACTTAAGCATACCGGTTTCATAAGTTTTATTTAATTATGACAGTTATTATTTATGGTCGTTAGATATGCAAGAGTTTTAGGGATGGTTTGAAAATTATCACTATATGACTGTTTTTAATGTTTACCTAACCATATCGTCTGTATAAGTTCTACATCAATGTTAACTCATATACTATACTAGCTTTTAAAACTATATTCAATTCAGACGCTTATCTTTTGTGGTTAGTAAATATGGCAGAAGTTTAGAGATGGTTTGAAAATAGTCTCGATATGACTATTTTTACTCGCTATTTAAGCATATCATCTTCATAAGTTCTACTTAATTCTTACAGTTATCGTTTGTGTTTAGTAAATTTGACATAATTTTAGGGACGATTTGAATACAGTATTGATATGACTCTTTTTACTGTCTACTCAAAAATATCGTCTTCATAAAGTCTATTCAATTTGAACGCTTACTATTTCTGGTAAATAAATATGGCAGATAGTTTTAGAAACTATTTGTTTCAATAGTGGCTCTAGCAAGTGTGGTAAAGTTTGTAGTGAAATACTGTGTAGAGATTTTAGTGTTATAAGTTCGAAATTGCCATAATAAAATATAGTAATTGGTGGTTATATTATTATACATTGAAATAGGAGTTGGAGTTGTGATTGCTTTAATAAGTTTAAAGAATTAACTACTTCTACACCCATCTTTGTCTGACTTTGGTTTTGTTTGTACTTTGATTTTTGTTTTTTTTTTTTATTTAGCTCTACCCCTAAACCGGACTAATTTTGCACTGATAATAAGATTGAGATATGGTAGGTTGCTATAAGTATGTTAATTTTGTAACTTGTGTCACTGCTGATAACTAGTGGTAACTTGTGGTAAGTAGTAAGAATAAGTAGTGGTAACTTACAGCAACTAGTAATAAATTTACTAACAATAACTTGACTGGTGATAACTACTTGTAACTAGTGTTAAATTCTGGCTGGATTTGAAAAAATTTATCATCTGGTATGTCCAGCGACGCTTCTGGAAAAGGAATTGGATTGTGTGGTTGGCATGCCTGTAGTGACCAAGAGTTAGTGGTCTGTTGTTTGACGTTATGCAAAATGAATCTAAGAAGACAGAAATATACCAAACGCAATGACTAAGCTCTTCAATCAAGCTTCCAGATACTCCCCTTGTGCTTGAAAATGCTTAATTTACTGATGTTACACATTAATTTTGATATAAATGATAACAAAGTTGGACCTGTATGGGATAATACACATGAGCAGCGGCTACTTCTAATTTGGCTCCAAGCAGCTGCTAGCAATTTATGGGTTGTGCAAGAAATCTGTATTTTGAATAGTTGAACCCTTAATCCTCCAAATTAATTGCTTAACAGCCACTGCTGGAGGATCTACTACAAATGCATTTCTATATAGGGAAAAATTGGAGTTTATGCAATTACAAGTGCTTTATAATAACTTTGCCCATTCAATTACAAATGCTTAATAGTAACTGCCAGAAGGTCGAAATCTGGAATCTTACGATCACAATCTGATCATCAATTGAACAGTTTTGCTTAGCTCTACATATGATTAAGCAGTCTATTGGTAACACTCCAATTGTAATGAAGAGTCACTCTGATGTACTTATAAAATTGGTAATTGTACAAGGTTGCCTGTAAGCGTAAAACATTTTAGAGCCCTTAAATTATCAAGTGATCAGTAGAGGAGTTGCTAAAACCTATATATCTGTCAAAGGCCCTCTTGCTCGTGGTATAACTATGACATCATTCAGCACGCTGCAACGAATCCATCACAAGGACTACATCAGAATTGTTCTTCTCTATATAGGCATAATGCAGAGGAAAACATGCACATAGTAGAATTGTCTAGAGTAGAAAGTGAAGGTGATAGGACTTAAGGGAGAGAATCAAATTATTTTTCATAAAATAAACATATTTTTTCTTAAATCCAAATCAAAAAAAATCTTAAATCTATGGGACTCCTATCTGAACCACTTTCACCTCTTGGATCGGCCCCTCTTTTTGATCTAGATGGAGCCACATTTGGGACAAACATTGTAGGCGGTTAAGTAGACACGGAGTTAAATCTTACTCCAGCCACCGGACTTGCTGTAGTAGAAAATTCTAAAAACTGTAAGACCGTATATCAAACCTATTCAAACTTCTTTTCACCATTACATTCAAGTCCTTTTCACACTCCTTCTTGTCCTTCGTAATGCTGCGGTCTTAACTTTTGCTTTTCTCAAGAGTGGCTCAAATGGTTCGAAGATTGGTTTGATTGATTTTTTCTTTGTTTCCATCTTTTCTCGCACTTTTCCATGACACTAGATTTGCTTCTCCTGCTCCTGACACTCACACTTGCGCTCCTGACACTCAGACTAGCCATGACAATCCTACCCCTAGGCATCCGTTTTCGACATTTGGTTCTCCTCAAACACCCACAACAACTACCTAGGGTAACACTCCTACCCCTACTATTACTCTCAATCCTTTTACCATTAAGCAAGTTGTTACTGGTGTAATAGCAAATCCGAAGTTGGAAGATGCTACAAGAGAGAGAGTCAAAAAATTTAAACCAAAAGTTAAAAACTTCAAGTAATTATGTGTACTTGCTTCCGTTCCCTTGCTTTTGCATTTATATTTGTAGTTTTGTTCATTTTGTATTTTGATGTGTATTTTAATGTTGATGTGTTGATCTCTTCTATTTTTCACTATTAAAAAATTCAAGTAATTATGTCTATTTTGTATTTTTCTATTTGTATTTTGATTTGTTTTGTAATTTTTTTTATTCTCTTTGTATTTTGATTTGTAATATAATGTTTAGTTGTATTTGTAAGTAAGATGGAATTTCACTTGTATCTGAATTTCAAATTTGTAATGTAATATTTTGTTGTAGTTGTAATGTTTATTAAGAATGTGATGTTGGAAGTGGTTAAAGTTTGTTGATCAACCAAGCTGTTAGGTGAGTTAGGACAGTAAGGAGTGTTAAACAAAATGTATAAAAAGGGGTAAGCTCTAGAAGAAAGAGGGAAAATGGATTGTATTCTTAATTTGTTCCGAGTCTTCTTTCTTTCTCTCTCTCTATCTCTCATCTCTATCTCTCATCTTCTCCATCTCTGCAACTCCTTCTTTATGCTCTCTTTAAATTTTCCTTTCAATCTCTAACATTTCTTCTATCGCTATAATGATTTCTATCATAATGCCCAAACCAACTATGCTATGTTTTTACTTCCTGCTCCGTTTTTCTGTTCCATTTCATGTTTGTACTTGCTCTGTTTTTGATTTCCATTTCGTTTTTAAACCAATGTCTTTAATGTTCTAGAACTGAGTCTTGTGCCATCTGAGCAGTGGGTCGCATGGGTGAGCACCTGTGCAAGCTGTCGTGCTTCCGAGCACCATGGGTGGAGGCCCTTGCTAGCCACACAAGCCCGGCAACCCCTTGGGCGCAGTCTCCTCTCATGCGGGCGTAGTCTCCTGCTCATGCTGCCCCCACCAAGGTATGGGCATAAGCCCGGCATTCCCTCACAGGCGTAGCCTCCTGCTCATGTTGCCCCCACCCAGGCATGGGCATAATCCCAGCAACCCCTACCGGGTTAAAACAAGTTGCAGAAATCTAATATTATAAGTTAAAACAAGTTAAGAAAATAAGGAGTGAATAAGAGAATGATAGTATTACAAATGGTTATAGGTTAAAACAAGTTGCAGAAAATAAGAAGTGAATAAGAGACTGATACTATAGGTTAAAAAAAGTTACAAAAATCTAATATCCAATCTATCCAATCCAGTTACAGAAATCACAGTCTCTTATTTCAACTTCATGAAAATAAGGTCTAATGAATGTTTCAACTTCATGAAAGCCGCCAACTTTCTTGTAATATTTTCTATGTTTTAAGAAAAAAAACAACTTTATCTGATAGTAATATATAGTGATAGTAATATAAAAGAACAAAAGAAAAAAAAAACAAATTAACAAAGAAAAAAATATAAAAAAAATATAGGATAAAAAAAATCAAAGAAAAAATGTAACTTTCACTTCCTAAAAAAATAAAAACAAAACAATCGTAAAAAGAAAAAAATAAAAAGTTAAAAGAAAAAAAACACAAAAAAAACAAAAAAAAAATTAAGTAAATAGGGCTGCCCCCGCCTGTGCAATGCGGGGGCAGCCCTCTTTTAAGAAAGCACATTGCAAAATGTGCTTTCTTTTTTTTTTTAAATAAATTTTTTTTTAATTTTTTTTATTTATTAATTTAATATAAATTAATAAATACATAAATATTATTACATGATAAATAATATTAATAATTACATAATTTTACATAATATTAATAATTACATGTTTTCTTCACCACCCAAATTGTCGACTCTCACCTTCTCAAAGTAAAATATCTATATATACACATAATTCATATCAAAAAATTTTAATATTTATAAACCTTGAATTCATATTAATAACATTAAATTAATTTTATTAAATATTGAATTAATAATTATGAAATTATTATAAGTAAGAATATAGATCCACCAATTTCCCTCTTCTTCCTTCTCCTCTTCTCTTCCTCCTCTCTAAAGAGTTTGAAATTGACAAATCTCATCAAATAACTATTTTAATACAAAATCAGTCCAGTTATATAGACCCACTTTATCCACATCAATGGTTGCCTTTAGGTGTCTGGAAGAAGGGAAGACATTTGTGGTAGGACATAAAAAACATCCGAGAAGGAAGAGCAAGAAGTAGCGTTTAAATTTTGGGGACGAGGCATCTTCCATGTGCATCTTCTCTTTCAACTCCGTATGTTTTAGTTTGGAAAAATACTTTCTAATATCTACAGACTCAACCAAAGATGAAGAGCCCAAAACTTCACGTTCAGTTGAAGTGATTCCTAGGATTCGTCCTACTTCCATAGGTGTTAGCTTAAAATTTTGATTTGAACCAACACAAAGAAGTTTTTCCATTGGTTCAAATATCATTATCAATTCTTTATATAATTTTCGGCTTAATGTATCACAACTGAGCTTCAAGATATTGCCAAACCCCATATATTTTACCACTTCTTTCATCTCATGACTAAGCGAAATAATTAACCCCTTTAATTGCTTTGGAGAGCATCTCGTTTAAATCGGTGCTGGTGCAGGTGATGCCATTGCTCTATTTAGTGTAAGTAATTTCTTTGTTTCATTCACTGCTTTGTTGTAGTTGTCCCTCTCCCCTTCCTTTAATTCCCTCCATTATTCAATACTTTAACTCTATTCTTGTAAAAAATTTTACATTATTAATACTAATAATAATAAAATTATTAATATATGTAGACGATGTTAGATTTCATTACCTGACTCGTACGCAAGCCACTCCTCTTCTTCTTGTTCTTAGCCACTCCTTTCTTCTTTTCTTCTGTATCTAGAAATGTATATAATGTATATTAAATTTCTAGAATTTATAACATAAATCACTAAATCTCAAATCAATTATTAAAAGTCCATAAATACTCTAATAACTAATAACTATAAATAAGCTCAAAAGTAAATAAATATGCTCAAATTAAGGATAAAAAAATTAATCACGAACCTGCAAAAGCCTCATTGTCGAAAGAAACTTCCATTTCTAGTTCTGGTTCGAAATTTTCAATATCTTCAAAAAAAATTTCTTCAAACCTCTACTCTTGGCCTCTCTGTTTTTAAAAAAAATCCTCGATTCTTCTTTTCTTCCCTATCCTTATCTTCACTCTTCAGTCTTCACTCTTTACTCCTCTTACTTTTTCCTTCTCCTCCTCCTTGGTCGTTCTCTTTTTCTCCTCCTCCTCCATCATTCTCTCTTTCTCCTCCTCCTCCCTCGTTCTCTCCCTCTCTCTGTCACTTAGTTCTGTTTACATACCAATAACTTCTTTTAAGAGCAAAGTGTGGCTACAAATACTTTTTACTTCTTTAATCTTAACTTTCATCAATGTTGATATGGACAAAGCTTCTTGGCGCGAATATTGGCGCCAAAACCATATTTCCTTCTTTTTCTTTTTTTTTTTGGTCAAAAAATCAAATCAATAATCACAATTTATTTCATTTTCTATTTCATTCATTTATTTGACATATACAAATACTTCTCTAATATTTCTTATATTCGCTTCTACAAAACAGAAAAAATAGAGAGGTCATGGATATATTCTTGAATATATTGGCGGGGTTAATGCATTTCTTGAATTTGCATCGGCAAATATTCAATCTATGGATGGCAATATATCATGTCCTTGTGTTAAATGCTTCAACACATCGAGATTCCCTGCACACACCGTGTTCAATCACTTATTACGCCATGGATTTCAACGTGGTTATCAGAAGTAGATATTTCATGGAGAGAGTGTTGCAACGTCTAAATCTCATGAATCTGAGGAGACCAACCATAATCCATCCTACATAACCAACCATGATCCATTGAATAATAATACTGATAAATTTTTTTTGATCACAATATGTATGGCATGCTACATGATGCATTCACATATTTACATAATTCTCAACCAAATTCTCATGAAATTGAACCAACCAAATAGTTGCATTTTCATAAATTACTTAAAAATGCCAAAAAACCAGTCTATCCAAATTCTAAATATACCATGCTTACAACTATTGTGCAATTATACCATTTAAAGTGTTTGTCCAGGTGGACTAATAAATCATTCTCTTTACTGTTAGCGTTTGTTGTCACGCCCCAACCCACTCACGAGTCGGGCACGCGACCAGCCTGCTGCGGCACCTCGATGCACGGGCACCACGTCCCGTACATCGAAGCACCGTAAGGCTGACAGTATTCACAAAATCCAGGTTTCCAAAAAACAGAGATCCCCAAGTGATAAAAATAATACATGTATGTCTCAATGCAAATTTAAAACAAGTGAGAGTTAACCTTATACAGACCAGAAGAATTATAAATACAGTCATCCCAATTTAAACAAATACAATGGTCATCCTAACTTCCTCAAAATGATACAATAACCTCAATACATAGCGGAAGAGCGGGAAGTCATACCCCGGCCCAGTAGTCTCCAAAGAATATCCAATACAACAATGCGCACAAATGTCTCAGTCTGAGTCTACACCTGTAAGAGGGAAATGTGAGGGGTGAGTACCGTAGAAAAGGGAGGTTGATACTCAGCAAGTCGGGGGGATGACATGCTACAATTAATTTTAGGGTGAACAGGAGTATCAAAGATATGTCCTAATAAATCCATAGTATGCAAAAAATATTATGACATCTCAATAAATCATTCACGGTATACGTATCAAATCAAATATGCATCCATTATGCATGTCCATCATATAATGTAGAGCCGGCCGAAAATATCCCGGCAAGGGCCAACCATGGTCAAGGACGGGCAACGTTGGGGGTTTTCACGGTGCAAGTAATAAAACAAGGCTCTCCACCCCAACGTTGGCCACAGACTACTCTAACTAGCTTGTATATATATATCGCACACGTATCAAAAATCAAGCGTGAATGGAAACCCGCCGGTGCTAGACCTACCAAAGTCCTCCCCGAAGTGGTTCAATCGACGACTGTCCGTACAATATGTATGACAATCTGGCGGATACCCCCTGCAGAGGCGTATCCGGGCACAACAGGTGCCTCTACCAAATGTCCTTCGTAGCTACGAAATGCTATAAGAAACATATCATCAATATCACAATATCCATAGGGACATCCAGCCCAAATCACATATCTCAAGCCAAATCATCAAGCCATATCATGTCAAAAGCAAGTGCCAATATGCAATGGAAGCATAAAATCACGTGGATATATTAAAGTGTGGCACAATCATCAAGTATCAAAATCATGGATGCATATCGATATAAACAAGTTGAGATACTCCATACATCACAAAACATTTTCATAAATCTAAGGAAATAGGTCAATCATACCATTTTAAATCATGCTTTTGAAAGCTTTTTAAAACACGGTATCAATTAAAAGTAGATGTCAAGTCCCACTCAACGTTAGGGGAGGATAACGCACTCCCCAATATCTCCACAATGCGTAAATCAAGTGTTCCCTCCGTTCAACTCAAATAACTTTTAGGGAGACAAACAATTTGCAGATTTTTAACCTGCGCAGTCATGGAAAATAGACTATAACTTTGGTTATACCAGTCCAAAAATGATGATTCTTATCTCATTTAAAGCTAAGAGATAGCACTATAACTTTCATTTTGCACACTTCCTCAGATTCAAATCACAGAATTCCCGGTAAGCCTCATTTTGTTACTGTCATATTTAAGTTTTGGATTCTGTCCAGTTTTTGTGCAGAAGCCATAACTTTCATTATACTCACCAAAGTCTAATGAAATTTTAACATGTTATAGCTAAGATGTAGATCTACAACTTTCATGTTTTGAGTTTTATCCAAATATGTCTGGAAGGGGTTGAACAAAATTCATGAACAGGACAGATACGATTTAGTGAAACATAAAGTTTCTGTCAATACAGTTTTAAGGAAAATTGTATAACTTTCAATTTCCTCGTGCGAAATGGCTGAAAGTTTTATATGTTATAGGCAAGAAGTATATCTATAATTTCATGTTTTGTGTTTCTTCAAACTAAGACTGGAGAGGGGTCGTTTTTACTCACTATTGTCAAGGTTCAAAACAGGACACTTTTATGTCAAGTTTCAAGAAAAGTGCATAACTTTTGGCACAGGCATCAGATTTTGGTGATTCTTATCTCGTTGGAAAGATAAGACTTAGATCTACAATTCATATAACTAGCATATTTTTAAATTCTGGCTCTAAGATGCCTTAAAACAGAGATGAAATCACGGACATAAATAATTTAAAGTGAGACAGAATAAAATTTCTTACCTCACTTTCTTTGTCTTCCTCTCTTGCTTCTCTCCTTGTTCTCACGAATTTGGGAAGAATGAACAAGCATTCTAAGGCCTTCTTCTTTTATTAACATTGTTTCAAGTCCACCAATAGCCCAAACTTGCATGACATTTGATTGGGCAATTTTTTTTTTTATTCCTTTCACCCATGACATGTGTCCTCAAAATGTGGCAAGAAGCTCCATTTGTTCCATTCCACCCTCTCCATTCGGCCATGCAACTTCTCCTCACCCTCACACTTGTTAAATTTAGGTCTTTTTAAAAATTACACTTGTCAATGTTTACTCTAAGTTTACCTTTAATTGCCAATAGGTCCTTTGACTTATAGATACTCAAATTTGACCCCAAAAATTTTCATAATTACACATTAGATCCAAGATCTTATATTAGGCCTACTTTAATTTATTTAGTGTAAAATAAGTTCATTGGGCCTTCTCGAATTCCGAACGACAATTTGTCAAAATTTTGTCGTTTAAATCTAAAAATCTCATATTCGGTAATTATGTAAAATTTCACACTCCTAAATCCATGAATTTCATCAAAGACCCTTTTTGGGTTATTTCGGAAATTTTATCTTTACAGAACTTCGAAGCGAAAATTTCGGTACCATTATTTCGAAAAAATTTCTTAGTGAAAATTTGATATCATGCTTATGAAGTGGCATCATATATGTATATAAGACTGAGTACATATAAATACACCGAGAGTCGGTGTTACATTTGTAGGAGAATTGTTACCTGATGGAAACATATTGCTAAAAAGTTACCCTCAAGTGAAGAATACAATTTCAGCTTTAGGGTTAGGATATGAGAAAATATATGTTTGTTCTAATGATTGTATGTTATACTGGAAAGATAGAGATAAAGATGATGCTTGTTATATTTGTGGTGCTTCCAGATGGAAACAAAATGGAGATAAAGCAGATGGAGATCAAGGAGATCAAGATGGGAAAAAAAAGCCAGCCAAAATATTGAGATGGTTTCCATTGATTCTTAGATTGCAAAGACTATTTACATGTGGAAAAACTGCTGTTTCGATGAGATGACATTATGATTAGAGAACAAAGGGTTGGCTCTTAAGACACCCAACAGATTCACCTGCATGGAAAAAGTTTGATTCTCTGTACCCTAATTTCTCAGCTGATCTAAGAAATATTCGCTTAGGATTAGCGGTAGATGGTTTTAATTCCTTCAAAACAATGAATGTTACATATAGTACCTGGCCGGAGGTAATGATACCATATAATCTACCTCCTTGGTTGTGCATGAAATCTACCAACTTTATACTCACATTACTTATTCATGGTCTTAGAAGTCCGGTGATAAGATAGATGTGTATATGCAACCACTCGTGGCAGAGCTAAAAGAATTATGGTATAAAGGAGTTAATACTTTTGATTTTTCAAATTGGCGAAAACTTTAAAATGCATGCGACATTGTTATGGACTATTAATGACTTTCTGGCATATAATTATATAATTATATATAAGTTAAGTGATCTAGGAATCAACAAGATTTCACAAAAATGGAAGGATTCATATTAATTATTAATATTATATAATTATATATAAATTATTATATACAAAACCAAATGACAACGTTATTATTATTTTGAATTTCAAAGTTGCTATTTAATTTACACACGTATTACTTAATTATTAAATTAATAAAAAAATTAGGTAAATTACGTTATCTCAAAAAAATTTGGATATTTTAGCTTTTGGTGATAAAAATTTATTTGAAAAATAATCTAATCATAAATTTTAAATTAACTGTGGTTTCCACTATTTTTAGTTACTTGATCTACTAAAAATCCTAAAAGTCCATTAAATTACATGGTAACAAGTTATAAAAATTATATAAATTCCAGACATATGACCAACTAAAAAATTGAAAAAAATTAAATAACTAAAAGTGATATGAGATACCGCCAATTGAAAATTTTGTAATGTAAAAAAAAAAGGTAGGTAAAAATGTGAAAAAATGCAGGCAAATAGACGAGCTTTCAAATTAGATCCGCTACTTAACAAATTGAGGTAAGTTAATTGGCTCCTAATGAAAAAAGTGAGGAAAAAACATTGTGGGTTTGGCGGCTTCACAATTATCAACTTTTCCTTAAAGCATTGTTGTAACAAGTGATTAATCATAGTAACAAATTATAGGTACCAAATCCCCAAATTGTATTGCATCAAATCCTGAAATTTTAAATATAGTATTACTTTAAATAATGATATATTATCAATTACATAATTTATGAAGACTATTATATAATATAATATTAATTAGTATTAATTTTCGGTGAAAATTTTTTCAAAATTAAAGGAATAATCTTAATTATCAATCGCAAACCAATCGCCAACTCTATATACACGTTACTAATATTACTACATGCTACTATGTATTACAATCTATTACTATATATTACTATATATTTCAATCCATCAAAATCTAGTACTATATATCACTATATATTACAATCTGTTACTATATACTATTATATATTACAACGTTACTATATATTACTATATATTACTATATATTACAATCTATTATGATATATTTTTTTATTACAATTACTATATACCTTAGTATTAAATAACTATTACTATTACATGGTAGTATTACATACTACTATATCACTACAAAATAAGAGCGATATGCTGACGGTTAAAAACCGTCAGTAAAAGATCAAAAAAGTGTCGGTAACACTTTCTCCAACGGATGAAATATCAGTAGAGTATATACCAGTCGGGATAGGGGTATTCTGATAGTTTGTGCAACCGTTGTAGCATGCATGGATGTATTGTGACATTTTAAAAAGTGTCGGTAAAACTCGTGATATATCGTCACTTACTATGTGTTATCAGATGGTACAAAATATTGACGGTATAAAAGTATTAATAAAATTTGTGGTTTTATAATCGGTTACCATGTGTTACTATTTTTATCATCGATTACGAGTGACAAAATATTACAAAATGTTGACGGTATAAAATGTTAATAAAATTAGTGGTTTTATCATCAATTATCATGTGTTACGAGATGTTACTACTTATATCGTCGGTTAGCATTTGATTAGGAGAAGTTACTAATTTTATCATCGTTTTCCATGTGTTACTAGATGTTACTACTTTCATTGTCGGTTACAATTGAGTTAGGAAATGTTAGTGATTTATCATCGGTTATATAAGATGTTACTACTTTCATTATTGTTTACTTTCACTGTTGATTACCATTGAATTAGGAAATATTACTGATTTTATCATCGGTTACTATATATTACCAGATATTATTACTTTCATCATCGGTTAATATCGAATACCATAATATGTCCGCAAGTAAATTACTGTATTTTATCTATAAAAATTGTAAAAATAATATAAACGTAACAATAATGATTGTATTAATATCCAAAAATTATTGATACATTTATTCAGAATACAATGATGGATACATATAAGACAAAAAAAAAATTACATATCCTACAACTGCAAACATGTCACCATCTCAAACAAAAAATGTTAACTTTGATCAAAATGCTACCATCACTTGAAGGCACAATCCAGCATCAAAATCAGATAACTTTAAAACTAAGTCGGTAGCAATGACCAACTTTGTGATCAACTTTATGCACAATTCTCCGTCCATCTATTCACAGAAACCAAAATGAATATAATTACATAGTTGTGAAATGAATATAATTACATGACAATATAAAAAAAATAGTTGTAAATGAAAATATTACCTCTGGGATGAAGTGGGATGGAGTGGATGATGATGATGATGATGATTGCTTCTTTGTATACTTCCACCATCTGGTATTTGAGAAATCTAACAATACAACCAATAGAATCCAATTAAGTAACTTTTTTATATATAAAAAAAAATATACAATTACCTTTTGATGAAATTTGCAAAGTCATTGTTCGTTTGTGTCTAAATATTTGCTATAGAGTGTGCTTCAGTGTGAAAGCTAAAAATATACTTGGCTTTAGGGAAGAAAAATTTCGGAGAGTTTTCGTTAAAAATATGTTTCGATGGAAATAAGACTAAAAATATGTTTTGTTGATTTATAAAGAACTTTGAGAGAGGAGAGCTTTCGAGAAAATGAGGGAAGGAGGAGGATGATTTATAATAAATTCAGTTTAACCATTTGACCGCCATTTTTACAAACAAAATTTCAAAATCCATCATATTTTCTCTGCGTATTTTTCACATTTTTTCAATTTTTTCACACTTTTACTCTTTACCCGCCTCTTTTTTTTAGTCATTAGCTGGATTGGCCTTAATTCCTCATATTTGCTCATACTTTTAATCAATACTATCACTTGTTTTTTATGCACGTTATTCAGATTGTTCAAAAAATCACTTATTACATTTCATGCTATTTTTTCCACTTTTACCGTTTGTTTCTATACTATTACTGTATTTCATACAATTTTTATAATGCCGATTTAAAAAAAATATATATCAATACATACCTATATTTTAATATCCAGTCCTTTGCAAAAATATAATATCCAATTTCGGTGTTAGAAATATTCTGTAAAGAAAAATTTTAAATTTTATTGATTTTTGATTTTGTGGTATTTAATTGGGAATGTTTCTACCGCGATGGAAGGAATGTCCAACTCTTGAGAATGTGCAATTGAGAGTTAGTGTGTGTGTTAAGCGGAGTGGAGTGAGAGAGAGACAAATTGGTTTAAAAAAAAAAATTGTATGTGTGTGGGCAGGCGCCCGCGTAAAGAGGCGGGCACCAGAACTCCCACTAGGCGGGCGCCCGCGTAAAGAGGCGGGCGCCAGCACTCCCACTAGGCGGGCGCCCGCGTAAAGAGGCGGGCGCCAGCATATGGGGGCGGGCGCCAGGACCCCCCTATGGTGGGCGCCCGCTTATGGGGGGCGGGCGCCAGGCCCCTCATCGGGCTGGTACCCACGTATTCTATACTCTGTATTGCATTATATATTATATATCACTACTTACTATATGTTACCATATATTACTACATATCATCACTTTGTTTTTTTTTTCAAAATAAAAATAAAATTATTTAATTTAATATTATAAATAAAATTATTATTTTCCAAAAAATTAATAGCATATAAATAAAAATTAAAAAAGTGAAATATTTTTTTGTGCCCAAAAATTATTAATTAAAATTATTATTGTTAGTTATTTTTTAGAATTTATACAAAATAAAATAATAATGATAATTAATTTTAGAATTAGATTTTTTTTCATATACACTACATAATATTCATAATCTTGCCTATTTTAAATATTATACTAATATATAATACAACAATATATAATATAATAATATATATATTTTAGAATTATATATTAATTATACAAATATATATAGTATAATAATATATATAATAAAAAATATATATAGTAAAGGGCGGGCCGTATGGCGTCCTCTTTTTTTTACTTTTATTATTTCCTATTTTTAATTTTAAACTTTACATAAGAGATCCAAAATAATATATAATTTAAAGTAAATAATTATTAGTTAATTATGTAATAATATGTTATGTTGCATAATAATTGTTTAAATATAATAATTATTAACAAATGATTTAAAGCTAAAACAATTAAAAATAATTAATTTATGTAATTAAATATAATTATGTTTTAGATTAGATTAAAAAAAATACAAACATTGGTGGGTGCTTGGTGGGCGCCAGGCAGGGGCTGCCTGGCGCCTGCCCTTTTGCAAAATACATAGGGCGGGTGCCCGCCTATTTAGTTTTTTTTTTCTTTTTATTATTTCATTTTTTTTAATTGTTTTGGATTCAGAAAAAATAAAAAATTAAATCTATGAATTTGTAGAACATATAATATAATTAAAACTATATTATAATTTAATAAATAATTTATAAAATATATTACAATTTGTCATAATATAATACTAATACAACATATATACTAATATAATATATACTAATAATATATAGTATGTAATATTAATACATAATCTAATACTAATTGTGGGTTTTACAATAACTATAGCAATGAGAGAGTTTTGATAATTTTAAAGGATATTGACCTTCAAATTTTCACAACTAGTTTCAAAACCCGCCGCTTTTTAAAATTTTATCTTCCGCTCTACACACACTTTCACTTTTAAATGTTTTCGCCTATATTTTTAGTTTTAAATTGTTAAAATTGTTAAAAACTCACTACATGCTATATAATATGAAAGTAATTCAAAATTATCTCCCGCACTTTTTAAAATAAATTTTTGATAATGTTTTTTTTATAAAAAAAGAAAATAAAATGAAAAAAATAAACTAATGAATTTTCAATAAAATTAATATTATCAAAAATTTTATATCGATGAATTTCTAATAAAATTAATATTATTAAAAATTTTGAATAAATTGAATTAGAACCAAAACAATAAATCATACAAATAATATTACCAAAAAATAATAAATTTTTAATTTTAAGGTAATTTTTTATATATATATTTAATTTTTATTTGTTTATATGAAAGTGAGATAAAAAAAATTAAAAAAAAGTGTAAGAGGAAAAAAAACAAAAGAACGTATGAGCGGGCGCCAGGACCCCCTAAGGCAGGCGCCCGCTTATGGGGGCGGGCGCCAGGCCCCCTACTGGGCTGGCGCCCGCATATGGGGGCGGGCGCCAGGACCCCCCTATGGAGGGCGCCCGCTTATGGGGGGCGGGCGCCAGGCCCCCTACTGGGCTGGCGCCCGCTTACAGGGACGGGCGCCAGATAGACTCTACAGACTCTATATACATATATTACATGTTATTATATGTTACCATATATTACTACATATATTACCTAACTTATCAAAACCCGTCATTTTTTTCTAATTTTTTCATATTTTTTGCCCTCATTTCATATTTTTCATTTTTAGTCGTTCTATATTAAAATTTGAAATTTATAATTAGATTATTTTCAAATCAAATATTTTTGACAAGCAAAATAATTGGTTTTGCATAAACAAAATAAATAATAGTTAATTAAACTTACTAATTAATTAATTAATTAATTAATTAATATTTCTTTAAATTAAATATGAAGTTTGATATTCAAATTAATATTAATATTACCATTTGTTTTTTTTAATTTATATAAAATTATATAATATTGATAAATTATACAATATTAGTATTATAATAATTATTTAAATATAATATTAGTATTATAATAATCCACCTTTTTTTTTAATTATGTATAATAATTATTTAAATATAATACTATGTTGTAATATAATAAATATTTAAACAATTAAAAATAATTAATTTACGTAATTAAATATAATTATTTATTAAATCATTTTATCTTTAAAAATATATTGAATTAATATATTAGATTAAAAAAAAACAAAAAGAACAAAAAAAAAACAATAAAAAAAAACAAAAAAAAAACAAAACATTGAGAGGCGGGCGCCAGGCATTCCATGCTTGGCGCCCGCCTCTCAATGTTTTGTTTTTCGTTTTTTTGTTTTTTTTTTCTTTTTTTCTTTTTATTTGTTTTGGATTAGGTTTTTTTTTTTTTAAAAAAAAAACAACAAACAAAATAAAAACTAACAAAACAGAGAGAGGGCGGGCGCCAGGTATCCCCTGCCTGGTGTCCATCCTCTGTTTTGTTTTTTGTTTTTGCTTTTTATTATTATTTTTTTTAATAAGTTTTGAGAATGTAATGGATAATTAATTATATAAGTATAATTAATTATATGATTTTTAATATTATTTAATTATATTAGTATAATTAATTATGTTGGTACATTAGTTTTGAATTTTATATAAAATTATATAATATTCTCATTTTTTTTTCTTATTTGTTGTTTTTGTTGGAATTTATATAAAATTATATCATATAAAATCATAACATAAATTTACTATTTACTACTAGTGATCACTAGTTACCCCACTATATAACTATTACTATACTACATAGCCCATAGTTCCACCATCCCCACCGTCTCTCTCACGGTTCCACCGTCTCCCATTCTACACTACTACTAGTTATTATAAATTATCACTAGTTACCATTATAAGGTCATAACACTGATTTATTACTATTTACCACTACTACAGTTACTACCACCATATTACATATCTCGTGGTTCCACAGTCTCACATTATCACTCGTAAACTTATAATACAAAAATTATATCATATAAAATCATAACATAAATTTACTATTTACTACTAGTGATCACTAGTTACCCCACTATATAACTATTACTATACTACATAGCCTATGGTTCCACCATCCCCACCGTCTCTCCCACGGTTCCACCGTCTCCCATTCTACACTACTACTAGTTATTATAAATTACCACTAGTTACCATTATAAGGTCATAACATTGATTTATTACTATTTACCACTACTACAGTTACTACCACCATATTACATATCTCGTGGTTCCACAGTCTCACATTATCACTCGTAAACTTATAATACAAACTTACTACTAGTTATCACTATATTATTATTAATTATCACTATATTACTATCACTGTATTATATACTACTAGTTACCTTTATATTATTGCTACACCTCATAAAGTATTATTACTATATCTCATAAAAAGATTTGAGACATAAAAAGTTAAGAAATGTATTACATAATGAGTTTATATATTTTTTTTTCTTTTTTTTTAAAAGAAAGTATTAAATGGCTTAGAACTCTAAGCATATGCGCTGCATTTTTTATTTTTTATTTTAATATTTTTTTATTTTTAGGAAGTGAAGTTGCTCTTCTTATTTTTATTTTTAGAAAATGTACTAAATGATGAGTTTAGACATCACCTCTCACATTTTTCTCTTATCACCTTTTATTACTACATATTATCACAATCTTACCACATTTTGTTATAGTGATTCATATCATCTGTCCAAATTATCTCCTCAACTTACCATAGTCAATGGTTTTATTATAGAGACAATTTTAAAAGAGTCCCTAAAAGTGCTACATTAAAAACTATTCTAACAATATATTTGAATTTAGTCATTTAGCCCATCTAAATTTTACAAAAAAAATTTCAAAACTGTCTCCCTGTAAATTTTCCCGCCATTTTTTCATTCTTTCATTCTTTACCTGATATTATATTATATAACAATTAGTCCAATTATCATAATGTCATATTTTAACATTAAATTATGTAACAATTTTCATATTGATAATTACTAATTTTATATAATTACTAATATTTAAAATTACTAATATTGAAAATTAATTACATCATGTAATATTATTTAAATTACTAATATTAATAAGTAATATAATGATAACTTATGAGAAATTTGTAATAACTACCTATAAATATAGTCTGATTATATTATTATTTATTGGAGTGAAATATAGTGATAATTAGTGATAATACAGTGATAACATGAGGTAGACCGTATAGGGGTATGGTAAACCGCAACTTACTACTAGTTATCATAATCTTACCACCACTTACTATATGTTATCATAATTTTACTATTAGTTATCACAAACTTTCCGTAATTTAAATTATCACTATATTATTATTAGTTATCACTATATTAATAATAGTTATAGTAAACTTATCACTATTATTATATTACTATTAGTTATCACTATATTACTACTAGTTATTATAAATTTTACCACAATTTATTATAAAATTACAACATGTTACTACTACCTATTATATACTAGTAGTGTCACATTTACTGACGACAATTAATAACCGTTTCAATTAGACATCCTTTTTACAAACGGTACAATATATATGTTAGCATAGGTATAGAGTTATGCATATGATATGGTTTATCCGTCAGTAAATAAGACTCAAATAGAGACTCTTTTCAAACCGTGACTAAAGTTACCACATTTATTGATAATAAGTGATAACCGTTCAAATAGTAGATGTCGTTTATAGACGAAAAAATATATCCGTTAGTATAAATAAAGAACTTATGCAAACGGTGTTGTTAAATAGATAGTACAAAAGAGTTATATAGAGACTTTTTCAAAACCGTTTCTAAACACTGCTACATTTGCTGACCATAAGTGATAACCGTTAAATTTAAATATCGATTTTTATAGACGGTTTTGCTATCTTTACTGACAGTTGATAAATTTATCCTGACGAATAATTTTATACCATTAGAAAATATATACATTTCCTAACGGTTTCATCAAAAGTGTCTCTATAGGTCATAAAATACCATCATTAAAGCTCATCGTCAATAAAAGTTGCCGTCAGCATATTGCTTTAATTTTGTAGTGTATATTATTATATATTAATATATATTACCATACTTGATTCTATTTGTTGGAGTGTCAATGTGTTATTATCTATTACTAATATTACTACTGTCTATATACTACTATTTTATTATATAATCTTGTTCTATATTAGTATATTAGTACTTTTTTTAATTACAATTACTATTTTATTATAAATTACTATTATATTATTAATATATACGACTACTATAGATACATTTAATCTAACATTGACACTGCAATTGCCACTTCTATTATTGATTTTATATAATAAGTTAGATAAATATGAGTAATATTTAAACTAAACATCTTATCATCAATATTATATAAACCAATAAAATTTCAAAGAAAAATGGAAGAATTCATATTATTTATTCACATTATATAATTTTATATAAATTTCAAAATAAACGAATGACAACATTAATATTAATTTCAATCTCGATATTCATTTTTACTTTAAAAATAGGGTATTAATTAATTAATTAATTAAATTATTCAATACCATTCAACTGTTGTTGTATTTAATATCACACGATATAAATATATTCTATATATTTCTTTAATTTAATTTACATTTAATTTCATTTAATTTGGATCATAAACATATATTATGAATAGATGAAGAATTTTGAAATGTGTGTTATCTATTTTATTTAATTCTTATTTGCAATTATGCATACTAACAAGTGGTAATAAAGTGGTAGTAATTAAGTCATGATAAAATCTAATTTAAAAAGAATTTAATAATAAATTTTAGATTGAGTGACTTTTTCACTATTCTAAGTTCTCCACTTTGAAATTGAAAATTATATAAAATCAAAAGAAAACAAATGTTACCGACTTAAAAATATGAAAAAAAAAAGAAATATATGAAAGATGAAAAAGGCAGCGGTAAGAATTCTAATTTTAAAAAGGCGGTAAGAAGTGCAAAAAAAAAAGCGGGTGAAGAAAAAAAAAGAGCGGTACAAAATGGATCGCTTTGTAATTAGATTCTAATCCAAAAATATTATATTAAGTATGAAGTATTTCTTTCCTCAAATCTCCGCAAAACTCTTACTCTGAAAACATCTACTGTACGAACCACCATAGCTGTGGGACGAACTAAACGTAGGATGAATATTGTTACTTAGCATGAAGAATCCCAACAATCCAAACAACAAGTTCAATATGAAGAAATCCAATCTTGCGAAAATGTTACCCCATGTATTATTTTAATTTGAGGTTTGACATTACCATGGTTTCAACTGACAACTCATGTTTATTTTTTTAGTAGTTGTCAAGAAATGTAGAGGTCCAACACGCTGTCAAGATGTTTGGGACTTAGAAAAAGGACAACATATACTGGTTGAAATGAACGAATTAAATCAACCAATAGGAATTGATGGTACAATCTTTACCAGATTTCTTGGCTCTATAGTTAGAGTCCATGCCATTGCTCCAATCAACTATAAAACTTGGCGTGATATGCCAATGGACTATAAAGATGATATGTGGAATATTGTACAGGTGTCTATTTCTTTTTACTCAATGGCTAGATGGAAAAGCTTATCTATAAAATTTTATTTCAATTGAAATCAATAACTATAAAGATAATATATTTTCTTTATTTCAATTATAGTTGAAGATTACCTTCAGGCCACTTAGGGAAGAGACTAAGAAATGGGTTATTGGAAGTTTGAGTGAAAAATGGAAGAGTTTTAAAAATTCTCTGAAATCAAAATGGTTTGATGATTCATTGGGAATAGATGAAAATATCAAAATAATGGAAGATGAAAGAGTTGATCCACATAGGAGCTTGTTACCTTTTGGTTGAGTGATAAAGGAAAGGTGCAAATGCAATTCACTATACAATCTATTTTTTCTCTGTGCCATTCTTATACATTTTTCTCTGTTCCAGAAAATTAGTAAAAGAAATTCCGAATGTCGTTCCAAGTTGACTGATCCACATTGCTTAGGATCAAAATCATTTGCAAAGCTCATACATGAGCAGGTATAAATAATTCATCTCTATTTTACTTTTAAACATTTCAAATTCTGTTTTGTTTTTTTTTTTTTTTATTATAGTTGACACAATCTGGGAGGAAACCTTCTAGAGCTGAACTTTATATTACAAGCAGAATACGATTAGATGACAGTTTAGTTTCTACAAAAGTATCAGAAGTTGTGGTATGGATGATTATCCTTTTATGTAATTCTAACTGTTTTATTTATGCAACTTTGATATTTTACTTTTTACTTCCTACAGGAAATGATGAAGACTGGAATGGAGTCTACAGAAGATGTGCAAATGGAAAGTTCCAATTTGTTTTGGGAAAGTGATATTGTATCTAAAGTTAAAGGGCCTGATTCTAGGGAAAAAATTAGATTCGTGGGAAAGGTTACAACTTCCAGCGTGCATTCAACTAAAACTGAGAAGCAAGAAATGACTACTATGATGGAACGTTTAATGGAACAAAATCACAATCTTAGTAATTTGGTCCGCAATGTTCTTATGCATGTTGCTGCACATGCCGGAAGTGGACAACAAAATGAATTGATAAACCTGATTAATGAAGCAAGGCTTATTCCTAGTGTTCAGGTGTGAATGTGCATAATCTTACTATTTTCATTTTTATCTTTTAATAATAATCATAATCATTTATATTATTAGATTCCTCCGATACCATATGCTAATAATGCACCATCATCATCAACACCTAATTCCATCCCACGGGTAATATTTTCTTTTATAACCATTCTTTATATTCTTTATAATATTACTACATGATTATATTAATTTTACTTTTTTATTCATTTTTTTATTGATAGGAAGAAAGTTTGACATAAACTTGTTGTTCATTGTTTTGCTTAGTTTTGGAAATATGGTGGGATTGTGGCCTCCAAATTGTAATAGTAATATTTTTGGTAATCAAATGAATGTTTTTTTTTTTTTCATTTTTGGTTTCACCAAGAGATGTTTTTTGTTTTATTTTTGTTTCACACTCTTACTATTAGTACACGACAGACATGTTATTGTGGAATAGGAATCTTTCTTTCCTCTTGGTCTTATATCTATTACTCAATGTAATGTATTACTCAATCTTGTATGTTAATATAATTCTGTTTATATTTATAATATTTTTGTAATTCTTTTATACACTCTTAAATCATGTGGTGGTGATAACTAATTTTATATCATTACATTATTTAATTTGATAATAATCAGGTGTATTTATTTTAATAATAATATTTTTAAAATAATAAAATAATGAAGTAATCGCTCTCACATGCATGGTATTTTCTTATCCCGACATGCATGCGCAGGCCCCCGTGAGGCATATGCTTGCCCCTGTCCATCATGTGCGGGCCCCCATGAGGCATATGCTTGCGCCCGTCAATCATGCGCAGGCCCTCGTGAGGCATATACTTGTGCCCGTCCATGAACCGATAGTAATTCCAGTAACACATGCTAAGACACTGTAAGCATTAATAAAATCATCAGTAACTATACCCACAATAAAAGTTGTTACATCTCCTAACTAGTGGTCACCGACATTTCAGTACTAACTTCTGATAACATCTCCTACCACATTGTAACACATGGTAACAGAACTTCTCCATACTCAATGGTAACTGATGAAAGATGTGTTACCATTTCCATCGTAACACATGGTAACATTATCGAACTCAATGTTAACGACTCTAAAATACTAACATCTCATAACAATGTTAAATTCACTTACAATTCCTAACTCAATGGTAACCGACTCTTAAAATCAACAACATTTCCTAACTTAACGATGAAAGTTGATGAAATAGTAACATTTCGTAGCACAAAGTAACACAAAGTAAGCGATGATTAATTCAATAATATTACCTTACCCAATATAACCGACAATGAAAGTTGTAACATCTCTTAACACTTATTAACCGATGATGATAATTAAAGTAATAACATCTTATCAAGTATAGTAACTGATGATAAAATCATTAATCTTTCCTAACTCGACGGTAACCGATGATGAAAGTAGTAACATCTTATAACATATGGTAACTGATGATAGATCACTAACATTTTCGAACTCAATCGTAACCGACAATTAAAGTAGCAACATTTAGTAACACATGATAAGCGATAATAAAATCAGTAACTTATCCTAACCATAGCCGATCATAAAAGTAGTAACACATAGTAACACATAGTATAGTAACACATAGTAACTGTATTTTGTCACTCAATGCTAACCACATTTCGTAACATTTTTCTACCGTCAATATTTTGTACCATTTTATAACTCAATGGTAACCGATCATAAAACACTAATTTTACTAACACTTTTTTATCGTCAATTATTTTAAAACATTTTGTAATTTAATAATAACCGATGTTAAAACCAAAAATTTTACTAACACTGTTCTACCGTCAACAACCATTTTGTAACTCAGTGGTAACCGATGATGAAGTAGTAACATCTCCTAATACATGATAAGTGACTATAAAACCACCAATTTGACTAACACTTTTTTATCGTGGACATTTTGTCCGATTTCATTACTCAATAGTAACCGTCAATATTTAGTATAATTTTGTAACTCATTGGTAAGTGTCAACATTTTCTATCTCAATAGAAACAGATGCTGATGCTAGTAACATATGGTAACACATAGTAATCGACCATAAAACCACAAATTTTACTAACATTTTCTACCGTCAACATTTTGTATCATGTGGTAATACATAGTGACTGTAACACATAATAACAAATAGTAACACATAGTAACTGACGTTGAAGTCACTAATTCTACTAACATTTTCTATAGTCAATATGTTGTAACATTTTGTCACTCAATAGTAATCGATGATAAAAAGTAGTAACGTCTCGTAACACTTTTCTACCGTCCACATTTTACATAATTTTGTAACTCAATAGTAACCGATCATACAACACTAATTTTACTAACATTTTTCTACTGTCAACATTTTGTAACATTTTATAACTCAATGGTGACCGATGATGGAGTAGTAACATCTCCTAATGCATGATAAGTGACTATACAAACAACTAATTTCACTAACACTTTTCTACCGTTGATAATTTGTATAATTTTGTAACTCAATAGTAACTGTCAATATTTGGTATAATTTTCTAACTCATTTCTAACCGTCAACATTTTTTAACATTTTCTATCTCAATCGCAACCGAAGATAAAGGTAGTAACATATGGTAACACATGATAACCATCACTAGTTTTACCATCTGATAATATATGGTAACTGACGATACATCACTAGTTTTTCCAACTCTATCATTCCGTTAGTATACATATGTGACATGTTCCAATGGTAGTCTAAAGCGTCATGATATATCTATCCCGACTGGTGTATGTCCAACTGAACGTGCATCCGTTGGAGAAAATATTGCTAACGGATTTTGCATTATGCACACGATTTTTGACCGTCACCTCAACTCTTTAATTTTGTAGTATATTATACCTAGTTAAAGCAAATAATTTATCTCTTCATAAAATAAAAAGACTCCCTCAGAGACAGTTCAAACAGTAGATTCTTCCCACTTGCATCCTTAATTCCCTGGTCCTTGTATCAAAAAAATAAAATGAAAAGAAAATGAAAAGAAAAAAATTAGTTTTGATTAAGTTCAAGGTTGTCGATTCTATTCCATTCTGACCGGAATGATTGAATATCTTATTCTATTTCAAAAAAAGGAACAAAACAAAACAAATTTTATTTCCAATATCTCAGACCAATATGTGACAAAATTGTAATTTTAATAAAAATATGAGCAAAATTATTATTTATTGTCTAAAGAACAAAAATCTTAATTTTTACATTTACGAGGAAGATAATGTTTGATACTTTTATTTATATTTGTTTGGTGCCAAAATTTCTTAAGTTGTCAATATTTTGGTATTTTATCCATATAAAATAAATTTAATTACTCTTGTATTTTAACCGTTTGGAAATATTTTAAACTTTAAAACTTATTTTGATATATTTGATATTGTGTCCATATTGCATAATTTGAAAATTTATTAATTTATGTTTTTGTTTTTTTTCCATAATTTGAAATTTTATTTTTAGGTGCCACCAATGCTAACATATATTATACCAATAAAAAAAGGACAATAAGATGGAATTAACAACCTTTGGCAAACCCTATTTATCTTATAAATGAATGAATTTGAGGTAAACATAATTTTGAAAATAAGGCAAAAAGATATGTTTTTTTTTTACACAATTTGAATTCTGGATCACGGGTTTGAGAGAAAGTGTTGTAACCATTAGACTGTTCCCTGAGAATGAAAAAGATATGTTCTAATTAAATAGATTGAGCTGAAATCTTATTGCCAAGTCTATTTATATAAGTAAATCCCAATCAATGCAATCAAATTGGATCATCTAATAAAACAATTCTAATAATTATGCTTACCTTGAGATTTTTTAACTAAATAAACAGCTCAAATTCTTCGAACTTACTTGATTTCAAATGAATTACCTAATTTTAACAGAATTCATTTCGAAATTTAAGTTTATGTGCTTCAGACTAAAAAAAAAAAAAGTGTAGATTTTATTTCTAATTTCACAAAAACTATAAATTTTTTAAATCAGTTTTTTTTTTTTTTTTTTTTTTTTAAAGTTAGAATTTGCAAAGAACTCCACTAGAATTTGTGAATATATAACTTTACTTTTAAATGATCATTTTATCGTAATCATTTATAAAAAGATAGAAAGTTAAAGTTAATTAAGTGAATAATAATATTTAAAAATGAATTTTATACTTTGTTTTTGTTATTCCAAACATATTAATTCAATTAAACTCCATATTAAAAATTTTTAATTCAAAGTAAAATTTGCTTATAAATAAATTGACTTATTTTTTATTTGATTTAGATAGTTAAATAACTAAGGAGGTATTTGGTAAAACAGAATGAAAAATAAGATTCGGATTCAAATCCACTTGTGTTGGAGGTACGTTTTGATTCCACAGATTCCGACTCCTTTCAAATCGAACGACTGGTTGGTGAGGTGAATTGAAACCTACAAAAAACCGTCGGAGGGTGTTTCAGCGGGAGAGACTCCAACGCTCAAGTCAGAAAGAGTAGTTTTCAGTAGAAAAGAAACAGACTGAGAGTTAGAAAGAAAGAAAACTGATCGCCCTATGACTTGTGTGTCAAGTGTGGGAGAGAGTGTATCTGGGGTTTTGCGTATCGAAAGCTTTTATAAGATGCACCGCTACAGCATTGCAGACCTAGGGTGTTGCAATCCTACTTTTCTTGTGAAGTGTTTTGAGGATTTCTAGATTCGGTAATCAAAATATTCAGAAGATTTGCAATGTTTATTGTTTAGGAAATTTGAATATGAGATGAGATTTATTCCCTTATCCAAGAGATATATTTCGTATTAAGATTGGAAACAAATTTATTAAGCTCAGTAGGATATTACCTTTGATCGATAAGGACAGGAGAGGTCAGCGCCTTAAAGAATGGTCATAAGAAAGAAGACAACAGTTCAGACGTACCGAACGCTTCTTTAATCGATTGGATTTAATCTCATTGGGAGTCAGTCAAGAAGTCAATTTGAATAATGTCAACGGTAATCTTATTGAACAGTCGGGACAACATAGACCCATTCGGGAAGATAAATCTCATCGGTAGATCGGGATGAAATAGGCCCACTCGTGTCTAACTATATTGACTCCTTTTGGATCAAGGGTCTTATGTTCGACAGTTTTCGAATTGAACCTTTTGAATGGGGTCCCATCATTTGTCCTCGACTCATGGTGTCACCATAAGTAATGATTTTATCGAAAAGGTGCTAAAATTTTAATTCAACAAGTGTTTTTTCGGTGTCTGCGAGTTATCTTTAGTACTCTTGATAAAGCCACACGCTTATGTGTATTGTATAATTTCGTATCTTCTTTTATGAATTGTTTGTTTATCTGGTGAAAATTCTTTATGAAAAATACCGAAGTGTGCTTCTTCTTCTTATCAGAGCATTGGTGAGATCCAAAGCACGATGATTAAGGAGGAACTTAGTGAGATACGGACTGATATGGCATTAAGGGGTGATTTTGCATTAGTATTACCCACTGATAAAGATAGGGTGAACAAGGTGCCCGACGGTTGTGTTCCCATGTATAAGCAGTCAGTTAAGTACGATGTAAAGATCTCATATATGGGTCCACTTGTTGAGGTGATGTATGAAGGATTTACCCCACATTGCTCATTCCTAACATTTGGTGTTTTGTGGTCATGATAATTTCCCTGTTAGGGTTTTGTCGCCTTCACTTTGATATGGAGATTTTGGTGGTTCTTTTTTCACTGACGTGGTGTAAGATCAAGGCTCTACCAGCGGTTGGTATCGGTTGCAGACCCATCTAAATTCTCACAGGAAGTTCTACAATAGTGAATCAAAGGATAAGTTTTGAATGCAAAAGTACTTCTTTGTGAGGTTTTGGAGCTAGGATCTTTTTCTTGCGTTGCCGAATACTGAACAGGAACCATTGCTAAAGGAAAAACCTCCATTTCCTACTCCCCATTCTCTATTTTTTCCAATCTATCAGATGCTATTGTGAGTCCACTCACCAAAACATTTGGGTGGACTCGCTTGTGGATGATCAAATGTTGCTTTTAATGGGCCTACTAATCGATGAGAGAAGAAAAATCGATAGGCCCATTCTACTAGAGCAGAGAGAAGGAACTGGTCGATGTTCTGAAATTCGGGTAGTACCCCGTCTTGGAGGTGATTTTGACTAATAAGCTGGTGAGACCGAATTCCAAAAGCCTGCATGAGCATGCTGAAAGGCCTCCTAAGAGAGAGCCATTGAATGTCTTGCCCCCTTACTAAAGAGAAGAAAAATCCAACCACCCGAGCCATCTGGAGACGAAGAGGCACACGAGGAGGCCGGTGAGTGCACATCTCTGGTCCTGTCGAGGCATTCTGAAGTGGAGGAAAGTCATGGAGAAACTGAAGAGCATATGTCTTCTACTGCGTCGAAGCGTTCTGAGTCTATGAGAGTAGAGACAGAGGGTATTGGTAGTCAGTCGCTTGATGCGTCTTCCTCAACGGGAGGTGTTGAGGAAGGTATCCCAGTGGAAGAAGTTATTGAGGTAGAGGTGTCTATGAATGCGACTGTCTCAATGATATGAGAGGGTCCATCAACAGAATCGTACATCTCCATTGTGCCCGTAGGCGAGGCGTCTATTCAGTTTCCCATGGAGTCACGGAACCCTTATAGTGAGAGTGTGGGGGAAGACAGGCTCCCACCGCTTGTTTCTGTCAAAATCCTTCAATGTTCAAAAGGACATGTAGGAGGGGGGATCAGTTGTTGTCTACGTGGGAGGCCATTGATATAACTGTGTTGATGCCGAAGGGACGTTTCAACTAGCCAAACAATTTGACTTTTGGGATCCTGACCTAGAATTACAGAAGGTGTCTCCTGAGTGGGTAGATAAAGCTCTCTAGTCTCTTTGCTTGATGGTACCATTCCTAACCGAAACTCATTTTGTTTAGTTCTTCTCTCATTTTGACTGATTTGTATTGTCTTTCCTTAAACTGTAACCTTGGCAGAACTCCAAAGGCAACGTAGAAAGCAAATGGAGAAACAGGTCAACCACTTGGAAAACCAAGTCTTGGCGCTAGGGGATGTCTTGGAACAAAAGGAGAGAGATGCCCAAACCAAGAGTGTTGCTTGCTGAGAAGGACAAACGGATCAAGCATTTGGAAGAGAAGTTGGTATCGATCGAAAAGTGTTGCGAAGAGTTAGAGGCCGAGCGACATCTCCAAATAGGTAGCCTAATAAATGCGGAGACTTTGGTATAGTCATGGGAAGAGTCTCTTTGGGAAGCTAAGCATAAGATATCTCATCTTGAAGAGTCCATTATCAGGGATACTATAGCCCTCAGGCGTTCCCAACGTAAACTGCTAGAGAGGTTGAAGTATGCTGAGGCGATAGCTTGGAAGGTTAAGGATATATGATACTTTGCCCCCTTTAGAGGAGACAACTAGTTAAGTGGTTTCAGGTTAGGGTCCTGTCCTAGCAGCTCTAGTCAGTGGTTATACTAGATCGGCCATGACTCAAATGGTCGCAGAGTCCCCTTCTTGAAAGGTCTTAGCACTTCCTTCTACCATTCTTGACCTAGTGTGACTCTGTGCTATAGAGTTTTTGCTTGGAAGGCCCTTGGCCACATCATATGTTTATCTTTGTAAGAGTTTCTTCTTTGACTGAATAGAGAATGCATTTTTCTTTGTGTATTCTCAATATGATTTGATGATGGCTTCCTAGGTCGATCGATCTAAGAGTATTGTTAATTTATTCAGGGGTGCATCGCCTTCATTAGAAGGTCATGTTGATTGAATTGTAGTCATCTTGGAGATCAGGTTTCATTTGTCATTTCGAAAACTTAGGTGATAGTGCTCTGATTAGGAAGAACATCTTCCAAGGGCAAACTGACATGACACAAGTTTGTTCGAGGGGATAAATCCCATTAACAGATTAGGGCAACGCGAGCCCGCTTACGAAAATAACTTCAATAGATGGATGATTATGTCAGTAGGTTGGGCAACACGGGTTCGTTCAAAGGAGTAGACTCTATTGGTAGACTGAAGTGACTTAGGTCCATTCGGGGAGATAGATTCTTTCGGTAGCACAGGGCGACATAGGCTTATTCAGGAAGATAGATCCCTTCGATAAGACGGGGCGACATGGACCTATTCAAGGAAATAGATCCCTTCGATAGGATGAGGCGACATTGGCCCATTTGAGGAGATAGATTCATTTGGTAAGATGAGGCGACAAAGACCCATTTGGAGAGATAGATCCCTTTCGTAGAATACGGTGACATAAACCCATTCAAGGAGATAGAGCTTTTCGGTAGGACAGGGCAATATAGGTTTATTCAAAGAAATAGATCCCTTCAGTAATATGGGATGACTAGGCCCATTCGGAGAGATAGATCCCTTCAGTAAGACGATATGGTATAGGTCCATTCGGGAAGATAGATCCATTCGGTAGGATAGGACGACATAGGCCCATTCAGGGAGTAAATCCCTTTGGTAGAACGAGGTGACATAGGTCCATTGAGTTCGCTAAAATGTCTTATCATGAAAAGTGATCAATTTTGAATAGACTAAAGGTAAGCACAAATAGTGAAAAAGTCATCCATCAAGAAATATTGTAAAAACATCTGCTAAGGGGGAAAAGTTAGAATTTACTCAAGAGGAAAAGTAGAGAACGTTGGGTCGTAAGCCGAAAAGGCCTAAGTGGAAATATAAGGCTTATATATGGATTGCTGGTCATGGATCTAAAGGATCACTCTGTCTGGCCTGTCATACAATGGTCGACCAACTGGTTGCCCATTCGACGCATTTTCTCATCGCAGATCGTGTCGATCGGGGGAGGGTATATTTCTCCCTTCCATGCTAATGAACTTTTGTAATTTCCCATTTTGAACCAGGACTTTCAATTCGTCTTTGAGCTTTCAATAGTCATTGGTCATATGGTCGTGGTCTCGGTGAATGTGGCAATATTTGGATCGGTCCTTTTTAGGATCATCCTCGATAGGATGAGGAGTCACCTCATGTATGATTTATTCTTGATGTGAAATAAAATTTAGCTGGGAGACTTGCTTAGAGGGGTATAAATGTCAAACTTTCACTGTGGTGGGGGACCCGATTGATTCTTCTTTGGTGACAATCATCGGTGACTGACTATGTTCTTTTTAAGACGATCAGTTTTTTCGCCTGTCAAGGGTTTTAGCATCTTCAGTTGCAATGTATTTTTCAGCATGAATATAGAACTCTTAGATAGTGGAAGGAGAATTCTTTGTGATTGAGGTTTTCGTGCCCGGGGGGCACAACCCAGTAAGCAATGTTGCTAGTGCGATAGAATGGTCCAAGGGTAGGAGTTTCATAATCTTGGTCTTGAATTTCTCAAGGAAATCTCTCAGGGACTCATTATCCCTTTGTCGTAGCGAAAGCAAGAAGGTATATTTTCTCTTGATTCCTTGACTGATCACAAAATGTGCTTTAAATCGCTATCGAAGTGGGAGAAGCCCCTGATGCTAAGCAGTGGAAGCGAATTAAACCATATTAATGTATTATCCTTGAGAGTAGCAGGAATTGTTTATACATGGTAGCATCCGTCATGTCTCTTGAGATTATCATTATAATAAAGTGAGCCACGTGGTTGCGGGGATCGATCGTCCCATTGTACCTCTCCATGGGAGGGAGAAGTATGTCTTGAGATACTGGTTCTAAGAAAATGTGCGGGTCGAAGGGTGGCATAGCCGAGGGATACGAAGGCGAGACGTTCCATCTAGTATTAGCTCATTTGAGTTCATCTGCAACAAGTTATTTGATTTGTTTTCTTAAGTCATCTGGATCTTGACGAGATTTTATTGACGGTTCATGGTTCAATCGAGGTGTGAGCCTTTGTGAGCGTTCTTGTCTAGATCCTCCCGAAGAGGATTGCCCTTCTGGCTTGATGACATAACTGAGTCCCTCCATCTGTCTACTCACGCTCTGTATTTTTTGCTCCAATCTTTCTAGTTGAGGCCGATCAATTGAACCTAGGAGTACCGGCACGGTGGGTGTGATTGGATGTCTTTGAGGTACAGGATGAGGAACCTACTCCGAGCGAGAGGTTTGAGAAGTAGCATGATCGTCCGCAGAGCGAATGGGTGCCACTAGGGGAGAAGCATTAGTCGAGGTGGTAGTATGACAGTCCATGGTAGACACGGCCTTTGAGACGATTTTGATTCTCTTTTTTGGAGGCATGATGATCTTGTAATCTAAGGAGTTTAACGAAACTACTCTATTCTGTTTCCCACAGACGGCACCAATTCGTTGGAGATGGGTTTCGACTCCACAAATTCTAATTCCTTTCGATTCGAATAGCTGGTTGGTGAGGCGAATTGAGACTTGCAGAAGATCGCTGGAGGATGCTCTGACGGAGAAGATTCCGATACTCAAGTCAGAAAAAGTAGTTTTCGATAGAAAAGAAATAGACTAAGAGCGAGAAAGAGAGAGAGAGTTGGTCTCCCCGTGACTAGTGTGTCAAGTGTGGGGGTTTTAGATAGCATATTTGGGGTTCTGCATACCGAAGTCTTTTATATGATGCACTATTAGAGTCGTGCGGACCTATAGTGTTGCAACCCTACTTTCCTTGTGAGATGTTTCGAGGATTCTAGGATTCGGTAGTCAGAATATTCGGAAGATTTACAATTTTTATCATTTAGGAAATTTGAATAGGGGGAGATTTCTTCCCTTATCCATGAGACATAATTTGTATTGAGATAGTAAACAAATTCGTAGACTCGGTAGGATGTTACCTTTGATCGATAAGGATCAGAGAGGTCAGCACATTAAAGAATGGTTGTAAGAAAGAAGACAATGATTCAAAAGTACCGAACGCCTCTTTGATCAATTGAATTCAATCTCATTGGGAGTCAACCGAGCGGTCGGTTTGAATAATGTCAACAGTAATCTTATTGAACGATCGGGGTGACAAACCCACTTGGGGAGATAAATCTCATCGGTAGATCAGGGTGATTTAGACCCACTTGTATCTAAGCTTATTGACCCTTTTTTGATCATGGCCTTATGTTGGACACTTTTTGAATTTAGATTTTTGAATAGGGTCCCATCAATTTGAATTAATGAAATAAGAATAGAGGTTTGAAAATGAAAATTTTAAAATAAAAAGATTATGAAATTCAAGTAAAAATATGAATTTTGTAAAACTTATATCAAAATTTTTTATTCTAAATTTAATTCTCATTTTCAAGTGCGAACCAGACGTGGTCGAGTACTTCTTAACTAACCGTTCGTATTACTAACATCAATATTTCCATTCTCTCTCTAACTATTTTCTCTGAGGTTTTGGTTGCTTGGCTTTTGCGATACGCCCGACCCGACCCAATCGGCGAAGCCCAAGATTCATGACTAGAAAAGAAGATGAACATGAAATTCCATGTGGATGACAGCGAAAAGGTTTTCCTTTTTAACCTTAAACTTGACCTGTCAAATCTTTAAATCATGGGATGTCCGGGGATTTTTAATTTTGTAATTTATGAATCTACATTGCTTGCAATCTTCAAAAATTAAGAATAACATCATATCTAAACTTTATTCTCTATATCATAACTCCAATCTCTCAAATAATTTCATTGAGTAAAATACATTTTTATGATAACTAGAAGTAATTAAAATAATTAGAGTTAATTATTGATAAATTTAGAAAAATGAAAAAACTGTTAAAATTAGAATTTATGCAAACAAGTCAACTAGCACAACAAACAAGTTGACATGTTCACTTGAATTGCCTTAGAACTAAGTAAGGAAGTCGACCTATCTCTGACACAAGTCGACCAATCAGACCATCAAGTCGACCTAACTATAGTTCCAAGTTGATCTAAAATTCAAAATTTTGAAATTTAACTAAATATAAAATATCACAAATTGACCTAAAGAGTGGACAACACGACATAAGGTAAACAAGTCTCAGAAACTAAATTTGAAACTTAACTAAGTCGATAGACCAAATCGACCTAAGAAATTCAAGTCTCAAAAGTTTAAGTTTACTAAATAACTAAATCAACCTACCAGATAGACAAGTCGATTTGACCCTAAAACAAAATGACTATGAGTCAACTCCGACCATAAACAAGTCAACCTACTTGCTTGTGTGACCTTAAATTAAGTTGACCCAAAAATTTGTATAAACAAGTCAACCTAAAACTCAGCCAAGTCGACCTAAAATCAGATAAGTTGAACTACTATATAGGTGAATCGACCTAAGAAAGTAGTTCTCAAAGTCTCTAAGTATGGAGTACTACAAGTCGACTTAGATAGTCTATAAGTTGACACAATAAGCTAACAAGTTGACCTAAGAGTAGATTGAGTCGACCTGAACAAGTTAGCTCTCAGAAACCAAAATCTATGACATAACTAAATCGACTTGAAAATGTTGATGAGTCAACCTGTAGAAACTTAGTCTTAGAAACATATTCTGAAACATAACTAAATCGATCTAAATATTTATCAAGTCGACCTGATCAAGTGACTACATGACACAAGATCGACCTATAGGATAGCTAAGTCGACCAGACTAGGATATAAGTCGACCTGACCCAATTGTCAAAATACCATAAGTTGACCAAGCAAATATACAAGTCGACCTGACTTAGAAATAAAAGATCATGAGTTGATCTAGTCAAATATCAAGTTAACTTGACCAAAATGTTCTTAGAAATAAAAGTTCTGAAACATAAGTAAGTTGACCTAGAATTAGACAAGTTGACATAGGCATAAAATGTGCACAATATATGTCGACTTAACAATGATTTAGGATGACCCACACTTGCACTAGTCAACTCAAGGGAAAAGCAAGCCGAACTGACAATTTTACAGAATGCTAGCAAGTAGACCCACATACATATCAAGTCAACATGAGCAGTTCAAAATTCAAAGATAAGTCGACACGAAACTTTGATAAGTCAACACCATGTAAGTAATGGATAAATGCTCAAAAAAGATTGTTCGAAAATTAATGTAACTTCAACTGCTTCTAACAGCTTCTATGATACATTCAATGGCATTAATGGTTGCTCAACGGCTAAATTTATTTCTCTAACTATAAATACAACATGAATATGAAAGGAGAACAACTTTTGAATGCTCTAGCAAGTCTCAGAAACCTATTTGTTCATACTTTGTTTTTCACTCTTCAGTTGTATAGTTATTTGTACTATCACGAACATATTTGAAGTTTAAAAACTTCATTTTGTATCTTCTTTTCACTATGTAATTATTGTAAAAGATCAAAAGATTGGTTTTCTAGATTTTGGAATAAAATTGTAGTGAGTGAATAGTCATTGGGTTTGTTGGCTCTTGGAAAAAGTGTAAGTATTTGGAAAAAAAATACTTGTAAAGTCTACTAGCACCTGAAAACCATTTGTTGAAGTAGTAGATTAAAAATTCAAGTAAAATCTCAGAGTGGATATACACTACAGAAATAGAACCACTATAAATATTGTGTCGCTTTTGTTTTTTTTTTTTTCCCCTCCCTCATCTTCTATTTTCTTTAACCTTCTTTTAATCATCTTTAAAATATTTAGAAAAACTCAAAATTCTTTAAATAACTTATTCATCCCTCTAAGTTGTTACATTTATTCTCTACAAAGTTAATCTGGGGTTTTATTCTTTAGATCATAACTCTAATCTCTCAAATAATTCAATATGACGTGGACATATCAAACTAGAAATTAATTCTCTTTAAATAAAAAAAAAAAATCTTCCTTATGATTTGTATGTAAATTAATAAAGAAAAATAAAAATTCTCAAAGGTTTAGAGAGAGGCATCAATGTTTAAAAAAAAAAAAAAAAGAACTATAGAGAATTTCTCATATTCAAACCCAAGATCTTCTATTTGCTTTGAAATTTTTAGAATTCACAAAAGAGTTTTGAGAATTTCAGAAATCACAAAACAATCCTAGTAAAAGTTGTTGGATATTCTTACTTTTAAAAATAGTTTATATTAGCTGTTTGATAAAACACTTTTTATAAACTATATTTTTAATCAAATTACCATAAAAGATATATACATAAAGTAATAATTTTTTCTCCTCACCGTTAATTGATTAAAATTCATATATCTATATCTTAAAAATAAAAAAAATATAAATATTAATAATTAAAATAAAATAAATTGATTATTTTTTTAAACAATTAAAATCAAACATTTATGAATATAAAATCATTTCTATATAACATAAACAACTAAAAATTCAAAAATAACATAAATATATATATATATATATATATATGAACACTTAAGTCATATAAATGAAATAAAAAAATATTTATGAATATATTTAAAATTTGAAAAAAAAATATTTAAATCCACCAAAATCATAGTATTTATCAACAGTTTATGATATAGATATATTTGAAATTTTGTATCATTTAAGTAAAAATATAAATAGAATAAAAAATATATTTCTTGAAAAGATAGAGCATTAAAAAAAACAAAAAGAAGTAAAAGCTCCTCTCTAGAGCTTTTCCTTAAAATCTACTTTTTTAATTTTTCTTCATTAAAAAAATCTAGTTTTAAGGAAAAAAAATTCTATTTAATAGAATTTCTCCTTATCAAGAGAAGAGAAGTTATAAAAAAAAAAAAACAAAAAAACAAACCTCTGCCAAACAATACTAAAATAACAAATACATAAAAATAATTATTATATGTATACCAATCTTTCTTTTTCTTAATTATTCTTCTTTTTCAATTAATTTAACATAAAAATAATATCACATCGAGTCAATAATTTTAGGGTAGAGAAAGGACCTAACATATATTTATTTTAAATCTAAAATAACAAATAATGCAATTCTCCAATCTAGTTGGTATATTAAAATTATTTTAATTTTAACTAATTTAACTAAATAATTAAAACTACATTCTAAAATAAATACCGTATTCTTTATAGAAGTTAATAAAAAAATATATATTTCATTGCTTTGTTCACGATCTATATGTATTTCTGCATATTGCTTATTTATGTAACAACAGTAATTGAGGCTAAGAAAATATAATATGCTATTATTTTTTTAATTATTTAATACCATCTAGTCTCTCATCCATAGAGAATATCATACAATATTCAATTTATTTTTCAATGGCCGATGGTACTAGACAACCGTAAAGAATATCAGATATGATATGAAATTATATCACTAAATT
This sequence comes from Dillenia turbinata, assembly GCA_037126225.1. Classification (NCBI taxonomy): domain Eukaryota; kingdom Viridiplantae; phylum Streptophyta; class Magnoliopsida; order Dilleniales; family Dilleniaceae; genus Dillenia; species Dillenia turbinata. Next base: position 17,093,816 of record JBAMMX010000021.1, read on the forward strand.
TAGTTTCCGAATAATCAACTAGGGATGACTTAGGGGATGATATCTAACATAGTTGGCATAGATGCTATATAACATATGCATGTCATAACTAATCAGTATTACGTATCCAATGTACAAAACTTTTAACTAATAAACATTCATTTGTAATATATTAAAATACATAGTTTTGATTTTGTAAATTCATCAACATATATTCAAGATTAAGGGAATTTAAACTACATATAGTTGCAGAGTACCAATTTTAATTTTACATTATATCTAAAATAATTACTCTATATTTCCAGTTCAGTATTAGTAATCTGCACTCTTTCATTGAGTCCAAACCTCATTCAATGATCAAGATAAACTATCCCTGATTAATAGGAAACTTGCAATTATAGCATATGCAAAAGGAAATATCTAGTTTCATTTATCAGCTATTAACATTTTCTTTAAGTCACTATAACCATGATTTATATCTATCGTATGCACCGTCAACTCAATCGGATATATAAATCACTTATATTAAATCAAAAAATCTTATACATACATAAATAATATCTAAAACCATTTATCTACTTAAATAATCAAATCAAATATTATTTTAAAATAGATGAGTTAATATATAATCTTTTAGACATACAAAGGAATAAAACTATATTGTTTCTTCTTGTACCATATCTGATTTATTTCTCTCAAGGGAAAAATGGAGTCCACAACCTCCTTCTTTCTTTTACTTATTTCTTTTTGTTTTTTTTTTTTTCATTAATTCATCAAATTTTCTTCTTGTACGATAGAATTGGTTTCAGTTTTTCTATTTTTACGATAGATTTCTTTATTTGTTTTCCTTCTTTAATCGATAGATTAAATAGTTAATTGATAAAAGAATAAGATCATTTTTTGACTTTCGATGCTTAATTAATAGAAATTTGTATTTATAAATAGGTGTCGTATTGTTGTTGTTATTGTTCTTGCTGTTATTATTTTGGGTACTTTTACCTATTTGTTTAGCATACATCTTGTTATTTTTAGATTGAAAGTATAAGTTTTTTTCTCAAATCTACTTGTATGATAGCATAATGCTGAGACGTTGAGTTATTAGCTTATCCTGTGCTTATTCACATTATACCTTACTATTTGAAAATCACCTCATAGGAGCTATACTATTTCTTTTTTTTAAAAAAATAATAATATCATTATATAAAAGCCTACTAATTATTTTTTTAGTTTTTTAAAAGAATAGTGGTATTTTAAATTGCAAATTTTTTAATATATTATTGAAAATTATATACAATTTTAAACATAAAATTCTTTTAATACACTCAAGGCATGCATCTCATATTATAACTTCGCCCCTCAAAAAAATTTTTTTTTTAATTTTTTGGCACCGCCTTACATGCAAAACATTTTTGCAACAAGAAGTCGAAATGTGAAACATATAAAAAAGAAACCAAAAAAAATGCAAATTGTGAAAATAAGAGAAGAATATAAAGTAAAAAAATAAATAAATAAATAAATCACGATTGTGTTGGTAATTCCATAGTTCAATATATGTTTGATAATTGTGCTAAGAAATTCTTAAACCCATGTATAAAATTCATATGGGATCTCGGGAAAGAAATTTGAGTAAGAATTTTTCACCGAATGTCCCTAAAAGGACATAATTTATGGCTATTAAGCATACTTTATAAGTTTAATTCTTAATTTAGAGAGGATTTTGAGTTTGAGTTGGATATAACTCTGGGCTGGGCTACATCATCAAAGCTATTCAAATTGGGTCGTCGCTGAAGAACTCACTAGGGATGTGTTGTACTGTTTGGCACAATCCATAACTTTGGCAGTTCAAATCCGTCTCGTATATCTTCAATTTGGATTATGAATGTCATGATTTGAACAAACCCACATAGCTTCCTCAACCAATTGTAAGTTATTTATTCATTTTTTCAAGAAGGATATCAAACATCTATTTCATAATTATAAACATCTTCTTGACAGTGAACATTTGATCAACCTTTATTTTTGTTTATTACTAGTAATTGAAGTCATATTTTGATTAATACAATTCGAACATCTGCGATGTCTTATTTGAAAAGCATCTTTCCCGGCACATTTTTTTTTATTTCTAAATTTTGAACTTTAAGAGATCTATCATCCTATTCAGTAGCCCAATTGTCCGGTGATGTTCTTTTTTGTTTGTTATTCTCTCTCAGGATATTTTCATATTTATGCAGCCAAATGGCCAATCAAAAAGAAGACCATGCCCTCCAACTTACTAGGTTTGTACTGTAAGCCATCTTGGACCATCTGTAAAAACTCTGCTTCAAGCGTTGGGGCATGACATTACATTTTAGCCTTCTTGAAACTAATAAGGAGCTATTCAACAATCTCTCAATCGTGGGCACCTTTTAATAGAAAAAGGCGACCACCCTTGGGATTGGATTTCTTAAAGCATAAGGAAACAGATTAAATGGAGACAGAGAATTACGTGCACACGTGGGTGATGCTCAAAAGCAGATTCACTTATGATTATTGGATTGGATTTTGGGCAAATTGATGGGCATCTTGGCCCTCCCTCCCTATATAAAACTCTCTCTCTCTCTCTCTCTCTCTCTCTCTGGTTCTAAGAGAAAACAAAATAATCTCTCATTCTTCTTCCCACTTTGCAATGATTCTTTCATTGAACGTGTGGTTAGAGATCATGTCTTGTCCCACATCCATATTCAAAGGAAAAGTGCAATGTAGAGTTATGCTGTTTTATTTGAAGCATCTTGATGTTATATGGAACTCAGATTTTATGTTAAAGCTAAGCCCGTTTAGTTTACTTCATAAATGCATTGATAAATTAAATGAATAAGCTAGGATTTCATGTAGCCTCTTATCATTTTTTTTGGGGGGTATATAGGAACATGAAAATCATGAAAATATACATGCTCACAAACGTTCAAACACTACACTTTGATTTCGGAATCTTTATTACTCAGGTGTCTATAAGTATTACGCAACCTCTTATCTCAAAACAACATAATATTACACTTCATTTCTTTTCATTTTATTTTAGTTTTATCTTTTCACTTGGTATTGTCCGATCAGAGATATTCAAAACCCAGAGTTTTTATGATTTTCACTAATATTGATATTTATAAAATTTAAATTATTAAATTACTGTTCAACAAACACTATGATTTGTAAGATAAAACGTCGATCTAATAATCATAAATTTTGTAAGCATCACTATCTTTATAGTTAAATACTTTAAAGAAATAATTGAGAGGAATACTCACAGGATAGTAAATTGAAGTCCAAACAAATAATTGTGGGGATGAAGCCCTAACTACTCTTAGCCATGAGAACATGGGCAATGGCTGCGGAGCCGCTCTAGGTCTAGAGTGGGTCCAGCGTGCCGGTCTCTGCACATGCAGCGCAGCTGTTCCCGCAATGCTTGTTTATTTTGTTATTTCTTATTTTATTGGTCGAACACATGTTGCACTTCTTTAAGAAAATCTGTTCAGTTTATTCACAACAATGTCAGAGAGAGAGACACAGAGAGAGAGAGAGAGAGAGAGAGTTGTTAGTTAAACCTTCCCTCCTAGCACATGCATTCATATGTGAAGGATGCATTTCTGTGGGTCAGCTCACTTTTGTGTTATATGAAAAAGTGTAAGTGAAGTGAGTATTCACTCACAATATGAACACCACATGACGAGGAGGATTCAAGTTGACTGGAATCAGATATTTTGTACACTTCAACAATCGAAGTTGTTATCTGATTTAATTGAACAATAATTGAGGTTTCTAAGCCTTCTTTCTTCTCAATTTTTATTTTACATAAGAGTCACAACATTTAGTTGGTCCACGCTAGCTATCTATGTTGCACGAAAATAAAAATAAAGAAACGAAAACAGATACGAAATGATATAGTGAAACAGTATCTTGTAAAAATATAGGGAACGGAAACGTGGACAAATATATAAATACAAAAAATATAATAATTTTTATATAAATATTAATTATTTTATGAAAATAATAGAATGACCATATTTTATAATAAAAATAAAAATAATTAATTATTAATTATTAGATAAATAATATGAAAAATTAGAATTATGATTAAATAAATAAATAATTCATTAAATATAAAAAATATTAGAACTTTTGTATAAATATTAATTAATTTAATACATTAAAACGTTTTGGAAACATCTCAGAAAAGGGAAATGTTTCGAAAATGGGGAAACGCTAATATTGAGAAGTTTTCATGTGTCATAGCTAGCTACTAATACCATTTGAATAACATTTTGGATTTTAGTTTTATGTATTAGAAAAAAACACACGGCAAGAGAGTTTTTTTCTTTTAAGAATCCAACCCAACTCAAACCAAATTTATTTCGATTCAATATGATTATCAGATAGTATTGGTTTATAAAAATTGGGTTTGGGATATTTCGAATAATACTATTAATGCTAAAGTTTACTTTCTTTCCTTTTTTACATTTTTCTATTTTTTAAAACAATTAATTTTGATAATTAATCACCTCAAATAAATTTAATTTAAATAAATATGACAAAATGGTAAAGAACTGTGGATAAGGCTGTTACAACTACTTGTTTGGGAGACTTAATTTGGATCATTTCTTATTACTTTTATTTTGTTTTATTTTTCTTCTCAGAATTAAATGCAAGTCACAGAGGAAACCAATCCTTCTTTTTTAAAAGCATGACTCATCTCAAATCTATAACACAACATCAAAGGCATTTCACTTTGCCAATCTAAACGGCATAGCACTTTGTGATGCTAATTGGCTGTCTTTTGACTTTCAAAAAGAAAAATATTTGTTCAATTGCATCTAGTTTTCATTAATAAGTTCAACATTGGAGATCAAAACAAAGTTATATCATTATAAGTATTACGTTTTGATTCAACTTAAATACATAAAATTAGAAAATAAGTTTTTCGTTTAAAAAAAAAAAAAGTAAGTTAGAGTTTTAGGTTGGATAGAAAAATTAGCAAACTTGGTAGACAAATTACTCTCCTCTATGAAAGGAGAAAATTGTTTTAGGATTTTGTGTGGTGATTTATACAAGTTTAAGCAGAGAGAATTGTAAAAGTGGATAATTTGATTGTAATTGTGTTTTGGGTTTTGATGGTACTAAGTGAATTATAATAGTCGTTATCAAGTTTGGTGGAGTAGGTAAGTGGAATCACATAAATTTTGTGGTTGGATTTTATTTTGTACATTCAATCTTTGTCTTGTATAATGATTAATGCAATAACATATAATCAAATCAGATCGAATCAAAAAAAAAGAATAAAAATAGAAAAAACTCTACCAGTTGAGTAATACTTGAGAGATGCTATAGTAGTTAGTCATATGGAATCAGAGCACTATGTTTATGATGGTAAAGATCGATCGAAGTTCTAGATTGAGATATCTGATGGACTAATGATTTCAGTTTCAGAAAAATTATAGTAAATGATATTTTGGTACAATAGGGTCTAGGAGATGCATTAGGGAAAGAGAAACCAAAGGAAATGGAAAGTCCTACATGGAAGGATATTCAACGAAGAGTGGTAAGTATGATTCATTTGGTTCTTGGTTGCAATTTAAGTATAATAATGTCTTAAAAGTAGAAAATTCTAAAGAGTTGAAAAATTAGAAAGTGTTTATATGTTGAAATCTAGTGCCAAGAAATTGAATTTGAAGAAAGAATAGTGTGTTTTAAAGAGTGGAGAGAATTATGATGTTGGTTTATTGGTGATGGAACCCCGAAGCAGTAATTGGTATTTTATGGAAGAAGACATAGATATGGTTCAAGGTCTAGTGATTATAATGATAAAAAAATATTATTATTCCCATGAAATAGGCTACATTAATTTTAAATATAATTTCAAGAAGATGTTGGAAGATATAAAAGACTTTAGGGAGGCAAAAGAAAAGAGGGAAGAAAATGAAGAGAAGAAAGAGGAATGTAGAGATGCATGAATGTTTGATGCGCTATGCATAGATCATGTTTGAGAATGTGATCATCAAATTTGTACTCTAAATTCAAGTGAAGAAAGAATTGAATGTATTTGCAAGGTGAAAATTGTTAGTGATAGTTTGTAATATTACAAACCAAGTGGCAATGGTCTTTTATCCCACGTTAGGAAAGAAAAGGTATCTTGATGAGTTTATAAGTCATGAAGTACCAAACTAATTAAATTTAGTAAGAAACAAAAATTTGAGGGAAAGTTTGAAATTTAAACAAATATTTAAAGGTCAAAAGAGGACACCTTGCCTTGCTCATTTACCCCCACTCCTGATGGGAAACTTTTTTTTTTTTAAAAGGATAAAATATACTTTGCCTTGCTGTGGTTTGGTCGAAATCCACAAACTACTCCTATGGTGGAAAAATATACATTTTTACCCTTTGTGGTTTCTTTTTTTAAAAAAAAAATAGAGAGTCGATAGAATTTGACGAAATTCTATAAAATTTGGTGGAATTTGACAGAATTTTACAAAATATCCATTATACCCTTCACTGACTTTCTCTCTCATTCCACATTCATCTACAACCTCTGTTATACCAAAAAAAAAAAAAAACAAAAGCCCAGAAAAAATCAAAAAACCCCATTCTTTCCGCATTCACATTCATATTCCAAAAAATCAGAAAAAAATCCAGAAAAGTTAAAAAAAAAAAAAAAAAAAAAAAACTCATTCTTTCCCCGTTGCTGCTGCATCCTCGCCTATATCGTCGCTGCTTCACCCACTCCTAAACACGCCAAACCATCTTCCAATCTTCTCTCTCCTCTCTCGCTAGCAACAACAAGCCCCCCTCTCTATCTCTCCTCATCAATAGCAACAAGCACCACCCTTTTCTACCCGTTTCATTCCCTTCTTCCTCTTCCTCCACCTTAAAATTCAAACAAAACACATTCCTCATCAATGGCTTTTGAGATTCCCAGATCTGAATTCTCCATCAATAGCGAGATCTACAACCTAACGGTTGCTCAACACCTTCAATCCCGACGAGATTCCAGAGATTCCCAAATAGCAGTGAGATTCCCAGATTTCTAGATTGGCATGCTTCTTTCTTTACACTATCAACCCATCTCCTCTCTCGCTAGCAACATCAACGGCAAAATTCCTAGATTCCCATATCAATATGCTTCTTTCTATGGATGGTCAAGGGCAATTATAACTAGGGCTCAATGACTGCTAAGAGCACTTTCATTTTGGATTGTGAAATTAGGGGAGGAATTACTGAGGATCGAAGCCAAATTAGGGGAGGAATTAGTAATATTTTGGCTCCTGAAGGATGGAAGAGAAGAGGAGAGGAGAGGAGAGAGGAAGAGAAAGAAGAGAGATTGTGAAATTATGGGAGAAATTATAGAGGATCGAAGCCAAATTAGATCTGGCACTTGAAGGATGTGTGAGAAGAGGAGAGGAGAGGAGAGAGAAGAGAGAGAATGTGTGGATTTTTTGGTTGGGGGATAATTTTGAAAATAAAAATTAGTTTTCGGAGTCAATTCAGACTTTCTACGCGAGGATCTTAATTTCCCATTAATTTTAACTATTTCGTCACTTATCATTTTTTTTTAGACCACATGGGTAAGAATGTATATTTTTCACCATATGGGTAGTTTATGGATTTCGGTCAAATCATATAGGGCAAGTAGTAATTTAGCCCTTTTTTAAAAAAAATGATTATGACCAGAAAATGATTATGCTTATTAATCTGAATTGTGCTCATTTGTTGTGTTTTTTAAACGAGTAAATCTTTCTCATTGTAACTTTTCTTTTTTTATAAATACGCCTTCCTTTCAATAGGAAAAAAAAACACTTCAAATTTTCGTGCTTTTAGCGATACTAAAAAAAAAAAAAAAAAAAAAAAAAATCTCTTTCCATTCTTGAGAAAAATTTGGGGTTTTATTATCTTAAACTTTTGTTTTTTGACTTATATATCAGAATTTGTTCCAAACCCAACCACCAGTCCTTTCACTTTTTCCCAACAAAAATTAAGATGTATAATTGTTGCATCAAGACATTTGGTAAAATTCAGATGTATAATTCTCTTATAAAATTAGATAGTTTGGTATATCAGCATCCTATTCAACGTGAAAGCATGGGGTTAATTCCCAGATTAGGGTTAATTTGGAACAAATTCTTCAAAATGGGGAGATTTGCGGAGCAATTCCAAGAATAGAGATATCGCGATTGGCGATCGCGACTTCTAAAAGCGCGATCTCGGATCGCGCTTTTAGAAAACGCGATCAGCGCTCGCGCTTTTAAGAAAGCGCGATCAGCGTTCGCGCTTTTAGAAAGCGCGATCCGAGATCGCGCTTTCAAGACTGGTAAAAGCTGCTCCGCTCTGCCTGGCTGAGCTTTTGTCGATCACGGGGGTTGGGTCGACTGTTAATCCGTGAAGCCATCACGCCCTTTATATCGCAAGGTGTCTCTGTCTTTCATTTGCGCCGGTCGCTCTCTCTCTCTCTGCCTCACTCTCTCTCAACGGCGGTGTAACACCGACACTGCGGTGTCCGTACTAATATTCCTGTTCACGAAATTAAATAAAATATTTCGCAGTTTATATATAGAGAGAGAAATTTTTAATTATATTGATTTTCGATTTTGGGATTTTTAAATTGAAATTTTTTTGGATATTTAAAGTATCCGTAATTCCGATTTGTAAAGTAAAATGAGTATAAAAATATATAGATGATTTTTATTCATTTATTAATTTATACATTTACTTAATTATTTATAAATTTATTTACAAAAAGAAAGATAATAATAATAATAATAATAATAATAATAATAATAATAATAATAATAATAATAATAATAATAATAATAATAATAATAATAATAATAATAATAATAATAATAATAATAATAATAATTATAAAAAAAAAAAAAGAGAGGAAAAGAATCAAAATTAGGGCTAGCCCTAATTGCTCTCATTCTTTCCTCTTTTCCTCTTTCTCTCCTTCACCGCCTCTCCATCTCCCGCGGCTTCCTCGCGCCTCCGCCTGGCCGCCGCCGCTGCTATCAACGCCACCGCGGTCCTCCATCGCCAGCTCGCCGATCCACCACACTCTCTCCTTTTCTCTCTCTCGGCTTCTCTCTCACCCGCGAGTTCTCTCTCTCCTTCTCGCGGATTCGCCGCCGCTGCAACCATCTCCCTCCGCCGTGACTTGGTCGCGGATTCCACCGGCGCAACCACCGCCACCCACAGCCTTCTATCTCTCGCGCGGCTGCTCGCGCGACTGCGCCCGATTGCTCGCATGCTGCTTGCGCGACTGCGCGCGATTGCTTGCGCGGCTGCGAGCGAGACAGCCCCCTCCTGCGCGCACCAGCGTGCAACTGCTCCTGCCTCAGCGCGCGTCTGCTCGCGCAACAGCCTTGCCCCAGTGCGCGCCAGCCCTGCCCCAGCGCGCGCCAGCCCTGTCCCAGCGCGCACGAGACTGCCTCTGCGCGCGACAGTTCACAGCTCTCTCTCTCGCTTTGTCCCTTGTCTATGCACTGGCGGGCTGCTCTCTGTCAAGAGCCATGTTGCAATCTCAGCTAAAGCCCAACCCGTAGTCATTAACCGACCCTCAAAAACCCTAGGTCGCGACTCCTTCACTGCAGGTAAGGGCTGAGTTTAGATCATGGTTCTAGGGTTTTGATTTCCATAAGTGATTAAGACTAATTGCAGAAATTTGCTTCAATTTGGAGACATTGCAGGTCTTCGAATGAATCGAATGGCGCACGGACGCTAGAGTTGCAAATTTTGAAACCCTAGGTGAGGGATTTCTACCTGATTTAGTTAATTGAATGTATTTAGGGTAAATTAGGATAAAAAAAGTGTTGTATATGTGTAGGATGTATGTTAGATTCGATTTTATAATGCTTTGGGTGAAATTATATGTGATTATTAAGGCTAAGTATAGAATTTTATAGGAATTGAGCTGTTTCGGATGATAGAATCAGGCTGACTTGATTTGAATAGTTTCTTTTAGAGTTTAAATTTGAAGTATTCATGAAAATAGTCGGAAATTGGGATTTAAGTTAAGGATTGATTCAGTATTTTTCATTTTAAGTTATCCTGCATATAGGAAATCAAAATACAATTTCCGTAATACGAAAATAGGTTTCAATACCTTTAAAAATGACATATGGTTTGAAGAAATCGGATTAGAATTGAAAAGTGTATGATTTTTCAAAGATTTATCCATTTTGTCGGAAACTTATTTACTTTAAGCATAATTCCGACTTTGATTGGTTAGGTTGATTTTTGGAGACCCGAGGAGTCGAATTGGTTTGATTTTGGAAATAGGGAGTGACCACCCTCCCTAGAATGTGAGTGGGACCCTAATCTCTTGCATGAAATGGTGAAAATCCGATTTTATCGTGTTTTAAATCAAAACATGCTTTGATATGCATTGATTCGACGTATGATATTAAATCTCAAAAATCTGTTTTGTGACTTTTGGAGTGTCGTACTTATGTTGTCTGCGATTATGCATCCATGTTTGAAATCAAATGTAATTGTGCCATGATTTGAGAAATGAAATGTTTTCTATACTACCATTGCATCGGTTGTTTATTTGAAATGACTTTGATGAAATGTATCCGCACACGAATTTGAAATGTTTTGATGAACTGTGAGGGCACCGGGATGCCCACTTGTGATGAGATACTATGATGATGACATTGATGATTCCGTAGCTACGAAGGGACTTTGTAGAGGCACGAGTTGCCCGGATACGCTCGCAGGAGGTATCCGCAAATGTCCGGGTTATATAGTCATAGGCACGAACGGTTGAACCCACATCGGGGGAGGACGTGTGTGACGCCACCGTCTAGCACCGGGCGGTGACCTAGTGACCAGCCAGTTTGTATATTTCGTAGGCACGAACGGTTGAACCCACATTTGGGGGAGGACGTGTGTGACGCCACAGTCTAGCACCGGGCGGTGACCTATTGACGAGTCTGGGTAAGCAAGGGCTAATCCCACGGCCAACGTCGGGGTAGAGAGCTATTTTGAATACTTTGCATATTAAAACCCCCGATGCGCCTGTCCTCGGTCATGGTTGACCTTTGCCGGGATCCTTTCGGCCACTCTATGATATACTTGATTTTTAAATGGATGCATATATGTATGATATCGTGTGATTGGATAAATGAGATCAGTTTATTGAACATATCATGATTTATTCCGAAACTTGAGTTATTGTTTATGAATGATATTATTTGACACTCCAATATTCACCTACACTATTAGTACTTGAGATTAATCCCCTCACTCACTGAGTATCCTCCCATAGATACTCACCCCTCTTCTCCCCCCTCAGACAGGATCATTGCGATAGGGCGACGTATTTTTGCTCGAGGGCGTGATAGATTTTGGTGGATTTGGTTATTTTGGACGGTGAGGTTTTAAGTTTAAGTCTAAACTTGAATTACGTATTTTATTTCGACCTGCGAGGTCTTGTTGAGGTCCGTAGTTGGCCGTGTACTTATTTTGGGATGACTGTATAATTTATGTATATTTATTTGCGAAACTCTCATTTCATTTGCATTGAGGCGATTGTACGTATTTGAATGTATTTGGGAAGTTTGTTATACATTTGTATAAATTAGGTCCGCTCAGTATGGCGGCTGCTCATGCTCTAGTTGGGCATGACAGTAGAGGTCTGTGTTTAGGTCTGCTAGGGATTTTATAGCCTTGCGTTGTTCTGAATGTTGGCTGTGAGAATTGATTGATTTTGGAGAGGCCGGGATGGCCATTTGTTTATTTTACAGCATGATTTGAATTTCACAGGGTTAAACAGGTTATTTGTACATGGGAGACCTCCAATTTATGGGGAGGTTCTGCCCAATTTTCTGTAAAAATCCAGCCAACATTCAGGGCAACGGGCGGCTGTTCACGACTCCGGTTCGGGGCGTGACAGTTTTATTGGTATCAGAGCTCTAGGTTGAGAGCTGTGTTTGATAAAATAGTTAGAAAATATTCCCAAGTATGTTTTAAAAGTCCTCAATGCATGAGAGTTTCATACAGTCATGAAAGTCCCAGTACATGGTCATAGCCATATGAGTTTATTAATTTTAGGGGGTTAGATACGGTGCGTATCTAACCTAGCATATCATTTCTATCAGTTCTTAAACTGATAAGTTTATTCATTTAGGGGGTTAGTTACTTTGTAACTAACCCTAATCGTTGAATCTCGTAACGAACCCTAATCTTTGAATCGTTTCTAATTTATGTTCTTTATTTATAAGATTATGATTACTAGACGAGGTACTAGATTTGTATCTGAGACATTTAGAATATCCGAGGATGTTTCCTCGTTATGTGTATCCTTCTAGCACTTTCTCAGCTGGCTATTATAGCCACGGTTTCGTCACCGTCATGTGATGCATTTAGGCAGGTGTATGAGTCGTACACCTCCCATTGGGTGCAGATGCCATCACCTCGACCACAGAGTTTTTGGGGCACCAGCCTCTAGTGTCACTACACAGTTTACGGCATAGAGATAGCCTTTCTGCCGCAAATGCGGCAACCACCATGCATACGGGGCATGAAGAATACGGGTTACTTGCTTCCAGTGTGGGAAGCAAGGTCATATTTTGAGTGTCTGCCTGGATTTAGGTCGAGGATCGACATTACAGAGTCGTGCCGGTACTTCTGGCACAGGCCAGCAGGGGATACCTGCGTACTCAGCTCTTACCGCTCCTCGGACTGCAGCCGGGAGTAATATAGTGTCAGGACCGTCGCGACAGCAGCCTAGGGCCCAGGCTCGTGTGTTTGCGACGACCCAAGAGGACGCACCGGCAAACCCTAGTGTTATTATGGGGGATCCTCCCGCGGACCTCTCAGTGTAGCGCTTTTGTTGTACGCTCTTTATGGGATCTAGTATATCAGGATATTGATGTAAAGTTTTGACTAGTTAAAGTTTTTGAAGCTTAACTAGTTGATATATATATATATAATTGTCTACTTTTATTTACATTTTGAATATCTTTAATTTTTCCATTCCTCACATTCAGGGATCATGAGGATATTTGGAGTCGATGCCCGTGTCCTTATTGACACTGGGTCAAATTTCTCTTATGTGAGGGCGTCCTTTGTCCACCAGATGGGTAAACCTTTATTGCCACTTGATGAGGAGATATTGGTTATCACTCCTCTAGGTGAGCACCTTCTCAGAGACTCAGTCTATCGTGGATGTGAGGTCATGGTAGGGGATGCGGTACTCGAGGCAGACTTAATCCCCCTTGAGATGACTGATATTGATGCCATCCTCGGGATGGATTGGCTGACAGGACATAGAGCTTCAGTAGATTGTTTCACCAAAGAGGTCGAGTTCCGGAGGTCAGAGGGATTCCCATTGAGATTCTCTGGCGAAAGGAGAGTATTATCTCGCTGTGTCATATCAGTGATGGAAGCCAGGAGGTTGATACGCCGAGGCTGTATGGCATACCTGGCTCATGTTGTTGACACCACCGTTGAGGGACCGAGATTTGAGGATGTCCTTGTGGTGCAAGAGTTTCCAGACGTGTTCCCTGAGGAACTTCCTGGACACACCAGTTCGGGAGTTCGATTTCGAGATTAATCTAGTGCCGGGAACCAATCCTATTTCTATTCCGCCATACAGAATGGCGCCTGCTGAACTGAGAGAGCTTAAAATTCAGTTGCAAGACCTTCTGGATAAAGGGTTTATTCGCCCGAGCACTTCACCCTAGGGTGCTCCAGTGCTATTTGTAAAGAAAAAGGATGGTACATTTAGGCTTTGTGTGGATTATAGGCAGTTGAATAAAGCCACCATCAAAAACAGATATCCTCTGTCACGTATCGATGATTTGTTTGATCAGCTGCAGGGAGCCAAGGTTTTCTCTAAAATTGATCTCCGTTCGGGTTATCATCAGTTGAGAATTCGGGCCGAAGATGTGCCCAAGATGACTTTTCGCACCCCGATAGGTTAGGGTGAGGTCGTAGAACGATATCTCAACAATGTTGAGTTGATTTGGAAATGAAAGATAAAGTTAGGGTCATCCGTGGGCGGATGAGAGCCGCCCAGGACCGGCAGAAGGTATATGCCGATCGTAGATGGCGACACCTTGAGTTGCCACAGGAGATGATTTTCTTGAGGGTATTTCCTTTAAAATGAGTTATACGATTCAGGCAGCGGGACAATCTGAGTCCCAGATATATTTGTACCCTTCCGTATCCTTGAGAGGGTCGGAAGTGTGGCATACAGATTTGAGTTACCAAATGAACTATTCCGTATTCATACTGTCTTTCATGTCTCAGTACTAAGGAAGTACCTAACCTTCTTTCAGTTTCGAGGACGAAACTTATTTTTAGGGGGTTAGAAAATGTAACACCGACACTGCGGTGTCCGTACTAATATTCCTGTTCACGAAATTAAATAAAATATTTCGCAGTTTATATATAGAGAGAGAAATTTTTAATTATATTGATTTTCGATTTTGGGATTTTTAAATTGAAATTTTTTTGGATATTTAAAGTATCCGTAATTCCGATTTGTAAAGTAAAATGAGTATAAAAATATATAGATGATTTTTATTCATTTATTAATTTATACATTTACTTAATTATTTATAAATTTATTTACAAAAAGAAAGATAATAATAATAATAATAATAATAATAATAATAATAATAATAATAATAATTATAAAAAAAAAAAAAAAGAGAGGAAAAGAATCAAAATTAGGGCTAGCCCTAATTGCTCTCATTCTTTCCTCTTTTCCTCTTTCTCTCCTTCACCGCCTCTCCATCTCCCGCGGCTTCCTCGCGCCTCCGCCTGGCCGCCGCCGCTGCTATCAACGCCACCGCGGTCCTCCATCGCCAGCTCGCCGATCCACCACACTCTCTCCTTTTCTCTCTCTCGGCTTCTCTCTCACCCGCGAGTTCTCTCTCTCCTTCTCGCGGATTCGCCGCCGCTGCAACCATCTCCCTCCGCCGTGACTTGGTCGCGGATTCCACCGGCGCAACCACCGCCACCCACAGCCTTCTATCTCTCGCGCGGCTGCTCGCGCGCTCGCCGATGCTCGCATGCGTTGCGCGACCGCGCGCGATTGCTTAGCGCGGCCGCGAGCGAGACAGCCCCCTCCTCGCGCGCACCGGCGTGCGCCTCTGCCTCGGCGCGTCTGCTCGCGCGCAACAGCCTTGCCCGGTGCGCGCCAGCCACGCCACAGCGCCCGGCCCGGCACGAGGCGCGCCTGCGCGCGGCTCTCTCTCTCGCTTTGTCCCTTGTCTATGCACTTGGCGGGCTGCTCTGTCAAGAGCCATGTTGCAATCTCGGCTAAAGCCCAACCCGTAGTCATTAACCGACCCTCAAAAACCCTAGGTCGCGACTCCTTCACCTGGTAAGGGTGAGTTTAGATCATGGTTCTAGGGTTTTGATTTCCATAAGTGATTAAGACTAATTGCAGAAATTTGCTTCAATTTGGAGACATTGCGAGGTCTTCGAATGAATCGAATGGCGCACGGACGCTAGAGTTGCAAATTTTGAAACCCTAGGTGAGGGATTTCTACCTGATTTAGTTAATTGAATGTATTTAGGGTAAATTAGGATAAAAAAAGTGTTGTATATGTGTAGGATGTATGTTAGATTCGATTTTATAATGCTTTGGGTGAAATTATATGTGATTATTAAGGCTAAGTATAGAATTTTATAGGAATTGAGCTGTTTCGGATGATAGAATCAGGCTGACTTGATTTGAATAGTTTCTTTTAGAGTTTAAATTTGAAGTATTCATGAAAATAGTCGGAAATTGGGATTTAAGTTAAGGATTGATTCAGTATTTTTCATTTTAAGTTATCCTGCATATAGGAAATCAAAATACAATTTCCGTAATACGAAAATAGGTTTCAATACCTTTAAAAATGACATATGGTTTGAAGAAATCGGATTAGAATTGAAAAGTGTATGATTTTTCAAAGATTTATCCATTTTGTCGGAAACTTATTTACTTTAAGCATAATTCCGACTTTGATTGGTTAGGTTGATTTTTGGAGACCCGAGGAGTCGAATTGGTTTGATTTTGGAAATAGGGAGTGACCACCCTCCCTAGAATGTGAGTGGGACCCTAATCTCTTGCATGAAATGGTGAAAATCCGATTTTATCGTGTTTTAAATCAAAACATGCTTTGATATGCATTGATTCGACGTATGATATTAAATCTGAACAATCCGTTCCGTGACTTTTGGAGTGTCGTACTTATGTTGTCTGCGATTATGCATCCATGTTTGAAATCAAATGTAATTGTGCCATGATTTGAGAAATGAAATGTTTTCTATACTACCATTGCATCGGTTGTTTATTTGAAATGACTTTGATGAAATGTATCTGGCACACGAATTTGAAATGTTTTGATGAACTGTGAGGGCACCGGGATGCCCACTTGTGATGAGATACTATGATGATGACATTGATGATTCCGTAGCTACGAAGGGACTTTGTAGAGGCACGAGTTGCCCGGATACGCTCACAGGAGGTATCCGCAAATGTCCAGTTTTATATAGTCATAGGCACGAACGGTTGAACCCACATCGGGGGAGGACGTGTGTGACGCCACCGTCTACCGGGCGGTGACCTAGTGACCAGCCAGTTTGTATATTTCGTAGGCACGAACGGTTGAACCCACATTTGGGGGAGGACGTGTGTGACGCCACGGGCCTAGCACCGGGCGGTGACCTATTGACGAGTCTGGGTAAGCAAGGGCTAATCCCACGGCCAACGTCGGGGTAGAGAGCTATTTTGAATACTTTGCATATTAAAACCCCCGATGCGCCTGTCCTCGGTCATGGTTGACCTTTGCCAGGATCCTTTCGGCCAGCTCTATGATATACTTGATTTTTAAATGGATGCATATATGTATGATATCGTGTGATTGGATAAATGAGATCAGTTTATTGAACATATCATGATTTATTCCGAAACTTGAGTTATTGTTTATGAATGATATTATTTGACACTCCAATATTCACCTACACTATTAGTACTTGAGATTAATCCCCTCACTCACTGAGTATCCTCCCATAGATACTCACCCCTCTTCTCCCCCCTCAGACAGGATCATTGCGATAGGGCGACGTATTTTTGCTCGAGGGCTTGATAGATTGCTGGTGGATTTGGTTATTTTGGACGGTGAGGTTTTAAGTTTAAGTCTAAACTTGAATTACGTATTTTATTTCGACCTGCGAGGTCTTGTTGAGGTCTGTAGTTGGCCGTGTACTTATTTTGGGATGAAGCTATAATTTATGTATATTTATTTGCGAAACTCTCATTTCATTTGCATTGAGGCGATTGTACGTATTTGAATGTATTTGGGAAGTTTGTTATACATTTGTATAAATTAGGTCCGCTCAGTATGGCGGCTGCTCATGCTCTAGTTGGGCATGACAGTAGAGGTCTGTGTTTAGCTCTGTTAGGGATTTTATAGCCTTGCGTTGTTCTGAATGTTGGCTGTGAGAATTGATTGATTTTGGTGAGGCCGGGATGGCCATTTGTTTATTTTACAAAGATGATTTGAATTTCACGGGGTTAAACAAGGTTATTTGTACATGGGAGACCTCCAATTTATGGGGAGGTTCTCGCCCTAATTTTCGTAAAAATCCAGCCAACATTCGAGGGAAACGGGCAGGCTGTTCACGACTCGGTTCGGGCGTGACAGTTTTATTGGTATCAGAGCTCTAGGTTGAGAGCTGTGTTTGATAAAATAGTTAGAAAATATTCCCAAGTATGTTTTAAAAGTCCTCAATGCATGAGACTTTCATACAGTCATGAAAGTCCCAGTACATGGTCATAGCCATATGAGTTTATTAATTTTAGGGGGTTAGATACGGTGCGTATCTAACCTAGCATATCATTTCTATCAGTTCTTAAACTGATAAGTTTATTCATTTAGGGGGTTAGTTACTTTGTAACTAACCCTAATCGTTGAATCTCGTAACGAACCCTAATCTTTGAATCGTTTCTAATTTATGTTCTTTATTTATAAGATTATGATTACTAGACGAGGTACTAGATTTGTATCTGAGACATTTAGAATATCCGAGGATGTTTCCTCGTTATGTGTATCCTTCTAGCACTTTCTCAGCTGGCTATTATAGCCACGGTTTCGTCACCGTCATGTGATGCATTTAGGCAGGTGTATGAGTCGTACACCTCCCATTGGGTGCAGATGCCATCACCTCGACCACAGAGTTTTGGGGCACCAGCCTCTAGTGTCACTACACAGTTTACGGCATAGAGATAGCCTTTCTGCCGCAAATGCGGCAACCACCATGCATACGGGGCATGAAGAATACGGGTTACTTGCTTCCAGTGTGGGAAGCAAGGTCATATTTTGAGTGTCTGCCTGGATTTAGGTCGAGGATCGACATTACAGAGTCGTGCCGGTACTTCTGGCACAGGCCAGCAGGGGATACCTGCGTACTCAGCTCTTACCGCTCCTCGGACTGCAGCCGGGAGTAATATAGTGTCAGGACCGTCGCGACAGCAGCCTAGGGCCCAGGCTCGTGTGTTTGCGACGACCCAAGAGGACGCACCGGCAAACCCTAGTGTTATTATGGGGGATCCTCCCGCGGACCTCTCAGTGTAGCGCTTTTGTTGTACGCTCTTTATGGGATCTAGTATATCAGGATATTGATGTAAAGTTTTGACTAGTTAAAGTTTTTGAAGCTTAACTAGTTGATATATATATATATAATTGTCTACTTTTATTTACATTTTGAATATCTTTAATTTTTCCATTCCTCACATTCAGGGATCATGAGGATATTTGGAGTCGATGCCCGTGTCCTTATTGACACTGGGTCAAATTTCTCTTATGTGAGGGCGTCCTTTGTCCACCAGATGGGTAAACCTTTATTGCCACTTGATGAGGAGATATTGGTTATCACTCCTCTAGGTGAGCACCTTCTCAGAGACTCAGTCTATCGTGGATGTGAGGTCATGGTAGGGGATGCGGTACTCGAGGCAGACTTAATCCCCCTTGAGATGACTGATATTGATGCCATCCTCGGGATGGATTGGGCCGAGGACATAGAGCTTCGATGAGATTGTTTCACCAAAGAGGTCGAGTTCGGAGGTCAGAGGGATTCCCATTGAGATTCTCTGGCGAAAGGAGAGTATTATCTCGCTGTGTCATATCAGTGATGGAAGCCAGGAGGTTGATACGCCAAGGCTGTATGGCATACCTGGCTCATGTTGTTGACACCACCGTTGAGGGACCGAGACTTGAGGATGTCCTTGTGGTGCAAGAGTTTCCAGACGTGTTCCCTGAGGAACTTCCCGGATTACCACCAGTTCGGGAGTTCGATTTCGAGATTAATCTGGTGCCGGGAACCAATCCTATTTCTATTCCGCCATACAGAATGGCGCCTGCTGAACTGAGAGAGCTTAAAATTCAGTTGCAAGACCTTCTGGATAAAGGGTTTATTCGCCCGAGCACTTCACCCTAGGGTGCTCCAGTGCTATTTGTAAAGAAAAAGGATGGTACATTTAGGCTTTGTGTGGATTATAGGCAGTTGAATAAAGCCACCATCAAAAACAGATATCCTCTGTCACGTATCGATGATTTGTTTGATCAGCTGCAGGGAGCCAAGGTTTTCTCTAAAATTGATCTCCGTTCGGGTTATCATCAGTTGAGAATTCGGGCTGAAGATGTGCCCAAGACAGCTTTTCGCACCCCGATAGGTTAGGGTGAGGTCGTAGAACGATATCTCAACAATGTTGAGTTGATTTGGAAATGAAAGATAAAGTTAGGGTCATCCGTGGGCGGATGAGAGCCGCCCAGGACCGGCAGAAGGTATATGCCGATCGTAGATGGCGACACCTTGAGTTGCCACAGGAGATGATTTTCTTGAGGGTATTTCCTTTAAAATGAGTTATACGATTCGAGGTGGGACAATCCGAGTCCCGGATATATTTGTACCCTTCCGTATCCTTGAGAGGGTCGGAAGTGTGGCATCCGATTTGAGTTACCAAATGAACTATTCCGTATTCATCTGTCTTTCATGTCTCAAGACTAAGGAAGTACCTAACCTTCTTTCAGTTTCGAGGACGAAACTTATTTTAGGAGGTTAGAAAATGTAACACCGACACTGCGGTGTCCGTACTAATATTCCTGTTCACGAAATTAAATAAAATATTTCGCAGTTTATATATAGAGAGAGAAATTTTTAATTATATTGATTTTCGATTTTGGGATTTTTAAATTGAAATTTTTTTGGATATTTAAAGTATCCGTAATTCCGATTTGTAAAGTAAAATGAGTATAAAAATATATAGATGATTTTTATTCATTTATTAATTTATACATTTACTTAATTATTTATAAATTTATTTACAAAAAGAAAGATAATAATAATAATAATAATAATAATAATAATAATAATAATAATAATAATAATAATTATAAAAAAAAAAAAAAGAGAGGAAAAGAATCAAAATTAGGGCTAGCCCTAATTGCTCTCATTCTTTCCTCTTTTCCTCTTTCTCTCCTTCACCGCCTCTCCATCTCCCGCGGCTTCCTCGCGCCTCCGCCTGGCCGCCGCCGCTGCTATCAACGCCACCGCGGTCCTCCATCGCCAGCTCGCCGATCCACCACACTCTCTCCTTTTCTCTCTCTCGGCTTCTCTCTCACCCGCGAGTTCTCTCTCTCCTTCTCGCGGATTCGCCGCACGCAACCATCTCCCTCCGCCGTGACTTGGTCGCGGATTCCACCCGGCGCAACCACCGCCACCCACGGCCTTCTATCTCTCGCGCGGTGCTCGCGCGACCGCGCCCGATTGCTCGCATGCGCTTGCGCGCGCGCGCGATTGCTACGCGGGCCGCGAGCGAGACAGCCCCCTCCCGCGCGCACCGGCGTGCTGCCTCTGCCTCGGCGCGCGTCTGCTCGCGCAACGGCCTTGCCCGGTGCGCGCCAGCCACGGCCCCGCGGCCGGCCACGTCCCCGCGCGCACGAGACGCCTCTGCGCGCGGCAGGTCTGCTCTCTCTCGCTTTGTCCCTTGTCTATGCACGGCGGGCTGTCTCTGTCAAGAGCCATGTTGCAATCTCGGCTAAAGCCCAACCCGTAGTCATTACACCGACCCTCAAAAACCCTAGGTCGCGACTCCTTCACCGCAGTAAGGGCTGAGTTTAGATCATGGTTCTAGGGTTTTGATTTCCATAAGTGATTAAGACTAATTGCAGAAATTTGCTTCAATTTGGAGACATTGCAGGTCTTCGAATGAATCGAATGGCGCACGGACGCTAGAGTTGCAAATTTTGAAACCCTAGGTGAGGGATTTCTACCTGATTTAGTTAATTGAATGTATTTAGGGTAAATTAGGATAAAAAAAGTGTTGTATATGTGTAGGATGTATGTTAGATTCGATTTTATAATGCTTTGGGTGAAATTATATGTGATTATTAAGGCTAAGTATAGAATTTTATAGGAATTGAGCTGTTTCGGATGATAGAATCAGGCTGACTTGATTTGAATAGTTTCTTTTAGAGTTTAAATTTGAAGTATTCATGAAAATAGTCGGAAATTGGGATTTAAGTTAAGGATTGATTCAGTATTTTTCATTTTAAGTTATCATGCATATAGGAAATCAAAATACAATTTCCGTAATACGAAAATAGGTTTCAATACCTTTAAAAATGACATATGGTTTGAAGAAATCGGATTAGAATTGAAAAGTGTATGATTTTTCAAAGATTTATCCATTTTGTCGGAAACTTATTTACTTTAAGCATAATTCCGACTTTGATTGGTTAGGTTGATTTTTGGAGACCCGAGGAGTCGAATTGGTTTGATTTTGGAAATAGGGAGTGACCACCCTCCCTAGAATGTGAGTGGGACCCTAATCTCTTGCATGAAATGGTGAAAATCCGATTTTATCGTGTTTTAAATCAAAACATGCTTTGATATGCATTGATTCGACGTATGATATTAAATCTCAAAAATCTGTTTTGTGACTTTTGGAGTGTCGTACTTATGTTGTCTGCGATTATGCATCCATGTTTGAAATCAAATGTAATTGTGCCATGATTTGAGAAATGAAATGTTTTCTATACTACCATTGCATCGGTTGTTTATTTGAAATGACTTTGATGAAATGTATCCGCACACAATTTGAAATGTTTTGATGAACGGTGAGGGCACCGGGATGCCCACTTGTGATGAGATACTATGATGATGACATTGATGATTCCGTAGCTACGAAGGGACTTTGTAGAGGCACGAGTTGCCCGGATACGCTTCTGCAGGAGGTATCCGCAAATGTCCAGTTTATATAGTCATAGGCACGAACGGTTGAACCCACATCGGGGGAGGACGTGTGTGACGCCACCGTCTAGCACCGGGCGGTGACCTAGTGACCAGCCAGTTTGTATATTTCGTAGGCACGAACGGTTGAACCCACATTTGGGGGAGGACGTGTGTGACGCCACAGCCTAGCCCCGGGCGGTGACCTATTGACGAGTCTGGGTAAGCAAGGGCTAATCCCACGGCCAACGTCGGGGTAGAGAGCTATTTTGAATACTTTGCATATTAAAACCCCCGATGCGCCTGTCCTCGGTCATGGTTGACCTTTGCCGGGGATCCTTTCGCCGACTCTATGATATACTTGATTTTTAAATGGATGCATATATGTATGATATCGTGTGATTGGATAAATGAGATCAGTTTATTGAACATATCATGATTTATTCCGAAACTTGAGTTATTGTTTATGAATGATATTATTTGACACTCCAATATTCACCTACACTATTAGTACTTGAGATTAATCCCCTCACTCACTGAGTATCCTCCCATAGATACTCACCCCTCTTCTCCCCCCTCAGACAGGATCATTGCGATAGGGCGACGTATTTTTGCTCGAGGGCTTGATAGATTGCTGGTGGATTTGGTTATTTTGGACGGTGAGGTTTTAAGTTTAAGTCTAAACTTGAATTACGTATTTTATTTCGACCCTGCGAGGTCTTGTTGAGGTCCGTAGTTGGCCGTGTACTTATTTTGGGATGACTGTATAATTTATGTATATTTATTTGCGAAACTCTCATTTCATTTGCATTGAGGCGATTGTACGTATTTGAATGTATTTGGGAAGTTTGTTATACATTTGTATAAATTAGGTCCGCTCAGTATGGCGGCTGCTCATGCTCTAGTTGGGCATGACAGTAGAGGTCTGTGTTTAGGTCTGCTAGGGATTTTATAGCCTTGCGTTGTTCTGAATGTTGGCTGTGAGAATTGATTGATTTTGGAGAGGCCGGGATGGCCATTTGTTTATTTTACAGCATGATTTGAATTTCACAGGTTAAACAAAGTTATTTGTACATGGGAGACCTCCAATTTATGGGGAGGTTCCCGCCCAATTTTAAAAATCCAGCCAACATTCAGGGCAACGGGCGGCTGTTCACGACTCCGGTTCGGGGCGTGACAGTTTTATTGGTATCAGAGCTCTAGGTTGAGAGCTGTGTTTGATAAAATAGTTAGAAAATATTCCCAAGTATGTTTTAAAAGTCCTCAATGCATGAGAGTTTCATACAGTCATGAAAGTCCCAGTACATGGTCATAGCCATATGAGTTTATTAATTTTAGGGGGTTAGATACGGTGCGTATCTAACCTAGCATATCATTTCTATCAGTTCTTAAACTGATAAGTTTATTCATTTAGGGGGTTAGTTACTTTGTAACTAACCCTAATCGTTGAATCTCGTAACGAACCCTAATCTTTGAATCGTTTCTAATTTATGTTCTTTATTTATAAGATTATGATTACTAGACGAGGTACTAGATTTGTATCTGAGACATTTAGAATATCCGAGGATGTTTCCTCGTTATGTGTATCCTTCTAGCACTTTCTCGGTGGCTATTATAGCCACGGTTTCGTCACCGTCATGTGATGCATTTAGGCAGGTGTATGAGTCGTACACCTCCCATTGGGTGCAGATGCCATCACCTCGACCACAGAGTTTTGGGGCACCAGCCTCTAGTGTCACTACACAGTTTACGGCATAGAGATAGCCTTCTTGCCGCAAATGCGGCAACCACCGTGCATACGGGGCATGAAAAATACGGGTTACTTGCTTCCGGTGGGAAGCAAGGTCATATTTTGAGTGTCCGCTGGATTTAGGTCGAGGATCGACATTGCAGTCGTGCCGGTACTTGGCACGAGGCCGGCCAGGGGGATACCTGCGTACTCAGCTCTTACCGCTCCTCGGACTGCAGCCGGGAGTAATATAGTGTCAGGACCGTCGCGACAGCAGCCTAGGGCCCAGGCTCGTGTGTTTGCGACGACCCAGGAGGACGCACCGGCAAACCCTAGTGTTATTATGGGGGATCCTCCCGCGGACCTCTCAGTGTAGCGCTTTTGTTGTACGCTCTTTATGGGATCTAGTATATCAGGATATTGATGTAAAGTTTTGACTAGTTAAAGTTTTTGAAGCTTAACTAGTTGATATATATATATATAATTGTCTACTTTTATTTACATTTTGAATATCTTTAATTTTTCCATTCCTCACATTCAGGGATCATGAGGATATTTGGAGTCGATGCCCGTGTCCTTATTGACACTGGGTCAAATTTCTCTTATGTGAGGGCGTCCTTTGTCCACCAGATGGGTAAACCTTTATTGCCACTTGATGAGGAGATATTGGTTATCACTCCTCTAGGTGAGCACCTTCTCAGAGACTCAGTCTATCGTGGATGTGAGGTCATGGTAGGGGATGCGGTACTCGAGGCAGACTTAATCCCCCTTGAGATGACTGATATTGATGCCATCCTCGGGATGGATTGGCTGAGCAGACATAGAGCTTCAGTAGATTGTTTCACCAAAGAGGTCGAGTTCCGGAGGTCAGAGGGATTCCCATTGAGATTCTCTGGCGAAAGGAGAGTATTATCTCGCTGTGTCATATCAGTGATGGAAGCCAGGAGGTTGATACGCCGAGGCTGTATGGCATACCTGGCTCATGTTGTTGACACCACCGTTGAGGGACCGAGACTTGAGGATGTCCTTGTGGTGCAAGAGTTTCCAGACGTGTTCCCTGAGGAACTTCCCGGATTACCACCAGTTCGGGAGTTCGATTTCGAGATTAATCTGGTGCCGGGAACCAATCCTATTTCTATTCCGCCATACAGAATGGCGCCTGCTGAACTGAGAGAGCTTAAAATTCAGTTGCAAGACCTTCTGGATAAAGGGTTTATTCGCCCGAGCACTTCACCCTAGGGTGCTCGAGTCGTATTTGTAAAGAAAAAGGATGGTACATTTAGGCTTTGTGTGGATTATAGGCAGTTGAATAAAGCCACCATCAAAAACAGATATCCTCTGTCACGTATCGATGATTTGTTTGATCGGTACCGCAGGGAGCCAAGGTTTTCTCTAAAATTGATCTCCGTTCGGGTTATCATCAGTTGAGAATTCGGGCCGAAGATGTGCCCAAGACAGCTTTTCGCACCCCGATAGGTTAGGGTGAGGTCGTAGAACGATATCTCAACAATGTTGAGTTGATTTGGAAATGAAAGATAAAGTTAGGGTCATCCGTGGGCGGATGAGAGCCGCCCAGGACCGGCAGAAGGTATATGCCGATCGTAGATGGCGACACCTTGAGTTGCCACAGGAGATGATTTTCTTGAGGGTATTTCCTTTAAAATGAGTTATACGATTCGAGTAAATGGGACAATCTGAGTCCCAGATATATTTGTACCCTTCCGTATCCTTGAGAGGGTCGGAAGTGTGGCATACAGATTTGAGTTACCAAATGAACTATTCCGTATTCATACTGTCTTTCATGTCTCAGTACTAAGGAAGTACCTAACCTTCTTTCAGTTTCGAGGACGAAACTTATTTTTAGGGGGTTAGAAAATGTAACACCGACACTGCGGTGTCCGTACTAATATTCCTGTTCACGAAATTAAATAAAATATTTCGCAGTTTATATATAGAGAGAGAAATTTTTAATTATATTGATTTTCGATTTTGGGATTTTTAAATTGAAATTTTTTTGGATATTTAAAGTATCCGTAATTCCGATTTGTAAAGTAAAATGAGTATAAAAATATATAGATGATTTTTATTCATTTATTAATTTATACATTTACTTAATTATTTATAAATTTATTTACAAAAAGAAAGATAATAATAATAATAATAATAATAATAATAATAATAATAATAATAATAAT
The DNA here is from genome assembly GCA_037126225.1 of Dillenia turbinata. Classification (NCBI taxonomy): domain Eukaryota; kingdom Viridiplantae; phylum Streptophyta; class Magnoliopsida; order Dilleniales; family Dilleniaceae; genus Dillenia; species Dillenia turbinata. The sequence goes on from JBAMMX010000021.1 coordinate 17,119,973, forward strand.
AATTATAAAAAAAAAAAAGAGGAAAAGAATCGAAATTAGGGCTAGCCCTAATTTCTCTCATTCTTTCCTCTTTTCCTCTTTCTCTCCTTCACCGCCTCTCCATCTCCCGCGGCTTCCTCGCGCCTCCGCCTGGCCGCCGCTATCAACGCCACCGCGGTCCTCCATCGCTTCACCGCCGATCCACCACACTCTCTCCTTTTCTCTCTCTCGGCTTCTCTCTCACCCGCGAGTTCTCTCTCTCCTTCTCGCGGATTCGCCGCCGCTGCAACCATCTCCCTCCGCCGTGACTTGGTCGCGGATTCCACCGGCGCAACCACCGCCACCCACGGCCTTCATCTCTCGCGCGGCTGCCGCGCGCCCCGCGCCAGATTGCTCGCATTGCTTGCGCGGCGAGCGGCGCGATTGCTTGCGGGCTGCGAGCGAGACGCCCCTCTGCGCGCACCGGCGTGCTGTCTGCCTCGGCGCGCGCTCTGCGCGCGCGGCCCTGCCCCGGTCGCGGGCCACCTGCGGGGCGCGCGCCAGGCCACGTCCCACGGGCGCCCGGCCTGCGCGCGACGGTTCACGGCTCTCTCTCGCTTTGTCCCTTGTCTATGCACCGTGGCTGCTCTCTGTCAAGAGCCATGTTGCAATCTCAGCTAAAGCCCAACCCGTAGTCATTAACCGACCCTCAAAAACCCTAGGTCGCGACTCCTTCACTGCAGGTAAGGGCTGAGTTTAGATCATGGTTCTAGGGTTTTGATTTCCATAAGTGATTAAGACTAATTGCAGAAATTTGCTTCAATTTGGAGACATTGCGAGTCTTCGAATGAATCGAATGGCGCACGGACGCTAGAGTTGCAAATTTTGAAACCCTAGGTGAGGGATTTCTACCTGATTTAGTTAATTGAATGTATTTAGGGTAAATTAGGATAAAAAAAGTGTTGTATATGTGTAGGATGTATGTTAGATTCGATTTTATAATGCTTTGGGTGAAATTATATGTGATTATTAAGGCTAAGTATAGAATTTTATAGGAATTGTGCTGTTTCGGATGATAGAATCGGTGACTTGATTTGAATAGTTTCTTTTAGAGTTTAAATTTGAAGTATTCATGAAAATAGTCGGAAATTGGGATTTAAGTTAAGGATTGATTCAGTATTTTTCATTTTAAGTTATCATGCATATAGGAAATCAAAATACAATTTCCGTAATACCGAAAATAGGTTTCAATACCTTTAAAAATGACATATGGTTTGAAGAAATCGGATTAGAATTGAAAAGTGTATGATTTTTCAAAGATTTATCCATTTTGTCGGAAACTTATTTACTTTAAGCATAATTCCGACTTTGATTGGTTAGGTTGATTTTTGGAGACCCGAGGAGTCGAATTGGTTTGATTTTGGAAATAGGGAGTGACCACCCTCCCTAGAATGTGAGTGGGACCCTAATCTCTTGCATGAAATGGTGAAAATCCGATTTTATCGTGTTTTAAATCAAAACATGCTTTGATATGCATTGATTCGACGTATGATATTAAATCTCAAAAATTGCTTTTGTGACTTTTGGAGTGTCGTACTTATGTTGTCTGCGATTATGCATCCATGTTTGAAATCAAATGTAATTGTGCCATGATTTGAGAAATGAAATGTTTTCTATACTACCATTGCATCGGTTGTTTATTTGAAATGACTTTGATGAAATGTATCCGCACACAATTTGAAATGTTTTGATGAACTGTGAGGGCACCGGGATGCCCACTTGTGATGAGATACTATGATGATGACATTGATGATTCCGTAGCTACGAAGGGACTTTGTAGAGGCACGAGTTGCCCGGATACGCTTCTGCAGGAGGTATCCGCAAATGTCCGGGTTATATAGTCATAGGCACGAACGGTTGAACCCACATCGGGGGAGGACGTGTGTGACGCCACCGCCTAGCACCGGGCGGTGACCTAGTGACCAGCCGGTTGTATATTTCGTAGGCACGAACGGTTGAACCCACATTTGGGGGAGGACGTGTGTGACGCCAGTCTAGCACCGAGGCGGTGACCTATTGACGAGTCTGGGTAAGCAAGGGCTAATCCCACGGCCAACGTCGGGGTAGAGAGCTATTTTGAATACTTTGCATATTAAAACCCCCGATGCTCCGTCCTCGGTCATGGTTGACCTTTGCCAGGATCCTTTCGGCCAGCTCTATGATATACTTGATTTTTAAATGGATGCATATATGTATGATATCGTGTGATTGGATAAATGAGATCAGTTTATTGAACATATCATGATTTATTCAAACTTGAGTTATTGTTTATGAATGATATTATTTGACACTCCAATATTCACCTACACTATTAGTACTTGAGATTAATCCCCTCACTCACTGAGTATCCTCCCATAGATACTCACCCCTCTTCTCCCCCCTCAGACAGGATCATTGCGATAGGGCGACGTATTTTTGCTCGAGGGCTTGATAGATTGCTGGTGGATTTGGTTATTTTGGACGGTGAGGTTTTAAGTTTAAGTCTAAACTTGAATTACGTATTTTATTTCGACCCTGCGAGGTCTTGTTGAGGTCCGTAGTTGGCCGTGTACTTATTTTGGGATGACTGTATAATTTATGTATATTTATTTGCGAAACTCTCATTTCATTTGCATTGAGGCGATTGTACGTATTTGAATGTATTTGGGAAGTTTGTTATACATTTGTATAAATTAGGTCCGCTCAGATATGGTTGCTCATGCTCTAGTTGGGCATAAAGAGGTTACGTGTTTAGGTCTGCTAGGGATTTTATAGCCTTGCGTTGTTCTGAATGTTGGCTATGAGAATTGATTGATTTTGGAGAGGCCGGGATGGCCATTTGTTTATTTTACAACATGATTTGAATTTCACAGGGTTAAACAGGTTATTTGTACATGGGAGACCTCCAATTTATGGGGAGGTTCTGCCCAATTTTCTGTAAAAATCCAGCCAACATTCAGGGCAACGGGCGGCTGTTCACGACTCCGGTTCGGGGCGTGACAGTTTTATTGGTATCAGAGCTCTAGGTTGAGAGCTGTGTTTGATAAAATAGTTAGAAAATATTCCCAAGTATGTTTTAAAAGTCCTCAATGCATGAGAGTTTCATACGGATCATGAAAGTCCCAAGACATGGTCATAGCCATATGAGTTTATTAATTTTAGGGGGTTAGATACGGTGCGTATCTAACCTAGCATATCATTTCTATCAGTTCTTAAACTGATAAGTTTATTCATTTAGGGGTTAGTTACTTTGTAACTAACCCTAATCGTTGAATCTCGTAACGAACCCTAATCTTTGAATCGTTTCTAATTTATGTTCTTTATTTATAAGATTATGATTACTAGACGAGGTACTAGATTTGTATCTGAGACATTTAGAATATCCGAGGATGTTTCCTCGTTATGTGTATCCTTCTAGCACTTTCTCGGTGGCTATTATAGCCACGGTTTCGTCACCGTCATGTGATGCATTTAGGCAGGTGTATGAGTCGTACACCTCCCATTGGGTGCAGATGCCATCACCTCGACCACAGAGTTTTGGGGCACCAGCCTCTAGTGTCACTACACAGTTTACGGCATAGAGATAGCCTTTCTGCCGCAAATGCGGCAACCACCATGCATACGGGGCATGAAGAATACGGGTTACTTGCTTCCAGTGTGGGAAGCAAGGTCATATTTTGAGTGTCTGCCTGGATTTAGGTCGAGGATCGACATTACAGAGTCGTGCCGGTACTCGGCACGGCCGCCAGGGGATACTGCGTACTCGGCTCTTACTCGCTCCTCGGACCGCGGCGGGAGTAATATAGTGTCGGGGCCGGCCGTCGCGACGGCCAGCCTAGGGCCCAGGCTCGTGTGTTTGCGACGACCCAGGAGGACGCACCGGCAAACCCTAGTGTTATTATGGGGGATCCTCCCGCGGACCTCTCAGTGTAGCGCTTTTGTTGTACGCTCTTTATGGGATCTAGTATATCAGGATATTGATGTAAAGTTTTGACTAGTTAAAGTTTTTGAAGCTTAACTAGTTGATATATATATATATAATTGTCTACTTTTATTTACATTTTGAATATCTTTAATTTTTCCATTCCTCACATTCAGGGATCATGAGGATATTTGGAGTCGATGCCCGTGTCCTTATTGACACTGGGTCAAATTTCTCTTATGTGAGGGCGTCCTTTGTCCACCAGATGGGTAAACCTTTATTGCCACTTGATGAGGAGATATTGGTTATCACTCCTCTAGGTGAGCACCTTCTCAGAGACTCAGTCTATCGTGGATGTGAGGTCATGGTAGGGGGATGCGGTACTCGAGAGCGGACTTAATCCCCCCTTGAGATGACCGATATTGATGCCATCCTCGGGATGGATTGGCCGGAGGACATAGAGCTTCGATGAGATTGTTTCACCAAAGAGGTCGAGTTCCGGAGGTCAGAGGGATTCCCATTGAGATTCTCTGGCGAAAGGAGAGTATTATCTCGCTGTGTCATATCAGTGATGGAAGCCAGGAGGTTGATACGCCGAGGCTGTATGGCATACCTGGCTCATGTTGTTGACACCACCGTTGAGGGACCGAGATTTGAGGATGTCCTTGTGGTGCAAGAGTTTCCAGACGTGTTCCCTGAGGAACTTCCCGGATTACCACCAGTTCGGGAGTTCGATTTCGAGATTAATCTAGTGCCGGGAACCAATCCTATTTCTATTCCGCCATACAGAATGGCGCCTGCTGAACTGAGAGAGCTTAAAATTCAGTTGCAAGACCTTCCCGGATAAAGGGTTTATTCGCCCGAGCACTTCACCCTAGGGTGCTCCAGTGCTATTTGTAAAGAAAAAGGATGGTACATTTAGGCTTTGTGTGGATTATAGGCAGTTGAATAAAGCCACCATCAAAAACAGATATCCTCTGTCACGTATCGATGATTTGTTTGATCAGCTGCAGGGAGCCAAGGTTTTCTCTAAAATTGATCTCCGTTCGGGTTATCATCAGTTGAGAATTCGGGCCGAAGATGTGCCCAAGACAGCTTTTCGCACCCCGATAGGTTAGGGTGAGGTCGTAGAACGATATCTCAACAATGTTGAGTTGATTTGGAAATGAAAGATAAAGTTAGGGTCATCCGTGGGCGGATGAGAGCCGCCCAGGACCGGCAGAAGGTATATGCCGATCGTAGATGGCGACACCTTGAGTTGCCACAGGAGATGATTTTCTTGAGGGTATTTCCTTTAAAATGAGTTATACGATTCAGGCAGCGGGACAATCTGAGTCCCAGATATATTTGTACCCTTCTGTATCCTTGAGAGGGTCGGAAGTGTGGCATACAGATTTGAGTTACCAAATGAACTATTCCGTATTCATACTGTCTTTCATGTCTCAGTACTAAGGAAGTACCTAACCTTCTTTCAGTTTCGAGGACCGAAACTTATTTTTAGGGGTTAGAAAATGTAACACCGACACCGGTGTCCGTACTAATATTCCTGTTCACGAAATTAAATAAAATATTTCTGGTTTATATAGAGAGAGAAATTTTTAATTATATTGATTTTCGATTTTGGGATTTTTAAATTGAAATTTTTTTGGATATTTAAAGTATCCGTAATTTCGATTTGTAAAGTAAAATGAGTATAAAAATATATAGATGATTTTTATTCATTTATTAATTTATACATTTACTTAATTATTTATAAATTTATTTACAAAAAGAAAGATAATAATAATAATAATAATAATAATAATAATAATAATAATAATAATAATAATTATAAAAAAAAAAAAAAAGAGAGGAAAAGAATCAAAATTAGGGCTAGCCCTAATTGCTCTCATTCTTTCCTCTTTTCCTCTTTCTCTCCTTCACCGCCTCTCCATCTCCCGGCTTCCTCGCGCCTCCGCTCGGCCGCCGCGCTATCAACGCCACCGGGGTCCTCCATCGCCAGCTCGCCGATCCACCACACTCTCTCCTTTTCTCTCTCTCGGCTTCTCTCTCACCCGCGAGTTCTCTCTCTCCTCGCGGATTCGCCGCCGCTGCAACCATCTCCCTCCGCCGTGACTTGGTCGCAGATTCCACCGGCGCAACCACCGCCACCCACCTTCTATCTCTCGCGCGGCCGCGCGACCGCGCCCGATTGCTCGCATGTCGCATGGCGCGCGCGCGATTGGCCGCGGGCTGCGAGCGAGACAGCCCCCTCTGCGCGCACCGGCGTACGGCTGCTGCCTCGGCGCGCGTCTGCTCGCGCAACGGCCTTGCCCCGGTGCGCGCCGGGCCCGCCCCGCCCACGCGCCCGCCACATCCCCGGCGGCACAGACGAGCGCCTCCCTGCCTGCGACAGTTCTGCTCTCTCTCTCGCTTTGTCCCTTGTCTATGCACCGGCGGGCTGCTCTCTGACAAGAGCCATGTTGCAATCTCAGCTAAAGCCCAACCCGTAGTCATTAACCGACCCTCAAAAACCCTAGGTCGCGACTCCTTCACTGCGGTAAGGGGCTGAGTTTAGATCATGGTTCTAGGGTTTTGATTTCCATAAGTGATTAAGACTAATTGCAGAAATTTGCTTCAATTTGGAGACATTGCAGGTCTTCGAATGAATCGAATGGCGCACGGACGCTAGAGTTGCAAATTTTGAAACCCTAGGTGAGGGATTTCTACCTGATTTAGTTAATTGAATGTATTTAGGGTAAATTAGGATAAAAAAAGTGTTGTATATGTGTAGGATGTATGTTAGATTCGATTTTATAATGCTTTGGGTGAAATTATATGTGATTATTAAGGCTAAGTATAGAATTTTATAGGAATTGAGCTGTTTCGGATGATAGAATCAGGCTGACTTGATTTGAATAGTTTCTTTTAGAGTTTAAATTTGAAGTATTCATGAAAATAGTCGGAAATTGGGATTTAAGTTAAGGATTGATTCAGTATTTTTCATTTTAAGTTATCCTGCATATAGGAAATCAAAATACAATTTCCGTAATACGAAAATAGGTTTCAATACCTTTAAAAATGACATATGGTTTGAAGAAATCGGATTAGAATTGAAAAGTGTATGATTTTTCAAAGATTTATCCATTTTGTCGGAAACTTATTTACTTTAAGCATATTTCCGACTTTGATTGGTTAGGTTGATTTTTGGAGACCCGAGGAGTCGAATTGGTTTGATTTTGGAAATAGGGAGTGACCACCCTCCCTAGAATGTGAGTGGGACCCTAATCTCTTGCATGAAATGGTGAAAATCCGATTTTATCGTGTTTTAAATCAAAACATGCTTTGATATGCATTGATTCGACGTATGATATTAAATCTCAAAAATCACGTTTTGTGACTATTGGAGTGTCGTACTTATGTTGTCTGCGATTATGCATCCATGTTTGAAATCAAATGTAATTGTGCCATGATTTGAGAAATGAAATGTTTTCTATACTACCATTGCATCGGTTGTTTATTTGAAATGACTTTGATGAAATGTATCTGGCACACGAATTTGAAATGTTTTGATGAAGTGTGAGGGCACCGGGATGCCCACTTGTGATGAGATACTATGATGATGACATTGATGATTCCGTAGCTACGAAGGGACTTTGTAGAGGCACGAGTTGCCCGGATACGCTTCTGCAGGAGGTATCCGCAAATGTCCAGTTTATATAGTCATAGGCACGAACGGTTGAACCCACATCGGGGGAGGACGTGTGTGACGCCACCGTCTAGCACCGGGCGGTGACCTAGTGACCAGCCAGTTTGTATATTTCGTAGGCACGAACGGTTGAACCCACATTTGGGGGAGGACGTGTGTGACGCCACAGTCTAGCACCGGGCGGTGACCTATTGACGAGTCTGGGTAAGCAAGGGCTAATCCCACGGCCAACGTCGGGGTAGAGAGCTATTTTGAATACTTTGCATATTAAAACCCCCGATGCGCCTGTCCTCGGTCATGGTTGACCTTTGCCAGGATCCTTTCACTCTCTATGATATACTTGATTTTTAAATGGATGCATATATGTATGATATCGTGTGATTGGATAAATGAGATCAGTTTATTGAACATATCATGATTTATTCCGAAACTTGAGTTATTGTTTATGAATGATATTATTTGACACTCCAATATTCACCTACACTATTAGTACTTGAGATTAATCCCCTCACTCACTGAGTATCCTCCCATAGATACTCACCCCTCTTCTCCCCCCTCAGACAGGATCATTGCGATAGGGCGACGTATTTTTGCTCGAGGGCTTGATAGATTGCTGGTGGATTTGGTTATTTTGGACGGTGAGGTTTTAAGTTTAAGTCTAAACTTGAATTACGTATTTTATTTCGACCCTGCGAGGTCTTGTTGAGGTCCGTAGTTGGCCGTGTACTTATTTTGGGATGACTGTATAATTTATGTATATTTATTTGCGAAACTCTCATTTCATTTGCATTGAGGCGATTGTACGTATTTGAATGTATTTGGGAAGTTTGTTATACATTTGTATAAATTAGGTCCGCTCAGTGTGGCGGCTGCTCATGCTCTAGTTGGGCATGACAGTAGAGGTCTGTGTTTAGGTCTGCTAGGGATTTTATAGCCTTGCGTTGTTCTGAATGTTGGCTGTGAGAATTGATTGATTTTGGAGAGGCCGGGATGGCCATTTGTTTATTTTACAGCATGATTTGAATTTCACAGGGTTAAACAGGTTATTTGTACATGGGAGACCTCCAATTTATGGGGAGGTTCGCCCTAATTTTCGTAAAAATCCAGCCAACATTCAGGGCGGGTTGCTCACGACTCGGTTCGGGGCGTGATGCTTTATTGGTATCAGAGCTCTAGGTTGAGGGCTTTGTTTGATAAAATAGTTACAAAATATTCCCAAGTATGTTTTAAAAAGTCCTCAATGCATATGAGAGTTTCATTACAGTCATGAAAGTCCCAGTACATGGTCATAGCCATATGAGTTTATTAATTTTAGGGGGTTAGATACGGTGCGTATCTAACCTAGCATATCATTTCTATCAGTTCTTAAACTGATAAGTTTATTCATTTAGGGGGTTAGTTACTTTGTAACTAACCCTAATCGTTGAATCTCGTAACGAACCCTAATCTTTGAATCGTTTCTAATTTATGTTCTTTATTTATAAGATTATGATTACTAGACGAGGTACTAGATTTGTATCTGAGACATTTAGAATATCCGAGGATGTTTCCTCGTTATGTGTATCCTTCTAGCACTTTCTCAGCTGGCTATTATAGCCACGGTTTCGTCACCGTCATGTGATGCATTTAGGCAGGTGTATGAGTCGTACACCTCCCATTGGGTGCAGATGCCATCACCTCGACCACAGAGTTTTGGGGCACCAGCCTCTAGTCTCACTCACGGTTTACGGCATAGAGATAGCCTTTCAGCCGCAAATGCGGCAACCACCATGCATACGGGGCATGAAGAATACGGGTTACTTGCTTCCAGTGTGGGAAGCAAGGTCATATTTTGAGTGTCGCTCGGATTTAGGTCGAGGATCGACATTGCGAGTCGTGCCGGTCACGGCACAGGCCCAGGGGATACTGCGTACTCGGCTCTTACCGCTCCTCGGACTGCGGCGGGAGTAATATAGTGTCGGCGACCGCCGCGACGGCCTAGGGCCCGAGGCTCGTGTGTTTGCGACGACCCAAGAGGACGCACCGGCAAACCCTAGTGTTATTATGGGGGATCCTCCCGCGGACCTCTCAGTGTAGCGCTTTTGTTGTACGCTCTTTATGGGATCTAGTATATCAGGATATTGATGTAAAGTTTTGACTAGTTAAAGTTTTTGAAGCTTAACTAGTTGATATATATATATATAATTGTCTACTTTTATTTACATTTTGAATATCTTTAATTTTTCCATTCCTCACATTCAGGGATCATGAGGATATTTGGAGTCGATGCCCGTGTCCTTATTGACACTCGGGTCAAATTTCTCTTATGTGAGGGCGTCCTTTGTCCACCAGATGGGTAAACCTTTATTGCCACTTGATGAGGAGATATTGGTTATCACTCCTCTAGGTGAGCACCTTCTCAGAGACTCAGTCTATCGTGGATGTGAGGTCATGGTAGGGGATGCGGTACTCGAGGCAGACTTAATCCCCCTTGAGATGACCCGATATTGATGCCATCCTCGGGATGGATTGGCTGAGCGACATAGAGCTTGAGATTGTTTCACCAAAGAGGTCGAGTTCCGGAGGTCAGAGGGATTCCCATTGAGATTCTCTGGCGAAAGGAGAGTATTATCTCGCTGTGTCATATCAGTGATGGAAGCCAGGAGGTTGATACGCCGAGGCTGTATGGCATACCTGGCTCATGTTGTTGACACCACCGTTGAGGGACCGAGATTTGAGGATGTCCTTGTGGTGCAAGAGTTTCCAGACGTGTTCCCTGAGGAACTTCCCGGATTACCACCAGTTCGGGAGTTCGATTTCGAGATTAATCTAGTGCCGGGAACCAATCCTATTTCTATTCCGCCATACAGAATGGCGCCTGCTGAACTGAGAGAGCTTAAAATTCAGTTGCAAGACCTTCTGGATAAAGGGTTTATTCGCCCGAGCACTTCACCCTAGGGTGCTCCGGTGCTATTTGTAAAGAAAAAGGATGGTACATTTAGGCTTTGTGTGGATTATAGGCAGTTGAATAAAGCCACCATCAAAAACAGATATCCTCTGTCACGTATCGATGATTTGTTTGATCAGCTGCAGGGAGCCAAGGTTTTCTCTAAAATTGATCTCCGTTCGGGTTATCATCAGTTGAGAATTCGGGCCGAAGATGTGCCCAAGACAGCTTTTCGCACCCCGATAGGTTAGGGTGAGGTCGTAGAACGATATCTCAACAATGTTGAGTTGATTTGGAAATGAAAGATAAAGTTAGGGTCATCCGTGGGCGGATGAGAGCCGCCCAGGACCGGGAAGGTATATGCCGATCGTAGATGGCGACACCTTGAGTTGCCACAGGAGATGATTTTCTTGAGGGTATTTCCTTTAAAATGAGTTATACGATTCAGGCAGCGGGACAATCTGAGTCCCAGATATATTTGTACCCTTCTGTATCCTTGAGAGGGTCGGAAGTGTGGCATACAGATTTGAGTTACCAAATGAACTATTCCGTATTCATACTGTCTTTCATGTCTCAGTACTAAGGAAGTACCTAACCTTCTTTCAGTTTCGAGGACGAAACTTATTTTTAGGGGGTTAGAAAATGTAACACCGACACTGCGGTGTCCGTACTAATATTCCTGTTCACGAAATTAAATAAAATATTTCGCAGTTTATATATAGAGAGAGAAATTTTTAATTATATTGATTTTCGATTTTGGGATTTTTAAATTGAAATTTTTTTGGATATTTAAAGTATCCGTAATTTCGATTTGTAAAGTAAAATGAGTATAAAAATATATAGATGATTTTTATTCATTTATTAATTTATACATTTACTTAATTATTTATAAATTTATTTACAAAAAGAAAGATAATAATAATAATAATAATAATAATAATAATAATAATAATAATAATAATTATAAAAAAAAAAAAAAGAGAGGAAAAGAATCGAAATTAGGGCTAGCCCTAATTGCTCTCATTCTTTCCTCTTTCCCTCTTTCTCTCCTTCACCGCCTCTCTATCTCCCGCGGCTTCCTCGCGCCTCTGCTTGGCCGCCGCCGCTGCCATCAACGCCACCGCGGTCCTCCACCACCAGCTCGCCGATCCACCACACTCTCTCTCCTTTTCTCTCTCTCGGCTTCTCTTTCACCCGCGAGTTCTCTCTCTCCTTCTCGCGGATTCGCCGCCGCTGCAACCATCTCCCTCCGTCGTGACTTGGTCGCGGATTCCACCGGCGCAACCACCGCCACCCACAGCCTTCTATCTCTCTCACGGCTGCTCGCGCATCGCGCCCGATTGCTCGCATGCGCTTGCGCGACCGCGCGATTGCTTGCGCGGCTGCGAGCGAGACAGCCCCTCTGCGCGCACCGGGCGTGGCCCCTCTGCCTCGGCCGCGTCTGCTCGCGCAATGCCTTGCCCGGGTGGCGCGCCAGCCACCTTGGCCGCGCGCCCCATCCCAGCCAGCACGAGACTACCTCTGCGCGCGACAGTTCACTACTCTCTCTCTCGCTTTGTCCCTTGTCTATGCACTGGCGGGCTGCTCTCTGTCAAGAGCCATGTTGCAATCTCAGCTAAAGCCCAACCCGTAGTCATTAACCGACCCTCAAAAACCCTAGGTCGCGACTCCTTCACTGCAGGTAAGGGCTGAGTTTAGATCATGGTTCTAGGGTTTTGATTTCCATAAGTGATTAAGACTAATTGCAGAAATTTGCTTCAATTTGGAGACATTGCAGGTCTTCGAATGAATCGAATGGCGCACGGACGCTAGAGTTGCAAATTTTGAAACCCTAGGTGAGGGATTTCTACCTGATTTAGTTAATTGAATGTATTTAGGGTAAATTAGGATAAAAAAAGTGTTGTATATGTGTAGGATGTATGTTAGATTCGATTTTATAATGCTTTGGGTGAAATTATATGTGATTATTAAGGCTAAGTATAGAATTTTATAGGAATTGAGCTGTTTCGGATGATAGAATCAGGCTGACTTGATTTGAATAGTTTCTTTTAGAGTTTAAATTTGAAGTATTCATGAAAATAGTCGGAAATTGGGATTTAAGTTAAGGATTGATTCAGTATTTTTCATTTTAAGTTATCCTGCATATAGGAAATCAAAATACAATTTCCGTAATGTGAAAATAGGTTTCAATACCTTTAAAATGATATATGTTTGAAGAAATCGGATTAGAATTGAAAAGTGTATGATTTTTTCAAAGATTTATCCATTTTGTCGGAAACTTATTTACTTTAAGCATAATTCCGACTTTGATTGGTTAGGTTGATTTTTGGAGACCCGAGGAGTCGAATTGGTTTGATTTTGGAAATAGGGAGTGACCACCCTCCCTAGAATGTGAGTGGGACCCTAATCTCTTGCATGAAATGGTGAAAATCCGATTTTATCGTGTTTTAAATCAAAACATGCTTTGATATGCATTGATTCGACGTATGATATTAAATCTCAAAAATCTGTTTTGTGACTATTGGAGTGTCGTACTTATGTTGTCTGCGATTATGCATCCATGTTTGAAATCAAATGTAATTGTGCCATGATTTGAGAAATGAAATGTTTTCTATACTACCATTGCATCGGTTGTTTATTTGAAATGACTTTGATGAAATGTATCTGGCACACGAATTTGAAATGTTTTGATGAACTGTGAGGGCACCGGGATGCCCACTTGTGATGAGATACTATGATGATGACATTGATGATTCCGTAGCTACGAAGGGACTTTGTAGAGGCACGAGTTGCCCGGATACGCTTCTGCAGGAGGTATCCGCAAATGTCCAGTTTATATAGTCATAGGCACGAACGGTTGAACCCACATCGGGGGAGGACGTGTGTGACGCCACCGTCTAGCACCGGGCGGTGACCTAGTGACCAGCCAGTTTGTATATTTCGTAGGCACGAACGGTTGAACCCACATTTGGGGGAGGACGTGTGTGACGCCACAGTCTAGCACCGGGCGGTGACCTATTGACGAGTCTGGGTAAGCAAGGGCTAATCCCACGGCCAACGTCGGGGTAGAGAGCTATTTTGAATACTTTGCATATTAAAACCCCCGATGCGCCTGTCCTCGGTCATGGTTGACCTTTGCCAGGATCCTTTCGGCCAGCTCTATGATATACTTGATTTTTAAATGGATGCATATATGTATGATATCGTGTGATTGGATAAATGAGATCAGTTTATTGAACATATCATGATTTATTTGCGAAATTTGAGTTATTGTTTATGAATGATATTATTTGACACTCCAATATTCATCTACACTATGAGTGCTTGAGATTAATCCCCCCACTCACCGAGTATCCTCCCATAGATACTCACCCCTCTTCTCCCCCTCGACAGGATCATTGCGATAGGGCGACGTATTTTTGCTCGAGGGCTTGATAGATTCTTTGGTGGATTTGGTTATTTTGGACGGTGAGGTTTTAAGTTTAAGTCTAAACTTGAATTACGTATTTTATTTCGACCCTGCGAGGTCTTGTTGAGGTCCGTAGTTGGCCGTGTACTTATTTTGGGATGACTGTATAATTTATGTATATTTATTTGCGAAACTCTCATTTCATTTGCATTGAGGCGATTGTACGTATTTGAATGTATTTGGGAAGTTTGTTATACATTTGTATAAATTAGGTCCGCTCAGTGTGGCGGCTGCTCATGCTCTAGTTGGGCATGACAGTAGAGGTCTGTGTTTAGGTCTGCTAGGGATTTTATAGCCTTGCGTTGTTCTGAATGTTGGCTGTGAGAATTGATTGATTTTGGAGAGGCCGGGATGGCCATTTGTTTATTTTACAGCATGATTTGAATTTCACAGGGTTAAACAGGTTATTTGTACATGGGAGACCTCCAATTTATGGGGAGGTTCTGCCCAATTTTCTGTAAAAATCCAGCCAACATTCAGGGCAACAGGCGGCTGTTCACGACTCCGGTTCGGGGCGTGACAGGCGGTCTCTCTCTCTCTTCCTGGTGGCAGTCTCTGTCTCTCTATCCCTCAGTCTCAGGCGCGCTCTCGGTCTTCTCTGCCTCACTCTCTCAGGTGCGTCTCTCTCTTCTCTCAGTCGCACTGTCTCTCTCTTTCCCTCACTCTCTCAGTCTTGCTCTGTCTGTCTTTCCCTCAGTCTCTGTTTCCGTCGCCGAGGCAAAGAATCGCAAGCCGAGGTTTTAGGCGTCGGCGCTTCACGGCGATCGCGGATCTGGTGGCGGGGGTGGGCGAGTGCGGGGCGCGGCGGGAGTGAAGGTTTCCGAAGGCTTCGTCACTTCCGAAGGTCTGCTCTGTTCTCCTTTGCTGTTTGCTTTCGTCCTTTTATTTTTTTATTTTTTATTTTCTGTACAAAATGGTTTTTTTGTTGTGAAAAAAAAATTTTTTTTTAACAAAATTAGGTTATTGAACTCCCTGCGTTTCTGTGTGTTTGTTTGGGATGTTAATTTAATCTAATATGTAATATCATATTAGGTCACATGGTTAAATTAATGTAATGATATATAATATTAGGTTAAGGTAATTAATAATTTGGAGTAAGTGTAAATATTTATTAAAAAAAATATAATGTAAAATTATGTTAAAATAATTAAAATTATTAATTAAAAAGAAAAAATAATTAAAATAATTACAGATATATTTCAAATTATTAATATTATATAATATTTTGAATTAAAAAATAAATAACTTAGTTTAAACAAAGATTGTAATAAATATATATATTTAGTGTAAATACTAGGTGAATTTGAAATAAATAAATAAAAATATTATTAAAAATATTAAATAGAAAAACATGTTTAATGCTTTTAAAGTAAAGTAGTAACAAATATTTTGTAATAATGTTAAAAATAAGTATTAAATATTAATATTTGTTAAGATATATATTGTATAAGAATAAATTTTTTTTGATATTTAAAATATGTAAAACATGCCTAAAATGAAATAAGAAAATTGAAAATAAAAGAAATTAATAAAATGAAATATAATAATATTAAAATTATTTTATAAGAAATAAATTTGTATAGATATATATAATTTATATATATTTAAAATGTGTTAATATTGTTAATATAAGAATTGGTTATATAGAGTTTTTTAAGATGGTTAAATAGTGTTTTTTAAGATATATAATTTTAAAAGTATGAAAAAATTTTCATATTAAAATTGGTTAAAATTGTTTATTAAGATTTATATTATTATAAGTATGAAAAATATTTAATATAAAAATTAGTTAATATTAGCTTTTAAGGTATATATTTTTATAAGCATGAGAAATATATAATATAAAATTTATTTAATATTTAATAAAAAATAAAATCGTATAGATATATAATAATAATAATAATAATAATAATAATAATAAATTTTATAATAATAATTATAACATGGTTAAAAAAATTAGTGACACACTTTCCTATATTGTATAATGCAGTAAATTAATTTAATAATTTATATTATTAATTTTTGGAAATAGTTAAAATATATATATACATATACATTGGTAAATTAAATATATGTTAGTAAATAAAAATATATAAAAAAATAAATAGATACATATGTTTAATTTTTGAAAATGGTTTAAAAAAAACCATATATGTTGGTAAATGAAATTAGTAACTTATAATTCCATAATGCGATAAAATTTTTTCGGAATATATATAATTCGAAAATAATAGGAAAATATAAAAAAGTATTTAATAAAATGTAAATTAATATTAAAAGTAATACTAAAAATTTTTGGTGAATTTATACTTAGACCTAATAGTTAGGTGAATAAGGTAAAAATGAAAAATTATGTGAGTTTGAAACAATTGAAATTAATATTAAAAGTGTTGTAAATTATTCATATTATTGTTGTGGTTTTAGGAAAAAAAAGATGAATCAGGACCGTGTTAGACTGCTACTCTACTGGGGAGGTGAAATTGTTTGTGGTGAAGATGGGTATGGGTATAGTATGCCCTCGAAAAGGGGCATTGGTGTTGAAAGAACGATAAGATGGAATCAATTATTGGAAGTTTTGTATCGAAAAACTGGTTTTGATGCTATGAAATTTAGGTTGAAAGTGTTGTGTAGGTATCCACTTTGGAATCACGGTCAAGGAGTGACGTATACAACGATACCAGTGGAGGATGATGATTTTTTACCAGACGTATTAACACTCCCAAAAAGTTTTCCTCATTTGTCATCTGTTGAACTATTCATAGAGGTGGAGTCTATTGTGAATACAAGTGTAGGCCAATCAAATTTGGGTTGCTCAAGTAGGGCGGTAGAGAATGAGTCTTACATTCCAGAATCCTCATTTGATAGACAAAATTTTGTTGACCATAGGCAAGATTTCGGTGGTGGAAGCAATGTAGGGTCATACACACACTTGATAACTGAGGGTTTACGAATTCATATGGGAGATCAGTGGCTCCAGTATGGGGCATTTCTAGCAAATGATGTTGGTTTGACGACCCCCGAATATAATATAACGCGAAACAACGCGAATGAATGCGGGGAGCCAAGTAGCAATCGACCCCATGGGTACGAAGACCGAAGTACGAACATTCCCTATGAAGAGAGTAATAGGGATGCAGATCCAGTTGAAGCTTTCATTGATGCTACAGATAGTGATTCTGATGTAGACATTCATGATTATGAGAGTGGCAGTGATGGAGTGAATCAGATAGGGGAGGAAGATGGAGATGAGGATGAAGAAATTCCATTTCTATTTAATATGGGGGAAGGGAATATAATGGTCGATAATTACAATGACTATAACCGTCCAAACTGGGATAATGAACATACTTCGGAGTTAGAAGTGGGCATGGTATTCAAATCCAAAGAGGGGGTTCAACACGCAGTGAAGTGCTACTCTATGCGTATGGATAGGTTTTTCAAGGTCCACGAGAGTAACACAAGCATTTGGTATGTGCGGTGTTCACTGTATGAAAAGCAAAACTGTTTGTGGCGTGTAAGAGCAAAGCTAAAAAAGAGTCATGGATTTTGGGAAATTACAAGGTTGCATTCTAAACACACTTGCTTCCCAACGATCCCTGTAGCGGATCACCCCAATCTCGACTCTAAAATGGTGGGTCGTTTGATCCGAAGCCATATAAAAGAGAATGTGGATTATAAGGTCTGTGATGTTGTTGAGGAGATGAGAAGTTTTGGAGTAAACATGTCCTACAAGAAGGCCTGGTTGGGGTGGAAGAAATCTGTAGAGATGGTTTATGGGAATTGGGAAACATCATACACGTTGTTGCCCCAATTTATGTTAGCACTGCAAATGAGCAATCCCAGAACTATCGTTGAGTGGAAGGTAATTGAACAGGCTGGTTTATCTGATAAAGTGTTTCAATCAGTTTTTTGGGCCTTCAAACCATGCATCGATGCTTTTCATCATTGCAAGCCAGTGATCAGCATTGACGGTACGTTTCAATATGGGAAGTACAAAGAGAAAATTCTTATTGCTGTTGGTACGGACGCTGCTAATCACATACTTCCTTTGTGCTTTGCAATTGTTGATGAGGAGAGTGTGCTTAACTGGTCATGGTTTTTGGAGAATCTAAGATTGCATATCATTGGTGATCGTCAGGGAATATGTTTGATCTCCGATAGGGCTGCCGGTATAATGCGATCTATTGAGAGGAATCCTCACTTGCAACTGCCATTTGTGTACCACCGATTGTGTTTGAGGCATGTTGAAGCCAATTTTAGCAAACACTTCAAAAATAAACCGCTAACGGACATGATGCATAAGGCCGCAGAGCAACGACAGATTAGAAAGTTCGAGGAGGTGATGTGTGAAATTAGACAGCTGAGTGACCCAGCATATCGGTGGTTGATGCAAATTCCGCTTGAAAAGTGGACATTGTGTCATGATGGGGGACGACGTTGGGGCAACATGACAACCAATAGATCCGAAGCATTTAATGAGGTTCTTAAAGGGGCAAGGAAGCTTCCTATCACTGCATGTGTCAAGGCAACATTGTACCGTATGGTAAAATTTTTTAATAAAAATCGAAATGAAGCTGCAAAGTTTATACAGGATGGGAAAACATGGCCTTCGGTGGTGACGGATAGATTGTTGAGAAATGAGCATAAAGGTAGATATCATCGGTTTACAACTTTTAACAGAAACACTGGGATATATGAGATCTGCACCAATATTCACGGAGGCAGGGGTGGAAACGAGCATACAGTGCGTATGGATGGCCCATCATGTAGTTGTGGAAAGTATACAATATACAAGCTTCCGTGCTCACACATGTGGAGAGTATGTGAAGACATGGGAATTCAGTTGCTGACTCTTGTTGACAGATTGCACACATGTGAAGTCATGCTTTTGACCTACGCTTCTCAGTTTTATCCACTTGGTCACTATGACTATTGGCCCCCTAGTCCGTTCTCTCTCTCGGCAAATAATTCACGTTTAAATCATCAAGCAGGAAGGCCACGTAGCACGCGGATCCGCAATGAAATGGATAGAAGAAGAACGCAGCGTTGTAAGGCATGTGGCGAATACGGGCATAACCGTAATCATTGCCCAAATATGGCTCGTTTGGAAGAGAGGGCGCGACGTGGCAGATAGGAAAATGTTATGTATTATGTTTATTTCCTACATTGTACATTTTAAAGTATATTGCTAGTTCTCTCTAATGATGTTTTAAATGTAATAGATTTTCGTTTGCGATATGGCTTATCCAATCCCAGAGTTTGTCCCTGGACCTCGTGACCCTACAGTACTGACATTGCAATCGACACACCGATCTGAGAGTATTTGGAACTCAGCTTCGGACACCCCATTGACGATCCGACGTGCCGATAATGGATTTTGGAGTGCGAAACCTCTGGATTTAAGGGTTCAGTTGATCCTGTTACGCGTCGGTTTTTATGGCATTTATAGATGTGGCCACATAGTGTACGACCACGCACTCATAACAGCATTGGTGGAGCGATGGAGACAGGAGACCCACACCTTTCATCTACCTGTTGGTGAGGCAACGATTACCCTTCAGGATGTCTCTATTCTCTTCGGTTTGCCAATCGATGGAGAGCCCCGTAACAGAATAGACTTGACACTTCCAATCGCTGACTGGCAGGATGTCTGTAATGATCTCCTGGGTTTCATCCCTAGTCCGAATGATTTCGATGGCGATCAACTCAAATTAAATGCTATAACGCAGTTTCTAAACTCACATCCATTGAATGATGATTCAGAATAGATTTGGGTTGAGTATCATGCACGAGGACGGATTATGCAGCTTTTTGGTACATTATTGGGGGATAAGTCTGGATCGAAGATTAAATTATTGTATTTGGAGCTACTGCGAGATCTTGACTGTGCTGGTACATATAGTTGGGGTAGTGCTGTACTTGCTACGCTGTACAGAACTATGTGTCGAGCCTCTGTCGAAGGAGTCAATCAGATTTCTGGTCCATTATTATTGCTTCAGGTAGTTTTGTTAATAATAGTACGTTTCAAATTTAAAAACCTATATTGAGCAATGTTAACTATTTTTTTGTTTTTACTAGCTTTGGGCATGGGAGAGAATACCTATGTTTACTCCGATTCGACAAGCTGTCGATCCCGCGCCCACTGATTTCAATATGCCGGCCGGACCACGTGGATCTCAGTTTGTTATAATCACTACCTTAATATGTTTATTTTATCGTTTTCCTTACCTTTGCTTTCGTAACTATAACTTCGTTATATTTTCGTGCACAGATGGGATGTTCCTCGAAGTTTTGTTACCACAGGACGATATGTTCTTCGCACATATCGTGACCAACTTGATCATATGAGATCTTCTGATGTAAAGTTCACCATCCTATTCTTAGTTATAATTTTTTCAGCTATGATATATATAAGTAACGCACGTTTTCTTCTCTAGTTTGTATGGATGCAGTATTCCGATTCTGATATCCAATCATTGCCTCCATATTGTCTCAACGGATCTGAAATATGGCGTGCCTCCGTACCGCTGATATGTTTCGAGGTTGTTGAGTTTCATTACCCTCAGAGGGTAATGAGACAGTTCGGTTTGACAGGGTATTCCTTCACTCGTCGATACCAATCGGGATCTCCATCGTATTGATCGAGGTGGTAGAAGCCGTAGAGAGCGCAGTGTTGCGCATAGGGTTTATTTGGATTTGTGGCAAAATCGGCGATATCATGTGGTCCAGGGGTATGAGTGCTATGGTTCTTCGACGACCACATTAGACTACATGACATGGTTTCGTCGAATAACACGTCTATATATTTCCAATCCTGAACATCGCCCTCGGCAGGGTTATCACCCGATGGGAACACATATAGAATCACTCGTAAGTAACATCTTATCTACAATTTGAATTACATGTCATTTAATGTATTTTCAATAATTAGTTTCTTACATCCATATCATATGTAGTGTCAAAATCAAAGTCACATTCACCTCGTATCGTCCGACATGCTTGCTGTCGAGGGGTGTGATTACAGAACTCGCTACATTAGAGATTTAGCATCAGATTCTATCCAGATGTTTGGTAGTGCTCCACCTGAGGGTTATTATCCTGACACATCTACACAGTCAGAGAGGTATCGGCCAAGGCCAGATATCGCATCCACATCTGGTCATGCGGCTCATTATGAAGAGGCAATGTCGTCAAGATCAGGTCATGGAGGGGACTACGAAGGCACGTGTGAGACACCGATAACATCTTCTTTTTCGTTTCCTACTCCTGTATATACTCCAGTTTATGCAGATCATGATGATGTTCCTCTGACTGAACCACCACGACACAGTATTCATGAACGACGTCGTCGTACTTATTCGCAGGATATTGGCCCCGCAGGTGTTGTATTCGGCAGCACCGAAGAGGGTCCATCGTACAGTCTAGCTCCACCCCCACCTCCAGCTCGTAGGCCCAGTCGTGTTCCCACTAGACGTCAGCCACCTAGAAATGTTGGCCGTCCTCCCTGTGGTACTTAGTTATCATTTTGAAGATTGTGTATTTGATCTAATTAGTTTATTAAATGTAAAATATTGCTCACAATTGAATGCCCATGCTGTCTTGAAACTTGTTCACCTGAATAAATCGAGTAGAAGCATGTTATGCAATTTGTCATTGTATAATTGAACATTTCTTGACCTGCGAAATAGGTTTTGTAGTAATGATGTGCCCACTTATGAAATTGGTATTGATATTGGATACAATCAATTCAACCCCCCTTCTTTATTACATTTGATATCAACAATATGAATTAGTCATGACCGGTCAAAGTTGGCTACTTATAACATAATTACAAATATTTATTCTTTCCGTTTACGACAGTGGTATAAAGATTATTTCATTTACCAACTACCAGATTTACAATACTCTTAAATTTTCTACAAAATTCGCACATTATAGACGTTTAACAAATAATATTTAATTTTCAGAACTAAGACGCTTAATTCGTCTTAATTTATTATTTCTCTTCCTTTTTCATATTAAAATTTATATTTTTGATTTATTTTAAACATTTTTTTTTAATTTAACCAATAATATTACAAATTTATGTATCAAGCGATATTTATTGTTACAAATTTAATATTAAAAAATATTTTTCATGGCCATCCTACATCATTACTTTTTATTTATTATATATTTTAATTTTTAATTAATCATTTTTTTCACTTTTGATTTTATTGAGTAAATTTTTCTTATTTTATTAATAATTTTTCAATTAATTGTTTCTATATTTCCTTCCAAAAATTTATCGAAACATTAAATAAATATTTTTATTAATTCTTGGTTAATATTTAATTTCTTCTTATTCACAAGTTTCTTCATTATTTCTTAACATTCTTTATTTTTTCAATTATTTATTAACTTTTTTTAAAATATTTTTCCATTGTATTTTCTTCTTTACTTATAAAATTTCAAATTGTTTTTTATTACTTATATATTTTCTTTTTAAATTAACACTTCATTTTCACTTCTTTAATTACTTTTTAAGTTTTCCATATTTTCCTTTTCATTATTTTTAATATTATTATATCTTATATTTTTAAATATTATTGATTCATATTTCTTTTTCCCTTATTTATATTAATTAAAATTATAATGTTTCATAACTATTTTTTCCTCACAAAAAAAAAAACACAAAGAAACAACTTATTTTACCTTTCTTACTAAATTTTTAAAATTTTACCCCTATTTAATTAACAATTACTAATTTAAATTTATTTTAAAACAATTTTTTCAAAGATTGTTCTAATCTTAATTGTTTTACACTTTTTAAAATATTAAGTAGATTTTTTCTCATTAAATTTCCTAATTTAACTAAATATTTAATTTATTTTATTATTTATTGTGAAATACATATTTATAGATCACTTTTATTACTTATTTTTAAATTAATTTTATTAATGGTCACTTTTATTATTTATTTAAAAAAATTTTAAACTAATTTTTTACCCTTATTAATATTTAATTTCACATAATTAAATTTTAAAAAAAATTGAGAAGGCGCGATCCGGGATCGAGCCTTCTGCGAATAAAGCGCGATCCGGGATCGCGCCTTCAGGGAATAAAAGCGCGATCCGGATCGCGCTTTTACAGAAAGGGCGATCCGAAATCGCGCTTTCTCTTGTAAAAGCGCGGTTTTGGATCGCGCTTCCTCTATTTTGGGAAAAAAAAAAAACGCCCTATTTCCGAGATTTCAACGCAAATTCACTCTAATTTGGGAATTAACCCTGAAAGCATGAAGGTTACAAAGGTATTCGATCGTGGCAATGACCGGAATTAAAATTTCAAAAATTTATATAAGTTAATAGGAAACTACACTTTGGAAGATGTAAGGTAAATTTAATTTTTTTTTTTATCACCGAAAAAACAGCCTAATAATCACAACTTTTTTCTTAATATGATGATTTTAAATCAGAATCGAATATTCCACAAACTGGCGGAGCTAATTGAGCTTGTTGTGGTGAATATGTAGTCTAGTTGGGACTTTTTTTCTCTTCAACTTAATGACCCACTTGAGGGCGGATTTTCCTAAAAGTTACTTTTCTCTTCAACTAAATGTGACCTTTTCTTCTTCTAGCAAAAGCACCTTTGGCCCAATATGAAAAAGTTACCAACCAATCACAACTTGAACCAAAGCACCCTAACACTTGCACTTCACGTTTTCTTCTCTTCTATACTAACATGTTTCTCTAAATTTCGAAACATGAAAAGATTCATACTAATTTTTAAATTAGTCATTTTCATTATTTATTATAAAACAAAAGAAAAAGTTTGAAATGTGAGACCTGAGACGGCATTCATTATGCAGGACGGCAGGACTTTCTATTTGGTCCGTGAATTGCAGAGTCAAAATCCAAACGCCCCACCATATGCCGAATTAAACCTAATATTTTTGTCAGTTTAAGTGAAAAATATATAGTGTTTTTGGCCATCACTCCAAATACCCTCTTATAAACTACCGATAGTCAATTAGATCTGACTAAATTCAATTCATTTCGAGTTAAATCTTTAAAGAACGAAACTATCCCGATATTTATTTTTCCTAAACATTATTATCACAAAAAAATACTATATAAGACAAAAATAGGACAATATTTATTAAAACTGTTATGATTTTTGAATTATAAAATATATTATATATAAATACCCTCATTTCAAAAAATATGTATAATTCTTTTTTGTTTTTTTTCAAATTTTCTCTTTTCATGTTTATTCTAGTAAATAATTTGCTCTTACAATTTAAGTTATGGCGACTCAATAATTGAATTTGACACTTCATTCATTGCAGCTTTGTATGTATGTTATGTTATGTAAAATTCCATTATATATGTTTTTGTATTGCCATAGTTTGTCCCTTGGGAACTTCTGCACGCCTACTTTTTGTTCCCTATAATTGGATTCTTTCACCGTCTTTTTCGAATGCAACAACAGAGATTCTCCTTACAATATTCCCATCGAAACTTGAAAGATAACATTTAATATATAATTCTTTTTATTTTTAAATTAAAGTGTTACAACAGGCATACCGTTATTATTTTTCAACTTTAATTTCTCAAGTATAAAGCTATAAATGAAAATATTGTAAGTATCAAACTCATCAAAACTGATGGGACGTGACCCAAAAGTTCAAATCAAAAAAGTCAATGCTCAAAAAAGTCCATAAAAGGTATTTATGGACCTGTATCTGACGATCGTCATAATAATCTACTGAAAAGTTTCAGTCGTCCAGACCTCCCGAACGACAAGACCTCAGTCGTCCGGATCCACCGAATAATACTCACCGAGCGAAAGTAGTCGCCCCGATCGGGCAAACAAATAGCAGCATACCAATCGAACGAGTCCCGATTGACCCTTTATTAGTCGAGCGACCAAACGACAAGTGACACCCCTATCGATTCTAAAGGAATGTTAGGATTTTCTTAATTTCAGTCTCTTATTTTATAACGGCAGATCCTGGATCTTTCAAATAAGGAAAGCACCCCTCTCTAAAATGGTAGTTCTACCGATAAATGAGAATCGTAATCAAATCATAATATTAACCTCCGATATTTTCAGATCAGTTCGATAAGAAAGGTATGGTTAAAGTCTCCCAGCAGCGCACGTCTCTCAGGGGTATAAAATTATCCTTAAAGTCTCAGAACCAATTACGCTCTCTAGACCTAACACTCTGGGCATACTGATCACAGGGAATAACTTCCCTTAATTCTCAGTCTGTTTCTTTCAATCGAAAACCGCTTTTTACTGACTTGAGTGTCGGAGTCTCCCTGCCGGAGCACCCTCCGGCGGTTCTTGCAGGGGTATCCACCCGTTGACGGCTACCGTTCGAGTCAAGGATGAGCTGGTATCTGTAGAGTTATAACCCGCTTCCAACAGATTGGCGTCGTCTGTGGGAAACAAACAGAGTAGCTTCTGTTGTTTTTTCAACAATCATGCCTCCGAGAACCAGAGCGTTCTCAAGAGTCGTTCCTCCTGCTGAAAGACGAACTGCCACACTTTCCAAAGCCGCTCCTCTTACGGCACCTAATCATGCCACTCGCGATCAGGCAGCTCCCATGGGACCACCTCGTCAAGAGTAGGCCTTACAGCCCACAATCCCCGTCTAATCCGTTGCCGATCCTATTCCAGAGCGAGTCAATCGCCCACAGATGGAGAGACTGGAGTCCAAACTCCAAGATATGAGCAAACAATTGGAAGACCTCAGCCGTGCCCTCAGGCCCGAGGTCCAATCCTCTGTTCGGGAATCTAGACGTCCTCAGCGATGACCATCACCCCCGTATGGTGAAACATCTGAAAACTCCAGACCAGTCCCTGACGATCTTCGAAAATAGGTCGAGCAATTGGTGTCCGAGGAACTAAAACGGGCCAACCCTCAGGGAGACCAAATCCCTTCTTATTCTCACGTTTCACCATTTGACCCTAAGATCTCTTCAAAACCTATGCCTCGCGACGTGCTCCACCTCCCATAGAGAGATACAGTGGGACCACAGACCCCAGGACCACGTAGCCCATTTCATAACTGTGATGATTTCCAGAAATATGTCTGATGCGGCCATGTGCAAACACTTTCCCACCACCCTCTCGGGAAACGCGCTTGCATGGTTCAACTCTTTTCCTCTATTGAGTATAAAGACTTTCTCTCAACTACGCGAGCAGTTCGAGTCACACTTCGTAATAAGCAAGGGAGTCAAGAGGAAATTCACAGCCTTATTATCGTTACACCAGAAGAAAGAGGAATCTCTAAGGGATTTCCTGGAAATGTTCAAGGCAGAGATGATGATGGTCCATTTTTTGAATCATTCGATTGCACTGGCCATGTTATTGACAGGCCTACGATCTTCCAGTATGAAGGTGTCAATTACAAAGAAACCCACTGCCAACATCCAGGAGTTTTATGCCCAAACTGAAAAGTATATTGCTGCCGAAGATGTTGAAACGTCCAATGATAAGAAAGACCATTATGTTCGAAAAAAACGAAACCAGTCACCCCGAAAGTCTCCGCCCCGAAGAAATCGGATAAAACCCCCTTCTCCAAGGAGATACAATAACTACACCCCGCCAAACGAGACCCCTGGACGGGTCTTAGCTTTTATTAGAGACAAACCGTACGTCCAAAGGCCCCCACAATCAACTGAAAACGATTTCAACAAGGACAGAACAAAATACTGCCACTTTCATCATGATCATGGTCACACGACAGACGACTGCAAGAAGTTGAAAGATGAGTTAGAGTTCCTAGTACGCGAAGGAAGGCTACAAGAGTTCATCCCCGAAAGGGAAAGAGTCTCCCCCGCTAACTATCAACGCGAACCGCCACGATTGGACCAGATGGAAGAGCGCCAAGCCGCCCGACCCCCGACCGACAGAAGGGATGGGGTGATACTCCAGGTTCGCAACGGACCGACAGAGGATGAAGCCAAGCGCCTGATTACACCAATTTTCTATTGCCCGAAGGTAACTCTCCCTACACTACAAGAAATCCTAGCAACAAGCGCCAATAAACGACAAGGTGAAAAGAGGCCTATCATCGATTTTACGGACGAAGATCTAGTCGGGGTTGACCCAAGTCGGCACGGTCCCCTTGTGATAACTGCCAAGATTGGACAATTTGAGATCCGAAGAATCTTTGTTGATCAAGAAGCCGACTGTAATCTCCTATATCGGGATGCTTTTGGACGAATGAGGTTTACTTCTGCTGATCTCCAACCTCATGCAGGTCCAGTTAAATGACTCTCAGGCGAATGGATATATCCTAACGGTATCATTTCACTCCCGGTCACTCTCGAAGCACTCCAAAATCATGCGACAGCTCCTGCCGTATTCAACGTTGTGGATCTTCCCTCGCTCTATAATGTCATCTTGGATAGACCGGATCTGAACGCTTTGGAGGATTTGCCCAGCACCAAACATATGAAGATCAAATTTAGAACGTCGTCGGGGATCGAAACTATATCATGTGAACAAGAGTCTTCTACTTCCATTCCCAAGTAGCCATCCGTTTCTATTACTGGTATTTTTCTAAACTGCAAGGGTGTTTCTTTAGTTCTTGACGACACCTATTTTTACAACCCCACGGTCAATTCCTATTGTTCGGAGGGTCTCAGTCGTTCAACTCCTATCGTTCGTACACGTTGTCAATAGGGGATGTAACTCACCGGACGGGTGGACGCGGTCCACAACTTAAGAACTTTCTATCGTTCGGAGGGTCTCAGTCGCCCAATTCCTATCATTCGTACGTGTCGTAAATAGGGGATGTAACTCCCCGAACGGGTGGACGCGACCCACAATTTAAGAACTTCCTATCGTTCGGAGGGTCTCAGTCGCCCGGGTTCTATTGTTCGTACGCGTCATCAATAGGGAATGTAACTCCTCGGACGGATGGACGCGGCCCACAACTTAAAAACTTCATATAGTTCGGATGACTTCAGTCACCCAACACCTATCATTCGTATGCGTCGTCAATAGGAGATGTAACTCTCCGAACAGGTAGACGTTGCCTACAACTTAAGAACTTTATATCGTTCGAAGGGTCTCAGTCGTCCAACTCCTATCGTTCGTACGCATCATCAATAAGGGATGTAACTCCCCAAACGAGTGGACGCGACTCACAACTTAAGAATTTCCTATCGTTCGGAGTTTTTCAATCGTCTAGCCTCTATCATCCAAACACAATAAGGAGTGGAACTTCCCGAATAGGCGAACGCGGCTATTCTACCAAAAAAGCTTCTTGACGGGAGATTTAAGTCCCCTTGAGTCTGCCAAGATAGCACAATTGGAGTTACAGTTTAAAATGATGAAAAACAAGAATTTCTCATTGAGCAGACAAAAACTTCTGGGTACAGAGTCTCAAAAAGAATTATACAACTGGGTTCTAAACATTTGCCTCTTCCTCGATCGGGGACAGAGCATTACTTAGACCCATACACCGGATTATCTCTTCTGTACACTTTAACCTCTCGATCAGCTTACGCTGAGTGTGACAGTTATATCCTTGGCACAAGACTCCTCAAGCTCAACTATCCTACGTTCCGCCATTCGAAGAGACTCCTCCCGGAGTTGGGCTAGCTTCTCAATTGAACAAAATCACATCTCGCGTACCGAGGCTTCCAATTTCAACAGTTCACATTCCCCGTGACACTAAGCCAACTCTAACCGAAGTTGTCTCAATTCTTCCTCCTTTTGGTTAAGCGATGCCCCCAATGTGCTCTTAATCACCATGGCCTTTTTTTTCCGAGTGGGAATCTTCTCCCGTGATTGGACTGAATGGGTTAACTCAGACAGACACCCCTTCAAGTGATGTAACACCTGTTTTTCTTACCGTTCCTAAAATTCGGCAAGGGTCATGGTCTGAAAGAAAAGAAGTAAGTCATAAAGACAAGAACGAGAAAAAACCTAATAAGTGTGGAGAAAACAGTACCATCAAACTTAAGGACTTGAGAGCCCCGTTGACTTGCTCATAGGACATTCTATAGAAGTCGAGCTCACAACGATGGAAGTCGAATTGGTTGGAAATACGGTACGCCTCCGCCAGGTCTATGTAACTATATTGCATATCCCTAGCACTGACGGCAACGGTTCCACGATCCTTTGAGCCCTTCCTATTATCAAAAGATCGAACGGGAATGACAGGCGTAGACGTCGCTCCTTCAAAAATCTTACGTTTCCCCTTACGCACAGGCCAAACCGGAACAGCAGAGGAGGGCCCCACCATCTTACCCATCGCAGCCCCGGGAACATTCTTTCCTATTGTGACGCCAGACGAAGGACCAACTCTTGATTCTTCCAGTTTGTCTACATCAACCCTCGGTTCATCCGGTAAAATGCCATCGTCTAAGACAACAGTCTCCCTTGACATGCCTCCTGTTGAAACCGAAGGATCAGGCAGAACCATTAACGCCGACGAAGGAGAAAAAGTTGCCCTCCTCTTCACTAAAGAAGATAGTGACTTTGGAAGGGCCTCAGACACCCCGACAGAAAATCCTTGAAGGGCCTTAGATGCCCCAATGCCCTCCTAAAGGAACCTCTTCACACCCGACCAAACCAGCTCATCAACCGTGACATTCTCTAACACGATGTTATCAAGAGAATCCAAGGAGTCCACCAATTCAACTTTTATCCTCTCCAGCAAAAGGGGCCTATCAATTTTTCTCTTTTCCCCGATCAGCAAACCAACCAAGGACAACATTTGGTCATCAAGTAAGGACTTAACCCATACACTCCGACCGGTAGATTTGCAATAGCCACCAATTGACCGAATGAAGTGGCCATGTCTCGAAGTAGACGGGGGCTTCAGCCCCACTGAAGGCACTCCGTCGGCCTTGGGTATCGGGGAAAAATGGTCCCTATCCAAGAATTCTATGTAAAAGAATTTCTATATCCAGTAATTATCGATGGACTCCTTATAGTGGAATCTCTAGCCGGATTCGGGGTGAGTCTGTAATTTGTACTAACTCTTAGTCGAACCACTGCTGCCACATCTCATCAAAATGAACAGAAATGACAAAATATCAAAATCGAAACGAAGACGACAAAACCCTAATAGAGAAGCCCCCGCAACCACCAGTCGCCAAACACTAGAGATTAGGAGAGTAGGGAATATACTCCATCGACACAGAACCTCAGAGAAAGGACCCGTGTAGGGGACTTTCAAGCCGTACTTCACCGATTGAAAATACATCGGCACACAGCCTTCAGGCACCATATTAGCCATAGCGGACACCAGAGAGTAATCGTCCCCCAATAGCATATCAGTTTGTGCTTCTTGAAATTCTTGCGCAGACATAATACTCGTAATGTCACCGATGTCCGAAAAAGACTGAAAAGCAGACATTTTCGCCACCATTAACAACTTTCTAATAGGAAGAATATGAAAGGGCGAAAAAGATGTTGGTGCAAGGAAAACTATAGTGGAGGAAAATTCTTACGAGACGTATGAGGAATGATTCGCGAAAACCGAAATGACGGTGGTCGTATTAAAGAATTCCGAACCCCCATTTCAAATCATTACTCATGGCGCCTCTTTCCAAGAAGGTCATAAGTATGGGGCAAATGATGAGACGTGATTCAGAAATCCAAACCAAAGAAGTCAATGCTCAAAAAAATTCACGAAGGGCGCTCACGAACCTGTATCTGATGATCGTCACAATAACCAACTGAAGGGCCTCAGTCGTTCGAATCAATCTACCGAAGGGTTTCAGTCGCCCAGACCTCCCAAACGACAAGGGCTCAGTCGCCCGGGTCCACTGAACGATACTCACCGAGCGAAGACAGTCACCCCGATCGGGCAAACAAATAGCAGCATACCAATTGAACGATTCCCAATTGACCCTTTATTGATCGAGCAACCAAACGACAGGCGGCACCCCTATCGATTCTAAAGGAATGTCAGGATTTCCTTAATTTCAGTCTTATATTTTATAATGACAGATTCTGGATCTTTCAAATGAAGAAAACACCCCTCTCTAAAATGGTAGTTCTACCGATAAATGAGGATCGTAACCAAATCATAATAATAACTTCCGAAATTTCCGGATCAATTCGATAAGGAAGGTAGGGTTGAAGTCTCCCAGCGGCGCACGTCTCTCAGGGATATAAAATCATCCCTATGGTCTCAGAACCAGATATGCTCTCTAGGCCTAACACTCTGGACACACTGGTTACAGGGAATAACTTTTCTCAATTCTCAGTCTATTTTTTTCAATCGAAAATCGCTTTTTATTGACTTGAGTGTCGGAGTCTCTCCGCCGGAGTACCCTCCGACGGTTCTTGCAGGTGTATCCACCCGTTGACGGCTACCGTTCGAGTCAATGAAGAGTTGGTATCTGTGGAGCCATAACCCGCCTCCAACAAAAACATTACTTTTCCTTTATTCTCAAAGGACAGTCTAATGGTCATAACTTCTTTCCTTATTTAGTTATCTCGACTCAAATCAAGATGTAACCAGGAAAAAAAAAACATTACCTTTCCTTTATTTAGTTATAAGTCACCAAATTGCATTTCGGGGGCACCCCAAATTTCTTTTTTCTTAGGAAAACATACTCAATTATGACCTTATGGACTGTCGTTTTAAAATGGTATAAGATTTTGCATGCGGTCACCATGGTTAGAATATCAAAGCTTAACAATTTCTAAGGCAGCAGGATGAGGTAGCGCAAGAGGCAGGAAATAGATGTAATTACTACTGAGAATGAGAAACAAATGAGCAAAACACATGAAATGAGTCGCATAATGGAAAGAACCACATTCCGGCATAAAGTTTATATTTGAGTATTTCTATCTCTTAATTTCTTTTAGCATTATCTTTTCCATCAAGAGAGAGAGAGAGAGAGAGGGATTTATCTTTCATGGTTTGCACGTTGAATAATGTTAAAATTCTGAGAAAATAAGGAATGCTATATCTGTAACGTTATGATTTACGTAACAACAATGTTAACGGTGTAGTACAAGTACCAAAGCATAATTACTTCTAAAAAATTCATATCAGCTTTCCTTAAATTCTTGTGAAACCATGTCGGTTTCTTCATGATTTTGATCCTTGAACCGTTACATTTATGGGACCCTATCGACCTATTTTTCATTAATTCTATTTGGGTTTGAACTGGAATCAGCCGGGATAGAGGTTAAATTTACCCTGGCCATTAGTGTTCGAAGCTGGAAGCATCCAGTCCCGTTCAAGAGTTTGACGGGTCCGGTTGAGGGTCAAACCGGTCCGGCAGCCAGGGAGTATTGGAGCAAGTGAATAGGAGTGGGAGAGGGAGGGGAGTTGACACTTCGACAGTGAAGGGGCGGGTGGAGAGATGAAGTCAGGCATGTGGGGATGGGAACGGAGGCGTCTGGATGGCGATGTATATAATAAATATAAAATATAATTTCATAGAGTACAATAGGGTTACAGCTGTATCCAATATAGCTTTGACCTGTCCCTATTCCAATCTCCTTCTCCCTCTTTCTTTATCCTTATAAATTCCCTCTTCTTCTCTATTATAAACGTAATTATCATTTTTCCCCTCATTTTAATCGTATTGTTGATTGGCTTGTTTGTTTTCTTTGTTTATTCTCTCTCTCTCTCTCTCTCTCCCCCTCCCTCCTTTACTTTCTCCGTCCCTCTCTCGTCATTCTCGAATAATGCAAAGACCCAACAACAGCACTCAAAAGCTTTTTTCCTCTCTGCAAAAAAAAAAGGTTTCTTCTTTGGGATCCCAAAATTCTTCTAGGGTTTTGGTTTTCTTATCAAGATCTGTGCTTTCGTTTCTTCTTTCTGAATGTCTTTGCACCCCATTATTCTGCTTCTCTGTGAGTTAGAGAGAGAAAGAAAGAGAGGGGGTGCCTTTTGAATTTCTCAAAAGGGGTGTTTCTTTGTTATTGCTTCAGAGGAATTTTTGGCTTTCTCTGCCTTTTGGGTGCTGATTTTTCCAGTGAGGTGAGACATTTGCTCTTGCAACTTCGAAGGGTTTTCCCATGTTTCTTAGAATCTTCTTATAATTGAATTCTGCTAAGTTTTATGATGAGCGTGTTTGGTGGGTTTGACTTTATTATGATATTAAATTCTGACCCATGTTTGTTAATTGTTAACAGTTTGGTTTCAGTTTTTAAAGTTTGATGATTACTAAGCTAAATTGTGGCTTTCAAGTTTGTCGATCTGCATTTGTACTTGAGTTGGGAATTGAACTGGTTAATGCCCTTTGTCCAAAAGGAATTAAGAAAACACTCCCATTGATGTTTCAAACCAAAGTTATTGTGTTCGATTGTACCAATCCTCTGACATTCTTGAATGAAAAAATTTAATGTTCTTAGAAAAGTGGAGATAGTAAAAGTCATAATTCAGCTGGTTTTTGTGTATGTCTCAGAGAGAGAGAGAGAGAGAGAGAGAGAGAGAGAGAGTTTGTGTAATGTCAATTTCTGACACAGAGA
This sequence comes from Dillenia turbinata, assembly GCA_037126225.1. Classification (NCBI taxonomy): domain Eukaryota; kingdom Viridiplantae; phylum Streptophyta; class Magnoliopsida; order Dilleniales; family Dilleniaceae; genus Dillenia; species Dillenia turbinata. Next base: position 17,153,421 of record JBAMMX010000021.1, read on the forward strand.
GAGAGAGAGAGAGAGAGAGAGTTTGTGTAATGTCGATCGAGAGAGAGAGTTTGTGTAATGTCAATTTCTGACACACAGAGAGAGAGAGAGAGAGAGAGAGAGTTTGTGTAATGTCAATTTCTGACACTTGAAAAGTAAAAGATTGACTGGGGTTTGATTAATGTGTCTGCAAAGTTAGGACTCCTTTTATGTCAGTACGATACGGTTTTTCTACTCATCAATGTATTAAGTAACAAAGTTATCACTAAATGCCATAACCGGATTTTGTGGTTTTTTTCTAAATGTATTTTTGCCATTAGGGAGTTGTGATTCCTCCCATAACAATTATAAAAGGGCTTGATAAAGTATTAGGGAGCTTCCTTGCCTGACATTAAAGCAATACTGACAATATTCCCTCTGTTCATTTGGTTTATCATTTGGGAATCAAAATTAATGTATCCTTGCAAATGAGGTGCTGGTCTAGAAATAAGAGATGCTGGTCTTTTCTTTCTAGTGAATTATGTGTAAATTCGTACAAAAACGAATGTATTTGGTAGATAGAATAATTCTTATAGATTTCTTCTGAGACAATGATGTCCACAAGCATAAAGATATGTAACACTATGTCATTAATGGTAACTCAGGGCAAGGATCTAGGGTTAGTGCAAATTAATATGTTGGAATAATTTCGTAAGTATATCTTTGATATATATAATAATTGAAAGGATTTATTTCGAGCAAGTTTCAAATCCAAATGATCAATTGTGGAAAAGCTAGTTTCAGAATCAAAAGGATATTCCTTCTGGAGTATGGCGTATTTATGATCAGGTTGATCACTCAATTTGAGTTCCCTAATAATGCTTACAGGTTCTTTAGTCAGAAAACATTAAATTAATCCATTTGTCCCAATTGCGCCTTTTTTTGACCCTTTTGTGCGTGGCGTGGTTATCATCGGGTTGATTACTCAATTTGAGTTACTTGATGATGCATGCAGGTTCTTTAGTCAAGAAACATTATTGCTGATTATGAGGAAGGACTTGTGACAAAAATGGATCCTCAGGTTTTTGTCCGGTTGTCGATAGGCTCACTGGGTTTGAGAATTCCTGGTTCTGCTTTGAATGCTGCAAAATCTGGAATCCAAGCGTTTGCTTCTTCATGTTTATGTGAGATTCGTCTTCGAGGTTTCCCTGTACAGACAACTTCAGTCCCCTTAGTTTCCTCTCCTGAAGCTTCTCCAGATTCTCACAACATTGCATCAAGCTTCTATCTTCAAGAATCTGATCTGAAGGCGTTATTAGCCCCTGGATGCTTTTATACATCACATGCATGTCTTGAAATTGCTGTCTTCACAGGTAGAAAGGGTGTGCATTGTGGCGTAGGTGTAAAAAGGCAGTTATTAGGGACTTTTAAGTTGGAGGTTGGTCCTGAATGGGGCGAGAGAAAGCCACTCATTTTGTATAATGGTTGGATAGGTATTGGCAAGAATAAGCAAGAAAGTGGGAAACCAGGAGCAGAGCTTCATTTGAGAGTGAAATTGGATCCTGATCCTAGATATGTTTTCCAGTTTGAAGATGTAACCACATCAAGTCCACAAATAGTTCAGCTTCAGGGTACCATCAAGCAGCCTATCTTCAGTTGCAAGTTTAGTCGAGACAGGTCATTAGAACTGTCATTAGTATTTATACCATTGCCTGCATCATTAATCTCATCTCATTTCTTTCTGTTTCCAGGTCTAGGTTTAGCAAGAATGGTAATTTTCTAGGTTTATGACTTCAATTCTTTTTTCCTTAATTGGATGCATCTCACTTGGATACTTGATTTTTGACCTACTCATGGAGAGGTCAGTGAGAGCTGGAAAAAGTACAAAAAGAAACTTGATTTTTAACCTACTCTCATGTTTTGGACTCGGTTTAATTCTTCTCACATATAATAGTTGTAGTAATTGTAATGCATATTTATGGAGAAGACATATCCTTTAACTTGCTGTTCACTTTTGCCACCTTTCAATGGTTCCTCAGGAAGCCTTTTCTCTCAATGTTGGAAAAATTTTGTGAAATTCATTGGCTACCAATGATGGCTCTTGCCTCTTGTTTCATTGCAATGCTAGATGACTTCCATGTAAAGCTTATCGTCATGTTGTATTATCTCTGCAGATAGTGATAGTCTCTACTGAATGACTTATTTTAGCATCTTGTTCATTAGTATGTAACTGTTGCTGCTTATAATGAATTGACAGAATCCCACAGACAGATCCATTGAGCACTTATTGGGCAAATTCCACTGACAATTCTGAGCAGGAGACAGAAAGAAGAGAGAGAAAAGGATGGAAGGTGAAGATACATGATCTCTCTGGCTCGGCCGTTGCAGCAGCCTTCATAACAACTCCCTTTGTGCCCTCAACGGGTTGTGATTGGGTTGCCAAGTCCAACCCAGGAGCTTGGTTGATTGCTCGACCTGATGCTTGCATACCTGAGAGCTGGCAACCATGGGGAAAGCTTGAGGCATGGCGTGAGCGCGGAGTTAGAGACTCCATTTGCTGTAGATTTCACCTCCTGTCCGAGGGCCAGGAGGCAGGCGAGCTGCTCATGTCCGAGATATTTATAAATGCCGATAAGGGAGGGGAGTTCTTCATTGACACTGATAGGCAAGTTCGAACAGCATCAACTCCAATACCGAGCCCGAAAAGCAGTGGAGACTATTCAGCACTGGGTCCAGTTGTTGGTGGTTTTGTCATGAGCTGTAGAGTACAAGGCGAAGGTAAGAGCAGCAAGCCTTTGGTGCAGTTGGCCATGAGACATATCACTTGTGTGGAGGATGCTGCTATCTTCATGGCCCTTGCAGCGGCTGTCGATCTAAGTATCGAGGCCTGCAGGCCTTTCCATAGGAAGTTTAGGAGAGGTAGTCGCCATTCGTTCTGACATAAATATTGAACCTACAACTTGGACTAAGAATGGCCCTAATTTTCCTTGTGATTCTTAATCTTGGCATAATGTAGAGGAGGTACTTTTCTATGGACTTACACCCAAGTGTGTCTGATCTGGGCTTTTGCATTGGCTCCAAGGAATAGGATTTGGAGTAGTTCACCTGGACTAAGATTGAAGATGTGTCGATATCGTTTTGAGCTAGAATGGATGATGGTTAACCCCCAGGTTACCAATGCTTGTGGTTATTCCTCTCTCTCTCTCTCTCTCTCTCTCTCTCTCTCTCTCTCTCTCTCTCACACACACACACACACATTTTGTTTGAAAAAATAGGCAATGTCGTATTTCATTCCATGTTCTTATGAGCATGACTAGAACTTGACCATAGTGATACCTGGAAAAGACCCAGTATTATCAAACCTACGCCATCGCCATGGACTTGGGGTCTGCAGTACTCTATGTTGGCCGGAAAAACGCACAAATGGGCACACTAATTTTTTTTTTTTTAACCTTGGTTGAGCTATCATACGGTATTCTGGATTTCGTGCTGATTAATGTGGATCGATCTGTTGTCGAGCTCATTTTTGGAGGAGGCCTCTCAATAGCGTCTTTTCCGTTCTCAATGAGATTTGAATCCAAATACTTGGTTAAGGGGCAAAATGTCCTTCCCACACAGCACCGATAAACCATTGGTGCAGAGACGCTAATTTTAAGCCGTAGGGAAAGACAAGAAAGATAGCTAATGAATCTGATACTCTATGATTCACAATATAATGCCCTCCACCCCCTATTTTACATTTATTTTTTAACACAAGTAAAATATTTTATTTGGGTCCGGTTCTGTTCCTGTCCATTAAAGGATTTCTGCCCCCGGAATATCTTAAATATCCTATTATTAGTGGCTTATCATCTCCTGATTTGAAATAAAATTGCACTTAAAACACAGCATTTAACCTTAACTAAAATGGAAATTTCAATGGAGTCCCAATTTTTTTGTACCATTAATGTAATTATAATGATCTCAGCGAGATTAAATAAACCTTATATTAGAAATTATTCATGTGATTTTGGTAAAGAAACCCACTTTATGTCCTTACATAGACACCAAGTGATAAAGAGTTATTACTCAAATGTTTTCCTCAAAATCTAGTGTTGTGTTATCACATGGACAGAGCCCTCTTATGCAATGGCTCAAAGTAATAATAATTTAGCAGCTTAGCAAATTCAAATTTTAGGTGGGACTGACTTTGGCCGAAAGAAGATGCATTTTAATGTAGGGATGAGTATGTAGGGAGAATGGATTCTGGCGTCTGAAGAGAACATGCAAATAAATCATTTATATACTTATTCGAGGAAGTGGGTAACCAGAAACATCATATTCCAAATCATTTTTGGGATTCATTTGACATAAAAGAAAACTATCATAATTTTTGGATCAGAACACTTCTATATGACAAAATATCCAAATCATTTCGATGGGTATTTGACACTTTTCAACCATTTTTACTAATCAAGGCTGTGGCTAATGCCATTCTAATTGGTTTGCTAGAAAATTGTCATCTTATATGCACTTGGTATATAGACTAATTGTTTAAAAAAGAAACGCATCTCTAACATGATTTCAAAAGGTGCATCCAACTGATAATGAAAATATTTGCAAATCTAAACAAGCTTGGAATGCTACGGCTGCTTGGTACTATTCTAGACAAGGAAAAAAGGGGCAAAAACAAGAATAGTTTAGTGGTTGTGTAGTAATAATTTTCTTCATTGGTGTAGATTTTAGTTTTATTAATATTCTGATTTATTAAACAGTTGTATGGAGAAAAATTCCATCTTATTGTGCAGCCCTAGTCCGCTCATTCTCTTAATTAACTAAAACAAAAGGGTTGGGAAGGGCATATGTCACCCAAATAGGAATATACAAAGTCTCTTCCAAGTTGAATGAATGAGATCTATTGAGAGAAGGCCCATCCCTTTCCTGTAATGCCATGATTGAGATTTTGTTTTGCATTTGATTTCAAACTTCGGGTGATTAAAGTGACAACTGCTACCCTTGACCCCTAAGGCCCAAGGAGAGAAGTGGGCCAATGACTCGCCATACCCACGTGAGGAACCTGGACCAGACATCAAATCATTTGTTGAAAATAATGATACCTATTTCTTTCCTTCTGGTATTTTATTATATTGGGGTGGGGGTGGGGGCGGGGGCGGAGGCGGGGGTTGGGGTCGTTTTGTAGTTTGTAATTGAACCATTATGCCGAATTGGTGTAACCAACAGCAAACTACACCTCCCCACAATGAGTAGCCAAATCCAATCCTCTCTCTCTTAACTCCATTAAACATAATAATACTCCCCCAGTCTTATTTCATCCTCTCTCTCTCTCTCTCTCTCTCTCTCTCTCTCTCTCTCAAGCATGGGAGATCAAGGGACAAGCAAGTGGGTGATATTGGTGGCATCAATATGGATACAAGCATTCACAGGGACAAACTTTGATTTTTCGGTGTACTCGTCGGAGCTAAAATCAGTTATGGGGATATCACAGGTTCAGCTCAACTATCTGTCCCTGGCATCAGACCTTGGCAAGGCCTTCGGCTGGTGCTGTGGCCTCTCTCTGGTGTATCTACCATTAGGTGTGGTCCTGTTGATGGCTGCTTTCATGGGTCTTTTTGCTTATGGTCTTCAATGGCTCCTCATTAAGAGCCTAATTTCCATGCCTTATCCCTTGGTTTGCTCTCTCTCTCTCTCTCTCTCTTACAACTACAAGTAAAAGGCACTCCTAACCAATAAGATCACTGTTGAAGCTGAAATGAAATGGTCTACCATGAAAAGATCGCAATTCATTAATTATTCGCTAAATCTACAAAATATATGTTCACAACTTAGCATATATTATGTAATATTATATATATAAAAACATTTACATTTAGAATTTAGCATAAATTGAATTAAAAAGAATCAATATCTGCCTCCCTGCAGATATAAGCAATTTAACTGTAAAAATGTAATTAGTGTAATCAATGTTCGAAACAATGATAGTTTGCTGTCTCTTTTATTTCTTGCCTTTCCCTTTTCTGAACTAATCATACTCTTTTCTATCTCCCCCAGGAAAAGCAACAAGAGTTGGTTGGTTTGTGGTAGGTGGTTTGGTGGACTTAACAAACTAGCATGAAAGAAAAAGATATTAAAACAAAAGGAAACCTTTAGTACCCACCAAATCATAACACATCAAAACTATGTGAATTTTGCAGGAACAAGTTTGCTGCAATGAACAATAAAAATGAAGATCCCTTAACCCCTTTGGGGTATCCTTTCAGTGGGCGCATGAAGAAGCCCCTTGAAATTGGTGGAAAGTGAATGCTCAAATTGTTTAATTTTTACAATCTACTGACCCTAAAAACACTATAATAATAATAATAATAATAATAATAGTAATAATAATAATAATAATTTTTTTGGGGGCACTTCGTATAGGGTCACTGATACCTATTTGGCATCTTAGTCTAGTCAGTACACGGGTAACTAGACCAGCTGGAGTGAGGACGACATCAGGAAAAGCCCCAGCTACAAAAATAGAATGTGAATATTTTATCAGTACGGAGATGAGAAAAATATTTTTGCCTTTACCTTGCATAATTGTGATCTGCAAATCAAGTTTTTGGCAGTCTAGCTCTTAGAAAGACACCAAGTTGTAAAGCAAGAATCAAAATGAAGTCTTTGGTGTGTATGTATGTACCTTGAATCAAACGAATTTGACAGGCTTCTAACTAATCATTTCCTCAATAGGTTTTCCTTCTCTGCTTGTTGGCTGGTTGTAGCATCTGTTGGTTCAACACGATATGTTACATACTTTGCATCCGAAATTTTCAGACAAGCCGAGCACCAGCTGTGTCACTGACCACCAGTTTCAATGGCCTTAGTGCAGCCTTATACACCCTCATTGCCAACGCAATAGACTCAAGTGATCACACCCTCTATCTACTTCTAAATGCCTCCGTTCCTCTCCTTGCATCAATCATAGCACTTGTTTCAATTCATTATCAATCCATCGTCAAGTCCCTCCCTATTGATGCGGATGAGAGTGAATCTCTCATGTTCCTCCTCCTCAACATTCTAGCCGCTTTCACAGGTCTTCATCTTCTCATCCTCAATACCATATCTTATCAAGCATTGGCTGCTCGCGCCTTCTTTGCTGGTGCTGTTTTACTATTAGTCCTTCCCTTGTTTTTGCCTGGAATTGTCCACAATCATGTTCGCACTGTGAAGACAATCTGCTCAAACTTCCATCTTCAAGGCAAACCATATGAGTCCAATCACAATGATCTCAAGCTTCACAAGGGGTATGTTGAAACTAATGCAATAGTAGAGGAAAATGGATGTTGCGAGAAATTGATTGAAAAGGATGAATCAACAATGCATGGCGAGGAACACTCTGTTAAAATGCTTGTGCAAAGTTGGGACTTTTGGCTATATTATGTAGCATATTTTAGTGGAGGAACAATTGCAATTGTTTATAGCAATAACCTAGGGCAAATTTCAGAATCACTCGATCATGGTTCGGAAACTAGCACCATCGTTACACTCTTCTCCACATGCTCATTTTTCGGGCGCTTACTATCAGCCGCACCAGACTACTTGCATCAGTAAGTAATTCAATTCAACTATTTAGATGACTAACCAAAAATGATTGAAGAAACTCACAGAAAGTGTTACTAACTTGTTTGACACATACAGAAAATTTCCCATGGCAAGAACTGGGTGGCTTGCAATAGCCCTTTCGCCGCTGCCTATAGCTTTCTTTCTGCTTGCTGCATCTGGCTCTACCATGGCTTTTCATGTTGGGACCGCTTTGGTTGGTCTGAGCTCTGGGTTCATATTTTCAGTAGCAGTCTCAATCACTTCAGAGATATTTGGACCAAAAAGCCTAGGGGTTAACCACAATATTCTCATCACCAATATCCCACTTGGTTCACTTTTCTATGGTTTTCTCGCAGCTGTGATCTATGACCTAAATTCAAGGAGTTCAATGATGGAGGCGCAGGTGGGTGAAGTAATGTCGTGTATGGGTAAGCAATGCTATATGCACACGTTTCTTCTGTGGGGATGCTTTTCTTTGTTAGGTTTAGCCTCTAGTTTTTTGCTCTTTAGACAAACTAGACCTGTCTATGATCGTTTCCTAATCAAAAGGAACCAAAAATGGAGACAAATGTTCCCAATGGGGATGTCTTCTTCCTCAATTGATGGTTAAGATTTGGTGCATGACACTTCAACTACATGCAAACTTATAAAAGATTATGGCAGAAGTGTCGGGGCATAAAATCTAACACCCCCCCCCCAAGAGAGAGAGAGAGAGAGAGAGAGAGAGATGCATAGCTGCAGAAGTCATCACTTCTAAGAAATTCATCAAAGCAAATTAAGACCAATTACCAAAATAATTCAATATTCATTGTTTATTAAGAATGATAACTCATTGAAGAAAAATTAGACCATGAATTCCAAAATAAAACATAAAAATTTTTGAAAACCATCTGAGAAGCCCGTTTATTCATGCTTTCACTGCAATCCACAACAAAAGTATATAATCCTTGGAATAAACCTATTCAAAAGTTTTGACTTGTAAAATATTTCTCAGTAAAGACTTCCATGATACATGCACACATTAATGTAGTACCCACAAAAGGGGGGGGGGGGAAATTATTGTAGGAGAAATATAGCCCCTCACTAGCACTTATGTGAGCATAAATCTAATCAGGAAAACAGACATCATAAAGGAGCTCCTACTCGATGTCTATAGGAGAGACATAAGTCCCACAAATCCTTGCCAGTAGTTCATCTGGAAAGTCACCACGAAGAATCTGAACCCTAAATTTCAGTTTCTCATTGCCACACTCCCTGAGTTCAAACACGCATGCATCCCCTATCTTCAGATCGTTATCAGTCACAAAATCTCTCCACCCTACGCCAAACCTTTTGTTTTTTGGATTCTCCCCATGGTAAAGCAGCTTCCAATCCTTATTTTGATAGGTCAGAACAGCGGGAATAGTAGCATTTGGAAGTAATGAAAACATTTTAAGAGGCACCCCCTAACAAAGTGATAGAATTAGATCAGTAAAGTGACAGGCCCACAAGTCCTTAAATAAATAATGCAACCTTACGCTATGATAAAGGAGGCTGCAACCATCCTTCATTCAGCCACTAGATAGCAATGTTATATGAATCCAAATGACAAAATTTGATAAGACTCAATTGGATTGGTAATGTTAGGATTTTCCCATATGCTTTTCAATTCAACTTTCAGACCCAATGCATAAATCCCCAAATTCAGCTAAGGAACACTTGATAGGATACTTACCATGTGATAACTAGATTTGACGTGTGATTTTGTAAGAGTGCTGGCAAAGTAATATTTATCCGAAAGCATGAAAAATTCATCGTCCCCTGATTCTTGTGTGGGCTTTGAGAGTGGCTCGACCTGTGGCTCCTCCATTGGAGGCAGTCTGAGTTGGAACACCTACATCATTTATTTAAATAATATTAGTCATTAGTAGACATATGGCAAATAGTCTTATAATCTGCACAAAATATGCAGCTGAAGTTCATAGGATGAACAGATTACAAAACATTATTAACTAGATTAACAGAAACCAGATAAAGTAGATAAATGCATGGAAGAATTTCATACTCATTAGTAAACATTTCAAACCCCAGTACTATGTTAACCTTGTATGATGTTAAATATGATTATGAATGATCAGTTTGCTCTGGGCAATCTTAGAACATGAGTGATCTAAAAGCTCATTTAATCTCAAAACTAGTAGAAATTTACTTTCTAGTCGAACATGTTGTGGGTGGGTGGGTTCAAATTCAATCCTTTTTTAATTATTTAATTTCAAAATTGATAAGTCTCTCACAACTTCACAGTAACGGCAGGAAAGGAAGTTGTATGATCAATCCCTAGAAAATACAAAGCGGGAAAAACAAAATGAGATTTTCTGAGAAGATAAAGTTGTAAATCACTTACAGGCAAAGGCTTGTTCTTTGTTGCTGTTTTATTTCATTGCAAGCTCTTCTTCTTTGAGGAGCAACGGAAAACCTACGCTACGAGCCTCCCTATTTCATAGGCGAAATTAAAGTTTTAACTTAAAAAGGAAAGTCCAACGACAGAATAACTTTGATTAATCAGAATTTAGAAATTTTTGCAAAGACCAAAAAAATGCCCTCTTTTCGTTATGTGTTTAGGGTTACAGAATTTCAAAAATAGCAACTTTGTAATTTCCGACAGAGGAGGAGTGAGCAGATAACACAAAAGAGAGCGAGAGTGGGCCGAGGAGGAGAGGGAAAAAAGGGGAAGGACAGAGAAAGAGGAAGGAGCAATCAGAGAGAGAGAGAGAGAGAGAGAGAGAGAGAGAGAGGGGAGTTTGGTACGTACTTCACCTTTCTTTTTCAAGAAAATTCTTAAAACTATAGAAAGAAAATATTTTTAAAACTTTAGAAAGAAAATATTTTTAAAACTAACTTCTATATATCACGTCTTAAACCTATAACATGCTATGTCACGAATTGAACATACAACATATTCTCTCTCTCTCTTCGTTCTTCTCTTCCGTGACAAACCCAATCCATTCCATTCAAAAGTCGAATCTGAACAAGCAACCTACCATTAAAATATAACAAATCTATAAAGAATAGAACAGTTTGACCAAACTTCCTCTGCGAACAAAGGAGTAAGGGGAAAGAGCAGCTTCAACAAGCTTCCTCTACAACTTGTATGTCTACAAAGGCTTCTAGGTCATCGGTGATCTGCTTTGCACTCCAGTGTCTACTGATACTCCTACGGACGAAGGTGAATACTCCCATTGTTTTTCTTCTTCTCCACAAATCCTAAATCGGACCGACAGAAAATGAAGGGTTCACATGAAAGAGCGAGTATGTTGCGTCTTGAAGACGCAACATACTCATATTATATGTTCAACCAGTGACATATCATTATCGTGAGTTTAAGACGTGACATATGAGGGTTAGTTTTAGAAATATTTTCTTTCAAGAGTTATTTTAAGAATTTTTTTTTTAAAAAAAAGATTAAATCTGTACAAAATTCACATAGAGATCTTACTTTGTTCAACCCTTCGTATTTAGCAGAATTTTTATTTTATTTTTGGTAAGGTTAGCAGAAATTTTAGTTCCTTTCCATATTTATTGATAATTACTTGTTATTAATATTGATGATAAAAGAGTTCCTTTGCATGCCATGAATAAAATTTGAACCATTTCTCCTTCCAATTTTAATCATGAAGTTTTGTCAATTTAGGTTGGCCGATTGCACCCCCCAAGAAAAGAAGGAAAAAATAAATATCTTTTTTAATAAGCATAAGAAAAGAATTTTACCCACATCACAACGTTAATTATCAAATTTCCATTAACATGTTTATAAATTACAATTAATTATAACTTAAAAAATCTTAATTTATATTAAAAAAGGAGGATTAAGGTGACTTTTAATGTTTACAATACAAAATTCAAGTTGAAGGGCAAAATGATGCCCACTCTCGACCCAATTAAAAAGATTACCCCCTCCTTATTGAAAGTATAGGGAAAAAAAAATTAAGAAATGGCGGACAGAGAAAAAAAATAAAAAGAGTGTTAGAAAAATTATTGTCTTCTTAGAAATTTTGATAATAATAAAACTTTTCATATTATTATATCATTTTTACTAAATATGCAAATTAAATTTTGTTTGGAAATTCACATAAAAATTACATAAAAGTTACTATAGAGGTTGCTATAGAGATTGTTATAGAGGTAGAAATTCTTTTTATTAACTGAAGACCCAGTTCAGTAATCTAAGTATAGATTGGGTATTATACTTAGTTCAAAAATAAGTTCAAATATACATTTCAGTGATTCAATAATTAAAAATCAAATTTAAGATGAAAATTTTCAAAGTCCAAAAAGATTGGCAACTTTTCAGGAAGGTTGAGACGGTTACTTATACATGTTTGGACTGATCAAACTTTTTCAGATTCAAAAACTACATATTAAAGAAGATGTGTAGAGTTACAAATTTAAATATTTACAACATTAAAAGTTTGAGGATAAATTGGAGAAAATTGTGGGTGAAATTGACTAGTCAACCAATCTTACCACGCAAGAGGTATATTCAAAAATTGATTTTTTGAAAGGATTTTGAATTTTCAGCAAACTTTATCAATTAAATAAATGCAAATCAAAATTTATAAGTGTCAAGAATGAAATTGAAATTTTAAATTTCAAAAATTCTCAAGAAATTTGGAGAAATTTGGCCTACAAATGAGAACGTTCTTTAAGAAAGTTACTGAAACTTAGCTGATAATTTTGTTTTGTTATAACAAATTTTTGAAGACCGAAAACTCAAGCAAAGTTTATAAATATTAAGAGTGATATTCAAATTTCAAATTTGAATAACAATAGCCGAAAAATCTCAAGAAATCATAAGAGATTTCTGCAAAAAAAAAAAAAAAAATGGTTGCTAAGAAATCAATTTTGGGTTTATATATATCTTCACAATGGTGATTGGTTTTGCAAAGATTGTTTTTGGAATTTAAAAATTAATATATAGAGATTATTTAGCAATTTTACAAAACTATTTTGACACTCTTGGAGTGAGATAATTATTCTGAAAGTTGGTTACTTGAACAGCTAAAGTTATGTTGTGTAATTGGTATTGTGAGGTAGTTTAGTGATAGTTATAAGTTTTTCGCCGTTGGATGAAGGCATTTTCAAATTAAAGAAGATCAAAAGTCAACAGTTTTAAATTGTATCTTGTAACTTCTCATCATAGTAGAAAACTAACAATTTGGTAGATCCCGATTTACTGATTAGATGCGTGAACATAAACATAATACCGAACCATTATAAAATTGGGCTTGATTCTCTGTCTCTTATTTTTATTTCCTATTGCATACATGTAGATTAACCATATGATTAATTATAATTTAAATGGAGTTAGATTAAAAAATTAAAACCAATCAAAAATAACAAATTCAACTATCTTCTTAGTTGTCACAAGGACCAATAGAGAGAAAAAAAGAGAAAAAAATTTATTGATCAACAAAAAACAGAGATAAAGAAAAAAAAAAGATAGAAAATAAATTACTGTAATGACATCGAGTAGTAATTACTGTAATGACATCGAGTAGTAAGAGTTCTTGTTTAAGTGTTTATCATGAGATTTAGTAATTAAAGTTTCGTGTGTGTAATTTTGTAATTTTCGTAATTCAATCAAAGAATGTTTTGCAATTCCTGTCTAATCGAAAAAAGAAAGAGAATAAAATGAAAGACATATTGAGGTTTTAGAAGAAAAATATTTAAATAATAAAAATTATTTGCAGATCACTTAATACCAAATTCTAAAAATGGGAAATATTATTTAACCATTCTTTTTTTTCTTAATTCTTTTCCCCTTTTTTTTCGACGCAGCAAACGCTGGCCAACCCAAGAGTAGATATTAAGTACCTTCCTCGCTGCGACATCACGTTTGCCTTTGTTTGAGTGCTAGCCACGGCAGCCCATGCCATTTTCATATTTTTCATTTCCATATCATAGGCCACGAACAATTAATGTACATTAGATATCAATGGCACTGGCTTCATCTGTTTCTTCTTTGCATAACGATCCAACATAAGTGTCCCTGCCGTTGGATATAACAAAAATTTTTACTCAAATAGTTATTCGATGGACTTAAATTTGCTTTTAATAAAATTTATGAATTGAAAAAAAAAAAAAAAAAAAAAAAAAAGAAGACCACAGGCTGGTTAATGCACAAGAACTAAATCATACAATCATTCTGATGCTGGCAGCAGCCGGAGCAGATGACTCCGATCCATATGTTATATAGGAACAGGATAGATCTCATAATCTTTGCAAGAAAGCAAAGAAAAATGAAATTCAAACAGACTTGCTTGTAACAATCTTAATAAGTCTGAGCTCACATGAACTTGGTCATCAGAGTTTGTCTGCAAATAACATTGCTTGGGTGGGGGAAGGAATGAGCAAAGAACCGACTACAAGCTTTCCTACACGTTCAGTAAGCAAAACAAATATCTGCCTTCTGCCTCCAAAATGGCGTCAGACATTGGAGATGAAGATAATTTCTTCAAGGGCATCAAGAGTAACCAAGTTTAACTTCTTAGAGACTCTACCGACGAACGACGGCGGCCCAATGCATTCGAAGAGCATCAAATACTAGGGGACTTCAACCCCACATGGGATGAGTTCCTTGTGCGAATCATTTGATGAATTCAAAAACTAAATTACTGATGCTCGGTTATTGCCCCTGGCCTAGCTAACATAAACGTACTAAGAAAAAGGAATCCAGTGTAACAAATCAATTGAGACAAGCAACCAGAGTTTGTGCATTTCCTCTAATGCACTGATGTGTGTTGAAGATGACACTAAAATAATTCAAGGTTTGAGGGTTTCTAACATAGCATTGCAACCATGATCTTCTCTTGCCAAAAGAAAATAAATTAAAGAAAAGCACAACTTAGAAACAACCCTCATAAAACCGCTATGCGACCATCGAAGGGACTATAGGCCCATTACATGCTAATCATGAGCGACGTTGCTAGGAAGACAACAGTGATCACTGGCCCTATGCTGCCGCCCTTTTTCTCAAATTAATAGTCTATTTTCTTCACTTAAATAAAAAATATAAGGGCCTAACTCATAGCTCAAACAGTCAAATTGTGACTTAAGGACATAAATTTGCCTAATGGCCTTATCCCTCAACTTCACAAAGAGTTAGTTTTACACGACCAACATCCAAATCCAATTTCTCTTTTGCCAATGGTTTAGACTGAGTTTCACAGGCAAGTCTAAAAAAATAAAAAAATAAACAAAAAATAAACAAATAAAAAAGGAGGATATACTAATATTCAACTACCAACTAATCACCAACTTAAATATTGTTCAGCCCCCTCACCCCAAAAAAAAAAAAAAATAAAATTATCAACTGCGAAACACAAACCAATAAATAAGAGTGTGAAAAACATGTAAATTATCCAAAGACTTAACACTACATTATGGTTAAATGACTTAAGAAGCCTGCCATAACTTGTGATAGGATCTTCAATGTGTGAAATAATAAATGAGATTAAAGGTACTAGAAAGTTTTGATTTCAGGACATTTTTGCTGTGTTATCCTGAAAAATAACCGCTATATAAGGAGGTCCCAAGTTCAAATCTAGTCAGGCCATACACAACTTTTAAGTTTTTGGAACCTTTTACGAGTCATCACATGCCAACACGACGCATAGCGTGAGAATAGAAATACATAAGCGCTCAAAGATGATATCATCTTTCTGATGCTACAATAATGTAGTTTGTGCCTAAATCGAAAATTCCCAGGCACAATCCAGAGTTCAATGGTAGAAGTGCAAATTATGGTCACAAGGTTATTTTCCTCCAAGTGTAATAGATTGACATGGCTTGTAGGATTAGTCAAAACTAAAATGGGTCGGACAGCTATGCTAACAAATGAAAAAGCTTGGTGGAAAAGCACTTTCAAAGAGAAGTTTCCCTCACTCAAATGAAGCTACTAAACTTTAACCAGAAATTAAGAAAATTCTTGCAGCCAGTATCTAGGATCATGAATCTAGGGCAGACACTGTTAACAAATCAAAGTAAAGGCCAAAGTAATGTAGTAGAACCACATCTAACATTGTTTAACAAAGGTAGAGAACAGAACAAATACTTGATTTGAAGATCCAAAATTCATTACTCAGGTAACAAACAATACCCAAAAAAAAAAAAAAAAAAAAAAAAAAAACTCCCACAGCCCTCAATATCAAATAAAATTAACAAGTTCAAAGAGAACAATTGCGATTCCTAGCTTTGCTTTTCAGCTTCAACTTTCTTAGGCTTTGCCGTTGCTTGTGAGTACAAGAAAGTTCCCAAAATTGCAATGGCCGATCCAAGTGCATTCAAAGGCCTAACTGGATTCCTGAAAACTAGGACAGTAGAAATAATGACCACAACCCTCTTCATCGTGTTCCCAACCGAAAATGTAAGTGGACTAATGTCATCGAGTGCTTGATATGAAGACTGATTATACAGATGATAAAACACCCCAGACAAAATCACCCAGAAATAAAATGTGGATGATTTACCCAGAGTAGCAATGGCATTGTGATAACCCTGAATCCACTGAGACCCTTCAACGAAAATGGCAGCAGGAAACAGGTACAAAAACGAAATAATACTAATGCAACCATATAAATTCAACCCATTAATTTCCTTAAAATTCTGGAGACTTCTTTTGGAGTAAATGTTTCTAAGAACAAAACCAACATTGCTAATCATAGCACCCCACAAACCTTGAAAATTGAATGAGACTTCAGTAACAGCAGCTAAAGAGCATCCAAAAACAATGGGGAGAATAGAGAGCCAAACCTTGATTGGGTAAGTGTCACCCAGAAATGAAGAGAACACAACAGAGAAAACAGGCTCAGCAGATTTGATTACATGGGTAAAAGAAACAGCAACTTTAGAGAATGAAACACAAGCAGAGATGTGACCAATGGTGTGAAATAGTGCAGGTCCAAGCAAGGCAATAATGAAGGATTTTGTGATTTTGGGGTAAGGTTGGAGCTTGGAAGACCATAGAAAGAACATCCAAATCGAACCTGCGAGGAGCTGAAATGACGCCAGAAGCCATGGAAATGGAAACACATTCAGCACCTTCTTATTGTAAATGTTGAACACAATGTTCTGGAAGTACCATAAGCCAAAAATTATAGCTAATTGGAGGGTTTTTCCTTTAGGCTTCGATTCCTCAATTTCCCCATCTGGGCTTGTCTCCTGAGGAACATCTGAAGCTGCTTTAAGGATTTGGGATGTAGGGTTTTGAGAAAACCCAAATGGGGACTTGCGGACTTGGTTGAAGAGAGTGAATCTTAGGGCTAATTGGGAAGATGGGTTTGAAGAAAATGCGTTGATTTGGGTGGCTGATTTGAGGAAAGGAAGAGAAGGCACATTAGGGTTTCTCCGTATTTGAGGTCTGTTGAGGAGTTTTGGTACAAAGGGAGAAACAGAAACCCCTGTGGGGTTTGATTTGGAGAAAGCGACAGCAGAGGAGGAGGGAACTAAATTTAGAGTGAGCATTTCTTTAGCTATTCAAAAATCACCACTCAAGTTTCTAAGAGAGAGAGAGAGAGAGAGAGAGTCTGACGAAGCGAATCTGCAAATAAAACCGAGAGAGAGAGAGAATTGCAGACAAGATCAATTGAGGGCTGTAACACCACACCCTCAAGCGATTTGAATGGGAGGTAGAAGTCTAACGTGGTAACAACCATGTTAAATTACATAATACCCAATAATCACGCGAAATCACTTTATGTGTATGATGTGGCACACTACTATTGGTTAGAGTTAACAGAGGTTAGGTTTCGTCCTTACCTGGCTCTTAGAACGTACCAAAGTTCAGTGCTTTGACGAACAACGGAATAACGCGTGGTAGGATGCTGCACGTGGCAGTCATTTACAGCAATAGAATGAAAATTTTAAGGCACTGTTGTGTGATGGGATCACCTAAGCACGCTGAATCTGCACGCATTGGCGCAACTACCACTTCCAGTAAGATTCAACGGATAGACACGTTTGACCGGTGCTTTGTTTTAGGGTTAGGGAGTTCAGGAGAAAAAGAACGCATGGCCTAAATTTCGTATTTAAAAATTTAATTGACTTTTATCTTATAATTATTTTTAATTTTATGAATTATATCAATATTATTTTTAAACTATTTTTAAATAGGTGATTTAATCATTTCACATGATATTAACATTAAAAATAATTTTAAAAAAATTATTTAAATTTTTAAAAATAATTTTAAATTTTAGTTTTGTTAAAAAATATATTATATATTAAAATCAAATTAATTATTGATTTGATTTTAAAAATCTTTATTTTTATTTATTTCTATGTTAGTAATAATTATTTCTATATTTATAATAATTGATTTTTTATATAAATCTAAATTATTATAATAATTTATTGAAACAACGTATTATTAAATTTCATATATTTATATTGTATTGCTTCTTATATCTTTGACATGGTATGAGAACCATTTTCTATTCTCTAACATGAGCCAGAGGAGCCAAGAGCTATATCCAGAGCGAGAGTTAGGAGCTCGGAGCGCAAAGCTAGAGCCAGAGCCAAATCCAAATCCAAAACCAAGATTCTAGCCCAAAGTCAAAGCTCAGATCTAGAGTCAAAACCAAGGTCCTCTATCCAAATTCTCTTTCAAATTTAAGTAATTTTCACACCATATTGTATTTAAAAAAGTATTATAAAATATATTATATATCAAAATCAAATCAATTATTGATTTGATTTTAAAAATATTTAAAATTATTTATTTCTATATTGATAATAATTATTTTATACTTATAACAATGAATTTATATAAACCCAATTTATTGTAATACTTTCATTGAAATAATGAATTATCAAGTTTCATATTATTTTATATTGTTTCCTCATCTTTAACATGATATTGGTGTCATGTTCATATATTCTTTTAATATGGTATAAGAGTCATATTTTATATTTAAATATTCTTAATATAATATCAAAATCATATCCAAATTTCTTTGACTAACGTCATAATTAAGATTTTATTAAAAAAAGAAACTAAATATTAATATTAGTTAAATAAAGAGAGCAATGGGAGAACTCTCATGCTCATATTTTAAGCATATTTGAATTAACGTTAGTTGGTTCAGATGGAAGAGAGTTGAGCTTTTTTAACTATGGTCATCAGTTCGACTCCCCATGGGTATGGAAAAAATCACATTGGAAGACCTTCCCCTGAAAAGGACCTGACAGTAAGTTGATCCGAATTAGTCGAGACAAAACTTCAGATACCAGATGGGAAAAAAAAAAAGTTTAAGCATATTTGAATAATAAATTTTGACCATATCAACCCATTTCGCTTGGATTGGAATTGAAGTATGATGAGAATGGGAATTGAAAGTCATTAGAAATTTCAATGGACCTATTATTTGGGCACTAAATATATATAATTCAATTGGACCCAACTTTCGTTTTATGGAGTATTGGAGCAAAGTGGCATATTTTTTATTTTTGTTGGGCTCAAACTAAATTTAACCCAAACCCCATATAACCCATTCACTGATTAAGTCATATAAAAAATGAAAACCTTTATACAATAAAAAAATAAAAAATCATAATAATAATAACAGATGAAAATAAAAATCTGCACAAAAAAATTTTGTAAAACAAATTTATGGCAAAAAATCTGAAAAAAAAAAATACGGGAATAAAATCAACAAATCTGCACAAAAAAAGGGGAAAAAAAAAAGGAACGATGACGAAAGAAGGGAGAAGCCTAGGGTAATGAGCAGAGCTGAAAATTTGCACTGTGAAGTTAAATGTGGAGAGGGGTGTGGGGTAGGTTGGACATCAAACAAGACCCTCTCGGGTGTGGGGTAGGTTGTTCACATGCGGAGCGTTCAACATATGATGAATTTGAGCAACAGGACATGCACCAGTAGAAAGTGGAGTGTCAGTGGACTGCCATTTTTGCACATGCAGTTCCAACAATGCATATTGATGGTGGCAATCGTGAACACCATATGGATAGGTATTTAGGAAAGAAACCTTTGTAATGGTTTATAAGAAGAATATGAAGAAAGAAGCAGGGGTGAACTCTAATCCGGGAAGAGTGACCAGACGGAGAACCCTTATCAAGTGCAGTAACTTTTTGGAATATGGCCATAATGCTAGGTCCTGCAAAAAGACTCTGAATCCAAAAAGAAAGATTTTCAAAAAAATAAAAATAAAAATGAAAATAAAAACCTGTCTACTCAGAGCAGGTGAATGTAAGCGATTGAATGATCATTCTTCTAACATCCTTCCCCCCCCCCTTTCACTTTTAACATCGTTCCAGCAGTCCACAAGTGCAACCACAACCATAAGGAGATTAGAGAGGATTGGGCAAGAGCAGCAAAACTGTAACTCCATTTTGTGTCTAATCATTGTTTCCTGCACAACGCTATAAATCTCTTTTTCTTTTTCCTTTTTTTCTTAGTAGTCCACAATTGCAAGTAGAGCAGAATAAGCTCTAGTGGAAAGATTTGCAGAAGTTCAAGCCATCCTAGAAAGAACATCAATGTTTGTGTATATTCTATTTCGTAGTTCACTTATGCACTTTATCAATGTATGCAGTAACATCTAAACTAGGGATTGGGTCATTTGGGAATAAATGTTATTTGGAGAATGAATGCCACCTTATCAATATCATCAACCAAAGCAACAATTGATGTACCTTACTGGCTATGTGTTCGATTCAGTTCAATAAATTAACAATTTCTTTAATACGGAAATCTATCAAAGAAAACGCCATGATCACCATCATCAACAAGTATATCATCTCCATCATAACCAACAATTTCATTAATATTTGCCAAAACAAATTGCCCCTAAAATACACCACCACACTTTCATAAAATTTCAGCATTCTTTTAAAATTTTTCTTTTCTAATTCCAGCCTTGATTTAGTTTCTAATAAACTCTTGATCACATCAGCACTTTCTCTAGTACATCAAACTACTCAAAATATCCATTTGTCACCACGTCGTTATATATGTCCTCAATCGTTTCAATATACACTACTCTTACACTCCCCCCCTAAAATTCTCTACATAATTTTCCTAAAAATTCTTTCAGACACAATTTCTAGGTCAATGAACATCATGCGTAAGTTCTGTTTTTTCTCATAATACTTATCAACTAATTATTTAAGGTGATGTATGGCTTTCATCGTCAACGTTTCATTTATAACTCCAAATTGATCACCAAATCAAATTGGTCTCATTCTGTAGTTTTGGTTCAATCACTCTTTTCTAAAGTTTCATGATATGGTTCATTAGATTAATACCACAATAATTTATATAATTTTGTATGTCACCATTATTTTTAAATAAGGGTACTAAAAATTAATCATTTTCTTCGTTCTCAATAGCATATTGAATAATTTCGTAAGCCATCCAATACCTTGCTTGTCTAAGCACTTCTATACCTCCATTGGGATACCATCGGATTCAATTGTTTTTATTTTTCATCCATTTTAAAACCTCTTCAACTTTTAAAAGTGGAATTCTCTAATAAAAATTAATATTTCTATACTTTTTTGACCTACTTAGTTTACTTAAACTAACTTGAAAATGTCAAATCATTATTCTAGAATAATGTCAATATTATAGATGATTTAATATTAGTCTCACTCTAATAATCTTTATTTATGCTATTTTTTGTGTATATCTATTGAGATGTAATTCAATTTTTCAAAGAGTTATGAGCTATAGTAGTCATCCATTTATTTTTTCTATCCGTTTAGGTATATGAAAAGCTCAAATAATAAATTGTCTTTTAATGGGATCTGTAGCAAAGTCTATAAATGGATTCTTGTATGTCAATTATGCATTCCAATAAAAAAAAGAAAAAAATCCTCTTGTTCTTCGATTCTCTCATCAAATATTTATCCATGTATTCAAACTAAAATTTCTAATATCTGATATCAGAGCTTCCAGGTTCGTTGAGTTAGCAGAAGCCTCTTAAATTGATGGTTTCGGGTGTCAACGCAAGTATGGCCCAAACAATGGTTCATATATTTATCGGAGAAAATTATGACATGTGAAAGATTTAAATGCGAACATTACTACTATCATAAGAATTGTGGCTTGTAGTCGATCAAGGCTACACCGAGTGTACCGAAAGGCAACAACTATTGCAGGAGCAACATAAAATTTTGTCAAAAATCAGATGAGAGACGCCAGAGCCTTGTTTCTCATTCAATAAGGTGTTGCAGAAAGTTTCTTTCCACGAATCATCAGAGCAACAAAATCAAAGGACGCATGAGAGATAATACAAAAGAAGTTCCAAGGATCCATCAAGGTGATTGCTGCCAAATTACAAACCTTGCAAAGGTAAATTCAAAATTTACAAATGAAAGAGTCCGACAAGATAAAAGGATATTTGTCAAATCTAATAGAGCTCATAAATCAGATACAGGCCCATGGCTAAAACATTTCTGATCAATAGGTGATTGAAAAAATTTTAATCAGTCTACTTGAGAAGTACGAGTATATTGTAATTGCAATTGAAGAATTAAAAGATATGTCAACATTTCAGTCCAACAATTGATGAATTCCCTGGAGGCACATGAGGAAAGAAAATTGTAACACGGTGGAAACTCAGTTGAAAGTGGTTTTCATCCAAACTGAGCTTTAGATCGCAACACAATGATAAGAAGAAATTTTAAGGAAAAGGAGGTCCAAGGCAAGACGAGCAAAAGCAACCAAATGACCTGTGAGAATCCAGTTGAACAAATCAAAATAGTGGTGTGACATCTAAAAAAATCAAATCATGACACTACTAAATACTGGTTAAAGATGAGATGTAGAAAGTGCAATCGAACCGACCAAATTGAAAGATTTTGAAAACCAAAATGTTAATCAAGCAAATTTCACTAAAGAAAAAGAAAGTTGTGAAAATATTTTCTATGCACAAATTATAGCAAAAGAAGAGAAGAATGACATCTAGTATCTGGATAGTGGGTGCACCAATCATATAACCATTAACCAGAAAATATTTTAACATATGGATACATAGTACGAAACCAAGTTGCGTAGGGTAAATGGTTCTCTTGTTCAAGCTAAAGACAAAGGCAATATTTCCATAAAAACCATGATTGGACCAAAATTCATTTGAGATATGCTATTGGTTTCTGATTTGAAGCAAAATCTACTGAGTGTTGAACAATTAGTTCAAAATGGGTATACTGTTCATTTTGAAAATAATTGTTGCAAAATATTTGATCGACAAAATTCAAATCATGCTAATATAAATCGACACGAAAAGATACAAATCTTTTCCACTGCTGATCAATTATGTCTTGCAATTGGCATTGCAAAGCGAAATACCCAGTTCTGGCACAAACTCTTCCGAGTTATGGCACAAACACTTCGGTCACCTCAATTATAAAGTCTTGAAGATACTAGAAGTTAAAGGGATGGCTCAAGTATTATCACCTATAAATTTGAAGGCAGACACTTGTGAAGCATGTCTCCTTAGCAAACAAATTCGAGCATCTTTTCCAACCAGAGGAGCTTGGCGAGCAAGCGCACCAGTGGAGTTGGTTCACACTAACATATATGGAAAGATACAGACACCATCTCAAGGGCAAAACCGGTATTTTCTAATTCTGTTGATGATTTTACATGAATGAATTAGGTTTATTTTTTAAAAAAACAAGTCAGCGGCTTACAAGGTGTTCAAGAAATTCAAGGCTATGGTTGAGAATCAAATTGATCGAATGATCAAAGTGTTGTGAAGCAACCACCGAGGTGGTGAGTTTACCTCAAAAAATTTTGACAGGTTTTGTGAAGAAAATAGCATACGGAGACAACCAATAACAATATATTTACCTCAACAAAATGACGTCGCTGAGCGAAAGAATTGGATGATTGTCGAGATGGCAAAAGCAATATTCAAGGAGAAAAGTATGCTAAATACATTTTGGGTAGAAGCAGTTAATACGACAATTTATATTTTAAACAAGAATCCTACAAAATCCATTCCAAATTGAACACTATTTGAAGTTTGGAGTGGGATGAAGCCAGAATTCAACCACATGAAGGTCTTTGGTAGTGTGTGTTATGCTCACGTACCAGACGAAAGAATATCAAAACTCGATGACAAAAGTTAGCCGTGTATATTCATTGGCTATGCTGAAAGTACAAAAGGGTATCGACTATACAACTTAGTGGCCAAGAAATTGATCATTGGTAGAGACGTGTTTGATGAAAAGGCTTCATAGAATTGGGAAGAAGACAAGGCATGAGACAATCGATCAGCACCAACTATTTTCTCACTAAATCAGTCACCTATGCTAGTTGTTAAGCTGCAAGAACAAGGTGATACTCCATATTGAGCCAGATCAAGTTCAAGTCTAGGTTCAAGCTCAAGTATCATAGAATTGTCTACACCCGAGTCAGCCTTAAGAAGAGTAAGAAGTTTAACAGAAATTTATGAGTCATGCAATTTCTTATTAGTTGAACCTCAAAATTTTAAAGAAGCTCAGAACCAAAAACGCTGGGTGGAAGCAATGGAAAATAAAATTAGCATTATCAGAAAAAATATATATATCTTGGAGCTGGTAGACAAACCAAAAAATTACAAAATCATTGGAGTAAAATGGGTTTACAAAACAAAGTTAAATTCTGATGGGTCAATTCAAAAGTATAAAACGAGACTGGTTACAAAAGACTTAAAACAAAAACACGACATCGATTATTACAAAACGTATGCTCTAGTAGTAAAGCTGGAGACAATCAAAACCATTATTGCTTTTGCAGTTCAAAAGAGATGGCGATTGTATTAACTCAATGTTAAATCGACATTTTTGAATGGCTTTCTTGAAGAAGAAATTTATATCAAGCAACCACAAGGCTTTCTAGTTCAAGAGGGAGAAAATAAGTTTCACAAGCTGAAAAAGGCACTATACGGGCTCAAGCAAGCACCGAGAGTATGGTACAATCAGATTGACAAGTATTTCACACAAAAAGGATTTGGGAAGAATATTAGCATACCAACCTTATATGTCAAAAAATAAGATACGAATATTTTAGTTGTCTTATTATATGTTGATTTGATCTACACCAACAACATTGAGAAGATGATGAACAAGTTCATAGAAGACATGATGCAGAGTTTGAAATGAGTGATCTTGTCTTGTTACACTATTTTCT
This sequence comes from Dillenia turbinata, assembly GCA_037126225.1. Classification (NCBI taxonomy): domain Eukaryota; kingdom Viridiplantae; phylum Streptophyta; class Magnoliopsida; order Dilleniales; family Dilleniaceae; genus Dillenia; species Dillenia turbinata. Next base: position 17,178,128 of record JBAMMX010000021.1, read on the forward strand.
AGGTATAGAAATATGTCAAGATGTTAGTGGCATCTTCAAATTGCAGAAAAAGTATGCAAAATGCATTTTGAAGAAATTTGAGATACAAAATTGTAAATCAATTGTAACCTCGTGATGTTGAATGAGAAGCAAAAAAGGGAAGATGGAGTAAAGAAGGCATTGGGAGTTTGCTATATTTGACTGCTATGCGACCAAACATCATGTTTCCTATCAATTTATTTTCAAGGTACATGAATAGCCCAAATCAGTTAAATTTTGCTACCACTAAGAGAATATTTCGATATATTAAAGGTACAACATATCATGGTATATGTTATAAGGCTGTGGAAGACTCAAAACTAATCGGTTTTATCAATAGCAATTGGATTGGATGTTTAGATGATATGAAAAGTACATTTGAATATGCTTTTTCATTAGGTTTAGGCCTCTACTCATGGTTATCAAAGAAACAGAGTATAGTGACATTATCATCAGTTAAAGCCGAAAATATGGCAATAGCCCAAGCAGTTTCATAGGAAGTCTAGTTAAAGGAAATTGCTGAAGTCTTTAGAAGAAGTAAAATAAACCAATTACTGTGATCACAAATCGGCAATCACAATAAGCCAAAATCCAATGAATCATAATAGAGTAAAACGCATTACTATCAAGTATCATTATATTCGTGAAGCAGTCGAGCGTCGTGAAGCATAACTAAACTTTTGTAAGATAGAACTACAATTAGCCGACATCTTCACTAAGACACTGTCCAAAGAAAAGTTTCTGCGTAATAGAAGATTAATTGATGTTATAAAAAAACTAAATTAAGGGGGAGTGTTGAGGTGTAATTCAGTTTTCTAAAGAGTTATGAACTATTGTTATGAGCCATTCTTTTAGTTTTTTTTCCCATCAGTTTAGGCATATGAAAAGCTCAAATAATAAATTATCTTTTAATGGGGTCTGTAGTAAAGTCTATAAATGGGTTCTTGTATATGTCAATTATGCATTCCAATAAAAAAAACCCTCTTATTCTTCTATTATCTCATCAAATATTTATCCATGTTTTCAAAACAAAATTCCTAATACTCGATAGGTTGTAGTTTGATAGAGATTCTGATCTGCACCTAAATCCATTAAATATATAGCACCTTTTTAGATTTCTCAGAATTAGAAGTAAAAAAAGCAAAAAAGAATTTTCTCGCAACACTATGCATGATTTTGTCATTATATGGTCAAATATAATAGCTTTGATTAAAGGGGGAAAATTAAGCGACATGCATCCATGATGATATATAGGAATTGTATTTTGCTTTAGTTACAACATCTAAGTATGTTCTTTTCTATTTTCTAAGTTATTTTTTCTCGCCTACACATTATTATGCTTCTTAGGAAGCAATTATATAATACAAATATTTTCAAATAGAGCTCTTGATTTGGAAACTGCAATTTGGCTAGAGTTCCTTATAGAGGGGATGATGTATGGATGTAGTATCTTCTAATGACAATCAGTTCTGATTTCCTACTATACCTTTAAGAGAATTAGTTGATTCCTGTTATGAAGTTCATTCGACAGGACATTCTGCATAAATAGATAACTTTTTGGCACAAAATTAAAAGACAGCTGAAGAGAACCTTTGACATGTTTAATTGAAATTTCTTGGCAGAAGTTATATGTTTGCATGTCCAATATTTCAAGGACCTGTACTATAATATGCCCACCTTTGTGGGTTTATTACTTAGAGTAATAAAAACTGTCCTTTTCTTAGTAATGTACCTTTGTGTTTCAGTGCTTGTAGTAGTGTCATGATAAATGGTAGTAAAATTAAAATCCAGACATGTTTGTCGAGACAATTTTATAGTTGTCATAGGTAACATACGATGAAATTTATGTTGAAAGATGGAAAAAAGGATCAAAAACTTAGGGAAGAAGAATATAATCGTAATAATATCACTCTACAACCATGTTAAGTAATGGCCATTATAATAGTTGAGATCATCCATCGAGGTACCTTTGGTGATGTTGGATGGGATTTAGTTTACAAGTCACCTCTAGAGTAGCCTTTAGTATGAGTCGCATTATCGTAAGGCATAAACAAGATGCCCATAGGCCAAAGCAGACAATATTTCTAATTTAGGATATTATAAATGATGTCTAACCTTCAACAAGCTGAAAGTGCAAAATTAGGATTACAATATTAGATCCACCATTTTAACACATAAGAGATGAAGTACAATATAGTGGGAACAACCTTCGTAATTTGCAGTGCCTAATTTTGTAATCTAAACTGTGTGACATGAGTATGTTGGTGCTATGAATTGAATGGATGAGATTATAATATCCCTTAGATATAATTGAACAGAATTCTCTCACTTGAGGTGCCTTTCGATAATCAATTTTGCGAATAAAATCTTGAGAAGCCTTTCAATTCTTTACATGGTGTGAAAATTGCAAGTATATTAAATTAATTCATTGATCTTTAATTTATTGATTTCTTTCTCTCTTGTCTGATAAAAAAAAAAAAAAGAATCCATCTTCCGTTTTATTTTATCTTCTCAACACTTATATGGAGCTTGCCCTTAAAAGTAATCTTGGTAAGCACTTATGTAAGGTGCCGTTTTGAGAAATCATTACAACATGCATTTGCATTTGCATTTGCATTTCATTAAGCACATTTAAATTTTTCACATCACACTTTGCTAAAATTGGTTGATTTTTATGTATGATGCATGCTTTGGTTTTATGTGTGTAGTTTTAATCATATATCGTGTGTATTAAAATTAGTATAAACTAGTAGGATACATGAGCGAATGAAAATGGTCGAAATAAACCAACAAGAGAACCGAATCAGGATTAGGATTAGGTGTGAGACCTACAAAATGGGAAAACAAGAAAAAGAAAAAGGGAGAAATGTCGCACCCTTACATGACATGGCTTCTTACTTGACACATGGCACTTACACCTTTAACACATCACCATGCTTAAGAGCCCCACAACCTATTTAGGATGGAAATGAGAGAGAGGGAGAGAGGAAGGTGTTTCATTCTTGAATTTCATTCATGTTTTTCTCTTTCCTCTCCAAAAAACCAAACCCTAACTCCATAAAAAGTGTCCTTTAAGCTTAGATTAAGCAACCACCATTCATATACTTATTACCCTTGACACAAAGAGGTGTGGAAAATCTCTAAAATAAGTTTAGAATACATAGAAAGCAAGAAAGTTGGAGAAAGAAGAGTATAAAAGAACAAAGAAGGATTAGAAGTTTGGAAAGACAAGTACCATACTTGTATTTGTTAAATTGATGCATAATGATCCTGTAGAACATGTTTTACATGTGATTATATTGTTAGAATAAGGATGAAATGAATTAAAGAAAAATGAATCACGTTCTTGAATGAAAAATTAGGAATTTGGTATGCTAGTTTAACTATACTTCAGTTTTTGGTTTATAACTTTTTCTGAACAATTGTAAATCGAGTGAAATTTTCTTTTAATAAATCTTGACTTTAATAAGTTTAAAATAACATATAATTTTAAGAGTTTCATTGAGAATTGAAATTTTGGTGAATTTGCAAAATAACACATTTTCTGTAGAAAACTACCATGTTTCTGTCTTGTTTTAGTGATAAACTATACTTTGATTGTTAGCTACCTTCTAGACTAAATTTGACCGAGCTCTAAATACAAAAGTTGTACCTCTACATCTTATCTTTAAATTACTACTAGAATCACCTATATATGTAAAAAAAGTTATGCTAATTTTTCTAAAACTGCTCAACCTATATTGTGAATTTTAGGTTGTAAATTCGATTGATTTGGGTATCTCCGTGTAATTGGAATTAACTATGAGCATGAAATTTATACTCTTGTATCTTATCTTTAAGTAACAATTGGAATCATCTCAATCCAATAAATGTAGTTCAAGTTATAGTATTTTTACTAAAACCTGGTTGTGTTGGAAGCTTGCTGAAATGGTTTGTTGGTCCACTATTTGTTGCTAAACTATATAACCAGTATAATTGTGATATTTGGTTATGATTTTTGTATAATTCTTGTGAGAAATTATGTTTTTATAGTTATTACATTATGAGAATTATAAAGGAATGTAAAAAGAAAGTGATAACATAAAAATACCTACGAAAACTTTGTGAAACCTGTGGGCAAAGCATGAGGTGTATAGTTGGCATATGGAGTTCCAAAAGCTTTGCGAAATCTGTGGATGAAGTTTGAGAAACTATGGATGTGTCTCTTCTCCCTATGATGGTAGAATTAGAAACAAGTGAAGTGTTTGAGATGTCTAACCCAAAAATATCTAGATTATATTTAGGAATTTTAAATTTTAGTTTGCTCTTCTGGACCCTCATACATTAACTTGGTTTGACATTTTATTTTTTCTTTAATTACTAAGTTAAATTCGAATAATAAAAATAGAAAAGAATAATAAACCCAGAAGTGATAATCGTATTAATTCTCTTGATAATGCTTGAGATAATATGAAGTTCTTGTACGCTTTTTTATGTTTCATGCTATTTATATAGTAATAATGATATTTTTATGTCTACTTTGCTTGCTATGTATGTTATTGGGTCTACGTGTACTTGCTCTGTTGACCTCATTATCCTTGTTTTCAGGTACTCTTGAGACGAGAGATTTAGATCCCTACTCATCTTTGACCATTTTATTTTGTTTGAGACATGTAATTATTTGTACTCTTTGAGTAATTTGAGCTATGTTGTATGTATAAATGTATAATTTTGTCATATCAAAACCTTATGTATAGTTTTATGGATATAATGTTTATATACTATGGTGTGTGATGCTGGACAGTCAGGAGGGTCACTGATGCTATCTTGTTTGATAATAGAAATGTTATGTTTATTTTATTATGTTAACACTAGATGGCTAAATAGTCATTAAATAGAGAAGACTTTGTCAATATCTTTTTGGAAAGAGCAAGTAATTTATTTTCATCTTAATATAAATTTCCTTTCGTGTTATCATATACGGGGAGGACGACTATCACGAGTCCAATCATCACATTTTAACTATGTTAGTCACTTCTGCATTTGTATTCCTATCTCCTTTTGCTAAGGGGATGCAATGCCTGAATAACTGGCCGTCACAACTTCCATACTTTCTGTTGTTTGTTATATTCTGGCTAATGCATTTTGTGTTGTACCAAACTGAAAACAATGATGAATATCTTATATGCTTATCTCTGAATATTGACTCTTAGAATCTTATTTTGATGAAGTCCATCTTGAATTCATTTTCCAATTATAGGCATAATGCAACAGACTTCTTGTTGCGACTAAAAGGAAAGAAGCTGATGCCGATTGGAGATTCCATGAGCCGTAATCAATTTGAGTCAATCTTGTGCCTTCTTCGTGAGGGCTTTCCTGATAAAAGCCGGATGTATGAAACCTATGGCTGCAAAATTACAAAGGGAAGAGGCCACTACGTGTTCAAATTTCTGGTAATGTATGGACATATTGTCTTCACCATTCCTTTATTACTTCCATACATAATTTCTGATAACAAGGACCAACATATCCACAAGCTCAAAAACCTTTGAGTCATTATAGTAATAATATCATGCACACACCATATACACTCGTGCAATTTATGAACTTCCCATATTACTTATTGTTGAGTCTGTACCTCTTATAATTGTACACACAGGACTCTAATTGTACAGTAGAATTTGTTTGATCTCATTTCCTTGTGAAGGAAGGAACAAACCCAACTCTGTCAACAGACCAAATTGACAAGTCAGCTGGCAAATGGAGTCGGGTGACATACTCATTCTTAGCACTGGACACTGGTGGACCCATGGAAAAAGTGCTTGGGGGTATGCAAGCAGTCTTCTTTTCTTTTATCTCTCTCTCTCTCTCTCTCTCTCTCTCTCTCTCTCTCTCTCTTCCTCACATTAACAGGTCCTGACTTAATTGGTCCTTGTATGGATTATTGATATCTGTGTGATTGAGAATGCAATTTCAAATGTTTGATTTGGAAGATCAATGCCTTTCTTTAAACATTTCACCGCATAATAGGTTACTCATACCAATAATACGTGCTTGTTTTGTATGATTCGGTATCCCATCAAAATAGGTACTTATAGATGCATTAACTGTTGCAGGAAAAATTTCTACAAAGAAGGTGACTTTCTTTATCCTCAACTTGATGTCATTGAAGCTTATAAGAGAACTCTGAGGACTTGGGCAAAGTGGATTGATAGTAACATAGATCCAACAAAGAAGTTGGTCTTCTACCGTGGATTCTCCTCTGCACAATTCAGGTTTACGTTTTTTTCCTGGTCAAATATATATATGTCATATATTGTCTGGCCCACTATATATCTAAATATGTGTGTATGTGTATATATATAATTAATAATATATAGATCCAATAGCTAATACCCCTTAAATAAAATCTCGAGTTTAAGTTTTATATATGGAGAAAGTAGAGAATTTTGCCACTTAAAAGTCTAATATGGCTCGAATTAGAATTAATCGTATTCAAAACGATTATCGGAAATCGATGGTTTATTAAAGAAAAAGGGGAAAATGCTGTAGTCCAGAGTATTTATTGGTTGCTGATTGAATGAAGTCCCACATGAAACGATGTGGCACGAGGATTTATCAAATTGTTGCTTGCCATTTATGTCACGGTGGTGAATCATGGCCAAATTGATATGAAGAATAGTGTTGCTTAAAAAGCATGCAGTACACTCTATTATTAGTGAAGCAAATGCATTTCGAAATTCATGACTGGTAGGAACAATGGTACTTTTGAGTATTTTTTTCCCCCTTGGTTTAGCAAGTTCAGCTAGGGTTTCTTATTAAATTTTCACAATCTACTTATATATAATTGCAAGGTACCCATATTGGTAACTTCTCTTTTCTCTGCATATTCTTGGATTAACTTCGAGCGCATCATATAGGTTTATCATTTTAATTTAACTTGGTGATACATCCAATCATGGTTTTTTTTTTTTTAATTATTATTTTTCTTTTTTCTTTAAACATTGAAATGCCAAGTGATTGATAATTTGGGATTGCTTGTTGAAGATGACCAATCAAATAACTCCGCATGAGAGTTCATCATCATCATCATCATCTTGTTTATGTTTTACAATCCGATAGTAATCACAGTATGTTTCCAACAGAGATGGCGATTGGGATTTTGGTGGGAGTTGCAATGGAGAGACACAATCCGTATTGAAGGGGAACATTCTGGACAACTATCCTTTGAAAATGAAGATAATAGAGGAAGTGATCCGAGAAATGCAGGTTCCTCTTTTGCAACTAAACGTTGCCAGATTAACCATCTTGAGTGAGGATGGCCATCTGTCTATCTATGGCAAACCTGTTGCCAATGATGGCAGAAAGGTTTCTACCAAGAGGCAGACTGTAGCCATTGATTCCTCCCTGGGGTTCCTGATGCCTGGAATGAGTTAATTTATGAGCCTATGATCCAGAAACGATCAAATTTTGATCAATTGTTGATTGATGTCACCATTGCTGTTTTTATGCTTCTCGCAGTTGATAAAAACTAGTATGGTCACTCAGCAATCTTGATGCATGAAAGATTGCAAAAGGCACCAATGAATACAGAGAAGATGGCCAGTACTTGGAATATTGATCAAAAGTAATATCTAGATAAAAGCTGTCTATAGAGAGGAGGTAAGGGTTGTGATTCCAGTAAGACCCCCTATCTATTTGGGAAAGGGAATGATGCAGTACTTGACGTGTATGATCTATAGTATCTGTTATTCTTCACAAAATAAAGTACAATCATTTAATTTACATTTACAAATGCAATTCATAAAAGGTATTTATTTTCTAGGCAATTTCCTGCTTTAGAGAGAAAATTGAGTCGCAAATCTTATAAGCAGCGGGAAACAAAACTGGAACTCAGCCACAGAGATGCCCTGCAGCCACCAAGTAAGATCCATCTCTGTGCCATCCCCATGGACTTTGTGGTCTACAGAACTCTGTAGTGGTTTGCAAGTTGCCACACAGTGTGTACGTGTCTGTTGGCACTGATTCAAGCAATTTGCAATCACAAAATCACCCACATTTCTGTATGATGCACCGGTTTTGGCAGCCAAGACGTCTACCTGAGAGGTTTCATACCCTGTGAGGATTTAGAAAATTGTCAACACTCAATGCACCAAGGGCGTGCATACTCAAGTATGAAAGCTTTGCATGCAAAAATAAGAAAAAATACGGTTTTAAAAGTATGAGCAACACCAACAATAAAGCTGAAAGGAACCAAAACCCGAGTATTTAAAGCCCAAAGTTGGTAAAACGTCCAATTTTTTATGCTCTCAAAGCTCAGAAGTCTGGAAAATGGAGGACACTGTCCCTTATTTCACCCTTGTACTTGAACCAGATGCATCTTTTACAAGGGTAATATTCCTAGTCAATAACAATGGACAAGAATTCCATACTAAAAGATCTCTCAAACAGAACTACCCAGAGGGGGAAAAAAAGGCCTCCTTTGTTTTCTATTTTATCAAAAAAAAAAAAAAAAAAAAAAAAAAAAAAATTCAACCTATATCTTGCTTCACTTCAGAGTTTGTGCTTTCAAAAAATGACTCTTTACACTATATTTTTATTTCATAAGACATTTGCAGAACTTTGGCAAGTCCATTGTTGGAAAAGTTCTCATAACTTAATTCTTATATGATGTCAATAGAGTTCTTCAAATGGAACCAAAATCACGGTGGTCATCTTAGGATGCTTTTGGTATCAGTCAAACTACATGCTTATTTTGGTTGCACTACAAAATCTCAAAATAAAAGAAAGGGAAATAGTAATCCCTATAGGAAGAACTGAGAAAGGACAGAAGCTTTAAAAAATATATATATACCATACAATTTTACTTAAGATTTAAAGTAACAAACTTATTTTGTTTTCAACAAATCTCAAAAGTAACAAGATCATAGGTTGCGAAGCATGCATTCTAATAATACAGGTCTCAAAGTGTAGAAGGAAATAACTAGATGTTATTAGTAAGTAAACCAAAATAAAATCGTCTGCCATAGCACCTCTGCTTAGATCTAACTCTGAACAGTATGGCATCTCATTACTTCAAACTCCAGCCTTTGTGCTGTTATCATGAAATGCACATTCCAGCAGACTGGCCCTCATGAGATAGAAGAAAGTACAGTTCACTAAAGTATCTCAATCCTCAACAATTGAAATAAGTTGAGGTAAACCAGAAAGATACTTATCTAGCAAGATATTAAAAAAAATGAACAACTTCTCATATAAAACGGCTTTGTGCTTGCAATTCTGCTGATACATAATGTTTAGGTCCCTGTAGAAAACCTTACTCCTTACTATTTAAATTTCATGAGTGTTAAAAATTAAATAAAGAACAGGTCAGAGCGGAAATTTCACAAACAAATGAAATGCTTCATTCAATTAGTCCTTCTCATGATCTCTGCCAAACATTTTAAAATGAAAACCTATGAGAGTATTCAATCTGTGACTCTGACCAAAGCATTTGGACTTTGGGAGGCAGTTTCTTGAGTAATAAAGCCAATAATAATGAGTTCATTAATCCATGTTTTCAAGCCAGCCTTGTTAGGTTTCCTCCTTGAAATATACAACCCATGAAGCACAAGCATGTTGACACAACAAATTTTTATAAAATAGAACAAGGACAAGGCTAGTGCACAACACAAACTATTTTTAAATAGAAACACAACGCAAGGAATATCATTTTTATGTACATATTTTGCAGATTACATATTATAGCAGTAAGTTTTGCCTAAGGGTATTGCAAAATAAGGATTTAACCATTTACTGTTCAAACGTGATTATTACAATTGGAGGAAAGACTTGGATTAATAACTATATAAAATGACGTTAGAGATTTGAAGAAGTGTCTCATGGGTGTCCAGAAAATGTATTTAAATCTCTTGTATTTAAAAGAAGAACACAACAATTGGATATGCCATGTGACATGTAACGACCTATTTCTCAATGGGTAGTTCCAGCTTGGTATCTGAACCTAGGTTTTGAGATCTTGTGGACTTAGGATAAGAGAGTTGGGGGTATAGATTTACCCTTTATATGTCATATGATATGATGTTATGCTAAATTTAGTTTGCTTTAAGATATCTTGAGTTGACCTCTACGAATGTTGGGCAAGACCTTATTTTCCAAGGTAGACTGCAACTGCCCTTCGAGAGAATTCTTGTGATAACAATATAGAGCATGTCAAGAGTTTGGGGTGGTCTACCCATACCTTGATCATTTGGCACTTCCGCACCATAGGCCGAAGCTGTACCAACGATTGCTTTACTGTTGTTAAAATAATGCTTTCTATTGTCTGCATGTATATTAAACAACCCCCCCTCCGGGCGGGAACCAACTCCTTTGTTTGAGAGATTTCTTTGAGTTTGTGAGTGTTGCTTTTGAGTGTGTGTATGTTTGTGAGTTTGTTAGCATTTGTGGGAATAACGAAAATTATGAACTTTGTAAAAGATAGCATTTGTCTTTTTGTTTCTTTATGAATGTGATACTTGCTTGAGTTTTGAAATGTTAAGTTTCATAAAAACAAGTTCATGTTTAAACTCTGACTGTGGATTTTGGGAAATCTCAACCTATCAAGTGAAGTGTTCATGCAATTAAGAGGATGGATGGTTTGGACTTAAGTTTATAAGGGAAAGATTTTCTTCTTTAAGAATAAGAGTATATAAATAAGTTTTTTAAGTGAAGTTTTTAATCTTGATGTTCTCTACTAGTGTGGGTTTATGTGGCCCATCTAAATCATAAAATTATGAAAATTGCCAACTCCAAAGTATAAGATGAGCGGATTAGTGCACACATCAATACACTAGGTATAAGCCTATAGTTTAATAACTTTTGGAATCTGATACTCATATAGATTTGTGCATTCACTTACAAGTTTACTAGTTACGTTTTTGATAACTAAATAATGGAAATGATGAACCTTGGAAGCTGATAATCTCAAGGAGCACAAGATTAAATTTTTCCAAAGCATTCAAATAGATGATTCTTTTATGCTATATATATACGTATATATATATATCATCCAAATATCAGATCTTCGTTGGAATTAGACTATTTTGATTCTCAATGTTCCTTTATGTATATTACTTAGACCCACTTCAACTGATAATATTTTTACTAAGAGGAGAATACTAAGTTAACACTATGAATATTATTGCCTCTTAAATCCAGTAATTTTTTTATTATTAATTGAAAATCAACTTTTTGAAGTAAGCATAAATTCAAGTTGTTTCAAGGGTTACTAGCATGAGTATCCAATATAATTGACCAATAGTGATTGCTTGTTCGGGTTGGTGTTGTGCTGATTTCGTCTTTTGATATTTGCTTTGATAACAGAGTAATTATTCATAATCAAGGGCCTTCGTTTTGCTTTGTGAGACTAGGTACTGTGACTTCTGCTTCAAACAGCAGGTTTTGGGTTTTCTAGGTATTTTTTAAGTTGTTAATTTTTGCTGTTTGGGTTATTTTGCTAGATCACTACTTCTTTGTTCACTCTGTGTTTCTAAATGCTTAGCTTCTCTCCTCTTGATGATAACAAACTCTTTGCTAAAAGTTTTCACAATGTTGAGTTCTGTTTCCCTCATAAATTTGCGAGAAAAAGTATATGTGAGATCTTGCCAAGTTAAGTTTTGAAATTCTGACATAACTTTTAAGTATATGCATCTCAAGGTGCTGTTCTATCATTATAAGATTCTTGAAAGGTTCTATCTTGCAAAATGTAGCACTTAATTATATTAAAACAAAATGATGTTATTAGTTAATAAACTTACGCATAAAAGCTGAATTCATATAACTTTGATAATTGACACTTTTTTTTTTGGGGGGGGGGGGGGGCTTGTGTGTCATATGTTAGTAAGTTGTGTCCTTTTATAACAAACTAAGGTATAAGAGTGATGAAAGTTTGAGAAAAAAGCTTTTCAATTTATTTTTGCCTTTCCAAATTAAATTTTGTCCCAAGCATATTAGCACCTTAGTTTGTTCTTGATAATTTTATTATTGTTATCTAGAATTTATGATTTTTTATATATACTGGTTGGGCCTTTCAGAAGCGGGTCATTAGATGACACGTCCAACATGTGGTTTGGGAGTTTTCACCTGCGTGTCATCGGGTAGTATCGTCGGGTAGTGTCATTATTTATTTTAAAAATAAAAAATATTTTTAAAAATAAAAAATTATTTAAAAAATTAAAAATATTTTTAAATTTTTTTTTTTTGGGGGGTTGTGTTTGGGTTTTTTTTTGGGGGGGGGGGGGGGGGGGGGCCGGGCGCCGGCCGAGTGTTAGCAAGCTCGCCGACAGTGACACTACCCAAGTGTCATAACAGCCCTAGTCCGGTTAGTGTTTGGCAAGTTTCGCTCAAACACAGCCACAACTTCCATTTTGGAGCAATGTTATCAAAACCAACCCGGACAGTGAAATGGACTGAACTGCCACTTCAATATTGGTTCAATGCTCCAATGGATCTGCTGGAATTCTACTAAAAGTTGTGACTCATCGTTCATGGTGTTTGTTTTAAGCATGGTTCAAGCACTTTAATTACTTAAAACATGTGCATCATGTAAGTGTTGAAAACTTTGTAATCTACCGTCAGCCCTAGCTTCTTTCTTGTTTTCCTTTTTCCTTTCAATCTTCCTGATAACTAGGAACAAAAAGACAAGGCAATAAAGGAAAAAACATCAAACTAACAAAAGATTAATCAACAGTATAATGCTAGAATCTTAAACCCTAAAAAGCTGATTCAAATAATCAATCTCATCAAAAATTATTGCAATTAACTGATAAATCCCAAACATCCATTTTGGCCAGAGGAGTGAGAAAGACAGTCTAGGGTCCCTTTGCTGATTACCAGTGGAGTTGAAGATGGATCCTTGTTGCCAGCATTTTGAATACTCAACTAGAGTGATTGATTGGAGAAAAAAGAACTCTCAAGTGGAAAGAGAGAGGGTATTTCGTGATGTGTAAGTCGTTGGAGAGAAAATAAAGGTTTTTGAAGGTGTAAGGAAGATGGAAATGAAAGTGAGAGAGTGAGTGGGAGAGGAGTGAGAGAGATATGATATGAGAGCGGGGAGAAGGGATATATGGAAAAGGCTGACAGTGGCAGTGCACATGCATCCCGATTCCGAAGCACTTTTCAGTTTTCGAACACATCTTTGTCTGGTTTGAAGCATTAACAACATCGTTCAGTTTTACTTTTTTCTTCTGATCCATCCGGGTCAATTTGGTTCATTTGCCTCCATGATCCAATGGTTGAAATCAGACCAACTAAGAGGCCAGTCCACCGGTTCCCAGGTTGAACTGGCCAATCTAGTCCAGTTCTAATAACATTATTTTGAAGAATTCATGCTTCAAATTTATGAACTTGCACCAACTCATTAGTGATCACAATTGATGCAGTAAAGAAATGCTTTCAAGAGGATGATTTCCATTTCATGTTGTACCTTAGATGCTCTAAGCTCATTGACTGCCATCCGAAGAGAATCATCTGAAAGTATCAACCGTGATAGAGCCCCTGTGCTCAGCCTGCAATATTTACCCAAAACAACACCACTCAACACTGTGAAAGAGATAAGAACAATATACTAAACAGGGCATGGGCAGAAAAGGCCCTCATATTGAATGCTATCAATTTACACCAACAAGTTCACGGATATAATTAGGATCCACATCAACCAGCAGGCTTATCAATCCCAAGGTCATCACTATGCACTGCCAACTTTCGTTATAATGCAAAGCCTAATGATGGAGACCACATCAATTGCACAAGCCAAACACATTTGAAGGTGGAAGAAGATGACCAATCAAACTCTATCAGGAAAGATAGAAACATCACGATGCTTACTGAATTTTAATTACAAAGTCAAAAAAGGAGATAATCATTCATAGTGAACAACAAATGCCAATTTCAATGAAAAGAAAAGGATGGTTGTCCAACTTCCCTCATCATACTATTCTGTTTAAGAGTTCAGCCAATATGATAGTTTTTTATATATATATATATATATATATATAAAAAAAAAAAAATCACTTTCAAAATTTTGATGCTTCTTGTTGTTTAGGAGAAAGCCAAGCACCAAAAATGCATACAACCAAAAGTGGGCCATAGGATCCATTAAATTTATTTACTGTTGAAAAGCTTTTGACTTCTTTTAAGAATATAACCACACAAAAGACAATATAACAATGTGCAATTAAATATAAATAACAGAATCAGAAAGCTAACCCCAAGAGTTTTGCTGCATCTGATATAGAACCCTCAACAGCATGAATTAGATCAAGCAAAGCTTGCATACCCTGTACAATTATAATTAAAATGATGACCAAAATTCAGCTACTTGAACTATCTTGACAGGAAAGAAGAAAATCAAGTCCCTCTAAAAGTTTGAATATGAAGAAAGAGATAAATGAATAATGCATACCGGAATAAACTTTGGATTGTTCGGTCCAATTTGCTGGCCACAGTCTGACCCTCTGATGGTTGACTTTGCAGGAAGAATTTGAAGTAACTCTGGTGGAGGTGAATAGGCTTCAAGATATACACTGTTCCTGACTAACTCAAAATAGTATATCACGAATCAGCCAAGACTACATTCTCATCTTAATCAACTAAGAAGCAAAAAAATAATGAGACAGCATCAATGATGAATAACTCCTGATTTGGTTGTAATTGTAAGAAAGGAAGGGAATCAAAATAAATTAATCATCCATATTGTGCACGTGGTTAGGACATATACAACGAAAACTCAAAAGACGTATCAATCAATCAGGAGTAACGAGACTTTAAATGTAGGAAATTTAGTAAAATGTCAAGTAGATCGTTAAAAAGTGAGATATAAATTATTTGTAAATATGAGAGTTAAAAATTCAGTTGAAGAGATGATTTTAGATAGGAATGAGTAACATAGAAAAATCCGAACCGGTTGAGCATATAAGTGTCAAGGGTCATTGCTGTTGTTGTTTCTGTTGTTGTTATGGACAAGTTTATTTTTATTTATTTTTATTTATTTCTTTTTCTTTCTTTTCATTATTTCGTTATTTTTATATTTTAGTTTTATCTTTTCTATTTTTGCTTTCAAACTTTAATCTTATATTATATTATATTATTTTTATTATTATTATTTATTTTTTTATTTTTGCTTTCTCATATCTCCTATATTGGTCTTTCAAATGGTTAACACTAAAGTTTGGGATTAAGGCTCAGTTTGTTGGTGTTGTACTATGCAGAGGAGCCACTAAGACAAATTTACAAGCTGCGGAATACACAATTATGAAAGAGGCTAACAGGAAACTGGTATTTCATTAATCTTAGTCTATATTGACTAGTAATACAAAAGTTAGCAGGTTCCCAACCATTACATTGCTGGAACATAAATGGACTCAAAGGGGGCAATCAAACTCATTACAAGAGGTATCTAGAACTAGATATAAGTTTTTAATCCAATTATAGGACATCCTTCTCCAATAACAAAGTCAACAGGATTTTAGATGAGAATACGTCATTGAATCATCCAAAATATGAAGAGGGGCGCCATTCTGGTCCTAGTTTTTTAATTAATTTATTCTTCGATAACCTTTTTTTAATTGTTTCAATAAAAATAAGAATGCGTCCTAATAAAGAGAATCGAAGAAAGAAATTCAAATTCATCCATATATCAAGGTCTGCTCAGCAAAAGCTTTCAGAGCTCAAGATTTTATCCACAAGATAGAAATTTAACCCGCCCTCCCAGTACAATTACTTCTCTCGCCAAATTATCTTCAGTAAGTAATAAGTTGCAACTTGCAGCTAGAACTTTATAGGGCTTTCAGAGGTAACATACCCTAATGAACACTGCTGGTATCATCCAAAGCATATGGTAGCATATCCCAAAAGTATGCAGAGTACTAATCACCATAATCAATTACAACCAATCCCTCCAATATGTGCATGCAATTATCATATATAACCAACAGCCTAAAAATATCTTTATAATCATTTCCAATGCAGCTATCAAACATGAAAAGAGGCCTTCCCACCGACTCTATTCTTCTGCATGGTCTTCCTAGAGGATCTTCCTCGCTGCCATCGTTACCACATTCCGTACTCTTCAACCAATGGATACATTTAGAAAGTCTTCTGCTACCACTTGCTATCAATTTTCTATTAGCAGATCTGAATGTATTTTGATACTGATAAGTATTCTGTGAAATGTTAGATTTACATGTCAGAAAGCCACTTTATACCCCCTTTTTTTGGGTGGGGGATTTTTAAAGCTTGTTAGTATGTACATGCTGCCGTACCAGTTTTATCAAAGCTTGAGAAGGTAAGGGCACAGATAGTGCCTTCCCTTCGAACACCACGCTGACATATGCATACTTAAACCTCTCGGCACCTGGTTTTTCATCGAACAAAGAGGTTTTAAGTTAAAATTCTCCTCTCCCCTTGTGTGAGGACCGCAAAAAAAGTGTTCTTACTGGTGGCATTGCTTGTGACAAAATCAGAATATTAAATATCAAGCTGAAGCTTAATTTATTTTTCAGCAAGATTTTGTTCCCCCAATCACAAGGTTTATGTCTAATCTAACTTATAATTTACTTAAATTTTAACTCCGAATCATAAGGTGAAACATAGATATAAGATTTCTCCCCAATGCCTCCTCCTCGACGTTTCAAATCAAATGATTGAATCACATTTATCAATACTTATGTATATAGCATTCTCAGGACACATACCTTAATCTACAATGTCCAATTATAATTAGGAAGGAGAAAATACCCTTAAGAGCCAAAAGCACGCGGAGGCGTTGTAGAGCCGATGTACGATTTTTGTGTTGTGATCTGTCCTCAACAGCCTGAATTGAAACAAATAAAGGACCCATTTAATTTAAAATTAAAAATTGAGACTTAGGGTTAGGGTTAGAGACAGTAAGAGAGAGACTTGAGCAACAATGCCAGTGGGGAGATGCTTGAGACGAACAGCGGAGTCGCGGCGGTTGCGGTGCTGACCGCCGGGACCGGAGACCCTGAAAGTGTCCATCTGGCACTGAGTCAAAAGCTTTTCGTCAGGCAAAGAGAGAAAATCTCTGCCGGTGAGATTGGTAGGATTATTAGAAGTGCAACAGCAAAATAGTGTTGGTGAGGTGTGTAATCTGCTGGTGCTGAGCGTGAGTGTGGTTGGGATTGAGGCAGAAGAAGCAAGTGCCAGACTTGGGAGCTTCAGAAGCGATTTCATGAGTCTGTAACTGCCCATTTGTTCGAATTGATTTCACCTGTGGTTGCTTCTTCCCGAGAGAATGAATAAATGAGAAATAAGACCAGGGAGTAGAGCCAAGTGCGAGGACATAGAAGCCTGAGTAGGGAGGATTTTTTTTTTTTTTTTTGCCCCTTTACGTAGAAGTCACAAAAATACACACACCATAAATATATAAATACAAAATTAAAAAAAAAAAAACAATTAACAAGAAGTCTTTATCATTCATATATAAGATTAGTAATTGGGTTATTTTGGCCCGGGTTTTTCGGGGGGGAGCCCCCCCCCTTTTTTTTTTTTGGGTCTTTTTTTTTTTCTTTTTTTTTTTTTTGTTTGTTTTTTTTTTTGTTGGGGGTTTTATTTTTTAATTAAATATTTTTTTTTTTTAAAAAAAAACTAATTATTTTTATTTATTTTTATTTTTTTTGTGGGGGTAATAGGGGGGGGAGGGACAAATCTTTAATTAAACATTTGACCTTTTTTTGTTTACAGAGAGGAGAGAAATGTTGTGACGTGCATTCATGACATGTCGTTCTCTCACTCTCTCTCACTCCTCTCTTTCTCACCCCAAAACCCAATTTCCCTCTCTCACTCTCTCTCCTCTCTCACCTCACCGCTCTCTCAACCCTCATGTTTGAATCCCTTTTTCCCTCTCTCACTCTCTCTCCCCTCTCCCTTACCTCACCCCTCATTTCCGACGTCCTAAACTTCCTCTCTCATCATCTCATATAATCATCTACTTATTTTCTCTCTCAAAAGCACTGACACGGTTTCTCTTTCTAACTTCCTTTGTAATTCTTTGACTTAATTACTGGATGAGAGAAATGGTTTGCCTTCCGATAATTCACGTCTATGATCCATTCCTTGGTGAAACACTCAACAATCTGATCCACTATGGTGTCAGTGACGACTACCGACGCAAGAAAATGGTAGCAGAGGTTTTGCGCCTCTCTCTCTCTCTCTCTCTATTTTTGGGTTAATTTGAGCTTTGGTCAGGCCCAAAATAGGCACCCTTTTAATTTTTTGGATCGAGTCCCTTTTAATTTTTTGATCCGAGTTCAAGCCTCAATTCTTCAAGCATTCTCAAATCAAACTCTGGCGTGGGCTTATAAAAATTTAACCTCGACTCAAAAAGCTCGATTGTCAGGCCTACTTGGGTGTTCCTACAAGAGCGAAGAGGGAGCATTTTGTTTGTTAATTTATTTTCTCTTATTTCTTTCAATAAAGATGTAGAGAACTATGGCTCGTGCAATAATAATAATAATAATAATAATAATAATATTTAAAAAAATTATTTTGAGAGAAAAAATAGGAGAGAGGAGATATTAATAGTTTTGTAGCCTATATAAGCGAATAACCATAGGTTGAAGTGGGGACAAAGACATCTACAATGACTCTCTTATTTTATTGCTTTTATATTATTGCTTTGGCCTTTTGTTTCTATAACATTCATCCCTTCATTATCAAAAGAAACCCTTTGTCGAGTAGTAGAGTCCCCTACTCAACTTAAGCCCCTCGATACAAAAGGAATTATGTGTGTAACTTTCCTTAACTAGTAATCAGCACAACACTCTGTTTATATACCCAATGGGATTATCTTTCTAAGACCCTAAAATCCAACGAGCGGTTTATGCTATTGTAATCATGAACCGCCATTTCAATGGAAGGGGGAAAAAAATCAGTGCTTCAAATAGTCACCCAATGATATTGGGGGAAAAAACTTAAAAAAAAAAAAAAAAAACAATAATTTTTTAAAAAAAAAACTCCCAAAACACAAAGCCAAATTCAACTTCATCGATCCAGAGTCAACATGGTGGGGTCATGGTGAATGTGCAATTTGAAGGCAACGTTAATAACATCACCAGCCAATTTATGCATCATTTAGTCAACGTCACTCTTCTCATGATTCAGAATGAAATTGCATATGCATAGAAGGTGTTACCTCAAGGGACCACAAGGACAAGTATTGCGCCCAAAGCTTATTCAACTTTATGAGAAGCTAATGAGCATGCTATTCATGGGGGGCGAGAATAGAATTTGATTAGCAACATAGTTCCCCCAGCCAACGATTACTATCTCATTACCTCAATTTGAGAGTTTCAACATCACTAGATAATCACCTTGAAATACAATCTAGAGAGAGGTGAATAAATTATATGGTAATTTTTCTTGGTAGCTTGGAAGTTATACAAAGAATTTTGGAATTAACCCTAAGTTTTAAAGGAGATTTGTTAGAGTCAGAAAAACAAAGCATGGAAGGCAAGAAACAGGACACCAAAATTTTTATAATAATTTCATCAATCTAGGTGTACGTCCACTCTCATACCACCCCCTGGATTTTCCACTATCAGTTAACACTGAGGCAAATATTGCTTACAGGTGCAAGTAAACCTTCATAAAGTTTTTCCTTTAACTCTTTACAATCACTTTTCTCTCTCTAAAGTTCAGATTAGAGATCCTCTCTAGCCATTTCATGCTAATACACAAGGAAGAAGTGAAGTTGTTACAATTTTCGAAACTAAAGACTTCAAATGTAACAAATGTAGGCACTAACGAAAATTTACAAGAATTTTGCTCAAATTGTGTTTAATAACCGCAGTAGCAAAGACCACCAGAGAGAGGGCTCTTCTTTTATTCAGAAATTGACTCTTTATAGATAAGCCTTTCTCAACCGTTGGTAGATTCAAATTTTAAATATCTCATTTAATGCTTCATCTACTTTGGTCAAAAGTGAATCATCTTTTGTGGATATGGTGTTAAAAGCTGATTTTGGTGGTTGAAGCATTTAATGCTCATTGTTGTTCCATTGAAGTCTCAAAGATAGCTATTAAAACAAAGTATGGTCGAATAGATGTTTAATTGCTTGAATGCTTTAAGATCATTTGTTAAACTCATTTAACTGTTTTGGACACAATATTCAACTAGAATAAACATTATAGTTTAGATCAGTCGAATGTTCCTATTCAATTCGACCATGATAAACAAAGTGTTCAAACTGTAGTTAGTCGTCCTGGTCGACTGATTTGGACCTTGTCCTTAAGATGGGTTTGACCGAGTCTTCCTTAAGTCAACTGAGATATTTATTTCAAATTTCTGTAGTGTCGGTTGAATGGTCCTAAAAGTAAGTCAAATGTTTTCTGTGGATTTACCTAAAATACACTCAACTATCTTTGTGGCATGATCAAATGCCACAGTCCTATTCGACTGAATGTCGGTCTTAGTGGAAGTGTAAATTTCTAAATTGTAAGATCTTTTCAACCTTTTTAGCAGATTGGTCAAATGCTACAGTCATATTCGACTGATAAAATGTTCCAATTGAAGCCCTTGAGCACTAATGTTTGTTTTGGTCGAATTTTCACAGAGAACGGTTGAATTGCAAAATAGATTTTAACAATCTGAGTCATTCGAGTTGTTTCCTGAGTTTTCCTATCGAGTCACGAGTTTACTCATGAGTTTGGAATGCAAGCTTTAAATTGTGACTCGAATCGGTCGAATGATTGGGTAAGCCAGTTGAATGATTTGTTTGACCTAAGCTTAGATTAGTTGAATGCTCATGTGGTCATTTGATTGCTTAGTACATGTTCTAAGTCTCTATTGCCTGGGTCGTTGAATGGCCCAATTGGATAGTCGAATGGTATGTTGCTAAAAACTAAGTTCAGTTGATTGATTTCCTTTTCATTCGACTGAACTAATCTTTCCATTTGGTATTGGTTGAATTTTTAGATCATCCATTTAACTGTTTTCTATGATTTCTTAGGGAATTGGTCGAATGTGAGTTACGTCAGTTGAATGGCTTTGTTCTATGGTTTCTTTCCAAACTTTGCAAACTAACTTTTTAGATTGTTTTGCTTACCATCAAAACCTAAATACACCAACACACCTAATACTTCAATTACCCTAAATTTGCCAAAAGTTTCCCTTAGAAATAACACTTATCGTGGAGTTTTGCCTTTTAATATGCAAGCTAAGGAAACTCGGATTTAAACCATTACCCCATTACAGAGGAAGCTAAATTGGGCCCCTTGTCACCTCAATGCCATATGTTGTGCTGAATGTTTAGACAAATTACCCTCCGATTGGTCAACTTGTATTCGAATTTTCAATCAGTTTACACACTAACAATATCACCATATATGTTATATTTTTGGAGCAGCCAATTTATGCACCAATAGACTCGACACGAATAACGAATGCACCTCCATGACAACAGATGCCCCACTTACCTCGACTTTGAGTACCACTTACCTAATTAGTAGCTAAGCCACTTAGGGTGTGTTTAGTTGTAGAAAATAAGGGTATTTTTCAGAAAACGTTTTCTAGAAAAATGAAATTGTGTTCAAATACTCCAATTTTAAATTTTTAGAAAATAAAAATTAGAAAACATGATTTTTCAATTTATGAAGAAAAATAGAAAACAATCTTAGAATTGTTTTCTATTATTTTTCGTTATAAATAAAATCCATATTTTCTAAAATTCTCTAACTTTAGAAAATTAGAAAACACGTAGGGTAGTTGGGCTGATCTAATTGGAAAAGTTTAAGTATAAAAGTCCAAACCTTATTTCATTTAGAAGTAACGAATACAGTCTTCTCCATCTTTAAAATTAAGGTATGGCTCCCTCTCTCTCTCTCTCTCTCTCTCTCTCTTCTTCATCTCCATCTCATACTTCAATCTCCACATTCTCTCTCTTATTTTCGTTTTCTATGTCATCTCACTCTCTTATCTTTTGTTTAAAAATTTATAAGTTGAAGACAAAAAGGGAGATTTGGGGAAGTTGTCATTTTCAAAACAAGTTTATTCTCATTCTTCTTAAAATTTTTCATTTTTTTAGAGTTATGGTTTGGTTATTATACCCTTGTTTTTTGATTTTAGTACTAAACTAGGATTAATTGCTATATATGTAAAAAAAAAAAAAATAGAGTTTCCAACTTTATTAGTACTACACTAAGATTGGAAGCCTTCTTATAAGAAAAGCCAGAATACAAACGAGAAAGAAGCCTTTTGCTATTGTTGAATTATGAAGTGCATTTTTTTTTTTTGGTTAACCTAAAAAGTTAGGAATAATTGAGATTTTTTTTTTTTGTTATATATGTGAGCATTTATATTTATATTTATATTTCTTAGAAAGAAGCTTTTTGCCATCGTTGCCCCTTGCTGGATATATTTTTATCTTGAAATCATTTTTAAAGTATATTTATATTCAAATTTTGGTTTGGATATATTTCCAACACTGAATAGGCACTAAGTCAATGAGATCAAGAATCTGAATTTTGGCTGCCATGTATTCTCAAGAATGGTTTCAAACCACCTCTTTTCGTCTCAATCGATGGGTCAAAAAAAAATTCTTTAGAAGCAAGATTCAACGAGGCTTACAGTTGTGGAGTAGTCAATAAAGTAGAGTGCATTTCTTTCTGCTTTACAAGGTTGGGAATACGGAAGGAGTAGTCAATATGCAATTTTAATATAATATTCTATAGTTATAGTTGGGGAGTGGATGCAATTTTGACATTTGAAATGTTGAAATTGGATTGCTCATATAGACAGTCAAGTTGTAGAATGGATGCCGATTATTTGAGTGATTCTTGGTCTATACTATACTGTGATGTTTGTGATTATGTAGCAATTGAAGTGGATGCCAATTAATTGTACTACGTAAGTTTGGAAGGATTCAATTGGTTTTCCAAAGTTACATTTCTTTTTGTCAAATGATTTAATGAAAGAGGTTTTCTCTCCGTCTTTATATTTTCCAAAGTTATCATTTGATTGTTACTTGACATTGGCAGTTGTGTTATGAGTAGATCATGAAACTAGGCCTTCAAATGGTTCAATTTGGTATGGAGATAGTTAATATGGCTTTAATTTGGTCTTAAAATTCTTATTTTTTTTGAATGAAAATTCTATTTACTCAGAAATATTGAGCAAAATGGGTTGTTAATTATAATACCAAAATTCCATTTTTAGAGAATTGTTACTAAAAAATAGTCTTTTTTAATTATATTTATTTAATTGTTTGATTGGATATTTTATATTGGTTTGAAATTGAGATGATATATACAAGGGTAGAAAAAATGGAAATCTCGGGGATCCTTTGGAGTGGTTTGAAGAAGCAGAGAAGATATTTTTAGAAATTTTAGTTGAGAGGGTTTAGAGAGATCCAAATGGTGCACCGATCTTAAAGGCGGCAGATTGGATAGAAATTGATGATCTCTTATTGGCGAGAACTAGATTGCAATATGGAATGGACAGGTTGAGGGGAAAGTATAATCAAATGCGGTCAATACATACAAAATTTACTAAATTGGTGACCGACAACACTAGAGTCACATGGGATGCAAATTCAGGTCAAGTGTTCGCACCTGATATAGTATGGGCAAATTATTTCAAGGTACATAACTATTTTTCCTTGATGTATTGTTGATACTATTTGGCTTATAATATAAATTTACTTGATATTCAATTATTATTGCAGCGAGATAAAATTTTCAAAACTTTCAAGAAACATAGTTCCAAGCTCTATTCATTGTTGGGGATAATTTTTAGTACTTCTACAGTTTCTAGCGCATTTCATAATCCTTCAACCGCAAGATCTTAAACTTTAGAGGAAGAACGAATAATTGAGCAAGAGTATCTAGGTGATGGTGATCTTAGTGGAAGCGGCAAGCATAATTTAGAAAATGATTTGAATGGTCTTCCTGGTAATAGAAGAGTGAAAAAGAAATCTGAAAAATATGATGATTTTTTGAATGTGTTTGCTGAATCACTAAATGTCAGGAAGGAAAAAAATTTAATAAAACTTAACAAATACAAAGCAGAAGCACAATCAAGTGATGCTACAAGCTCTGTGACTGAGAAATACTCAGTCAAGTGATGTTACAAGCTCTGTGACCGAGAAATACTCTATTGAAGACTGTATAGCTACATTGAATGCTACGATAATATTAGTGATACCTCTTATAACAAGGCAATTGGGTTCTTTGTTGATATTAATTGAACGAAGATTTTTCTACTTATGTCTCAAGAGAGGAGAAGGGGTTGGCTTCAAAGTTTAGAGTAAGTGATTAATGGAGGGAACTATGATTGACAAGAATAACAATTTTTGTTTTGTAGTAGCTACTTTTTAATATGTTATGTTATGTTCTTAATGGATTGAACAATGTGATGTGCTTGTGCTTGTCCCTTTATTTATGATTATGTATGAAACTCTATTTATTTATAATAATTATCAATTTTATTAGTTATTAAATATGTTTTCTCTTGTGATATTTTATTACTATGCAGATATGAATATGGATATTTTATCAAATTTATCAAGTAATAGTTCTAGTTCAGATGAGGATGATGATTTTGATATGTTTGTATTCATGTTTTTTATGAAACACAACAATATATTTATTGATAGAGTTCCTTGTAGGACATCCATGCTTAGTGGCAAGGAATATATTCGAGAAGTGTTATCTGAACATCCTATCTAATGTTATGAATCATTTGGATGAAACCATACATGTTTCTAAATTTGTGTAATCAATTAAAACAGTTAGGTTTATTGCACGATTCTAGGGATATTAGTGTAGAGGAAGGTTTAGCAATGAGATTACAAATTTTATGTCATGGCTCAAGACAGAGTAATTTGCGATTACTCTTAACATTCACTTGGTACTGTTCACGTTTGGTTTAAAAAGGTGTTGAGAGCACTAAAGACTTTTGCCCTTAATGTAGTTAAACATGTGGATAGAGGTGAAGTGCAACCAGAAATTCAAGATCATCCAAAATGGTACCCATACTTTAAGGTATATTATTTTTTAAAATATTTATATAATCTGGATGATACTTTATGACATAATTAAACTTTAATGTTTATATGTATAATTGTATAGGTGCTATGGATGGTACTCATGTAGCAGCTTGGGTACTAGCATCAAAACAAAAAAACATTCAATGGGAGGAAAGCCGTACTTGTAACTCAAAATGTCTTATCTGTTTGCTCACATGATATGATGTCTACATTTGTAAACATTGGTTGGAAGGAAACAGTTAATGATACTCATGTGTTTTATGATGCTATTATCAGAAGTGAAAATAAATTCCATGTGCTCATTGGTGGCAAGATATTTTATATACTCATAAACACCCGTTATTTTTTTTAATGATATAATCTTATTTTATTTATGCTTTTAATTTTGATTTTTTTTTTTGTTTATTGGTATATATTAGTTTTATATTATTGATCGTGGTTATTTGAATCTTAAGGGATTTTTAGCCCCTGTCATGGTAAGCGATACCATTGTAGAGATTTTGAATATGGTCCAAGAATCAGAGGAAAAGAAAAATTATTCAACTATGTACACTCCTCTATCCGTAATGTCATAGAGCACTCATTTAGGGTACTTAAAGTCAGATTTCATATATTAAAAGATATACTGAATTATCCATTGAAACGTCAAATGTTGATTCCACATACATATTGTGCACTGCATAATTTTATTAGGATGGAAGATAAAGCCGACAATTTGTTTACCATGTATGGTCAAGATTATTTACAAGTTCTTGATAAAGGTTTAAATATGGTTCAAGAAGAATGTTCGGTAGATATAACCAATAACTATAAAATGTTTCAAGTTAGGGAATCTATTACTAATAATTCATGGAACAACTATGAGAATCAACGTTATAAATGATGTGTAATTAAAGCAAATTTTTTATGATATTTTGTGTTATTGATTAAATATTGATTTATACCATTAACTTGTAATATTTGTTATGAAAAACTTATGCATGAGTTGGTTTAAATGCATATTTTTATATTTGTATTCTTTTTAAATTAACTTTTATATTAAAAAAAATGACATATATATTTGGTGGAGTTTCAATTTGGTGGCAATCAAAAAATGCTTTCTGCAATGAATTTGGTGAAGCTTCAATTGATGGGTCAGTATGTTTTTATGATGCACAAATTACATTTAACAGTTCAAAAACATCAACCCACTGAATGGTATGTGCCTAGAAAAAATTGGCAATGGATCTATTTGATCAATCTGGCAAGATATGGGTAGCTAGTGTCCCTGAAAAAGAATCTAGTGAAGTATTAGGACTCAATAAGGACACAAATAACAAAATTTACTACAAATGATACATATATTTGCAAATTTTTATAAATAATATTTTTATAAATAACATAAAATATGTTTAGCTTTTATAAAAGTATTAAGAAATTAGTTTTATTTGAACACATTTTCTATTTTTTATTTTAAAAAAGTAATAATAAATTGGTTATATTTGAACATGTTTTCTAGTTTTCTAAATTGGAAAAATATGTATGTTTTGAACAAATTTTCTAAATTTTCTACTATTTTTTATAAAAATAGAAAATATGAAAAAATTTAGAAAATTAGAGATAGAAAACTAGAAAATATTTTCCGTAACTAAACAGAACCTAAAATTTTCACCAAACTAATTTTTGTTTATCTAACTATTTGGTTAGAATTTTATAAGAGATTTGAGATAGAAAACCAACAATAGGTAAGTGATATGTGTTCTAATGTATGTAAACTTTTCTACTAACAAGTATATGAGGTGCGATATAGACTTGATGAATGAAGGTTTTGATATTATGAGAATTATGTTAGTTAATACAATTCAAAATGTTTCAAGGAATTGATAGTGCAAAAAGTGTGACAAAATTGAAGAAAAATGATAATGGAGAAGTAAATGGCAATTAAAGATAGCAAATTAAATATTACACCACAAAGAGAGATAAAATCATATAACTAGAGATGAAAACTAATGAAATATGGTATTGCCTACTAGCACCATACATTGGTCGATTAACCTAGAGTTTATAGTCTTATGTTAGGGATCTTGATTATAAATTGTGGTTGCCTTTTGAGTATAATTCAAGTATATGAAATGTATGATATAGAAAAATCTACCTAAATGAGCATATATGATACATAAAATGTCATGATCTATCATAATCTAGCACCCATTAGGCCTCTATTATCATACAACACAAATATTCATGATTTGCAAAAGATATGTCATGGTGCATCTTTTCTCGGTATGAATAACCTAATCCTAAACATGTATCATCTGATCTAAAGTATAAACCATACATTACTCATCATAAATTAACATATTAAGCATTGTTATATGATTATCATCTCAATAACTATAAGAAATCAAGCTATAAAGTCATGGATAATCAAATCCTAGCAAACTTCTACAAAACGACACAATTAAACAATTTATCCAATATTTAATATGCATAAAAGACATATGATCACATAATTATACAAGAAACCTTATTATCCTATATCATATCAGCTAAGCATGTGATAGAGTTTCATCATACGCTAACCCTTGAACTAAACTTACATATTTGAAAGAAATTAGAGAAACCTGAAAAGTACAAACCATTTCAAATTTTTCTGATCAAACCAAGCAAAATGCAAACATCCATAAACCAAATCTAGCCCAAAGATCTAATCTTCAAAAAAATTCTTTTATTAAGAAAAGTGTAATTGGAAAAGAGATGTTAGAGTCTCCTTCTACAAAGTATGAAAAAAAATTATAAAATAATGTTTAAAGTTGTTTGGAGTGTAATACAACATGATATTTATACCCCGTAGAGTGTAGTACAAATTCTAGAGTAGTACAAGCCATGCAAATTCCTGAATTACCCTTAATTATATCAAAATCATTGAATATGCAATTATTAGTATAATTTGGTTTATCGTAACTACCATAAGTTGTTTTTCCTTTCAAGTACAAAAGCTATCATAAATACTATAAATTATCATAGTTACTATGACGAGTAGATTTTGAACTTAATTTTAACTCAATTTTCTCTATCGACTACTAAAAAATAGGATATCAATGACAGAAATTAGTGATGAAAATTATCCGTCACTAATAGCGACAGAATTGTGATGAATTAATATAAGATTTTAAAAATTAAAAAAGTAAAGATTAACAAGAAATTAGTAACAGAAACAATTCGTCGCTAATTCTGATGGTAAAACACGCGCGAAACTGATTATTATTTTGCGGGGTATATTTCTGACGGATTAGCGACGAAAAAAATCCGTCACTAATTCCGATGGTAAAATAGGAGCGAAATTGATTACTATTTCGCGGAATATATTTTTAACAAATTAGCGACGGATTAACGATAGAATTAGCGACAGACTGTATTCCGTCGCTAATTGATCGCAATACACAAAATTATTATTAAAAATTTTTGTGATGGATTAGCAACGGAAATTAGTGATGGAAGTATTTCTATCGTCAATCCGTCGCAAATGAAGAAAATGGTGTTATTTAGTAAGGGATTAGTGACGGAATCTTGCGATGGATTTTTTTTATCGCAGATCCATCGCTGTTGTTTTTTAGGTTTAAAAAAAAAGAATGCGTTAAGTTCCCTTCCATCGCGATTGTCTCTCTCGCCTTCCCTTCCCTCGTTCCTCTTCTCGGTTCCTTGCCGCCTCTCGTCAAAAGGGAAATCAACGAAGTATGATTTTCGACTTTATCATCGTCGCCGTCAACCCTTGTTGAGGTTCATCTCTCTCTCTCTCTCTTAGATTAGGGTTTGTTTTCGATGAATGGCTCTCTCTCTCTCTCTCTCTCGTCTTGAAAATATGCTATGTTCTGGGATACTAAGATTGATTTTCTTTTTCTCTGCACCTAAATCTCTTCTATAATCGGTCATTTCACAAACATCAGAATTTTAAGTTTCTAGCAGCCGACGATTCATTTTTCTCTCTTTGAAACCCCAATAAATTCAATTCTCTCTCTGGTTCTTAATCGATTTGTAAGCCCCTTTTCTGTCTCTTGGATTGCAGAGGTAAGAATCGAACTTCTAGGGTTTGATCTTGATTTTCGTTTTCTTTGTTCGTTATAAGTTTTTGATTTTTCTTATTATTTTGATTTGTGATCTAATTGTTCTGTAAATCGATTGCTGTCTGGAATCAAGTTGAAATTGTTCCTTGGTTTTCGGTTCTCTCTGGTTCTTAATCAATCTGTAAACCCCTTTTCTATCTTTTGGATTGGAGAGGTAATAATTGAATTTCTAGGATTTCAAAGCTCTAATTTTTTACTACAATGGTGTCATTCTAGAGTTGGAGCACTTGCATCGTCAAGCTTACAATGGCGTCTTTTCGTTTTTCAATGTCCGGTGTCCTTCTTTCTCTTCTCAGCTCTAAATTGCGACGTCGGCTTCTATAATGAGCTTCAGAATCGAATTCGCGGTGGATAACCTAAAATGCAATGGCTCTTTGCTATCTCTCTCTCTCTCTTCATTGTTGTGTTGTTTGATTCTTTGGGGTCTATGTTAATTAGGTATTTCAAGGAATATGGTTGGCCTTCGTTATCGATTTCTGAGGTTCCACTAGAAGACGATTTTGATCAATCCAATTTGATCGATGCCCTACAAGTGTGACTCTGTGCTTTGGCTGAATGTTGGTTTTTATATATACAAGATCATACCTTTTAAGCATATGTAATTTGTCATTCATGATTGTTCCAAAATTTTCCCTACATCTGTGCCTCCTGCCCCTTCATTTGAATGGTGGCCCTTAAGTGTTGTTCATATTTTATTATGACACTTTTGTAAAATCAAATTGAAATCTATTTATTTCTTAACCAAAGTGTTGCCTTGATGTGATAAGTTTGTCTTACATAGTGTGGAAAGCTAAACTTTTTAATTTTAGATTCTGCATTAGTATATCTGCAAGATCATACCTTTTAAGCATATGTTATTTGTTATTCATGATTGTTCCAAAATTTTCCTTATATCTGTGCTTCCTATCCCTTCATTTGAATGGAAACCGTTAAGTGTTATTTAAATTTTACTTTGGCACTTTTGTAAGATCAAATTGAAATCTATTTAGTTCTTATTCAAAGTGTTGCCTTATTGTGATGAATCCGTCTTACATAGTCTGGAAAGCTAAGCTCTTTAATTTTAGATTCTGCACTAATATATTTGCAAGATCATACCTTTTAAGCATATGTTATTTGTCATTCACGATTGTTCAGTGCCTCATGATTGATGAAGCTGATAGAATCCTGGAAGCAAACTTTGAGGAAGAAATAAAGCAAATTATTAAAATTTTTCCAAACATAATGTATTGGAATTTAGATTATTTTTGGACCAAGCTAGTAACCATCCATGTGTTTACTTCCAATATTTATAATCATCTGAATATCTAGGATGCTAATAAGATGTTATTGAATGTTCAGGAAAGGCAAACAGCTCTCCTTTCTGCTACCCAAACTAAGAAGGTTTCTACCTCTAAATGATGACTTGTATAAGATAATTTTAACTTCTAAATAACTAAATGAAAATGCATTATATCTGTAGGTTGAGGATCTTGCACGTATATCCTTCAAGAATACTCCAGTATATACTGATGTTAATGATGGGAGATCAAAGGTAATACGAATTATCATTTCTTTTCTATTTCCTTATGATCGAATGTTCTCTTCCAATAAGTATCAATGAGTGAGCTATTATCTTACAGCTTACCAATGAAGGGCTACAGCAAGGCTACATTGTTGTACCTCATGCCAAGAGATTCATCCTTTTATTAACTTTTCTGAAGAAAAATTTGTCAAAGAAAGTCATGGTTTTCTTCTCATCATGTAATTCATTCAAGTTTCATTCTAAGCTTCTTGCAAAAGCTAATATTAAGTGTCTCGATATTTATGGAAAGCAAAAGCAGCAAAAACGAACCTCCACCTTTTTTGAATTCTGGAATGCTGAAAAGAGAATCTTGTTATGTACTGATGTTGCTGCTCGAGGGCTTAATATTCCTGCTGTGCTAATTTTTTATCAGATTCTAGAATCTCACAGATCTACATTTTGATGCTCCTTGTATGAATTCACACCCTAATTTAACAACTTCGATTCTTGAATCCCCTACTGGTTAGGTTTTGACTTAGCATCTTCAATAAGACCAACATCTCTATTGTTGGGTGGACAGACATAAGTCCAAACTATTGCATAATGTCATTTTTTGAAGCTCCTGTGATAATGGGGTAATTTGACAAGTGCTTGGAATTTGCATTACTAAGTATTTATTTGGTTCTTGCTGAAATTTT
The DNA here is from genome assembly GCA_037126225.1 of Dillenia turbinata. Taxonomy (NCBI): domain Eukaryota; kingdom Viridiplantae; phylum Streptophyta; class Magnoliopsida; order Dilleniales; family Dilleniaceae; genus Dillenia; species Dillenia turbinata. The sequence continues at coordinate 17,209,469 of JBAMMX010000021.1, forward strand.
AGTGTTGACTTGTGCACTTTGCTTACAGGCTAAAATTGAGAGCAGTTTGCTAGAACCGTGCTTGTGCCCCCTGCGTGGTTGAGTCGCGAGGGCTGCACGGTTAAACCGCTGACTCATACAGTGGAACTGCGAGGGTTACGAGGTGGCATGTGCGGTTGAACCGTGTGGCTCACGTGGTGGAACCGTGCTGCCCGCACGATGGAACCGCACTATCCGAGCAGTGGAACCGCGTGGCTCGCGTGGTTGAACTGCACTACCTTCGAGGTGCCACGCACGGTTGCACCGTGTGGCTCGCCCGGTGGAATCGCGTTGCCTGCGCGGTTGAACCGCGTGGCTCACACGGTGGCCCGTGCAGTGGAGCAGCATAGCTCACACAGTTGAACCGCATGGCTAGCGCAGTGGAACTGCGCTGTCCGGCAATCAATGACGGATTGTCATTGTATAAATTTATTGGTAATTTCACAATTCATGTCGACATATTAGTAACAGATTAGTGACGGATTCTCCGTCACTAATTAGTTGATAACTTTACAACTCATATCGAATTATTAACGATAGATTAGCGATCAATTTTTTCGGTGATCAAAAAATTTGTCGCTAAATCATCGCTGATGTGTCTACATGAGTTATGAAATTACCAACGGATTAGCAATGGATTTATACAGTGACGGATTTTTGTCGCTAGTCTGTTAGAAATATTAGCAACGGAATTTTTCCATCACTAATTTTTAGCGAGAAGATTTTCAATGACGGAATTAGTGATGAAAATTTCTGTCACTAATTTCCTTTAACGATGAAATCTTTACTTTTAACGACAGATTTTTCCGTCATTAATATCTTGTTTTCTAATAGTAATTCCTTACTAATCAGACTTTGGCCAAAATACGAAAAATCATTATTTTCTTTTTACTTTTTTAAGAGAATCTTAAATCACGTCAATCAGATATCTATGGCTCAAATTATGCCAATTTTACGATCACAACATCAAAATACACAATGGGGGCAATAAGGGCTTTCTTCTCTTCATTCTTCATTCTTCGTTTCATCTTCTCTTTAACCTACAAAAGAGAGTAAAACCAATTAAATGTTGGGCTTGATATTACCATTTTCATTCATAAATCAAAAAATACAAATGAATAAAAATAATTGCATGAAAGTATAACCATAAAACATGATACTGCAATCAATAAAAATAAATAAAGAAAAGATGGAAAAGAAAAATGTATGGTTCTTTTTCTATTCGGTTGCACTAGTTTTTACAACAAGATCTAAAGAGCACCAACTTTATATCGATTTCTCCTTTAGTAAACTAACATATGATCTCTCATAAAATTGTAAATCTAAACCATTTTCTCTAAACCCTAACTCAAACTTTGAATTTCAATCTGAGTGGGTGTGTGTGTCTGTGTATAATTCCAATGTGCATGGTTACTCTATTCTTAACCAATTTAGTACTTTATTTGAATTAGAGGATTAATATTCTAGAGAGAGAATAGAGTTTAAAATAGAATTATATCAAAAACTAAAATACTTAGAGCTTATTAATTTTTAAAAATTACAAACAACATCTATAAAGGTTTCAAAAATTATAGAACAATCCCAAAATGTTTTGAAATTATAAAATAGGAAAAAATAATTTAGAAATTAAAAAACAGGATATATGTATATTGAAATTTTAAAATAGGATAAAAATTCTGAAAATTAAAAATAAAGATAAAATAATTTTGAAATTATAATTTGGTTATAATTTAAAAAAAAAAAATGCAATCTAGTCTCAAACTTCTCCCTCTCCATTATTTTTCTTTTTCAAGTAATAATACATAAATATTCTCATATCGAGTGAGTAATTAATACAAGTAGAGTTTTAGGGTAAAGAAAGTCTTAGGACATATTTATTTTAACTCTAAAATAATTAAAATATAATTGGCTAAGTTCGTAGCTATAGTAAAATCATTTTAACCCTAATTAATTTTACTAAAAAAATTAAAACTACTACAAAATAAATATCATATTATTTTCAAAAGTCAATAAATAATAACTTATTGATTTTCCTTTAACCTATATATATATATATATATTTCTATATATTATCCCTCTATATAACCCTTGTAATTAAGATAACAGTATAATAAATGTACTATTACCTTATCAATTATTTAATACTATCAAGTCTTTTGTCGAGAAATTGGATATCCAAGACCAATAAAATTAGAAAAGTTTTAAAAATATCTTATACGCACAATATGAAATGATTAGGAAATTACTCTATTAAGCACTGTTTGATAAGGTTTGGTTTATACGCTAATGGAATTGATACTATGAATCGAATTAGTCGAAACTAATATGTTGATCGGCAGAAATCAATCACTCAAGCACGAAAAAAAAAAAAAACCACCAAAAGAGTTCATTTGCAGCGCTAAACGAGCCAATGGGTCAACACTTGGTTCTAAATCATGGGCTAGACCCACTTAGTTACAAGTATAATTGGATAGAAAAGTCTAACCCTACTTCAATAACTAGGCCCAAGAAAATGGGTATTAGAAATTGGAAATTTCTGAGAATGGGTATTAGAAAATCAGTTTTATTTATAATGTTTAAATTTTTCCAAAATAAAATTTGTATTTGGAAATGATTATTATTCCTAATGTTTCGAAATGTTTAAAAATGAAAATTGAGAATGACATTTAAATTGATTTATAATTTTACATTTAAAACAATATTAGATTACACTTAAGTTGATAGTTGATGTTTAGCACTTTCCATATGTTTAGTTCTTTGCTAGTAAAAAATATATATATAGGCATTGTTTCAACATTCTTTTATAGAAAAAATTTAAATTTGCAACAAAGAAATAATTGGTGATAATGTTTTAATATATGATTTTTGCTTTGTTTTTTTCTTCTTTTGATTTTTGATTTATCTTTTGACTATAATTTAATTTATAATTTTAAATTTAAAAATATGATAGATTATTCTTAACTATGATGGATTTTAAATTATAAATTGATTTGACAATTAATTTTTAGTACTTAATATTTTTGATTCTTGGTTAGAAAAAATTAAAAACATTACCATTATCTTATTGAAGAAATTTAAGTTTACAATAAAGAAAATGATTGATACTCATATTTCAATACTTGATTTTGGATTTTTTTTTTCATGTATTTTTAATTATGAAATTATTTTAACAATTGATCTTTAGTTCCTTCAATCTTTTAATTGTAGTTCAGCAAAAAAATTAAAAATGTTTACAATCTTACACTAACATTAGAATAACATTCTATTGTAAAAGAAATCGAAATTTGCAGCCAAGAGAATGATTGGTAACAATACTTCAATACGAATTGGATTTGTTATCTTCTCTTCTAATTTTGTGCTTTTTTTTTTATTTATTTTTCATTCTCCTAGGTTTGTTTCCCACTTCTTCACTTGGATTTGAAACGCACAACAGCACTGTTTGATTCCTACGAAATGCCCATTTGGCATTCTCAATCACTTGAAGTTGAGATAGACTGCAACAATTCTGAATCCATTTCAATTCCTGAAACCCTAAAACTATGCCGTAGTTATTTCTAATAAACAGGAAAAGGGACATCAACAGATTACATAACTTACCCACGTTTCTCCATGGAAAATGTCGAGCATCGACTAAAGGAGTTGCTCAATAGCCAAGTAGGCCACGCACATGTACTAAAGAGCACCATGCATATATGGCCTATCCACTTCTTGTTAAATCGAAGAAATCAATAGCTATTCAATGTTCAAACCCTCGCAAATTGGAGAATTAATCAGTTCTGACAATTTTGAGGGGCTTCTGCTTTAACCCCCCTTCCTTTTCACCCTTTGGTTTCTTGTAACCACTTCCCAACCATGTTCAAACCCCCGCGAAGGATTACAGACATACAATATGACTGACCTTCAAACATGAAAAATTTGAAGGTTTACTTTCTATTCCGATCAAAATTCCGTTAAATGCTGCGTTTTGAATACTCTCAATGCCCGAGGTGGTTCTCCACAGACAGCAGCAGGCCAAGCATGCCGTGCCATCTGATCCTCCTAAGTTCAAAGTTCATCATGGCTCTGCGGCTGCTCCTTGTTCATCTCATCTAGTTTTTGCTCTAATTCCTGTTAAATTAAACAAGCTTAGCATGGTAAACAGAAATCTTTAATCAAAATGCAAATTTAGTTTTATACGTACCTTAAGCTTTTCTTCCAAGCAAAGAATTGGAGTAGACAAAAATGCTACGTATCTACAATGCAATTGATAGGATGAGTCAAATGCGTGTGTGTGTGTGTGTGAGAGAGAGAGAGAGAGAGAGAGGGAGGGAGAGTGTTACTCGCAGCGACTAGGTTCATCTACATCATTCACTTCATCTTTCAAACCACACCTGAGCGTGACCTGCAAAATCCGTGGTCACACTCAAAAGTTATGTTATTGTATACGTCTTTTTTTTTGGGGGGGGGGGATGTTGGGACTATGAAAATGATAAACCAACTGCATTTGATTAGCCACAAAATAATGTGGCCATCCTACTGTTTATAACGTGTCACTCATGGGATTTAATCTACTTGGCACTAGATGCACATGTACCCTTCACAAATTATAACACTGATTACTCATACATCTAATTTCCTTTTGATCGTCCCATCATTTTAAAATTCGTTGCTTAAAGTTAGGAAAGCAAGGTAAAATTGCTTTTTGGAAAAAATGCAGGAGTTCAAGTGAAATTCTCCCCAAAAGACAAGTGCCCAAAAGAAAATTACATAACTAACCTTTAAACTTCTATCAGGCCCATTCCAGCACATATCACCGTTTGAGAACACCATGGTTCTGTATGAGTCCTCAAATTTCTCCCAGCGCCTACATTAAGAAAGCAAAAGAAAATCAGATAGAATACCATTCAGTTATATGGGAAATTGCAGAATGTACTAAGAAAAAATTTCACAAAGCAATAGGGCAAAGAAAAAGCTTTGTGGGTTGCCCTCCATAACCACAACTCACAATACACATTTTAGCGGATAGCCACAGGATATGATAGCAGAAGTACACATACTACCTTATTAGGTTGATCCACATTCAACGCCAAAGAAGATGATCTACTGACTCGGGATCCGTTATGCAAAGAAGGTGCCTATCCAGTAATATCAGACCCTTGTCTTGACATAGTATTCTGCTTAAAATGGCCTCCTTTATAGGAGCTGAAACTTTCTAAATTCCCTTCCGTGGATAAAACATTAAGATCCTCCCCTCCCAACTTAGAAGTAGATGTTTTAAACTATAAAACCTCCCAAGATCCTCTCCCTAAAAAAATTGAGTCTTCCAAACCCAATACCACAACTTCTCAAAGTAAGTTCTAGAAATGGCAAAACAATTCCAACTCCAAATCAGAATCCCTTACTCCACCACCACCATGGAAAACAACATATAAATAGTGCTAAATATAGCTTCCTCGTCCCTAGCAATGGTGAACATGATTAGTAAATGATATATCTCAGTTCTACGCTCATTTCATATATTTTTTTTGCATGAGATTTATAAACAGTCATCATTATGTGTTTAACGTGGTTTTCCTCTCTTTTGCAGGTTTGTCATGAAAATATGGGGATTTGGATCAAGAGAGAAGAGCGGCCCAAAGCAGCCACGGCGGCAAGGTTTTTCTGGATGAAATGGAGCATGGATTAGTGCAGAACCAGCTTGGAGATGAAGTTTAAGAGCCCTACAGTGAGAGACCCTGTATAGGATCGCAGCCACACCACTCCACACTCATGGCCGCCCTTCTGCACCTCTTCCCGCATGTGCGGGCCTGCGACCACACATGGCCATTCCTGCCCCCGCATGCACTTCATATTCTTTCCATGCCATACTGATGCCACGCCACCAAGGAGTCCACACCCGCTGTCAATTTCAGAAGAGCCTCAGCAGCAACTCACTGTCACGCCCATTCATCATTGCACCCGCACTCATAGGACAGACGGCCTCATATGGCATTCGTGCCCATGCCACATGCTGCGTGTGGCTGCTCCACAACCCTGTCAGTCACCTTGCACAAGCTGAACCGCACCAGCGCTTTCACCACCCTGCAGTCGCAACCAAGCTAATATGATGCGCGAATTGTATGGACCCAAGGGACTTTAAATACAAAATTTCAGCCCCAAACTCATACATTCACTCTCTCTACCACTCGAAAAGCATAGGGCTGAGGATAAGGCTTGGGCATCCAATAAAAGTCAAAGGCGGGTTGAATCTCAAGATTTAAGGAGATTAGAAGATCGAAAAGTGAAAACTAGTGGTTGTAATTCTCTCCTCTCTTTCAATTTCCTTTTTTCTCTCTCTTCTATCATGAACTAAGTTGTAAAGTAGGGTTTTGATGAAACCTTAGCATGGATTTCACTTGACTAGCTTCGGATTGATGTTTGGTTTCTGTGATTTCAAAACCTAGACCTCTATTTTGTTGATTAATGAGCTTTGATTTTAATTCAACTTTCTCTTGATTCTAGTAGAAATCATGGTTAGGGATGTTGATGATAGTGATATTTTTTGCAATTCTTGTAGTTTTGTGAAAGATGGTTTTGCAATGATGATGAATGGTTGATTATGATGAGTTTCTAATGATTTATGCTATGCAATAGATGTTTCATGACAATCATCTATGAATCATGCTAGGAATCGATAAATCATTCTCTCACTATTTGATGATTTGGGTTGAATACCCTATGCTAATGCTTCAGATAGGTTATGTTAATGTGGCTTTCTAAGAAATCTAGTCATATCGCTTATAATCCTATACAAATCTAATGGAAACCGTAGGTAAAATCAAGTTGTAAAGCAAGCTAAAGGTGTAGTCAAGACCCTAGGCCCATTTCCCATGAATCCAAAACCCTATTTAGTCATTACAGCCCATTTATTGAATGTAATTCATTTCATTGCTGGCTTAGTTTAGTTATCGTCACTTTATACCTCATTCACACTTACGAAGACTTTAAGAAATAGATAACACCTTCAATCCCTATGGAGACGATATCCTATAGTCACCAAAACTTTGGTTTTACATTTAAAACTTTATACCTATTCAGTAACCGTTTAAAGGGCTGATCCACACCACGTCAAGCAAAAACAACACCCCAAAGCCTTCTCCCCTCTTTAACCTCAGAACTAAAGAAAACCAACTAAAAATAAAGCTTCCACACAACACCGTGGGGCACACCAACTCTTTGGACAACCAACCAGTCTGTTTGACAAATCCCCTCCCCCCCCCCCCCCCAAAAAAAAAAAAAAGAAAAAAACATGTACCATTTAAGATGTAAGAGAAAAATTGCGAGTAGGATGACACAAATGCCATTTTGCCAAGAGGCAACATGTGCAGAACTGTTAACTAGCATGAACAAACAAGAAAGCCTAATATGAGGGAAGAAGCAAAGACTTGTGAAAGAAAAGGACAAGCAGCAGAGTAACTAAGACCCTGCTAGTGATCAAAGGAGAGACGTACCAGGGCTAGGCTTGCAGAAGTTGGTTCACAAAGCCTGATCCTACCACCCCATCCCATCACTGTCCCAAACTGTTTTCCCATCCCCACCCATAGCAAGAAACTAGACCCACACCAACCTGCTCAAACTAAATTATCATCTCAAGAACTGATGAAATCAATTATAAATCATTACACCCCAAAGCCAAGAAGAAGGATAAAATTCTGTACTAATTTGATGAAAGAATTATGGCCTCGAGTGTGAGAGAAGAAGATAAAAGAAGAATATAATAAAGTCTCATCTTGCATATCTGGTAGAAAAAGGATGGACTCTGATTCATATCACATTGTATGCAACCTTTGCTAGTTCGCTGGGGGAGGCTGTGACACCATGGCCTTGAATCTGTGTTTTTTTTTTGGGGGGGGGGGTGGGGGGAGAGAGAGAGAGTTGAAGAATTTATGCTTAATTAAAGAATGCAGGATCAACCTAGGCATAGATGACACAGTTGTTTGGAAAGGAAACAAGGCGGGTGGTCTAAAAAAGGGCTCTATAGGACAATTTTCCTTTTGAGAGAAGCCAGTGTGCCCCAGAACTTCCCTTGGAGAGTGGTCTGGAGGACTCCAACTCCTACAAAGGTCACTTATTCAATTGGGATGCCATTAGTGAAGAATTTAACCCAAGAAAACTTTCATAAAGGAGCTACATGCATAATCAATAGATTCAATCTCTGCAAGAGTGACTTGGAAACTGTTGGTTATCTGCTAATCCATTGGTTGTGGACCAAGAGATTGCTGGAGATTGTTATTCATTGGGTGAACAGAAAATTGTAGGCTTGGAGGGGTATAAGGTTTTGGACAACAAAGAAGAAGATTTTATTCCTCTAAGAGTTTCTAATTAATTTGAAGAGAGAGATGCTAGACTTTTGTGGATTATGATATCCCTCTCAAGCATTATTGATTCTTGTTTCAATTGCTGCATTTTTGTATTTTTATCATTTCGTTGTATCTTTTGTACTATCTTGGCACATTTTGATGCTTCTTTCTCTTTTGTTAAATAATATAATAACCATGATCATAATCCTAGGTTGCACTTTGCACAAGAGGGAAAGGAAAGAAGGAAAAATCTTTGAGGGGAAATGCTTACCTCTCTAAATGACTCCAAATAATGTTTTCCCCTTTATATATGCTTTTATTGACATCAATTGACGGGTAACTGTTAACCTTCTAGAATTTAACCATGCTTCGTACAAATAAGGGAAACAATATTTTTTTGTTATTATTCAAAAGTTTTATTCAATTAGGTATTTGTTATTTTTATTTGATAACAAAATATTTATAGAAATACACAACTAAGACTTCTCTAGGAACTGCTGAAGATAAACCACCCCCAAAAGAAAGGGGGAAAGGGGAAAAAAGAGAGAGGATTCAGGGGAGACTATTCAGGCTAAGTGGGTTTGATTGTAATCAATTGATCACTTCAACTACTACTTGAAGCTTCTTGGCACTTTGTTTGACCTAAATTAGAGAACAAATAGCTTCAATCTCTTCAAAGTTTGAGGTCAGTTGCTCCCCCACTTCTTCTGTCTCTTTGTAAGAAGCTGCGGTTTCTATGGCACACAGTGGTTGTAAAGTGGTGGCAAATATAGCAAAGAAGCAGTGGAAAACAAGAGCTGTGGTGGCAACAGCAATGCAAGAAGTGGATTTTAATTGAAAGCTTCCTGATCTGTAAATAGGATATTGGGAATTAGGGTTTGATGCAGAAGCTGTTAGAGAGAGAGAGAGAGAGAGAGAGAGAGAGAATTAATGAACAACGCGAGATCTGGATATGCAAATATGATAAAGATTGAGAATGCTAGGGCTAGGGTAATTCAGCCTCAACCTTTTGCAAAGAGAGGAGAGAGAAAATGGTAAGATTGCAAAACATAGTTTGAGCAGGGAGAGAGAGAAAGAGATAACCTTGCAAATAAAGAACTTGCAGAAATCCAACTAGAATGGAGAAGGATGTTGTTTAAAACTCATACAGGTGGCATCGTCCAAGGTACTAACTTGCCATTGTTCAAGGGAGAATATCAAATAAGCTCCCCACGGGTATATAACATCAAGGTTAAATTTTATCAGACTCTTTATTTTTTCTTATTCCAAAAATGGGATGGGGGAGGGATAAATGGTTAACCAGATAACTTTTATACCCTATTTTACCGCATTACGAAATGCAGTCCTATAGTAGTGGGGCAGGATAGTCCAGAATTAAACCAAATCCCATTCCCAACTGTACCGAATACGAGAATTAGAATTTTGTCCTAGACCGGCACATAATAATGAAAGGTGTTAGGACCCACCCATACAGGGTGGAAAAGGTGGGTAAAGCAAGTACGCCACAAAATTTCCATCCATTTTTAAAGCAAAGCCAAAGTCCTAAGATCCTCAAAACCAAGAAAAGGGGCAATGTGCATGCACATCTAAAACATTGACAATGTTAAGACTACAGACAAGTAGTAGGAAAGAGGCACAGGTAAAGAAATAATACAAGAAGAAACTCAAAGAAAGAGAAATCAATTGAAGGATGTCTATGTGGTACGAAATATATTTATATTATTTATTATAGAACTTCTGCAGCTCTAGCATATCAATAATAGTAATTTTGCCATGCTTGCCTCAATGACCTCATAAACTTAGCAGCAAGAAATTATTCCAGCCCAACCAATTAATATCCTATAGATTCCTCCAGGAAGGAAATAATTATATAAAAAAAAAAAAGCAATAAAGAGAAAACCACCGATGCTTAGGACTCTAACTGACCGAAAGTGAAGATGCCTACCCAAGATTAGTTGTACTATGTCCCTCCTCCTGGGAAGCTTGCTTAAATGGGCAAATCTTGTAGACATACCTGACAATGGGGGGAAAAAAGGAGAGTAAGAATGAAGACAAAGCATAATTTTCCTAAATTTCACAATACTATAAGCACAGTGCTTTTAACTTGTTTTGCTTGTTCTCAAAACATCGATCATAGAATGAATAGAACTCCTTTGCTGGGCCTGCAGTTTAAAGTTTCATATTCAGATTGTTGAAAGCAAGTAGAACAATTTTTCTTGCATTAATACGGATGGGAGATCTTTGGACTAATGTCCATACCAAAATCATTTTCTAGTTTCCGAGTCAAACTGGATATTCTTGACTGTAACTTAGATAACTTGGAACTAGCGTTTTCATATTCTTTTCGTACATGAGCAGCATCTGCAACAACAAATGAACACTTAACAAACATATTCCTACACTCACTTCACGGAATTAGAAAAAACATGTTATCTTCTACCTGATATATTTACGGGGGACTGGAACAAATTTACAGCTTGTAGAATGTTTCTAACAGTCCTCTGTATTTTCTCCAACCAAGAAGGATTGCTTGTAGTTGCTATATCTACAGGAATCATATTAACATTGTAGATAATCAAATTCAGCTCATGTAGAAGACTATACAACTGTGACAGTTATATGGAGCATGAATATGAAAACCTGACAGGTCAGATTCATTTTCCGAATCTGATGTGTACGAAGAAACAGGATCATTGTCATGATTCTCATCCCCAATATCTTCACCCATGCTCTTGTCTACGTCGTCGTCTATATCATCATCATCATCATCATCATCATCATACATTTGATTATCATCATCAGAGGCGTCATAGTCTTCACTATGTGTGCTCTCAGGTGTCTGTACATTGTGATCATGCCCATCTTTTGCAGTAGTATCCTCCTTTGACTTCTCAGTACTTTCCCCTGTCCAACGAGAAGCAACAAGACGACCAAGCTCTTCCTTTGACAGTGCGTCAGTGTTCTCAGATGCATCTTTCTCCTGCATGTATGACCATATTTAATATCTCTGTGACATCAATGTTTTGGGTATGTCATAGAATACATCCAAGATCTAAAGAAATTTCATAAAAAATTGCAAACTAGAAATGGGGAAAAGTACCAACACAGAGAAAGGGCATTTTGTTCTACTACTCTGATCCTTTCTGGGGTGCGACATGGGTGGGGTGGCCAATAAGGTTTCTTTTTTTCCCTAAGACTAAAGAAGCAACTTCTTTGCAGAGGAGGTATGAATTCATAAACATAGCATTGTCCAAAGTTCAACATTTTGGAACAATTAATTATTTCACATCCACATGGTACTGTAGGTCCTTCCTAAGTCCATTTTCACTCCATTTACTATTGTATGTGGTTTCTTTCACTCCATTTACTAAAGAAGCAACTTCTTTGCAGAGGAGGTATGAATCCATAAACATAGCATTTTCCATAGTTCAACCTTTTGGAGCAATTAATTATTTCACATCCACATGGTACTATAGGTCCTTCCTAAGTCCATTTTCACTCCATTTACAAGCCCATACATAAAGGGAAATATTAGAATATAAAAGAACAAACATGCTGCTCGCATTTAGCCCAAGCTTTTGGAGAAATTGATTGTTTCACAAGTTTATACAAGTCAAACTCCAGCAGTAGCATGATGCACAAGCTTGACTTGTATGTACAGAAACAACCCAGGGGTGACACCAAGTTCATGTCATGTTGATATCGCAATTGATCGAAATATCGGAAAGCTTAACCAAGTCTGCACAGGGTGAAGTCATTATGTTTAGATAAGATGCAAGGGATGGGCAATGCCAATTGGAAGAATGCTGCTGTACATACTGGCTTTGCAACTTGATCATGAGTCACCTCGCTTCCAGCATGAAGGTCAGTGTCAGATATACCAGCAGTCTCCTTCTCATCTACTGCATCATGCTTTATAAGCATGGAAAAATAATTAAATAAGAACTCAATGCCATATAATTAATAAATGAAAACATTAAATATATGAGCATGAAGAAAAAAGAAACATATAAAAAGCCATATTTACCTGTTGTCTGCTGTTTTCCAAAGAACCTTCACTGTCAAAATTACCATAATGTTCAGCTTTACTGCCTGAATCTTCTACTTCATCCTTTGTATCCTACAAGAAACCATGGATACAGAGAATATAAATAAACATGATAGGGTTCACCCGGTATACAAAATGTTCCCCGACTTAGTGCGGGGGTGGGGGTAGGGGTAGGGGTAGGGGTAGGGTGGGCGTATAAATAAGCATGATAGAGATTATAATTAAGTATGTATGCATTTTTTGTGCTTTCCAAAGGTTACTTTCTTTGCTTTGAAAGAAACCTGGATAGGAGCTGGATTAAAGACAATATACATCAAACAGGAAAGTCTCAACCAATATGTTTTCTTCATTTGGAGACCATGATATGGAGAATCATTTGTTGCTTCAGGATCAATAGAGCAAGTAGGATTAAGTTGTCCTTTTATTATGCTTAGAAATACTTTTGGGTTGCCTTGGATTGGTGAGTAATGAAATATATTTTTGCAGCATATTTGACTAGTATGAGGGGCGAAATAGAGAACAATCTTCAAGGAACCAAAATAGTCCCTCTCAATCACAGTTAATATTCGGCTCAGTACGCCTTGTGTTAAATGTTTTCATATTCGTTCTCTTGTGAATGATTTCAGTACCATTAACTTCACCAATCAACCTATGATGTAAAACTACAACAACATACATCAATGTTTCTCAATTCTTTTGGGAGTGATTTTGGGCCCCGCACAAACCTCCCCCCTCCCCCCCCCCAAAAAAAAAGGGACAGAGGGAATACAATCTAAAATCTGAGTAAAGATGTATGAAAAAGCAATATTCTCAACAGACGAAAATCAGTTAAGCTAGATTCTTCGTCATCCATAAATAAGATATGCTGTTCTCTTTTTTTATCCTCCACACTGACCAAAAAAACATTGAGAAGGATCAAAGAAATTGTTTTTTCCTCATTGTACAACTCCCCACACCCATCCACGCCCACAACCCATTATACAAAGATTTTACAAGAACTCAATGGACATGGAGAAGAGATTAGTCTAGTCAACCACAATGCAGAAGAAGATGATCAACTCTCTTTACCTCTTAGTTATAAAAAGGGCATCTATTCACCGTAGCCATTCTCCTTATAAGCAGATGAGCCTAAACAATCCCCCAAGTTGCTTCTGAGGTGAGACCCTAAGAAGGGGGAAATCTTCTACACAACACAAGATTTCCTCATGCTTTCCAAGGAAGGAGTGATTACTTCCCCCTCCTCTATGCTACATAAATACCAGTGAAGCCCTTTATAGTCAAACTTCTCAAATCTTGAATTCTTCCAAACAAGAATATCTACCCCCTCAAAACCACAAAGAATAAGTAGAAGCTCTCCAACCCCATAGATCCATTTTTGGGGGATCCAAATTACTATTATCAATTAAAATAATTTATGGTTTGCTTGGTTATACCAATAAAATGAAGTATCCTGGCTCCGTTTAGAAAAAACCCAATCGATAACTAATATGTCCTTAGAGAGAGTTGTCTCGCGTCCCTAGGTATTCTCTTCCTACCCACCTATGTCGGTTTCGGGTACGGGTACCCTTTTTGGCAAAGAAAATAACCAACCAAGAAAAGACACCTCTATTAAGGACATAAGAAGAGCTCACTGGCACATCCCAATCCCTGCCAAAGAAAAGGTTTCCAGAAAATGGTCTTACCATCAGTCTAGACATCAAACTAGAACAGTGCCATGGGCCTCTCTGGCACTAAGGAAAACCTCCATGAAAAATCAGCCCATCCCTTCCGTATGGCTTTCCACACTATTTGCACATCCATCTCATTGTAACCCACCTTCTCCCTTGCAACAATTACTTTTCTCCACGAATTCCTTTTGTTCATACTCCTCTAAAACAGCTTCTCCAAAAGACTTTATTAAACATTCCTCACAATCTAATACAAAGTCCACCACGCTCCCTATGCCCCACAACTGCAGAAGCCTGGGGTGTCTTTTTTTACCTATATCCTTTTACAAACATGTCTCAAACATAAAGTAGGGTATAGGTCTCCAGTCCACTTAAGAGGACTTGTGGAGATTCCCCTCTTTCTGCTGCTTTTATCACTTTCTTGTGTTTTTAGGACTTCATATCACTCATTTTTTGGGTTATATGGCCAATATAAAGGAGATACTTGGAATTTTCACTTTTTCTGTCATCAAATGGCCATAAGACTTCTTTGTTGGACTTGATTCATCTTCTAATAGGAGGATTGGTCTCTTCATGATTCACAGCATTTCAGTTGCATGCATATCTTTCTTCATTCATCTTACCCAAAACCTAAGAATCTTCCTTTTTCAACTTCTTGACTCAATTCAAAGATTGAAGTCCCCTTCAAAATAGAGGCTTTTACCCAGTCAGTTATCCTTACAAGAATAAATATCAATGATTTGTTACAGGTGAGAAAGCCAAATAAGGCCCCATATAATATGTGTTATGTGATGAAAGGGGTGAATTTCAGAATCATTTATTTCTTCACCATTCTACAACATGGGCTTATTGATACTCTTGGGTGAAGCTCTTTTTGTCCTTGTGACTCTGTGAATTTTTGGTTAATTAGATTTGGAGGATTTGGATTTCAGAAGGATGAAAGACCCCCACACAATCAAATTAACATGGCAATCACTTGGGGAAATTGGATGAACAGTGCAAGGATTTATCAATATGTTCCTTTCTGTCAATCTTTTGTGAGATAAGGAAATCTTCTTACTTCTCTATGGTCTATGGAAGCTAGCTTTTAAAAGGGGATTCAGTGAAGATGTCCAAAAAGATTATACGGCAGCCCTCCTGTGATTTTGCTAATAGTTTCTTTTATCCTCAATGATGCACACAATTTCTCTTCTTCTTAATCTAATTCATTTTTGTTCTTATTACAAAAAAATATATATATTTTATTTCTAAAGTGGCAAAGAGATTGATTGACATGAAAGATAAGACAGGTATAAACTATTTTAAAAATCAAATATAACCATGTGCATCATAAAAGATTTGCAGCAAGATGTTTTATGAAGGGACTATCATCCTGACCTGATCCATAGGAGAACCTTCCAAATTGTTTTGTGTGCTCTCCGTAGCACTTTCATCTTGAATATGGACTTCCTTCTCATCCTCATTCTTTGCCTTAGACTTCTCAGCATCTTCTTCTCTCTTTTTGTCTTCTTTCTCTTTCTCTAACCGTTCCTTCTCCTCCACCTTTTCTATTTGTTCTTTATGCTCTGCATGGGAGAAACAAAACCAGTATAACCCACCAAGAGACTTCATATTCCAGCAACATGTTATTGAAAAATTCAAGTACAGGTACATCAAGGTGAATGTGAAATCAACATAGAAGTAAATGACTCTCTTTGGTCATGCAGAAAGGAAATTATTTCAAACAGCACAATATCATAATAACATGAGAAATAAACACCACAATAAGAACTATGAGTTCAACAGAACTTAGGGATGTTCTTGTTACAGACCATTAAAAGCCTTTGGGGCTTCAAAAGGTGCTACGATCTTTCACTTAAACCTATTTATCATGGGGGAATTTTAAAGGTTTTACCTCGGAAGATGTAAAAAGGAGGACATCAGATCCTTGCAGTATAATTAATGTTCCCATCTTTTTCTTCTCTTAGGACATCTTAACTTCTGCTTGTATGTTTATATCTCTTGGCTATCTTATAATATCTCTTCCAACAAAAAAAAAGAATATATTTATTTCCTAATGTCTCAAAGAACTCACAGCTGAAACTGTAAAGGTCACCAAATTTCAAGACATATATCAAAGCCAAAATTTCAGAAGTGACACAATTTCTAGCTAGGGAAGATCTATAAGGTATCAAAGCCATGGTCGTGTCGAACATGACTTGTACCCCAACCAGGCTTATGTTGGACACATCATGTAATGTGTCGATTTTTTATTGTTCTCATAAACCAAGGAAACTCCTCAAAAAGTGTCTTGCAAACTTCTTATTAATAAAGTTAGCATACTTGTATTATCTATCTAAAATATATATAAGTCTTGCTCGAGGAGTAAATTACAATAATTCAAATTTAACTACATAACTTGCTAATTGCAATGACTGCACTGGAAGTTAGTTAATCTTGTATAAATTGTCCCATAAACATAAAATTACTATAATTTTTATGTCGTGTTTGAGTCGTATTGTCTACTCTACGAAAAAATTTGCCACATCACTTTGTATATGTTGTGAAGTGTGGTGCCTATCTGAGTTCTTGCTTCATAGCAAAGGCCAACCAATTTAAGAGATGAACTGAGGAGTGTTGTATACCATCAATGTTACCAGGATCACATTTCATTATTATATGTGGAATAGGAAGGGGAACGTGGGATCATACCTTGCTTGCTGCACGGTATGTAGTGGATAAGCTATGTTGGATGCTTCAAAATGCAATTTTAAGTGGCTGATTGCATCAATTCAAGTCTTTCACATGTGTTCATGTCTTAGCTTTGGTGCACGCACTTTGCTTATCAATAATAATTAAATTTTGTAGTTTATAAATATCAATCAGTAACCTTTTCTAATTCAATTTTATAAACTCATATGTTGAATTATAAGGTTCAAATCCTTTGCAAGATATTCAACAAGATTGAAGAAAATTTTTATTTTGAAGCATTGCCAACACTTTCTTTTATAGTCTTTGACTTGCTTGAGTGGATGCTCTATCCACTTTGCATTTCATTATAAATCCTTTCCCTCTCTCAACAATATATATTTCTTTTTCTATCCAAAGAATATACATATCAAATGTATCTATCCAAAAAATATACATATCGAATACATAATATAATATTATATATATACACACACACACATAATACAATATTACACACACACACACACAAACAAAAATTGGGACAATAGCAAATTATGATTTATTTTTAGTTGGGTAAAGCAATCCTAGTTACCACATAAGATACTTTTAGTCTCCTCAGCAATAAGAGAGTAAAGAAACAATCAGGTAAATCAATGGAAACAGAACTCAAGGTTAGAACAAGCTTTTCTTCCATATCAACAGTTCATGACAAACACTGGATCCAAAACAGGATTCATGGTTAAAACAAGGTTTTCTTCCATATCAATGGTTCATGACAAGCACTGGATCCAAAGAATGTCTTACAATTGTGAGAATAGCAAGCATAAGCACAAAATAACTGTATGCATTCCACATGTAATTCTTTACTCAGAGAAAGTTTAATTAGTGCTAAACATTCAAGCGAACAGTAATATTAGTGTGGCAGACACCATTTTTTTTCCCTTTCGTTAGATTAGTTGTCTGCACCCAACATCATCCTGTTTCCAGTGTTTTTCTCATTAAGATTAATAGCAGTTTCTCAGTTCCAACATACAGCATACATGTAAACAGGATGCCTTTTATATAGTTGAGCTCTTTATCTAGGATGATCAGATAAATGATGACATCAATGTACAAAGAGAAGGCAATATAAAAGGGCATACCTTTCAGCTGTTGCACAAGTCCTTTAAGTGTTGTCTCCTCAGACTTCAGCTTTGATAATTCAGCCTCATCTTTGGCTACTGTGAGTTTTGCCCGCTCAATCACCTGTTTCCTCAAATTGAGCCCCTCCTTATATGTTGCAATCTTTCTCTTCAATTTATCCCTAGCCACTTTGCCAGTCTCCCAACATGTATTTGGGCACTTAATGCTACCGTCATACTCATCACTTCCATCACAGCAATCTTCTCATCATTAATTGGTGGAAACAAAACAGAACAAGAAAAGACAAGCTGTTAACGATATAAATGTCGCCAAAGAACCATTGATTTCTTTGTACTGTGGAGAAAACTTAAGAAGAAACATATTTATGGCCTATAATGGCGTATAATAGATCAAACAACTGCTTAATGAATCAGCTGGAGAACATTAGACAGGGTTAAGAATTTTTATAATAGATAGTAGCAAAACCAGAAGTTGCTGCTAAAGGGTCAAAGTAACATTATACTCCATCTTTTCAAATTTATATCTAAAACTATCATATTATTATAACAAAAAGAAATATCAATGCATGAAAGTATAAATAAATAACCATGGATCAAGCGTAATAATTTAAATTGCAGAATAACAAATTTTAAACTATGTTTTTAAGATCAAATATAATTTTAAGGACCCCACAAGTACCACTATTGATATTTACTTGGCAATCAAACCAAGTTGGTCATAAAAACTAAGTGCACGTATGTTCCTATCAGTAATACAAGGCAAATTGGGAGGGAGAGAAAGATGCCTTATGGAAACATTGGGACTCGCTGCTTTTTGCAACAGTCAGTATCACTCTTTTTACTTGTGTGCATTTGCATGTGTGTGATGCGGCCTTTGTTTCACATTGGGAATTACCAAGGGGGATGAAAGAGGAAAAACATTTTTTTTTTGTTGAATTTTTAACTGTTGGATTATGTGAGATGCAATTGGCATGGCATCTGCTCGCTGGATAAAAGGTTATAATCAGTATCTGCTCATGAAAGGTCATAGTCCAATGAAGAGGCATATCTATTATTAATTATAGAAAGAGTGCATTTGTATCAAATCGTGAAAGGATAGCAATTAGAATACAATTGCTCCCCATCTGGGATAACAAACGCCCTTTTAAGATTGATCACCTAGAGTCTATCAGTAGAGAGACTCTCCAACAAATCAAATACACTTATAATTATCTAGTTTCTGCTTTCTCTTTTGATGGTTAACGTACTACTGCTTTTACTGTGAGAATTAGAGAGTTACACTAAGGTTGTGAGATAGTATTGTTGTTTCTTGTTATTAAAAAAAAGAAAAAAAAAAAAAAAAAAAAAAAACTTTCCAAATCACAAGATCAAATATCAAGTCCACCTCAGCAATCATGGTGGTTTTACAAAATATAGAGGTGTGAAATTCTAACACATTTGTTGATTGACTTCTGCTAAGTGAACTACATATAAATTTCAACATGTTATCTTGCTATTTTTAACTAATAAGAGAATGAGAATATGGGGTATCTAATACACTGGACAAAAAACTTTAACTTGAGATGACAAAAATTTGCAAAAATTATAGTTTTTGGAGGACCAGGAGAAAACTCCTGTTGTGTTGTACCTATTACTTTATCTTTAATCATAGTTGATCCTAAGCCCGGAGTAAGGAAGGTTGCATTAGGTTGACATTCAGAGTAACTTTACCAAACAGATAAGAATGTGAGTTCAAACAAATATATCATGAAGGCTCCACCCTAACTATGGTGCGCCTTGAGGCTTAGTTGAGTCATAGTTGTAAAAGCGGGTGAACACGATAAATTCAACTAGGAATCCCTACTCTCCTACATAAAACGGGGTTTTTAGAAGATAATTAATAACCCATATGCTCGTCTAGGTAACTAATTATGTAAGTCTGATCAAGAGAAGAAACGATGATAGAGAAGAGTCGCTGATGCAGAAAATAAAAAATAAAGTCATGTATATGACTTTTGGAGAAGCATTGGCTGAAAGTTGCTCCTTTCATAGTATTTAGAAGATGATGATGTAAAGTTCCAGAAAATGATATAGGCTGCTGCCGGATCCTCTTAAACATAACCACATCTAAGGCTATAGTCTTTTCCTCTTAAATCCTGTTTGGGAAATAAGTGCTTTTACTGTATTTGTCAAAAGACTTTTCAACTCCCTCCCCCAGCTTGAAAAAAAAATAATAAAAAAATAAATGAATAATCATTTTTGCAATATAGAATCTTTACATGGCAGAGATGATTGCTTGACAACATTGACGTCCACATGTCCAGATCAAGAAAAACAAGGATGGCCACATGGCTGCACTTGACTGATGAAAACCTCTGCCCACATTCCAATGCAAGGTGGTGGGCATTAGTGCGAATGAAAATTTGAAAACCAAGACAAAGTACTTATAGCAGCCAAACACTCTTCCCCCCACTGGTATTGATGAAGAAGTGTTTTTGCAAAAACATGACTGGAATAAGACTTTTGCTCCAGAAGCTTTTTGGCACTAGAGGAATCAAATGCAGCCATAGAGCGTCTCAGAATAAAAGGTTCTAAAGGGGTCCACTGTCAGCACAACATTTAGTATGCGGATAGTCCTTTGGGGATCCTCATATATGTAAGAAGTTCCATGCATGAGTTGGGGACGAATGGATTTATTTTAAGAGAAAGAATAGATTTACAGATGAAAAGCACAGAATGGGAACAACCTGGTATAATCTACGACAAGAGAGAGATACCACAATATTAGCCCAATCACAATTATTCATAGATAGCCGGAACAAGAACAAAAAAATAAGGGATCTTACAGCCAAAAGATCAACAACAACAGGGTGGTAACTCTCTTAATCCCTATAGATTCTTCTTTTTTCTCTAATCACATTAATTGAACAATACTTAAAGAATCAACATAGAAAGCTTACTCCCAGATATTCAAGACTAAACATCCGTAAGTCTTTAAGTGCTCATACTTTAAGCTTGACACTCTCCAAGAAATATGTAGCTTTAAATATAGCAAATCCAATGAATTCCCACTCCATGACTAATGATTAATAAATTATCTAGCAAAGCAAGACCTATATACTATGATCTTAAGTCTTGGCTATATAAGATTCCTCCATGTTACAAATGACCAGCCAAACGTTTGTCATATGACATGTTATAAGCTATGCCCATGAACATTTTCTACAGGTCTAAGGGTGCTCAAATAGTGTATAAACCTTGTAACCCATTTCCTCTGCTCACAATTGAAACATCCTCTTTAGGATGTGCAAAAAGAGATTCCTACAGACTCATGGCAATAAGCATTTCCAATATCCAAATAATCCAACCCTCCTGTTGAAGTGTTAAAATCCCGATGCATCTTGCATGGCTTTACAATTCTAGTACCACATTGATTCAAAGCTTCCATACACACTTAACCATATCCTATGAACAAACCTCAATTTTTAAATCTTTGCTCAAATTAAATAACAAACAGAAGAATTGGACCTGACCATAAACAAGTGTTACCTAGGTAATTTATCTCTGCTTTTTGACCTACTAGCACCTTAGATTAGAAATCAAATTACACAAACTACTTATCAAAGAAAAGCCCACGACCCTTTTCACTAGTGTATACATGTAGTGAAAAGAACTCGCATTCTATCGGCATTTCTTCAATAAAATTGGGATGGAGGAAGAGGCATACCACAAATACCATCATTGACACGAGAAGAAAACAAATAAAGAGGTGTGTGTCCAGCATTACGGCAATAGAATTTACCACCTGGGCAAGCTGATGTCCCTGAAGAAAGAGAGAGAGAGAGAGAGAGAGAGAAACCATTTTTGTGATTAATTCAAAGCAATCATATCTAATACTAACTGTAATTTTAAATAGGATTAACAGGGAAAAGAGACCAGGCTCGTCAGTGCCATCAAGGCAATCACAGAAGTCGTCATTGAGCTGAGCTCTGGTGAATTGTCCGGATCCATCTTTGCACTTTATGAAACCCGAGGACGACGCCTTGTAAAATTCCTCATCTGCGTTCATCAGAACTCAATTGCTAAAAAAATTTCTATAAAAAACAAACAACAGAGAGAATTGGTGGTCGGAGGCAGAAGCTGACCTTGAGGAGCGACTCCTAAAATAGAGTGTGATCTAACAATCGGAGGGGCAAATCCAAAGATCATCAACGCCAACAAAATCAATCCCATTCCCACAACTCTCATCCTCCCAACAAATTGAGCTCGTAATTGAAGAATTTCAAAATGATTTCAGAGTGGAATAGGGAATTCAATAAATATGTGAACTTTGCGATCGAGTGAGTGGGATTTGTGACTACTCCCCCCCCCCCCCCAAAAAAAAGAATTCAACCATGGAAGAACCGCTCCCACACGGAAATTCCAAATCAGAGGAAACACCATTCTTACGACGTCGTTTTTCGCCTCGAGCCAACTTTAGCACCCAAATGCCCAAATAGTGACCCGGTCCCCAAAACCCATACCCGAATCCATCTTATAGAAATGAGGCGGAGTGGGGGCGGTTCCTTACTCGCCCTTGAAAGGAAACTGATCGGGATCTGTGGACAGCCGGAGTACAATTATCATGAGTGTTGACTGTTAGAAAATATATTACATAATTTTAAGTATACTTAATTTTATTTATTTTCATATTAATAATAATAAATTTTTAATATAAATTTAATATATTATAATAATTAACAGAATCAATACGATATTAACATTAATATTATTATATTACTCTTCACTTTTAATATAATATCAAAATTATATTTATACATTTTTACCATACTATCATAATCATATTCATATATTTTATTTTAATACGATAACGAAACTTTTTTATAAAAAGAGTTATTCAGTATCTCCAAAAGTTCAAAGTCAAAGCTAGCTAGAGCAACCAGAGCTTGAATTTGAGCCTAGGGTCAAAACTAAAGCCAAAACCAATCCATTTGGAAAAATTGTTCATTAGGGTCGCAAAATACTTTTAGGATTTTGCATCTATATCTATATTCTTTTTCAAATTTAAATGAATTTTATTATACAATATTAATTTTGAGGAAATATAAGGAAATATTATTGATTTGATTTTGATAATATTTAATTTTATTTAATTTTATATTAATAATAATTATTTTTACATTTATAATAATGAATTTTCTATATACACATAATATATTATAATAAATAACTCAAGTAATGTCGTATTAGGATTAATATTATTATATTATTCCCCATCTTTAATATGATATCAAAACCATACGTATATATCTTTAATATAGCATCAAAAGTATATTCATATATTTTATTCTAATATTTTTGAGAATTTGAAGGTGATAAATATAAATAATTTATAATTGATCAAAAATTTTATTAAAAAGTTAAATTTTAAAACATTTATGCATACTTTTTTAGATATTATTTATATATTTTTACAGCTAATCAAAATAATGACTCTACAAACAAAAATAACTTAAAAATTTGAGTTTTGAAACAAAAGTGAATCAAACGTTTCCATTTCTCTTTTTTGAACTCGTGGATGATTGTACACTAAATCTCTTTATGTTTCACGATATATATATATATATGTATATATATATATATACATATCCCTTTCCTTGGGATCTGACCACTGATTGAATCAGATTTATCAAGACAATGCTCTAAAGATTGAGCGGTGGATTCAAGTCAGGGTATTGAAAAATAAAATAAAATTGTACCAATAACTCATTTTGAACTTTTTAAAATGAAAAATAAAGAAATAATATTACCATTTAAATGGTATAGCTGTTTCAGAGATTTTCGAATTAATTACGAATGAAGTGGATGATTTCACAGTATACAATAAAACTAAAAGGATTTTTGCATTTGTACAGAGTCAAATGTGTTGTAACTAACTAAAAGTAACACAATTTAGGGATCACTCGGATGATGTGTTCTATAAGGAGCCATACGTGCGTGATAATACGGAAAGAAAAATTATAATTTTTTAAAATTTAAATTTATTTTGTTTATTATTTTTTAAAACAAAAAGTAGAGTTTAGTCTATTTTGTTATCCAACCATACCAACAAAGGCTACATCAAGAATCAAGTAAATCCAAGAAAACACTTCTCCATCAAACATATGACAAACAGTTTTAACGGTAAAATCTCTTCACGTTTATCCTCCCTTTCTCGATTCGATTCTATTTGATTATATCTCTTGGTGCTAAAAAAAATTCAATTAATAAGACTCGTCTAGCCACCACAATACCAATTCAGATAAAAAATAATGAAAGATCAATATTAACCATAATAGATAGACTAAACTATCATCATCGGTTCTCAACTAACATATAGTATTCTATTAATATAATTAAAAGTATAATATTCTCAAAAATTTAAACTATTAAAATGGATCTTACTGGTATTGTCGCTAATATGATAGATTTAGAGTTGATATTTTCTGAGGTTGAAATAAATTTGTTTTTACGGTCCTACATTATTAATGTGGTCGGCTTCAACCTCTATTATCATAACAATTCTTAATTTAGTTTGAATTATTCGAAAGTATAATAATATTAATAATATAAGTACATATTCTTTGTTTATAACAATAATCTCTTGAAGTCTTGTTGTCTGACCTTTAATTTGTAACTCTTTTGTAGGAAAAATAGCTATTGTGATAGCAACGATATCTTAATTTTAATAAATTTCTTATCAAAAGATAATTGTAAAAATAAAGATTAGATATATAATAATATATCCTTACTGATGTCAAAAAATGAATTAATATATTTATAAAAATTTTGAAATTGAATAATATTGTTCTTGATCTCTTTTGCATGATATCAACCTATGAAAGAATAAAAATGAATGTTTAGATACAAAGAAAAAAAAAATGGATCAATATCAAAGCAACAAAATACAAAAAGAATTTAAATAATTTAATGAAAAATGTGAACGTGGAAAAGAGAAAAGCAATAAAATTAATAATTATCTAAAAGATTAGTAAGAAAAGTGTGTTACCTTGTTTAGAACATTCTTGAAATGTTAGTTCTAAAAATTCACAATGAATTAATCATGCTCCATTACATAAACCTTCAAAGGATCGTATTTCACAATAGCATAATTGAACAATTGGGTTTTAATACTAATTCATAAGGGGCCATTTGGTGTTAAATAGTACACAAAATCCTCTTGCCATCATTGTTCGACCTGGTTTTAAATCCTCTTTTAACCATGGCTTTTTTTTTTCTTTTTTACTTATCGTCGTTCAAATTTCATTCAATTAATCCGATTTGAATATTATAGAGTCTATTAAGAGAATAAAATATCCAATCACTCAACCCAAAAGAGTTGGATATAATACTTTATAGTTACACCAAGTAATTGATCCATGAAGAGATTATTTATTTGATGGACATAATTATTTTTTAGAATTAATATATCTCAATTTATCATAAAATTTGCTTCTTTATAGTGATCATTAATGTTTCAAAATACTTGGTGATGGGACATGGTCCTAGGCCTAGCTAGAAAGGTAAGCTCTTGAAAAACCCACATGAAAGGCCCACAAAAGACGACTACCAATCGATATTCAAATATGATTATCTATCAAAAGGTTTCAATCGCTCAAATCTCCCGAACAATAGGACCTTAGTCGCCCCGTCAGCCGAACATAATTCATCAAGCAAACGTAACCGCCCTGATCGAGCATTCAATCGTCGGTCTTTCAGGCGAACAAACTCTGAAGACCTTTCATTAGTTTAACGACCAATCAATAGACAACGATTCTAAGAGAATGTCAAAATATCCTAATAACTCTTATTTTCTATTTGAGAGCAGTCTCTTTGGGACCTTTCGTTAAGGAAAGTATACCACCAAAAAATAAAAGTTTTCGAAAAGATGAGAATCACAATCAATTCGAAATATTAAATTCGCGAGATTTCCGAATCGGCTCGATAAAGAAAGTAGGGTTGAAACACTTCAGAGGCGCACAACTCTCATAGGTATAAGATATCTTAAAACCCTATAAACCAGGTACGCTCTCTCGATCATACACATTAGACACTCTAATCACATAGAACCACTCTTTTAAGCTCTCAGTCTGTTTATTTTTTCCATTCGAAAATCGCTATTTCTGACTTAAGTATTGAAATCTCCCCATTGGAACATCCTCTGGCGATTTTTGCAAGTATTACATCCCTTCTGATAGTAATCGTTCAAGTTTATAAGAAGCCGGTATTTGTAGAATAATAACCCACCTCCAACACTTGGAGTATTAGTTTTTTTAATGAGGTGGTTTCATCTTTATATGTGAGTGGAAGTTTTTCTGTACTCCATTACCTATTCATTGTATAAATTTAGAGAATGATGGACTTTTGCTCATGTATTAATCATAAATTTGAATTTCTCTTGTTGAGATCATAGATATGATATTGCTAAACTTGAATTTACTTTTTTTTTTTCTTTTTCTCTTGTTGATTTAGGAACAAGAGACAATATTTATGGAAAATAACCTCAAAAAACTATAATTTTTCCTCTAAATTGTAAATCACAATCAGTTATATTTTATAACATTCTATCTGATGCTTCAATTGCATTTTTTTTTTTTTTTTGACATAGACGCTTCATCCCATATAATTAATCTTGACGTTTCTAGTAATTGAGTGTTATATATTTATTTACTACTATTGTAGGTAGTGGTATCTTTCAAGAATTTTGAATCGTGAATGTGTTGCTTTACTCCAGTAATATAGATGTTGCAGCAATCATTTGATTCCAAATTTTATATTACAGTGTTTCAATAGAAAGATAATGTAAAAATTGTTAATTTATGAATTCTCATATTTATAAAATTAGATACCCACCTTTTATTACACCTAAAAAATAAAAATTGAATTAAAATTGTTATAAATTCTATAAATTCTATAGAATTTGGATAGATATCCATATTTATCACGGATAAAAATGATCAGTTGAATGACCGACCATATTTAAGAAAGACCATTTGAATGGATAATCATATTCAAGAATAACCATTAGTTTTTGCTTAACTCTTTAATGCTAGAATGGCTTTTGGCCTTTGGCATCATAAATAACCATTGATTTTGGATTGCGACGTTAATGAAGGTATCTATTTATTCTTTTTCCAAATTCCTATAAATAAACTCTCTTGTAACCTCAATTGTACACCAAGGAGAGAAATAAAAATCTTATTCTCTCTGGTCTCTCTCTATATAATGTGCTTAGATATTTATTTTGAGTTAAATTTTTGCATTTGTACTATTTTGGTTTCTATTTTGAACACATCAAATTTTGGACTCTAAAATCAAAGTTCTATAATATTTTATTAGCATGAGATTTTGACTAACCGATAAAAAGGGGAAAAGAAAGGAATATTATTCAATAAATAATTTCATATCATTGTACTTATCATTTTTTTAGTTCGTGTAGACATATGTTATTATTATTTCTCTTGATATGATATTTTTGTGTTTGAATATTATGTGATGTAGAATATTTAACATGTCAAACTTCACCAAATTTGAGTTTGTGGCTCCTAACATTTTGGGAAAAAATTGTTTGTTATGGATATTTAATACTAAAATCCATTTTAATACAAATGAATATGGAGAAACGACTAAAGAAAATAATAAAGAGATTTCACTAAATCGAGGCAAGGTAATGATTTTTCTCCAGCATAACCTCCACAAAAATTTGAAAATTGTGCATTTGACAGTGAAAAAATCACTTAAATTGTGAAAAACTTTGGATGAAGGTTTAACCACCGAAAAACAATAATGCTCCCTAAAACTCATTATGATTGGATCCAATTCAATTATTTTTAAAATCAATTCTTTATTGAAATTATATGGAGAGAATATTATTGATTACGATATGTTAGAGAAAACACTCTCCATTTTTTATGTCTCAAATATACTCCTGTAATAGCAATATCGAGAAAAAAGTTTCAAAAATATTCAAAACTGATTTATTATCTATTTATGACTGAATAAAATAATGAATTATTTATGAAAAATCATGAATTTCATTCAACTAGCTGTCATTAATTCCCTGAAATGAATGCAACAACTAACGACAATTTAGGACGTGGACAAGGACTGGTCGTGGTCAAGAATGTGGTTGTGGTTGCGGCTAGAATATTTACCGTAATGATTGTAGTAGTCCAACAAATCACCATAAGTAGAAAAATAATGAGGCAAAATAAGAAAAGGGTGGATCCAATCAAAGCATTGAAAATAAATGCTATCAATGTGGGCTGATTGGACAGTGGTCACATACTTATCATACGTCAAAGTATCTTGTTGACCTTTATCAAGCCTCCTCGTTGAAGAAAAAATATAATAATATGGAAGCAAATCTTTTATATGTTAATACTTTGAGGGTCTTGCAAATTTGCACCTATTAAAAGATGGCGAATTTTTTGACAACGTTGAAATTAGCGATTTTAATTAATGTAATTGCTTTTATTCATTAATTATCTATAATAATTGAACTTTATTTATTTATTTATTATAAAGAACCTATGATATTATTTCATCTAATATTGGTTTCAATGTAAAAGATGAGGAACGTTGTCTTGTAGATGTGGCGACTACACATACAATTCTCAAAAACAAAAGATATTTCTCTGATCTTAGTATAAAAATGAAAATGTAAATATTGTATCCATTAGTGTAATCTTGATTGAAGACTCTGAAAGAGTAAATATTTTATTATGGGGAGGGACAAATTTTATGATACAGTGATACATTATTTTCACCCAAATGCCAAAGAAATTTATTAAGTTTAAAAAATATTCATCAAAATGGTTATCATATAGAGAAAACCAATGTAGGAAATACTGAGCATTTATATATTACTAATATTAAATTGGGACAAAAATAAACATTAGAGAGACTATTAGTTTTTTCTTTGGTTCTTTATTACACACATATTAGACCAACCAAGTAAATGCAATAGTAAATCATAAGTTTGTTAGTTAAAATGTATTCTTATTATGGCATGACTGATTGGATCATTCTGGATTTACAATGATATAATGAATTATTGAAAATTTTTCTAAACATCCATTGAAGAACCTAAAGTTTCTTCAACCTAATAAATTCTCATGTGTTGTATATTCTCAAGGAAAATTAATAATAAATCATCACCAAGCAAAATTAGATTTGAATGTCGTACATTTTTTAGTCAAATTTAAGGTGATATATGTGGATTGATTCACCTACCATTTGAACCATTTATATATTTTACGGTTTTAATTGATCCCTCTGTGAGATAATCACATGTGCACTTATTATCAACTCGAAATATAATGTTTTTGAGATTATTCGCTCAAATAATTCAATTATGAGCACAATTCTCTAATTATACTATCAAAACAATTCGCCTTGATAATGTCAGGTAATTTATATCTCAAACATTTAATGATTATTGCATGTCTACCGGTATAAAGATTGAATATCTTATTTCTCATATTCATACCAAAAATGGCCTATTAGAGTCATTTATTAAACGTTTTCAATTAATTACGAAACCATTACTTATGAAAACCAAACTTTTTGTAAATGTTTGAGATATGGAATTTTATATGCAACAATTCTTATTCATATTTGACCCACTAATTATCAGAAATTATCCCCCTTACCCCCTTACAATTGGTTTCTGCATAAAAACCAAATATCTTTCATTTACACACTTTAGTGGTATTGTATATGTCCCAATTACCCCTTCACATAAAACCAGAATAGGACCTCAAAAGAGATTAGGGATATATGTTGGATATGAATCTCTTTCTATTATAAAATATCTTGATCCATCCATAGAAGATACATTTTTACAATTCAATTTGCTAATTATCATTTTGATAAAACATTTTTTCAACTTTAGGGAAAGACAATGCAAAAAAGTTGAAAAAATAAATTACGTGGAGTAATCTATGCTTACTTTATCTTGATTCTTATACAAAATATTGTGAACCGGAAGTTTAATGAATAATTTATTTACAACGAATTGTAAACTAATTGCCAGATAATTTTTCTGATCCAAAATGAATAAATAAATTACATGTTCTTACCGAAAATACTTAATATCTCCAAAGGACCTCTAACAACAAATGGATCTAAAAGACGCTTGAAACGTAAAAAACCAATCGATTCTAAAGATAAAAACCTCCAAAAGAAAAAGAGAGCAAATAGTCAAATTGACCATATGGAAAAAGAAGATATGGATGACTCAATTCATGATAATCTTCCTAAAGAAGTTGAACTTTTGAAAGAGAATGTGGAAAATCAAGAAATATCAATCAATTATATTTCTATAACAAGAACATGGGATCGGAAAAATATCATTGTTAATGACTTATTTGTATATAAATGAATGTAAATTAAGATTGGCCAAAATTGAATGATGCAATTTAGACCGAACTAAAATCTCTCTCAAAACATGTTGTCTTTGATTTCGTAGTCAAAACACTAGAAAATGTTAGACCGATAGGTTACATGTGGGTATTTGTACAAAAAAGAAATGAGAAAAATAAGATTATACAATACAAGACACGACTAGTAGCATAAGGTTTTTCACAAAGATCTAGTATATAATATGAAGAGACATATTCTCTTGTGATGGATGAAATCGCTTTTTGCTAATTTATTGGATAGATAGTTCCAGAAGGATTAAAACTACCTAAAGTATGCAATTCTCAAGAATCACTTTCCATTAAATTATAAAGATTTTTGTATGATTTAAAACAATTTGAGCGTATGTGATATAATCGTCTCATTAAATATTTGTTGAAAGAGAGTTATGTACATAATCATATTTACTCATGTGTTTTTATAAAAAAATATGAACATGGATTTGTAATAATTCTATATATATTGATGATTTAA
Organism: Dillenia turbinata; assembly: GCA_037126225.1. Lineage (NCBI taxonomy): Eukaryota > Viridiplantae > Streptophyta > Magnoliopsida > Dilleniales > Dilleniaceae > Dillenia > Dillenia turbinata. The sequence continues at coordinate 17,240,247 of JBAMMX010000021.1, forward strand.
ATATCATTAGAATTTTTGAAGAGATTACAAATACCATAAACTATTTGGAAAAAGAATTTGAAATAAAAGATATTGAGAAAACAAAATTCTATTTTGGCGCATAGTTTGAATATTTAAACGACAGAATTTTTATTTATCAATCAACTTATATTAAGAAAATATTGAAATGATTTAATAAAGATGAATTATATCTATTAACTAGTCCAATGGTAGTTCATTTACTCAATGAACGAAAGAATCCCTTTCGACCTCGGGAGGATAATGAAGAAATTTTTGGTCTTAAAATATCATACCTAAATGCAATTAGTATACTAATATATCTTGTTAATAATACTTGACTCAATATAGCTTTTGCTGTAAACTTATTAATAAGATATAACTCCACTCCAAACAGAAGATATTGGAATAAAATTAAACATATTTTACGATATCTCCAATGTAAAATTGAAATGAGTTTATTTTATCCAAATTGGTCAAATACACAATTAATTGGATATACAGATACTAAATACTTGTCTTATCCACATAAAACTTATTCTTAAAAGGATTATGTATTTACATATGGTGGCATTGTCATCCCTTAGAGATCTATTAAGCAAACAATGACTGTTATATCATCGAATCATGCTGAGATATTAACGATTTATAAAGTAACTTATACATGTGTGGATCACTTTCGAGTATCATGTGGTTTAACTAATATTAAAAAAACTCCCACAATATTATATGAGAATGCATATCCCAATTAAAAGATAGATATATTAAGAATGACATACAAATATATATTTTTTAAATTATTTTTCACACATAATTTAATACAAAGTAGAAATATTGATATTCAGAAAATTCAATTAAGTGAAAATTCTGTAAATTTATTTACAAAGACATTACTTATCATAATATTTAAGAAAATGATTCATACAATTGGGATGTGACATTTTAAAGATATTATATGATATTTTTATCCTATGTATAAGTAAGGATGTATTATTTTGTCCTTTACTAGGTTATTGTCCCACTGGATTTTCCCTAATAAGATTTTAATATGACATATTTCTTATACAATTGACATTCAATCAGGAATGCTATAAATTGTATAAAATTTGAATAGATGTCCATATTCATTATGGATAAGAATGATCATTTGATTGGATGATCATATTTAAAAATGACCATGATCATATTTAAGAATGACCATTGGTTTTTGGGTAACAGGATGACTCTTTTGGCCTTTGAGATTATAAGTGACTATTAATTTTTGGGTTGTCAAAGAACTTGTTTATTCATAATTTCTCCAAATACCTAAGACTCCATTGTAATCTCATTTGGATACCAAAAGAAATAAAAATCCTATTCTCCCTTATCTCTCTATTTACATTGTGTTTAAGTTTTTATTTTGCATTAAATTTTTATCTTTATACTATTTCATATTTTACTTTGAACACATCAAATTTTGGCCTCCAAAACTAAATATCTACTGTTTCATATAGCCTTTTAAAAAAAATTAGAAATTGTTTAACTATTTTTACTTTAAAAATAAAATTAAAACTTAAATGTTATTTATTTATTTATTTTTGAGGTAAAGTTAAAAGTTAAAAATTAAAGGATATATTTGAAATTTTGAATTAAAGATATTAATAGAACAAAAATAATTATATAAGAATATAAATAGAATAAAAAAAAATTAGAGCATTAAAAAAAAAAGCAAAAACTCCTCCTATTATCAAAACCGGACCGACCTATCAGTTGGACCGGTTCTACCCACCTCTCAGAGATTTTATGGGTTGGTACGATAAAAATACCGTTTATGCATTGAACCGATAAAACTTGCAGGGCAATTGCGGTTGAATCGTGAACCATGAGATTGAGAGCCGCAGGTTTTATTGTTGATGATTAAAAAATAAATCTCTTTTATGATGAAGATGGCGACCGATGATGTTCCCTCTGGTGACACTTAGGGGTGGGAATCAATGATCTTCCTTCCTTCTTACTCAAACAACCACCATGACAGTGTAATCCATCTCTCAGTATGATTTTCAGTTGGTGTTCGTTGCTTCTAAGATGGCGACGGCGACTTTTGACGGTGATAAGTGTGGGAGAGTGTGAGTCGCAGTCACCTCTGGTTCGCCACGCCTACTATTGGCTTCTCTCTCTCTCTTAGTTGTTCTTTAGATGTGACTGAAGCACAGAGAAAATTAAACGAACATGCAGAGAGAGAGACTTTGAGAGATAATTTTGACAACACCTTTGATGGTGCAACCTCGAAAAGTGTGATCCTTCTATTCTTTAATTTTTATTTTTATTGGTTTTCGAAATCCATTTTAAAAATTAATATATTATTATTATGATTGTTTAATTGTTTTTAATTCTTTAATTTTTTTTGAATTTCTTAAATTAAAATATAAAATTAAAATATATTTATTTTAAAAGTTAATTTTATATATTATTATTATTAAAAAATAATAATTCGATCATATTAAATCATGATTGAATTGATTGAATCATAATTTTAAATTTTAGAGATTGATATATAGTAAGAATTTGATAATAGGAATTTTTTTTTAAAGTTTCTTTTTAAATTTTTTTTCATAGAAAGAAAAATGTTTTAAGAGTTTTTAAGAAAAGAGAATTATAAAAAAAGCGCCGTAGAACGGGCACGAAAAAAACAGGCTGGTCGGTTTATGGTGCCGAGTCCCACCGGATTTTCGTCTTGTTCTGCTCATCTTGATTGCAATAACGTTAGAGTTCAATTGGAGTCAACCCAAATTTTTTCTACTCAATATCCCAACCCTGATTTCGTCTCTCGTCTCTCGCGACTCAACCTTCATTCTCTCTTTGTCAGTCTTGACTTCCATTGTATTTAGAACTTCTCTCTCTCTCTCTCTCACCATTTTTCAGTAGCCTTCCTATCCTAACAAACGATAAAACTGACAAAATATTCTTTACAGTTGGGTTGTGAACTTGAAGTTTGAAGTCAATTGGTGATTTTAATTTCCATTACGATGTCTTCATTGAGGTAATTGCTTAATCTTGTTTTTTGTTTTTCTTTATATATATATATATATATATATATATATATATATATATTTGGGACTCTGTTGTTTTCCCTACTTTAGTCTGTTTAGCTCTTTCAGTCCGATACTTAACTAATTTTTGCTTCGTCCATATGCACTTTATTGGGATTTTATAATTTTTTTTGGGGTTGAATTCTTTGTTGCTGGGTCTATGCGGTTTGGTCTTATTTAGTGTGATTTCTCTGCAGAAACTGAGGGGGAAAGCAGCAAACAAGAACCTAGATGAGTTTTTCTTTAAGATGATTAATACGGGAACAGTTAATGAAGTCCATAGACCAGGGTAACTTATACTTTGCACCTCCTCTTCATTTTTCTCAGTAATCTAGAGCCTGCAGTCCCCCCAATTGACGAGGCCTTTCTGTTGGTTTAGGATTGAGGCAAACAAATACAGTGCAAACAAAATTTTGCATCCATCCAAACAGCAATGGGAATTTCTCTTGTGTAATCAACTTGAGACCACTTATTTCTTCAAGCATGCAGGTCAAGTTTGCAATCCAACCAAGTGCAATATCTACTAGTCCAATTTTCTCTCCTCCAAAGAACACTTTTCCTTCAAGTTGTTCTTCAAGGAACTTCAAGTTCTCCATTGCTTGTCCAAGCAGTTCCTCTTGTGCTTTCCCTTCTTGGATGAACACACGCCATATTGATGGCAATACCTGTTCACAACATAGCATTAGATACCAGAATATTGAGCCTACTCACAACCTTGGTGGTAAAAATCAAGGACATAGTTACCTTTTCATCTCCAAATTTGGCCCAAAAGCATGCGGTGGCACACTCATAAGGATCTTGGGGCAATATTGGATTTTGCTTCCAAGTTTCATCAATATACTCAACTATGACTAGAGATTCTGCTACTGGTTTGCCATTGTGGATGAGCACTGGAATCTTCTTGTGAACAGGATTGTATTGAAGCAATTGAGGACTCTTGTTGTCATGGTCTTCATCTATGGATTCATATTCAATTCCTTTCAATTTCAGTGCCCAAACAGCTCTAAGTCCATATGGGCTTGACCATGTCTTGAAAAGCTTCACTTCTTCTGCCATCACTTGCTTGCTCAGGGCGTTTGGTACTCACAAAGTTCTTCTATGCATCCTTTCACCTAGGCCTGCACAGGCAGTATTATTGTCGAAAGGGTCAAGACAAATGCTAAAGGTTTTCCACAACAAACACTACTATGAGCAGCCCTTGGTCAAGACAAAAGCAAAATTTGTAATAGAGAAGATATTAATAATAGAAAAGGATCGGAATCTTTGGTTGTGGACATCCTTCACTTGGAATTTTCCACATCCAAACACTACTATGAGCTGCCCTTGGGCCTGACCATGCTGAATGTATTGTATTTATAATGTACTTTCTGTTCCAAAAAATAGTTGAAGCAGGGTTTTGGCTAATTGGGCTATATTTCTTGCTTTTTGAAAATTCCTATACTTCGTTACTAAGAAATTTTCAACAAAATTTAGATTGTGGAACTATAATTTTTTTTCCCCCTCAATATGATCTTTTGGACTTGTTTATGTGTTCTCTCTTTTGTTATAATAGTGTGCATCTTAGGCAATATGAGACTAGGCTTGGCCCATTATGAACAGAAATCAGCCTCTTGATTCAAGGTATAAAATGTTGGATGGAAACCTTGTTACATGGAGAAGTAAGAAACAAAATATGGTTAAAAGATCGAGCATAGAAGCAGAATTCAGGTCAATAGCACTTGGAATCTGTGAGCTACTATGGTTGAAAATAATTGTGGATTATCTGAAAATTAAGTGGGAAGGGCCAATGAGGTTGTATTGTGATAATAAGTCGGCTATCAACATTACACATAATCCGGTACAAGATGATCGCATGAAGTATATAGAGGTTGACAGGTATTTTATAAAAGAGAAACTTGATAGTGGTCTGATTTGCACTTTGTTTGTCTACACAAAGAATCAGCTCACGGACATATTCGTAAAGAGTCTATCCACTTTAGTTTTTCAGTGTTTAGTTAACAAAATTGGAATGGATAACATCCATTCATCAGCTTGAAGGGGAGTGTGGGAAAACATGAATATCTGTTTTATTTTAAGAAATCATGTGCTATGATAGAATATTTAGTAATTATTATATTCCCTGATTTTAGGGAATAGTTCTTTTAACCTATGGTCTAAGATTAGAGGATTTGATTAAAATTAGGGAATTTCCTATTTTAATTTTTGTTTAGCTACTGTAGTTGTAAATATATATATTTGCAAAGCAACCCTAATTGAGATATGAAAAAACATTCTTTTCATCATCGGTAATAAAAGCACATGGAAGGAAATTGAAGTTTGCAACCTCATGAGTAAGCTCCAGATAAAATGAACCAAAATAAGCTACTGGAGCTTGATATTAGCTCAATATTAAGCTAGCCAAATTTTGATAAATGCTTGTGAATGCCTCAAAACTCACTTGGCTTGATCACATGAAACCTTAGTTGCTTTTTCACCATGTTGATCATGTCAGATGGAAGCATTCTTAATCAAAAATGGAGTTCCTCTGTGTAAAATTTAGGGCGCCTTAGTTACATTGGAAATGATATTTTTCTTTTATAATTTTTTTGATTAGCTTGAAAATAATTTTTTTTGAAGGACGGACTTGGCGTAATGGCAGAGTCACTCCAGTGTCTTGGAGGTCCGGGATTCGAATCAACCTTCTTGCAAAAAAAATAAGGGGAAGGCTGCCTAAATATTCCCTTTCCCAGAGCCTACAATGTGAGAGTTTCGGCACTGGGTACGCCCTTTTGAAAATAATTTATTCCTATCTGCAGGACAAATGCTGTTTGGTCCTACAGAGAGCTGCAAGTAAGAAAGGAGAAAGTAAATAAGCTTGAGAACCCGTACATAGAGATGTCCCTAGTAATTACATTCTTCTACTCTGTTATTTGAATTATTTACAATTTGAGACAAAATAAGCTCTTTGAAAAATGAAGAAAAGATACTAATATATATGATTATTATCTTTGTGATGCAGAAAAATGGTCCGAAGTGGAAACTCCGAGATGATGAGATTGTTTGTCCAACATCCAAGCCAGTCTACAAGTGGCGGACAGAAAGGAAGGGGTGAAAATGCAAAGTGCATCTTTCACCATGTTCTCCTGTTTGGCACCCTTTATGTCCCAGATGGGTTTAGGCTATAGATGAATCTGGAATGTTTATGTGGACATTGCAATGACTAAGCTCCATTGTACTTGATTAGATAGACATCCGCCTAATGAGTCAGTTCGTGTGGATTACACCCAAATATAAGATTGTAAGATTTGTTTTTCTTGCTCTGAAGGTATGTAAGATCTTTGCAAATTGCCATTGTTGAACCAACCCTACTTTATTTTTACAGAAAATGTATTAGTTTGGTTGATATTCTCTTTGTTTGCCTGGTTTTCATGGATGACATTGCTTTACTTGGAGTTTTGTTCGTTGCTGATGGCAGGTTTGAGTCAAATTTGTTTAAGAAGTAAAACAAAGTATCATCAGTGGCCATTTTTAGGTTTGTATTAATTACTAGGCAGAACATCCTTGTTCTTTCTTTCTTTCTTTCTTTTTAATTAGTTAATTTATTTTTAATTCCTAGGGTTCCTTCTTTTGAAGTTTTATCCACTGTTTGTGCAATTTTAACGATCTTTTATTTTGATATTGTGCCAATTGGGATGATATCAATGCCAACTTCTAATGTAAATTGTGCCATTTGGCAATAGGAAGCAAAAAGGACTCAAACCTTGAACCTGCTAGAAGCGTCGAACATAGATTTCTATGTTCGCAACATTCGGCCGACCAGTTGAGCCAAAAATTGTCATGCATTCCTGACCTCTTTTATCATGGCTTTGTAAGATTTGAAGGTATTACTGGGGAAACACTGTGCCTTTGTGTAAACTAGTCGGCTCTTTATACACCATAGTTTTGGTAATAGGGATCATGATTTTGCCACCCATATGTACCAGAACAGATCTCATGGCTTCGTTCTTAAGTTGGGCCCCATCAAAAAAGTTACTGTCTACTCATTGAGTACTATTGTCACACCCTCAGGCATACGAGGCACCTTGTGTGCGGGGCACACGAGCCATTGGGGCATGGCCAGCGGAGGGAGGCTTGTGTGTATGAGACATGGCATCTGGAGTGGGATGGAGCCAGAGTCAGGACCATGCATACAGCACATAGGAGAACTCCTGGAACAAGCAGTGGGATGCATATGGGATGGTGCACGGTAAAGCCAAGGGGCACAGGCAACTTGGCTCATCAAAGGAGTTTGGATATTTTGCTTCGAGCAATGTGACATTTTTAGAGGTGATTCAAGGCATGGACTTCGTTGGAGAGTGGCTTGGACCTAGGAATGACATAGGTGTATGGCTGGGCATTTGGCGCCATGACACGGGTTTTGGTAGGAACTCGGGCAGATACGAGCGGTTATGACCATCGGCAAAATTTGACTAGAGCATTTGTTAGATCACTCATACGTGCCAAAATTGGTGGCTCAGAAATGAAGAAGATGGCTTGGTCATCATTATTCAATTCAACATGGGATACAACTAGCCATTAGGAGAGAAGTTAGGCAGCATTACAATGTTGTCCTAAATGAGTCAGCAAGCAGTTTGCACATTTCAAATTGCAAGGAGACAAGGACACATGGCATGGCAGTTGACATTGTCCAGGAGCAGTTTCTGGTTTGAATTCAAATTGACAAGGCTGTCTGAAGAATCCCACGGGCAAATTTTGAATGTAACTTCCTAAACATGTATTTTAAAGTATGCTCAAGTCACCCATGGCAGCCAGGGTTGTTAACTGCCAAATGCTCTATAAATATAGGGCATTGTCATAGGTCCGGGGCAAGAGAGAGGGTGCCACCAGCGGTGGTGGTATTTTCATGGGAAACTTTTGTAATTCTCTCTGTGCACTATCCTTGTAATTTTAGGGAAAGTTAATAGGCAAGGATAGGAGTGTGTCCTGTAAAAATGAGTCTGTTTTGTAAATGTTAGCCTGTAGAGAACCATGGTGGTTTATAGGATAGGAGCCCAGCGTCAGGTTAAAAGTTTCAGGGAGACATATTTCTATCGGTATAATGTTCATATACTTTTGTGAAAAGTAATAAGCAAGGTTGGGAGAGGATTTCCCGTATATTTTCGTGTGTCATTATGGTGTCTTTGGTCCTTGCTTTCAAATTACCCAAGAGAGGTTAAAAGAGGAGCGCTGAGGCCAGTGCATGGGGCATTGGTCTGCAATCATCGGTATGGAAATTGTGTCAAAAAATTACCCGGTGACGAACTATCCACAATTTAAGTAAACTGGTGCAGTTTTTCAACTTTATTCTTTAGACTTTTATTTCAGATGGCTTGGTGAGTCATACATTCATAGATGGAAAAAGGAAAAAAAAAAAGAAAAAGAAAAAGAAAAGAAAACAGCACGCCGAACAACTCAGGTTCCTCGGCATCTGCTGAATCCAGAGCTCTTGGATCTACTGCTTTGGGGGCACAACCGGTGGGCAATACTTCTCTCCGAGAGCAATATACTTGGTGATCATCTTATCATGGGGAGGAAAGCTTTCCTTAATCATTGGAATAGCTGCAAAATTTTGCATCCATCCAAACAACAATGGGAATTTCTCTTGTGTAATCAACTCGAGACCACTTACTTCTTCAAGCACGCAGATCAAGTTTGCAAGCCAACCAAGTGCAATATCCGCTAGTCCAATTTTCTCTCCTCCAAAGAACACTTTTCCTTCAAGTTGTTCTTCAAGGAGCTTCAAGTTCTCCATTGCTTGTCCAAGCAGTTCCTCTTGCGCTTTACCTTCTTGGGTAAACACTCCCCATATTGAAGGCAACACCTGTTCATAACATGGCATAAGACACCAGAAGATCGAGCCTACTCAAAACTTTCGTGGTAAAAATCAAGGACATAGTTACCTTTTCATCTCCAAATTTGGCCCAAAAGCGCGCGGTGGCACGCTCATAAGGATCTTGGGGCAATATAGGATTTTGCTTCCAAGTTTCATCAATATACTCAACTATGACTAGAGATTCGGCTATCGGTTTGCCGTTGTGGACGAGCACCGGAACCTTCTTGTGGACAGGATTGTATTGAAGCAATTGAGGACTCTTGTTGGCAAGGTCTTCATCTATGGCTTCATATTCAATTCCTTTCAATTTCAGTGCCCAAACAGCTCTCAGTCCAAATCGGCTTGACCATGTCTTGAAAAGCTTCACTTCTTCCGCCATCACTTGTTTGCTCACAGCGTTTGGCACTCACAAAGTTCTTCCATAAATCCTTTTTCCTAAGCCTGCACAGCCAGTATCATTGTTGAAAGATTAAACACAAAAGCTAAAGGTTTTCCACAACGAACACTACTGTGAGCCGCCCTTGGTCAAAGACAAAAGCAAAATTTATTATAAAGAAGATATTAATAATAGATATGGATCGGAATCTTTGGTTGTGGACATCCTCCACTTGGAATTTTCCACAACCAAACACTACCATGAGCTGCCCTTGGGCCCGACCATGCTGACTGTATTGTATTTATCATGTACTTTTCTATTCGGAAAACTGGTCAAAGCAGGGTTTTGGCTAACTGGGTTATATTTTCTTGCTTTTTGAAAATTCCTATACTTCTTTACTAAGCAATTTTCAACAAGATCTAGATTGTGGAACCATAATTTTTTTCCCAATATCGTATTTTGGTCTTCTTGTTACTATCACTCTCTCTCTCTTATTATATCGCGATTTAAATCTAAGATCATCAGATTGAGAGAAAGATTATAACTATTAGATTATAACTATTAGGTTATTCTGTTAGGATATTATCTCTCTTTTGTTATAATAGCGTGCATCTTAGGCAATATGAGCCTAGGCATGGCCCAACCACTTTAATTCTGGCTATAAATTGTTTTTCCATTAACCCGTAAATCCTTCATATGTTTCAGGTTAAGGTTTGAAATTGGGTAAGAGTTCAAAATAGATTTGGGTTGGGGTCATTTTAGGGTTGAACCACTTTTCAAGGTTGTTTTTTTATTTTTTATTTTTTTTTTAATTTTTTACTACTTTAAGGAAATGTGCTAAGTAATAACAATAATGATTGATATTTTAATTCACAAGAGATTGCATAAAAAATGTTAAATTTTACGATGACAAAGTTGAAATAAAGAAAAATTAAGTAAAAATTTGCGTTCTCAGAATTTATTGAATAGAAAAGATTTATAAATAAGAAAAATGAATTTAAACTTAATTGTAAAAAATTATTAAACTAACTATGTATTTTCTTGGGATTTAGAGGAAACCCATGTAATTCTCTTATCGTTCGGTAACTGATAATCAATTTATTAATCCTGATTAATCTAATTTGAACTAATTGTTAGCTCATTAATGAGCGATCCCTCTCGACGCTTGTTTCTTCTGTTTTCAACACTTGAATTCAAAAATTTAATTAAGGGAATTGATTTCCCTTACCATTGGACCAACACTAATGTACCAAATACTATCAAAAGTTTGTAGTTAAGTGTGTTTAGGCGAGAGTTGTACTAGAATGGATGACCTTGTGCTGCAACCTGATTATTCTTGTTGGAAAAGTGATATTAAGAAAAATTGTTTTCTTTGTTTCACATTGAAAAATTACATTACTTTTCAAAGGTTACAATTTGCTAAAATAGATTTAAAATTCTTTCCACTAAAACAACCACCTTAAACATTAGATAAGGAAAACTATTGGAATTTAAATTCAGTTCTTGCTTGTTCATACATAAAATGTAATCATGAATTTCATTTTTTTTTTATTTAAAGTTGAATCACTAACCTTACATTTGATGTATTAGTATGAAAATGATTTCAAAACTTTCATAAATTGAGCGGTTTTGATTTCCACAATTCAAATGCCTTCAAATATGGTTTAATCTTTGCAAAATGATCACCCAATAGCTCATTTATCCTGTCCTCCTATTTCAATCCGGGAAAATTTTTTCTTTTTTGCATTCTTTCATTCCTTTTTTTTTTTTTTTTCCCTTCTTCTAAAGGCTACAAAATTAGAATTCAAAATGGAAGAGAGGTTGAGATTTAGTTTTTCCAAGAAAAACTGCTCCATCCCTTTCTCTCTTATTTGAATTCAATCGTTTGGATTGGGTCAAGCCCTCATGGGTGACCCGATACCATTCTTCCAACATCTTTCACTCGCATATGAATGATAAACTTGCATTTAATTTGACCATTATCATATACTATCAATTTCATACTATTAAATGAATCATGTGAGCAACGAATATACCAAGAGTTTAGAATTATACACCAGTTAAGGTTATACAGTAGTTCACCTTTCAATAGAATGAAGATATCATATCTAGTTGTATCCTAAATTTTTTTTATTACACACAATCAACGTATCTCTTATCCCTCATACAATATAAATAAAAGCATATTTGACTTAACATACTAAGTCAAAAAATAATTTGTCGACCTGTGAATACAAAATAATATATCAGTTAAAAGACAGTTTTCCTTCACACTAGTATTCATCAATTTTATTATAGCTAGTTGATTAAACATGAAATATAAACCGAATCAATCATGATTTCTTAATAACATGTTAAAGTAACAACATTAAAATAAAGTTTCAAGAATCAGTTGAAAGTCCAAAGGGTATAAAATGAGTAGTTGAAAGTTCTAAAAATATAAAATGAGGTTAAATATAAATAGTTGGGTCTCGCACAATGAGGCATACAGTGATTTATCAACTCATTACCCATGTGGTCATCTTAACACACGTGATATGAAACATATTCTATAATACCTTTTCTTCTCAATTAGAACCGTATGTCTCTATTTCTAAAATAATGCAATGTACATGCTTTAGTTCAAGTGTATCACAACACTTAACATGAGTTTTCTTCTTGTTAGTCCTTTAAATATCACAATTTCAACAAAACTTACACCTTACTATTAGACAAGTTTAAATGGATGATGGGAAATCTATTTCAATTATCACGAAAATACAAAAACAGTAATCTCACCTTAATAATTTACTAAGGCGACATGATTATTGATCATTTTCGAAAATTAATATAGTCTCATCTTTACGTGTTACTCAATATTAGAAATGACTACTTATGTGAGAGAGTCAATTTCAAAACTTATCCGATATTTCTTTAGATCACGACATAAAAACTTATGAACACAAAATAAATTCAAATATCATGAAATATGAGTTTAACATTACAATCATTCTGTATTTTATTACAATTATATTTTACGCAATTTAAGAGATCCAACATGTTTAATTTATAGATATTCACGCTTTCGATCTGTCATTAAGTTTTTTATTACCCTATCCATTTGAGTCTTTAGTTTATTCATGTAATGTGTAAAGCATTCAACTGTTTCAGAATTGTGAGAAATCAAATATACATGACCAAATTGTGTGAAATTATCTATAAATATAATGAAATATGACACTCTATGTCTATCATTCACATTCATTAGATCACAAATGTAAGAATGGTTTAACTGCAATGGAAATTTATCCCTCATTACCTTTCTAAATAGTTTTCATGTCATTTTACCAGTAAGATAATATTCACATATGGATAAATCAATTTTAATAAACGAATCCAATAGTCCAACTTCTATAAGTTGATTTATGCTATCATGCCCAATGTGACCAAGTTGCCATGTCTCAATATCAATATTTGCATTGCTAAATGAACAAACATTTAATTAAATGCAGTGATCAATATTCTAGTTAAACACTTATCTATCATAATCCAACAACATAAAATCATTTCTTAGATGTCGTGAACCATAATACATATCATCATGATAAGTATTAGCCATATCACGATAAAAGTTCAAACTACAACTATGTCCTAGAAGAACAATAACAGAAATTAGATTTTATTGAATTTTTAATGCATAGAGAATATCATATAGAATAAGAGTTTGACAATCTTGTAATTCAAGTTTACAATTGTCAATCCCTTTAACTTTTGTTCTCACATTATTCTCTATATCCATCTCCTGGGAGAAAAACTCAACAAAAATCCCCAAACGCTTCATAGTCCAAAATACATGGTTTGTTGCTCCTAAATCTTTAATCTACATAAGATAAGATTCAGATAGAAAAATAGTACTAGAGGCACATACATCACTCAAAGAAGCGTTATTAAATGCAACATTTTTCAGTTCGGGACAGTCATGAGCAAAATGACCAAGAATTTGATAATTATAGCACTTCAAATTGCCTTTATCCTTTTTCTTTCCTAACCACTTATGTTTGTTATAACGGTTGGGGTTGTTCTTATTAGATCTTTCTCCAATCATATTCTCTTTCTTGCTTTTGTTCCAGTTCCTCTTCATTTAAAACCCATAACTTTCTTAAAACTAGATTCAACTATAAAAGCACTAGTAAGAGAATTTGCAACACCATGCTGCTTATCTTTAAGCTCAACATGGTAAGAAGTATCAGAAAAAGTCTTAATGCTATCATTGTGCATTAGATTGACTTTCAAGTGCTGTTACTTGACAAAAAGTGATCAGATCAAAGGTTAAACATTTTGCTCATCATAGAGAACATGAATTGTCACGCCCCGACCCACAGGTCCAAGTACGTGACAACCGCCTCATGATCTAAAAATACGTGCTATCTCTAACACATACCCTAAGATCCCGCAAGACTGTAATAATAATATCACTTCCAAGTTAAGAAAATTCAACTCACAAATTATTTTCAATCCAACCACGTAATAGGTAATAAATGTTTAATAAGTTCAAAATATAACTTTCAAGATATATAGGTTTCACTTTAGTAAAATATTAATAAAATATAATACAAAAAGAGTTTTCAAAATATAAGTATCAGAACATAATTTTTTAATTTTCCAAAATAACCTCCGATGAGTCTGTCTACATGTCTCCAAAAATATCCACAACTAAATGGACCAATATCACAGTCGGTCCTGGACAGCTCTTCTCTTTGGCTAGATCTAGCTACCGATTAGATAACTTTGTCTTTACACTTCCTCTGAAAAGAGATAAGAGGATGGGTGAGTATAGAAATACCCAGTGAGTGGAGTGTAATGATATATTTGTGTGAGTGAGTGGTGAGTGTGAAATTGTTAAACAATAATCTCAAAACATATTTATGTTCCAACAAAATATTAAGTAGTCATCCAAACAATTTATAACAAGAGCCATGTCTTTTCCACAACACAATATACATTTTTCCAATATTATGAGATTTGCCTCAAAATCTCCCCATCAATGGTTTGGTCCGGACCATCCGGCAGAACCGCCAATAGGTTTTCATTACTATCGGTCATAAAATATCAACCCCAGTCTTGGCGTTAGTTTGCGGGCTCTTCGGAGGGCAACCAAATAGCCCCGAATGGACTTGGGGGTATCTTTCTACCGCCACCTACTCTCTCAAGTCTACCAAACTCTCCACGCTGCCCCCTCGAATCGATCTATGGAAGCTTAAGCATTAGATCAGTCATTTTATAAACTGGGTGCTCACACCCCACACATGTACCATGGGGGTTCAGACTCATACCCCAAAGCCAATATATAAATCATTTTGTAAATATCATAACATATATCATAAAAATCAACAAGTTTCATAGATCATAAATTCAGCAAACATTATTCGTAGAAAAATTCAGCATGTTTCAAATATATTTGCAATCGTATGGATCTCATGACTTAGATCAAAATATTTTTAAGAGACACTCCACATCCACAAAACATTTTATAAAATTAAGTTAAAAAAATCATTTTATAAAAATTATGAAAAATATTTCTCATTCACAACACAACAAACCATCCTCTCACAGTGTAGGGGAATATAGTCACTCTCAGATCTGCCCACGACAAAGGTTCTGTCCTGACCAGCTTGTCCAAACCTTATGAAACATCTTCACACAATCAAAATTATCACTGTCGATCATCTCAAGTAAACCCAAAAATCCTAACGTTCAAAACTTAATTTTTCTCTTATTTACTGTGACTAAAAAATTTTCCAAATTCAAATAGACAAATAGGAAATCAGAGTCTAGATTTGAATATGAAAAATCACAATACCTTAATCGTATCCAAAGATCTGTCTGGTTTGGTTACACCAAACCCTCAATTTTTCTCCCTTGGTGACAGCACTAAATTTTTAGACATTTTCTCAAGATTTAAGGCTAAGATTAACTTTGGAGAGTTTGATGTGTAGTTTGGAGGCTTTGATATAGAGATTTGATATAAATCGATTGGGTTTTGGAAGAGGAGAGAAAAGAGAAGGATGGAGATGAGAATAGTCTAGAAAGAGAAATAAAATTTTACGTTTCGTAGATTTTGGAATCTCAATCATCATTTTATTATCAACTCATTTTTAATATTTACCTGGTGGTCATCATCTACTTTTTATTTGCACAAAGTGCCCAAATGTCCTTTTGGTTGTTAGAGCAATCAACTCCATGTGTTTAAGTACTTAGACTTTTATTGTATTGAGAAGGTGTGTTCAGTGACGGATAAGAAAAGTAGAAATGAGTATTGTAAATTTACAGGAAGCAAGGTAGAGTTATGGAAATTTTGAAATATTTCAAAATATGAAATATAATATAAATGTAACATATTATGATCGAAGAGTTTGGATGGTTTGGTGACATAAATCTTTTTGGATGACTTGAAGTTTATGAGTTCAATTTCACATCCATGCAAGTGACGTTGGAAAATGGAGAAATTTGCCGACTTGATTGGTAGAATAAGGTATTCGGTGGAAATGTGGCTATTCAAATGTTCCGTGGACAAGCAAGTGCTGAAGGGAAATTGTTGGAGTGCTTTAATGAAATTCAAGTCTTGTGTGCATATATTCATGGGTGGACCGAATGGAGAATTTCAATGAAATTCAAAACTTGGGTGTTGATCAATGGTGGGCCGATGGTAAGGGCTGGCAAGTCATGTTGAATTCTCAATAGCAATTGCTAAGGTAAAGTTTCAAAGATAACATGCACCAAAGGATGATGGCACCGAAAGACATATGTGTACCGATAGCCAACTGTGTGTAAATGTACCAAGAAGCTGATTGGAAGGAAGTGTTGAGTAATAACTAATTTGAAATGCCGAAGGGAGACAATGGGGTTCGGTCAATACAATGGCAAATTATGTTCGGTCAATGCTCACCGATGAGGCCCAACCGACAAGTTCAACATCCAAGTGTTCTAATCTTCACAAGAGCAAAGTAAAGTTGAGTTCTCCATCAAATGATCGACCAAGA